>JAZHRO010000026.1:19997500-21219166 GCA_037157565.1 Thalassia testudinum | reverse complement strand
AATGAGGCCGAATAATCCCTAAACCTTAGACCTAATACTTAAGCTTCGCATTTTCCCTAACCTCTTGAGGACTATCCAGATCTTAATGGATACTTGAATTTTTAAGATTAAAACACAACCTAAGAGGCCTAAGATCAGCGTTCATACTAATCTCTTTTGTTTCTTAGCACTTTTATTTCTTTTATTTTTTTCTTTTGATTTGGTCTAGAATTAAGTAGATTCCTTAATCTTTTACTAATGACTATCTCTTTTTATTTCAAATTATTGCTCCTCTTTGACATTTATATCACCTCCCCTTTTCCTCCTCCAAAATGATATGCAATTAATTCACTCAATATTTCCTCCCTTCATTTTTTTGTTCTTTTTCAAATTTTTTAGTTTTTTTTTTTTTGGAATATGTATTTTCTTTTTATGAAACCCTTTCTTATTAAGTGATTCTTACAGTGTTTTGCACTTTAATACCCCCCCATGCCTACGATTTGCAATGTCCTCATTGTAATTTAGGTGGGTTCGAATTCAGCTTAGATCATACATTAGGACTTGTTTTGGGTGGGTGGACGGGTCAGGATGACTGTTGTGGACAATCTCAAGCTTGGGTACGGTTACCAGAGGTGGAGTCGGCTATTCTAATGGACGAATCCTAAAGTGCAGCATGAGTTCAGCATGGGATGTGTCAAGAAGGATTTTGGATTTTTTCAAAAAGATGACAGGTTGTCTCTCGTTAAGCACTAAGTTTAACGCCATCAGCTGGGCGCAATGAGCTCAGGGAGAATAGAGATCAAAAGATACCTCAGCCATGTTTGTATCGGTAAGTTCAATGAACGGCTTAGGTCGATGGCCATTCACAATAAAAGGTTCATAATCAAGGCTGGGTTGACTGATTCAATGGCTCCATTTCCAAAAATCCGTCGGATAAGATATGGCACAATCCATTTTGATCTGAGTTTTCCTGGGAAAAGTTTGAGTTTGGCATTAAAGAGTAGGACTTTCTTACCAGGGTGAAAGATCTTTCTAGATATGTGCTTGTCGTGAAAGGCCTTAACCTGCTCTTTGTAAATTCGTAAGTTCTCATACACATCATTGTGTAGCTCATCGATTTCGCTCATTTGAAGCTTTCTGTGGGTTCTTGCCTGAGAAAGATCTAGATTACACTTTCATACAGCCCAATAGCCTCTATGCTCCAACTCGACAGGAAGTTGACATGGCTTCTCGTACACTAATTTGAAAGGAGACATGCCCAATTGGGTCTTGTGGGCGGTCCTATAAGCCCACAAGGCTTCCGAAAGTCAGGACGACCAATCTTCCTATTAGGTCAGACAGTGACTTGAAGGATTTTCTTGATCTCCTAATTTGATAGCTCAGCTAGACTGCTGGTTTGGGGGTGATAAGTAGTAGAGATTCAGTGCGACACCCCGTATTTGGTCATCAGTGATCTGAACTAAGCATTCATGAAATGGGTCCCTCCATCAGAGATATGGCACGTAGAATCCTAAACCGAGAAAAGATGTTCTTATGAATGAATTTGATTACCACCTTATGATCATTGGTTTTGGTCAGGATGGCTTCGATCCATTTGGACATGTAATCAACAGCGAGAAGAATGTACTCGAAGCCATCTGAGATAGGGAAGGGTCCCATGAAATCAATCCCCCAGATATTGAAGATTTCGCATATGAGAATTGACTATATCCCGGTGGCTCATGTTGCCCAAGGTCTGGCAACGAGTGCATTCCTTATAGTGATCGTATGCGTCCTTGAAAATTGTGGGCCAATAAAAGCCGCATTAGAGAACTTTTGCTGCGATTTTATTTTTGGAGAAGTGTCTGCCGCAGGCCTGGTCATGGTAAGACAAAATGTCCTAAATTTCTGCTTCCAGAATGCACTATCTGATGATTTGATCAGCACCAATGTGTAAGAGGTACGGGTCTTCCTAGATGTAGAACTTGGCATCAGAAAGCAATTTGTCTTTCTTGGGGTTTGGCCAATCGGATAGGATCTGATGTGATGCTAAGTAGTTTACCAAATTATCAAACCAAGGAAGTTGTGCACTAATAGTCAGGAGGTGCTCATCAGGAAAGTGCTCAGTGATGGATCCGGAAGAGTCGATACTGTCAGAAGGAAGGCGGGATAAGTGGCCAGCTACCACATTTTGCTTTCCCACTTTATCATGAATCTTGAGATCAAATTCTTGTAACAGCAACATCCAGTGGATTAGTCGAGGATTCACATTCTTCTTTGCAAGGAGGTGCCTCACTACAATGTGATCTGAGTATATGATAACACGGGAACCCAAAAGATATGATCTAAATTTCTCCAGGGAAAATACTACAACTAGCAGCTCTTTCTCAGTAACTGTGTAATTACGCTGAGTCGTGTCAAGTATCTTGATAGCATAGTAGATGACCATAGGTTTCCCATCTATTTTCTACCCAAGTACCACACCCACAGCATAATCAGATGCATCGCACATGATCTCAAAGGGATGAGACCAATCAGGGGATTGTAGGACAGGTGCTTGGGTAACTCAATCATGTACGATCTCAAATGCTTGAGTGCACTCCTCGGTGATTTCGAAGGGGACATCCTTGAAGAGAAGATTAGTTAGGGGGCCCATGATTTTTGAGAAATCGGGAATGAATCGATGGTAAAAATTGATGTGCCCCAGAAAGGATCGGATGTCCTTACCTGAGCTAGGCATAGGGAGTTTGGAAATCAGATTCACCTTGGCTCGATCAACCCGGATGCCTTTTTCAGAGATGAGAGGTCTCAGGACAATTCCCTCAGGTGCCATGAAGTGGCTCTTTTCCCAAGAAAGAACCAAATTCACGTTGTTGCATCGCCTGAGGATTTGGACCAAGTGCAGGATGCAATCATCAAATGATTCAATAAATACTAAGAAGTCATCCATGAAGACTTCAAGGTATTCACCTACCATATCTGAGAATATGGCAAGCATGCACTACTGAAAAGTAGCTGGTGCATTACAGAGATCGAAGGGCATCATTTGGAATGCATATGTTCTGAAGGGGCAGGTGAAGGTAGTATTCTCTTGGTCCACAGGATGGATTGTGACTTGGTTATAACTGGAGTACCCATCCAAGAAGCAGAAGAAACGATTTCTCACTAGTTTCTTGAGGATCTGGTCAATGAACGATAGTGGGAAATGATCCTTCTTTGTGGAGGAATCGAGTCTTCTGTAATTAATGCAAACTCTCCACAAGTTTGCTATACAGGTCGATATGGTTTCTCCGATTTCAGTTGTGATGATGGTGAGCCCTGGCTTCTTAGGCACAACTTAGATTGGACTCACCCACTAACTGTTGGAGATCAGGTAGATGATCCCTACATCTAATCACTTGATGATCTCCTCTTTCACAACTTCCTACAGATTTGGATTTTGGTGTCTTTGGATTTCATGGGATTGTTGTGAGCCCTCTTCAGTATAGATGTCATGTGTGTAGTATGAGATGCTGATACCTGTCAGATAATTAAGAGTCCATCCAATGGCTCTTTGATGCTACTGGAGAATAGAGATCAGGCGTGTTTCCTGATCAGGTGTGAGTCGGGAGTTAATAATCACAGGAAACGTCTGATTGGAACCCAAAAAGATGTATTTGATATGGTTAGGGAGGGGTTTCAATTCTATAATAGGATTATCAGCAGCAACAGGTGGTTCAGAGTGGGTGTCAGGAGCAAAGGAAGGAGCTATGGGTGTATCTAGGTTATGTTCAGGCTCCTCTAATTGCGGGTTTTGATATTCTTGTGGTTGATAAGAAATTTTTGGGTTTTCCTCAATATATAGATCGTCAACCATGGTCTCAACATCACAAATTTGTTCTATAACTCTGCAATTAATTCCTTGTTGGGCCTTAAAGATGTCAATTTTCAATGTCTTGCTCCCAAATTTTAACTCAATTTAGCCCTCCCCACAATTAATATTGGCCCAAACAATGGCCAGAAAGGGTCTCCCTAATATGATCGGTGTATTCTTCAGGTTCTCAGGAGCATCCACGTCTAAGACAATGAAATCCATGGGAAAATAGAAATTGTGCATCCTAAGTATGACATCCTCGAGAATTCCTTTTGGTGATTTAATAGATCAATCAGCTAATTGCAAGGTCATCTCTGTCGGTTTAAGCTCAGATTCTTCAAAGTAGTCTAGTAGGGATGTGGGTATCAGATTTATGGAAGCTCCTAGGTCTAATAAGGCTCGATCAAATTGTATGTCACCGATGGCACAAGAGATCAGAGGGGTGCCTAGGTCTTTTGCCTTAGGCGAGACTTTCCTCAAAATGATAGAGCTAGCTTGCTCCGACAATACGATTGGGTTCCTACCTTTAGTTCGCGGCTTACGCTTAGTTGTACACACTTTTTTCAGGAATCATGCGTAACTCGGTACATGGCGAATCGCATCCATCAAGGGGATGTTTATATGGACCTACTCAAAGTGCTTAACCAGGTCCTCCTCAGGTGCCACGGGTTTGGTTGTCTTCTTTCCCTTGGTCAAGGCCTCAGGAAATTGAACCTTAGATGATTCCTCTAGAATTGGCTCAGGCTCTTTATCAGGGATGGGTGTGTCCTGGATGACCAATCTAGGGTTAGAGTTTACGGTCTCAGGCTTGTTGTGGCTAGGAAAGGGTGGGTCTTGTGTTGATTTGCCACTACGAGTGGTGACAGAATTTAATCCTGCCTGATTTTGGTTTGGGTTGGGCAAAATAAGTGTTTGCTACTGAAATCCCGAGTATGAAGTCGAAGCATCCATCGCGTTGGGTGATGGAGCAGAAGGGGCCTGATAAATAAAGTGAGCTTGGCCCTGATTTGGGTTCATAACGCGCCTCTGGTTTGGCACATTATTTGGGTTTGGAAGAGGCTAAGAAGGAAGTGCACCAGGCTGGCAAGCACTTGCCAGTTGTGCCAATTAATTTCGTAACTCAGAGATCTCTTCTTTAGATGGTCTGGAGAATCAAGGTCTGGAGAATCAAGGATGTATGATCTTCTTTAGATGGTCCAGATTTGAAGTTTTGAGTGGGCCTTGGTTGGGTGGGTTGATAAGGACGTAGAGCCTATGGTCGGGGTTGGAATTGAGGTCTTAGATTTGGGTTATTTCCCGACGACGAAAAGTTAGGATGATTACACCATCAAGAGTTGTAGGTGTTGGAGAAAGGATTATTCTGGACGGCGTGAAGATCCTCGCAGGTCTGAGGAGCTCTGAAATAATCTGGGTACGAGGGTTCAGAGTCCCCCTAACTGAGGTGGGCTAACCCAGAGTTGCCTCCGAAGCCATAATTAGATGGAGGTGGATATGCATCCATCCCCGAGGAGTTGTAGATATTGTGAGCAGCCTCCCTTCCCGTGGGTGGGTGCACGTATGTGCTTTGAGGTGCAATGGTGGATTTGTGTAGAAGACGAGTGATGTCGTCCACCTTTTTCTCGATAATGGAGACCTTGTCCAATTGACTGGCTACCACTCCAGATCAACGGATGTGGAAAGGGCTCAGGATTCGTGTACCGCCCGATTATTTGTCAATGCACGGATGGACGTCCAGTCGTACGCACCAAATATCTCATTGTTGAGGGAGTTCTCATACATGTTCTCGAGAATTTCCCAGATCGTGTCCTCATGTTGACCCATGATGCTACTAGCATAGGTTGCATTGACAAAGAGCTAGATATCTTCACGGAGTCCGTGGTAAAAGGATTGGATTTGTTCCTGCTTTGGAACTCCGTGATGTGGGCACTTACGCATGAGATCCAGAAAATGATCCCATGCCTCATGTAGAGATTCTCCTGCTCCTTGGGAGAAGTGCGTGATTTGGTACCGCATCGTGTTGGTACGACCAATGGGGTAGAATTTTTGCTAGAAGGCGGTTTGAAGTTCTCCCCATGTGTTGATCATGTGTGGTTGAGTCTGAAACCAGTGAGCAGCTTTGTTAGCCAAGGAGAATCAGAAGAGCAGTAAGAGTAATCCGTCTCGATTCTGCACATCTGCCCCAAAAGTGTGAGCGAGATGTTTTAGGTGTTTGATGTGCTGGAAAGGATCCTTGGAGTTCAAGCCATGAAATTTTAGGGTCATATGAAGCATGCTAGGCTTGAGATCTACCTCGGGTCCTCCCATGGGAATGTTGATTTGGGGTTCGATCTCCACTACTATGGGATTATAGTGATCTCGCATTTGAGGACGTGACGGTGTGTTGATGATGGCATTGATTTGATTTTGGAAATCGTGGAATTGTTGCTCAAGATTAAGTTGTTCTTCTTGTTGATCCCTAGCTGATGAAAGGGAAGTAGGTTCTGAATCAGAGGATATGCCAATGTGATCAGGTTGTTGCACAAACACAGAAGTTGAGGCTCGACCTCAATGAGAGTGATTAACTAATGGAGGCCTCAAGGATGGTCTTAAGGACCTCCTCCCAAACATGCACCAATGGAATAGATGAGGGATAGCAGGTGATGGACCCAATCAAGTCACCCAAAAATTTGGATGACTATAAAGGTTCGAGGTGGATGATACCGTTTAGTCAGAAAGCCGTCCATCTGAGAATTACCTAGGCAACCAGAGAGGGAGAGTCCCGCGAATACCCTTGCATGGTAGAGCGCCCCGAGTTACAGGGTTTCCCCCACCTGACCTCTCTTGTCACTAAGGATCTAGGTAGACCAGAATGGGGACTTGACCTCTTAAGTGTACCAGTTTTAGATTAAGAGCAAGGTGCTTATGATTTCACTTGAACTTTAAGATGTTTTTGTGCAAAGTGACCTAATTTGAAGATTGGTTAACCCAACAATGTGGGTCAACTTCACCTATTTTGTATTTTGAAAAATTTTGGTCCCTCTTTTAGTGTTCAAATGCAATTAAGAGATTGATTTTAGGGTTTGCTTAAATAGATCAATTCAACCACGGCTTAGGCACACATCGTTTGGGAAGATCAATTCTTGATTAAGAAAGTGTCTCTAAATCCTTAAATTGGAAACCCTAATTGGCTTTAATGGGTCCAATTTAATCCGTCCAAATGTGGTACCTAGGGCTCAAGCAAGAATGTGATAGCCATAGATACCTTAAGCCCTAAGTAGGTGCACAAATCAGGGTCTAGATGTTGTCTAAATAGAATATATCAAATCAGGCAACTCGATGATTAATCTAAGAATAGAATGCAAGTAGCCTTAATTGATTCTTTTCTTTTTATTTCTTTTTAGCTTATCAAAATCAGGGGCTTAGAAGAGGGTGAATGGAGTTTTACCTGCCCCTGGAGTAGCTGATGTGCGGCTGATCTCCCTTTAATGAGTCCCCTTGAAACATATCACAGTCAAAAGAGATACAACAAGTTAGTGCCAAATCAGATATTGCAATCACGAGATCAAAATTGCACGTTGCTCCCCGACAACGGTGCCAAAATGTTATTAGCTCTGAAATGGGTTTTAAAATCATCGCATTGTAAAATAGTTTGAATCAGTGTGAAAACAAATAATATTTATTACTCGAATATCAGAAATGAAGTCCGAGATCGAACGCAAGGAGAAATTGGCAAAATAATTCTCAAGATCACAATATAAGCAATGTATAAGAGAACTCTAAATAAGAATGATATATAAATGAAAGTGAATGTGAAATAATGCAAAAAGAATGGGGTAAATTGGTGATTTGAATCACCAATTACCCCTAACAATTTATATCAAATAACTCAATAGCACTAAGCAATTAAATGCCACGTAATATAAGTGCACAGTGCACTTCAAATGAAGCTCAGACGTCTGTTTAGTCGGTCAGATGGCTTAAATCAATCGCTACTACAGTGCCAAGAGGGCACCCTTCCTCTTCAGCTCCTTCTCTTGTTTCTCTCTTCTTCCTCTTCTCTATTTGTTGCTCCTTCTTCTTCTTTCCTTCCTCTGCGGTTGTTCCTTCTCTCTTCTTCTTCTCTTCTGGCTTCCTCTCCTACTTTCTCTTCACACACAACGGAGGTGAATTTCTTAAACGGCTAAGTGTCGGTCGTTGGTCCTGAGGGCAAAACCCCCTGCCCCCATGCGCTTTCCTCTCCTTCTCTCTCTGGGATCCACCCTCTCAGGGCCTTGAGTTATCGGGTATTTGAGTATAGTGCACCCGGGACTAGGCTCAACGACGTAGGTGGTGAGTGAGGAGTGCTTTGGTTAAGCAGGTTATCAGATCGGCCAGACCCACGTGTAAGGTGTCGCAGGTGAAGCACGTGAGGGTCACGTGCAGAGACCTCACCCCCTGTTCTTGCTGAGGCGGTAAGCCTATAGGACCTTTTCAATTTATATGGGTGCAGGCGCTTGTCAACTTCCGAGGTGGGACTATCCCACCTCCCTTCCTCTACGTGCAGCTATAGCTGCTACTTCATACAATTATGGTCAAAGGCCCAGTCAAAGGGCCAAAATGGTCCCTGGGTCGTGATCCTAGAGACACTCCGCTGTGCCTAGGACTTCGCCTGGGGTCTGTAGATGCTGGGGCATGGCTTCAAGCTTCGCTCGAAGCTTCGTCAATGGTGGCAGAGGAACGAAGACCTGAAATGAAGAACACGGCCTTGCAGCATCATCGAAAGGCTCAGCAGGCTTCGCCGTAGCATGGTGGACATGGTGGTGTGTGTGGCATGTCGTGAAGGTGGCTGTGGTGGCCAGACTGTGACGGAAAGTGAAGGGTGAAGGGTGAAGGTGCGATGTTCGGTGAGGTGGTGGAGTTTGCAATAGGCCTGGAAAGGATAGGGCTTTTACTCTAGGGGCCACGACAGTGTTGGCAAGGTATTTGGGATAGTAGGGTTTGCGGAGGACCTTGCAAGAGGTCTGGTCAGAGTAGAGGAAGGTGATGGTGATCGGGGTGATATGACGGTTGAAATGAAGTATCGTTGGTGTGTAAATGAAGTAGAGGAGTTAGGGAATTTATCTAGGTGATTGGCAGACGAAGAGGGGCAGAGGCAACGCCAGTTGCGGTATGGCCGGCGCAAGAGATGAAGGTGACTCTGGTGGGGGTTAGATGACGAGGACAAAGGAGATAGGGATGTCGGTCCGTATTGTGTGACGCAGTTGAAGGTAAGGAAGTCAAATCCGTCGCCGATATTGCGAATGGACGAAGAATGAGGTCAGGAGGAATCATCAGAGCTTGAGGAGCCTTTCGGCCAGAAGAGGAAGGAGGAATATGGGGAGTTTCCAGCCAAAATCAAGCTTGGGAAGTTTGGTCTGACGTAGAGGTCCTTTTATAGGCCTCTAGGGGGAGTTTTGAGCTTCGGAAACAAGCTTCCCAAGCTTGGTAAGCTCACCGAAGTTGGAAATCTCTAGGATACCCAAATCTCTCACGCATTTGCATGAGAGATTATGAAGGTTTGAGGGCATGGAAATTGGCTCAAAAGTAAGGGAATTCCTTAACGAACTTCCTTTTCATATCTGAGAGGGATTCGTCAAGGAATTAAGGAGAACTTGCAAAATTTAGGTTACCAAAGTTTGTAGGAATAAGATTCATGGTGGCAAGAACCTTTTTGTGAAAATGATGACAATGTTAGGGGCTTTTCTGTAAGGATTTTGAAAGTTAAGGGCATATGTGTGATAGAAAAGAATCAGATAGGATTAAATTTCAAACTAGGTCAAGAAAGTCTCAGATTGAGCCCAAATTTTGGTAAAAATCTAATTTAGACCTAAGGAATTCAATGGTAATGTTGGATTTTGGTTTTGACCTAGTTTGACTTGGTAATTTATGCAAAAACCCAAATTAGGATAAATGTCAGTTTGAGATTCTATTTTGGGTCAAGATGGGTTCTGATGGTCAAATTAAATGTACCAAACCCTAGAGAATATTTTTATATGAATTTTAGAGGGTCTAGGTGAATTTTATCCTAACCATAACCTCAGTTAATTAAGCAGGTCTATTTTTAGGGTTTCAGAAGTCATTTAATTCTCAAAACACACAAAAATCATTTTCTGTCTGCATTAACCCACTTGTTGGATACTTAAGACCATTTGACCCTTAATTGCCCCCTAGAAAAACCCATGGTTGTTCTGCATTCAAGATATGATGGTAAAAATGTAGTTTTAACCATGTTTCCTTATCTCTCTTAGAATGATTATGCAATGAGTTAGGGCTTTCTGACAGTTATGTGTGAGCATTTATTCCTTGATAATGACTAAATTGAGCTAGTTATGACTCATGATGGTGTTCCCATCACTAAGGTAAAAGTCATCCGAGTCAAATTATGTCCAAATTACTCGCCCATCGAGACTTATGATCATGTTATACGGACAATGCAGGAAGTGTATGTATACCTCACTTACATGCATAATGTGTTGTCTTTATAGCATGCCATAAGACTCGATCGAATTTAGTTTGGTGAAGTACCGAACTAAAGAAGGTCCTTAAAGATTTGATGATAAGTTAGTTTTATTCGTTACATGTAACTGTCTATGATGAAATTTCGGTTGCTTATTCTTGCTCTTCTCCGGTATACCACCTAATCTTATCTAGTTTCCTACGGTGACCTTAATTGGGTATTAAAGGAAATCTGGCTAAGGTTACTATTGTGGGGTATACTGGAGAAGTGCGGGGAGATGCTACCGAAATTTCACTGCACTAAGGTTACATGTAACGAGCAAAACTAAGTTTTCATCAAATCTTTGAAGATGGGCTATAAAGTGAAAATCTTAAATAACATACACATCATTTGGTCATTTTCCTTCCTAATAAGTGATTTGTTTATATTAAATTTTAGGTTATAATGGATAAATCTTGGATTGGATTATGAGGTTCAGATTACACCAGGTATAAGGATGGAGTAATTTCATTCCTAGATTGGGCCTTTCATGACGATAGGAAGATATTTAGGCAAGGAGGTCAGCTAGATAATATCTTTTGCCCTTGTAGAAGATGTTTAAATAGTTCCTTGCATGATCGTAATATTATGCTCGAGCACTGCATTTGTAATGGGTGGTGGTAGCAGTACACTATTTAGCTAGTGCATGGAGAGGAGTTGCCTGAGAAAGTCATAAATAATGACAATACTATTGACCAAGAGATTGATGAGAACATAGTTGATAGTGAAGGTGAAGAAATAGAAGAAATGTTGAACGAGATGAGAGCAGGAGAGGATATAAATACAGACGGGGAAGATCCATTCAGTTGTGATCAGTTCAATGATGTTGCTAAGGTGGTTGAGGATCCTATTGCTCCTGGTGTTACGAAAACGTTAAAGTTGTCATTTTTGTTAAAGATGTTTCAACTGAAGGTTATGAATAGAGCTAGTGCTAAATTCATGACAGAAATACTTCTGTTTATTATTGAGCTATTGAATAACCTTGATGGTTTTCCGACTTCATGGTATGAGGCAAGGAAGTAGATTCGTAAGCTTGGTTTGGATTGTTAGAAAATTGATGCATGTCGAATGATTGAATTCTTTTCAAAAATGGATTCGCAAATTTGAGTAATTGTCCCGAATGTGGACATGAGAGATGTAAGGTAAAAATGAAAGTAAGAGGAAACAACCTTAGAAAGTTCTTCGTTACTTTCCATTGACACCTAGGCTTCAATGCCTTTTTATATCAACTAAAACTGCACAGTTAATGACATGGCACCAGGATTGTAAATCTCAAGATGGAAGAATACATCATCCTATTGATTCAGAGGAGTGGAAAAGATTTGACGAAAGAAATAATTTATTTGCTTTAGAAGCAAGAAACATGCGGTTGGGTCTTGCACGCGATGGATTCAATCCATTTAAGAGTATGTGCCCGTCGTATTCTATATGGCCAGCGGTAATGGTCACTTATAACTTACCTCCCTGGTTGTGTATGAGATCGACATTCATGATGCTGACCTTATTAATCTCTAGTCCAAAACAACTAGGAAATGCAATAGATATTTATCTCCAGCTATTAATCGATGAACTAAAGCAGTTGTGGTACACCAGCGTGAAGATGTAT
This sequence comes from Thalassia testudinum, assembly GCA_037157565.1. NCBI lineage: Eukaryota > Viridiplantae > Streptophyta > Magnoliopsida > Alismatales > Hydrocharitaceae > Thalassia > Thalassia testudinum. Next base: position 21,207,256 of record JAZHRO010000026.1, on the reverse strand, counting down.
GATGCAGAAAAGAAAGAATTTTACAATATGCATGCAACATTGTTGTGGACCATAAATGACTTCCTAGTGTAAGCAAATTTGATAGGTTGGAGCACTAGAGGAAATCTAACTTACCCAGTCTGTATGGAAGACACTCATCCCTACGATTACTAGAAAGTAAGAAATTCTATTACTTAGGACATCGTAGATTTCTACTTATTGAACATAGATGGCGAATGTCACAGTTCAAGAGCAAATTTGATGGCAGGATGTGTCAGTATTCAAAGAACAATCCAAAGAATAAACTTAGTATAGATTCTATCAAGTTGTTGGGTCAGGTTATAATGGAGAAATTACAAGAAACGGATAAGATGCGGTTGGGTCAACCATTCAAACAAGACCAGATAGCCTCGAGGAATTCTGGATTTCGAAAGAGAAACATTTTCTTTATGGAGCTACCGTATTGGAAAGATCTTACAATATGTCATAATTTAGATGTTATGCACATCGAGAAAAATGTGATAGATAACATCTTAGACGTATTAAATTTAACAGATAATCCAAAGGGCACGGTTAAAACAAGGAAAGACATGAAGAGTTTGGGGATACGTCCGTAGCTGCATATTCATGAGGATGATGGCTACTTCCCACCTGCTATTTACAACTTGAATGAAGACCAAAAGAGTAGAATGTTCTCCTTCTTAAAGGGAATTCAGGTGCCAGATGGGTTTTCATCGCAACTTTCTCATTATGTGAATGAAGCACAAAAAAAGATATCTAGTTTGAAAAGTCATAACTCCCACATTTATATGCAAGTATTATTTCCACTAGCGATACGGGGGATACTGCCAGAGCCAGTTGTTGATTAATTCATAGAGATGAGAAGGTTTTTCAAAGCTGTCTGTTCAAAGACACTACAAAATGATACACTGGATCACTGGGATAAACAAATAGTCATTACTTTCTGTAAGATGGAACAGATTCTTCCCTTAGCCTTCTTCGATGTAATGGTTCATCTCACCCTACATCTTGCAAATGAAGCGAGAATCGGTGGACCTATACAATTCATATGGATGTATCCTGTGGAGCGATTTTTGAAAAAGCATAAAGATTATGTTTTGAATAAGGCAAAGCTGGAAGGATCCATTGTAGAAGGGTATCTCGTAGCAGAATGCATAAATTTTACTTCCATGTATATGAATGAAACAGACAATCGCTTTAATAAACTTCCAAGGAAATATGAGGAGGAATACAATAACAGTGATGAAGAATGTTTGTCCATTTTTTGATATTAGAGGAACATCAATTCTTCATACAGAGTACAAGGCAATTTTAGAAAATGACAGACGTTGCGCGCATCTATACATTTTAAAACAAATTCCTGAAATTGATCCATTTTATGAGGAATTTGAAAAATTACCTCTTTCAAGGACAACCAAATTTGGCTTCTTAGATTGGTTTAAAGATCGGGTTAATCAATTGAAAATGGTTAATGACCCACGATGGGTACCAGATTTTGATGTAATTGATAATTCGCCATTACATTATAAACAATACCACTCTAGGTATATAATAAATGGGTTCAGATTCAGGATGAAAGAAATTGATGATAGAAAGGTTACACAATAAGCCGGAGTTATTGATTCAGATCTTTCCACTGGTCTAGATGAATATTATGGTGAAATCAAAGAAATCGTGGAGATCAGTTTTAGATATGATCATCGAGTTATCCTATTTAAATGTCATTGGTTTGATGTTTTTAAAAAGGGCACCGATTTCAAAATTGATAAGAAACACAATTTCTTGAGTTTAAATCCTAATTGTCAAATTCTTCAGTTTGATGAACTGTTCACATTGGCATGTTAAGTGACATAAGTTTTCTATGTCCCCGATAATTGCTAAAGGGGATGGGTTATACCCAAAAGAACAGTACCACACAACCATTTTGACGCACAGTCTGAAGCATACCAAGAATTTACAGAAGGTCATTTATTTGCAACCGATGTTGACATCTAATTAAGGTTAGTAACAATTTCTTTACTTTGTTTAATTTCTGTTTAAATGAAACTCATATTAAAATTGAAATTTATAGGAGCATATATGTCATTATAAAGAGGGTTTGGAGTAAAATTGAAATTCAAGTCTATTGATTTATATTAATGATTTTTAATTATATTAATTATTGCATTTTTTATGTGTTACAGATGAAGTTGTTTAAGAAAAAATCCAATAGAAAAGGTCCTTTCGAGACACAGCCCTCCACGTAGCCTGATTCGTCTCCTCAGGCTCAGTCACAACCCCCACAGCAGGCTCAGCCACCCCTTCAATAGTAGGTTCAGCCACCCCCTAGTCACGTTTTGTACGACCTGGGGAGATGGCATGTTTACTACATACAAGGGGGAAGGGAAAGAGGAAGGTGATTGCTTAGACCTTGCCAGACCGAGCAGAGGATTATCCAGATTATGGAGGATCAGATGAGGAGGAAGGGGAGGAGGAGGCAAGAGAGGAGGGAGAGGAGGAGGGCAAGGTGACAGAGGATGAGATGGTGGGGAGTACATCCCCAATTCATGTCAACCCCTCAGCAGCGGGCTCAAGTTTAGGTAATAAATCATATATCTTTAAGAAGTAAATTACTTATATGTTTTAAAGTTTATTATTACTTCAAAAATATATAATGAATATGATTAATGCTTACACAGGTAGAGTAGCAAGAGGACTGGGGAAGACCAAAAATCTAGACCTCTAGCGTATCCCCAAGGGCGTGAAGATAACAATTAGGCTTAGAACCACAAGGGAGGCAGAGAATTTCCTGGGCTTTATCAGTCGAGTGGGCACAATTATTAAGTCCATTCTGCCCATTTGCTATTTCGACTGGAGGAAGGTGCCTGCAGAGCTAAAGAGGCAGATCATTCCGTCAGTTAGAGGTAATTTTATTTAAAAAAGTTATTTCTATTATAACTTTATCTTAAAATCATTATAAAATATGATTGACCAATATTTTTTAAAATTAATGTAGGTAAATTACAATTGGGGTGACAACCCCAATGCCTCCCGATATATCCTTAAGCACGCCGCCAAAATCCACAGGGATTAGAGGACGGAGACCAAGAGAAATGTAAGAATTTTCAAACATTTACATTTTTTACTCACATAATAACTTATATTATTTTTAACAATTTTTATTTGGTATTTAGTTTTTCTTGAACAAGAGTTCACCTGAGGAGGCAATGGATGATGTTCCTCCTAATGTCATGATTGACGATTGGAAGAAGGCATGCGAGCATTGGCTGGATCTAGAGATGGAGGTTAGTAAGTAAATAAAAATTACTTCATTAGTTTCATATCTCTTAAATTTATAAAAAATAGCATTGTATATGTCTATAGGAGCAAGCAAAAAAAATAACGCCAATAGGGCTGAAGCTCCACCATAGACCCATTATTTGGGTCGAAGGAGCATCAAGACAGTCATGAGCCATTATGTAAGTGTTGGAACTAGTTTTAAGTTGAATATTACTTAATTTTTAAGTTATTTTAACCTAATTGTATCGTTTTTATATTTTCAGCCCGTTGCACATGATGGGATTGAAATGAATAGAATGGATATCTACGAGGTCACCCATAGTAAGTTTGCAGCTGAGGGTGCTTGTAAGTGGATTCATCAGTCATACCAAAAAAAACACGTAAGTTTCCTAAACTCAAAAAATTTATAACTTTATATATATTTATTATAATAATATTTTTTAATACATTTAGGATCAAATGGTACAATTAGTACATCCCCCCACTAATGATACCTCTAAGAGCATCTAGCAGCCTTTAGATGTAAAGGAGGCATTTAGGACAGTGATGCCACCGGACCACGATGGTTTTGTTCGTAGTGCGAGAAGGGCATACACGTTATCTACCTAGTATGGAAGGAAAGGTTTCATCTCAGCTACTGTCGTCGATTAGCTGTATAAAAAGATTGACACATTATAGAGACGAGACGAGCAGAGGGAGAAGTGAAAGGTAGAGATGAATAATAAGATGAGTGCCATGGATGATAAGCTTCAAATGCTTATGCGCCTTCTTCAGAAGAAGGGTCAGTCAAAGCATTTGTCTTCCACAAATCCCAGCATCTACAGATGAGACGATGACTCCATGGGTGGTGCCGGTGGAGCTAGTGGCATTGGGGTAGCTGTATCTTGATTTCTATTAATTTTCTTCTCTTATGTTTTTCTTGTAACCTTTTTTATGTAAATATCTCATTTCCAAACTTGTAATGTATTAGATTTTATATTTATGAAATATAAATTTTTATTCATTTTTATTTAAAGTAGATTTAGTTTATTTTCCATCATCAAATAATTAAAAAAAAAAACCCATACATTCACCATTGGTTATTTGAATAACTGATGACAAATATCCGACGGTAAAAATTTTATATAACCGTCGGTAGAAGATTTCTATACTGTCATTTCTTATGATAATTGATGGCAAAAGTATTTTTACCATCGCTTATATAAGCGACGACATTTTCTTTAAACGATCACAAAATTGAAAAAACGTGCATTAGCGTGCTAAAGAGTAACTTAACAATGCCGTTGCTTATTTAAATAAGCGATGGTAAATTAAATTATCGTCGATTTGAAACTGGTGGAGAAAGGCCCAATTGCTTTACTTGATGAACAATATTTCAACATTGGATGTTCCTTGTAACCGATGAGAAAAAGGAATAGCGACGGTATCTATGTCGTCACCTTGTTGCGTCAGCTATAATGGTTAAGAACCGACGACAAAAGGCAAACTTGTTGTAGTGACTTTTTATTATCCTAATCTAAGCTTTCAAAAGCTATTGTACTCCATTGTACTCTTTTGTTCTTAGAGATTCTTGAGAGCAACATTACTCCTACTCTAATTTTCTACATCACATAGGTTTACAAAGGGAGTATCTTAGCCTACTTTATATTCTATATCTTTCAAGGCTCTTAGGATTGTTTACATTATTTTGTTTTATTAGTTTGTTTGGGTGGCCGAGCTGTGGGTTTCCCATTTCCTCTTAGTAGAGGGGCTAAACTCTCCTTAAGTGTTGTCTAGATGAGGGAAATTATTTTAAGGAACACCACTCTAGGATTAGTGGTGTGGTTTAGTGATTCCCATTGAATTGGGAGCAAAATCCTAGATTGGGACATCTAAGTAGAGGTTTTTCCTGCAAAGGTTTTCTCTCTAAATACCTATGTATTTTGTTGCAATTGTTTTTACTTAATATTTGTTCACAATTCAACCCCCCCTTCTTGTAACACTAACAGGTTCAAGTGCCATAGGCAGGATTATCCCAAAATGTCAATTGCCAAGGCTTGAATTTAGCTACAGAGCATGATGGGTGGCACTATCCCGAAGTGTCAAACTGAACCCAGACTTGCTACAAATATGCACGGGTGCTTTAACCGCTGGGGTTAACGAACCTTTGGCCAGTTTTTGTGGGCCTTAGAAACCTTCGTGGTAGACTCAAGGCAAAGGCTGGTCAGGTCAGGATCTTGGCTAGTACTTGAGTACCTTTAGGCCTATTGTTGGTATTTTGATCTGATTTCTAATGAAGAGGCATAGATAGACATCTGAACATCAGAAACATGTTCTAGGGATCTATTGCAGATCACTCTATTTTTATCATGCATGGAGCTACTAGATCTATTATTATTATGTATATGGATGATATACTACCCACTGGAAGTCATGAAACAAGGATAGAGGCTATCCAAAGGTTCTTGCATTCTCAATTTGGTACAAAAGATCAGGGAATGATAAATAATTTTTTGGGCATTGAGGTGCAACATGTTGGTGGTGGTCTAGTTCTGTTACAGAGGAATAATGTTCTTGACATGCTAAAAGAAACAGGGATGTTGGATTACAAGCCTGCCAACATTCCTATGGACCCTTCTTTGCCACTTACAGATCTTGAGAGTCCACTACTTGAAGATTGTTGAAAGCATTTTACGTCGATTTATGAAGAGATGCATGTCATAGTATAGTCGACAAAACCGCTATAGCATTTAAATTTGTAAAGAGTGATCAAAAATATAAATGAGTCCGAGGTCGATCGCAAGGAGCAAATACAGAATTCACAATACTAATCACATTAAAAAATAATGAGCACAATCATACAGATATGCAATAAGAATTAGTCAAAAATATATGCAATATCGACCCATATTGAATCTCAAGAAGTCATGGGATAAAAAGAATAAAAGATCAAAAGAATGGTGATTTGAATCACCAATCATATTCCTTCAATCAAAGCACATATTCAATTAAGCCAAATGTTTCAATAGTGACCTGAATCACATATCAGCCAAGAACTCAAATATGTCCACAGTAATCCACAATCAGTCATCAGACCCTATGGTTAGACAACTTAACCATTGATGGTAACACCATCACTAGCCATAACTAGGTTTAATTAATCAGAATCAAGAGACAAATACTCCTAAATAATAACCTGAGAGTAGTAATTCCACGTAGATTCATTCTGAGGAGAGAACATTAAAACATGGTTAATTCTGCAATTTTAACATCACATCATAAATGCAATATAACCACAGGGTTTGTTAGAGGTTAATTGAAGGTATAATGAGCATTAAAGTCTTAAGAGCGGGTCCACATAGACAGAAATAGGGTTTCACGCATTTCAAGAATTGAATCAAAACATAAAACCTTAATTTCAAACCTGCTTGAATTGAACAGGTTTTGGTCAAGATAAAATTCATCTAAACCTCCTAAAATTCATATGAAAATATTCTAATAGGTTTAGTACCCCTGCTTTGACCATCTGAACCCATTTTGACCTTGAGTAGAGACTTAGACAAAATTTTACCCTAATTTAGGCTTCTACGCAAATTGCCCAGTCAAACGTGGTCAAAACTCAAATCCAACTTCACCACTAGATTCTCCAAATTAGGTTGGTTTCAAAAATTGGGCCTAATCAGAGTCCATCTTTACCTAGTTTGTACTTTAGTACCTAAAACCTCTATTCGTCACCTTTAAACCCATAGCTTACGAAATTCCTTACGTTTAGGCCCCCAACTTTGTCATATTCACGAAACACCCCTTTCACCTGAATGATTGAGATTTCCTAAACAAAGTCAAAGACCCATTACCTCTAGCGTTGATTGCTTAGAATCATCATCAAAGATCCACGAAATCCAACTAAATTTGGTGGGATTGGTATTCACATGGGAACAAACCATTTCAGGCACAAAATCAACACCAATCATCACCTAAGAAACTTGGAATTTCCAAGTGTTTGCTGCAACTGAATCCTAAGAAAATCACATGAATTCTCCATTTAGAGGGCACATTCGAGCTCTATATAAACTCCCCTAGCTTCCACTTAGCTCCTTAGTCAGGTTCAGGCCAAAATCAAATCTTCTCCTCGAACTTTGGCCTACTCTGACCTCGACTCCAAAGACTCTCTTCCCCATCTTCCTACAGCCTCCCAACCATAAAATTGGGTTTGCCAAACTCTTCCTCACACTCGCCCTTGCTTGGTGGGCCAAAGCTAGGGCATTCAAACCCTTTCATTGTGCTATCTGCCCCAACCGGAGGAGTTCGTCTCCCTCGCGTCCGGCAAGGCACGCCGACATGAGTTTCTCCCTCTTTCATCTGTAGTTTAGCTTCCCTCTCTTCCTCTCCCTCTCTACATCATTTCCATTTATTTAGATCTTAGATTCAACCCCAAAATCACCCTCAACCCCATTGTCTTCTCCACGGCCAGCGGAGCTTCGGTGAGCTAACCTGGCCAACACACACATCCAAACCACTTGCTACCACCACCAAAAGCTCTGCCATACCTCCACCTTCAAAATCCATCTACCTATTTCATCTTCCACCCACTCCAAAACTCCCTCAAACACACACACATCTTGTCATCACTTCTGACACCGGATGACCACACCACACACAATTACCCCCACCGTTATCTTCGCCTCACTATGACGAAGCTTCTCATGTACTTAAATGGGCCTTAAGGCCATGTTTTTTGTGTAGGCATCTTTGCCATCGTCGATGTCTCCCCCAGTGCCGACCAGCATCATCCAATCATCTCCAGCCTCGCTACGACCCCCATTAGGTGTAGATTGACACCACGACGGTGTCTAGGCCTTCAATCAGCCAAGACAGCAGTGATAAGCACATATAAATTCATCATAAAATGCTTATTTATAATAGTTCCTTGGCATAGCATTGCATATCATGTTATAAATATTGCATAGCATGCATCATTCTACATTTAGAGTAGTTGTATATATTTTAGGTTAATTAGGTCCTTTTTGTGGTCAGGAGAGAAGAGGATTTATTTTAAGGCCTCGGATGGAGGATCAGACCATACGGATCTGATCGAGATGATGATCGGAGTCTAACGCCTCTGAAATCGTCCAGATCGAAGTCTCGTAGTATGACATGAAGCTCAAGGAAGATCAGGAAAGGGGGCAATGCGACATCCATACAGGTCTAGGATGGAAAATCTGATCGTACGGATGCAGTTGGAGCGACGATCGTAATTTGACATCGCTGGAATCATCTCGATCTAAGCACTATGGCACCCTCTAAAGGAAGAAGAAGACGGATAGCCCAGATGGCGCCATGTGGAGCCATCCAAGCCTCCCAACATCGGCCAGCAGTAACCGCCCACTCCCTTCATCATCCACGCCCTTGATCAAGATCCAACGGCTGGGAAGCGTCTGCATCGAGGTCCTCCTCGCGACACAAAGGATGACCTAGTGCATTGGTGGGGATGATAGTTCTCAAGCCAGGGGTGCTGGTTCGAATCCCTGCATCCCCAACCCCCAATTCTCTAATTGGCCGGGCAACACCGCACGCAAGCAGCAGCGGTAGCGTAGTGCTTGCTTGAACACCAGCGTGCACACCAGTAGGACATCGAGCGATCAGCGTGCTTGATGGGTGGCATCGTAGTGCGGGCGCAAGCGCGGTTGGTGCTAGCTTTCAGTGACAACTGGGCAAACCTATAGCGACGCTTACAGCCGTCACTACTTCATTGCAAGATAGCAAAGCCAACAAAGGGCATGAGTGGATGTGAGCTATCTACAGCAACGTTTCCAGTGACGGTCTGGAGATCGCTAAAGGTCCTTTACCCATTTTTAGCCCCCTCTCCTCCACTATAAAAGGACCTAACCCCCTCCCTTCCAAGCCATCTCTACCTACTCTACTCCCACCTACTCCCAAGCACTAGCAAGTGTACCAACGCTCCATTAGAGCTTATTCTCAAGCTCCCAAGGTGCCTATTAGTATAGCGAACCTCTGCCCCACGAAATACTCTTCCAACTTCCCATCCTCGTTCATAGGTCACCTTGGAGCCGTCCTCCCACCTCCATTCCGGTAGCAGATCATCTCCGTCTTCTCACCTCATTCCAGAGCCACGCCGAAACTTTCCCCAACCCGACGTCCTCCTGCATCTCACCTCCGTCATCCTGCTCCTCACCTCCTTCATCCGAGCTTCTTCTAGGCGCCATCGTCTCATTGAATAGCCAATTCGAGAGATTTCCTCTCACCCCCCTCTCTTTTTATGCTTTCATAGTAGATTGTAAAAGACATTGAGGTGATATTTATACCATTTTTGTTCCATCTCTATCTTGTGATTCGTTTGCTCGTTTTCTTCTTATAAAAATATAAAAAAATAACAAAACCCTAAAATACCAAAAAGAAACAAATTGAAGCACAGTTTTCAGTTAAAGTAAACGTCGCCTCCCTGTGTTCGACCTAGGACTCCATTGGAGTTTCGGTATAAATTTTATCTGGTGGATGTGTTTTGCAACTACAACGACGGGTTACTTGTAACCCCGATTTATAACACGCGAAACACGCCCAACCATTTTGGCACCGTTGTCGGGGAGGCAACAAAGTTTACTTTATTGTTTATTGTGTTTCTTTGCATTGACACAACACTAACCCTACTTGTCTTTGATCTACTATCTTGTAGGTACCCTAGCATGGAGATCCAAGTGCGGTAGACAGGAGTAAAGTGTGGGTAGAGTACTCTATAAGTGTCCCCCACATTCCCCCCCACTAGTTCATTTCACCACACTCATAACTAAGACCTAATCTACTTAGGTGTTTGCATAAACCCTATGATAGAATTGTTTGTCTTGTTTGCCACCTTCATCCACCTCACCTCGCAATAGAAAAAAAAAGATACTTTCTGTGGGACGAATCAATATACACACTTTATACACCCACATTTGAGGCACATAATCAAACTTGATTTTCATCTACTCAACTGGGCTTCCGACCTGTGGACCCAGTACATGAATTCAACGCATAGAAGAGTAGAAATCATATTAGGTTAACCACCTTTCTGTGTGCCTTAATCGGCGATGCATTTGAGCCGATTGATTGAATTGTTTGGGCCACACCACCTAATCTAAAAGAGGTTCATTTTGTAGCTACCCCATAGGATTCAATAACTAGGTCAAGCCAGGCAATCCATATTTTTCTTGATTTCTAAAAGAAAATACTTGAACACATGATTTCAACAACAAACTTGGTTTGCCTCACAAAACTTGGTTGAAAACACCTAATATTTGAATCCTAAAATCTATTAAGCAAGATTAGAACCCTAAAACTCACCTCATCATTAATAATCTTGCTTGAAAACCTCTTGGTTGTGCACATTCACATGTTCTCAAACAAATCATTAAGGGCACAACCCATTAAGGGCCCATCACATTTCAGAAGCACCATTGTCCCAAGCCTAACTAAAATTGAGTAGACGTTAGCCTCAAGGACTGGTTCGCCCTACTGGATCCAGACTGAGATTATTCACGATTAACCTACTTCTACTAGTCAATCTAATCTCTAGCTAGGGGAGTAGCATCAAATGACTGCGGCTAGGGGGCACAATAGGAACCAGAGGCGCAAGCCAAAGGAAGAACCTTCTCCCCAGTCCCTCCTTCTAACTAGTTGGATTGCCTGGACATAAGTACGTCCATAGTCTTAGGATGGATTCTGAGAGTCTACAGACCTTTAGGCTACCCAATGATAAATGCCAGTTTATCATTATTCTTATGCATTAAAACAAACCTAGCTCTTAGGATTTTACTCCGCAAATGGGTTTTTCGGCTGCATTTAGGCATAAAATAGGTTAGGCATGCATTGCCTTTTTTATTGTCTTTTTAATATATTTTTGTGAGTGTTAGGGATGTACAGATATCTAGATCCCTAAAACCCTAGCACTCAAGAAGGCAAATGGTGAAGGAGAAGCCCAGACTAGCTGGAACTCAGCCTAATCTAGCTCACCTCAGCTTGATCCAGCTCATTGCAGCTGGAACCTAGCTTAAGTCAGCTCAGATCCAGCTCAACTTAGCTGAGTCTAGCTCATCTCAGCTCCCACTAGTCCACAGGGAGCTCTAGCTAGCTCAGCTAAGTTGACAGGAGTTCACCCTTGCTCAGATCTAGCTACATCCAGCTCCAGCCATCTGAAGAAGAATTCATCCTAGCTCAGGAAGCTCAAGTCCAGCTCCCGGGGACTCAGCTTAGCTCAACTCAGTTGAGCTAAGCTACCTTAGCTACCTCAACCAGCTTGATTCTCCCCGGGAGCACCAAACCTAGCTCACCTCAGCTTATTTTGGTAGAAGCTAACTCACTTTAGCTTGGCTTAGCAACTAGCAAAGAACTAGCAAGCTAAGCCAGCTAGAGTAGCCCCATGCCAGCCTCTTCAGCAGGAGCCAGCTCCAACTCCAGCTCCAGACTTCTCCTCCTCAGCTCCTCCCTCCAAACCCTAGCTCCAACACCTTCTCCTCTACTCCTCCATTAGCTAAGCTAGCTTAGCTTAGCTTAGCTTAGCTTAGCTTAGCTAACAACCAGCTCCTTGGCCATCCACCACCTTCAAAGTCAACCCTAGCAAGCTTCACCAACTTAAGCCTACTTAAGCTAGCTACTCTACTCAAGTTGGCACCACCTCCTAGCCATCCCTTCACCCCATTATCTCCACCAAAAGACACCTTAAGTTGGCGCCAAAAACTACCCCTAACCACTTCTATATTGGCGCCAATTTTCAGCCCTTAATCCACCCTACACCTACCCACATAAGCCATCCTAGCCATCCACCTAACCCCCCTTCTAGAATCCTTCTTGGCTCCAACTTAGACCCTCTTCTAGAAGCCATTTTGGCGCCAATATCAAGGGGTGTCAACCCCCATAACTACCCCCTTGGTGCCTCTTAAGGTGGCGCCAAACACCCTTGGCCATTGGATCCTTAACCACCTCCATCATTCCATCTTGGCCCTCCATTTCAAGGGACACCTTAGCCCCCTTCCTATTCTATAAAAACCCACCACCTACCACCATTTGGGGGCATCCTCCATTAGTGTATTTTTCTACCTACATCCACCTATACCTACGCCCAAGGAGAAGGAGTAGAGAAGGAGATTAAAGGGGCACATCACCAGCCCTTTTGGTGCCTTCTTCTCCCCACTCTCTTCAACTTGGGCCACGACAAGGAGGAGGACTCTTCCACTTCAAGAAGGACAGCCAGGGAAGGGAGAAGGACCTAGGGTGGATGTCCACCCTTGGAGAGAAGCTTAGGGCACGCCCCCCTAGGGCTTGCCTTGGAGGACATCACCTTAGTGGAGCACTGCAAGGAAGGAGTTGAAGGACTCTTTTCAAGATTGGGAGCCACCAACCTTGGAGCAAGAAGCCCTCTTCTTCACCATCTATCTAGAGGATTTGTGTTTTCTTTTCTTATTTGCATTTTTCTAGTAGTACAAGCTTTCCTCTACTAGGCCTTTTGTAAAACACTTTATCAATTATCTAGTTGCCTTCTTTGCATTTCTTGTTTGCATTTCTATTAGCTTATTTTCAGCATTCTTCACTCCCTCTCCCTAATTATTCTAGGCCTCCACTTGCCTAGAGTGAGCTTAAGGAGAGGCTCTACTTGCCACATAGAAGTAGTATTTAAATTGAAGTGTAAATCGCTTTTCCCGCCATCAGTTCACATGTTGCCTTAGCTTAAAAACAAAAAAAATGATATATTGAAAAAAATACCAAAAAGAAAGTTGAGATTTATATTCCTAGCAAGAGAATCAATTTTGCAACCATATTGCCTCCTTGGACGACCCTAGATACTTCCCTATCTAGGATTATAAATTTAAGAGCGAAAGCGGATTTACACGTTACAACGACCTAATTAACAAACCGCGTAAAATCGCTATCACTTTTTGGCGCCGTTGCCGGGGAGGCACGGCTTTGCATTAATTAATTTGCTCTTTCTTGAAGTGGATCTCATCCCCTTCTCTTTCTTTTGTGTGTGCAGGAACTACAGCGGGAAGGCGGGAATCTGGAAGCGAGAGCTCAAAGATCCTTTTCTTCCCGTGAAATTCAGGTTGGTTCCCCTTTCTTGTCACATTTAGGCTAAAAAAACTACCAAAATACACTAAACTTGGCTTTCAGGACCCTAAACACTTTCATTAAGTGGAGTGGTGCATTATAAAATCCATTGTTTGCTTGTATGCTTCTTTAGCACCATTCCATTGCAAGTATTGGTGTTCTGTTTTTCGGGTCCAGATTTCTGTCTAGACTTGAAAAATCGATTCCTAAAACCCCAGGCCTCCTAAAATCATAAACTTTCATACAGCAATTCCCAATTAAGTTAGGAACATCTGTTCCAAATTTCAAAACAATTAGATTTGTATTTAATTTTTAAAAATTCTTGGATAGCAGAGGGGTCACACCCTCTAATCTTCCTATTTTGCTACTGTCCGCAAATTTTCAGAATTTTTATACTCATCCAATTTTTGAGAAATTTAGGTTACTGGAATCCTTGTGAAATTTTACATATCATATAAAATTATAAAAATTTTCTGAGGTCGGTGGTAATACTGAAAAGTCCATAATACCCACGGGTATTATTTCTGGACTTTGACACCAATACAATTAAAAATTTAAAATAATTATCAAATAAATTCCTAAAATCTTACAAAAATCTTTTCTGGAATCCTTGTTTGATTTTATTCAAAGTAGTGGTGTTATTTGACTTATTTGGACCACTACTTAATTCAAAAAGCTAAAAATAATTCATTGGTAGTTAAATTTCCGTCTTAAGGATAATTGGCTTAGGATTTCTTCTTTCTCTTTAGAGACTCAATTAAAAGGAAATATACAATCACACATACAACTTGTCTTTCCTTTGATTGTGAACTTTCAAACTTGTTTGAAAGCTTAAAGAGAAAAACCCTAAAACTCATTTAATTAAATTGAATCCTAAAAGACATAAATACAAAAAAGTTGTGTGACAACTTGATCTTCATTGGAACCACTCTCCAATTCCTGCACACACATTAAAAAAAATCAAATAACAGGGCAACAACCTAATAAACACCCTCCACATTCCGTGTGCACTATAGCATCCTAGACCTAATTAAAACTTGTAGCAACTTGACCCCTAAGGCTTTATCAACTTAGGCTTGCTATTTAGGTCTTAAGTTCTCTTTAGTTAATACCAATTCTGTCATCTGTATCTGGTGTTCAGGCTGAGGGGCTGTGTCAAACGACCAGGCGCGGGTTTGTACAAGCACCTGGGGTCTTCCCTGGGAAACGTTTGGGCCCAAACCTCCCCTTAAGCAACTTGGCTAGATTTGTTGATAGAACGAGTATTCACTATTGACTACTTATTTCCTATATAGACCAAGTCTTAGGTTATTATTAGGGAGTCACATTTAAGTTAGGTCTAGTTTTATTTGTTTGAATTGCGCACTTTTCTCATCGCTTTCTCTTCTCCTCCCCTCCCGTTCTTCCATTTTATGCACGGGCGACGGTCTCAAAATCCGCACTTGGAAGGACCATTTGATTTCGCCCCCCACGCAAAAAGACCACTTTTTCTGTCTTCTTCTCCTGAAAAAATGGAAACACAACAAAATAGGTCCACTGACCCTTCCACGTCCACCTCTAACCCCACCACTAACCCTAATTCTAACCCTTCCACCCAAAACCCAACCACCAGTAACTTCCCACACTTGGAGCTCCCTAATCTTGAGTTGCCCCACACACAACATCAAGACCCCCTACCTGATCTTTTAAAATTGATGGCCGATCAGATTAATAAATTAAATTCCAATCAACAAATATTGACTAGGAACATCCAAAACCTAGCCAATCCAAGGCCAAACCCACCACCCTGTCAGCAGCCTGTTGTTCCTCTAAAAGATTTCTATGATCCGTCTTATTATGAGGAACGACCAGGGGTGGTCATACCGGAGGGGGACTTTGAGATCAAGCCTGCAGTCCTGAACCTAATTAAACACTTTCATGGCCTTCCTAGGGAAGACCCTTTCAGCCACCTTGAAGAGCTAACTCTTCTTGCACAGACAACCTGTTCCCGAAATGTGCAAGAAGACATATGGCTGATGCGGCTTTTTCCATTATCTCTTAAAGATAAGGCCGCTTATTGGTTCAGGACCATTGGCCGACCCATCACAACATGGCCTCAATTCAAGAGCGCCTTCCTCAAGAAATTCTTTCCCATAGGTCGTACCAATTCCTTACGAAGATCTATTACGACCTTTCACCAAAAATCTGGTGAAACTTTCCATGATTCTTGGGAAAGATTTCAAGACCTTTTAAGAAGTTGCCCGCACCACGAGATTCCTTTATGGCAGCTCGTGCAAATCTTCTATCATGGATTAGAAGATCAAATCCGACATTTTGTTGACGCCTTGTGTGGTGGCAACTTTTTAAATAAAGATGCAGAAAGTGCCTATGACCTGTTCGAAGAAATGAGTGAAAACTCATTTAATCAAGCTTCCATGAACACATTTTGTAGAACCCAAAACCCGCAGTTCGGTGTTCATGAAATAGGCACTCAATCTATCCCTGTCACCCAAGACGATCTTCAATTGATTGCTCAAAAACTCGACCAGATGCATATTAATCAAAAGAAAATTGAGGAAAGACTAGCCACATCTACTCAAGCTCCACACCCACATCTAACCCAACCTAACTTTCCACGAAGAGAAAATTTGCACAATCTCAACACTACCCCTGCTGATTATTCTGAGGTTGCCCATGATTCACTAGGGAATTACAACTATCCAGATCTTAACCCCACTCAAAATATTTCTGCCATCCAGGAGCCCTTTAAAAAATCTTCCAATTGGAAAAATTACCCGAACTACTCCGGGAATAATCAAGTTTCCTCCCAACCATATCATTTTAATGGGTATGGGTCGAATCCAAACTTCCATCCTGGGCCATCCCAACAAGATATCAATGCCCAGATGCTGCGAACCCTGCAGGATATGCAAACAAAAATGACGGAAGTAACCCGCAACATCACAAATCTGAACAATCAGATTGGGGTTACTCCCACGCAAAGACCTGTAGGACATCTTCCGTCCCAACCCATACCCAACCCTAATCACCAAGGAAACCATTATATGGGCAGAAATCCACATTATCCAAATCAGCCTCCTCCTAATCCACCACCTCAGCAGCCGCCCAGGTTTCTGCAATCACAGGCCCCCCCACCTCCTCTAAATAATAATCCGACTGCACATGCAGTTACTTTGAGGAGTGGGAAAACCACCACTGACCCCGGGCCTTCACACGAACCTGGTAAGATACCTATGCAAATTGACTTCCCACCTCCCCATCAGGAAGAAAAAGAAAAACAAAAATCTCAAGACAAGATTCCTGTCCCTTTCCCACAAGCTCTCTACCCCACCACCAACAAAAAAAAGAAATCTGAGCCCACTACAGAAGAACTCATGGAGCTATTTGGGCAAGTTCATATCAATATTCCTCTCCTAGATGCCATCAAATATATACCTGCCTATGCTAAATTTTTGAAGGAGATTTGTACTCCTAAAAGGCAGGCTGAAAATCTAGGACAAGTGCATCTTTCAGAGACAGTAAGCTCTGTCCTACAGAGTAAGCTACCTCCTAAGATGAAAGATCCGGGAGCGCCTTTAATTTCTGTAATTATAGATGACACTACATTTAATCGTGCCCTCCTTGATCATGGTGCCTCAGTTAATATTATTCCCACAAGTTTATTCGAAGAATTTCAGATCGGTGAATTAAAACCCGTCGAGGTTACCCTGCAATTAGCCGATCGATCTACAATCAAACCTCGTGGGATTATTGAGGATGTTTTAGTCAAGGTCCAGAATTGTGTCTTCCCTGTAGACTTTCTGGTTCTTGACATTGAGGCACCTGAATCATTACTGGACTCCCCAATAATCCTTGGACGCCCTTTTTTGGCCACTGCAAAGGCAAATATCAATTGCCACACAGGAAAAATGGATATCACTTGTGCAGGCCAAACTCTCAATTTAGATAGTTTCAAATCCTCCAGGGGATTCCATGATGATAACTTCTTTGAGGACTCAGATACTGAAATTTCCAATATGGTGGAGGAGACAATGTTAATAGATACCCTTACCGACCATAATTTTTTTGAGGACTCTGATTCAGAATCAGTGGTCGGCGAAATCTGTGATCCGAAAACTTGTCTTGGCCCCAAATTTATTCCTGATACCCCCCCTAACCCACCCACTATTCACGCACCTAACTTTTCCACACTAACTTCACCCAATCCTCACCATTCCTTCCCCGACCCCTTTCTTACGGACCTGCCACCAACCCCGCTGAGTTTGGCACCCAACCTAATTTAAACCCATGGCCAGACTCGAGCTACACTTATCATTTTCCATCCAACTTTGATCCCAATATTATTTCTAATCAATTTTGTAGGGATCTAGAAGAAGACACCTTTTTTGCGGGCATCCAAGTGTCCAATTATTTACATGATCTTACATCTTCCATGCATACCTTCACGCCCGGCTGAATGGTGTAAAATATAGCACTGGATGGGAGGTAACCCATCATTTTTTCTTGCTTCCCTTTTTTCTTCTTTTTCCAGGTTTTGTTCCTCCTAAACCCGACCATTCTTCACTAAGGTGATCCCTTTTCCCTCCTAATGCATGAGGACATGGCATATCTTAAGCATGGGGGGGTGTTTTTAAATTTTACGATCGATTTAGGATTTTCAAAACCTAAAAACATGCATTTTTGTTTAATTTATTTCCTGCTTGCATACCCAAAAAAATAAAAATGTTCAAAACTTTTTGAGGAAAAATTTTGAAATCTGGACTAAGGTAGAAAAATTCACTTTTGGTACATGGGATTTAATCTTTAACAAACTAAGGATGAGGATATGGATCTGATCATTAGAATTCCAAGGTCTATTTTAGACAAGATCAGATATCCTTCTATAAAATTCCACCTAAACTCATGACAGTTCAGGTGACTTGATCCTATTTTGCAATATGGAAATTATTTGACTTAACTTCTGATTCAAAAACTTGCATGTTTTGAGAAACTTCTTGTGTCACTCTTCACACACAAGCCAACACTTAAACATAACTAAAAATTTGGAAAACTCCCTTGTTTGGACTTAGTGAAAGTCTGAAGCAGATCATTGGTTTGAGTTCCCACCGCCGAGAAGGAGGAAAATGCCTCCTTTAAGGACGCGACGTCAACATGTTATCGCCTCGGCGTTGCTCCATATCTATATTTCATATCTTTAGATGGATCATTAAAGCGCATTTTAGAAGCTCAAGTGTCTTGGACGGTGCTCTACCTATAGTGTCGGAGCAAGAGCTTGAGTTTGTTTGGAGCGTCCCTTTTCACCGCATTGTGTTCTGGGGTTGTGAGCTCCTGGGTGGTGTCATGGACAGTGCTATCTCGAAGTACTAGCGCCAGAACCCCCTCGAGGAATGGTAACGGGAATGATGGTCTCAACACATCTGTTGTAAGACTAAGCTAAAAATAAGCATGGAGAAGAAAAAAAAATATATATATATATAAATAAATTAACACGCCCTTATAAATGTTGGCTTTTCACAAGCATAGCCACAAGGTTTTAAAGAATTTTGCAAGTTGAGAATCAGATTCATGAGCCAAAAAATTCCTAAAAACAAACATTTCAAGTCATCTGAATTAACAAGGGGTTAATTTGAGAATTTTTTGGAAGATGTATTGATCCCGTTCTATCTAATGGTTGAATCCAAAAACAAATCCCGATGTTTATCTTTAACAAATCCCGTACCTCCAGTGTTTTTAATCTACCAAGGTCCATTGATCTCTTTTTCTCCTCCAAAGTCGAAAAAATTAGATTTCCCAAAAATTCTGTTTTAAGTTTTGCTAAGAGACTAGCAAAAGATAAGCATGGGGGTGTGATAAACACCAGTTTAACATCATTCTTATGCATTAAAACAAACCTAGCTCTTAGGATTTTACTTCGCAAATGGGTTTTTGGGCTGCATTTATGCATAAAATAGGTTAGGCATGCATTGCATTTTTTATTGTCTTTTTAATATGTTTTTGTGAGTGTTAGGGATGTACAGATATATAGATCCCTAAAACCCTAGCACTCAAGAAGGCAAATGGTGAAGGAGAAGCCCAGACTAGCTGGAACTCAGCCTAATCCAGCTCACCTCAGCTTGATCTAGCTCACTTCAGCTTGATCCAGCTCACCGCCGCTGGAACCTAGCTTAAGTCAGCTCAGATCCAGCTCAACTTAGCTGAGTCTACCTCATCTCAGCCCCACTAGTCCACAGGGAGCTCTAGCTAGCTCAGCTAAGTTGACAGGAGTTCACCCCAGCTCAGATCTAGCTACATCCAGCTCCAGCCATCTGAAGAAGAATTCATCCCAGCTCAGGAAGCTCAAGTCCAGCTCCCGGGGACTCAGCTTAGCTCAACTCAGTTGAGCTAAGCTACCTTAGCTACCTCAACCAGCTTGATTCTCCCCGGGAGCACCAAACCTAGCTCACCTCAGCTTATTTTGGTAGAAGCTAACTCACTTTTGCTTGGCTTAGCAACTAGCAAAGAACTAGCAAGCTAAGCCAGCTAGAGTAGCCCCATGCCAGCCTCTTCAGCAGGAGCCAGCTCCAACTCCAGCTCCAGACTTCTCCTCCTCAGCTCCTCCCTCCAAACCCTAGCTCCAACACCTTCTCCTCTACTCCTCCATTAGCTAAGCTAGCTTAGCTTAGGTTAGCTTAGCTAACAACTAACTCCTTGGCCATCCACCACCTTCAAAGTCAACCCTAGCTAGCTTCACCAACTTAAGCCTACTTAAGCTAGCTACTCTACTCAAGTTGGCGCCACCTCCTAGCCATTCCTTCACCCCATTATCTCCACCAAAAGACACCTTAAGTTGGCGCCAAAAATTGCCCCTAACCACCTCTATATTGGCGCCAACTTTCAGCCCTTAATCCACCCTACACCTACCCACATAAGCCATCCTAGCCATCCACCTAACCCCCCTTCTAGAATCCTTCTTGGCTCCAACTTAGACCCTCTTCTAGAAGCCATTTTGGCGCCAATATCAAGGGGTGTCAACCCCCATAACTACCCCCTTGGTGCCTCTTAAGGTGGTGCCAAACACCCTTGGCCATTGGATCCTTAACCACCTCCATCATTCCATCTTGGCCCTCCATTTCAAGGGACACCTTAGCCCCCTTCCTATTCTATAAAAACCCACCACCTACCACCATTTGGGGGCATCCTCCATTAGTGTATTTTTCTACCTACATCCACCTATACCTACGCCCAAGGAGGAGTAGAGAAGGAGATTAAAGGAGCACATCACCAGCCCTTTTGGTGCCTTCTTCTCCCCACTCTCTTCAACTTGGGCCACGCCAAGGAGGAGGACTCTTCCACTTCAAGAAGGATGGCCAGGGAAGGGAGAAGGACCTAGGGTGGACGTCCACCCTTGGAGAGAAGCTTAGGGCACGCCCCCCTAGGGCTTGCCTTGGAGGACATCACCTTGGCGGAGCACTGCAAGGAAGGAGTTGAAGGACTCTTTTCAAGATTAGGAGCCACCAACCTTGGAGCAAGAAGCCCTCTTCTTCACCATCTATCTAGAGGATTTGTGTTTTCTTTTCTTATTTGCATTTTTCTAGTAGTACAAGCTTTCCTCTACTAGGCCTTTTGTAAAACACTTTATCAATTATCTAGTTGCCTTCTTTGCATTTCTTGTTTGCATTTCTATTAGCTTATTTTCAGCATTCTTCACTCCCTCTCCCTAATTATTCTAGGCCTCCACTTGCCTAGAGTGAGCTTAGGGAGAGGCTCTACTTGCCACATAGAAGTAGTATTTAAATTGAAGTGTAAATCACTTTTCCCGCCATCAGTTCACATGTTGCCTTAGCTTAAAAACAAAAAAAATGATATATTGAAAAAAATACCAAAAAGAAAGTTGAGATTTATATTCCTAGCAAGAGAATCAATTTTGCAACCATATTGCCTCCTTGGACGACCCTAGATACTTCCCTATCTAGGATTATAAATTTAAGAGCGAAAGCGGATTTACACGTTACAACGACCTAATTAACAAACCGTGTAAAATCGCTATCACCCAACCTAAGGACAGGCTTGTATTTTTGTGCTACAGGGTCCCTTCTCTTCCCCGTCCTTCCAACTTCCTTCCAGTGTACTCTTGGACGGAGGTCATTGAACCGTAGATTGGAAGGACCTTTAGACCATTCCTAAAGGGAAAGGTTGAGCTTTAGCCAAGTAGATCCCATGGCTGATTAACAACCACCTCCCTTGCTTCCGAACCAGCAAGAGTTGATTCAAAGGTAGTTGGAAGAATCGCAGCAGATGCAGCAATGGTTCCAACAAATGAAAGGTCAGGGCACTCGACCCTTGAAGGAATTTTATGATCCTTCAAATTATGAGGATCATCCAGCGTTGTGATTCCCACCGGAGATGTTGAGATCAAGCCCCAGGTTTTGAGTCTAATTAAATACTTTGATAGGCTTGGCTCAGAGGACCCATTCCAACATTTGGGGGACCTGATCACTCTCGTTCAAACCACCAAATCGTAGAATGTGGATGAAGAATAGATGCTCATGAGGCTTTTCCCCCATTCACTCAAGGATAAGACTGCACATTGGTATCGTACCATTGGAAGACCGATTACTACTTGGACAGCTTTGAAATTGGCCTTCCTGAAGAAATTCTTCCCAATTGGGTGAACCAATGCATTGAGATAGGCAATTACCACTTTTGCCCAGCGGCAAAGGGAACCATTTCATGAGGCCTGGGAGAGATTCCAGGATCTGTTGCAGCAGTGTCCACACCACGAGGTGCCTAAATGGCAACTTATGCAGATTTTTTATCACTAGTTGAATGATCAACTTTGTAATCATGTGGATGCTTCTTGCGAAGGTAATTTCCTCAACAAGGACGCAGATAGCTCGTATGATTTGTTTGAGGAAATGAGCGAAAAATCTTTAAACCACTCCTCCATGGAAACCTTCAACCGATCCCAACAAATTAGATCAAATGCCAATGAGGTCCAAGATTCTCATGCATCTGATATGGAATTGATCTGCAATAGATTGGATAAGATGGATCTAGTTACTAAACAAATGGAAGAGTGGTTGTCCAGAAACTCTAATTTTTCTAGATCCCCTCAATCCTAGGGATCGGGATTCCATTCTTCGCAAGCTCCTACCAGATGGGAGTTTGTGAACCAACTGGAGCCGGCTCGAGCCAACTCTTCTTGGAACCTTATGGGTTCCAAATTGGGGCCTTTGATCCCAGTCTTTTTGATCCTTCTTCATCCTCATCTTATGAGGATGTTCATGTTGTGTAAGAGAATGTTAAGTCCAACCCTTATTTGAATTCTTACAATTCTGCTTGGAAAAATCATCCTAACTTCTTTTGGAAAGATTAGGGGTAGCAGACCCAGTATCTGCCCAACAAGTATGTACCGCAAAAACCAATGGGTCAGGGTCATGTATATACTCAGTTTCCCCTGAATCAGGTTAATCAGCCCATGTGGAATGCTCAACAACCCGCTGAGTAGGTTGACTTGAACCTGAAAATGGTAGAAATGCAAGGGTCAATGCTCTAGCTCATGCAACAGATGAAAACTTCGCTGGACACCTTGCAATCCGGACTTAGTACAAACAACTGACAACCCGGATCCTACCATCACAATCTGTACCAAACCAAAGGAATGTACAGAACCGAGGTGCTGGGCTTTAAAGGTGTGGTAATGATGGGGAGTCACATGCTCAAGCTCATGCTATCTATCAGGCTTCCCTAGCCCCTCCCAGAGTGAACCAAGTTCCTACCATAATCAACTGGGAGCCTCCTATTTTGCCCAACCCTCCTCAAGGCACTAACCAACAGCATTTTGCCATGGCAAACACCATCAACTCGAGGAGTGGTAGTAGACAGAAGGGACCTACCCAACCCCATGTCAACCCCATTAGGCGCCATAGCAAGAATTCCAAACTCCCAACTAAGAATGTGATCAACAAAACATTAGAGTCTGATTCGGGAGTATGTTGTTGTTGTATGGGCAAACAGAAAAAGTCAGAGGAGAAATTGGAGGAAAGGATGTCCTTACTTCAGGCTTTCAAATTGATAATCATTTTACTCCTTGTGGCTATTGGATCAATCCTTGCCTATGCCATAGGTTTACTGAATGCGTATAAAGAAAGGCGTAGAGCAAAATCTGAAAATAATAGGAGAGTAGTTTTGTCCAATAACACAAGCACACTAATCCTAAACAAGCTACCTCCTAAAAAGCAAGACCCGAGAGCTCTGCTGATTTCCTGCACAATAGGAAACATTACTTCTGACCAGGCCCTCCTCCACTTGGGTGCTTCCATTAATGTGATCCCTACCTCACTACACATGGAATTATGTCTAGGCTACCTAAAACACACTAACATAACCTTGCAGTTAGCTGATAGATCCATTACAAAACCAAGGGGTATTTTGGAGGATGTTTTAGTCAATGTTAATGATTTGCATTACCTTGCTGATTTTATGGTCTGGACATGGAAACTCCAAAATAGCTCAACCACACCCCGATTATTTTGGGAAGACCTTTCCTGGCTACTGCCAAGGCAAGGATTGATAGTGAATTGGGAAATATAGAAATGGCCTCAGGGGATAAGATAAATCGATTCAATATTTTTGAGGTCTCAAAGAAGAATAAAATTAAGTGTGGTTCGATGGAGGAGCTTGGTAGAATAGAGAAAGTACTGGCCATACATACCTTAGACAACCTTTTAATGGCTAACTCAACCCAAACTCGAGAAGAAGATCACACGGTTGCAGAAATATTTGAGGACAAAGCAAAAATGCGACCAATTGTAGCAACATAGGATGAGGAAGATATACATGAAATCAAAAATTTGTTAGATGATTCACATGATCAAGATAAAACCCAACAACATCCTTATCTTGAATGCCTAGAGTTTGAGGTCCAACTTGTGGGTGGGAATTCTGAGGATCAGGATGGTTGGTTTAAGAACCTAGAGTGCGAGGATGAAATTGAACATTGGGGAAGAACTCTTCAAACGTTAGGTATTCTAGAGAACCCACAAATCCCCAACACATCACAAAACCCTCATCGTATTTTTTCACCCAACCATTGCACAAATTTTATAGCCAACTACACTTCCTCTGTAATAAATCAGCAAAACTCCTATTGGAGACCATTTGGGCTCTCCCTGTACCACCAGCTTGCCACTTTCATTGTTCATCTCTTTGCCAAGCCCATTTTCACTCTTTGGGAACTATACCTGGTGGCCCGAAAAATGTGCTGTTGTGGCCTCAATGTTTAGTTATTTTTTATTGAGGACCTCGCCTAGCTGAAGGCACTAAACTCAGCACATGTAAAGATTGTTCCAAGCTGACCACAGTCACATGGAAACCAGGTCCTATTCTTCCACTTCTACTCTCCTACATGCTTTCATTTTTCATAATGAGGACATTGCAATAGATAAACATGGGGGGGTGGAAATATCCTATAATCATTTTGTCAACTGTAATAGTAATTTCCTGCTTTCTTTTATTCCATTTAAAAAAAAACAAAAAATTAGAATTAGGAGATGAGAATGTTGAAATTAGGAGTTACAAACTTTAGGAATTAATACTTTGAGACCTGAACACTTACTCTTTAGGTCATCGGGCTTAATTGGCCTGGGTGTCCACTCGAATATGGACATAGTCTTGAGTCTTAGCCAATTCAAATTCATTTTTAATTTGGCTAATAAATTGGGATGATAAATATGCAACTTATCAACCTGCCCTCTGATTTGAGGAGACTTTAAGCCTAAGCATCTACATAGATTTTTTGCACTGACTCACTTTTCAGAAATTGGGTAGCTATTGAACTATCTAGGGTGGCATGGCTGGCAAGTTGTCGGTGGTAAAAGCTCATCGGCTTATTGTCCAGAGTCTAATCACAAGACCATTTTCATTGTACTGCCTTTAGGTAAATCTTAGATCAGGAAAGCCACCTACTTAAAAAAAAAAGAGAAAACAAAAAGAAAAAAATAGAAAATGGAGAAAATAAGGAAATAAAACCACACTTCACCGCACGAGTATGGCTGGCAAGTTGTCGGTGGTAACAACTCATCGGTCGGTTGTCCAGAACCAAACTCATAAAAAAAATGCTCAATAATTCCCAAAATACTTAGGGAAGAAGTGGGGAAGTAGAATAAACCTGAGAGATATACACTGAGTTTGCCCTTGTGTTGACCCCATAAATAAAAGAAGTAGGGAGAAAGCTGCCGATCGAAAAAATAAACCTCTAGGCAAGGTTACCTACGGTCGTAGAAGCCCAAAGTCCATTTTAACAGCCGTCTAGTGAGTCTTTCACTATTTTCAGAAGATGCATAGCACTTAGAGTTCTTTTCGAGTTTTAGGCAAGTCGGATAGCCATAAAAAGTTATCTCGGAACTCTCAAACTCCAAAAGTACAAAAAAATTAGAAAAGGAGAAAAATAAAAAAATGTATTTTCCCTTTTCAAAAAAGGCGAGGGCTTGGATAGTCTGCATTCTGGTAGGCACCTAGGAACTGCTGAGTTTTTGTAATTTGGCCTTCAAGTTGAGATTTTCTAAAGCAATTAACGAATTTTGCCTAAATACTCGAATCCTGATTCTACTTTTATACATAGCATTTAGTTTCATTTGTGCTGGGGACTAGCAAAAAGTAAGCATGGGGGTATGATAAGCACATATAAATTCATCATAAAATGCTTATTTATAATAGTTCCTAGACATAGCATTGCATATCATGTTATAAATATTGCATAGCATGCATCATTCTACATTTAGAGTAGTTGTATATATTTTAGGTTAATTAGGTCCTTTTTGTGGTCAGGAGAGAAGAGGATTTATTTTAAGGCCTCGGATGGAGGATCAGACCATACGGATCTGATCGAGATGACGATCGGAGTCTAACGCCTCTGAAATCATCCAGATCGAAGTCCCGTAGCATCACATGAAGTCCGAGGAAGATCAGTGGCCAGGGGGCAACGCGACATCCATACAGGTTTCGAATGGAAAATCCGATCATATGGATGGATCCGGAGTGAGAATCGCAGTTCGGCATCGCGAGAATCGTCTCGATCTGAGCACCATGGCACCCTCTACAAGAAGAAGAAGACAGATGACACAAATGGCACGACGTGGCGCCATCCAGGCCGCCTAACACTGGCCAGTAGCAACTACCCACTCCCTTCATCATCCACACCCTTGAATCCTAGCCGTTGGATCAAGATCCAATGGCTAGGAAGCGTCTGCACCAAGCTCCCCCGCGCAACACAAAGGATGACATAGTGCATTGGTGTAAACAACGGTTCTCAAGGGAGGGGCATAGGTTCGAATCGTCGTAGCCCCCCCCAATTCTCAAATCGACCAGGCAGCATCGCACGCAAGCAGTAGCGGTAGCACAGAGCATGTACGCGTTAGTGCACATCAGTGCGCACACCAGCAGGATGCTGCGTGATCAGTGCGTGTGATAGGTGATAGCGCAGCGCAGGTGCAAGCGCAGTTGTGCCAGCTTTCAGTGACAGCTGGGATGGCCTACAGCAACGCTTACAGCCGTCGCTACTTCATTGCAAGCCAGCAAAGCCATCTAAGGGCATGAGCAGATGTGAGCATTCTACAGCAACGTTTCCAGCGATGGTTTGGATGTTGCTAAAGGTCCTTTACCCTTTTTTAGCCTCTTCTCCTCCACTATAAAAGGACCTACACCCCCTCCCTTCCAAGCCATCTCTACCTACTCTACTCCCACCTACTCCCAAGCTCTAGCAAGCCTACCAACACTCCATTAGAGCCTGTTCTCAAGCTCCCAAGGCACCTATTAGTATAGTGAACCTCTACCCCACCAAATACTCCTCCATCTTCCCATCCACCTTCATAGGTCGCCTTGGAGCTGTCCTCCCACCTCCATTTTGGTAACAGATCATCTCCGTCTTCTTACCTCCAATCCGGAGCCACACTGAAGCTTTCCTCAACCCAACGTCCTCCTGCATCTCACCTCCATCGTCCTACTCCTCATCTCCTTCGTCCGAGCTTCCGCTAGGCGCCATCGTCTCATCGATCAGCAGATTCGAGAGATTTCCTCTCACCCCCCTCCCTTTTTATGCTTTCATGGTACATTATAATAGACATTGAAGTGATATCTATACCATTTTCAATCCATCTCTATCTTGTGATTCGTTTGCATATTTTCTTCTTACAAAAATACAAAAAAAAATAAAACCCTAAAATACCAAAAAGAAACAAATCAAAGTGCGATTTTCAGTTAAAGTAAACGTCGCCTCCCTGTGTTCGACCCAAGACTCCCTTAGAGTTTTGGTATAAAATTTATCTAATTGACGTGTTTTGCAACTACGACGACGGGTTACCTATAACCCTGATTTCTAACACGTGAAACATGCCCGACCAAGCAGCAGTAGCTTCTTCAATTTCTCTATCCGTATCTGCAGCAGCATGCGAAAAGGTGGTAGGCAATGATTGTGCCACATCGAGCATGAAGGACTCCTTTGCTACATATAAGTTGAATTCCTCATATGGGCTTATCACCTTAGTAACATGGGGGTGAGGTCCCCCATGCACCAGCTGATGGTAACATCATCATGATCCAAACTATCTTTAATTAGTCATAGTCAAGTGACAAATGCTCCTACATAATCGCTTGAGAGCCTTAATTCCATACAAAGCCAGTTTGAGAAGAAAACATTAAATCAGGATTAACTCTATAGTTTTGACATTACATCATGAATGTAGAGTAACCACGGGATTTCCCAGGGGTTAATTGAAGGTCAAATAAGCAATAAAGTCCAAAGAGTGGGTCCACACAGATAGAAACAGGGGTTCACGTGTTTTGAGAACCAAATTAATACCCAAAACCTAATTTCAAACCTTCCTGAATTAAAGAGGTTCTGGTAAGAATAAAATTCATATAAACCTCTTACAATTCATAGAAAAATATTCCTTGAGGTTTGGTACCCTTGGTGTGACCATCTAAACCTATTTTGACCTTGAACAAAGTCTCAAATAGAGTTCTACCCTAATTTAGGTTTCTATGCAAATTGCTAAATCAAACTTGGTCAAAACATAAATCTGACTTCACCACTAGATTCCTTGGGTCCAAATTAGGTTTGTACCAAAATTTGGGCCTAATCAGAGTCCATCTTGACCTAGTTTGCATTTCAATCCATTTGAACTCTATTTCTTTCAAACAATCTCCTGACTTTCAAAAATCCTTCCAAATGGGTCCCTAACTTCGTTATATTCTTTGCAAATGGGTCCTTTCTACCATTGGAGGTCAACTAACAACCAGGGGGCTTCTGACCACACTAAAGAGGCATCCGATCACCACCAAATCTCACCAAAATTGGTGAGATTTGTGTTCACACAATGAGGATTTGTTTGGACTTGTTTTAGGAATCAGAACTTGTCCTAAAAGCTCACACGAATCCAAGAAAATCCATGGGTTTCTTTAACCTAATCCCCAAGTAAATCACAGCTATTTCCTTGCCTAGAGCTTATCCTGAGCACTATAAAAGATTCCCCATTACAATGCTTTCAAAAAGTAGCTCAGTTTGGTCGTAGTTTGATGTAAACATGTTTATATCATATAAACTATCTATTTATGTGTGTTCTTAAGCATAGAATTGCATCACATACTATAAATATTGCATAACATGCATCATCTTGCATTTAGGTTAGTCTGAATAAAATGTAGGTTAATTGTCTCCTTTTATGGCCAGGGACAAGGCAACTTGTTAATCGGGGCCTCGAATCGAAGATCCAACCATACGGATTTGATTAGGGCGACGATTGGAGTTCAACGACTCCACGATCACCCTGATCGAACATCTGTAGCACCAGATAGAGACCGAGGAACCTTAAAGTTCAAGGCCAAGATGGTACCAATCCGCACTTTAGACGACAAATTTGACCACATGGATGGGTTCGGATAGATGATCGTAGCCTAACGACACGAAATCGATCCAATCCGGCACCTATGGCACCATGTACAACACGCATAAGATGGACGGCCAAGATGGTGCCATGTGGCACCATCCTAGCCACCCAACTGGCCTCAAGGACCCACCTCTACTCTTCTTCCTCACCCACGTGATGGATCCGAGCCATTGGATCTTCATCCAACGGCCACTATCGCTTGTGCCTTAATTCATTTGCTTGCCTCAAGAGGGAGCGTAGCGCAACGGTCGCGTGCCACCTCACGAGCGAAGGGCGCGCGCTCAAGCTGCGTTGCGCTTCAAATTCAAAGGGTATGCGTATGCGCTCGATGACGTGCGTTTGCATGCCTCATAGCATGTGGGCGCGCGGTAGAGTAGTTGTGAAGGCGTTGGCGAGAAGCATTTTATGCCATCCGATCTTGAGATCTTAAGCGACACGTGCACGTCGGCCACGTTCAGGCCTTTAATGACGGATAAATCCGTCACTGAAGGTCCTTAATGAATTTCTTAATGTTGTAATGACCAAAATGCCCCCACTCCTTGCAACTATAAAAGGAGACTCTACCCTACGAATTTATAATCCCTTCTTCTCTTCTCTCACCCCTTCCAAAGCTCTAAGAGCTAGTCCCAAACCCGGGATGCTCCTCTAGAGTAGAAATCTTAATTTTTCCACCTTCGTCCCCCTTCGTGGAGCATCCTGCAGTTGTCCTCTCTCTGCATTTGATAGGCTGATTCCACGACGACGATGACGTGCTGCTTCGTTCCCATTCATCCCGCTTCGTCCTCATTCTTCCCTCTCCGTTCCTCGTCTTCTGGGCATCATCACATCCGACTCATCCTCCAAGCGATTGTCGAGGAGGATACTTCTCTCCCCATTCTTTTTACTGCTTTATAAAGTAGATTTACTGCTTTCTAATATAGATTTCTTGCTTTCTAGTCGTAATGAGTATTGTAATGAATAATTTCTGATAATGAAATTCATGTTTATTCTACATCCCTTTTGCTTTTATTTGTAATATTCTCTCTCTTTTATTTATTATTTGTTAAATAGATAGCTAGTTTCTGACTAGCTATTCTGTTTCGTGACAAACAAAATAAAATGTGTATTTTTAATCAAACGTCCGCCTCCCTGTGTTCGACCAGGAACTTCTTTACTACTTTTCAGTATAAATTTTATTTGTTGAACAGATTTCTTCGTGACTCGAACTACAATGATGGGTTTTCAAATCCTATTGCGAATGCGTAGTTTTCTGCAATCAACATTTTGACGCCGTTGCCAGGGAAGCGACGCTCTTTGATTCTTCACATCTTTTGACTTACGAATCATTTACCTCACTTCTCTCCTTTCTTATTGTGATTGCAGGTACTCTTTCGAGACGAGCAAAAGCAATAGATTGGAGCAATGTGCTATTGAAGGTTTTGTAAGTTCACCCCCACTTCCCACCCATTAGATTTCATTCCACCACATAATAACACAAACATAAAACAACCTAGGTGTTCTTATAAACGCTAACGTTAGTTTTGATTATTTTTTTGACACCAACACCCGCCTTACCCTCCGCATTTAAAAAAAATATATATATAAAAAAAATCTTACAGAGGTACACAACCTCATATGATTTTCAAATTCAACCGGTAAACCGATCTTTGGAATCGGTACACACACCTAAACACATAATCGAGTAGAAATTAGATTAGGTAATCACTTGTGTGCCTAATTAAGTGGTGCAATAGGCCGATTGTTTGAGTTGATTTGGCCGCATCACTTCAACTAAAATCAACTCATTAAGTAGCTGCCACATAGGTTCAACTCTTAGGGATTTACCAGGCACTCCACATTTTTTTAAGCTTCAAAGGAAAACATCTTCACCTGTGCTCCCAAAACTTGGTGTGCCAACAAAACTTGTTTGAAAATACCTAAAGTTGAATCCTAAAAGCTACTAAGCAAGAATTGAACCCTAAAATTCACTACATCAAAAATAATCTTACTTGAAAAACACTGGTTGTGCACGCACACACACATGAATCAATCATTAAGGGCACAACGCAGATAAAGGGCCATCACATTCCAAGGCACATTCAAACCTAACCCTAAATAAAACAGAGTAGACGTTGGCCTTAAGGATTGGATTTGCTCTTCGAAGCCCAGAACGAAATTATTTTTGATTAGTCTTTTTCTACTGTTCAATCTGATGTCTAGCTAGGGGAGTAGAATCAAACGATCGCGGTTGGGGGGTACACTAGAAACCAGAGGTGCAAGCCGAAGGAAGAACCTTCTCCCTAGTCCCTCCCTCTAACTGTTTGGATTGAACGGATAGAAGTAGATCAAATCATTTCTTTATCTCAAGATGGGTTCTAGGAGTCTGTAGGTCTTTAGGCTAGCCCACTTAAGGATAGGTTTGATTGTTTGTATTGCAGGGTGCCTTTCTTCCTCCTGTCTATCATGAATCTTTCCACATTTCATATGCATTCCCTCTCTTTCCCTCCTGTTATGACTTATCCTCAACATGATGATTATCCTGACTCGTACTGTAATCAACCATCTCTTAGTTGGGATAACTGAAATTGGGGATACAGTTCCGGACCTTTGTGTTCAGGGTCAAACCTTGAACTCCATAATTGTGATTTCTATCCTTAGAGCCACATCGATTATAGATCACCACCCTTTCATGGACAACCTAATACGATCTACAATCAAGAAGGATACACTGGTCCTTAACCATCCTCTGAATACACTACTTTTAGGTCATCACCACCTTTTGAACAATCCGAAATGACCTATTATCAGCAAGGGTATCATGAATCTAAATTCGTTAACTCCTCTACACTGATCCCAAACCCGTCCAATGAAAAACACCAGTTTATCATCATTCTTATGCATTAAAACAAACCTAGCTCTTAGGATTTTACTCCGTAAACGGGTTTTTGGGTTGCATTTAGGCATAAATTAGGTTAGGCATGCATTGCATTTTTCATTGTCTTTTTGATATGTTTTTGTGAGTGTTAGGGATGAACAGATATATAGATCCCTAAAACCCTAGCACTCAAGAAGGCAAATGGTGAAGGAGAAGCTCTGACTAGCTGGAACTCAGCTTGACCCAGCTCACCACAGCTGGAACCTAGCTCACGTGAACTAGGGTAGCTCATCCCAGCACCATTCAGCTAATCGCAGCCGAATGGCAGCTCAAGAGAGTTCATCTTAGCTCACCCTAGCTCAAGTCAACTCAGATTCAGCTCAACCTAGTTGAGTCTAGCTCATTTTAGCTCCTACAAGTCCACAAGGAGCTCTAGCTAGCTCAGCTGAGTTGACTGGAGTTCACCCCAGCTCAGATCTAGCTACATCCAGCTCCACTCAACTCCAGCCAGCTGAAGATAACTTCATTCCAGCTCAGGAAGCTCAAGTCTAGCTCCTGGGGACTCAGCTTAGCTCAAATCAATTGAGCTAAGCTACCTTAGCTGCCTCAACCAGCTTGATCCTCCCTGAGAGCACTAGACCCAGCTCACCTCAGCTCATTATTGTAGAAGCCATCTCACTTTAGCTTGGCTTAGCAGTTAGCAAAGAACTAGCAAGCTAAGCCAGCTAGAGTAGCTCCATCCCAGCCTCTTCAGCAGCTGCCAGCTCTAGTTCCAGCTCCAGACTTCTCCTCAGCTCCTCTCTTCAAACCATAGCTCTAATACCTCCTCCTCTACTCCATAGCTCGCTAAGCTAGCTTAGCTTAGCTTAGCATAGCTAGCAACTAGCTCCTTGGCCATCCACCACATTCAACTCAACCCTAGCTAGCTCCACAAATTTAAGCCCTACCTAAGCTAGCTATCCTACTCAAGTTGGCGCCACCTGCTAGCCAGCTCTTCACCCATCATCACCACCAAAAGGCACCAATTTTGGTGCCAAAACCTAACCCTAACTACCCCCCTTTTTGGCACCAACATCCACCCCCACATCCACCATACACCTAACCCTACAACCCATCCTAGCCACCCACCTACCCCTCCTTCTAGAACCTTTCTTGGTGCCACCTAAGACCCCCTTCTA
The DNA here is from genome assembly GCA_037157565.1 of Thalassia testudinum. Classification (NCBI taxonomy): domain Eukaryota; kingdom Viridiplantae; phylum Streptophyta; class Magnoliopsida; order Alismatales; family Hydrocharitaceae; genus Thalassia; species Thalassia testudinum. Next base: position 21,173,948 of record JAZHRO010000026.1, on the reverse strand, counting down.
GAAGCCATTTTGGCACCAACTTCAAGGGGTGCCACCACCCATAACCACCCCCTAGGTGTCCTTTGGGTTGGCGCCAATTGCCCTTAGCCATAGGATCCCCAACCACCTCCATCTTCCCATCTTAGCCCTCTATTTCAAGAGTCACCTTAGCCCCCTTCCTACTCTATATAAACCCACCACCTACCACCATTTTGGAGCATCCTCCATTAGTGTATTTTTCTTCCTATACCCATCTACAACCACGACCAAGAAGAAGGAGTAGAGAAGAAGATTAAAGGGGCACATCACCAGCCCCTTTGGTGCCTTCTTCACCCCACTCTCTTCAACTTGGGCCACGCCAAGGAGGAGGACTTTTCTACTTCAAAGAGGACGGCCAGGCAAAGGAGAAGGACCTAAGGTGGATGTCCACCCTTGGAGAGAAGCTTAGGGCGTGCCCCCTTAGGGCTTGATTTGGACGACATCACCTTGGTGGAGCATAGCAAGGAAGGAGTTGGAGGACTCTTTTCAAGCTCGGGAGCTACCAGGCTTGTTGCAAGAAGCCCTCTTCTTCACCATCTATCTAGAGGATTTGTGTTTTCTTTTATTTATTGCAATTTTCTAGTAGTAGAAGCATTCATCTATTAGGCTTTTCTGTGAAACACTTTCTCATTAGTCTGGTTGTCTTCTTTGAAATTTCTTTAGTTGCATTTTTAATTGCTTTGTTTTTAGCATTCACTCCCTCTCCCTAATTATTCTAGGCCTCCACTTGCCTAGAGTGAGCTTAGGGAGAGGCTCTACTTGCCACTTTGGAAATAGTGTATTGAGTTAAGTGTAAGTCACTTTCTCACCAACAATTTTGCATGTTGCCTTAATTTCAAAAACATAAAAATGATATATTGAAAAAAAGAGAAAAAAAAAGTTGAGATCTATTTTGTAAGCAAGAGAATTAATTTTTCAAACATATTGTCTCCTTAGATGACCCTAGATACCCCACTATCTAGGTTTATAAATTTAAAAGTGAAAGCAGATTTATACGTTGCAACGACACTAAATTGCCTAATTAACAAACCGCGTATTTTCGCTATCACTTTTGGCACCGTTTTCGGGGAGGCACGACTTTGCTTAATTTTGTTTTCTCTTGCTTGAAGTGGATCTCATCCCCTTCTCTTTCTTTTCTAGTGTGTGCAGGAACTACAGCAGGAAAGTGGGAATTGAGAAGCAAAAGCTCAAAGTTCCTTTTCTTCTCATGGATTTCAGGTTGGTTCCCCATTTCTTGTCACATTCAGCTTAAAAAACTACCAAAATACACTAAACTTGGCTTTCAGGACACTAAATAACTTAATTAAGTGGTGTGGTGCATTTTAAAACTCATTGATTGCTTGTTTGCTCCATTTAGCACCACTTCATTTGAAGTATTGGTGTTCTATTTTTCAGGTCCAGATTTCTATCCGGACTTGAAAAATCAATTCCTAATACCACAGGCCTCCTAAAATCATAAAATTTCATACAATAATTCCAAATTGAGTTATGAACATCTGTTCCAAATTTCTGATCAATTGGATTTGTATTTAATTTTTGAAAATTGGTGGACTATAGAAGGGTCACGCCCTCTAGTCTTCCTATTTTGATACAGTCCATGAATTTTTAGAATTTTTATACTCATTCAATTTTTGTGATATTTAGGTTTTTGGAATCCTTGTGAAATTTTAAACATCATAAAAAATCACAAAAATTTTCTGAGGTCAGCAATAATACTAAAAAGTCCAAGATACCCACAGGTATCATTTCTGGACTTTGACACCAGTACAAATAAAAATTTAAAACAATTATCAAAAAAATTCCTAAAATCTTACAAAAATCTTTTTTGGAATCCTTGTTTTATTCTCTTTAAAGTAGTGGTGTTTCTTGAATTGTTTGGACCACTACTTAATACAGAAAGCCTAAAAACAAATCATTGGTAGTTAAATTTCTATCCTAGGACCAATTGGATTAGGGTTTCTCTTTTCATTTTTAGAAACAAGCAACTAAGGAAACATATCTTCACCCATACAACTTGATAACATGCTTTTCATTAGAACCACTTTCCAATTCCTGCACACACATTAAAAAAATTGAAATAACAGGGCTACAACCCAATTAACGCCCTCCACATTCTGTGTGCATTATAATATCCTAGCCCTAACTAAAATTTGTAGCAATTTGACCCCTAAGGTTTCATCAATTTAGGCTTGCTATATAGGACTTAAGTTTTCTCTAGTTAATACCAATTCTGTCATCTATATCTGGTGTTCAGGCCGAGGGGCCGTGTCAAACGACTAGGCATGGGTTTGTACAAGCACCTAGGGATTTTCCTGGGAAACACTTGGGCCCAAACCTCCCCTTAAGCAACTTAGCTAGATTTGTTGACAAAACGGGTATTCACTATTGATTACTTATTTCCTAGGTAGACCAAGTCTTAAGTTAAATTCTAGGGAGTCACAATTAAGTTAGGTCTAGAATTTGATTGCTTGTGTGCACACTTCTCTCATCCCCATCTCTTCTCCTCCCCTACCATTTCTTCCATTTTGCACAGGCGACGGCCCAAAACTCCACACTTGGAGGGACCACTTGATTTTGCCTCCCCAAAAAGGGACTTTTCCTGCATTCTTCCTCTTCTTTAAAAATGGAAAATCAAAATTGGTCCTCTAACCCTCATGCTAATTTTTCTTTCCCCTATTTTTCCACCCAGGAGCTACTTAATCAGGCCCCTCCACCTAATCTCTACTCTATCATGGCTTAGCTACAAGTTAAGCAACAACAGTTGCATAAGGATTTAACAAACCTAGCCAACCAAGGGAGTCTTGCCACACCTGCCCAAGCTCCACACATTCCACATCTCACCTCTTTTAACACCCGCAAGTGAGAAAATCTACATAAATCCCGTGCTAAGTATAATTATTATTCTAAGGCTTTCTATGGTTCAAAAGGGAATTATGTTTATCCCAATCATCACCCCACCCAAAATGTCCCTACTTTCCAGGAGAGATTGAAAATTTCCTCTAATGGGGGGAATTATCCGGCTTACTCCTAGACCAATCCAGTTCCACACCATCAACAAAACCCATTTGGAGGGTATGGTTCAAATCATACTTATCAATCTGGGCAATCTCAAGAAGACATTAATGCCCAGATGATGAAAACCCTGCAGGAGTTACAAAGAAAAACAAAGGAAACAACCCGTCTTATTAACAATCTCAATGACCAAATTGGGGATATTCTGACTCAAAGACCTACAGGACACTCACCATCCCAACCCACACCAAACTTTATTAATCCTAGGAACCAACACCCGGGTGGCTACCAACATCAAAACCACATGGTTCAACCTCCTATTAACCTAATATCACAACACCAACCCAGTTTCTATCAACATCAGACCCCCCTACCTCCTCCCAATGATCACCAAGCTGCGTATGCAAAGACTTTGAGGAGTGAGGAAACCACCATGGATTTAAGGCCTTCACATTCAAATGATGAAATTGATTCTCAACCAATGCAGATTGACCCCCCTAACCTCAATAAGGAAGAACAAAAAGAAATCCCAAAAACACTTGATTCAAACCCTATTTCCCACTCTCAAAAACTACAACCCAACAATATAAAATCAAAGCCCTCTGACCACAATCCTTTGGACTTATTTGAGCAAGTCGAGAGGAATATTCGCTTCCAAGATTCTCCCCATGCCTTTAAAAAATTTACTGCAAAAGGGCATGATCAAACTCTAGAAAGGTTGGTCCTTTCAAAGACAGCCAGCTCAGTTTCTCAGAGCAAGCTACCTTTCACAAAAAAGGACCAGGGCACATCACTCATCTCAGTTGTCATAACTGACACCATTTTCTTTCATGCCCCTCTCGACTTAGGGACCTCTAGTAATCTCATCCCCCCTATCTTATTTGAGGAATTTTGATTCAGTGATTTAAAACCTACTAAGGTTCAATTTCAATTGGAAGATCGATCTACCATTCAACCGTGGGGAGTTGTTGAGGATAGTATTATCAAGGTCCGGAATTGTCTATTTCCGATAAATTTTCTGGTCCTTGACATAGAGGTACCCAAGGCTCTAATTAATGCCATCCTTGGAAGACCTTTTCTGATTATGGCAGCAGCTAATATCAATTCTCATTATGGGAAAATGAATAGAAGTTGTGGTAACCAGACCTTCTCATTAGATTTATTTCAAGCTTCCAAGAGGTCCATTGATCACAAAATTTTTGAGGACACTGATAATAAAATGAAAGTAGTATTTGAGACGTCTATGTTTATCCAATCTCATTCTTCTTTGACCACTATTGATCTAGATTTTATTGATTCTTATTCTAAGGATAATTATGTGGTCCAAGACTTTCCAGATCAACTAGGGTTTGACTTTCCTCCTTTTCATCTTCCTGATTTTTCACCAAAAACATCCACACTAACTTCACCCACCCTACATCTCATTGACTCCATTCCCCATCCCTTTCCATTGGACCTATCACCCGACCCACCAGAGTCTGGCATTTTACAAGCACTTAAACCACGGCCAGATCCAGGTCATTTTTCCATTTCTCTATTTTATTTTGATCCCTTTATCTTTATCACTCGTCTTTTTAGGGATCTTGAGGAAGACACTTTTATTAAAGACATTCAAGTGTCCAACTTTTTACATGATTTTTTGTCTTTTGTGCATACCTTCACACCCTACTGAATGGCGTAAAAGATAGCACTGGATGGGAGGTAACCCATCATTTTTTTTCCTACTTTCCTTTTTTCTTCTTTTTCTAGGTTTTGATCCTCCTAAACCCAACCGTTCTTCACTAAGGTGATCCCTTTTCCCTCCTAATGCATGAGGACATTGCATATCTTAAGCATGGGGGGGTGTTTTTAAAATTTGACGATCGATTTAGGATTTTCAAAACCTAAAAACATGCATTTCTCTTTAGTTTATTTCCTGCTTGCGTACCAAAAAAAAATTGTTGGAAACCTTTTGAGGAAAAATTTTGAAATCATGACTATGGTTGAAAAATTCACTTTTAGGTACAATGGGATTTAATCTTTAACAAATTAGGGATGAGGATGTGGATCTTATCATTAGAATTTTAGGGTCGATTTTTAGACTAGATCAGATATCCTTCTCTAAAATTCCACCTGAACTCATGATAGGTCAGGTGACTTGATCCTATTTTTTAATACGGAAAGTATTTGACTTAGTTTCTGATTCAAAAACTTCCATGTCTTGAGAAACTTCTTGTGTCAATTTTCACACACAAGCCAACACTTAAAAACAACTAAAAATTTGAAGAAACTCCCTTGTTTGGACTTAGTAAAAGTCTGAAGCAGATCATCGGTTTGAGTTCCCACTGCTGAGAAGGAGGAAAATGCCTCCTTTGAGGATGTGATGTCAACATGTTACCACCTCGACGCTGCTCTATATCTATATTTCATATCTTTAGACAGAGCATTAAAGCACATTTTAGCAGCTCAAGTGTCTTGGACAGTGCTCTACCCATAGTGCCGGAGCAAGAGCTTGAGTTTGCTTGGAGCGCCCCTTTACACCGCATTGTGTTTTGGGGTTGTGAGCTCCTAGGTGGTGTCATGGATAGTGCTATCCCGAAGTACTGGCACCAGAGCCCCCTCGAGGAGTGGTAACGGGAATGATGATCCCGACACATTTGTTGTAAGACTAAGCTAAAAATAGGCATGGGGGAGAAAAAGAAAAGGTAATAATTAATAAATTAACATGCCCTTATAAATGTTGGCTTTTCACAAGCACAGACACAAGGTTTTCAAGGATTTTACAGGTTGCGAATCAGATTCATAAGCCAGAAAAATCCTAAAAACAAAAATTTCAAGTCATTTGAATTAACAAAGGGTTAATTTGCGAATTTTCTGGAGGATATATTGATCCCATTTTGTCTAATGGTTGGATCCAAAAAAAATCCTGATGTTTATCTTTAACAAATCTTGTACCTCCTGTATTTAGATCAACCAATGTCCCTTAATCTTTTTCTCCTCAAAAGTCGAAAAAATTAGATTTCCCAAAAATTCCATTTTCCAAAAAAAATTTGAAGTTTTGCTAAGAGACTAGCAAAACATAAGCATGGGGGTGTGATAAATGCCAGTTTATCATCATTCTTATGCATTAAAACAAACCTACCTCTTAGGATTTTACCCCGCAAATGGGTTTTTGGGCTACGTTCAGGCATAAATTAGGTTAGGCATGCATTGCATTTTTTATTGTCTTTTTGATATGTTTTTGTGAGTGTTAAGGATGAACAGATATACAAATCCCTAAAACCCTAGCACTCAAGAAGGCAAATGGTAAAGGAGAAGCTCAGACTAGCTGGAACTCAGCTTGATCCAGCTCACCACAGCTAGAACCTCGCTCACTTGAACTAGGGTTAGCTCATCCCAGCTCCATTCAGTTAATAGCAGCTGAATGGCAGCTCATGAGAGTTCATCTTTGCTCACCCAAGCTCAAGTCAGCTCAGATCCAGCGCAACCTAGTTGAATCTAGCTCATTTTAGCTCCCACAAGTCCACAAAGAGCTCTAGCTTGCTCAGCTGAGTTGAATGGAGTTCACCCCAGCTCAGATCCAGCTACATCCAGCTCCACTCAACTCCATCCAACTGAAGATAACTTCATTCCAGCTCAGGAAGCTCAAGTCCAGCTCCCAGGGACTCAGCATAGCTCAAATCAGTTGAGCTAAGCTACCTTAGCTGCCTCGACCAGCCTGATCCTCTCCGGGAGCACCAGACCCAACTCACCTCAGCTCATTATGGTAGAAGCCAACTCACTTTAGCTTGGCTTAGCAGCTAGAAAAGAACTAGCAAGCTAAGCCAGCTAGAGTAGCTCCATGCCAGCCTCTTCAGCAGCTGCCAGCTCCAGTTCCAGCTCCAGACTTCTCCTCCTCAGCTTGTCTCTTCAAACCATAGCTCCAATACCTCCTCCTCTACTCCATAGCTTGCTAAGCTAGCTTAGCTTAACTTAGCTTAGCTTAGATAGCAACCAGCTCCTTGGCCATCCACCACCTTCAACTCAACCCCAGCTAGCTCCACCAACTTAAGCCGTACCAAAGCTAGCTATCCTACTCAAGTTTGTGCCACCTCCTAGCCACCTCTTAACCCCATCATCACCACCAAAAGGCACCAATTTTGGTGCCAAAACCTAACCCTAACTACCCCCCTTTTTGGCACCAACATCCACCCCCACATCCACCATACACCTAACCCTACAACCCATCCTAGCCACCCACCTACCCCTCCTTCTAGAACCTTTCTTGGCACCACCTAAGACCCCCTTCTAGAAGCCATTTTGGCACCAACTTCAAGGGGTGCCACCACCCATAACCACTCCCTAGGTGTCCCTTGGGTTGGTGCCAATTGCCCTTAGCCATAGGATCCCCAACCACCTCCATCTTCTCATCTTAGCCCTCCATTTCAAGAGTCACCTTAGCCCCCTTCCTACTCTATATAAGACCACCACCTACCACCATTTTAGAGCATCCTCCATTAGTGTATTTTTCTACCTATACCCACCTACACCTACGGCCAAGAAGAAGGAGTAGAGAAGAAGATTAAAGGGGCACATCACCAGCCCCTTTGGTGCCTTCTTCTCCCCACTCTCTTCAACTTGGGCCACGCCAAGGAGGAGGACTTTTCTACTTCAAGGAGGATGGCCAGGCAAAGGAGAAGGACCTAGGGTGGACGTCGACCCTTGGAGAGAAGCTTAAGGCACACCCCCTTAGGGCTTGCTTTGGAGGACATCACCTTGGCGGAGCATAGCAAGGAAGGAGTTGGAGGACCCTTTTCAAGCTTGGAGCAAGAAGCCCTCTTCTTCACCATCTATCTAGAGGATTTTTGTTTTCTTTTATTTATTACAATTTTCTAGTAGTAGAAGCATTCATCTACTAGGCTTTTCTATAAAACACTTTCTCATTAATCTAGTTGCCTTCTTTGCAATTTCTTTAGTTGCATTTTTAATTGCTTTGTTTTTAGCATTCTTCACTCCCTCTCCCTAATTATGCTAGGCCTCCACTTTACTAGAGTGAGCTTATGGAGAGGCTCTACTTGCCACTTTAGAAGTAGTGTATTGAGTTAAGTGTAAGTCACTTTCTCGCCAACAATTTCGCATGTTGCCTTAATTTCAAAAACATAAAATTGATATATTGAAAGAAAGACCAAAAAGAAAGCTGAGATCTATTTTGTAAGCAAGAGAATTAGTTTTGCAAACATATTGCCTCCTTGGACGACCCTAGATACCCCACTATCTAGGTTTATAAATTTAAAAGTGAAAGCGGATTTACGTGTTGCAACGACACTAAATTGGCTAATTAACAAACCATGTATTTTCACTATCACCCAACCCTAAACCAAGACATTTGGTTCTGGTTAACCAGGTTCAAGAGAAGGTTTTGGCTAACTTGAGGAATATTATACATTCTTTAGAAGTTCAGCCAATACCTTGCACTGAAGAATTAGAGCCCCTGATTGAAATGACTGATGATCTGAATAAGTATTTGTTGGATTGGCTCCAAGATGTTAAGGATAAGAACCCGGGTTGGTTTCTACTTGGGAAGTTAGTGAAATTGAGAATGAGATTTGTGGTTGCTTTAGTTCAATCATGGGATGATTCACAGGATGAACCCCCTTCAGGAGAGCCAATGTCAGAACCCGCTCAGGCACCGGTTGGGGGGACACATGTTATGAGGTTGACCAGATTGATTTAGAGCAACCAATCAAGGATGATCTAGTTTCTTCACCTGAGATCCCTGAGCTAGGGTACGAGGAAACGTATGTCTCCATGGACCAGAAAGTGATGGATGATTTTGGGACGTACATTAATATAGATTTAGATTTCTTTAAGTTTGAGGGTGAAGAATCAATTTGCGAAGTCTCACGTAAGTTTACAGAACATGATTCAATGAGACAACTAGACCTGAGGAATCCGATAGATCATATGGTGGCCCAATAATTAAGGAAACTGATCTTATTGGGGCTTACATGACGGATTTAGAATTGCATTTTCTGAAGAATTCAATTCAATGCCCCGATTGTCAGTTAACCCCATTGAGCTTACTGACGATTCTGTTTTTGAGATAATTAGATCCAAGTCAATTTTGATTCAGTCACATCTTTTAGACTTGGAAATTTTAGACAGGGTGATTAATATACAAGAGGTCCCAGAATTTGATATTCTGAATGAGGAGGATAGAAGCTAAGAAATTTTGATTTGGGAAGCAAACTCCAGAGGAAGCAGAAGACTGAGTCTAAGGGTTCCAATTAAGCTGAAACCATCAAACCAGGACCCTTACGACATTTGTTCTGAGGATGACCAACCCAAGCACACATTCATTGATTATCCTTTTGAGCTTGATTTCTCTATAACCCGACTTTTTGGTCTTGGGTTACATCCTCATAAATTGCAGGCCCAATCCAGCTTGCCTACTGATTTTAGGTTTCGGGTAATTTTTATCTAGAACCTTAGATATTCTTGACCATGGGGTATGGGTCTGCATCACAACCTGGTCCACATCTGTTGACATCTGCTGGTAGGTCTTAGGTTGCATCTTTTTATTCTAGTTCTGACCTGCACCTGTGAATTCTTTATTTCCCTTCTTTGTATAGTGTGCCTAGCTGAAGGCACTAAATTTAGTATGTATACAGTTTCTGTCTATCTCAAAGCAGACCCATTATTCACGTAATTTAGGTGCTTTCTACTCTAATCCACTTTGTTTCATGTCTTTTTAATACAATGAGGACATTGCATTAGATAGGCATAGGGGTTGGATATTCATTTATGAATTACTTCCTTAGCTCAATAGATTCATTTTGTTTTCTTTTTATTTATAAAAAAAATGTGGAATTAGGAAAGAGAACTTGTGCGTTAGAAAATTTTCAATCTTAGGAAATAAAGCTGTATGATTTGAACACTAAGACCCTTTACGTCTTTGGGCTTAATCAACTCGGGTATCCACTAAAATGTGGATTTGTTTCTCGAGTCTTCGCCATCCTGAATTCTATTTCTAATTTGATTAAACAAGTTTGGGTGATAAGTACACGACTTATCAACCCGCCCTCTGATTTGAGGGAACTTTAAGTCTAAGCATCTACACACTATTCGCCACTAACTCGTTGTTCAGCAATCTTGACGGAAATTGGGTAACTAATGAACCTTCTAGGGTGATATGGCTGGCAAGTTATCGTGGGTAACAGACCATAGGTAGGTTGTCCAGAGCCCAGTCACTTAACCACTCTCTTATTGTTGCCTTTTGGTAAATCTTAGACGAGGGAAGCCACCTACTTAAAAAGAAAAAAGAAAGTTCAAAAAGAAAAGAAAAAGAAAAGGACAAGGAGAAAAGAAAGAAAAAGAAACAAAAAAAAAAGTCACACTTCGCCACACGAGTATGGCTGGCAAGTTGTCGATGGTAATAGCTCATCGACCGGTTGTCCAGAACCCAGCTCAAGAAATGCACATAAAAATTCCTAGAACACTTAGGAAGAAGCGGAGAAATAGAATAAGCCAGGGAGATATACACTGGATTCACCCTTGTGCTGACCCCATAAAAAATAAAAGTAGGGAGAAAGCTACCAGTCGTATAGATACACCTTCAGGCAGATTTCATTTTAAGGTCACCTAGGGGCGTAGAAAACCGAAGTTCATTCTAATTGTCAATCAACGAGTCTCACTTTCACAAAAAAGATGCTTAGAACTTAGGGTTCTCATCAAATCTTGGGCGGGTTGAGTGGCCGTAGAAAGCTACTCTATAACCCTGAACTCAAAAATCCAAAAAAAAAATAGAAAAGAAGAAAAAGAGAAAAAGAGATCCCTCTTTGAATAAGGCGAGAATTTGAGGCGATCTACATTTTTGTAGATACCCGGGTGCTATTTTGTCTTAGTAGTTCATGTCCTAGTTGAAATCCCTAAGTGTTGGAAATAACTATTGCCCAAGAAACATGACTCAATTCTCTTATAGATAGCATATAGTTTTGCTAGGGACTAGCAAAAGATAGGTATGAGGGTGTGATGTAAACATGTTCATATCACATAAATTGCCTATTTATGCATGTTCTTAAGCATAGAATTGCATCACATACTATAGATATTACATAACATGCATCATCTTGCATTTAGGTTAGTCTGAATAAAATGTAGGTTAATTATCTCCTTTTATAGCCAGGGACAGAGCAACTTGTTAATTAGGACCTCGAATCGAAGATCCAACATATGGATCTGATTAGTGCAATGATTGGAGTTCAACGACTCCAAGATTGCCCTGATCGGACATCCATAGCACCAGATAGAGATCGAGGAACCCTAATGATCAAGGGCCAAGATGGTACCAATCCACACTTCAGACAACAAATCCGACCGCACGGATGGGTTCGGATCGACAATCGCAGCCTAACGGCATAAAAATCGATCCAATCCAACACCCGTGGCACCATCTACAACACTCAGAAGATGAACGGCCAAGATGGCACCATGTGGTGCCATCCCAGCCGCCCAACCAACCCCAAGGACCCACCTCTACTCTTCTTCCTCACCCATGCGATGGATCTAGGCCGCTGTATCTTCATCCAACGACCATGGTCGCTTGAGCCTTAATTCATCTGCTCGCCTAAAGAGGGAGCATAGCGCAGTGGTTGAGCGCCTCTTCGCGAGTGAAGGGCACGTGTTCGAGTCACGCTGTGCTTCAAATTCAAATGGGGTGTGGGTGCAAGCACGATTAGGCTATCAGATGGAGATCGGGCGGCCAAGGGGAAGAGGTGTGGCGCGTGGAGGTTCGTCAATCGCATACGCACGCGATGACGCGTGTTCGCACGCCTCATCGCACGCTGGCACGAGGCAGAGGAGTTGTGAAGGCTGGCGAGGAGCATTTTAAGTCGTCTGATCTTGAGATCGGGCAGCTGAGCGTGCATGAACGTGCACATGCGTTAAGAGCGTGAAGGCGAGGGGGTGCGCATGTGGCGCTCACTCATCAGCCACGTTCAGGCCTTTAGTGATGGATAAATCCGTCACTAAAGGTCCTTAATGTTTTTAATGTTGTAATGACCAAAATGCCCTCACTCCTTGCGACTATAAAAGGAAACCCCTACCCTACGAATTTATGATCCCTTCTTCTCTTTTCCCACCCCTTCAAAAGCTCTAAGAGCTTGTCCCACACCCGGGATGCTCCTCTAGAGTAGAAATCTTAATTTTTCCACCTTCGTCCCCCTTCATGGAGCATCCTGTAGTTATAGTCTCTCTCCATTCGAGAAGTGGATCCTATGACGACGACAATGTGCTGCTTCGTTCCCGTTCCTCCCGCTTCATCCTCCTTCTTCCCACCCTGTTCCCCATCTTCCAGGCATCGTCCCGTCCGGCTCGTCCTCCATGCGATTGTCGAGGAGGATACTTCTCTCCCCATTCCTTTTACTATTTTCTAGAGTAGATTTACCGCTTTGTAGTATAGATTTTCTACTTTCTAGTCGTAATGAGTAGTGTAATGAATAATTTCTGATAATGAAATTTATGTTTATTCTGCATCCCTTTTGCTTTTATTTGTAATATTCTCTCTCTCTTCTATTTATTATTTGTTAAATAGATAGCTAGTTTTCGACTAGCTATTCTATTTCGTGACAAACAAAATAAAATGCGTATTTTTAATCAAACGTCCGCCTCCCTATGTTTGACCCAGAACTTCTTTATGACTTTTCGGTATAAATTTTATTTGTTGAACAGATTTTTTCTCGACTAGAACTACAACGACGGGTTTTCAAATCCTATTATGAACACATAGTTTTCCACAATCAACATAGTTCTTCAACAAATCCCTCTCTCCAGCCACCTCCTTAGCAACTTCGGTGACTCCTCTCTTTGGCATCTTCACCTGCTGCCACATACCATAGGCAGCAGGATCATCTTCTTCCCCTTCTTTCACATCTTGTGATACCGGCAAAAGCTCTCTAGACCCTCTTTTTCCTCATCGTTCCCATCCTTTTGTCTGCTAATTTAGGCCCCAAACTCTCCCTCTCTCTCCACAGTTTAGATTAGGACCCCTAGCTCCCTATTTCAACCGCTAAATCATCTCCTCCCCCATTGTCTTCTACTCCAGCCATGCTCCGACATGGCCAACCGCCCTCCACACACCACTAAACACCTCACTGACACCTCCATTAGCTTTGCCTCACCTCAGCCATCAAAACCCTTCTTCTTATACTGTGCCTCACCCACAATACACCTTTGCCGAACGCCACCTGTCGCTGACACTTTCCTCGACTTCGCACACCCTCTACACACATGGACACTCCACAAGAACCCCACCATCACCTTCACCATCATTTGGTGAATCTCAGAAGCTATCTGATTGGGGCTTTTGAGCCCGTACTTGTGACTTCAAGTCTTGCTGTTCTCTTGCTGTCACTGCCATCATCTCCGGTGCCATCCACCATCCTCCGACTATCACACGACCTACCACCACATTCAATCTCTGCGACCTCATCTCCTGAAGACGTTTGGGCCTCCAATTAGCCAAGACAGTAGCAATAGCATCTTCAATTCGAGTGACATCAGTAACAGCTACACATGAGAAGAAGATGGTGGGACTTAGTCCCACCACGTAAGTGGAAGAGCAGGTTGTTGGGTAAAAAGGTAGAAGTGATCTAAGTCGCTTGCCCAAGTCACGAGGGGTCAAGTCCCTCACTCACATGCCCGAGCACCCTCGTTTGCCATACAGGCCAACGGACCTAGACCTATACCCATGGCCCGATTACCTAAGTCCTGATCTGATTAGGCCCAATTCTTAGAGAAAGAAGGATTTGTGAGAGGAGGGGGGAGGGTTTTGCTCTAAGATGTGTGTGCGCATGCCTCAAGGTGCATGCTGAAGGAAGAGGCTTCGAGACTTAGCCTCAAAGGAAGTTAGCTCTAGTATTGTGCTTGTGGAGGCTTGAAGAAGAGAAAGCACCCTTGTGTGCTTACTGATGTTGGTCCTAATGCTTTAAGTCGTTTGAGAGTAAGGAAGACATCTAATTTGATTCCAAAGGCACTGTGACATTATTCTGAACTTAAGATGATGTGGATTATTGATTGAAGTTATTGTTGAGAAATTTGAGTAATTTAAATATCTATGAGATATGTGCTTAATTAGAGGGATCTAAATGGTGATCTAAATCACCACTTTTTAGGTTTCTTTATTCTATTTGTCTCTATATTCCTTGAGATACATTGGTTTATATTTGAATATCAATTTAAGCAATTTATTCATTGCATATCTTTTATTGTGCTCAATTTACTGTGGTCATTTATTCTAAAAAGAGATTAGTGCGTGACTTCTACATTCGCTCCCTGGGAATGACCTCGAACTCCAAGTTGATTATGAGTTTATAAATTTAAGTGTTTTGTATGATTTTGTTGACTATACAATGACGCATATATTTCTTAACACTCGAAAATTTTCTTCAACACCTGCCTTTACACTCCTCACCCATGCCCACATGCACATGGGCCTCGACCCTATCCGAATCCGATTACCCATTTATATATCCGATTAGCCTGTTCTGAAAGAAGTGGAGAGGAGAAATCCTGAGGAGGGGGGAGGGTTTTGCTTCAGAATACATGCCCTTTATCTCGAGATGCGTGCCTATGTGTTCTATACATAGCATCTCTGAGGTCTCTACTGAGGCTTCATGCCTTTATGCTGGTGCTCTTTGCTCCTGCTGTACCTTGTGATACTTAAGGTGTCTGAGCCTTACTTGCGACGTCTAAAGCCTTGGCTTAATTCTGAGCTTTGATACTGTGGACTTATTCACTAGGATAAATGGTTGATACACTGTTGGAAATTTTGAGTTAATTGAGACATTTGATATATGCTTAAATGTGTGATTAAGTTGTGATTTAAATCACCATTCCTTTTAGATTCTTGATTTATTATTATCCCATTATATCTTGAGATACTCTTGATTATAATTCAATATAATTTTGAGTATATTTTTCATTGCAAAACTTTATCTTATGCTCATTGATTTATATTGAGATTACTGTGTGAATTCCATATTTGCTCCTTACGAATGACCTTGGACTCACGTCGATTTTGAGTTTTATAAATTTAAGTGTTTGTGCGAATTTTGTCCTATACTACAACACGTATTCCTTAAAAGATGATTTTTGCGATAAACATTTTGGCGTCATTGTTGCAGAGCAACATGCATTTCACTACTAATCGTATCTTTCTTGAATAATTTTGAGCATTAACTTTCTCGATCTGCTTTGCTGTGCTTTTGTGAGGTACACATGAGAAGATCTTCCGTGCAATCAACCACTCCAAGGGCAGGTAAACTTTCTCTTCTTCCTTAATCAACCTCCTAATCTTGGGAAGAGAAAAAGGAAATAAATGAATTAGGATCCACTTGCTTTTTTTTCTAGTTATTATCATTTAAAGGCAAAGTTTCCTGATTTGCAAACTTGATTTATATTTGATTGAAGACTGAGACAATCTGATTAGAGATCCCCATCCTAATTTTCTGTACCTATTAAGGATTTATGCTTAATTTTCTAAACATCTTGGACTACTCACTTTCTTGTTTGAGTCCAAGGTACCACATTTTGAGATCACATTGGACTTGCAAATAGAGCCAATTAGGGTTTCCACTTTAGGGTTGCGATGTGTTAGTAGACATTTGCCTACATTAAAGGAAATTGACATTCTCACATTTGTGTGCTACCCAAGACCTCGTTTGAAAAGATCTATTCAAGAAAACCCTAAAATCAAGGCTCTGAATTCACTTGAACCCTAAAATTTTGGACCTAATAACTTGAGAGTCAAGTCAGGGTGACTTTGGGTCTTGACCCAAATTTCATTCTCAATCTTTAGGGTAGGTTATGTGAAGTTGGTCCACTTTGTGTATCAACCAACCTCTAAATTATGTCACAAATTGAATCAACTTCTAATCAAGTAAAATTCAAGGCACAAATTAGGAGTAAAATTGGTAGACTTAAGGTCTCAATTCATACATTCCAATCTACTTGGAACCGTAGTGACAAGGAAGGTTGGGTGGGGGAAATCCTGTAACCCGTGGGGATGCTCTACTGTGTAGGGGTCTTTGCGAGGCTCTTCCTTCCTGGCTACCCAAGTAATTCTCGGTTGTATGGATTTTTTATTCATATGTATCATCCACCTCAAAATAGCCTTAGTCATCTAAAAATCTTTGGGTACCCTGATTGGGTCCAATAAATATCCAATCCCTCATCTATTTTCTAGAGCACATACACAGGAAAGGTCATAGGTTTGACTTAGAGGCCTCCATTAGAGTTGATCTTCTTGGGGAAAATTTGATCTGATCTAAATTCAATCTGGACCTGAATTTGATTCTACATCTTGATCCACCACCTAATTTGAAAATGGAACCTAACAATTTAGGAAGACTGTTTAGGGAACTTGAATCCGCAATGAACATGAAAGAGAAAATTATCGAGGTGACTCCTAGTCATCATGATGAGTTTTACAAAATCTCAGATCCATCTAGAAACATTCAGGTTAATGTACTAGAAACAACAACCCACATTATGAACCGTGTCAGAATGATATTAACCCCACTAATTATTGGTTCAACCTGGGATGATCTCTTATCAGAATACATTGAATTGGGGAAATTACATAGCAACAAGTATCTATAATGTTGGTCAAATCCCCCACTTTGGGAAATACACCACGATCTCATTAAGAAACATGGTAATTTGCTAAATATGGTGTATGAAACCATCAATCAAAACAACCCATATATCCCCTCAGAAATTGATGAGACATCTTGGAACAATGTTGAGGATCAATATGATTTCCCAGAGCCTGGGTTCTAACATAGAGGTTGTTTTGGACCCCCAACCCAAATGGAATCCGATTCAAATTTTATTTAGAATGACATACCTGATCTTGATGTTGGTTGGGTGGATCCAGTTGCAGGTGTACTTGATTTTGAACCAGCCTTAGAGAGCCATGAAGCTGGTCCATCATGCCTTGAATCTCCAAACGCCTGTGACAAAGTAGAGTCAAAACCTCTCGAGGATGTAACTCCCGAACCTTATCCTGTTAAGGTAATCCTGGAGAGTGATTCTAACATCCCAATAGAACCATGTCCAGATTCTAGTGACCAAATTCCTAACGCCAACCTAGAATATAGATTTGAGCTTATTTTGGATGATCATGAGGCCTAATGTGATGAGAACTAGATTTTAGATCTAAACTTTGATTCTGGAACTATATTTGATGATTACACCTCTTGAGACTCCTCAGAAGAATGAATTGATTTTTCGCAAGTCACACCGATTTATGATACTGAAATAGAGGAGTTGGAAGAGTTAGGATTTGATTGGGTCTACCCTAGGAGCCTAGAACCCGAGCCTATGCCTTATAAGGATACCTCTTTGAGCTTGGACATTGAGATTGGGTTAGATCCTTGTCAGGTTGTTGATTCTATGCATCATGATTTATTCTATGGTGGAAATCCCAATCTGGAATCGGGCTTAGGAACTGATTTTCATAGATTCTTTGATGATTTCGAATCATAATATGATTTTGGAGAACCTTTATTTCCATATGATTACGAGCCAATCTACGACCTCAGTATCCATGACCCATTCTTTGACTATGACTCTGAGGCCCCTGATCTTGAGATCATTGGTTCAAATTCCTATTCTATTGAGTTGGAATCATTCTATTTTGACATGCAAGAATTAGAAATAGTAATTGTCGAGAGTGTTCACAATCCAAAATTCGCATCTATCACTGACTCAGATTTCCATGATCCTATAAGCACTCTCTAGGCATTTACATTTGATTTGGATGTGCATCATGAAGACTCTCTAGATGGACCTATCTTTGAAACATTTCTAGAAGAGACCACACCGCACTCTAATTTTGAGGAAGCCACACCTCCTAAAGAGCCTTCCAAATTCCGATCCCAACCCTAACCCGCCACCAGAATCAATTTCTACTCTGATTCACCTCTTTCAGATCCAATGACATATGATTTACCTCAATCTTTTGATCGGGATTCGGACATTGATCAGAATATTAATCACATCTTATCCTTCTCTGATCCCAGTAATAGGGTTCCTGCATTTTTCACAAATCCATTATCTTTTAAGGACCCCTACTTTGATCAGCCTGAGTCGATTTAGCCAAACTCTAAATTCTCATTTCCATATCTTTCTGAGCCACATAGCATCCGATGGGCTCCAAAGGAGGAATCGACTATTCTAAAGTTGAATCCAAAGGTTGAATCAGACATTGATCACCTTTGGAGGTGGTGGCGTGGAGTTGGAGTGGTGTGGAGGCCTAGCGGCCTTACTGGAGGTGTGCCGGTCGTGGAGAAGATGAGAGGGGAGAGCACCATTCAGTGGTTGATCTAGAAAGATAGAAGGTTAGGGAGATGCCAGAGAGAGAGAGAGGAGAAGGAAAGCTTTTCTACAGACGAAAAGGAGGGAGCTCCACATTGGCTTTGATTGGCCGATGCCGAAGGGGACGAAGGCTCTAGTGGGAGAGTAGTGGCGAGGAAAGGGTCGAAGGTGGCCGAACTTTGATGGGTTCTGGTCGTGAGGAAGAAAAGAAGGCCTTAGTGCCCCCAATTTGGCAGTTGGAGGCTCTGATGAGGGAGAGAGAGGAGGCCGCCAGAGTCACGGTTGGAGCTGGCCGGAGAAGAGGAGGAAGAGCTTTTCCTTTAGCCAAATCGGACTAAAGAAGATGCTCAAGCTTAAGGGAGTTTAAATAGCCCCTGTTCAGGCCCTCAAAGAGTTGATTTGGGCAAGTTTTTCTTGCTTCAAAGTCGACCTACTAACTTGGAATTCCCAAGTTTCGCAAGCAAGTTTCTTGGCTTTAGTTGATCTTGAAACCTGGTCCATCTTGTCGAGAATCAATTTAGGAACAATCTCTCAAATTTTGGAGAGATTTGAGGGAGAATTGAGTGAGAAATCTTTGCTTAAAATCAGTGGTGGAGTTCATGTTCAGATTCATGGTGGTAGGGACACTTTTGCAGGAACGAAGACAAAATTAGGGAGCTGAATGAAAAGAACTGAGAGAAAGCTAGGGGTTTAAATGAGAGAAATAGAGATTTAAGGGACTGAAATGTAAACTAGGTCAATATCAATTGTAATTTGGCCTAAATTTTGGTACCAACCTAATTTGGACCCAAGGAATATGATGGTGAAGCTGGATTTGAGTTTTAGCCATGTTTGACTGGGTAATTTGCATAGAAGTCCAAATTAGGGCAAAATCCCATCTAAGATTCTATCCAAGGTGAAAATGGGTTTAGATGGACAAACCAAGGGTACCAACCTCTTAGAATATTTTTCTATGAATTTTAGGATGTTTAGATGAATTTTAGCCTAACAAGAACCTCTTCAATTCAAGCAAGTCTAAAATTAAGGTTTTATGTATTATTTTGGTTCTCGAAGTGCGTGAAACCTTTTTCTATTTATGTGGACCCATTTATTGGATTTTACTGCTCACTTGACCTTTAATTAACCCCCTGGTTGACCCCGTGGTTACTCAGCAATTATGATGTGATGTTAAATTGAGGAATTAACCCTTTTTAATGTTTCCTTCTTAGAATGGAACTGAGTGGAATTACGGCTCTCAGGCGATCATGTAGGAGCATTTGTCTCTTGATTTCCACTAATTCAAGTTAGTTATGGATAAAGATGGTGTTTGATGGGTCGGCCTGGATAGGTTGTTAATATGATGTTTTTATCGTTGAAATATGTATAGTGGTTAACCTAATTCAGACCTAACCATCTCTTTACAAAATTTTTAACCTGGCCTAATTGATTTTATCTTGTCACTTTTAGGCCCAGGGTCGAACTCAGGGAAGTGGGGTTAAAGTCGAGTTTCTACGTTTTCCTTAAAATGCGTCTCTTCCATTCGTTTATTGTGTTTTTGGTATTTTTCTTATTTAGGTTTTTTTTTCTGGTAATCCTTGTTCTTGAGGCACACCCTCAAAATTGTGTCCTTGGCTTTTAGCCAAAACAGAGTTCCAAAACGCGCCTTGCTACTCGCAAGACGGGGTACCTGCAAATCAAAGATTATCTTTTCACTTTTATACCTTTTTTTTATCTTTTTACTAAGAAGGAAGCTAACAGATAGAAAGTAAATATAGTAGCTATAGATATATATTTATATGTAGTATATATATAAAGGGGTGGGGGTGGAGGTGACTGGAGATGATGTCGGTTTCAACCGGGTTTTAGTGTTTTGTTATAACGTTGTAGTAAAGCCGGTTATTACCAACACTTCAAATATAAATTTTTTTACTCGGAAAATAAAAGAGTTCCCGAGGTCGAACTCAGGGAGCAAGTTGTATTCTAGAGATATACATGTTTCTTTTACAAAAAGAAAGAGAGAGGGAAAGAATTTGTGGTTTTCTCTTTGTTTTGCAGAGGGGATGCTCTTCTTCTTCTTCCTGCTGTTCCTGCTTTGGTGATGTTCTTCTTTCTTCAGAGCTCCTTGTTCTTCTTCTTCGTTCTGCAGAGGTGATGCTCCTCTTCAGATCTCTTTCTTCTTCTTCCTTGGTTTCTGTCTTAGCCTCTCTTCTTCTTTTTCTGCAATTGTGGTGACCCTTTCTCTTTTCCCTTTTCTTCTTTATGGCTGCAGAGCTTCTGCCTTCAGCTACTAAGTCTTCCTTTCTTCTTCTTCTGCTTTGGCCGTTGCTCTTCTTTTCTTTCTTTCTTCATCCTTCCTTCTTTCCTGCTCTGGCTGCTGACCTTCCGTCGTCTGACCCGGTGCTTCGACGACTTAACCAGGCATTTGCTACAGTGCAGCTCCTTCTTCTTCGCCTGCACTTCTTCTTCCGCAGGTCTTCTTCTTTGCCTGCACACTTCAGAGTTTCTTGTCAGAAGCAAAACCTACTCTACCCTCCCCCCCCCCGCGTCTCTCTTTCTCTCTGAAACCACTCTTGGGAAAGCTCTCCCAGAGCTACCGGGTAACCGGGTTCGGATCAGGCCCGGGTCCAGGCCCACCGGCGTGCGTGGTGGGCGAGGAGTGTAGGTCAGTCGAGTCGGGTCGGGTCGGTTCGGGTCAGGTCCGCGGGCTTAATTGACTAAATTGAAAGCGGGGAAAGAAAGAGGAGAAGAAGGGGAGTGACTCTAGCTTACTTGCAGGGACAAAAGGGGAGGAACAGGGCGACAGTCGTATCGACTGTCGCCGGAGAAGACGATGCCCAGTGGGGAGGAGGACGGCGGTGACGACGGGGCAGAGGCAGCGCGCGCCGGTATTGCGCGACGCGGGAAGAGCAGGGGAAGAAGTCTCTGCTGCTGGTATTGCGGCAGAGCGAAGAGGAGGAGGAGGAAGAACCGCCGGAGCTGGTGGGCGTCTGCCGGAGTGAGAAGAGAGGAAAGTTGAGGGTTTTTCTCCGTCAGATCCGAGCTGCCCTGGTCGGTGGAGCAGCGGGGGGTATTTATAGGGATGAAACAGGGAGGAAGGCGGAGGGAGACGACGTGTCTCCCTCGCCGGAGAATGGTCGGAAACACGAACCCATACCGTCCGTGCGTTCGCACGGCCGGTATGGTGGGCTACAATGACCAGGGGGGTGCCCCTGCGACGGCTGACGACGCAGGGCACCCCCGGTTTACTTGCCAGGTCCCCCACCTCACCCTGCGCGGCGCCATGCTCCGCGCAAGGTCGCCGGAGCATGGTGCTGGCAGGGTTTTGCAGGAGGGACCTGATTGCAAAGAACGAAGGAGAGTTAGGGGCCAAAATGCGAGGGTTCAAAAGTTGAGGGCCAAAGAGTAAATATATGAGGACCAAAGTGTAAAGTCGGTCAAGGAGGTTTCTTCTTAGGCTCAAGTTTTTATACATGACTAATTAGGACCTAAGGAATCTGATGGTGAATTTCATTTCCATATTAAACCTTGTTTGATCGGTCAATTTGTGCAAAAACCCAAATTAAGTTATTAATTGGGCATGGTTCTCAATGTAGGTCAAAATGGGTTTTAAAGGCCAAATTGAAGGTTCTAAACCCTAGAGATTATTTTTCTATGAATTTCAGAGGGTTTATTCTATTTTTACTTTGCCTCGAACCTTGTGAATTGAAGTGGGTTGTTTTAGGGTTACAGATTATCATTTGGTTTCTTGGAAGTGCTGTAGCCCTTGCTAGATCATTTCATCCCACTTTTATTCTTATTAAGCTGCTTTGACCTATGTTTGGGCCCTGAATTACCCTGTATGCAGATTATACTGGTAAAATTGCACTTTTACCCCTTATGACTTGTTTTCTTCTCAAACTCAGGATTCTCTGAGTTAAGCCTTTCCTTGAGATATGTAGGAGCTTTTATCCTTTGTATTAGGTCAAAATGAGCTAGTTATGGCTCATGATGAGGTTCTCATCATACCCCCATGCCTAGCTTTTGCTAGTCCCTTAGCAAAAACTTAAGGTTTCAACCCTTGTTCTAGACCATGAAGTTTCTAATGGTTTTAGATAAGTGCCCTTTTTTATTTGAGCATAGATTAGGTTAGAATGCTGACCATAGGCCTAAAAGGTACTCTAGTACCAATCAAGATCCAAATCTGTCTAGCCCTAGCCTCAGTCTTTTAGCAAAGGTTTTTAAGGCCCACAAGAACTAACCTAAGGTTTATTGGACTTCGTGGTTAAAGCACCCGTGCTTGAAATGATTTTAGCCCTGGCTCAGTTCGCAGTGCGTTTTGTAAGAGAGAGATAGAAAGTTTTTCTGTTTGGAGAGTTTTCTCTCTCTTTTTCTTTTTAGTTCTAGCCTAGGATTGGCTTTTCAACACGGTCTGTATCAGATTCCTTGCTCCCATCATCAATCCTCAAGGGTTCCTGGCGATCGATGCTTCGAGATAGCACCGCCCATGGCAATCCCCGGAACCCTGGCTATTGAGATTTCGAGATAATCCCATCCATGGTATTCCGTGGCCGAATCCAGACCCTGGCAATTGACACTTCGAGATAATGCCATCCATGGAATCTGAACCAGCAGAGTGCTTACATGCCCCCAGTAGGATATGTAAATATCCTAAGAGACAAGCACCGAGGAGATGATATTTTGTTACGCATCTTCGAGGGGATTTCCCGCCTCTCTGCGCTGGGAACTCGTCCAAATCAACTTGTGTTGATCGGCCGCTCCTATTCTAGGTATTCTTTTCAGATTTTTGTGACGCTTCTGCGTGATTCTGATTTTTACACTTACTAAACCAGGCTGTGTGTGAGATTAGGGTGCTTAGGTTACTGAGTCCCGTAAACCAAAAATTAGTTAACAAGGCCGAATACTCCCTAAGCCTTAGACCTAATACTTCAGCTTTTCATTTTCCTCAACCTCTTGAGGAGTGTCCAGATCTTAATGGGTACTAAGAGTCTATTCAAGAATGCCTAAGGTTTGCATTCTTTACTAATCTCATTATGCACTTTTCAGTTATTCTCTTGAATGAGGTCTAGAACTTAGGTTAATTCCTTAGTTCCTTACTAATGACTATCACTTTTTCTCATAATTTTGTGCTCCTTTTTCATTTTGTTTCTTTTCTCCTTCTCCTTCACAAAATTTCCTTCTCTTTTCCTTTTATTCTTTTTCGAAATTTTTTTTTAATTTTTATGGTATTTTTGGCATATGTGAATTTTTTTGTTTGAAACCTTTTCTTACAAGTTTTTGTACTTTCATACCCCCCCATGCCTAAGATTTGCAATGTCCTCATTGTAACCTAGGGGTTTTTATTCAACTAAGTTCATACATTAGGATAGCTGTTTTGATGAGTGAATGGGTCGGGGTGACTGTTGCAAACGATTTCTAATCTCAGATGCAAGCACCTGAGGTGGAGTCGGCTGTCCTAAAGTGTGAACTTCAAGTGCAAAAGCTGTCAGAACAAGTTTCAGGTTTTCAAAGAGAATGACGGGCTGCCTCCCGTTAAGCGCTAAATTTGATGCCTTCAGCCAAGCGGGAAATGCGATGGAGAGGGGATGGTCAAATCAGCGGAGTTTTGTAAGACAAGCACCTTGATTAAGAGCCTGGTTGGTCCAACCAGGTGCTTGTTCAGATCAACAGGCTGATGATGCAGCCCAAACCCAATCAATCTGGTGGGTTGATAGATGTGGATAAAAAGGTGTGGATCCCACCATAAACTATGAAGCTCAGATGGATGTGGAAGTGTAAACGCAGGGTTTGGCTGAGTCAAATCAGCCTGGTCAGAGTAGGGACCCGTAGAATAATCAATGAATGACACGGACACCCTACAGGGGTGATCAGAGAATGATAGAGCATGGTATGTAGTCTGATCAATGTTCGAAACCCGATGTGGAAATGCAATCGGCTTGGTGAGAGGTGAATCTGAATAGAAATTGAGTCCGGTTGCGGTTCGGGGTTTGGGAGAGGTTTTGATCCGTTCTGTGTGTGCGGACGAGGTGGCCATTGTGTACGAGGGCTCTTCTAGAAACAGATGATAGGTGGTTTTCTGTAGAGAGTCCTCTGGGTAACTATCAAATGCCGGAAGAGTGTCTGTAGGATGAAAGGAATTGGATTCAAGAAAAAATTTGGATTCTTGGTTGTAATCACTCTTGGCATTTTCTATTTTTGGTTCCTGAGGATCGAAAAGGAATGATTCTGTGTTATCAGTGATCTCGGGAATCAGGACCTCAGAGTCGGAGTCAGAGTCATGTGAACTGAGGTCGTAGATGGGCCTGGCGTGTTCAGGAAGGAAAGTCTCTCCGCAATTATAGTCTGATCTGAAATTGTCGGAGAGTTGGCGAAAATGAGATTCATGATCATGAATTCCACCACAGCACAAATCATCAGATGTGGAATCAGCAGCCTGACTGGGTTCTAGCCTATATGTCAATTCTGGGCTCAAAAAGGTGTTCTGTTCAAGCTCGAAGCTGGTAGGATAGACCCCATTAAAACCTTGCTCATCCAACTCCTCAGTTTCTGTATCATAAATTGGCATGTTTTCTGAAAAATCGATCAGATTTCCTGAGGATGTTGGAGAGGGATATTCATTAAATAGAGGCCCGGAATCATATTCTGTAAAAATTTGATCTTTCTCATAAAGGGCCTCATAATCTTCCCAATAAGTTTCAGATCTAGGTTCTAGGCTTAGGATGTGGGTAGAATTATTAGAACCTAAGTCCGAATAACCTTCGAGGGTCACCTTATCAAAACAAGGGGTGGAATTTATACCCTCCAGAGGTTCAATTCTAATCTTGTTATTGCAGGAGTCTTGGAGTTCTAAGCTTGGTGATTCATGGCCTAGGGTTGGCTCAGCATTGTTTTCTCCTGCAACTTCCCAACCTATTTTAATGCTATCTTCTATTTGGGTTGGGAGTCGACAACCACCTTGTGCCTCAATCCCGAGGTCTGGGAAACTGGATTGATTCTTAGTACTGTTCCAAGATGACTCATCCTTTGTTTCTGGTATATACGGGTATTTCTGGTTGATAATTTGTTCTACTGATTTCATCATTTCTACCCGTTTCATAAGGGCATCTTGGTGCTGTTCCCAAAGTACAGGATTTGTCAAGCATTGAAGGTATTCAGATTGGTGTAATTTTTCCATCTCAATGTATCCTGTCATGAGCATATCTCGGGTTGATCCTTTTGAAATTTCAGACAATAGAATTTGGGCACAGTTTATGATGAAGGCTGTGGTTGTTGGGACATCAACCTGAATATCTCCTATTGGTGTTGAGGTTTTTTCTTCTTTTTCATAGAATTTTATGGCATCCTCGATCATTTTATCTTTCATAGATCTTCGATATTCAGGTTTCTTGAATGGTAGTCTTAGGTGGTTTGGCTGCATATTTGGATTAGGTGGTGGAATCAAGATGTGGAATTAAAGGCTTCGATGTAGACTCATGTTGTGCCAAGATGGAAGAAGGGAGTATCAGAGGAAAGATTAATGTGGTGGTGCTGCATAAACAAGGGAACTGAGGCCTGACCTCAGGGCAAGTGAATTCCTAAAGGAGGATTCAAGGACCTCTTTCCAAGCATATACTGAAGGATGTGATGAGATTAAAAGGTGCTGGACCCAATCAAGACACCCAAAAATGTGTTGGGTGACTATAGAGGTACGGGGCAGATGGACCCCTTGATCAGAAAGATCGTCCACCTGAGAATTACCTGGGCAGCCAGAGAGGGAGAGTCCCGCGAAGACCCCTACACGGTAGAGCGTCCCCACGGGTTACAGGGTTTCCCCCACCCGACCTCTCTTGTCACTGCGGTTCCAGGTAGACCAGAATGGGGATCTTGACCTCTTAAGTCTACCAATTTTAAGATCAGGGTGCTTAAGGTTTCACTTGAACTTTAGTTTTTTTAAGTGCAAAGAGTGACCTAATTTAAGGTTGGTTAACCCAAGGGGTCAACTTTACCTCTTGTTTTCTTTAAGAGCTTTTAGGTCCTGTCTTTTTAGGGTTCAAGTGTTTAGAGAGAGCCAATTGTTTAGGATTTTTCTTGTTAATTATTTTCAATCAATGGCTTGGGCACACCTCTTTTGGATTTCCTCAATTCTTGATTAAGGGGTGTGTCTCTACTGAAATCCTAATGTTTGACCTTATGTTGGCTCTACTTGGTCCATTTAACT
The DNA here is from genome assembly GCA_037157565.1 of Thalassia testudinum. NCBI lineage: Eukaryota > Viridiplantae > Streptophyta > Magnoliopsida > Alismatales > Hydrocharitaceae > Thalassia > Thalassia testudinum. The sequence goes on along the minus strand of JAZHRO010000026.1, from coordinate 21,147,409 downwards.
CTTTGTTGGGCAATTAGGGCTCAAGCAAGAATGTGTTAGCCCTTAAATACCCTTAATAGTGTGCAGGAGTGATGAGTTGAAAACATGCAACTCTTTATGGTTACTAAGTATGAAAGACAGGTTAGCCCTATATTGCTTGTTCTTTTCTTTTCTTCCTCTTTAGAGTTTAGGGGTTAATAGTGAGAGGAAAAATTTACCTGTCTTCGGAGTGGTTGTCGTGTGGTTGCTTGTCTTCTTGAGTTCCTGTAGCTGCACAAAAGAGAGGAGATTATCAGAACTTAAAAGAAACAGGAATGTTTACCTCTAGAATAGCCGTTGCTCCCCGGCAGCGGCGCCAAAATGGAGATGATGTCGGTTTCAACCGGGTTTTAGTGTTTTGTTATAACGTTGTAGTAAAGCCGGTTATTACCAACACTTCAAATATAAATTTTTTTACTCGGAAAATAAAAGAGTTCCCGAGGTCGAACTCAGGGAGCAAGTTGTATTCTAGAGATATACATGTTTCTTTTACAAAAAGAAAGAGAGAGGGAAAGAATTTGTGGTTTTCTCTTTGTTTTGCAGAGGGGATGCTCTTCTTCTTCTTCCTGCTGTTCCTGCTTTGGTGATGTTCTTCTTTCTTCAGAGCTCCTTGTTCTTCTTCTTCGTTCTGCAGAGGTGATGCTCCTCTTCAGATCTCTTTCTTCTTCTTCCTTGGTTTCTGTCTTAGCCTCTCTTCTTCTTTTTCTGCAATTGTGGTGACCCTTTCTCTTTTCCCTTTTCTTCTTTATGGCTGCAGAGCTTCTGCCTTCAGCTACTAAGTCTTCCTTTCTTCTTCTTCTGCTTTGGCCGTTGCTCTTCTTTTCTTTCTTTCTTCATCCTTCCTTCTTTCCTGCTCTGGCTGCTGACCTTCCGTCGTCTGACCCGGTGCTTCGACGACTTAACCAGGCATTTGCTACAGTGCAGCTCCTTCTTCTTCGCCTGCACTTCTTCTTCCGCGGGTCTTCTTCTTCGCCTGCACACTTCAGAGTTTCTTGTCAGAAGCAAAACCTACTCTACCCTCCCCCCCCCCGCGTCTCTCTTTCTCTCTGAAACCACTCTTGGGAAAGCTCTCCCAGAGCTACCGGGTAACCGGGTTCGGATCAGGCCCGGGTCCAGGCCCACCGGCGTGCGTGGTGGGCGAGGAGTGTAGGTCAGTCGAGTCGGGTCGGGTCGGTTCGGGTCAGGTCCGCGGGCTTAATTGACTAAATTGAAAGCGGGGAAAGAAAGAGGAGAAGAAGGGGAGTGACTCTAGCTTACTTGCAGGGACGAAAGGGGAGGAACAGGGCGACAGTCGTATCGACTGTCGCCGGAGAAGACGATGCCCAGTGGGGAGGAGGACGGCGGTGACGATGGGGCAGAGGCAGCGCGCGCCGGTATTGCGCGACGCGGGAAGAGCAGGGGAAGAAGTCTCTGCTGCTGGTATTGCGGCAGAGCGAAGAGGAGGAGGAGGAAGAACCGCCGGAGCTGGTGGGCGTCTGCCGGAGTGAGAAGAGAGGAAAGTTGAGGGTTTTTCTCCGTCAGATCCGAGCTGCCCTGGTCGGTGGAGCAGCGGGGGGTATTTATAGGGATGAAACAGGGAGGAAGGCGGAGGGAGACGACGTGTCTCCCTCGCCGGAGAATGGTCGGAAACACGAACCCATACCGTCCGTGCATTCGCACGGCCGGTATGGTGGGCTACAATGACCAGGGGGGTGCCCCTGCGACGGCTGACGACGCAGGGCACCCCCGGTTTACTTGCCAGGTCCCCCACCTCACCCTGCGCGGCGCCATGCTCCGCGCAAGGTCGCCGGAGCATGGTGCTGGCAGGGTTTTGCAGGAGGGACCTGATTGCAAAGAACGAAGGAGAGTTAGGGGCCAAAATGCGAGGGTTCAAAAGTTGAGGGCCAAAGAGTAAATATATGAGGACCAAAGTGTAAAGTCGGTCAAGGAGGTTTCTTCTTAGGCTCAAGTTTTTATAAATGATTAATTAGGACCTAAGGAATCTGATGGTGAATTTCATTTCCATATTAAACCTTGTTTGACCGGTCAATTTGCGTAAAAACCCAAATTAAGTTATTAATTGGTTATGGTTCTCAATGTAGGTCAAAATGGGTTCTAAAGGCCAAATTGAAGGTTCTAAACCCTAGAGATTATTTTTCTATGAATTTCAGAGGGTTTATTCTATTTTTACTTTGCCTCGAACCTTGTGAATTGAAGTGGGTTGTTTTAGGGTTACAGATTATCATTTGGTTTCTTGGAAGTGCTGTAGCCCTTGCTAGATCATTTCATCCCACTTTTATTCTTATTAAGCTGCTTTGACCTATGTTTGGGCCCTGAATTACCCTGTATGCAGATTATACTGGTAAAATTGCACTTTTACCCCTTATGACTTATTTTCTTCTCAAACTCAGGATTCTCTGAGTTAAGCCTTTCCTTGAGATATGTAGGAGCTTTTATCCTTTGTATTAGGTCAAAATGAGCTAGTTATGGCTCATGATGAGGTTCTCATCAGTGACGATGGAGTGTAGCACTATGTCGAGTCAGTTGACGTCTAGAGAGACGCAACCAACACGACTATGTGCCGCGTGGAGTGTGGATGGAGGATGGATGATGTATGGGACCACGCTTTTTTTGTACGCGTGTATCAGGGAATATCAGCAACTGGTGCAGATATCCCCGTGATACAGCGTATAGTAAATAACGTGAAAATATATGTACATATGTATGTATATGAGTAAATATATCTATATGTATATAAATGTATAAGTATATATGTATAGATATATATAGATATATATATGTATATATAGGTGTATATATATATATATATATATATATGTATGTATATATGTATATAGCTATGTATATATATGTATATAAGTATATATATATAATACTATATAGATATATATATATATATGTATATAAGTATATATGTATTTAGATATATGTATATATATATGTGTATATGTATAAGTATATAGATATGTATATATATATATATGTATATGAGTATGTGTATATATATATATATATATATATATATATTATATATGTATATGTATATATATATTATATTATATGTATGTATACATAACTATATAGGTATACTATGTATATATAAGTATATATATATAGATATATGTATATGTATATATATATATATATGTATGTATATAAGTTACTATTAGTGTGTGTGTGTGTGTCGGTGAATGGGTGTGTGTGTGTTGCTGTAAGTGAAAAAAAAGAGAGAGAGAGAGAGAGAGAGAGAGAGATAGAGAATACGTGAGAGAGGGAGAGCGGGAGACAGAGAGGGAGCGGGCGGGAGAGATCGCGAAGAGAGAGAGACCGCCAGAGAGAGAAAGAGCGGGCGGGAGAGATCGCGAGCACGGACGATGGCAGCGAGTTAAGACGTCTGCTCGCGGCGGCGGACGTCTGACGCCGCGTCGTCTGAAGGCGGAGGCGGACGTCTGAAGACGGCGGGTGCGGGCGCGCTTTCGCGCAGGGTTCTGCAGGCCTGCGCGAAGTCGACGAGCGGGCGATGGCGCGGAGGAGCGAGCGTGGAGGAGGTTTGCAGGTGGTCGCGGAGGGTCGCGGAGGGGGGCAGGGGTCGGCGTGAGGCCGTAGCCGGCCGCTGCAGTGCGCGCGGCGGCGGGCTACGGGTGCAACTGCGAGGCGGACAGAACGGAGACGGAGGCGGAGAACGGGCCTGCAGACGCGCGCGGAGGGTTGCGCGCCTGCGGGGAAGGTCGCGGAGGAGGCGGGGGGTGCTGCTGCTGCTGCTGTCGCCGCGGTTTAGCTGCTACTGCTGCTGCTTCAAGCTTCTGAGCTTGAAGCAGCAGCAATGGCGTGGAGATGAAAACGAAGAGAAAAGAAAACACCACGCCCACCTGCTCGTTGAAGAGCTGGGCGGTGGTGTTCCCACTGTGGTGGTGAGCACCACAGTGGGTTCTCCTGCTCGTCGGGTGCCTCCTCGACGGAGGGCCGGCGTATGGGAGGGGAGAACGGGCGAGGAAGGTGGCTGCGGGTTTTTTTTCAGTAGCTGCAACCGCCCCCCGTCGCGAGGATGAAGCTGCAGCTACTTATAGAGGAGGGGAGAGGGGCGTGTTGGCTGCAGCAGGGAGAGGGCGTGCGAGTTGCAGCTGTAAGGAGCGGCGTTGGCAGGGAGACGTGACGGGAAGAGGTGCTGCGCGGCTGCTGCATGCAGCTGCGGGAAGAGTGCAGCCGCGGGAAGGACGCAGCCGCGGGAAGGAGAGAAAAGCCGTGGGAAGAAGAAAGAAAGATGAAAATAAAATATGGAGAGGGGACTTTTGCAAAGAGACACTTGAAGAAAAATGTAAAAATGCAAGCCATTTATTCCATTCTCTTCTCCTCTCAATTAAATGCATGCATGCAAGCGTTTTTACAAATGCAACTACAGGATTATAATATACATAGTTAATGCTAGAAAATAGCATAAGAAGGCGTTCTTATAGGCGTGTTTTGAGGTGCAAACATATACCCCCATGCCTATCTTTTGCTAGTCCCTAGCAAAACCGTATTTAGAAATGATCTTAAGCTGAAAATTTTCTTCTGAGGTGATATAGGTGTGTTTATTATCGAATATTGTGAGAACCAATTGTAAAGAAGACTACCAGTACTTTAAGTCTCACATGACATAGATCATCTCTCAACTAACCAGGACTCTTGATATTTAAACCTTAAGTACGATTTCCAGGACCCAGGAGGTTTTTGCCGTACTCGAGAGCTCAATAAATTATGGTTTGTGCATAGTGAAGGATCAAAACTGACCAGATGAACATTAAGACTCAATCCCAGGGTTTCACGAATTTTTAAGTACAGGTTGGTCCCAGTTTCAGCTCATGTCTTCGAATTGACCCTTAAGATGATGACGGAAAACTCAACTCCCATTTTCTGTTTTTTTTTTTTTTTTTTTTTTATGGTGGGAGAGTTTCTTTTTGGTGGAAAGAGTCGCTCCTAAACACAAGACTAAAGCCTGGGATAAAAAGTCTACCTGCGCACACAGGTAAGGACTCCACCTTCCCTAATGAACACTAGGGTTGGATCTTATGTTCACCTGGTCTTTCCTGATATGTGTAGTGTGAACCAAGTTTACTTAAGCTCTCAAGAAAAAGCAAACCAACGGACCCTGTACTGGTGTCTCAGGTACAAGAATACATCCTTAGTTAGGAGAGATCTTGATCTATTTTGTCAATGCTTTAAGTGAATTAAGCCGAGCCTGAGCGAATCAAGCTTCTGTGGCCTGGAAATTCTTCAAAACAGAGGTTGAATATCCATAAACACTTATTGTATTTTTTTGTTTCAGCTTTTAGATCATTACTAAACACCATTTATTACTAATATATATATATTTTTTTTTTTTTTCTTTTCTTTTTTCTTTTTCTTGCATATTTATAAATAGGTGGTAATTGTCTGATACCATAAAATACCCGGATCCTATGGATGCCTATCCACCCCCCCATGCCAAACAATGCTATGTCCTCATATGCATGCAGGGAAAGGCAGAGAACGGACGACAGATCGGGTAACAGGAGCTGAGGTTCAGGGTATAAATCAGGGTGGAAGGGTGGGTGGATGGTGGGTGGTGAAGAGAAAAGCGAAGTAATCACGATAGAGGCGTGAAAAGTAATGGTGGATGGTGAGAGATTTGGCGTTTTCTGGGACGAGAGTGTCCCAGGCGGATCAAAAAACAGATCAGGAAGAGGAAGTTGGCCCTTAGATTGGCCAAGAAGGGGGGCTTTTTGGATAGATGGATCCAAAAGGGAATAGCCCCGGTGAGTAAGATGTGGGCTCAAGGTCCCAGTGTGGGTTTGCAAATCCGCCTGATTTAGCGGGAAAGAAAGGGCAATCCGGTCTTCCATAGTGTGGACCGGCGGTGAGCAGCCCGGCAATGACTCAGACCACGAGGTATGGGAAGTGGAGAAAACCTCGTCAGAAGTCTGGTCAGGAGAAGGTACAGGAATAGGGAGGGATTGGGGAACGTCATAGTTTGTGTTGGTCAGGCAGTCGTCAGGTAATTCGCAGCAGTCAGAATCGGCTCCAATTAGTTCGATACACGTACTGACAGTCACGTCCTCGTCAGACGTGTCATCCTTGATGTGATCACTATCAGCATAAGAGTGCGGTGCTGCAGCGGGATTAACCTGAAATCCCGAAGGAATACTCGAAGCTTGCAGAACTTGATTAACCTGTCCCTGAGAAGGTTGTACCTGTGGTTGCGGACCACAGGGTACAAAGTTTTGCGGGTTTGGAACAGGTTGGGCGGGAAAAGTGCCCTGAGATTGAGTCGCCATGCTTAGTTGATTGATCTCAGCATTCTGCTGCGCCAAATGCTGAAGAGAGGTCATGTTTTCTTTATGGCGCTTTGACATTTCCGTCATCATTCGCATCAATTTATCAAGAGGTTTTGATGCGTGTTTGGTTTTCTGTACACAAGGGCCTGATGGCAGATTTGCCATAGGATTAGACTGGGCCCTTGGGATGACGGGTGCAGACGCTCGCATTGGTCCACCAGCGGGGTTTCGACGCTGCGGGTTGTTGGACCATGCAAAATTGGGATAATTGTGCCACCCTGGGTTATACGTGGCAGAAAATGGGTTATTCCCTAGGGTGCAGGCATCTTCTATGCCAGAAGACGTGTCCGCATATGTGTCCGAGTACATGGAGGCTTGGTCCTCCATGTTGAAATACTGGCTCGCAGAAGCCAGTTCCACATGACTTACCGAGTCGCTTGGCGCGACACTCGATAAGGAGGGTCTTACAGGGTTTCTCGGGATAAGCCTGGTGTTGAAAGAATTAGAATTGCGACGAAGTGGTGAGGCGGGGGTGTGTGCCATGTTTGTGGAGGAGAAGGATGATTCGGCTCTTTTTGTAGATTTATCAGTCAATACAAGCAATTCAGGGTTTTGTGACCTCCTCCCAAACATGCACTACCGTAGGAAGAATTGGGGAGATGAGAAGGGAATAGGGATGAGAGAAATGACGCCGCAAAGGTACACTTGATTACAAATCAATACAGTCAAGTTCCTAACCTCTACAGTGTGCCCTTAGACCTAAAGATCTAAGTTACCTACTATCACGAACTACGGAACCGAATGCGAGCACCGCGGAACCACCGGGCCAGATTGAAAGGCCGTTTGCCCCAGTCTTAGACACCCGATAGCACGCGGGAACTCTCACCAGCACGTAGCTGCTACACGTAGGTAGTTAGACCTCCAATCCTTAAAAGGGTCAAGTTACTACCAGTTTTAATTAGAGGCTTAGGGTCAAGTGCTTTTGGAATGTGAAGGGCGTTGTTTACGGGTAATGCCCAAGTGATTGATTTTAAGAGTGTGTAAGAACAAGCATGCAACGGGGAAATCTCCCCGAATTGAAGTTTTTATTGGCGAATGGTTTTTAGAGTTCAGCCTTAAGTAGTATGAATTTTAGGGTTTTGCTGAATTACCAATTCAACCAATCTCCGGGTTTTTGCAAAAATACAGGTTTTCCTTCTAAAGCCCAAGAAACCCTTCTTCAATTATCAGTTAGTTAATGCATGCTAAAATGCAATGGGCTACCCTAAATGGAGATTTCTATGTGTGGATGCGCGAATCAATTTTATACCAATGTGAAAGGGAGCCAAAGCACTTCAATTCAAGTGCTCCCAATCACCAGAAAGATATCCACACACAAGGCTTCAACCAACAGATAAAGAAACTAAAACTGTTGGGGTTGAAGTATTCAGGATCGAATCACAGGCAAGTTTGAAAAGTCATGGTGGGGTTGGAATCAACTCAATTCCAAATCTCCCCACCAAAAATGTGATCCTGAATTAAAGATAATTGAGGCAAAAGAGGGATACAAGCAATCTTTTTCTTTGCCTCAAAGAATACTTCCCATGGCGAAAAATCTAAGAATCAAGATTCTAGAATTTTCGCTATGCGAAGTAAGGTGGGAAATCCCGGGGCAGTGGGAGTGAAGACAACCAATCAATTAAGTGAATTTTAATCCACTTGCCCTCAAGAAATCCCAAGAAGTTTTTCTAATTTTTAGTTTTAAAATTTTTTTTTTTTTTGTGTGGTGGCAAGTTAACCCTAATTTGATGAGAAAAGAAAACCTACTTGTTCGGCAACGTGTGCGAAGTTCCAATGCGATGTCGGCGTCTTCACGCTCTCATTCCCGCCTTGGATCCGCTCTCGTTCCCGACTTCGTCTGCTTTCCTTCTCCTTCCACCAAGTTCACCTGCACACCAAAAAACAACAATACCCGTGAAGAGAGAAGAGACAAATTTAAAGGAATTGGATAGAAACTTACTCGAAAGCGCACCTCCCCGGCAACGGCGCCAGAAAAGTAATGATGGGTCGGCCTGGATAGGTTGTTAATATGATGTTTTTATCGTTGAAATATGTATAGTGGTTAACCTAATTCAGACCTAACCATCTCTTTACAAAATTTTTAACCTGGCCTAATTGATTTTATCTTGTCACTTTTAGGCCCAGGGTCGAACTCAGGGAAGTGGGGTTAAAGTCGAGTTTCTACGTTTTCCTTAAAACGCGTCTCTTCCATTCGTTTATTGTGTTTTTGGTATTTTTCTTATTTAGGTTTTTTTTTCTGGTAATCCTTGTTCTTGAGGCACACCCTCAAAATTGTGTCCTTGGCTTTTAGCCAAAACAGAGTTCCAAAACGCGCCTTGCTACTCGCAAGACGGGGTACCTGCAAATCAAAGATTATCTTTTCACTTTTATACCTTTTTTTTATCTTTTTACTAAGAAGGAAGCTAACAGATAGAAAGTAAATATAGTAGCTATAGATATATATTTATATGTAGTATATATATAAAGGGGTGGGGGTGGAGGTGACGATGGAGTGTAGCACTATGTCGAGTCAGTTGACGTCTAGAGAGACGCAACCAACACGACTATGTGCCGCGTGGAGTGTGGATGGAGGATGGATGATGTATGGGACCACGCTTTTTTTGTACGCGTGTATCAGGGAATATCAGCAACTGGTGCAGATATCCCCGTGATACAGCGTATAGTAAATAACGTGAAAATATATGTACATATGTATGTATATGAGTAAATATATCTATATGTATATAAATGTATAAGTATATATGTATAGATATATATAGATATATATATGTATATATAGGTGTATATATATATATATATATATATATGTATGTATATATGTATATAGCTATGTATATATATGTATATAAGTATATATATATAATACTATATAGATATATATATATATGTATATAAGTATATATGTATTTAGATATATGTATATATATATGTGTATATGTATAAGTATATAGATATGTATATATATATATATGTATATGAGTATGTGTATATATATATATATATATATATATATTATATATGTATATGTATATATATATTATATTTTATGTATGTATACATAACTATATAGGTATACTATGTATATATAAGTATATATATATAGATATATGTATATGTATATATATATATATATGTATGTATATAAGTTACTATTAGTGTGTGTGTGTGTGTCGGTGAATGGGTGTGTGTGTGTTGCTGTAAGTGAAAAAAGAGAGAGAGAGAGAGAGAGAGATAGAGAATACGTGAGAGAGAGAGAGTGGGAGACAGAGAGGGAGCGGGCGGGAGAGATCGCGAAGAGAGAGAGAGCGCCAGAGAGAGAAAGAGCGGGCGGGAGAGATCGCGAGCGCGGACGATGGCAGCGAGTTAAGACGTCTGCTCGCGGCGGCGGACGTCTGACGCCGCGTCGTCTGAAGGCGGAGGCGGACGTCTGAAGACGGCGGGTGCGGGCGCGCTTTCGCGCAGGGTTCTGCAGGCCTGCGCGAAGTCGACGAGCGGGCGATGGTGCGGAGGAGCGAGCGTGGAGGAGGTTTGCAGGTGGTCGCGGAGGGTCGCGGAGGGGGGCAGGGGTCGGCGTGAGGCCGTAGCCGGCCGCTGCAGTGCGCGCGGCGGCGGGCTACGGGTGCAACTGCGAGGCGGACAGAACGGAGACGGAGGCGGAGAACGGGCCTGCAGACGCGCGCGGAGGGTTGCGCGCCTGCGGGGAAGGTCGCGGAGGAGGCGGGGGGTGCTGCTGCTGCTGCTGTCGCTGCGGTTTAGCTGCTGCTGCTGCTGCTTCAAGCTTCTGAGCTTGAAGCGGCAGCAATGGCGTGGAGATGAAAACGAAGAGAAAAGAAAACACCACGCCCACCTACTCGTTGAAGAGCTGGGCGGTGGTGTTCCCACTGTGGTGGTGAGCACCACAGTGGGTTCTCCTGCTCGTCGGGTGCCTCCTCGACGGAGGGCCGGCGTATGGGAGGGGAGAACGGGCGAGGAAGGTGGCTGCGGGTTTTTTTTCAGTAGCTGCAACCGCCCCCCGTCGCGAGGATGAAGCTGCAGCTACTTATAGAGGAGGGGAGAGGGGCGTGTTGGCTGCAGCAGGGAGAGGGCGTGCGAGTTGCAGCTGTAGGGAGCGGCGTTGGCAGGGAGACGTGACGGGAAGAGGTGCTGCGCGGCTGCTGCATGCAGCTGCGGGAAGAGTGCAGCCGCGGGAAGGACGCAGCCGCGGGAAGGAGAGAAAAGCCGTGGGAAGAAGAAAGAAAGATGAAAATAAAATATGGAGAGGGGACTTTTGCAAAGAGACACTTGAAGAAAAATGTAAAAATGCAAGCCATTTATTCCATTCTCTTCTCCTCTCAATTAAATGCATGCATGCAAGCGTTTTTACAAATGCAACTACAGGATTATAATATACATAGTTAATGCTAGAAAATAGCATAAGAAGGCGTTCTTATAGGCGTGTTTTGAGGTGCAAACAGTGTTACCATCAAAGATGTCCCCAGATATCATGTTATGGTGGGAAAACCATTATATCTAACTGTTATGAGACCAGACACTTATTTTGTTGTTGGGAGACTGAGCCAATTTAGGTAGTCTCCCAGAGAAGTACACTAGGATGGTGTGTGTTAGGTGTTGATATACCTTAAGCAAACTCCTAGTAAGGCGTTATCATTTATGAAGCATGGTCATCTCAATGTTTAGGGGTATTTGGATGCAAATTATGTAGGGACACATGAGGACAAAAGATCTACTACTAGCTACTATGCTTATGTGGGTAGCAATTTAATCACATGGAGAAGTAAGAAGCAAAATGTTGTCTCCAGATCCTGTGCAAAATTAGAGTATAGGGCTATAGCCCATACTGCTTGTGAGATCCTATGGGTAAGATCTATTTTATGTGATTTGGGAGTGTCTACTTCTAGTCTTACTCCCATGTACTGTGATAGCAAGGTAGATGCATTTATTGCCAATAATCCTGCCTTTCACAAGAGAACAAAGTATATAAAGGTTGATTGCCATTTTGTTAGAGATGCCATTACTTTTGGTAAGATCATAGCACGTCATATTGCTACTAAAGATTAGATTGCAGATGCCTTTACCAAAGCACTCTCCAAGAAGCGTTTAGAGTTGCTATGTACTAAGCTGAGCATGCTTGATGTTTATGCTCCAGATTGAGGGGGAGTGTTGAGTTATTTATTTTCTATTATATTTTTGTTGTCTTTTAGAGTGAGGGTATACTTGTACTTTTACCCTTTGTGTCTCTCTATACAAAGGCACCCAGGATCTCTAATAAATAATTTTGACGTTTCAACCTAACACTGTGATATCCTTGCTTCCATTATTATTAGCTTTACTATCTATCTCCATTATATTGATTGCTATTCTTCTTTATTCCAAAAATAAAAAAATATAACTTCAAAAGGTTTTGAAAAAAGTGATTGCCTCCTTGTGTTCGACCTGTACTCGTTGTAGTTTAGAAATTTTTTTAAATTGATTGCTTTATTGCTACAATGATTTTGGCGTAACCGGGTGGTCTAGTCAGAAACCCGGCCAAGGTCCTAACTTGACTAGGTAGAATAACCATGGGAAAGTTAGTAGGTACACACAACAGCAGCCTCGCTAGTACCAAGCTTATCCTACTCAGGAAGCCCAACCTACTGATCTGAATTTGCCCTCAAGGAGATGCGAGAAATGAATTAGTTGAGGACCGAAGTAACTAGACGAATGGACCAACTAGTGCATTTCAGATAGCACGGGATGCTACCTTTTCAACTTGTCCCTAACCTGAGGAATTTTAGTAGGGTTAACCAGAACCACACATGGGAGAAATAGGCACAGATAGTTCAACCTACTCACCAATTTTGACTCGATTTTACTAACCCTATTCCAGACTCAACGTATTTTGCAGAACCCTCCTCATCGTGTTAACCCTAATGCTTATGCTAGTTCTATTACCTTGAGAAGTGGGAAACAAGCCCAAGCTCCTCATCCTTCTACATCTAAATCTCACGAAGATTTTAAGGAGCCTGAATCTGACCTGGGGAACCAAGTTCACTTAGATAGCAAGGCTCAGGACTTCATTCCTTGTGATTTGACTAAAGCACTCTTTCTTGAAGCCTTGAACAAGTCTAGGAAAATGATAAATAATCAATCTGAGGTGTGGTTTGATATTTTTAAACAAGTCCAAGTGAATATTCCACACCTAGAAGCTATTGAAAATATCTCATCCTGTGAAAAATTTCTTAAGGAAATTTGTACACTGAAATGCTAGGCCAAGTGAACAAAAAAGGTAGTTTTGTCTAAGCAAGCTAATGCAATAATCCTTAGCAAAATACCCCAGAAATAAAAAGATCCAGGAGCTCCTCTAATTTCATGTGTAATTGGGGATGCTACTTTTGATAGGGTTCTAAATTTGGGTGCCTCCATCAATTGGCACCCAAATCAACTAAGGTCACATTACAATTACTTAATCAATCTAAGACTACACCACGTGTTATTGTTGAGGATGTGATTGTCAAAGTCCACAATTTTTATTTTCCAATGGATTTCTTGGTCCTTGACATGGAGGTAATAAAAAAATTGAGAAATAGACCTATACTTCTCGGAAGATCCCTTTTAGCTACTCCCAAAGCTGATATTGACTGTGAATCTGGCAGTATGGAGATTAAATTCAAGGATAAAAAAGTGAACAATATTTTGAAGGCCACTAAACACTTTGAGGATTGTGGAATGATTGAGGATTGTGATGATTTGGACCGTAATATTGAATATTATATGAACAACCGATTCTACAGGTTATAATCCCTAAACCAACCAAGAGGTCAGTCACCCTATCACTGACATGATCTCATGACCTCTTGGGGATGATCTTGATCCACCTTTCGACCAACCCTTTTAAGGACCCAAACTTGAATTGAAACCTCTACCTGATTATTTGAAGTATGTCTTCTTGGGATCTAACTTGACCTACCTTGTGATTATTAGTTCTCACTTGACGTAGACTCAAGAAAATCAACTAATTAAAGTGTTGGGTAGGAGTAGAAAAGCAATTGGCTAGACATTGGATGATCAAAAGGGAATTAGTCTTACCTATTGTACTCATAGAATATATGTTGAGGAAGGATCCAAACCCTCCCGAGAAATGCAAGGACGATTAAATCCAAATATGCAAGAGGTTGTGAAGAAAGAGATAATAAAGTGGTTAGATGCGGGAATAATATATCCAATCTCTGACAGTTCATGGATTGGCCCTGTATAAGTAATTCCTAAGAAAGCTGGGCTAACAATGATTACTAATGACAAAGGAGAATCAATTCCAACCCGTACAACTTCCTCTTGGAGGGTTTGCATCGATTTTAGGAAGCTGAATACTACAACTAAGAAATACCACTTCCCTCTACCCGTCATTGATCAAATCCTTGAAAGATTAGCTGGTTAAAAGTTCTTTTGTTCCCTTGATATCTACTTTGGTTACTGATGGGAACACCATCATGAACCTTAAATATCCCACTTTAGTCTGATAAAGTTGATAAGAGCTCCTACATAATCATTAGAGGGTCCTATGTGCATACTATTCTATTTTAAGAAAGAGAGAAGAACATAGGGTTATTTCTACAATTTTAACTACATTTCATAAGGACACAATAACCATGGGGAATTTCAGAGGTTAATTAAAGGATAAATGGTCATTAATGTCTAATAAGAGGGTCCATGCAGACAGAAATAGGTTTTCACGTATTTCAAGAATTAATAAACATTCGAAACCCTAATTTTAAGACCCGCTTAATTAACTGAGGTTCTAGTCAGAATAAAATTCACATAAAAAATATTCTATAAGGTTTAGTATCCTTGATTTGACCATCTGAACCCATTTTGACCTAAAATAGAGTTTCAGACAAGAAGTTGCCCTAATTTGAGTTTTTGCATAAATTGGTCAAAACCACAATCTGACTTCACCATCCGATTCCTTGAGTCTAAATTAGGTGTGTACCAAAATTTGGGCTCAATCAGAGATCATTTCAACCTTTTTTGCATTTTGGTCCAGTTTGACTCTTTCTTTATCATTCATACCCCTAACTTTCGAAATATATTGCAAAGACTCTCCTAACTTTTTCATCTTCACCAACGAGTCCCTGCCACCTTCATGCTTGCAAAACTCCTAAGCCCATCAGCAATCGACCTTCAATTAGGGATTGCTCCTTGATTTCACGGCCAAACCCTTCCAGAAATGGAAGGAAGACTCCTAAGGTGATTCCCTTCAATTTGAACCCAATATTGGACCAAGAATCTTGCCCTAGAGTTCATGCGAACTCTTAGAATTTGTCAATTCCTACTCCCTGATTTTCGAGCTTTCAAGCTTGGTTTCCAAGCTTGGAAGCTCGTCCAATGGCCTATATAAGACCCTCCTCGCCTACCTTACTACCTTAGTAAGTTTTTAGGCCATAAATATCTTCCTTTCTCCCTCTCAAACCTACTCTAAGCTCAACTCTGGTGACCACCTTCCTCCGACTTCTTCGCCGGCCGCCATGTACAATATGTAGCCAATTCTTCTTCCCCGATGCATTCCGCACCTTGCCATACCTGCAAGGTGCTCTCTGACCTCCTCCTCATCGTTATTCCCTCTCTCGGAGCATTCACCTTCTCCGGTGCTAGCTCACCACGGCCGACACCTCCTCCACTTCCTCCTCATCTGCTAGCTACTCTCTTCGATGCCTCAGCATCCACTTATCATCACAACAACTCCAGACTTCGCTATCGACCACCATCACACCCGCTCCACCGTCGTCTCCCTCATCTCCAGCATACCTCCAGCATTCTCCACTGCACACCTCATGCCACAAAACACCCCGCTACCGGTCTCAAAAGCATCGTCGTTTCTTCACCTTCAAAAGCCCTCTCCTAATTCCATCCATCGCCCACTCAAACCGCCCACCGACCAACCCACCTTCACACCTCCATCTTCAAGTTCGCTACGCTAACACATGCACTCTCACAGCATGCCACCACCACCGTCACCTTCACGGCACTCACACGAAGCTTCTGAACTGGTTTGACTTGGCCACAAGGCCGTATTCGTGCTTTCAGGTACCTCATCGGACCTCTGCCGCCACCTCGATTCCTCCAACTTCATACACAGTGCTCCAAACACAAAACCTTCAGGAGACATCCCCAGGCACTACAATTCTCCTCCAGGTGCATCTCCAGATTCCTAATTGATGCCTACGACCACAGTTGCTGCATCAATTGGACCCTCTGCCATCAGCTGCTCGCACGTGAAGATAATGGATAGATTAGTCCCACATCATGATGATTGAAGCTATTGGTGCAGGAAAAAGGGAATTCCTTTTGCCGACCCCTTGCTCAAGTTATGGGGGTCGAGTCCCCATAACCCAAACATCCGCACACCTGCAATCACACCTGCAGACCTGCACCTGATTCTGGATCCGTTTACCCGACTGCGGTTGGGTCCTCGAGAGAAAGAAGAGAAGGAAGTGCTCCCTATCTCTCTACACTTAACTGCTAAGAGGCCTTTGCCTCTGCTGTGACATTACTGTGAGTCTCTCTCTCTTGAGGCTTGAAAGAAGGAAGAAGCCTTTGCCTCTATGGTGTTGTACTGTGCCTCTTTGCTGAGGCTCAAGAAGGAAGAAGGAAGGAGGCCCTTAAGCCTCTTGAAGGCACTATAGCAGGCTTCACTTAAGCCTTCTGATAACTTATTTCTATCATCTGATACTTGGCATTTGATCTAATTCTGATTGATATATTTGAGTATTTGTGAGGTTCAAACTTAATGGGTAATTTGGTGATTCAAATCACCATTTTACCCTAATATTTTTGCATATTAATACTTGGATCTATTGATATATCATTTAGAATTAATTTTCTTATCTTGATTACTTATATTTTGCTTAAAATTGTGATCTATGAGGTTGAATTGCCATTGTTGCTCCCTGTGTTCGACCTCGGATACTCTTTTTGAAATTCGAGTTACAAATTTAAGTGTTTTCAAGCAATTTAGACTTGCTACAATGAAATAACTTTAAGACATCAATTTTACCCATCAATATTTTAGCGCCATTGCTGGGGAGCAATGTGCGATTTGATTTCATTGATTACAATTTCTGATCTTGGTACTAACTTGACTTATCTATTTTGTTGTGGTTTGTGCATGGTGCACAAGAGAAGACTAGCCGCACGACAACCACTCCAGGGGTAGGTAATCTCATCTTCATCTCCATAAGCCCCTATTTCTGGAAAGAACTAATAAAGGAAATCAATTAGGCCAACTTGCATTCCTTACTTATAGTTAATCACTTCTGAGTTGCTGATTGCGTAGCAATCATAGGTCTTAACTGACCTAAATTAGGCTAGGACTTAGCATAAGTTAGGACAGTTCACGCATGCAAAAAAATTACTTGCATCCTTACTGCTTTCCTTTAGCTACGCATAAAATATTGCTATAATGTACTGATTAGGTGCATTATGTCAATTGCAGGTAATAAGCTAATCAGAAGCTAGATCTGAAGCTAGATCTAAAGCTGGATCTGAAGAATAAAGAATAGCTGGTGTTGCAGCAGAGCTGGAGCAAAAGACTTAGAATAAGATGTAGTAGACAATAATGTAAGGGGTTGAGGTATGCTATTCTATTTAAGTAGGAATAAACCAGTAAATTATGAAGAACTTAGGACCATCCTAGCCCTAGGATAGCCTAGAAGCTTCCCCAAGCCTTAGCCACCCTTAGATTAGTTCACCACACCCTAGGAAACCTTAAAACTCTAATTCTAGCCTCTATCTGGATGTCCAGATAAGTTATAGGACATCCAAAACCCTTAGCCAACTCCAACACACCTTAAACCTACTTCTGCAGTGTTATTAGACATCCAAACAATTAGTCAGACGTCTAATTTTTGCAGAATAGCCAAGATAGAACCTAGAATCCCTCCTGACTCTGATTGGACGTCCAGACAATAAGTCTGGACTTCTGATTTTTCACTATAACACGTTTGACACTATCATTATACTTCCAAAACTGCACTCTAGTTCCTGATTTTGAATTCAAGGTTGGACCTTGAATTCCTTGGCCCCTGAACACAATTCCGTCCCCATAGGAACCTAAATTAAAGTGCTCTAACCCTACTACATCACCTCTAGACCACCCTAAGGACCTAATTAGGTTCTCACTAAATCTAATTGACTTGGATCTTAGTCAATTCCAATGGCCTATTCAATTTGACTCATTGAGTCCAATTGAGCCCTGATCTCAGCACACACTATCCAATTACACTCAGTGAGAGTCCTATTGAAGTGGACATAACTTAATTGAGTTGTTTTACTCTCAGTTAAGTTTTCACACACCTAATTCAACTTATATTAAGTTTAATTGCACTTTACCTTAGTGAATTAGGGCTTACAACCCTAATTTGAGACCTATCTTGACCTAAACCCACTAGAACCTAACCTAATCAACCTAGCCACCTAAATTTCAACCCACACACACCCACACACACCCACAAACACCATCCACATGAAAATACCTAGCCTAGAGTTCTTAGAACTCTCTACCTTGTGTTGTTGCCTTGGTTGCTAAAATTAACAACCAAGAGCCATTCAATTTTTAGATCCACATTTGGTTGATGTAAAAACCACCATCCACCCTCTCTCTATCACTCTCCCATGAACTTTCACCGTAGGCCTCTCTACAGAATTCCATAATTCTCTAGAGATCTTCCCTTAGGTCTATAAAAGGACCCAAGGGGTGGCCATTTGCACCCATTCACTCTTGGTTCCATTTAGCTTAGTTTCATTCCACATCCACTCCACCTCCATGTCCACGAGTAGCTTCACCATGGCCATCACCACCTCCACGTCAAGATGTTGGATCACCTCTCCAACCTCTCTCCAAGGGCTAGCCAAAGGACCATTGGCCACCCCTCCTCTCAATCATTCAAAGGCCATTGGAGCCACCTCCGATTGCCCTTATTTCTGCTTGACTAGATTATAGTTCTTCTTAGATTTACATGCTTTATTTACTGCTTAGTAGTGTAGCTCTACATTCTCCCCCAATGATGCATGCATAATCCCCCCTTAGATTAAGGTATGCGATCATTTTCTGCTAGCTAGATTTGTATTTCCAAGCATTCCTGTATAATCTTTCCACGAGCTTAATGCTGTAGCCACCATCATGAATTGAATGAATGAAAATCTTTTTTTCTATAAATATATATATCTATGTGTGAAAATCACCATGAGCTTATTGCAATATATTTTGTGTGATTGAAGTTGACTGCTTTTAATTACGATCTTTTGGCAACTAGCATGTTGTACATCAATATGTAAATCACCATAAACCGACATGAGATTTTAAGCAAGTAGAGTGAAAGAGATCGATTTCAAATCTACATTTCCGTAAACGCCTCCCAGAGACAAACGACCGAGACTCAAGTCGCATTATCTTTAGAAATTATTTTTGTTGATCATATTGCACACTATACTACGATGCTTTTTCTAATCCAACACGCACTCTATGACCCCAACAAAATGGTGCTATTGCCAGGGAGGCAACACCATTTTTTATTTCAATCTTTTGGGTTATCAATGACAAATCTTCCTCCGCTTGTCTTTTGATGTGTAGGAAAACAGGAAAATCGGGAATGTACGCACGCAACAAGTGCAGATTAAAAGAAAATCAGGTGCACATCTCATCTTAGATTAGGATTTCCCATTCTGAACCCTAGGTTAGATTTATTTAAAAACAAAAAATCCTATTTATTTTCATGAAAAAGAAAAAAAATCAAAGAAAAAAAATCTAGGTAGTTAGATTAGGTTTCTTTTTGAATCCTAGGTTAGTTTTGCAAAAGCAAAAAAAAAAATTTGAAAAACCTTTGAAAAAAACATCCTTCTTGAAAAAAAAATTCAAAATTTTTTGAAAAAAAAAAGTTTTTGGTGGAAAGTTTGAATTTTAAACTCAAACACCTTTTGAAAGCTTTTCCACCATTCTCTGATTTTCAGCCATATTTCAAATTCTAATTTTAAAATTCAATTGCCAAAAAATTAATGTGCGAAAAATTCTGAAATTCAGACTAGATGTTCATTTTCAAACCACCTTTCAAACGGCACCATTCATTTAAAAAAATTCCAAGTACAAAATTTTCAAAAATTTGTGAAGTGCAAGGGGTTAGACTGACCCACAATTGAGATTTTTCAAAATTTAAAAAGCAATTTCGATCAATCCACGAATATGTTTTGACCAAAAATGGTGGGGTTTGAAAGCTAATCTCATTGGGTTTAATTTTCATACTTTTTTCAAAATTTTAAATATCATTTGTTACTGTTTCAAAGCAGAAAATCTACCAGGGGTCAAAATTCCAAATCTGACCCCTTGACATTTAAAAATCTCTACAAATTCGATTGAAATAGTAGAAATTATAAAAAAATATTCTATGAAAAGATAATTAAAAAGGGAATCTACTTGCCAAATTTCAACTTATTCTGATTCCAATTTTTATTAGAGAATTGGTCTTAATTTTGTGGTTAGCTGAAGAAGAAAAAAACAAAAAACCCTAGAATTGCATGAACCCTAGGTTACATCTTCAGGGTTACACTTTAGAGACCATACATTTTGGCTGACCTAGACTTGATCAAGTCTAAGGTTTAGTCGGTGAGCTTGGTCACCTTGTGAGCCACTAACCAAAAACCCCAATTGAAGAAAAAAGGGCAAAAATTAATTTTAAAACACAAAATTAACAAGAATTAGTTGTCATACTAATGGGCGTCTTCAACTTCTCTTACCGAACCTGGTGACTAAGTTTGCGAGGCAATGTCAAACGATCACGGCTAAGGGGTAACGGAACTGGAGGTGTAAGCCAAAGGAAGAACCTTCCCCTTAGTACCCTCGTAACAGACAGAAAGAATTTTCACGCATTTTGACAGTCGTCGGAATCGTAGTATAGTCGTGCAAAAATGTTCGTAAAAAATTAAGTTTGTAGAAATAACGAGACTTTGAGTCCTAGTTATTCATCTCTGGGAGGCGTTTGTTTTACTTTTGAAATCAATCTTTTTGTCGCTCTACTTTGTTTAGAATCGCATGTCGGTTCATGATTATTACGTATTTAGGTACGACATGCTTAGTTGCAAGAATATTAGGAGTTAGAAACAGGCAACATTAATCATGCAAAAGATAATTGCAATCAATAAGCTCATTGTGATTTCATAACATGGAGACATATATATATATAAAAGCATTTTTCATTCATTCAGTGGGAGAGTTGTTTGCAACAAGAATTGTAGAGGAAAGCTTGTACATAAATGCTTGAAATGGAAATTTAGCTACGAGAAAATGATCACATACAAGAATCTACGAGGGGACTTCTCATGCATCATTCGGGGAGAATTAAGACTACGCTACTAAGTAGTAATAAAAGCAGTAAAAACTATGAAGAGCTTAATCTAAATCTAGCAGAACAAAAGGGCATTCAGGGGTGGTCCCTGATGGCCTTGGAGTGGTCGGGAGGAGAATGAGGGGCAGCCATTGTAGCTTAGGCCGACCCTTGGAGAGAGGGAGGACTGATCCAGCATCTCGGCATGATGTCCTCCATGATGGTGGTGAGCTTGTGGAGTTGGAGTGGCTAACCTAAGTGAAGGTGGGCATGCATGGAGCTAATGAGGTGAGTGGTGCCAAGTATGTGAAGTGAAAAACCAAGGGATGTGAATGGGTGCACTTGGCCACCCATGGGATCTTTTTATAGACTTAAGGGCCTCTCTCTAGAAAGCTATGGAACTCTCTAGTGAGAGTCCAAGAGTGGCTGGCAACATGAGGATGGAGGTGGTTTTTGAGATCCAAAATATGTGGATCTCAATTTGAATGCCTCTTGGTTGCTAAATTTGGCGACCAAGAGGTGGAGCCACTTCAAGAGAGTTCTAGAGAACTCTAGAGAACTCTAGAGAAGTGTGTGTGCGTGAATGGGTGTGTGTGTGTGTGTGGTCGTGCTCTATGTGGCTAGGTGGTTTAGGTTAGGTCCTAAGGGGTTTAAGTAGGTGCATGTCTTGAATTAGGGTTACAAACCATAATTGCTAAGGGGAAAATGCAATTAAACTTAACCTAAGTTTAATTGAATTAGTGTGAACCTAATTGAGAGTGAAATAACTCAATTAGTTTGGGTTTAGGTCAATTGGACTCTCACTAAGTCCAATTGAACTTGTGCAGGTTGAGCTCTAAGCTCAATTGGACTCAATGAGTCCAATTGACTTAGGTGAAGGTAATTGACTTTGATCTAAGTAAATTGGATTTGGTGAGGACCTAATTAGGTCCTTAGGTAGGTCTAGAGGTGATGTACTAGGGTTAGGACACCTTAATTTAGGTTCCTATGGGGTTGGGATTAGGTCTAGGGAGCTAGAGATCCAAGATCAAGACTTGAATATCAAAACTGGGACTGGAGACCAGTACCAGACGTCCAATAATGTGATTAGATGACTTATATTAAAAAATCAGAAGTCCAGACTTCAGTTCTAGACGTCCAATCTGAGTCAAGGGGAAATCAAGGTTCTATTTTGGGTATTATGCAGAAATTGGACATCTAACAAAGTGTCTGGACGTCCAATAACACTGCAGAAGTGGGTTTTAGGTGTGCGGGAGATGGCTAAGGGTCCTGGACGTCCTATAACTTATCTGGATGTCCAGATAAGGGCTGGAACTAGGGTTTCAGGGCTTCCTAGGGTGTTGTGACCTAATCTAAGGGTGGTTAAGGCTTAGGGAAGTCTCTAGGCTATCCTAGGACTAGGATGGGCCTAAGCTCTTCACATTTTATTGCTTTATTCCTACTTAATAGCATAGCAAACCTTTAACTCCCTTACATTATTATTCTGACATCTAATCTAAGCCTTCTGCTCCATCTCTGCTGCAACTCCCGTTATTCCTGATCCAGCTTCAGATCCTACTCCAGCTCCTGATCAGCTTATTGCCTGCAATCGACATAATGTGCTTAATCCGCACATTATAACATTATTTCATGCTTAGCTAAAGAAAAGCAGTAAAGATGCAGATAATTCATATGCATGCATGAATAACCCTAACTTATGCTAAGTCCTAGCTTAATCTAGGTCAATTATGACCTATGATTGCTGCGCAATCAGTAACCAGACTGGCTGGGTTAGCTTGAGAGGAGGAAATCACTTTCAATCAGTTGCACGATGAATTTTTCTTCAAGAATTCGAACTTAAAATGAAAAATCTGGTCATCTGATCATAAGGACCATCTAATTGACAGGGCCTTAGCATTGTTTGGCTTGGCTACACCAACCTAGGGGTTGGGTGGTGTATGCAAGGAAGGAGGTCACTTAGACCTCAACTGGTTGGACCTTGGGAGCTGCTCCCAAGGAGGCGAGTCACCTCACTAGGACCATCTTCTCCCCCACCCTTCTATCTGCTTTGCCGCAATGGCTAACCCTAGATCTGGACCTAATCAGGATCCAGAAGAGCTGGACCCACAAGCTTTTCTGAGAGCCCAGGTCACTGAATCAGCTCAACCTTGGGATCATAACACAAGGTGGCGAAGATGACTTTTCACTTCGCCTGATCCTTCTCCTTGGGTTATCGAAATGGTTAACCCATATCCTAAGCCTAGATATTATGACCCATACCAGTCGGTCCCTCAAAGGACCGCATCTTATAACCTAGAAAATGGATTTCATACTCCTGCTTCTCACCCATGGAATATGGATAGACCTGATTCACCCTCTAGAACCCCTAAAGAACTACCGGTGAATATGCGACCACATTACAGAATACAGAGAGCTATAGCTAGCGGTAAGGAGAAGGCCGCATTCTACCTACATGAAATCCAAGCTATCACTGAGCCAAACCAAAGACAAAGCTGGATTCCGTATCAACAAGTTGTGATGGAGCTCCTTCAGGGAACAACAGGGATAACAAGGCTAATTGGACAAAATTGGGAAACTCAAGAACTACTGCTTTTGACATATCAAGTGGAAAATAGCCTTAAAGACCTTGAAGAATCTAAAACGACTACACTGGAAGGACACACAGAAGATTCTCGGGAGCAGATGCTGGAAGATCATTCAGGGGAAGAAGAATCTAGCTTTGATATGAGATAGGAGAAGGAAGTATGCCGAATGGGTTTATCTGAGAACTCCAGTCAAGAAATTGAGGAGGAAAGGATTGATATCTCCAGGACAGAGCCACAATCGGATTATCTTAAGTCCTGGGAGATACCTCATGGGTTAGAAAACCCAACTGAGATAAGGGAAGTAGATCCAGTTGAGGATATGGATCTCGAGGCAAACATTACATGTGACACTGCGGATCAATCTAGGCCACTTCCCATTATAGGTGAACCTGTGCTAGAGCCAACAACTTCTAATCTACACTCCTCTTCTTTCACCTACATCCCTAATTCGGATGCTAGAGATTCTGAGATGACACTTTCTATCCCTGATCCTGACATCCGAAGGCCAGAAGTAGCTATGGATGACTTGAACGAAGAAATAAATATGCTACCTAAGGCAGGAATTATTGAGGATCCCAACACATATGAGGGTGAAGCTTTGAGCAGAATGAGCTAGGGACGCACCTACCATCCTAGTCAATCTAATAGATGGCTCGACTCTGAGCCTGAGGAGTCAACCTCCGATGAATCAGAGATGAGTACTGATGAGGACGAAGTAATTTCTGATGAGGATTTTAGTGACCTCCCCATAGATCTACTTTCATGGATACCACCATATGATCCAGAGCCTGGAGAGGGCATGATCTTTGATGTCAATTATCATTATGAGGATCCCAATGACTCAGATTCTGGTTCTGAGATACATTTTGATCTACTCCTTCAGCAACTTCTTGCTGAATTGTGGCACATGATAAATCAGCTGAATCGACATCATGATCCCCCCTCTGATTATCCTCTATTTTCCACCACTACTCCACACTTTCTTATAGCTAGACTTTTTGGAGTAGGGCGCACAATCAGTTGGTTCGCATCTCCGGACCACTGATTCTAGGAGCATATGAGCACATCTTTCTCTTAATCTTGACTGGCTCCTATGCAAGAATTGATACATCTGAGTAAGTTCTCGCCTAGCTAGAGGCGTTAAACTCAGCACGTATAGATAGCATATCCCACATTCTACCATCATCTATACATAACCATTTTTATACATAGCATATTTTTCTTTAAGCATATTTCCTTTTCGCATATTGCATACTGTCAAGTTGGCTAATGCTGAATGCTAAACTTCAAGAGCAATTCCAAGTGATTTCTACCCATCTACGCCCTACTATATTTATTTTCTTTTACAGTCATGAATGAGGACATGCAAGAACTTAGGCATCGGGGGGTAGATATGAAAAAACTGAAAATTTTTATTCCAACATTTAGGAAAACCTCGGAGCCGCATGTCAAATGTACTTTGGGACCCTAAATGAAAGAGCAACCGACTCCACCTCCAATGCTTGCATTGGAGCTAAAAATCATCCACAACAGCCACTTTCGACTCACCAGCTCTCCCTTTTATTCTAAATTTAGGGTCAAGCTGAATGTAACTCGAATGGGAAATTTCATGAAGTACGAATATAAGAGGTTACTTATTTATAGCATATATACATAATGCATCCATGAATAAGATTATCTTATTCAAAGAATGCATTATGGATTTTCTCCTCTAGTTGATTCTTGTAATCTGGAATCCAGTACAATTTTTCACACACACGTAGAATTTACAATGGATTAATGGTGAAGGCTGATAAACGTCTTTAGTCTATCGAGAAAAAGCAGTGCTTCTTCTCCTGAACTCTTGGACAGTGTTTTGGGAGCTAGGTAGATTTTCTTCCAAAAATCCGCCAAATAGTGTGAGATGAGAGTAGAGTGTACTGGTGCTCTAAGATTAGTTCAAGGAATCTAGAATCCTAGATAATTAGGTGATGATACTTAGAGATTAGGCATAGTTTTCACTCTCGATTCCTGCATATACATTTTGTGTGAAATTTTGAGAGCCACCAAATAAAGCAAATACGCGGAGAGCAAGTTTTCATAAAACTAGGGCTAAGGTGGATGTTATGACCATTCTTTATGGAATCCTCGGCTGAAGAAGGGTATTGATGTCAAGGTCAGAAATAAACCGTCCTATCCAACTCTCCTAGTGTCGTGAGTAGGTACTTCCACCAAATAAGCCTCCTAATGTCTCTTGAGTACCTCCAATCCCTAATAATTCCTTCTCAATAAAGTTAATGGATGTGTGCTAGTTGTGTTATGTTGAAAAAAAAAAAAGTAAGAGGGAAAAAAGAAGAAAAGAAAAAAAATGATGAAAAAAAAGAAAAATGGAAAAAATTAGAAAAAGAGAAAAAGTAAAGAAAAAGAGGGTGTGAATATTTAGTGTTTATTTCAGTTGCATTGAGGCAATACCACTAAATAACTTTGAGATCTACCAAATAAGGCCTTAACCTATCTTTCTGTGCTTCTAACCGCCTGAATATTGGCTGAGGAATTTTGACTTAGTGTTAGGGTTATGGAACTCAATTAAAGTGCTAATCCCAAGTGAGACCACCAAATACGGATCATACGTGAGAATCTGGTGAGATTGTGAGCTCTATGGAAAAAAAAAATAGAGAGTTAGAGAAAATGAATGCAAAGGAACCAAAAGAGAGCATAGTTTTTCTCGTCTTTCTCTGAGTTGAGTTACTTGATAATCTGGGAATCTTGATTCTGTAATACTAATCTCTATGTAGCATCAACTGAGAGTGAACCACCAAATATATAATCTTTTCCCTCTAAGATTCTCTACCTAAGCTTAAAGCTGGTTGGAATTCATAGAATATCTTGAATACCCCGAGGGAAGAAGTCTATCTATCCTGCTATAATTTTTACTAGGGGTCAAGTACAGGCTTTAGAGGTAAATTAGTTTTTCACTCGAATCTATTGCAAAAGTTAAATAGCTACACTTTCACGATTGTCTGGATTTCTAGAGCATAAGATGAAAACAAAAAGGAGAAAAATCTCTACGCAAACACTTGATAAAATAATCAATCCCTTAGGGACTCTTTTGTGCATAATTTAGTTTCGCATTTGCTAGGGACTAGTAAGATTTAGGCAAGGGGGTATGATTACGTAGCAATCATAGGTCTTAATTGACCTAAATTAGACTAGGACTTAGCATAAGTTAGGACAATTCACGCATGCATAAGCATTACTTGCATCCTTACTGCTTTATTTTAGCTATGCATAAAATAGTGCTATAATGTACTGATTAGGTGCATTATGTCAATTGCAGGTAATAAGCTGATTAGAAGCTAAATCTGAAGCTGGATCTGAAGTTGGATCTAAAGAAGAAGGAATAACTGGTGTTGCAGCAGAGCTGGAGCATAAGACCTAGAATAAGATGTAGTAGACAATAATGTAAGGGGTTGATGTATGTTATTCTATTTAAGTTGGAATAAACTAGTAAATTATGAAGAACTTAGGACCATCCTAGCCCTAAGATAGCCTAAAAGCGGTTGAGATCAACACTTAGTCTTCACGAAGAAGGCTGAAATTTGAATTCTCTTTTGGGTGGGAATTTCCGACGAGGATGGATGGTTGCCTGAGGGGGCCCAACGGCCTCACCATCGGCTCTGATGGATGGGCGGTATGGCATTCGCAATCTTGGAGAAGGAAAGAGCGAGGCGCCCAGGCGTCTGGTGGAGATGGGGCTCTGGAAAAGAGGGGTTTTCATGGTGGGTGGACTCGGAGCCGTAGGGATGTGGTATGCTTCAGATGTCGGCACCGTGGGCATTTGGCAGCGATGTGCCGTCGGCCGATGCTTTGCTTGGCATGCAGGGGCTATGGTCACAAGCGGGACTCCTGTCTGAAGTCTCGTGGTGGTTCGAGGGGCAGAATGCGCTCTGCACCTTGGATTCCTAAGGGTGAGGTGCAAATGCCTCCTCTACCCCCCCCATCGACCTTCGGGGGGCATATTCTGGATGTGAAGATTCCCCTGAGCAAGGACATTAAGGTGGCGGAGCTGGTTCTGCATAGGGCCTTGATTGAGGAAGTGATGTTGGGTACTCTATCCCTAGAGAGAGCTCGACAGCTGTAAACTCTCTTTCCCTCTCAACTGATGCTTGGAAAATTGTGTTTATCTCTTCAT
Source organism: Thalassia testudinum (assembly GCA_037157565.1). Taxonomy (NCBI): domain Eukaryota; kingdom Viridiplantae; phylum Streptophyta; class Magnoliopsida; order Alismatales; family Hydrocharitaceae; genus Thalassia; species Thalassia testudinum. The sequence goes on along the minus strand of JAZHRO010000026.1, from coordinate 21,119,934 downwards.
CGCGATTTGTGCTCTTTGATTTGGGGGTGGCGGATGTCGAGCATCTATGTTTTCAGACCAGCAATTTGTGTGGATTGACGATGATGTGGCGTTTGGTATCCCCTTTTGATGTATCCTTGCCTGAGCGACCACCTCAAAGAGCTGATCCTAGGTCTGGTTTCTTGAATTCAAAGGCCTGCCTCTGCACCTGAGGTCTAGGGCGGTGGTGGAAAATATGGTTACTGGGTTTGCATTTGTGGCTAAGGATACTGAAGTTGGTCTATTTGAAGGAGATGCCAGTGTTCTGGAAGTGAGGGTAGAGGTCTTCAGGGTTGTTCCAGATAAAATGTTCTCAGGTGTGGGGGAAGCTCTTGGATGCTCCTCTTGAAGTTTCATGTGGTAAACAGGGGTGTGGAGCTAGGTCATCACCCCCCCTCTTATGCTGAGGTGTTGCGAGCCAAAGTAGGTTCTTTACAACCGATTTGTGCTAATCAAGAGTTGGTGGCCGAACACACTGAAAGTGTGGAAATGGAAGATGGGGTGGGGGTGCGGGGCCTAAGGGTAGATGAGGTGATGGTTGAGAATTAGGAGGTTGGGGGTGGGATACCTTTGATCCAAGCTGATTCTGCCGGGGTGGTTAAAGAAGGGGAGGAGATAATTATGAGAAATGAAGTAGTGGCTGAGGACCTAAAAGTTGTGACTTCCCCAACCAGTGCTCCTATTGGCTCTAATTTGGTTGATCCCCCTGTGAATTCCTTTGATTTGCAGTGTAGTTCTCCTGTGGCTGATGATTTGCACCTGGAGTCTAAGACTCCTTCTACCTCTAGTCTTAGGAAACCTCCATACAAGATGAGGTTGAGAAGACATATTTCTACACAAAAAATCAATGAGTCTACCATTACAGCTGTGATGAAGGTGAGCAGAGCCTCTGCTGCTAAGAAGGGGTTAGGTCAGATGTCCAAATGAGGATTCTTACCTAGAATGTGCATGGGCTGCGCGATAGAAGTCAGAGGGCATCTCTACTTAGATACGTACGAGAATGGGAGATTGATTGTGCCATCCTCTAGGAGACGCATATTGATAGTGAATCTGATAGGGCTCGTGTTGAGATGAAAGCTGGTCTTACAAATGATATTGTGATGATCAATTCTAATGGCAGATCTGGGGGTATTGCCATCTGGTGGAGAAGCATGTGCTACGCTTGGAGGAGTCTTCTCTGGCTAGGCACCTACTGACTTGCAGGTTCAAAAGAAGCCAGGGGGGCAGTGACTTCTTTGTGACAGGTGTTTATGGTCCTACTGACCCTTGCAGAAGGCAGGAGCTATGGGAGGATTGGAACTTGGCTACAGATTTTGTGAATGGGCAATCTGGCTTGTTGGAGGGGATTTCAATTGTGTGTTGATGGGGAGTGATAGACCCAATGGTGTGGTGGATAGCTCTGCCACTGGCTTCCAGCTGATGGTCCAAGCTTTGGGCTTGAGTGAATTTCCCTCCTTGGGCTCTGAATTCACTTGGAGGAATGGTAATGGTCTCATGTCCAAGATTGATAGGTTCTTTGGTAATGCTGGGCTGCTGGATCTATTCCAAATGTCCTTTCTTTGTGGTCTTGAACGCCCCTTCTCTGACCATACGCCCCTGGTCTGGGACAATGGGGAACATGTGTTGGCTGGATCTTACTTCAAGTTTAGGAAGTCTTGGCTGAGGGAACCAGGTTTCAGAGAGATGATTGCTGGTTGGTGGAGGGCCCAGCAGTTTGAGGGCTCAGCTACCTTCAGATTGGCTTCCAAGCTTTTGGCTTTGAAAAGAATGTTAAAGGAATATGGTGATGTTGTTTTTGTCATAAGGCATCAGAAATGTCAAGAGGCCTTGATGAAGATTCAGGAGCTAGTTACCAAGGAAGCCAATGCTTGGCTGTCTGAGTAGGATATTACTAACAGAAAGATATGGTAGGGGGTGGTGGCTGAAGAAGACTTGAAGTTGGAGATGGATTGAAGGGAATGGTCATGGCAGTTGTGGTTAAGTGAGGGAGATGTAAACACTAAATTCTTCCACTTGGCTGCCAGCTCAAGGAGAAGAATCAATCTGATCTCTTCTATTGCTAAAGAGGGGCAAAGAGTTACCTCCATCTCTGATATTAGAGCTGAGGCAGTCAAGTACTTCAAGGAATCTTCAAGAGCTGCTGGTAGGGGCTTTTGGAGGATGGCAGCCACTGATATTCCCAGAATTACTGAGTTGCAGAGGTCCAGCCTGATTGATTCTGTGTCTGAAGCTGAAGTCTTGAAGGCCATCAAGGATCTCAATTGTGAAGGGTCACCTGGTCCTGATGGGATCCAAGTCTTCTTCTACAAAGAATTATCGGATATTGTGGACACTGAGGTAATGGAAGTGATCAGAGAATTTGAGTGTGGCAACTTTGGCTTTGAAAGAATCAATAGATCCTATCTTTTTCTTTTACCAAAGACTCCAGGAGCTGAATCTTTTCAGGAGTTTAGACCTATTGCCCTCTCTAACTCTTTATATTTGGTGATTAGTAAGGTCTTGGCCAATAGATTGAGGCCTGTTTTGTAAGAATTGATCCATCCTATTCAATCAGCCTTCCTTCCTGGCAGATCTCCACATGAATCCTTTATCATGGCCCAATATATGGTTTGTGGTTGTCACAGGAGGAAATGTAAAGCTTTTCTATGGAAGGTTGATTTCCGCAAAGCTTACGACTCCATCAGTTGGCCCTATCTCTGGGAAGTGCTTAAAAGAAGAGGTTTTCCCCCTGCTTGGATTCAGTGGGTGAAAAGGTGTATCACCACAGCCTCTTTGTCCCCCTTGATCAATGGGAAACCCTGTGGCTCTTGGATTCAACCCCAATGTGGGATCAGGCAAGGGTGTCCTCTGGCACCTTTGATTTTCAACCTGGTAGTAGACAATTTGGCCTGGTATTCTTGTGACCTTGCTGAAGCAGGTCTTATTAGAGGGTACTCCTTATCTGGTAGAAGTAATTTGGCTCCCATTCTTCAATATGCAAATGATACAGTTCTTTTTGTGGAAGGCTCTATGGATGAAGCACTAGCTTTGTTTCACATGGTCAACATCTTTGGTGAGCTCTCTGGCCTTAGGCTGAATAGGGATAAATCTAGTTTGGTCTATTTTGGCCTGCCTGAGGATGAGCAAGGTGCTATAGCTGCTGTTTTGAGGACCCGCCGCATCAATCTTCCTATTAAATACTTGGGGCTGCCTTTGAGATGTTCTAGAATGAAAAAAAAAGATTGGAGCTGCCTCTTTGACAAAATTTCAGTGAAATTGGATGGATGGCATAGCAGTTTCCTCTGCAAAGGTGGAAGACTTATCTTGCTCAATTCTGTGATCACTTCCATTCCTGTTTTCTATTTTTCCATTTTTGGAGCTCCTAATTCCATTTGGAAATGGTTGGATGTATTGAGAAAAAGGTTCTTTTGGAAGGGAGCAAAGCATGAGGGCAGATTCTTGTATCCACTGAAATGGGAGTAGATCTGCCAACCAAAAGATAGGGGTGGACTTGGGATTAAGTCTCTCAAGCACTTCAATGATTCTTTGTTGCTTAAGTGGGTAGTTAAGCTCTTGCAAGGAGATCTGAAACCATGGACTGCCCTGATCAGGGATAGCTATGGTGCCTCCAACAGTATGCTATCCAAGCTGCAACCCAGCTGACCTTCTCCATTCTGGAGATCAGTAAGCAGAGCTTTGGCTGATCACTTCCACCTATTGTAGCCAGCTCTTGGCTTCAGCTTCTGGAAGGAAGGCTGGTCAGTGTTGGGAGTCTTGAAGGAGCTCTATCCAAGGGCATTTGCTGCAGCATCTGATACGGAAGGTTCTATCAGCAGGTTCTGGTCTTGTAGCAGCTATAGCTGGAATCTGAATGAAGAGGAATCCAACAGGAGGGGCACTCAGCAGTGGGAAGAAAGGAGGATGCTGCTATCAGACCTTGAGAGCTTTGGACCAAGTACTAGAGTGGAGGATAAGTATGTTTGGGAGGGGATTTACAATGTGCAAAGTGGCTACAATAGAATTTTAAATTCTGGAAGTGGGTGGAGCTTCAATTGCATTGACAAGAAAATTTGGCTTCTGAAAATTCCCCTTAAGGTACAAATATTTCTTTGGCTATGTAGGAGAGATGGTTGATCACAGGTGATCTGCGGCATAGAAGGATGGGAGCTGATCATCATGAATGCTACTTATGTGCGATGCATACTGACAATGCGAATCACATCTTCTCATCTTGCCTTGTCACTGATGCTATTTGGAGGAGGACTTGTTGGGAGTCACTTCCATCTTGGGATTCCATTTGGCATTGGTTTAGTATAAGAGAGAAGCCACATGTACGCATGGTTGTCACTCTCTAGTGTGTGTGGAAGGTGAGAAATGAGAGACTTTTTCAGGAGAGACCAGTGTGCTGTGAAAGAATTGTCAGAGAGTGATGGTCCCTCATACATATGTGGGGATCTATTTTGTAATTCCTCTTACTTGTTTATATAATATACCTCTCCGGATTGCTATCGTAAGACAATAGCTTTCCTTTTTGTTTCAAAAAAAAAAAAAAGGATAGCCTAAAAGCTTCCCCAAGCCTTAGCCACCTAAGATTAGGTCACCACACAATAGGAAACCCTAATTCTAGCCTCTATCTAAACATCCAGATAAGTTATAGGACATCCATAACCCTTAGCCAACTCTCGCACACCTTAAACCCACTTCTGTAGTGTTATTGGATGTCCAGACACTTGGTCAGATGTCTAATTTCAGCAGAATAGCCAAGATAGAACCTAGAATCCCTCCTGACTCTGATTGGACGCCTAGACAATAAGTATGGACTTCTGATTTTCACTATAAGACATCTGGCATCACTATTAGACATCCAGAACTGCTCTCTAGTTCCTATTTTTGAATTCAAGCTTGGATCTTAAATTCCTAGGCCCATAAATGCAATTCCAACCCCATAAGAACCTAAATTAAAGTGCCTTAACCCTACTACATCACCTCTAGACCTCCCTAAGGACCTAATTAGGTCCTCATTAAATCTAATTGACTTGTTCTTAGTTAATTCCATTGGCCTATTCAATTGGACTCATTGAGTCCAATTGAGCCCTAATCTCAGCACACACTGTCCAATTGGACTCAGTGAGAGTTCAATTGCCGTGGACATAACATAATTGAGTTGTTTTACTCTCAATTAAGTTTTCACACTCCCAATTAAACTTGTATTAAGTTTAATTGCACTTTACCTTAGTGAATTAGGGTTTACAACCCTAATTTCTAACCTACCTCGACCTAAACCCACTAGAACCCAACCTAATCAACCTAGCCACCTAAGTTTCGACCCACACACACCCACACACACCATCCACATGAAAATACCTAGCCTAGAGTTCTCTAGAACTATCTACCATGTGTTGTTGCCTTGGTTGCTAAAATTAGCAACCAAGAGCCATTCAATTTTTAGATCCACATTTGGTGGATCTAAAAACCACCATCCATCCTCTCTCTATCACTCTTCCACGAGCTCCCACCATAGGCCTCTCTAGAGAATTCCATAATTCTTTAGAGAGCTTCCCTTAGGTCTATAAATAGACCTAAGGGATGGCCATTTGCACCCATCCACTCCTGGTTCCATTTAGCTTAGTTTCATTCCACATCCACTCCACCTCCATGTCCATGAGTAGCTTCACCATGGCCATCACCACCTCCATGTCAAGATGTTGGATCACCTCTCCAACCTCTCTCCAAGGGTTGGCCAAAGGACCATTGGCCGCCCCTCCTTCTCCTCTCAACCATTCAAAGGCCATCAGAGTCACCTCCGAATGCCCTTATTTCTGCTAGATTAGATTATAGTTCTTCATAGATTTACATGCTTTATTTACTGCTTATTAGTGTAGCTCTATATTCTCCCCCAATGATGCATGCATAATTCCCCCTTAGATTCATGTATGGGATCGTTTTCTGCTGGCTAGATTTGTATTTCCAAGCATTCCTCTATAAGCTTTCCACAAGCTTAATGCTGTAGCCACCATCATGAATTGAATGAATGAAAATATTTTTTTCTATATATATATCTATGTGTGAAAATCACCATGAGCTTATTGTAATATATTTTGTGTGATTGAAGTTGCCTACTTTTAATTACTATCTTTTGGCAACTAGCATGTAGTACATCAATGTGTAAATCACCATAAACCGACATAAGATTTTAAGCAAGTAGAGCGAAAGAGATCGATTTCAAATCTGCATTTTCATAATTGCCTCCCAGAGACGAACAACTGGGACTCAAGTCTCGTTTTCTTTAGAAATTATTTTTGTTGATCGTATTGCGCACTATACTACGACACTTTTTCTAATCCAACACGCACTCTACGGCCCCATCAGTTGCCTAACTTGATCTATTTAGAAACCCCTCTCCAAGATTCTTGCACCTAGTAGGCATTTAAGGTGCCTAGGGCTGCTCACCTTCTTGATTAAGCCCTAGGTGCCAAATTTGGAAGAAACTAATTGGACCAAATAGAGCCACATTAGGGTTTCCATCTTAGGGTTGAGAAAGCACACTTGCCTGAAATAAAAAGAATCTACCTTCCTACACTGTGTGTTGCCTAAACCCTTAATTGAACTTACCTAATCAAGAAACCCTAAAATCAAGCTCTAATTATCCACTTGAATCTTAAAATTCAGGCTTAATAACAGGGATAGGTCAGGTGAAGTTGATCTACCTTGTGGGTCAAACAATCTTCAAATTAGGTCACCAAGCACAAATCAACTCTAAAGTTCAAGTGGAATTCTAAGCACTTCAGATTTTAAATTTGGTAGACTTCAGAGGTCAAGTCACTCATTCTGGTCTATTTAGATTCGCGGTGACAAGGAAGGTCGAGTGGGGGAAACCCTGTAACCCTGGGGATGCTCTGCCGTGTAGGGGTCTTTACGAGACTCTCCCTTCCTAGCTGCCCAATTACTTCTTAGGTGAGCGATTTGCTGATCAAGAGGTATCATCCGCCTTGAACCTCCATAGTCATCCAAAAATATTTAGGTGTCTCGATTGGTTCCATCACATTTTCTATCCCTCATCTCGTCCTCTAGTGCATGTTCGAGAGGAGGTCCTTGAGATCACCCTTGAGGCCTCCATTAGCTTGTCACCCTCATCAAGGCCAAGCCTCGACCCCCTTGCTTGTGCAAGTTCCCGATCAGATTGACATCTCCTCCTCTTCCATTTCTGAGCCCGTATCTTCAGTCATAGCCATGGAACACCAAGAGAAGAACCTGACCTAGAACATCAATTCCATAACCTCCGAGATTGATTCAATGCATACGTCAGCCCACTGTAGCATCCTCAATTGCTAGATCACTAGAATCCCACTGCGGTGGAAATCGAGCCTTGATTGCAAATCCCTGTAGGAGGACCTAAGGTGGAGCTCAAGCCAAGTATGCTTCATACAATCCCAAAATTCCATGTCTTGAACTCTGAGGATCCCTTCCAGCACATTAAGCATCTAAAGCTTTTGGCCCAGACTTTCGATCCAATCATATAGAATCGAGATAGCTTACTCATGAGAATGTTCTCCTTCTCTCTTTTGGATAAAGCCACTCATTGGTTCAAACTCTCACTCATCAAATCACCACTTGGGAAGAACTTCAAACTGCTTTCCTACAAAAATTCTTTATGCTATGCGGCATCAGATCACACACTTCTGGCAAGGAGTGGGAGAACCTCTACATGAGGCATGGGATCATTTTCTAGATCTCATGCGCAAGTGCCCCAATCAAGGAGTTCCAAAATGGTAATAGGTTCAGTCTTTTTACCATGGAATCCGTGACAATATCAAACTCTTCGTCAATGAAACCTGTGGTGGTAGCATCATGGGTCAACATGAAGAAACGATTTGGGGAATTCTCGAGAACATGTGTGAGAACTCCCTGAGCAATGAGTCATTGGGTGTGTACGATCGAGCGACCACCTGCGTATTGACAAATAATCGGGGGTTGCACGATACCCAAGGCCTATCCACATTTGTTGATCTGAAGTTGGTAGCCAATCAATTGGGTAAGGTCTCAATCATTGAGAAGAAGGTGGACGACATAACTCGACATCTACACCGACCTACTGCTGCACCACCAATCCCATACGTGCAGTCGCCCTCAAGAAGGGAGGGTGTACACAACATCTACCATTCTCAGGGTATGGATGCCTATCCACCCCCGTCTAATTATGGTCTTGGAGGAAACTCAGGACCAGCCTAGTCTAGTTGGGGGAACTCTGAACCCTCTTACTCTTACTTTTCTGGAGTTCCTCTGACCTATGAGGATCTCCACACTATCCAAAATAATCCATTATCAAACACTTATAACCCTGGATGACGCAATCACCCCAACTTTGCATGCTCAGGAAATGACCCAAACCCAAGACCTCAATTTCAACCTCGACCACAAAACCCACAACCTTATCAACCTGCTCAACCAAGGCCTAATCAAAATTTCCAATACAAGCCACCTAGGGAGGACCAAATGTCTCTAATTTTCCAAACCCTGGTTAACATGCAAAAACAACACAAGGAAGAAATCATAGAGGTTCGCAATCAACTAGCCTAGCTGGCAAATGCTTGCTAGCCTGGTGCACTTCCTTCCCAACCTCTACCTAATCCAAAGAATGTGCCAAACCAGAGGCGCGTTATGAACCCAAATCAGGGCCAAGCACACTATGTTTACCAGGCCCCTTCTACTCCATCACTTGACGGGATGGAAGCTTCAACATCATATTTAGGGTAGCAGCAACAGGCACCTATTTTGCCTAACCCAAACTAGAATCAGGCAGGTCTTAACTTCGTCACCACCCGTAGTGGCAAAGCAACCTAGGATCCACCATTCCCTAGACACGACATGCTTGAACATCCAGACCCCTATTGGAACCTTATTCCACATCTTGTTTTGGTGTTAATAAAATTATTATGAATTAATATTTGCAATTGAGTTCCTTTCAGATTTAGGTAAAGATCAAGGCAAACAGAAAGTGATGGAGGCATGATGATGAGAAAGAGAAGATGATGACAAGGAGGAGGCAAGATGACAAGGATGAGTTGAGGAGAAGATAATCTTCGACCTTTAGTTTTTCTAGTTCAGATTTTATATTTATAGATTGTATATGCCTCTTAACAAAGAATCATAACTTAGATCATAAAATCAATTAGAGATAAATTAGGATTTATATTGCGAACATTTCCAAAGTACGTGATGGATTAAAACACTTAAAATAGGCACTTGTAAGCAAGCACCGATACTGTTATCGGTACTGATATTTACAAGTTATAGATTTGAGAATTTGTCTCAAACTGTGAACAACAAGTATCCGTACCAACCATGAGTATTAATACATGTTGGCCATAGGTTGAAGCCTTAATTCTGGCCTAAACCTTACAAGTACCGGTACCCATGATGAGTATCGGTACCAGGACTCATGTACTAGTGGCAATGAGCTACTAGTACCGGTACAGATACTTTAGTATCTGTACCAGCTAGCCCTTGGCTCAAAACAAAATGGCTAGAATATTAATTATGATAATGTGAACGTTGGGAATTAAATCCCAACATCTAGTAGACAGGTATCCTAGGTCTTAAACTCTATGAAATGATCCTAGAACTCTTTGTTTGTACATTAGAGATACAAGAGAGATAAGAAAATAATCCTAGAGCTATATTTCATACATTCCACCATATTCAAAGAAGAAGAAATAGTTTACTTCTTTTCAATCTCGCTACAGGTTTAGCAAACACATCGACATGTTTTGTTCACGCATTCTCAAGGCATTCACATCTTCACTAGGATCTTAAATCAGTAATATTATTTTATATATTGTTGAGAGGCTTAGGAACTTAGTTATAAGATTTGTCTTTCTTACACCTATACTTCTTTTGTATTTGAGCTTGCTGCTCATTGGGTTGTAACAAACCTACTGTTGTATTTGGGTTGTGGTAACCCGTCAATTACCTCGGATTAGTAAATTGTGTTAGTTCAACTCCTCATATATAATATTTTGATAATTTTACAAAATGAAGAAAAAGAAATAAAATATAAGCATAGCATATTGTTTCTCTCTGTAATAACACAATTGCAAGTTTCATGGATTTTTCCAAGATGAGAGATTAAAAGCATGAAGACTAAGTAGCATAAGTATTAGGTCATAGGCTTTTCATGTAAACTTTCAAAGGTTGTAATTTTCATTTTATTTGAGTCTAGAGATGTTGTAAAGAGCCCCCAAACATAACCTATAAATAGCTAACTTAGGTTCTCTACACTTTGGATAAATTAGAAACAAAAACCTAACACTAAGACTCATATCAGACATCCATAACAACTGTCAGATGTCTGATTTTCAACTTTAAGACATCTGACAAGTGTCTCAGACGTCTAATTACCTATAGCTCTGCCTTCAGTTTCTGTCTTCATAAACATCAGTCGTAGCATTTTTCTATCTGACGTCCATAGCCTCATCCAGACATCTGATACTTTACCTGGACGTCCTCGAAATAACTGTTAGAATAAGCACCTATCTTCCTTATATATATAACAGGCAAAATGCAATTTCAGACGTCTCGACATGCTTCTAGATGTCTACCTTTGGACCGTTGCTCATGTATTTCTGTGCGTATCTCATTACGAACCAAACATCTTTTGTCAGATATCTCAACCAAGTCCTTTTTTGGTTTCCAGATGTCTAGAAAATCCCTCAAACGTCCATATGGGCATCTGTTCCTTCAAATCCAGAACCCTATTTGGATCTTGTCAAATTAGGAACGAATCCACGCATAATTAGACGTCCAATAACTTTATCAGATGTCTTATGTGAAAATATCAGATGTCCTTGTTTCGATCCAATGAAGTCAGTACAGGCTGGCTAATAGTATTAGATGACCATAATTGTAATCAGACGTCTTATAAGACTTCTGACCCTAAAATTAGACCTTTGATATTGCTGTCAGACTCATCATTACCCTTATTTGTGGTGGATTTCATCCCAATCTCTTGGGATTTGTCTCTAATGGCTAGGATATCTCTCCCAAGTGTTCTTGAAGGTTCCAAACTTGCCTATAAATAGACTATAATCACTCTGAGGCAAAACACACCTCTTGAGATCCAATTCCCTTAGAAAAATCACCTGCTCACTACTTTCAGCTTTGTCTTGCCCTTGTGTTGTGCCAACACTCTGATCAAAGGGCAAATCCACACTCCCAGCTCACTCCGTTCTGCAAATTCTCAGGGAGTTCTCTTTATGCTTAATAGATAAGAAAGTAATCAAAGTATTGGGGTGCTCTATAAGTGCTATTTTAATTTTTACTTTTGTACTTTGGGTATCCGGCCTGTCGAGTCCCCGTCTCTTCATTGTGAAGGGAGAAACATCCGTTTAGGGATCAGAGGTAGGATTTGTAATTAAGGTACACTACCCTCGTTTAAGTAGTGTGGTTAGTGGATTGATCACCTTGTGTTCGAAAATCCTAAGTCAAAGGATTGGCTTAGGTGGTGATTTTCACCCATCTTGGGTTTCCACCTAAAAATCTAGTGTCACTTTTTGTGATTGAATTTTTTATATTACAATATTTAATAAATTCACTATTCACCCCCCCTCTAGTGCAATTTCAGATTGATTTCCTTAGGCTTGAGGGAATCGTGTTAAAAATCCTAAGTTAGGAGGCTTAGGTAGTGGAGTATCCAAGTGAGTGGGGAACCACTATACATTTTGTGTCCTTTGTGGTTTGAATTGATTGTGTAGATCTTTCTTGTTATTACTAATATTGTGCTTGAGTGTTTGTGTGCATAACCAATCTATCTATTAGATCCTATCAACCCCAACCCTAGATTGGTGATCCAGGACACCCATATCCTAGATAAAGAGCCTGACCCAATTCTAGAGGAACCAACTGAGGTTCCATTCCGTGAGGCCTTGACCAAAGGAAAGAGGAAACCCAAGATCGTGGCACTAGAGGAAGACCTGGTCAAGCTTTTTGAATAGGTCCAGATAAACATCCCCTTAATGGATGCAATTCGCCATGTACCAACTTACACGAGATTTTTGGAAGATGTGTGTACACCTAAGTGAAAGCCTCGAACTAAGGGCGGGAGTCCAATCGTCTTGTCGGAGCAAGCCAGCTCCATCATTTTGAGCAAACTCCCACCTAAGGCAAAAGATCCTGATACCCCTCTAATCTCCTGCAAAATCAGTGATATAAAATTTAATCGAGCCTTATTGGATCTAGGAGCTTCCATAAACTTGATACCTACATCCCAACTTGACCACCTTGAGGAATCTAATTTTAAACCAACAGAGGTGACTTTGCAATTAGCAGATTGATCAATCCAGCCACCTAAAGGAATTCTCAAGGATGTTGTAGTTCCGATTTGTGATTTCTACTTTCCGGTGGACTTTATCATATTAGACATGGATACTCCTGAGAATTTGAAAAACACACCAATTATATTAGGAAGATCATTCCTAGTCACAGCTAAAGCGAATATAAATTGTGAAGAGGGCCAAATCAAGTTGAAATTTGGAAGCAAGACATTAAAAATTGATATCTTTAAGCCCTAAAAAGGAATTAACTGTGGGGTTATTGAACAAATTTGCGATATTGGTTCGGTGGTTGAGGACCCGCTCATAAAGAAAAACCTGATTGTTACTAATACTCGACCATAAGATCACGACCCATAGCTAGAGGAGCGTTGACATGACCCAGATACACTTACAGCTCCTACATTTACTCCTCAACCTTTAGTGGTTGCTGATAAACCTATTATGGAATTGAAGCCCCTTCCATATCATTTGAAATACGCCTTCTTGGGTTCAAACCACACGTTTCCTATGATAATCAATTCCCGACTTACCCTGGATCAGGAAACAAAATTGATTTCTATCCTCTAGCATCATTGGATAGCCATTGGATGCACTCTCGATGATCTGACTAGTATCAGCCCCTCATACTGCACACATCACATCTATACCGAAGAGGGCTCACGACCATCCTGAGAGATGCAAAGATGACTTAATCCAAATCTACAGGATGTCTTGAAGAAAGATATCATCAAGTGGTTAGATGTTGGGATCATCTACCCAATCTCTGATAGTCGTTGGGTGAACCCTATCCAAGTTGTGCCTAAGAAGGCAGGGCTTACCGTGATCACAACAGAATCTGGAGAGACCATCCCGACCCATATCGCAAACTCATGGACAGTCTACATTGAGTACAGAAGATTAAATGCCTCTACAAAGAAGGACCATTTCATAATGCCGCTTATTGATCAGATACTCGAGAAACTGCCAGGAAATCGGTTCTTCTGTTTCCTAGATGGGTACTCCAGCTACAATCAGGTGGAAATTCATCCAGAGGATCAAGAAAAGACTACCTTCACCTACCCCTACGGTACATACGCATTTCGTAGGATGCCATTTGGGCTATGTAATGCACTTGCTACTTTTTAGTGGAGCATGCTAGCCATATTTTTCGATATGGTAGGTGAATGCCTTGAAGTCCTCATGGATGAATTCTTGGTCTTTGGTGAATCCTTTGATGATTCTTCCTTCATTTGGTCTAAATCCTTAGGCGGTGTATTCATGTAAACCTAGTTCTTTCCTAGGAAAAGAGCCACTTCATGGTTCTTGAGGGCATAGTCTTGGGACATCTTATATTTAGAAAAGTCAACCAAGTCAACCAGGATAAGGTAAATTTGATTTCCAAACTACCTGTGCTTAGCTGGGTCAAGGACATTAGATCTTTCCTGGGGCACGTCGATTTTTATCATCGATTCGTTCCCGATTTTTCCAAAATCACGCGCCCCCTGACAAATCTTCTTTCAAAGGACACTCCATTCGAGATAACTGATGAGTGCATTCACATGTTTGAGATCTTACATGACCGAGTCACCCATGCACCTATCCTACAATCCCCTAACTGGTCTCAACCATTTGAGATTATGTGCAATGCATTTAACTATGCAGTAGGTACAGTGCTTGGGCAGAAAATCGATGGGAAACCCGTGGTCATCTACTACACTAGCAAGACAGTTGATAAGGCTCATCATAACTACATAGTTACTGAGAAAGAGCTAATGGCTATAATATTTGGCTTAGAAAAATTCAGATCATACCTTCTGGGTTCCCGTGTCATCATCTACTCGGATCACACTGCAGTGAGGCACTTACTCGCAAAGAAGGATGTGAAACCTCAACTAATCGTTGAATCTTGCTGTTGCAAGAATTCAATCTCGAGATTCGTGACAAGGGGGGAAAACAGAATGTGGTAGTTGACCACTTGTCTCATCTCCCTTCTTCTGTTATCGACCCTTCCGAACCCATCATAGAGCACTTTCCGGATGAGCACCTCCTAAATATTGGTACAAGACTTCCCTGGTATGCTGACATGGTAAATTACTTAGCATCCGACTAGATTCCGTCTGATTAGCCGAAGGCCAAGAAAGACAAATTGCTTTCTGATGCCAAGTACTAAATTTGGGAAGACCTGTACCTCTTCTGAATTGGTGCTGATCAAATTATTAGACGTTGTGTTCCGAAAGAGGAAATTCAGGACATCTTGTCCTTCTGCCATGACCAGGCCTACGACAGACACTTCTCCAGACATAAAACCATAGCTAAAGTCCTCCAGTGTGGCTTTATTGGCCCATGATCTTCAAGGATGCACACAATTACTATAAGGGATGCAGTCATTGCCATACCTTGGGCAACATGAGCCACCGTGATATGATGCCTCTACAGCCGATTCTCATGTGCAAAATCTTCGATATCTGGGGGACTAATTTCATGGGCCCCTTCCCTAAATTGATGCCTTTGAGTACATTCTCCTTGCTGTGGACTGTTTGTGTAGCAATCATAGCTCTTAATTGACCTAGATTAAGCTAGAACTTTGCATAAGTTAGGGAAATTCATGCACACATAAGCATTATCTGCATCTTTACTGCTTTACTTTAGCTATGCATAAAATAATGTTACAATGTGCTGATTAAGTGCATTATGTTGATTGCAGGCAATAAGTAGATCTGGAGCTGGATCTGGGGCAAGATCTGAAGCTGGATCTAGAATAACGGAGTTGCAGCAGAGCTAGAGCAAAAGGCTTAATTTAGATGTAGGAACAATAATGTAAGGGGGTTAAAGGTTTCTATTCTATTAAGTAGAAATAAAGTAGTAAAATGTGAGGAGCATAGGTCCATCCTAGCAGTAGGATAGCCACAAGACTTCCCCAAGCCTTAGCCACCCATAGATTAGGTCACAACACCCTAGGGAGCCTTAAAACCCTAATTTCAACCCTTATCTGGACATCCAGATAAGTTATAGGACATCCAGGACCCTTAGCCATCTCCTGCACACCTTAAACCCACTTCTGCAGTGTTATAGGACATCCAGACACTTTGTCAGACGTCTAATTTCTGCAGAGTACCCAAAACAGAACCTTGATTTCCCCCTAACTCAAATTGGGCATCTAGAGCTGAAGTATGGACTTCTGATTTTTGAGTATAAGTCGTCTGATCCTATTATTGGACATCTGATACTGGTCTCCAGTTCCTGTTTTGAGATTCAAGTCTTGATCTTGGATCTCTAGCTCCTTAGACCTAATCCCAACCCCATAGGAACCTAAATTGAGGTGTCCTAACCCTAGTACATCACCTCTAAACCTACCTAAGGACCTAATTAGGTCCTCACCAAACCCAATTGACTCATATCAAAGTCAATTACCTTCACCTAAGTCAATTGGACTGATTGAGTCCAATTGAGCTTAGATCTCAACCCACACAAGTTCAATTGGACTTAGTGAGAGTCCAATTGACCTAAACCCAACCTGATTGAGTTATGTCACCAGCAATTAGGCTCACACTCATTCAATTAAACTTAGGTTAAGTTTAATTGCATTTCCACCTTAGCAATTAGGGTTTGTAACCCTAAAATCAAGACCTACACCTACACAAACCCCTTAGGACCTATCCTAAGCCACCTAGCCATATAGAGCACGACCACACACACAACCATTCAAGCACACACTTCTCTAGAGTTCTCTTGAGATGGCGCCACCTCTTGGTTGCCAAATTTAGCAACCAAGAGGCATTCAAATTGAGATCCACAATTTTTGGATCTCAAAGACCACCTCCACCCCCATGTGGTCGGCCACTCTTGGACTCTCTCTAGAGAGTTCCACACCTCCCAAGAGAGAAGCCATTGGGTCTACAAAAAGACCCCATGGGCGGCCAAACACACCCATTCACATCCCTTGACTTCATTGGCACCACTCACCTCATTAGCTCCATACACGCCCACCTTCACTTAGGTTAGCTACTCCACCTCCACGAGCTCACCACCATCATGGAGGACATCATGCTAGGATGTTGGATCACTCCTCCCTCTCTCCAAGGGTCAGCCTAAGCTACATTGGCCGCCCCTCATTCTCCTCCCGACCACTCCAAGGCCATTGGGGACCACCCCTGAATGCCCTTTTATTCTTCTAGATTTAATTCATGCTCTTCATAATTTTATTGCTTTTATTTACTGCTTAGTAGTTTAGTCTTACTTCTCCCCCAATGATGCATGCGAAATCCCCCCATCGATTCTTGTATGCAATCATTTTCTGGTAGCTAGGTTTAATTTTCAAGCATTTATGTACAAGCTTTCCTATAGATTCCTTGTGCAAACAACTCCCCAATGAATGAATGAAAATGCATTTATATATATATATATATATATATCTCTTTATGTGTTTGAAATCACCACAAGCTTGATAATTATCGTATTTATGTGATTTAAGTGCCTGCTCTTTAACTGTCTATCCATTACGCACCAGCATGTCATTTCCCGAGGATATTGAAAATCTAACAATAGATGCTTTCTCCATAAGTAGTCACCACCTCACCAGAATCATGCGCACAAAAACTCACACGTTCACCTTCGTAATTTATTTGACGCATGCACACGTAATCCGAGTTAATAACAGAAGTGGTGAAGTGTTAGTTAGGAGATTGGAAACTGGCATGCGCCTTTAAATGAAGTAGAGTAGTAAAAAGATCGATTTTAAAAGTGAAAGCAACGCCTCCCAGAGACGAATGACTGGGACTCAAGTCTCGTAATTTTTGTAAAATAGTATCTTTGTTGGATCGTACTTCGCGACTATACTACGACACTTTTTTCTATCAAAAATGTGATTTACGCTTTCCATCATGGACTATGTGTCCAAATGAATCGAAGCCATCCCAACCCGAACCAATGATCATAAGGTGGTAATCAAGTTCATTCATCAGCACATCTTTTCCCGGTTTAGTGTTCCATGTGATATCATTTTTGATGGAGGGGCCCATTTCACAAATGCACAGTTTCGATCCTTGATGACAAAGTATGGGGTGTCACACCGAATCTTGACTCCTTATCACCCCCAGACTAATGGATTGGCAGAACTATCAAAAAGGGAGATCAAGAAAATCCTTCTAGTTACTGTTCGACCTGATAGGAAGGATTGGTCAACCCACCTTCCGAAAGCTTCGTGGGCTTATAGGACCACTCACGAAACCTAATTAGGAATGTCTCCCTTCAGACTTGTGTATGGGAAGGCATGTCAACTTCCCGTCGAAATGGAGCACAAGTTCTATTGGGTAATCAGAAATTCAATCTAGATCTTTCAAAGGCTGGAAGCCACCGCCGATTATAGATAAGCAAGATTGAGGAACTACACAATGATGCGTATGAGAACTCATGAATCTGTAAAGAACTGGTTAAGGCATTTCATGATAAACACATATCTCGCAAGACTTTCCAACCTGGTCAGAAAGTACTCTTTGATGCCAAACTCGAGCTCTTCACAGGCAAACTTAGATTAAAGTGGATTAGGCCATTTCTAGTTTGACGTGCTTTTGGAAATGGTGCTATAGAAATCAGTGAACTCAGATGTGCTTCTGAACCTTTTGTCATGAACGGTTAGAGACTCAAACCGTTCGTTGAACTCGCTAACACGAACTTGGCTGCGTTATCTTTTGATCTCCATTCTCCCTAAGCTCATTACGCTCAGCTGATGGCGTTAAACTTGGCTCTTAACGAGAGGCAACTTGTCATCTTTTGGAAAAAGCCTGAAACCCTTTTGAAATATCTGTTTGCTGAATTCATATTGTACTTTAGGGTTCGTCCATTAGAACAGTCGACTCCACCTTTGGTACTTGTATCAAAGCTTGAAATCGTATGTAGCAGTCATCTCAACCCATCCACCTAATCTTTTATCCTATTCTAATGTACGATCTAAGCTGAACTCGAACCCACCTAATTTATAATGAGGGCATTGTAAATCGTAGGCATAGGGGGGTATTAAAGTGCAAAATGCTGTGGAAATCAATTCACAAAAGGGTTTCATCAAAAAAAAAAAAAGGAGGCTCGGAGAAAGGAAGGCCCATTTGAGCTAAATGAAGAAAAAGGAGGGAAGGAAAAGAAAAAGAAAGAAAGGAGCAAAAAGAAAAATAAAGAAAGAAGGAAAGAGTCTCTTAAAAATAAATATGGAACTTACCTAACTTCTAGGTTGAATCGAATGATAAATTAAGACCTGGAAGGCTAAAACTTAGGGAATTAGTGGTGGATACCGACCTTAGGCCTTTTGGAATTTTTCTAGGGTTTAAGCATTCACGTATCCCTTAAGACCCAGATTAGTCCTTAAGAGGTTGAGGAAAGTGCGAGGCTGATGTATTAGGTCTAAGGCTTAGAGATTATTAGTCCTTGTTGCTTGCCCTTTGGTTTGCGGGACTTGGCAACCTAATACCCAAAAATCACACACATAGTCTGGTTCAGTGCTCTTAATAAAGAAAAATCTACCAAAAGTGTTCCCTTCTGAAAAGTCGTCTCAGGATCTAGCTTAGGAGCGGCTCGACAACACGAGTTGATTAGACGAGTTCCTGGAACAGAGAGGTGGGAAATTCCCCTCGAAGATGTGTAATAGCATATCGTTTCCTTGGTGCTTGTCTCCTAGGATATCTAAATATCCTACTGGGGGCATGTAAGCACCTTGTGCTGGTTCTGGTGCCATGGGTGGGATTATCCCGAAATGTTGATTGCTAGAGCCTGAATTTAGCTATAGAATGCCATGGGCGGCACTATCCCAAAGTGTCAAAAGCCAGGGTTCTGGGGTTACCATGGGTAGTGCTATCCTGAAGCATTGATTGCTAAGGACCCTTCAAGGATTGATGGTGGGGATAAGGAATCTGATACATACCGTGCTTATTGCCAATTCGAGGCTGGATATAGTGAAACCTAAAAAGAAAAGAGAGAGAAAACTCTCCAAATGAAAAATATACTTCTATCCCTATATTGAATACGACTAGCTCGATCGTGTTTTAACAGTTATTGTGTCATAGTAGAGGTGATCAAGTGTCGTCAACAAATAAAGATTTTATTACTCGAAAATCGGAGTATCCGAGGTCAAACACAGGGAGCAATCAGAATTTACTACTAATCTCAAATGTAATTTAACACTCTAATTTACTCAAAACTTTAATTAAATATGAATGTATGTGGTTAAAAAGTAATTATGATAAAAGAATGAAATTGGACGTCTGATCTTGTGATCAGACGTCTTAAAAGTGTTTCCCCATCTTCTTTTGCTTTCTTTCTTCTGCAGCCTTCACTTTGCTTCTTTCTTCTTCTTGTGTTGGCCTTCTTCTTCTTTCTCTGCAGTCTCACTTCTTCCTTGTCTTCTCTCTTCTGCGAAGGCTTCTTCTTCCTTGGTCTTCTGTCTCTTCTCTGCAGCCTTTTGCTTCTTTTCTCTTCTGTATTCTTCTTCTCTTCTCTGTATCCTTTCTTCTTCTTCTGCCTTACTCAGTCTCTTCTTCAGAGTTTCTTCTTCTTCTGCTCCTTCTCTTCTCCTTCTTCTCTTCTCCTTCCTGCGGCTAAGTCTCTTCTCTTCAACTCTCAGCCTGCCTACACAAGGAGCAAAACCTACCATGTCCCTCTACTCGTGCGTCTCTCTCTCTCTAAGAATCACTCAAAGGATGCTCTCCCAGAGCCGTGGGTAATCGGGTCAGGCTTCATATCCGGGACCAGGCGCACCGGCGTGAGGGTGATGTGCGAGGTGTGCTCTGATAGGGTCGGGTCAGAGCCCGCCAGATCCGCGAGATGAAGCCACGGACGAGGCAAGCATGCGTTAGGTGAGGGACCTCACCCCTGTGTGTTCAGAGGCGAAGAGCTGATAACACAAAATCACTTTATACCTCTTCAGCCGCTTGTAACTTCACGATGTGGGACTATTAGTCCCGCCTTGCTCTCGCGTGCACCCGCAAAAGACCTTCTTCGATTGCCAAGGCTGCGGGCTTCGCTGCGTTCCTTGCTGGATCGGATGACTTCGCACTGCTTGCCCGAGTCCGCTACACCTGAAGACTGGACGTCCTGAAGCCTGGAGCGAGCTTGGAGCTTCTTCAACTGTCGTCAATGGCGGCTGCAGCTCCGATCCTGTCGTGCATGAATACCGCCTATTGGCCTAATCAAACCACCTACAGACCTTTGCCGTGGCACGGCGAAGGTGATGCAACGTGCAGCAGTTCGCGGGGCAACCTAGGCATGCGTACCTAGGTCATCCTGTGACCGGAGGTGTGGGTGTGTTTGGGGGGCTGTTGTGGAGGCGTAGAGGGATAGTGGATGGGTGGAGGTTGCTCGGTGAGGTGAGGCGGAGCCTCTGAGTTTGTCGGCGAGTCGTGCGGAAGTGTGGAGCGATGGGAGCGACTCGCCGGAGGTTGGTCGGAGGTGAGGAAGATGGCGGTGGTCAGCAACGGTCGAGGGTCAATTGATGAAATAAGGTGGGGGGAATGAAAGAGGGGATAGAGGAGAATAGTTTAAACCTAACTACAGGGACGAAGGGGGACAGAGAGGCAGACAGCTGTACCTGCTTTCGCCGGAGAAGAAGATGCCCAGTGGGGGAGGACGGCGGCGACGACGGGGCTGAGGCGACGTGCGCGGGTATTGCGCGACGCGGAGGAGAATCAGGAAGAAGTCTCTGCCACTGGTTTATTTGGCAGAGCGAAGAGGAAAGGAAAGGGAGCTCGCCGGAGCTCGCCGGGTTCCCTGGCCATGAAGGAAGAGACGAATCTGAGGTGAAACCACGGCTAGGTCGAGCTGGAAATGAGCGGTCGGGTTTGGGGGTACTTTTATAGGTGCTGGGCTGTACGCTCAGAGCGTGGAGGGCACGCCTTTGTCTCTGACGGCTTGCCGGAGAAGGAAAGTGGGTAGATACCCAAATCCCTCGTGCGTTCGCACGAGAGATTGGGTTCACACCAGGGATCAAGATTTGCCTTAGATGGAAGGGAATTCCCCAGAGAATCTCCCTTCCATTTCTAGGAGGGGATCTCTGAGGAATCAGACTGCATTCCCTCTCTAATCCTCGCCGAAGCAGGATTCTGCCCCAATAATGGTAGAAGGACCTGATTGCAAAGGTGGCGAGGAAGTTAGGGGGCTCTCTGTGATGATTTTCAAAAGATAGGGACCAAATTGTCATTTGGGTGTACTGAATTGCAAAGTAGGTCAAGATGACCTCCCCTTAGGTCCAAATTTTGGTAAAAATCTAATTTGGACCTAAGGAATCCAATGGTGAAGTTGGATTTTAGGTTTTACTACGTTTGATTGGACATTTTGCGTAAAAACCCAAATTAGGTTAATTGATGAGCTAAGACCCTAATCTAGGTCAAACTGGGTTCCAAAGGCCAAATTAAGTGTTTTAAATCCTAGGAGATATTTTTCCATGATTTTTAGAGGGTTTACTTGATTTTATCCTAACCAAAACCATGTTGATTTAAGCAGGTCTGTTTTAGGGTTACCAAATGTCATTTAATTCCTAGATTGCACATGAACCCATTTCTGATTGACTCAACCCACCTTTTATCTTATTTAGGCCATTTGACTTATGTTTTGCCTCTGAGAAATCCCATTTATGTACTGCAATGGTAAAATAGCAGTTTTAACCTTTATTTCATGTTTTCTTCTCAGAATACTTATTCCATCATTTAGGCCTTCTACTAGGTTATGTAGGAGCTTTTATCTTCTTTATTGGGTCAAAATGAGATAGTTATGGCTAATGATGAGGCTCTCATCATACCCCCATGCCTAGCTTTTGCTAGTCCCTTAGCAAAATTTCAAGGTTTTAACTTCTGTTCTAGACCCTAAGTGTAAGTGCTTTTCTTTTTCTTTTGTGATTAGGTTAGAATGCCGACAATAGTCCTAAAGGTATTCAAGTACCAACCAAAATCCGGACCTATTCCGCTTTAGCCTCAGTCCTCCGCAAAGGTTTCTAAGGCCCATAGAAACTAACCTAGGGTTTGTTGGACTCCGCGGTTAAAGCACCCATGCTTGAGACATTTTTAGCTTAGGTTCAGTTTGCAGTGTGTTTTTGTAAGAGAGAGATAGAAGATTTATTTGTTTAGAGAGCTTTTCTCTCTCTTTTCTTTTTATTTCTAGCTTCGGATTAGCTTCTCAACACAGTCTGTATCGGATTCCTCATCCCCATCATCAATCCTTAAGGGTCCCTGGCTTTCGAGATTTCTAGATAATCCCGCCCATGGCAACCCCCAGAACCCTGGCTTTCGAGATTTTGAGATAATCCCGCCCGTGGCGTTCCGTGGCCAAATTCAGACCCTGGCGATCGACATTTCATGATAATGCCACTTATGGTATCTGAACCAGCAGAGTGCTTACATGCCTCTAGTAGGATATTTAAATATCCTAAGAGACAAGCACCAAGGAGACGATATGTTGTTACGCATCTTCGAGGGGAATTTCCCACCTCTCCGCACTGTGAACTCGTCCAAATCAACTTGTGTTGATTGGCCGCTCCTAATCTAGGTGACTTTTTCAGAACATTAAACGCTTTTGCGTGATTTGGATATTTATGCGCACTGAACCAGACTGTGTGTGGATTTGGGGTGCTTAGGTTATCGAATCCCGCAAATCAGAGGTCAGTTAACGAGGTCGAGTACTTCCTAAGCCTTAGACCTAATACTTAAGCTTCGCATTTTCCCCAACCTCTTGAGGATTATCCAGATTTTAGTGGATACGTGAATTTTTAAGCTAAAGAATCTAACCCAAGTTGCCTAAGACTGGCATTCCCGTTAATCTCTTGTTATGTCTCCTTAGCACTTTTCTTTTATTTCTTTTCTTGATCTGGTCTAGAACTTCAGTTAATTCCTTAATCTTTTACTAATGACTATTTCTTTTTCTTTCTCATTTTGTGCTCCTTTTGTCATTTTTGCTCTTTTTCTCGTCCTTATGAATATGTGCCTTACAAAATTTCCTCCCAACCCCATTTTTTTGTTCTTTTTCATAATTTTTCAATTTTTTTGTGTTTTTGACATATGCAAAAAATTTTTTGTGTGTGAGACTCCTGGCTTTTTTCTTGGTTTTGTATGTATGCACTTTATCACCCCCCCATGCCTAAGTTTTGCAATGTCCTCATTGTAAACGGAGGGTGTGAAATAGTGTTGAGGTCCGGGACTTAGAACAAGATACATCGGGTGGGTGAATGGGTCGGAAATGAATGATGTGAACGATTTCATGCTCTGATACGTGTACCAGAGGTGGGATCAACTGTCTAAGGCTGAACTCAAGGTGCAATGGACGTGGAGTACAGACGGATAATCAGATGGGTCTCTATTTTTGGGATGACGGGTTACCTCCCGTTAAGCGCTAAATTCAATGCCTTCAGCCGAGTGAAAAATGTGATGGAGAGGGAATGGTCAAATCAGCGGAATTTTGTAAAACAAGAACCTTGATTAAGAGCCTGGTTGGTCCAACCAGGTGCTTGTTAAGATCAGTCGACTGATGATGCAACCCAAACCCATTGAGTCTGGTGGGTTGATAGATGTAGATCAATAGATGCGGAACCCACCATATGTAGTGAAGTTCAAATGAATATGGAAGTGAAAACTCAGGTTTAGGCTGAGTCGAATTAGCCTAGTCAGAGTAGGGTTCCGAAAAATAATCAATGTAAGGTGTGAAATCCCTACAGGGGTGATCAAAGAATGATGGCTCCTGACTTTCGGTCTGATCAGTGCCCGATACCCAATATAGATATGGAGTTGAATCATCTGCAAACGGCTCAGTGAGAGGTGAATCGGAATAGAAATTGAGTCCGGTTGTGGGTCGAGGTAGAGAACGGGTTTTGATTGGTTCTGTATATGTGGAGCAGGTGGCTTCAAAGAAAATTGGCTTGTTATAATCAGGAAGCAGATTTCCTCCGATGTTATGGTCAGATTCGAAATCGTCGGAGAGTTTGCGAAAATCAAAATTTGAATGAGATTCAAGATCATGAGTTTCACCATAGAATAAATCATATGTTGTATACTCAGCAGCCTGACTGGGGTCTAGCCTAAATGTTAATTCAGAGCTTAGAAAGGTATCCCTATCTGGTAGAGGCTCAGGTTCTAAGCTAGTAGGGCAGATCCAATCGAAACCCCACTTGTCCAACTCGGTTTCTGTGTCGTAGATTGGCATGACTTCCAAAAAATTGATTAGTTCCTCTGAGGATGTTGGTGAGGGATATTCATCAAATTGAGGCCCAAAGTCATATACTTCATTGAAAGATTGATCTTCTTCATATGGGGCCTTGAAATCTTCAAAATAGGTTTCAGATCTAGGTTCTAGGCTTAGGATGTAGGTTGAATTACTAGAATCTAGGTCCAAATAACCTTCGAGGATTACCTTCTCAGAATAACGGACGAAATTTACACCCTCGAGGGGTTCAGTTCTACTCTCATACTTGCAGGAGTTTTAGATTTCCAGTAGGGGCTCATCATGGTATTTTCCTATAGTTGGAGCTTCCCAACTGATGAGAGCCTCATCATGAGCCATAACTAGATCATTTTGACCCAATAAAGAAGATAAAAGCTCCTACATAACCTAGAAGAGGGGCCTAAATAAAGGAATAAGTGCTCTGAGAAGAAAACATGAATTAAAGGGTAAAACTATAATTTTACCATTGCAGTACATAAATGGGATTTCTCAGAAGCAAAACATAGGTCAAATGGTCTAAATGAGATAAAAATGGGGTGAGTCAATTAGAAATGGGTTTATGTGCAATTTAGGAATTAAATGACATTTGGTAAGCTTAAAATAGACCCGCTTAAATTAACAAGGTTTCGGTCAGGATAAAAATCAAGTAAACACTCTAAAAATCATGGAAAAATATCCTCGAGGGTTTAAAACACTAAATTTGGCCTTTGGAACCCAGTTTGACCTAGATTAAGGTCCTAGCTCTTCAAGTAACCTAATTTGGATTTTTACGCAAAATTTCCAGTCAAACGAGGTCAAACCTAAAATCTAACTTCACCATTGGATTCCTTAGGTCAAAATTAGGTTTGTACCAAAATTTGGACCTAAGTGGAGGTCATCTTGACCTACTTTGCAATTTAGTACACCCAAATCATAACTTGGTCCCTATCTTTTGAAAATCATTGCAGAGAGCCCCCTAAGTTCCTTGCCACCTTTGCAATCAGGTCATGCCGCCATTGTAGGGCAGAATCGATCTCTGGCGAGGTTTAAAGAGGGATTACTCTCTGATTCCTCAGAGATTCCCTCCCAGAAATGGAAGGGAGATTCTCTGAGGAATTCCCTTCCATCTAAAGCCAATCACGATCTCTGGTGTGAACCCAATCTCTCGTGCGAACGCACGAGGGATTTGGGTATCCACCTTCTTTCCTTCTCCGGCGAGCCGGCGGAGGTGATTGCGTGCCCTCCATGCACTAGAAGGTTCGGCCAACACCTATAAAAGGATCTACAGACCAGGCCGCAGATCTTCAGCCTTGTTTTGACGGAGATTCCCCCAAGTTTTCCTCTCTCCCATCTCCGGCCAAGTAACCCGCAAGCTCCGGCGACCTCCTCCCCTCCTTCTCGTCGCTCTCCTGCCATACCAGCAACAGAGTCAACTTTGCCTCTTCCTCCCGCGTTGCACCATACCAAGCGCGCGTGCCCTTGACCTCATCCTCGTCGCCGCTCCCTCCCTCATGGTTCTTCTTCCCCGACGACGGTAGTTACGCGCCGTCCACTCCACTGCCTCCCTTCCTTCCAGATCACTCCAGATACCTTCTCCATCTTCCCCTCTCTCTTTTCCCCCTATTATTTCATTGATTTGCCCCTTGACATTGCCTGACCACCTTCATCTTCCTCGCCTCCGACCGACCTCCAGCAAGCCGCTCCCACCACCTCGCCCCTCCACACAGCTCGCCAACCATCTCGTAAGCTCCGCCTCACCACAAGGAACACTTTCCTCCCCTCCACTTCCACTCCACACCTCCGCAGTAGCCCCTCGAACAACCCCACACCTCCGGCCACAGGTTGACCTAGGCACGCACGCCTAGGCCATCCTGCGGCCTGCAGTACCGTGCACCATCTTCGCCGTGCCACGGTAAAGGTGCCCAGCTGGTCTGATTAGGCCAATAGGCCGTGCTTGTGTTTGACAGGTTTCAGCTCCTATCGCCATTGACGGTTGAAGCAGCTTCGCAGCAGCTCCAAGCGTCAGGTCTTCCAGGCTCCAGGTGCAGCAGACTCGCGCGAGTGTTGCAAAGTGATCAGGGCCAACAAGGAGCGCTACGAAGCTCCCAACCTTGGCAATTGCGTGAAGAACACTCTGCAGGCACACGCGAAATTGGGGCAGGCCAGATAGTCCCACATCGGTGACACGCAATGCGCAGGTATGGTTTAAAGTGTTTTTGTGTTATCTGTTTATCGCCTCCGAATGCACAGGGGTGAGGTCCCTCACCCGACCCACGCCTGCCTCGTCCGCGGTTTCACCTCGCGGATCTGGTGGGATCCGACCCGACCCTATACTGAGCACTCCTCGTGCATCACCCACCTGCCGGTGCACCTGGTCCCGGGTGCGAGATCCGACCCGAATACCCGTGGCTCTGGGAGAGCGTCCTCGAGCAAATTGCAGAGAAAGAGAGAGACGTTTGGGTAGAGGGAAGGGGGTAGGTTTTGCATTGGCTGTGGTGTGCGTAGGAAAGAAGGAAGAGAGGAAGAAGCGAACACTTAGCCGCTGCAGTAAGGAAAAATAGAAGAGAAGGAAGAGGTGAAGGAAAGCAAAAAGAAGAACTGAAGAAATAGAAGAGCAGGAGCTGAAGAAGAAGGAACTCTGAAGAAAGGAAGCTGAGCAAGGTAGAGATCTGAGAGAAGGAAGGACTGCAAAAAAGACAAAAAGAAAGAAGAAGACAGAAGGGAAACAAAGGCAGGAAGAAGAAGTCTTCGCAGGAAAGGGAAGAGAAGAGAAAGAAGTTCAAGGAAGAAAAAGACCTGTGGATCAGAAGAAAAGAAGAAGAGCCAACGAAGAAGAATAAGGCAGAAGAAAGAAGACTACTTTTAAGACGTCTGATAAAGAAATCAGACGTCCAATTCTATTTTCTTTTAGCAATTCTTTTTATAACTCTCTCTCTTTGAATCAATTATGTTCATTTAAAAGTTATATTCTTTGGTTTTGAAAGTACTGAGATTGCTCCCTGTGTTCGACCTCGGATACTCAAGTTTTTCGAGTAATAAAATTCTCTATATTTGTTTGAACATTTTGTCGGCTATATTACAACGTGTTATCTTTTAAAATTCGATCCAAAAAACGTACAAACATTTTGGCGCCGTTGCCAGGGAGCAACTGGCACTTTTAAAGCTTTTGATTACAACTTTTTGATCCAATATTTGACATAACTCCTCTCTTTTGTTGTGCTCAAAATAGGGAAAGCAAAAAGGAAAGAAGAGCAACTGTACAACAGACACTCCAAGGAACAGGTAATTTCCATAAGCCCTCCCTCTTAACTCTCTCAAAATCTGAAAGGAAAAAAAAAGAAAGAACAATCAACTTAGGGCTACCTGTTTCATATTTAGTAACTCATCAAGTTGCCTGATTTTCATGTCAACACATTTTTATCTGCTCATCCAACTAAGGTAACTAGGGCCAAAACTTTCTTGATTGAGCCCTAGGTGCTAAATTTTGAGGCAACTAAATTGGACCCACTAGAGCCAATTTAAGGATTAAAAAGCTAGGGTTTTTAGAGACACACCTTATCTTAAACAAAGAAATAAATTTTTCCAAAAAGAGGTGTGCCTAAACCTTGATTGAAAAGATCTACACAAGAAGAACCCTAAGCAAATCAGGCTTTTAATCCATTTGAACCTTAAAAAGAAAAGGACCTAAAAGCTCTTAAAGGAACAAAAGGTGAAGTTGATCTCTTGGGTCAACCAACCTTAAAATTAGGTCACTTTTTCACTAAAAATACCTAAAAGTTCGAGTGGAACATTAAGCACCTTGATCTTAAAATAAAAAAAGGTAGACTTAAGAGGTCAAGGTCCCCATTCTGGTCTACCTGGAACCGCAGTGACAAGAGAGGTCGGGTGGGGGAAACCCTGTAACTCGTGGAGACTCTCTACCATGTAGGGGTCATTGCGGGACTCTCCCTCTCTGGTTGCCCAGGTATTTCTCAAGTGGACGACCTTTCTGACTAAGGGGTCCATCCGCCCCGAACCTCTATAGTCACCCAACAATTTTTGGGTGTCTTGATTGGGTCCAGCACCTTCTAATCTCATCACATCCTTCGATGCATGTTCGGTAGGAGGTCCTTAAGGCCACCCTTAAGACCTCCTTTAGAAATTCACTCTCATCAAGGCCAAGCCTCGATGCCCTTGTTTGTGTAGCAACCCCACTACATAAATCTTTCACCTGATTCAGACCCTGGTTCTCCTTCTTCTTCCATCATGGCAGAACCCATTGAAGAGGAGAATAACCTTGAACACCAACTTCAACGCCTTAATGATCTCTTTCAGAACTTTCTAAACCCACCGCAGCGACCTATGATGCGAGATCACTATAATCCTGCTGCGGTGGCGATCGAACCTCGAGTACGAATCCTGATTGGAGGACCTGATTCTGAACTGAAGCCCAATATGATTCATGTCATACCGAAGTTTCATGGGCTTAACTCTAAGGATCCATTCCAACACATTAAACAACTAAAGCATCTGGCCCAGACCTTCGGGTCAGATGTACAAAATCGGGATATCCTACTAATGAAAATGTTTTCATTCTCCCTCATGGACAAGGCCACACACTGGTATGAAACTCAAACCCGTCCGAACAACACATGGGAGGAACTTCAGTCTGAATTTTTGAAAAAATTCTTCCCCGTTGGCCGGACAAACGCCTTGCGCCACCAGATCACTCATTTCACTCAACAACTGGGAGAACCTCTTCACAAAGCTTGGGATCGACTCCTAGATCTCATGCGAAAGTGCCCCCATCACGAAGTTCCTAAGTGGGAACAAGTCCATTCTTTTTACCAGGGACTCCGTGAAGACATTCATTTATTCGTCAATGCAACGTGTGGAGGAAACATCATGGGTCAACACGAGGACATGGTGTGGGAGATTCTCGAAAACATGTGCGAGAACTCCATAAATAATGACTCCATGGGCTTATTCGACAGGACGAATGCCCGCACATCGACGAATCTGAGAGGGACACATGAGATGCAGGACCTATCCAATTCTGTCGACTTGGAACTGATGGCCAGTCGGTTGGACAAGGTTTCTATCATAGAAAAGAAGGTGGACGAGCTAACTCGACATTTGCAGCAAGCCACCTCTGCGCAAAACTCTTTTGCACGACCTCCTCTGACAAGGGAAACTGTGCAAAACATCTATCACCAATCTGCCAAGGGGATGGACCCATATCCACCTCCATCTACCTCTCGAACCGGAGTGACCTCCGATCCATTCTACTCGAGTTGGGGGAACTCTCAACCCTCGTATTCTGACTTTCCTGAGGTTCCTCAGAACTACGAGGACCTGAACGCCATCCAGAATGACCCATTCTCCAATACCTACAACCCTGGATGGCGAAATCATCCTAACTTTCAGTGGGTGGGAAATTCTAAAAGACCACCATATCAACCCCGTCCACAAGCCCCTCGTCCATATCAGCCGCCTCAGCCTCGGCCATATCCCACCTACCAATCCGGGCAAAACTAGGATCAAATGACCCTTATCCTTCAAGCATTGGCTGACATTCAAATGACGAATGCGGCAATGCAAAAACAGCACAAGGACGAGATCACAGAGGTTCGCAACCAACTGGCCCAGATGGCAAATTCCAGCCAACCTGGTACCCTTCCCTCGCAACCTCTGCCCAACCCAAATAATGTGATAACCCAGAAGCACGTTATGAATCAAAATTCAGGCCAAACACATGTGATTTATCAGGCCCCTACTGCTCCATCGCCAGACGGGATGGAAGCTTCAACATCTTATGCGGGATTTCAGCAGCAGCCACCCCTCCTACCTAACCCAAACCAAAATCAGGCCGGATTGAACTCTGTAACAACACGTAGTGGTAGAACAACCCAAGACCCACATTATCTGACCCACTCCAAGCCTGATAATAGCCAAGACCCTAGGATAGTTATCCAAGATACTACTGTCCCAGATCAAGAACCTGGACCTATCCTAGAGGAACCAACTAGGATCCCATTTCCTAAGGCCTTGACCAAAGGAAAAAGGATAACTAAACCCGTGGCTCCCGAGGAGGATCTGATCAAGCTCTTTGAACAGGTCCAGATAAACATCCTATTGATGGATGCAATTCGCCACATACCGGCTTACGCAAGATTCTTGAAAGACATATGTACCCCTAAACATAAGCCGCGAACCAAGGATGGGAATCCAATCGCACTGTCAGAGCAAGCCAGCTCTGTCATCTTGAGCAAACTCCCACCCAAGGCTAAAGACCCAGGAACTCCCTTGATTTCTTGTAAAATTGGTGAAACCCAATTTGATAGAGCCCTACTAGACCTAGGTGCTTCCATAAATTTAATACCTACATCCCTCCTTGACCACCTTGAAGAATCTGAACTTAAACCCACTGAGGTGACATTGCAGTTAGCCGATCGATCCATCAAGTCACCTAGAGGAATACTCGAGGATGTCATTGTTAGGGTACGAGATTTTTATTTCACAGTGGACTTCATAGTACTAGACATGGATGCACCTAAGAACCCAAGGGACACACCAATCATATTAGGGAGACCCTTTTTGGCCACTGCTAGGGCCAACATAAACTGCGAAGAGGGCTAGATAGAATTAAAATTTGGGAACCAAAACCTGAAGATTGACATTTTTAAGGCCCAACAAGGGATTAATTGTGGGGTTATAGAGGAAATATGTGATGTCAGAGCCGTGGTTGATGAATTGCATATAGAAGACAACCTGATTATCCCTGATCAACCACTTCAGAATCAAAACCCGCTAACAGAGGAGTGCGAACGTGATCTAGACACACCTATGACTCCTACCATTGCTCCTGATACAAACCCCGAACCGCTTGCTGCTGCTGAAAATCCTGTCATGGAACTCAAGCCCCTTCCCGAACATCTGAAGTACGTGTTTTTGGATTCAAATCAAACGTTTCCTGTGATTATCAACTCTAGACTCACACCTGACCAGGAACTTCGTTTGATTTCTGTTCTCCAGCAACATCGTAGAGCCATTGGATGGACTCTCGATGATTTGACTGGCATAAGCCCTTCAAACTGCACACATCGAATATACACAGAAGAAGGCACACGACCTTCAAGAGAAATGCAAAGATGCCTAAACCCTAACCTACAAGAGGTCGTGAAAAAGGACATCATAAAGTGGTTAGATGCAGGGATCATCTACCCGATCTCCGATAGTCGTTGGGTGAGTCCAATACAAGTGGTGCCTAAAAAGGCAGGACTTACCATTATCACGACTGAAGCCGGAGAAGTCATTCCTACCCGAATAGCTAACTCGTGAAGAGTCTGCATTGATTACAGAAGACTCAATTCCTCCACGAAGAAGGATCATTTCCCACTACCGTTTATTAATCAGATCCTCGAAAAACTAGCGGGAAATAGGTTCTTCTGATTTCTTGATGGGTACTCCGATTATAATCAGGTGGCAATCCATCCAGAAGACCAAGAAAAGACCACATTCACCCGCCCCTTTGGGACGTACGCGTTTCGAAGGATGCCATTCGGTCTCTGCAATGCACCTGCAACTTTTCAGCGGTGCATGCTTGCCATATTCTCAGATATGGTAGGAGATTATCTGGAAGTCTTCATGGATGACTTTTCAGTTTTGGGAGAATCATTTGACGATTGCCTCCAACACTTGGTCCAAATACTCAGGCGGTGCATTGAGGTGAATTTGGTTCTTTCCTGGGAAAAGAGCCATTTCATGGTGCCTGAGGGAATTGTCCTGGGACATTTAATCTCAGAGAAAGGCATCCAAGTGGATCGAGCTAAGGTTAACCTGATTTCCAAACTCCCTATGCCTAGCTCGATTAAGGACATCCGATCTTTTTTGGGGCACGTCAGTTTTTACTGTCGATTTATCCCTGATTTCTCCAAAATCGTGTGCCCCCTAACCAATCTTCTCTCCGAGGATGTGCCTTTCAAAATTTCCAAGGAATGCACTCAAGCATTTGAGATCCTACGTGACTGAGTCACCCAAGCCCCGATCCTACAGTCCCCTAATTGGTCTCAACCCTTTGAGATCATGTGCGATGCATCTGACTTCGCTGTAGGAGCGGTTCTAGGGCAAAAAATTAACGGGAAACCTGTGGTCATTTACTACACAAGCAAAACACTGGATGAGGCTCAGCGTAACTATACGGTTACTGAGAAAGAGCTACTGACTGTAGTATTTGCCCTGGAAAAATTCAGATCATACCTTCTGGGTTCCCGTGTTATTATATACTCGGATCACACAGCTGTGAGGCATCTCCTTGCAAAAAAGGACTCAAAACCTTGATTAATTCGATGGATCTTGCTGTTGCAAGAATTTGACCTCGAGATTCGTGACAAGGCAGGAAAGCAGAATGTGGTAGCTGATCACTTGTCCCGCCTTCCTTCTGAAATAATTGACCCTTCCGGACCTATCACAGAACATTTTCCTAATGAGCACCTCCAGACTATCAGTACAAGTCTTCCATGGTTCGCGGATATAGTTAATTACCTAGCATCACATCAGATTTCACCCGATTGGTTAAAGGCCAAAAATGACAAATTGTGTTCCGATGCTAAGTATTACCTATGGGAAGACCCGTATCTATTCCGCATTGGTGCTGATCAGATAATTCGATGATGCGTCGCGGAAGTGGAAATCAAAGACATACTCTCATTCTGCCATGACCAGGCATGCGGTGGACATTTTTTAGGACATAAAACCACATCAAAAGTCCTTGAGTGTGGCTTTTACTGGCCCACAATTTTCAAGGATGCATACGATCATTGTAAGGCATGTTCCCGTTGCCAGACTCTGGGCAACATGAGCCATCGAGACATGATGCCTCTACAGCCGATCTTGGTATGTGAAATTTTTGATATTTGGGGGATTGATTTCATGGGACCCTTCCCGATCTCGGATGGCTTTGAATACATCTTACTCGCACTTGACTATGTTTCTAAGTGGATAGAAGCCATTCCGACCCGAACCAACAATCATAAAGTCGTTATAAAATTCCTTCATCAAAACATTTTCTCAAGGTTCGAGATTCCACGTGCTATAATTTCCGACGGAGGGACCCATTTTACAAACGCTCAGTTCAGGTCACTGATGACCAAATACGAGGTGTCACACCAAATCTCTACTCCTTACCACCCCCAAACTAATGGTCTAGCTGAGCTATCTAACTGAGAGATCAAGAAGATTCTTCAGGTTACTGTTCGACCTGATAGAAAAGATTGGTCTTCTCGGCTTCCGGAAGCATTGTGGGCCTATAGGACCACCCACAAGACCCAATTAGGAATGTCTCCCTTCAGACTAGTGTAGGGAAGGCATGTCACCTCCCCGTCAAGTTGGAGCATAAAGCCTATTGGGCAGTACGGACTTGTAATCTAGATCTTTCTAAGGCTGGAACCCACAGAAGACTTCAAATGAGCGAGATCAATGAATTACGCCACGATGCGTATGAGAACTCGTGAATTTACAAAGATCGGGTTAAAGCTTTTCACAACAAACACATTTCTAGAAAGATCTTTCATCCTGGTCAGAAAGTTCTACTCTTTGATGCCTGACTCAAATTATTCCCAGGGAAGCTAAGATCCAAGTGGGTCAGACACTACCTAGTCTGACAAATCTTCGGAAATGGGGCCATTGAAATCAGCCCACTCAGCCACGATTCTGAACCCTTTGTCGTGAACGGTCAGAGACTCAAGCCATTCATTGTCATGACCGATATAGATTTGGCTGAGTCATCCTTTACCCTCCATTCCTCTTGAACTCATTACGCCCAGCCGATGGCGTAAAACTCAACGCTTAATGGGAGGCAACCCGTCATTCTTTGAAAAACCCGAAACCTTTTCTGACATCTCCATGTGGAATTCATATTGCACTTTAGGGTTCATCCATTAGAACAGCCGACTTCACCTCAGGTATCCCTACCCGAGACTAGAAATCCTTCGCAACAAGTCACTTCGACCCATTCACTCACCACACACCTGTCCTAATGCATGAACTAAGCTGAAATCGAACCCACCTAATTTACAATGGGGACATTGCAAATCTTAGGCATGGGGGGCTATGAAAGTGCAAAAATGTTAGGAAAATTCATATCAAGAAAGGGTTTCAATAAAAAAAAAAAAAGACTTGATGGAGGGGAGGAACAATTCAGGGTCATACAAATGAGGAGGAGAAAAAAGAGTAAAATGACAAAAAGGAGCACAAAATGAAAATGAAAAGAAATAGTCATTAGTAAACGATTAAGGGGTTAACTGAAGTTCTAGACCAAATCAAATAAAAGAAAAAGTGCTAAGGAGACATAACAAGAGATTAGCGAGGACGCTGGTCTTAGGCCTCTTGGGCTAGAATCTTTAGCTTAAAAATTCACGTATCCGTTAAAATCTGGATAATCCTCAAGAGGTTGGGGAAAATGCGAAGCTTAAGTATTAGGTCTAAGGCTTAGGAAGTATTCGGCCTCATTAACTGACCTCCGGTTTGCAGGATTCGGTAACCTAAGCACCCCAAATTCACACACAGTCTGGTTCAGTGCGCATAAACATCCAAATCACGCAAAAAGCGTTTAATGTTCTGAAAAAGTCACCTAGATTAGGAGTGGCCAATCAACACAAATTGATTTGGATGAGTTCCCAGTGCGAAGAGGCAGGAAATTCCCCTCGAAGAAGCGTAACAACATATCGTCTCCTCGGTGCTTGTCTCTTAGGATATTTAAATATCCTACTAGGGGCATGTAAGCACTCTGCTGGTTCAGATATCATGGGCGGCATTATCACGAAATGTCGATCGCCAGGGTCTGAATTCGGCCACGGAACGCCATGGGCGGGATTATCTCGAAATCTCAAAAGCTAGGGTTCTGGGGGTTGCCATGGGCGGGATTATCTCGAAATCTCGAAAGCCAAGGACCCTTGAGGATTGATGATGGGGACGAGGAATCCGATATAGACCGTGTTAAGAAGCTAATCCGAAGCTAGAAATAAAAAGAAAAGAGAGAGAAAAGCTCTCCAAACAAATAAATCTTCTATATCTCTCTTACAAAAATGCACTGCAAACTAAACTTAGGCTAAAAATGTCTCAAGCACGGGTGCTTTAACCGCGGAGTCCAACAAACCCTAGGTTAGTTTTTGTGGGCCGTAGAAACCTTTGTGGAGGACTGAGGCTAAAGCGGGTCAGGTTCGGATTTTGGTTGGTACTTGAGTACCTCTAGGCCTATTGTCGGCATTCCTACCTAATCATAAAAGAAAAGGAGAAGCACTTATCATGATTGTTGACAGACACTCTGGGTCTAGAACGGAAGTTAAAACCTTGAAATTTTGCTAAGGGACTAGCAAAAGCTAGGCATGGGGGTATGATGAGAGCCTCATCATGAGCCATAACTAGCCCATTTTGACCCAATAAAGAAGATAAAAGCTCCTACATAACCTAGAAGAGGGGCCTAAATAAAGGAATAAGTGCTCTGAGAAGAAAACATGAATTAAAGGGTAAAACTGCAATTTTACCATTGCAGTACATAAACGGGATTTCTAAGAAGCAAAACATAGTTTAAATGGTCTAAATGAGATAAAAAGTGGGGTGAGTCAATCAGAAATGGGTTTATGTGCAATATAGGAATTAAATGACATTTGGTAACCTTAAAACAAACCTGCTTAAATTAACAAGGTTCCGGTCAGGATAAAAATCAAGTAAACCCTTTAAAAATCATGGAAAAATATCCTCGAGGGTTTAGAACACTTAATTTCGCCTTTGGAACCCAGTTTGACCTAGATTAGGGTCCTAGCTCTTCAAGTAACCAAATTTGGGTTTTTACGCAACATGTCTAGTCAAACGAGGTCAAACCTAAAATCCAACTTCACCATTGGATTCCTGAGGTCCAAATTAGGTTTGTACCAAAATTTGGACCTAAGTGGAGGTCATCTTGACCTACTTTACAATTTAGTACACCCAAATCATAACT
This sequence comes from Thalassia testudinum, assembly GCA_037157565.1. Classification (NCBI taxonomy): domain Eukaryota; kingdom Viridiplantae; phylum Streptophyta; class Magnoliopsida; order Alismatales; family Hydrocharitaceae; genus Thalassia; species Thalassia testudinum. The sequence continues at coordinate 21,083,490 of JAZHRO010000026.1, read as the reverse complement.
TGGTCCCTATCTTTTGAAAATCATTGCAGAGAGCCCCCTAAGTTCCTTGCCACCTTTGCAATCAGGTCCTACCGCCATTGTTAGGGCAGAACCGATCTTCGACGAGGTTTAGAGATGGATTACTCTCTGATTCCTCAAAGATTCCCTCCCAGAAATGGAAGGGAGATTCTCTAAGGAATTCCCTTCCATCTAAAGCCAATCACGATCTCTGGTGTGAACCCAATCTCTCGTGCGAACGCACGAGGGATTTGGGTATCCACCTTCTTTCCTTCTCCGGCGAGCCGGCGGAGGTGATTGCACGCCCTCCACGTGTTGGTGCTAGAGCACCACGATCATTTGTTTTGATGATAACAAAACACGTGTTATTTAACATTTGCAATTTGAGTCCTAGATTTCAGGTCAATTGCAAATGTGGACGTGTTTAGACGGAGTTCGAGCTCGCATCCAGGATGGATTGGAGGAGCTTGACGGAAAACAGAGGAGGTTCGCGTGGAGCGACAGATTGAATATAGAAGACAAGAAGAATAGGATAGATTCTTTTTAATCCTTTCTTGTATCTCTTGTCTTTATTTTCTTGTTCTTTTTATTTTCCTTAGAATATTATGTTAAAGAGCCTCAAAGTACCCTAACAGTAGTCCTAGGAACACCGGCACAACCCTAGGATACTTAGGTTTTCTGTAGAATACTTAGAAAACCAATATATGGCTCAAACAGCACTTTCAGACGTCTAATTCCCAAATCAAACGTCTGATAAAGTACTTTAAGACGTCTGACTGTTATTTCAGACGTATGATATCTGTTAGGCTGGACATACCTAGTTCTGTCTGATGAAATCAGACGTCCAGACCTTAGTCCAGACGTCTGATGGACTTGCCAGACGTCCATATAGTGGACCGTTGGCTAGCTTAGCAGGCACTCAAGATTATGACCGTTAGAGCCTTATCAGACGTCCTTAGGCCTTTCCAGACGTCTAATAAATGACCATTTTGCCTCGGCTGACCCAAAATCTCTTCTTAGAGATTTTCTAGCCGTTGCAACGTTTGGAAAATCCATTCCCACAGTAAAAGTTGGTTTCCAGACGTCCAGACATAGTGCCAGACGTCCTATATGTCGTCTGATGGACTTGCACTAGAACCCTGTTTAGATCTGATCCAAGTCAGGAAGAGACCCGCCCAAAATCAGACGTTTGACCTTGAAATCAGACGTCTTAAAGTGAAGTTCCAGACGTCTGATAAGCCTGTCAGAACAATGATTGTTCCTGATTTCGGGCTGATTCTCTTGGGCTTTGTTCCTAACGGCTATAGAACCTTTCCTAAGCCTTCCAAAGCCTTCCTAAGGCCTCTATAAATAGAGGGGAACCTTTTCAACACCAACACACTTAGAGACACAAGATACACACCAAGAGACACCTTGTAATACACTCTCACACTCTTGTGTCCAAGAAGCTCTTGCTCTCTAAGCTCAAGTTCTACTTCTTGAGAGCATCAAACCTTCGCGTACCCGCTCTCCCGCCGTTGTTCACGAGAGCGACATTGCGCCGTTGCGTGGCACACGCACCGCGTCATCAACTCGACGCACTCCTTGCAAAGGGGAGTTTCCTAATTCTATAGAAGCTAGGTTTATAATTACTTTGTTGGCTCTATAGGACTTGTTGTTTCTTTTATCTTTGTTATTTTGTTGGGTATTCGCTTTGCGAATTCCCGTCTCCTTCGTGGGACAAAATCCTTCTCGTGGAGAGAAGGGGTTGAGGAACGCTACCCTCGTACTTGTAGCGTGGTTGTACTGAGGTTGAATCACCCTCGTTTTAAAGTGATTCGGTTAGTGGATTTGATCAACTAGGTTGATCGGAAAATCCTAACTCGAGAGGGTTAGGTGGTGGTTTTCACCCGGTTTGGGTTTCCACCTAAAATTACTTGTGTACTTGTGCGATTGATTTTTTGAGATTGTTTATTTTATTTCCGCAATTATTACGTCACCCCCTCCTTCAAAGGGAAATTACATTTGGTATCAGAGCAGGTTCTTGCAAGATCGGAGTAACACCCGGCAAGAAGATCATGGAGGGAAGCTGTTCCACAAGCAGGATTTCCGAGGGGCAGTCCACAACCTGTCCGCCGTTCTTCGACGGGAGCAACTACCCCTACTGGAAGTTGTGGATGAAGACCTGGCTTCAAGCCACCGACTTCACGATCTGGGCCAGATGCGAGACGCCGTTTGAGATCCCAGAAAAACCCGCGGGAGGCTACTCGCAGCTGCATATTCGAGAGCTTTCACTCAACGCAAAGGCAATGAATGCCCTGTATTGCGCGTTGAGTCCGAAAGAGTTCGAGAAAATCCAAGAGTGCACTATCGCCCACGAGATATGGAGGAAGGTAGAAGACACTCATGAAGAGATGAGCTCGAAGGAAAAAGAAGAAGAAAAAGAAGAAAAAACCACTTGCTTTGGTTTCATGGCCAGAGGAACCAACAGCGAAAGTGGAAGCGACGACAGCGACAACGAGGTAAGTTATGATTTACAAGAATTTCTGAGGGGCATTAAGAAGAATTTCTGATACTAAAACTGTTCCACAAGCAGGATTTCCGAGGGGCAGTCCACAACCCGTCCGCCGTTCTTCGACGGGAGCAACTACCCCTACTGGAAGTTGCAGATGAAGACCTGGCTTCAAGCCACCGACTTCACGATCTGGGCCAGATGCGAGACACCATTTGAGATCCCAGAAAAGCCCACGGGAGGCTACTCGCAGCTGCATATTCGAGAGCTTTCACTCAACGCAAAGGCAATGAATGCCCTGTATTGCGCGTTGAGTCCGAAAGAGTTCGAGAAAATCCAAGAGTGTACCACCGCCCACGAGATATGGAGGAGGTTGGAAGGCACTCATGAGGAGACAAGCTCGGAAGAAGATCTCGGGGAGAAGGAAACCGCGTGCCTTGGTTTGATGGCAATCAGAGAAAGTGACAACGACAGCAACGACAGCGACAATGAGGTAAACTCAGATTTACAAGATGCTTTTAATGAGTTGTATGAGCTTAGTAAATCATTAAAAATAGAAAGCAAAAGCATGAAAAAGAATCTTAGTTTTCTTAAATCTGAAAATGATAGGTTAGAAATAAAACTTAAGGATTTAGAAGCTAGTCCTAAAAAGGATAACCTATTATTAGAAAATAATAACCTCATCAATGAAAATAATAAATTGATTGAAGAAAATGATAGTTTAAAGTTAGAAATTTCTGACTTACAGACTAAGATGCATACTATAGAAAAAGAAATTGCATGTCTTAGGGAAAACTCTAACAAACTAATCAACAAAGTAGATGATTTATAAAGCCCTAAGATTGAGAAAGGATCTCCATCAAGGAGACCCGCTAACAGATCCGGATCCAAGCTCACTTGGATACCGAAGAAAAAATTAGAATCTTGTTTTGTAGGGTTCAGGGATAATTACAACACAAAGGACTGGACCTACAAACTCAAGGCTGGTCAACTCAAGTTGGGAGAACCAAGGAGTAGACCAAGGAGGAGAACAAGAAGACCGACAAAACGGCGAACAAACGATGGACCCGCCGCACGTCGACCACCAGATTGGAGACCAGCGCCAATGCCCGGGCCTCCAAGCTACGGATGGGAGCCCCATCCGATGTGGCATCCACCACCACCATTCGGGCCATTTTATTGGCCATGGTAGGTGAGGTAAAACCATTTACCCTATCTTTTTATCATAATCATTTAGATAGGGGGAGTTAAAAAATGATGAGCTAATTGTCAATTTTTAAGGGGGAGATATAAGGTAGCTAATTTTCCTTTAGTAAGGGGGAGAAAAATAATAGCTATCTTGTTGTTACAAAAAGGGGGAGAATATCACCTTTGTTAAAATAAATTCATAGAAGAGCATGTTTTAAGGGGGAGTTATAGGAAATGTAAAACCAATCAAACCTTTTTGATAATGTCAAAAAGGGGGAGGATTTTTATGCATTATTATTTACGGTTTTGTCATCATCAAAAAGGGGGAGATTGTTGATGCTAGAGCACCACGATCATTTGTTTTGATGATAACAAAACACGTGTTATTTAACATTTGCAATTTGAGTCCTACATTTCAGGTCAATTGCAAATGTGGACGTGTTTAGACGGAGTTCGAGCTCGCATCCAGGATGGATTGGAGGAGCTTGACGGAAAACAGAGGAGGTTCGCGTGGAGCGACAGATTGAAGATAGAAGACAAGAAGAATAGGATAGATTCTTTTTAATCCTTTCTTGTATCTCTTGTCTTTATTTTCTTGTTCTTTTTATTTTCCTTAGAATATTATGTTAAAGAGCCTCAAAGTACCCTAACAGTAGTCCTAGGAACACCGCCACAACCCTAGGATACTTAGGTTTTCTGTAGAATACTTAGAAAATCAATATAGGGTTCAAACAGCACTTCCAGACGTCTAATTCCCAAATCAGACGTCTGATAAAGTATTTTAAGACGTCTGACTGTTGTTTCAGACATCTGATAACTGTTAGGCTGGACATAGTTAGTTCTGTCTGATGAAATCAGACGTCCAGACCCTTATACCAGACGTCTTAGGAGACGTCTGATGGACTTGCCAGACGTCCAGATAGTGGACCGTTGGCTAGCTTAGCAGGCACTCAAGATTATGACCGTTAGAGCCTTATCAGACATCCTTCGGCCTTTCCAGACGTCTGATAAATGACCGTTTTGCCTTGGCTGACCCAAAATCTCTTCTCAGAGATTTTCTAGCCGTTGCAACGTTTGGAAATCAATTCCCACAGTAGAAGTAGGTTTCCAGACGTCTAGACATAGTTCCAGATGTCCTGTATGTCGTCTGATGGACTTGCGCAAAAACCCTGTTTAGATCTGATCCAAGTCAGGGAGAGACCCGCCCAAAATCAGACGTCTGACCTCGGAATCAGACGCCTTAAAGTGGCCTTCCAGACGTCTGATGCCAGAGTTAGACGTCTGATCACCCTGTCAAATGTAATCATTGTCCTGATTTCGGCCTGATTCTCTTGGGCTTTGTTCCCAACGGCTATAGAACCTTTCCTAAGCCTTCCAAAGCCTTCCTAAGGCCTCTATAAATAGAGGGTAGCCTTTGCAATACAAAGACACACCAAGATACAAAAAGAGAAACATAACATATACTTGGATACACTTAGCTACACACTTTCACACTCATTTGTGTTCAGAAAAGATCTTGCTCTCTAGCTCAAGTTCTACATCTTGAGAGCATCAAAGCCTTCGCGCACCCGCTCTCCCGCAGTTGTTCACGAGAGCGACATTGCGCCGTTGCGTGGCTCACGCACCCGCGTCATCGTCGACGCACTCCTTGCAAAGGGGAGTTTCCTAATTCCTATAGAAGCTTAGGTTTATTACTTTGTTGGCTCTATAGGTTTGCTGTTTATTTTATCTTTGTCTTTTGGTTGGGTATTCGCTTTGCGAATTCCCGTCTCCTTCGTGGGACAAAATCCTTCTCGTGGAGAGAAGGGGTTAAGGAACGCTACCCTCGTACTTGTAGCGTGGTGGTACTGAGGTTGAATCACCCTCATTTTAAAGTGATTCGGTTAGTGGATTTGATCAACTAGGTTGATCGGAAAATCCTAACTCGAGAGGGTTAGGTGGTGGTTTTCACCCGGTTTGGGTTTCCACCTAAAAATTCTTTGTGTACTTTGTGTGTTTGTTTATTCTGTGATATTGTTTATTTTCGCATTTTATTACGCCACCCCTCCTAGTAGGGAACCTTCACCACGCACTAGAAGGTTCGGCCAACACCTATAAAAGGATCTACATGCCAGGCCACAGATCTTCAGCCTTGTTTTGACAGAGATTCCCCCAAGTTTTCCTCTCTCCCATCTCCGGCCAAGTAACCCGCAAGCTCCGGCGACCTCCTCCCCTCCTTCTCGTCGCTCTGCTGCCATACCAGCAACAAAGTCAACTTTGCCTCTTCCTCTCGCGTTGCGCCATACCAAGCGCGCGTGCCCTTGACCTCGTCCTCGTCACCGCTCCCTACCTCAGGGTTCTTCCCTGACGACGGCAGTTACGCGCCGTCCACTCCGCTGCCTCCCTTCCTTCCAGATCACTCCAGATACTTTCTCCATCTTCCCCTCTCTCTTTTCCCCTTGTTATTTCATTGAATTGCCCCTTGACATTGCCTGACCACTTCCATCTTCCTCGCCTCCGATCGACCTCCGGCGAGCTGCTCCCACCACTCCGCCCCTCCACACGGCTCGCCAACCATCTCGTAAGCTCTGCCTCACCACAAGGAACACTTTCCGCCCCTCCACTGCCACTCCACACCTCCGCAGTAGCCCCCCGAACGACCCCACACCTCCGGCCACAGGTTGACCTAGGCATGCATGCCTAGGCCGTCCTGCGGCCTGCAGCACCGTGCACCATCTTCGCCGTGCCGCGGCGAAGGTGCCCAACTAGTCTAATTAGGCCAATAGGCCGTGCTTGTGTTTGACAGGTTTAAGCTCCTACCACCATTGACGGTCGAAGCAGCTTCGCAGCAGCTCCAGGCGTCAGGTCTTCCAGGCTCCAGGCACAGCAGACTCGCGCGAGTGTTGCGAAGCGATCAGGGCCAGCAACGAGCGCTGCGAAGCTCCCAGCCTTGGCAATTGCACGAAGAACGCTTTGCAGGCGCGCGCGAAATTGGGGCAGGCCAGATAGTCCCACATCGGTGACACACAACGCGCAGGTATGGTTTAAAGTGTTTTTGTGTTATCTGTTTATCACCTCCAAATGCACAGGAGTGAGGTCCCTCACCCGACCCACGCCTGCCTTGTTCGCAGTTTCACCTCGCGGATCTGGCGGGATCCGACCCGACCCTATCCTGAGCACTCCTTGCGCATCACCCACCTGCCGGTGCACCTGGTCCCGGGTGCGAGATTCGACCCGAATACCCGTGGCTTTGGGAGAGCGTCGTCAAGCGAATTGCAGAGAAAGAGAGAGACGTTTGGGTAGAGGGAAGGGGGTAGGTTTTGCATTGGCTGTGGTGTGCGCAGGAAAGAAGGAAGAGAGGAGGAAGTGAACACTTAGCCACTGCAGCAAGGAAAAAAAGAAGAGAAGGAAGAGGCGAAGGAAAGCAAAAAGAAGAACTGAAGAAATAGAAGAGTAGGAGCAGAAGAAGAAGGAACTCTGAATAAAGGAAGCTGAGCAAGGTAGAGATCTGAGAGAAGGAAGGACTGCAGAAAAGACAAAAAGAAAGAAGAAGACAGAAGGGAAACAAAGGCAGGAAGAAGAAGTCTTCGTAGGAAAGGGAAGAGAAGAGAAAGAAGTTCAAGGAAGAAAAAGGCTTATGGATCAGAAGAAAAGAAGAAGAGCCAACGAAGAAGAAGAAGGTAGAAGAAAGAAGACTACTTTTAAGACATCTGATAAAGAAATCAGACGTCCAATTCTATTTTCTTTTAGCAATTCATTTTATAACTCTCTCTCTTTGAATCAATTATGTTCATTTAAAAGTTGTATTCTTTGGTTTTGAAAGTACTGAGATTGCTCCTTGTGTTCGACCTCGGATACTCTAGTTTTTCGAGTAATAAAATTCTCTATATTTGTTTGAACATTTTGTCGACTATATTACAACGTGTTATCTTTTAAAATCCGATCCCAAAAATGTACAAACACCAACCTTCTTCAATATCTAGCACATTGTATTCTATTTGGGTTGGGAATCCACAACCATTTTGTGCCTCAAACCCGAGATCAGATTTATCCTCGATGTTGTCCCAAGATGGTTCATCCTTTGTTTGTGGTATATACGGGTACTTCTGGTCAATAACTTGTTTTACTAATCTCATTCTCTCTTCCCGTTTTTCAAGACTATCTTGGTATTGCTTCAAAAGTCGGGGATCTGTCATACATTGAAGGTATACAATATTGTGCAGTTTTTCTATCTCATTGTATGCAGTAATGATCAAGTCACGGGTTGATCCTTTCGTGGCATTTGCTAATAGTACTTGGGCACAAGTTATGATAAAGGTTGTGGTTGTTGGGACATCAACCTGAATGTTTCCTACTGGTGTTGAGGTTTCTTCTTTTTCATAGAATTTTAGGGCATCCTCAATCATTTTATCTCTCATGGATCTCTGATATTCAGGTTTCTTGAATGGTGGTCCTAGGTGGTTTGGCTGCATATTTGGATCAGGTGGTCGAGTCAAGATGTAGAATCAGAGTTTGAATCAAGATGTAGAATCAAGTTTTGAAGCGATCAGATCTGAATAACGAGTCCCACTGAAAATGTGTATGTGTGCTCTAAAGAGAAAAGATGAGGGACTGGAGATGTTTTTGACCCAATCAAGACTCCGAAAGACGTTTGGATGACTATGGAGGTTCGGGGCGGATGGTACCCTTGAATCAAAAGATCGTCCACCTGAGAATTACCTGGGTAGCCAGAGAGGGAGAGTCCCGCAAAGACCCCTACACGGTAGAGCGTCCCCACGGGTTACAGGGTTACCCCACCCGACCTCTCCTGTCACTGAGATTCCAGGTAGACCAGAATGGGGACCTCGACCTCTTAAGTCTACCACTTTTATTTCAAAGGTGCTTTAGGGTTCTCACTTGAACTTTAGATGTTTTAATATTGTGACCTAATTTAGAGGTTGGTTGACGCAAGGGGTCAATTTCACCTGACCTATCCTATAGATGGCAGAATGATTCTAGGTTTGGAGCCTAGAGATCACCCTGATTTGACTCCCATGTTATTAGGTCCAAAAATTTTATGATTCAAGTGATTTTAGAGCTTCTTTTTTCTTAGGGTTTGTCTTGTTTAGATCTCTTCAATCAAGGTCTTGGGTGACACACTGATGCGGGAAGGTTTATTTCCTTTTATGCAGGCATGTGTGACTAACACTCCAAGATCCTACTGTAGAAACACTAATTTGGTTCTATTTCCAATCCTTTTTTCTTTTTCACAAAAATTCTCTTTGGACTTTAAAAGCAAGAAATGTGTTGTTCACAGAGATTAAGCGTTATTTCTATTAGGCACATGAATTTGTGGGATAGAATCTAAAAAAAATCGCTCCAACTTCAAGAACATTTGAAAAAATTTTCGCAAAATTAGGAAACGTTTGCCTTAAAGATGGTGATTACTATATAAAGAAGGCAATTGATTCCTAAATTGATTTTCTTCCTTTTGTCTTTTTAGGATTAGGGGATGGTTTAAGGAAGAAAAGAAATTACTTGCCCTGGAGTGGTTGACTTGCGGTAGGGATTTTCTCGTGAAATACCTGCAAGATCAAAACAAAGTAAAGTAGGGCAAGTTAGTGTTCAATTTGATAAAAAGAATGTAGAGACTAGTGATAAATTGCCCGTTACTCCCCGACAACGGCGCCATTTTGTTGAAGCGACATGGCTCGATCGTGTTTTAACAATTATTGCGTCGTAGTATAGGTGATCAAGCGTTGTCAACAAATAAAGATTTTATTACTCGAAAATCGGAGTATCCAAGGTCGAACACAGGGAGCAATCAGAATTTACTACTAATCTCAAATGTAATTGAACACTCTAATTTACTCAAAACTTTAATTAAATATGAATGTATTTGGTTAAAAAGTAATTATGATAAAAGAATGAAATTGGACGTCTGATCTTGTGATCAGACGTCTTAAAAGTGTTTCCCCCTCTTCTTTTGCTTTCTTTCTTCTGTAGCCTTCACTTTGCTTCTTTCTTCTTCTTGTGTTGGCCTTCTTCTTGTTTCTCTGCAGTCTCACTTCTTCCTTGTCTTCTCTCTTCTGCGAAGGCTTCTTCTTCCTTGGTCTTCTGTCTCTTCTCTACAGCCTTTTGCTTCTTTTCTCTTCTGCCTTCTTCTTCTCTTCTCTACAGCGTTTCTTCTACTTCTGCCTTGCTCAGTCTCTTCTTCAGAGTTTCTTCTTCTTCTGCTCCTTCTCTTCTCCTTCTTCTTCTCTTCTCCTTCCTGCAGCTAAGTCTCTTCTCTTTAGCTCTCAGCCTGCCTGCACAAGGAGCAAAACCTACCATGTCCCTCTACTCGTGCGTCTCTCTCTCTTTACGAATCACTCAAAGGACACTCTCCCAGCGCCGCGGGTAATCGGGTCGGGCTTCGTATCCGGGACCAGGCGCACCGGCATGAGGGTGATATGCGAGGTGTGCTCAGATAGGGTGGAGTCGGAGCCCGCCAGATCCGTGAGATGAAGCCGCAGACGAGGCGAGCGTGCGTTAGGTGAGGGACCTCACCCCTGTGCATTCTGAGGCGAAGAGCTGATAACACAAAATCACTTTATACCTCTTGAGCCGCTTGTAACTTCACGATGAGGGACTATTAGTCCCGCCTTGCTCTCGCGCGCACTCGCAGAAGACCTTCTTCGATTGCTAAGGCTGCGGGCTTCGTTGCGCTCCTTGCTGGATCAAATGACTTCGCACTACTTGCTCGAGTCCGCTACACCTGAAGCCTGGACGTCCTGAATCCTGGAGCGAGCTTGGAGCTTCTTCAACTGTCGTCAATGGCTGCAGCAACTCCGATCCCGTCGTGCATGAATACGGCCTATTGGCCTAATCAAACCACCTGCAGACCTTCGCCGTGGCACGGCGAAGGTGATGCGACGTGCAGCAGGTCGCGGGGCGGCCTAGGTGTGCGTGCCTAGGTCGTCCTGTGACTGGAGGTGTGGGTGTGTTCGGGGGGCTGTTGTGGAGGAGTAGAGGGATAGTGGATGGGCGGAGGTTGCTCGGTGAGGTGAGGCGGAGCCTCTGAGTTGGTCGGCGAGTCGTGCGGAAGTGTGGAGCGACGAGAGCGACTCGCCGGAGGTTGGTCGGAGGCGAGGAAGATGGTGGTGGTCAGCGACGGTCGAGGGTCGATTGATGAAATAAGGTGGGGGGAATGAAAGAGGGGATAGAGGAGAATAGTTTAAACCTAACTACAGGGACGAAGGGGGACGGAGAGGCGGACAGTTGTACCTGCTGTCGTCGGAGAAGAAGATGCCCAGTGGGGGAGGATGACGGCGACGACGGGGTTGAGGCGACGTGAGCGGGTATTGCGCGACGCGGAGGAGAATCAGGAAGAAGTCTTTGCCACTGGTTTTGTGGCAGAGCAAAGAGGAAAGGAAAGGGAGCTCGCCGGAGCTCGCTGGGTTCCCTGGCCGGGAAGGAAGAGACGAATATGAGGTGAAACCCCGGCCAGGTCGAGCTGAAAATGAGCGGCCAGGTTTGGGGGTTCTTTTATAGGTGCTGGGCAGTATGCTCAGAGCGTGGACGGCACGCCTTTGTCTCCGACGGCTCGCTGGAGAAGGAAAGTGGGTAGATACCCAAATCCCTCATGTGTTCGCATGAGAGATTGGGTTCACACCAGGGATCAAGATTGGCCTTAGATGGAAGGGAATTCCTCAGAGAATCTCCCTTCCATTTCTGGGAGGGGATCTCTGAGGAATCAGAGAGTTTTCCCTCTCTAATCCTCGCCGGAGCAGGATTCTGCCCCAATAATGGTGGAAGGACCTGATTGCAAAGGTGGCGAGGAAGTTAGGGGGCTCTCTGTGATGATTTTCAAAGATAGGGACCAAATTGTGATTTGGGTGTACTGAATTGCAAAGTAGGTCAAGATGGCCTCCCCTTAGGTCCAAATTTTGGTACAAACCTAATTTGAACCTAAGGAATCCAATGGTGAAGTTGTATTTTAGGTTTTGCTACGTTTGACTGGACATTTTGCATAAAAACCCAAATTAGGTTAATTGATGAGCTAGGACCCTAATCTAGGTCAAACTGGGTTCCAAAGGCCAAATTAAGTGTTCTAAACCCTTGGGGATATTTTTGCATGATTTTTGGAGGGTTTACTTGATTTTTATCCTGATTGGAACCTTGTTGATTTAAGCGGGTCTATTTTAGGGTTACCAAATGTCATTTAATTCCTAGATTGCATATGAACCCATTTCTGATTGACTCAACCCATTTTTTATCTTATTTAGGCCATTTGACCTATGTTTTGCCTCTGAGAAATCTCATTTATGTACTGTAATGGTAAAATTACTGTTTTAACCTTTATTTCATGTTTTCTTCTCAGAATACTTATTCCTCATTTAGGCCTTCTACTAGGTTATGTAGGAGCTTTTATCTTCTTTATTGGGTCAAAATGAGCTAGTTATGGCTCATGATGAGTCTCTCATCACCCTCTCTCTTACAAAATATTACACTGGAAAACTAAACCTGGACATGTTACATTTACGCATGGGTGCTTTAATCGCCGGGTTCAACAAACCTCGAGGTAGTTTTTGCAAGCCTTAGAAACCTTCATGGTAGACTAAGGCTGAAGCTGGTTAGGTCTAGATCTTGGCTGGTACTTGAGTACCTGTAGTTCTATTGTTGGTATTCTGATATGATTGCTAGAGTTGCAGCTTAATAGGGCATCCTGATGGTTACTGATAAGTCCAATTTATTGGACATTTATTTGGCTTAAGTAGATATGGAATACATTTCCTTATAGTTTAATGACCTAAGCTAAGAAGTAATTAACCTTAGATTATGAATATTTTTGTATCTGCTTTGTATTCTAATACATAATTCTTATTTGTTATGTGCATGCAGAAAATAAAAGTGCAATAGGTAGCTAGACATAATTAGTATTTGAAGAAGGACATGGCCATAATTGTCCACCTCCCACCGCCTTTCACTCCGCCGACATTCAAATCCAGCCATTGAGCATGCGAAGGGCGAGGCAGAAGTTGTGGATCTGGAGAGGGATAAGAGCTACGGGACTTCCTTGGATGGGAGGATTTGGAACAACACCACTGTGGACCCTGTGCACATCGTGAAGGAGAGCCTACACTGTGGCCCTCTCACCCCTCTCACCGTAGCCAAACCACGAGCAAGGTAGCTGCTCCTCGCAAAGCAACACCACCGCGCGCACCCTCCCAATGTGCACGTGCATCCTCTCATCTCAACCTATGTGCGTGCTCCCTCAAGGCCAGCATGCCTTTCCAAGTGCTGCAGTAAAAAAGCGGCCTAGCACCAGCTCCTCCTTCCCCGCCGGCAGCACTCACGTCTCGTACCCCCTCACGCGCTCACACTAGAGCAATCTCCTCTCCGCTCATCTCCAGCCCCCTCACAACCCTCACTAGCCACGCCAGGTGTGCAAGACACCCACACACAGATGCCCACGTGCCACGGCCTCTCCGTCTTCTCCTTCCTCTGCTTCCTTCAACCCATCTGCAAACATCCAAAAGAACCCACCACAACACCTCCGCGCACAGCCTACCCTCGCCGGCCACGCTCGCGCCCAACTCGCTCACGCACAGTCGCGTCTGCAAGCAGCAGCGCTCGTGCGCAACCACGCCCTTGTGCGCGCGCAGCACCTCCGCACGCAGCAACCACCCAAGGTAGCTGTAGTCCCTACCGCTCCTCTTCGCCACCACCTGTTGTCCGGTTGGCTGGCACCGACCATCTCCTCTCCTCTGGTGGAACTCCTCCTCCTGAGCAAACCACCGGTGATGCCTCGTCCAACGTGCGGTGAAGAGAGAGGAAGTTTCCTCTATTTTTGAAGGAATTAAAATTTACATTTCTTACCATTATCACTTCAATATTTGGATTATTTTATTCAGGTGAAATTGCATGGGTGCACTTACAATTTCGTGTATTGGCTTAACTCATGTTATATGCATCATTTAATATTGAAATTTAATTCAGATTTGCATGCAATTCAAAATTACATGATATGCCACTACACATGCATCATCTACATACTTTTGGGAGCTTGATTTCTGACGTAAAATTTACATAAATAGTCCATAACTTCTCATGAAATTGCAAGTTCCATTTAGAGTAGCATATTCATTGAATTGATTTCGCGAAGGTGTCTGTAAACATTATGACTCTCTACTCGTGAATTTATTGGATCTATTCCTCCCTGTGGATACGACATCCTTTTTGTGGTTTAAATTGATATCTATTTTAATCTTTGATTGAGAGATTTCCACTACATAAAGTACAATGACATATCATTCTATTATCTTCTTAATCAAGCGAAATTCTCTCCATTAGTTACATCCGACTTAGATAACTGGTTTGATCCATAGAATTTTTGCTAAGGGACTAGTAAATGCTAGGCATGGGGGTATGACGAGAACACCATCATGAGCCCTAACTAGCCCAATTTGGTCTAATAAAATTGATAAAGGCTCCTACATAATTATCAGAGGGACCTATGTGCATACTATTCTATTTTAAGAAAAAGAGAACACAGGGTTATTTATGCAATTTTAACTTCATTTAATAAGTACAGAATAACCATAGGGAATTCCATGGTTTAAATAAAGGTTAAATAGTCATTAATGTCTAATAGGAGCATCCATGCAAATAGAAATGGGTTTTCACGCATTTCAAGAATTAATGGACATCCAAAATCCTAATTTCAAGACCTGCTTAATTAACTGAGGTTTTGATGAGAATAAAATTCACCTAAACCTTTTAAAAATCATATAAAAATATTCTATAAGGTTTTGTATCCTTGATTTAACCATCTAAATCAATTTTGACCCAAAATAGAGTCTCAGGCAAGAAGTTGCCCTAATTTGGGTTTCTACATAAATTACCCAGTCAAACTTGGTCAAAAAAATAATTCAACTTTACCATCAAATTTCTTGTGTCCAAATTAGGTTTTTAGCAAAATTTTGGCTCAATCAAAGATCATTTCAACATAGTTTGCAATTTGGTCTAGTCTGACTCTTTCTCTCTCATTCATACCCCTAGCTTTCGAAATATATTGCAAAGACCCCTCTATCTTTAACATCTTCATCATTGATGGGTCCCTACCTCTGTAATGCTTGCAGAACACCTAAACCCATCAGCAACCAACCTTCAATCAGCGATTGCTCCCTAATTTCTTGGCCAAATCCTTCCAAACATGGAAGGGAGACTCCTGAAGTGATTCCCTTCAATCTGAACCCAATATTGGACCATGAATCTTGCCCTAGAGTTCATGCGAACGCTTGGAATTTTCCAATTCCTACTCCCTAATTTTCAACCTTTCAAGCTTGGAAGCTCGTCCAATGGCGTATATAAGACCCTGCTCGCCTGCCTTACCTCCTTAGCGAGTTTTTGGTTCATTAATATCTTCCTTTCTCCCTCTCCGGTCTACTCCAAGCTTAGCTCTAGCGATGACCTTCCTCCAACTTCTTCGCTGGCCGCCACGTACAATAGGCAGCCAATTCTTCTTCCCTACCGCATTCCGCACCTTGCCATACCTGCGAGGCACTCTCTGACCTCCTCCTCGTCGCCGTTCCCTCTCCCGTAGCATTCACCTTCTCCGGTGCCAACTCATCACTGCTGATGACTCCTCCACTTCCTCCTCGTCTACTATCTACTCTCTTCGATGCCTCAGCATCCACTCATCATCACAACAACTCCAGACTTTGCTTTCGACCACCGTCGCACCCACTCTATCGTCGTCTCCCTCACCTTTGGCATACCTTTGGCGATCTCTACAGCATGCCTCATGCCACAAGACACCCAACTACCAATCCCAAAAGCATGGTCATTCCTTCACCTTCACAAGCCCTCTCCTATTTCCATTAATCGCCTACTCAAACCACCCACCGATCAGCCCACCTTCACGCCTCCATCTATGACTTCGCCATGCTCACACACCCACTCTCACAGCACGAAACTGCCACCATCACCTTCGCCGCACTCGCATGAAGCTTCTGAACTAGTTTGACTTGGCCACAAGGCCATATTCGTGCTTTCAAGTACCTCGTCGGACCTCCACCGTCGCCTCAATTCCTCCAATGTCATACGCGGTGCTTCGATCATGAAACCTTCAGGAGACATCCCCAAGCACTGCGGTTCTTCTCCAAATGCATCTCCAGGTTCCTAACTAACTCTTACGACCATAGCTACTGCATCAATTGGACCCTCTGCCATCAGCTTCTCGCACGGGAAGAGAGCGGATAGATTAGTCCCACATCGTGAAGATTGGAGCTATTGGTGCGAGATAAAGGGAATTCCTTCCCCCGACCCCTTGCCCAAGTCAAGGGGGTCAAGTCCCCATTACTTGCACATCGACACACCCGCTTAGCCCTACTGCTCACCCGCGATCACACTCGCAGGCCTACACCCGATTTTGGATCCATTTACCTGACTATGGGTGGGTCCTTAAGAGAAAGAAGAGAAGGAAGGAGAGAGAGAGAGGGGGGATTTTGCCCTTGCTCCCTATCTCTCTACACTTAACTACTGAGAGGCCTTTGCCTCTGCCGTGACGCTGTTGTGAGTCTCGCTCTTGAGGCTTGAAGGAAGGAAGAAGAGGCCTTTACCTTTATGGTGTTGTGTTGTGCCTCTCTACTGAGGCTCGAGAAGGGAGAAGGAAAGAGGCCCTTAAGCCTCTTGAAAGCACTGTAGTAGGCTTCATTTAAGTTGTTTGATAGGTTATTTTTGTCGTCTGATACTTGTCATTTGATCTGATTCTAATTGATATATTTGGATATTTGTGAGGTTCAAACTTAAGGGGTAATTTGGTGATTCGAATCACCATTTTACCCTAATCTTTTTGCATATTGATACTTGTATCTATTGATATATCATTCTGAATTATTCTTCTTATCTTGATTACTTATATTTTGCTAAGAATTGTGATCTGTGAGATTGAATTGCCATTGTTGTTCAATGTGCTTGACCTTGGATACTCTGTTTGAAATTCGAGTTACAAATTTAAGTGTTTCGAGCGATTTTGACTTGCTACAACGAAACAACTTTAAAACATCGATTTCGCTCGTCAACAGTTACAACCAAGTAGCTATCCACCTCATGAACAAGAGAAAACCACTTTCACCTATCCCTATAGAACCTTTGCATTCCGTAGGATGCCATTTGGACTTGTCAGACAGTGTGTGTGTCTATGAGCCACTACTACTTCTTTCTCCTCTCTCGATTTGTGTGCAGCATAAGGATGTGATTAATGACCCAAAACCTTAATTAAAGCTTTATGTAGGCCACTAATTGGGGTTTGGGTGAAGTGGGGTCCCTCAATAACAAAAATACCCCCACGATATGGTTCAACCCCCGCTCAATCTAATTCATCTTAGTTTTGACATAACTTGAGCTGCACACATCATATTCATGCGAAATAAGTATTGTTACAAATTGGCATTGAGAGATCCAATGATACCACATATGACCCCATTTTGAAAATGTTTTTTTTTTTGAAATAAAAAGGAAAGCTATCAGGCTACGATAGAAATCTGGGAGAGCATTTTATTCATAAAAAATAAAGCAGGATCTTACAAAACAGATCCCCACATACGTATGAGGGACCAGCACACATTTACAATTTGTTCCACACAAACTGGCCTCTCCTCAAGCAAAAACTCATTCCTTGCTCTCCAACCACACCACATCATTACCGTCATATGAATATGCGGCTTATCACATAGCAAAAAATTATGCCACAGAATGCCCCACATGGAGAGTGGTTCCCTACATACTCTTCTCCAAATCGCATCAGTAACCACACATGAGGAAAAAATGTGAGTAGAGATATCGGTTGGTAATCAACAAAGCAGCCATGATTGTAAGGCAATACCCATCCTCTTATGTCTGAGATCCCTTGTAATTAATCAATCGATTGATTACTGGTTCGTATAAAAAAATATGTCATTATTGTAGTATATGTCACAAATACAATCCGTTGTCGCGTTAATTTTATTTAATTACATAATTTTTACTAGTTTATTCTAGGTCATTCACTGGGAGACAATTATTGATATACACCACTCTCTTAATCCAATATTATGCTTTAATTCCAAAAAGATTGGTTTTATGTACAACTATGAATGAATGAATTAATGAACGAAAGAATGAATTATAAATGCTTAAAACAACTATTTACAATCAAGCATCAAACACTATAACTAAATACTATATTATATCTATTTATAACTTATAGTAATAATTATTACATATTAATACAATAAAATATATCATACTAACTTAATTTAATGTACTAATACCTATAGTAACATATATAACATGTACAGTGACTTATATAAGCGTCGCTAAACCTTAGGAAAAATTATAAACATGAACTAAGGTCAAAATAAGGGTCTATAGTGACATTTATTATATCCACAATGACGTATTTATTTGTCAGTAAAGTTCATATGTTATTTATATGCATATATAAGCTCAAACACTCTATATACTACGTATTCTATATTGACATATTATTTACAGTATACTATACTTATATACATATACACATATACTATATATATGTTACATATGTACAGATACACACACACACAACAGACCTAGCTTTTTTTTACTTAATTGTAGAGGCTCCTTTCTTCCTCTCTTCCCTTAGTTAATTAGGCATGATTACTGTTCATCTTTAACAAAAGTTAAGGTTTTTAATTGGTGGGCAGCCTTTTCGAGGAATACACAGCACCCTCAAGGGGTCGGATCATACCTCTACTATTGCCACCCATAATTCGTTATTAAGCCTTCTTAATTTCAACTTTTGCTAGTTAATGGGCCCATTCAAGCCCATACATAATGCCAAGCCCCCAACCCGCACCGCACACAAAAGTCATAATGCCATATCAATTCATGCTCAAGGGGATAAGAGGAGATCGGTTTTAGGCACCCAACGCCCATGATGACTAAAGAGGGGGAGGAGTAAAATTAATATAAATGCCCGAAGGTGCTTCGCCATGCCTGATGTGGCACTTAGCGCCCCACAAGTGCTGCAGCTGAGGTGCATTTGTGTTGGATTCATGATTTTGGCCCTCGATTCGAGGGCCATAAATTATTATAATTTAAAAATAAATTGCAGGGCCTTAAAGCATTTACATAGGGCTACTTAGTTATATAAATTATTTTCAAAATTAATTACATTTACTATATAAATAAATTAGTCAAAATTTATGATTTTTACATACTGATTTTTGGGTTTATTTCTTAATTAACATATAAATTAGTTAATTAATGGTGTAATTGATACTGTATAGTATTAATATACATATTAAAGTATTTAATACACATTTCTATTATATTTTACAAGTTTTATTTTAATTTATTTACATTTAAATATCAGTTTTCAGGCTATTTTACATATAAATTAGGTATAAATATTATAATATAATATAAATATAGTTAAATTAGTTTATGTTACTTGAAGTATTATAATACAAATGTACAGTTTAATTTATCTCAGTTATAACTTAATTTAAAATTTATTTTAATTTAACTTAATAACTTAGCTAGTAACTTAATAAATTAATTATTTATTATATATGCATAATTAAATTATGATACAGGGTTTATAATATACCCAATACATATATAGATATGCATAAATAGTATCATTAGTAAATACAGTTATTTACACGGTTTTACATATTTACTTAAGTTATAATATATATAAGTTAGTATAAGTAATAAATAGTTATATTATTAAGTTATATACAATTTATATAATCATAAATATTTAATTTACATTATACAATATATATATGAGTTAGTTATACCTATTATACACCTATTTTACAATATATACAAATATAGCTTACTATATAGCTTATATTTACAAGTATATACATAACATACATGGTATTTTTGGGTATTTTTGAAGTTTTTGTACTTTTTATGATTTTTATATATTTTATAGAGGTAGGAGATGAGAGAGACAGAAAGAGATGCGAGAAAAATGTGTTTTTGGTATTTTTATAAGTTAAGGTTATTTATTAAGTTTTAAGGTAGATTGAACCGTCGGTTGGTATGTTCTACCAAGCCGATGGTTTAGAATGCCTTGAAACTTGGCATATACCTAAAAATATTCCTAATCCTACTCTCTACACCTTTACTTTATTTTTTTGATTTTTTAATGTCATTTTTATTTATTTACAAGTTTTATACAACCTAGGCCTAAGAAGGGTTTTCTAATGTGAACCTAAGGCCTTGAATCCTAGTCTAAAGGCTGGATAGGCAATAAAGTTCCTTAGATGTGCTCAATACTGTTTAAGACAAAAGTTCCAGCCAATAAAAATGATTTTCATTCAATTTATCCTTTAAATTTCCAAATTTGGGCAGTTTTGAATGTATATTAGTTGACAAAAGAGATTTAAAACCAAATAACAGGCTATTCAAATGCAATTATTGACTCTAACAGTACATGAAAGCTCGTACAAATAAAATACAACATTACACATCATGTCAGCTAATTAAAATTCTAAGCATCACCTACTGCTCTACTATTTTCAGCCTAACAATAGGTTCAATAGCTGCAGTAGCTGCTTTCAGAATTCTGGATGAAGTTTTAATGCTACTGCAGTTCTTTTTTTCTTCAATTTCAGTAGATCAAAAGTCAATTTAGTACACACATATCCCTGATCAGACTTGAGAAAGTCAGGTCAGGGATCAAAAGTGTCCAAATTAAAGAGTGATTCTCGTCCAAATAACACCAAGTTGTACCAAATTTAGGGTTTGAAAGTCCATGGAAATGTAGCTACCAATGCAGCACTTTAATGTACTCATTTGGCATTCAAAACACTCACATCAGTAAGCGCGTCAAATAATTTGATAAGGTCTGAAAATCACACTAAATTAGAATTGAAGTGTCAAACTTTTCATAAAAAATCTTTAAACCACAATCTTCATCATTAAATCAAGTAAAATACCCAGATCTAACACCTTCCAATGCTATAGACAACATGAAGGAGGGTCTTAGATCAGTCCAATAAATTCAACCCACTTGAATCCCAATTATTCTAAAACCCTTAAGAAATACTAAAAATTCCCTAGGTTGGAAATCAAAATCTCAAACCAAACAACTCAGAAATACTTGGTAGAGCCTCAAATCAAGAAAATTGATTCTCCTTGGCTCTACCACTCTCTTCAAAACCATGAAATCCCCAATTTATATCCAATTCAAACATGGCTCATCTGAGGGAAAATTCTTCATTAAGAGCATCTCAGATTCATAGCCATGAACTAATCTACACAAAGAACATATCAATTCACTTGGTCAAAACCCTTCAAAACTCAATATGATCAAAATCTCGTGATCTCGCCTTAGAAACCAAACTGAAATCAGATCAAGCAAATTGATCCTTTTCAAATCAGATTAGAGGTCTTTGTGAACAAAATGACATGAGTAAAGAGACCCCTAGATGGTTTTTGAGTGCAAATCCCCATCTTAAAGCTCGAAAGCAATGGGATGAGGATTTGGCTCTAATGAGTGGGTGGATTACAAAATAAAACATGAGGAAAATTAGAACATGAAATGGGGATGTGAAGGGGGAGATCAATGATTAGCGAGTGAGATGAAATCTTCTCCTCTAATCTGAAGTGATCAGAAGAGGTGGAGGTGATTTCTACACTAATCTACTCCTAAGATAAACTATAAACTAGTGGATTCACTAAGTGATCTACTCCTAACTAAGCTACTGTATGCTAATTACTAATCTACACTACTCTAATAAAGCAGGAAATCCTAATCTAATTAGATGAATGGGACCTATTGAGAAGATTTGCAGCTAGTGGCTGCAGCAATGAAGGGGGGAGGATCTCCAGCAGATTGAAAGTCCACTAGTGGGACTCAGGGTCACCCTCAGGTGCTATGTGGTCCTTAGCGGTGAGGAGAGTCAGAGAAGATGGAGTTCCTTTGCTCATGGCGCTAGAACAGGGTCAGGTGGAGAGGAGAAACTGGAGAGGATGAAGAGATTGCCTCGAGAAAGTAGGAGAGGAGGGTGATCCTTTGCATGCGAGGCAGCAGAGGTGCTTAAGTAGGGTGATCATTGAATTAGAGCACCGTAGTGGTATGATTAGATGATTAGGGTGTGGGCGGTGGTGATGAGAGGAGAGGAGCACGTGCAAGTTTAAATCAAATCCTAGCCGCTAGATCAGATCTGGGAGGAGAGGTGACCATACGCGTAGATTCGATTGATGGTGAGCAACAGATCAAGCAGTTCAAGGGAATCAATGGCCATGATGGAGTGTGTTCTTCGGGTGCTACAGTGCATGCGAGCAGCAGGTGGCTTGAGGGTCTATTAGTGTTTTTGCGCATAAGGCCCCTCAGCGAAGAGGTAGAAAAACTGGAGAGGGACCCTTAAGTGGTTAGGAATCCTATTAGAGTAGTCCCTAGAATGTTGTAAATAGGTCCCTGCGAGTATCAAATGGGTCCTTGGAGAGATTTCTAAGGATGAAATGTTATGACCTAAGGAGTTAAATGAGAATCTCTAATTACAAGGCCCTAATGATGTCCAAATGCAATCAAGTTTTTATGGAAACTTAGTCAAACATTTAGGAAGTTAATTACACTTTTGATTTGAACTTTTGAACTCATTTGTGTGTTCAATTTGCAATTGGATCACCATTTTACATTATTTAATAAAATATTTCAATAAATGACCTAATTATGCATTTTTAGCACAAAATTGATGTTTTAGGTATTTTTCTCTATTTCCCACACTTAACCCTTTTTATGTGTTAATTCCATAGTGTTTAATCTAGTTTCTAGCTTAACTTAGGCAATTTATCTATGATGAGTCACAACTCATCAGTAATCAATCCATCCCTCTTCCATAGCCATAAAAATATTTGAAATTTAGTTGGGATCTTCAGCAACCATAATTTCCTTCCTATCTGATCAGCCTCCTCGAAAATGGACCTCATCAAGATTTTTTCATATGCCTGAGTTGGAGTGAAGATCCCATCCCATCTATAGCTATCTTCTAAACCAGCCACCGACCTAAAGGCCATTAAATCCAGCTGTAGATGCATCTTCTCCTCCCAAGTTCTTGTTCCTTCTCTGCTTGAGTCACCCCCATCAATCCACCAGGTCTTCTCCAGATCAAGCCAAAACCTGCAAGTCGGGTCCCATTTATTTGTAGTAGTTGCATAGACTCTTGGATATGCATCCTTTAGTAGTCCCAAAGTCGACCATTCCTCCTGCCAGAACTTGAAAGAGCAACCATCACCTAGGATCGGCTGAAACATCTGCCAATTGTTCCTCATTTCTTGTACCACAGGTTTCTAGAAAGGGGACAGTTTGAATGGTTCAAGTCGATTCAAAGAGCTTTAAGAACTACCATAATTTTCTTTAATAAGGACTACCCAGTTCTTATTCTCATCATTAAGTAATCTGATGGCCTACTTAAGAAGTAATGCATCATTGAATTCTTTAAGGGATTTTATCCCCATTCCACCTTGTTCTTTTGGCATACACAGCTTATCCCACTTTAGGAGTTGTAAAAATTTACCTTCATGGCTCGCTCCCTTCCAAAAAAATTGCTTTTGCATCACATCAGTGCTCTTCCAAATGGACTTAGGTGCTTTGAACACAAAAAAGAAGGCTAGGATGGTGGTAATCACCGAATTTAAGAGAATAAGCCTACCTCCCTTGGATAGGTATCAACTGCTCCACCCTTCCAGTTTGACTGAGATTTTTTCAAACAAAGTATTCCAGTCACTTCTTTTTGATTTAGTGCACGTCAAAGGAAAGCCCAAGTATCTAATTGGAAGTGTAACCAGTGGGGTACCAAATATAGAAGAAATGGCCATTTTCCCTTCACCAAAGAGCCCAAAATAGACCAAAGATGATTTATCCACATTCAATTTTAAACCAGATATCTCCCCAAAAATCATTACCATGTGTAGTAATGCTTGTGCTTCTTGTTCTTTCCCCTCTACAAGAAAGACAGTGTCATCGGCATACTACAGTATGGGAGCCAAGGCACTCCTATTAGAGATGGAATAGCCTCTGATCATACCATCCTCCGATAATCTACATGCATACCTTGCTAAAGTGTCAACCGCAAGGTTGAAAGCAAGTGGTGCAAGCGGGCATCCTTGTCTAACACTGCATTGTGGTTGAATCCATGCCCCACATGGTATACCATTTATCATAGGTGAATAAGAGGCAGTGGTGATGCATCTTTTTATCCATTGCAGCCATACGGGCGGAAATCCTCTTCTCTTGAAAACTTCCCATAAATAATGCCATGACATTGAATCATAAGCCTTCTAGAAATCTACTTTCTGGAGAAAAGCCTAATACCTTCTCTGGTGCCATCCCATCACCATTTCCTGAGCCATAATGAAAGACTCTTGCAGCGATCTATTGGGGAGGAAAGAAGACTAAACTGGAAGAATCTAATCTTGTAAGACACTCCTGAGTCTGGTTGCCAGAACCTTACTCATCACCAAATATATAGAGTTCGAGAGTGCAATGGTCCTAAAGTCTGGAAAGCTATCTACCTTTTGTTTCTTTGGAAGTAAGAAGAGATACAACCAATTTATCTTATCAAAACCATAGTTGCCCCTTTTAAACTCCCTGATTACCTCCATCACCTCCCCTTTCAAAATAATCAAAAATTCTTTACAGAAAAAGACTTGCACTCCATCCAGACTCGGCGAGACCTCATTATTCAAATCACTAATAGCATCCAATACTTCTATTTCAGAGATAGAAGCCACCAGTTTGCCAGCCTGCTCATCATAGATCCATGGAAACACCAACCCTACCATCTCCAATCTCCCCTCCCTAATGCTTGAGAGGTGTCCCTGAAATATCTGATGGCTGCTGCTCTAATTCTTGTAGTGAGGATGTTCTCTGATCTCACACAATAATCGAGGATATATGATTGTGTCTTCTACATGTGCTGGCTGCTAAATGAAAATATTTAGTGTTAGCGTCCCCCTCTTTGAACCATAATTGTTGCGAACGTTCATGCCAATCCATTTCCCTCTTCAAGTCTTCTTCCGCTACTACCTCCTACCACTTTTTCCGAGTTTCCAATTCATGGTCAAACAAAGGAGAAGCCAACTCCTTTGCATCCAACTGCTGCACTTCCAAGAGGGTTCCATGGAATTTTTGTTCTCTCAGTGCAGCAACAACAGATCCATACTCCTTTAACATAACTCGCATAGATGCAAGTTTAGAGGCCAATCTGATTGTTGCTGTACCATCTACCTACTTAGTTCTCCACCATGCTTCAAACATTTCATGAAAACCTGGTTCTCTGAGCCAGATCTTTTGAATTTGAAATAGGAACCAACTTGTGCATTTTCTCCACTATCCCAAACCAATGGTGTATGGTCTGAAAAGGGGCGCTCCAGACTAACCACAGACGATAGCTGGAAATTTTCCATCAGGTCTGTGTTCCCAAAGAACCTATCTAATTTTGACATCAAGCCTTTTCCACTTCTCTAAGTAAAATCCACCCTGCAGCGGGATACTCATTTAGACCCAAATTTTGTACTGTCAGTTGGAAGCCAAGAGAGGAACTGTCCATAAGCCCACTTGATATGTCCATCTCTATCAATGTACAATTGAAGTCACCACCTATCAGCCATGGATGCCCTTGTGAATGACTTGCAATTGCTGATAAATCATCCCATAATTCAGATTGACTGCCAGCGGTAGTTGAAGTCACCACCTATCAGCCATGGATGCCCTTGTGAATGACTTGCAATTGCGAATAAATCATCCATAATTCAGATTGACTGCCAGCGGTACATAGCCCATAAACCCCTGTAATAAACCACTCCATCTCCCCTTGAACCATCTTGCACCTACAGTAGATTGCATGCCTAGACTTAAAAGTCTCAGTCACTTTTAGGCATGCCTCCCTCCACCAAAAGGCCACACCTCCAGACCTTCCTTGGGCATTCAGAGACACACAATCAGTACTCCCTATCCACTTCATTTCATTCCACATGGGACTATTTTCATCCTCAATATGTGTTTCCTAGATGAGTGCGCAGTCAATCTCCCACTCCCTTAAATATCTCACAAGCGAGGCCCTTCGAATTTTGTCGTGCAACCCACGCATGTTCCATGTGTGGACTCTTATCTCCCCTCCTAATATCCCCCTTTATCTGCTTATTGCACACATTCTACTCTAAGCACTATTGCAATAGAGTTCTCATCCATCTTCCTAGAATCAACATTTCTTCTTTGCCTTAACTTGTAATGAGATCTCCCTAAGGTAGACATTGATGTAGCATCAACCCCAAATTTCAAGCCTTCTACAGCATGAAAAGGAGGATGCTGTTTTAGAGAATTAACTGGGACTTCTTGTATAACCCCCATAGCTAAATCCTCTTCTACTGCAAGTTGGTCACTCCTCATTTCAACCATCTCCTCTTCCATCCCTATGTAATGGTGATCCTTCCTCTTCTTTGGCTCAAGTGCCTCCTTTGGTATGTTGCAACCTAGCTCCTGGGTGGGTTCCTCTCTCACAACCTCTGCAAAAGTTCACTTCACTTCCTGCTCCTGGAAGTCTATCACACATCCAAATCGCAGCCGTAATAGCCATGAACTGCCTCCACACCGAAGGATAATCTTCTCTGGTACCAACCCACCTCTGAAGACCTCAACTTTAACACATAGTAGGCAGCCATCTCCTTCCCATAAACCTACCTTCTCATCCTCTACCAACTTTGCAAACCTTGCAAGCATGGATGCAACCACACTTCTCGATCTTAGATGCAATAGTAGACCTTTGATTTCCAACCTCCCAGATCGAGAGCCAGCCCTCTAAGGTGGTCGATCTGGCAAGGCACCATCAAACGATGACACTAGCCTCCATAACCCTGTTACATTCTCAAATGCAGTCGATTGGAACCTATGTCGCTGCACATCAATCATGCCCAATCCAAAAACCACAAATAGTGTAAGAGAGAGGGTGGCAATCTTCCAACCTTCAACTAATAGGGATAGGGATCTTACCAGTAATTGAAGACACTCCAGTGACGGGTTTCTAATCATCACTTCTTCGACCAGAGCACCTCTGAGCATGTTGTATCAGAAAATGTACGCAAACGGGATTGAGTTTTGAAAACTCGTCGATGTAGTATGATTTGTGAAGAAATTCATCAACAGATAAATTTATACTGAAATTTGTAAAGAGATTAGGAGTTAAACACAGGGAGGCTATGTCAATCTAAAATCCACGATTATATTTTTTTGGTATTTCTATTTTGAAAGCAAGATAATCACAATGAAATTGATATTCACACTAAGTGAGAGAGAGAGAAAGAGAAAGAAAAATCGCTTTGTATCTAAATACTATTTCTACAAGTAGAAAGCAAAAATTGATTACAGCTAGAAAGCGGAAAATTCCATTCTAGAAAGTGATAAAGAAGGGAGAGAGATGTTTTCCTCCTTGACAGTTGCCTGGAGGATTAGCCAGACAGGGCGACGCCTGGAAGATGAAGGATGAAGACGGAAGAAGAAGAATGGAGCAGGAAGAACCGAGGGTGAGGTAGGGCATCATCATCGTCATAGGATCCACTTTCGGAATGGGGGAGAGAAAACTTTGATTTTAACTCTAGAGGAGCATCCCTAGTTTGGGACAAGCTTCTTTAGAGCTTTGGAGAGGGAGAGAGGTGAAGGGATGAAGAAAGTGTGGGGGTCGTAGGGCTATATATAGGTTTAGATTAGAGTGGCAAAAAAGTCAGTTGTCATCAAAACATTAATGTCAAGTCTTTAGTGATGGATTTATCCGTCACTAAAGGCCTGAACATGGGCGACGTGCGCATGCTCCCTCACCTCCTCACGCCCAACGCTTAACCACATTCTTTGATCCTTATGACTGGACGACTTAAAGTCATTAGCACCAACGCCTCTTTGTGCACCCGTGTTAGATCGTGTGTGCGATCGTGCGTCGAATAGTGCGTGCGTGATCCGCGCGGTTTGGGTGCGCCACATGGCTGCTCTTGTCGCCACTCATCTTTGATCCAATGGCTTGATTTAGCCGTGCATGTGTCCGCAGTCGATTTTGCAGTGCACGGGGCTTGAATCCATGACCTCACCTTGAGAGTGGCATATGCCACCACTGTGTTGAGTGGCTGGATTGTCATGGAGAAGAGAATGGCATCCAGAGCTCGTGGTTGTTGGATGGAAATCTAACGACGCAAATCTCTCGCGGTCCTCTCATCAGATGAGTGTGAAGGATCGACTAGAGCTCATCTTAGCCGTTGGATTGAAATCCAACGGCTAAGATTGATCGATCATCTGAGGATAGAGAGAGAGCGCAGCAGGTCTTTAAACTTTAGCTAGGCCAGTTTGAGCGGTCGAGATGGTGCCACGTGGTGCCATCTTGGTTGTCCATCTTCTATGACTTGTAGAAGGTGCCACAGATGTCGAATTGGGCTGATTTTTGTGCTGTTATGCTGCGATCATCGATTCGAACCCATCCGTGCAGTCGGATTTGTCATCTAGAGTATGGATTTACACCATCTTAGCCTTTGACCTATGGTTTTCCTCAGACATATCTGATACTACGGAAGTCTGATCAGGGCAATCTTGGAGTTGTTGAACTCCAATTATCACCTTGATCAGATCCATATGGTTGGATCTTCAATCCGAGGCCCCAAATGAATATCACCCTGTTACCTAACCACAAAAAGAGAAAATTAACCTAAACTTTATACAATCTAACCTAAATGCAAGTTGATGCATGTTATGTAATATTTATAATGTATGATGCAACTATACGCCTAAGAACATGCATAAATAGACAGTTTATGTGATACAAATGAGTTTACATCACACCCACATGCCTATCTTTTGCTAGTCTCTAGCAAAACTACATGCTATTTATAAGATAATTAGACTAGATTTCTTGGGCAATAGTTATTTTTCAATGCTTATGAATTTCAACTTTGACCTGAACTACAGAGACACAACAACGCCTAGGTGTCTGCCAAAATGCAGACCACCTCAAGACCTCTCCTTATTCAAAGAAGGATCTTTTTCTTCTTTTCTTCTTTTCTAATTTTTTTGGATTTTTGAGTTTAGGCTTTTAGAGCAGCTTTCTATAGCCACTCAACCCACCCAAGACTCGAAGAGAACTCTAAGTTCTAAGCATCTTTGTGTGAAATGTGACAAGCTCACTGATTAGCGATTAGAATGGACTTCGAGTTTCTACACCCCTAGGTGGCCTTGAAAAGAAATTTTTCCTAAAGGTGTATCTATTCGACCGGTAGCTTTCTCCCTACTTTTATTTTTATGAGGTCAACACAAGGGTGAACCTAGTGTATATCTCCATGGCTTATTCTCCTTCTCCACTTCTTCCTAAGTGTTTTGGAATTATACGTGCATTTCTTGATCTTGGTTCTGGACAACTTACCAATGGACAGTTACCCACGATAACTTGCTAGCCATACTCGTGCGGTGAAGTGTGGCTTTTTTTCTTTTTCTTTTCTTTTCTACGTTTCTTTTTTTTTTTGGGATTTTTTTTTCTTCAAGTAGGTGGCTTCCCTGATCTAAGATTTACCTAAAGGTAGCAGGAAATGAATGGTCATGTGACTGGGTTCTGGACAACCTACCAATGGGTTGTTACCCATGATAACTTGCTAGCCATACCACCCTAGAAGGTTCATTAGTTACCCAATTCCATAAAAATCGTCGAAAAGCGAGTTAATGCAAATAGTGTGTAGATGCTTAGATTGAAAATCCCCTCAAATCAAAGGGCGGGTTGATAAGTCGTGTACTTATCACTCCAACTTATTTAACCAATTAAAATATGAATTTAGAATGGCGAGGACTTAAGAAACAAGTCCACATTATAGTAGACATCCAGGCTGATTAAGCCCAAAGACCTAAAGGGTCTAAGTGTTAAAATCATACAGTTTTATTCTCTAAGATTGAAAATTTTCTAAAGCCCAAGTTCTCTTTCCTAACTCAACTCTTTTCTTTTTTAATAAATAAAAAGAAAACAAAAAAAAGTCTACGGAGTTGACAAAATAATTTAGAGATGAATACCCACCACCACATGGCTATCTAATGCAATGTCCTCATTGTATTAAAAAGACATGAAACAGAGTGGAGTAGAGTAGAAAGCACCTGAATTACCTGAATAACGGGTCCACTCTAAGATGAAAATAAATTGTATATGTGATGAATTTAGTGCCTTCAACTAGGCACACTATACAAAGAAGAAGAAATAAAGAATTCACAGGTGCAAGTCTTCATCAGAATAAAAAAATTTAGCTTCGGACCTGTTAGGAGAAGATGTCCACAGATGTGGGTCAGATTGTGATGCAGACCCATGCCACATAGTCGAGTATATCTAAGGTTTTAGATAAAAATTATCCAAAACTTGAGATCAATATGCAAGCGAGGTCAAGCCTGCCATTTGTGTGGATGCGGTAAACACATATAAATTCATCGTAAAATGCTTATTTGTGATAGTTCCTAGGCTTAGCACTGCATATCATCATATAAATATTGCATAGCATGCATCATTCTGCAATTAGAGTAGTTGTTTATATTTTAGGTTAATTAGGTCCTTTTTATGGTCAGGAGAAAAGAGGATTTATTTTAGGGCATCGGATGGACGATCAGACCATACGGATCTGATTGGAATGACGATCGGAGACTAACGCCTCTGAAATCGTTCAGATCGGAATCCCGTAGCATCACATTAAGCCTGAGGAGGATCAACGGCCAGGGGGCAATGCGACATCCATACGGGTTTCGGATGGAAAATCCAACCATACGGATGGATCTAGAGTGACGATCGCAGTTCAACATCGCGGGAATCATCTTGATCTGAGCACTGTAGCACCCTCTACAAGAAGAAGATGGATAGCCCAGATGGCACCATGTGGCGCCATCCAGATCGCCTAACTCCTTCATCCGCGCCCTTCAATCCTAGCCATTGGATCAAGATCCAACGGTTGGGAAGTGGACGCACCAAGCCACTCCACACGACACAAAGGAAGGATTGCCGCAATGGTGGGAGCGTTGGTTTGCAAAGGAGGGGCGCAGGTTCAAATCCCTGCAGCCCCCGCAATTTCCAATTTGGCCTGCAGCTCAGCAGTAGCCGCGTAGTAGCATAACGTACGCGTACGTGCATGCTAGCGCACGCCAGCACACGTGCGACATGAGTGAGCGAAGCGCACAGCGCCAGTAGAGCGCACGCCAGATGGGAGGCATGCGGATCTTCAGCGACACACCTTTAGTGACACTTGTAGCTGTTACTAATGGTCTGCACATGCTAGCAGGAGGATTTGAAAGGTGGATCTTCAACGACAACTGCAGCGACGTTTATGGATGTCACTAAAGGCCCGTGCGTGCCAGCAAGAACAATTGAATGGCGGATCTTCTGCGACAGTTGCAGCGATGTTTGTGGATGTCAGTAAAGACCAAGATACGAGTTTTGCTCTTCTCCACCGCTATAAAATGATCTACACTCCCTCCCTTCCAAGCTATCTCTACCTACTCTACTCCCACCTACTCCCAAGCTGTAGCAAGCCTACTAATGCTCCATTAGAGCTTGTTTTCAAGCTCCCAAGGTGCCTATTAGTGTAGCGAACCTCTGCCCCACCAAATATTCCTCCAACTTCCCATCTCCCTTCATAGGTCACCATGGAGCCGTCCTCTTACCTCCATTCTGATAGCAGATCAACTCTGTCTTCTCACCTCCATTCCGGAGCCATGTCGAAGCTTTCCTCAACCTGACATCCTCCAGCACCTCACCTCCGTCGTCCCACTCCTCACCTCCTTCATTCGAGCTTCTGCCAGGCGCCGTTGTCTCACCGAACAACCGATTTGGGAGATTTCCTCTCGCCTCCCTCTCTTTATATGATTTCATAGTTTCTTGTAATTGACATTAGAAGTAATATATCAGATTTGTTCTACATCTCTTTCTTGTGATACATTTGCTTGATTTCTTTTATTTCAAAATACAAAAAAATAACAAAACCCCAAAATACCAAAAAGAAACAAAACAAAGTGCGATTTTCAATAAAGTAAACATCGCCTCCTTATGTTTGACCCGAGACTCCCTTGGAGTTTCGGTATAAATTTTATTTGATCAACGTGTTTTGCAACTACGATGATGGGTTACTTGTAACCCCTATTTCTTACACGCAAAACATGCACGACCATTTTGGCACCGTTGCCGGGGAGGTAACAGAATTTACTTTATTATTTATTGTGCTTCTTTGCATTTACATAGCACTAACCCTACTTTTCTTTGATCTACTATCTTGCAGGTACCCTAGCATGGAGATCCAAGTGCGGTAGATCGGAGTAAAGTGCAGGTAGAGTACTCTATAAGTGTCCCCCACTTCCCCCCCCACTAGTTCATTTCACCACAATCATAACCAAGACCTAATCTACTTAGGTGTTTGCATAAACCCTAGGATAGAATTGTTTATCTTGTTTGCCACCTTTATCCACCTCAACCCCACATTTAAAATAAAAAACAAAAAAAAGGAGATACTGTGGGACGAATCAATATGCACACTCTATACACCCACATTTGAGGCACATAATCAGACTTGATTTTTATTTACTCAACTGGGATTCCGACCTATGGACCCAGTACATGAATTCAACACATAAAAGAGTAGAAATCATATTAGGTTAATCACCTTTTTGTGTGCCTTAATCGGTGGTACATTTGAGCCGATTGATTGAATTGTTTGGGCCGCACCACCTAATCTAAAAGAGGTTCATTGTGT
This sequence comes from Thalassia testudinum, assembly GCA_037157565.1. Lineage (NCBI taxonomy): Eukaryota > Viridiplantae > Streptophyta > Magnoliopsida > Alismatales > Hydrocharitaceae > Thalassia > Thalassia testudinum. Next base: position 21,051,089 of record JAZHRO010000026.1, on the reverse strand, counting down.
ATATACCCCATAGGATTCAATACTTAGGTGAAGCCAGGCACTCCATATTTTCTTGATTTACAAAGGAAAAATACTTGAACTCGTGCTTTCAAAATTTGGATTGCCCCACAAACTTTGTTTGAAAACACCTAATATTTGAATCCTAAAAGCTATTAAGCAAGATTTGAATCCTAAAACTAACCTCATCATTAATAATCTTGCTTGAAAACCTCTTAGTTGTGCACATTCACACATGATCAAACGAATCATTAAGGGCCCATCACATTCTATAGCACCAATATCCCAAGCCTAACAAAAATTCAGTAGACATTGGCCATAAGGACTGATTTGCTCTACGGGATCCAGATTGAGATTATTCATGATTAACCTTCTTAAACTAGTCAATCTGATGTCTAGTGAAACGCTTCGTAGGCAACCGGGTTTTATTGTTGTAGCGTTGTAGTATAGCCAGTTATTGCCAACATTTCAAATATAAATTTTTTTTACTCGGAAAATAAAAGAGTTCCCGAGGTCGAACTCAGGGAGCAAGTTGTATTCTAGAGATATACATGTTTCTTTTACAAAAATAAAGAAAGAGAGAGAGAAAGAATTTATTGTCTTCTTTTCTCTTTGTTTTCTCCTCGTCTCAGATCTTCTTCTTCTTTCAGCTGTTCTTGCTTCTTCTTTTTTTTCTTCTGTCTTTCTTCAGATCTTCTTCTTTCTTCTTTGTTTTTCTTCTTTCAGTTCTTCCCTTGTTCTTTTGTGTTCTCCTCTGCCTCGCCTTCTTCTGTTGTTCTTCAGATCTTCTTCTTTCTTCTTTTCCTTTTCCAGTCAGGACGTCGCCCCTCCTTCTTTCTTCTTTTCCCTTCAGGACGTCGTCTGATTTCCAAATCAGACAACTTAAACTGCCTGTTGCTACAGTGTCTCCCTCAGCTTCCTTCTTCTTCCGCGGTTCTTCTTCTTCACCTGTGCCTGCACACTTCAGAGCTTACGTCAGAGGACAAAACCTACTCTACCCTCTCCCCCCGCGTCTCTCTCTCTCTGAAACCACTCTTGGGAAAGCTCTCCCAGAGCTGCCGGGTAATCGGGTTCGGGTCACGCCCGGGTCCAGGCCCACCGGCGTGCGTGGTGGGCGAGGAGTGCAGGTCAGTCTAAGTCGGGTCGGGTCAGGTCCGCGGGGCATGAGCGCGGACGAGACCGGGTAACCGGGCGGGTGAAGGGGACCTCACCCCGTGTGCTGAGGCAGTAAGGCTAGTGCACAAAATCAATTTAAACAGTGGAAAGGTTGTGAGGCTTACCGATGTGGGACTAAACGTAGACCTCTCCTCGCGTGCGCCTGCTGGGAGACCGCGGCCTAGCTTCTGCAGCTACGGCTTCGATTTGCGTAGGTTGCTGGCTGGCTGCCTTCGCAAGACTTCCCGTAATCCGCAGCAGCTGGAGACCTGGAGTCCTCAAGCCTGGAGCGCGGGAGAAGCTGCTTCAATGTGCGTTAATGGCGGTCGAACCTCAAAACCTGTCGGACACGAATATGGCCTCTCGGCCTGATCAAACCACTGGGGAACCTTCGCCGTGGCACGGCGAAGGTGAGGAGCTGCGCGGCAAGCCGCAAGGTGGTGTCTGGCGGCAGCCCTAGGTTGGACTGCAACCGGAGGAATGGGTTTGTTCAGGGGAGCGTTACGGAGGTGTGGAGTGGCAGTGGAGGGGTGGGGGGTGCTCAGTGTGATGAGGCGGAGGTTCGGTGAGGGTCGGCGAGGTGTGTGAGGCTGTGGAGCGATGGGAACATCTCGCCGGAGGGTGGCCGGAGACGAAGGGGGTGACGATGGTCAGGGTCGGTCGAGGGCTTAATTGAACAAATTGAAACCGGGGAAAGAAAGAGGAGAGGAAGGGAAGTAGTTCTAACTTACTTGCAGGGACGAAGGGGGAGCAGTAGGGCGACAGTCGTATCGACTGTCGCCGTTGGAGAAGATGCTCAGGGAAAGGGGCGGCGGCGAGCAGAGAGCCGGAGAGGTGCCAGCTGGGTACGGCGTGGCGCGGGAAGAGTAGGGGAGGAAGTCTCTGCTGCTGGTATTGCGGCAGAGCGGATAGGAGGAGGGGGAGAAACCGCCGGAGCTGGTGAGCGTCTGCTGGAGAGAGAAGAGAGGAAAGTTGGGGGTTTTCTCCGTCAGATCCGAGCTGCCCCGGCCTGTGGAGCAACGGGGGGTATTTATAGGGATCAAAACAGGGAGGGAGGCGGAGGGAGACGACGTGTCTCCCTCGCCGGAGGATGGCCGGAGACGAAAACCCATACCGTCCGTGCGTTCGCACGGCCGGTATGGTGGGCTACAGCGACCAGGGGGGTGTCCCTGCGACGGCTGACAACGCAGGGCACCCCTGGTTTACTTGCCAGGCTTTCCCCCTCACCCTGCGCGGCGCCATGCTCCGCGCAAGGTCGCCGGAGCATGGTGCTGGCCGGTTTTGCACTGGGGACCTGAATGCAAAGAACGAAGGAGAGTTAGGGGCCAAAATGCGACGGTTCAAAAGTTGAGGGCCAAAAAGTAAATATATGAGGACCAAAGTGTAAAGTCGGTCAAGGAGGTTTCTTCTTAGGCTCAAGTTTTTATACATGATTAATTAGGACCTAAGGAATCTGATGGTGAATTTTATTTCTATATTAAACCTTGTTTGATCGGTCAATTTATGCGAAAACCCAGATTAAGTTATTAATTGGGCATGGTTCTCAATGTAGGTCAACATGGGTTCTGAAGGCCAAATTGAAGGTTCTAAACCCTAGAGATTATTTTTCTATGAATTTTAGAGGGTTTATTCTATTTTTACTTTGCCTCGAACCTCGTGAATTGAAGTGGGTTGTTTTAGGGTTACAGATTATCATTTAGTTCCTTGGAATTGCTGTAGCCCTTGCTAGATCATCTCATCCCACTTTTATTCTTATTAAGTTGCTTTGACCTATGTTTGGACCCTGAATTACCCTGTATGCAGATTATACTGGTAAAATTGCATTTTTACCCCTTATGACTTGTTTTCTCCTTAAACTCAGAATTCTCTGAGTTAAGCCTTTCCTTGAGTTATGTAGGAGCGTTTATCCTTTGTATTGGGTCAAAATGAGCTAGTTATGGCTCATGATGAGGTTCTCATCTTACCCCCATGCCTAGCTTTTGCTAGTCCCTTAGCAAAAACTTAAGGTTTCAACCCTTGTTCTAGACCATGAAGTTCTTAATAGCTTTAGATAAGTGCTTCTTTATTTGAGCTTAGATTAGGTTAGAATGCTGACCATAGGCCTAAAAGGTACTCTAGTACCAATCAAGATCCAAATCTGTCTAGCCTTAGCCTCAGTCTCTAGCAAAGGTTTTTAAGGTCCACAAGAACTAACCTAAGGTTTATTGGACTTTGTGGTTAAAGCACCCGTGCTTGAAATGATTTTAGCCCTAGCTCAGTTCGCAGTGCGTTTGTAAGAGAGAGATAGAAAGTTTTTCTGTTTGGAGAGTTTTCTCTCTCTTTTTCTTTTTAGTTCTAGCCTAGGATTGGCTTTTCAACACGGTCTGTATCAGATTCCTTGCTCCCATCACCAATCCTCAAGGGTTCCTGGCGATCGATGCTTCGAGATAGCACCGCCCATGGCAACCCCTGGAACCCTGGCTATTGAGATTTCGAGATAATCCCACCCATGGTGTTCCGTGGCCGAATCCAGACCCTGGCAATTGACACTTCGAGATAATGCCATCCATGGAATCTGAACCAGCAGAGTGCTTACATGCCCCCAGTAGGATATGTAAATATCCTAAGAAACAAGCACCGAGGAGATGATATTTTGTTACGCATCTTCGAGGGGATTTCCCACCTCTCCGCGCTGGGAACTCGTCCAAATCAACTTGTGTTGATCGGCCGCTCCTATTCTAGGTGTTCTTTTCAGAATTTTGCGATGCTTCTGCGTGATTCTGATTTTTACGCTTACTGAACCAGGCTGTGTGTGAGGTTAGGGTGCTTAGGTTACTGAGTCCCGTAAACCAAAAATTAGTTAACGAGGCCAAATACTCCCTAAGCCTTAGACCTAATACTTCAGCTTTTCATTTTCCTCAACCTCTTGAGGAGTGTCTAGATCTTAATGGGTACTAAGAGTCTATTCAAGAATGCCTAAGGTTTGCGTTCTTACTAATCTCATGATGCACTTTTCAGTTATTTTCTTGAATGAGGTCTAGAACTTAGGTTAATTCCTTAGTTCCTTACTAATGACTATCACCTTTTCTCATAATTTTTGTGCTCCTTTTTCATTTTGTTTCTTTTCTCCTTCACAAAATTTCCTTCTCCTCTTTTCCTCTTATTCTTTTTCGAAAAAATTTTTTAATTTTTATGGTGTTTTTGTCATATGTGAATTTTTTTGTTTGAAACCTTTTCTTACAAGTTTTGCACTTCCATACCCCCCCATGCCTAAGATTTGCTATGTCCTCATTGTAACCTAGGGGGTTTTTATTTAACTTAGTTCATTCCTTAAGACAGAAATTTGGATGAGTGGATGGGTTGGGTTGAATTTTTGCGGACGATTTCTAATCCCAGATGCAAGCATCTGAGGTGGGGTCGGCTGTCTACAAGGGTGAACTTTGAATGCAAAAAGGTGTCAGAATAAGTTTCAGGTTTTCAAAGAGAATGACGGGCTGCCTCCCGTTAAGCGCTGAGTTTTACGCCATCGGCTAGGCGCAATAAGCTCAAGGGGAAAGGAGGATATAAGATGCCTCAGCCAAATCAGTAGAAGTTACATCAATGAACGGCTTGGGTCTCTGACCGTTCACGATGAAAGGTTCAGAATCGTGGCTGAGTGGACTGATTTCGATTGCTCCATTTCCAAAAACCTGTCGGACCAAAAATGGTCCGACCCACTTGGATCTCAGTTTTCCTGGGAAGAGTTTTAGTCGGGCATCAAAGAGTAGGACCTTTTGACCAGGATGAAAGATCTTTCTCGAGATGTGTTTGTCGTGGAAGGCTTTAACCCGCTCCTTGTAGATTTGCGAGTTCTCGTACGCGTCTAGGCGTAATTCATCGATCTCGCTGATTTGGAGTCTTCTGTGGGTCCCAGCCTTGGAAAGATCTAGATTACAGTTCCGTACTGCCCAATAGGCTTTATGCTCCAGTTCTACGGGAAGGTGGCATGCCTTTCCGTACACCAGTCTAAAGGGAGACATGCCCAATTGGGTCTTGTGGGCGGTCCTATAGGCCCACAATGCTTCCGGAAGTCGGGACGACCAGTCCTTCCTGTCAGGTCGAACAGTGACTTGCAGGATTTTCTTGATCTCCCGATTAGACAGCTCAGCTAGACCATTAGTTTGGGGGTGGTAAGGAGTAGAGATTCGGTGAGACACCCCGTATTTGGTCATCAGTGACCTAAACTGAGCATTTGTGAAATGGGTCCCTCCATCAGAGATTATTGCACGAGGAATCCCGAACCTTGAGAAAATGTGTTGATGAATGAATTTGAGAACGATTCTGTGATCACTGGTTCGGGTTGGTATGGCTTCGATCCACTTGGACACGTAGTCCACAGCCAACAGAATGTATTCGAAACCATCCGAAACAGGAAAGGGGCCCATAAAATCAATCCCCCAAACATCAAAGATTTCGCATACTAGAATCGGTTGCATAGGCATCATGTCGCGATGACTCATGTTGCCCAAAGTCTGGCAACGACTGCATGCCTTGCAGTGATTGTATGCATCTTTGAACAGTGTGGGCCAGTAAAAGCCGCATTGGAGGACTTTTGATGCGATTTTATGCCCGGCGAAATGGCCACCGCATGCCTGGTCATGGCAGAAAGAGAGGATATTGTTGAATTCCCCTTCCGGGACACATCTCCGGATGATCTGATCGGCACCTATGCAGAAGAGGTACGGGTCTTCCCAAATGTAATACTTGGCATCGGAGCGTAATTTGTCTTTCTTGGCCTTCGGCCAATCGGAGGGGATCTGATGAGATGCCAAGTAATTTACTACATTAGCAAACCATGGAAGGCTAGTACCAATAGTCAGCAGGTGCTCATCGGGAAAATGCTCAGTGATGGGTCCGGAAGGGTCAATTATTTCAGAAGGAAGACGGGACAAGTGATCAGCTACCACATTTTGCTTTCCCGCTTTGTCGCGAATCTCAAGGTCAAATTCTTGCAACAGCAAGATCCATCGGATTAATCGAGGTTTCGCGTCCTTCTTTGCAAGGAGATGCCTCACAGCTGTGTGATCCGAGTATATGATGACACGGGAACCCAGAAGGTACGATCTGAACTTTTCTAGGGCAAATACTACAGCTAGCAGCTCTTTCTCAGTAACCGTATAGTTACGCTGAGCCTCATCGAGTGTTTTGCTGGCGTAGTAAATGGCTACAGGTTTCCTGTCAATTTTCTGCCCCAAAATCGCTCCTACAGCGAAGTCGGATGCATCGCACATGATCTCAAAGGGTTGAGACCAATCAGGGGACTGTAGGATCGGGGCTTGGGTGACTCGGTCATGCAGGATTTCAAATGCTTGAGTGCATTCCTTGGAAATTTCAAAAGGAACATCCTTGGAGAGAAGAGTGGTCAGGGGGCGCGCGATTTTTGAAAAATCAGGGATAAATCGTCGATAAAAACCGACATGCCCTAAAAAGGAACGGATGTCCCTGATCGAGCTAGGCATAGGAAGGTGAGAAATCAGATTAACCTTAGCTCGATCCACTTGGATACCTTTCTCTGAAATTGAGTGTCCCAGGACAATTCCCTCAGGCACCATGAAATGGCTCTTTTCCCAGGAAAGAACCAAATTCACATCGATGCACCGCCTGAGTATCTGGACCAAGTGTTGGAGGCAATCGTCGAATGATGCTCCGAAAACTGAAAAGTCATCCATGAAGACTTCCAGATAATCACCTACCATATCTGAGAATATGGCAAGCATGCATCGCTGAAAAGTAGCGAGTGCATTGCAAAGACCGAAAGGCATCCTTCGGAAAGCGTATGTTCCGAAGGGGCAGGTGAACGTGGTCTTTTCTTGGTCCTCAGGATGGATTGCCACCTGGTTATAACCGGAGTACCCGTGAAGAAAGCAGAAGAACCTATTTCGCGCAAGTTTTTCGAGAATTTGATCAATGAAGGGTAGTGGGAAATGATCCTTCTTTGTGGAGGAATTTAGTCGGCGGTAATCTATACAGACTCTCCACGAGTTGGCTAATCGGGTAGGAATGATTTCTCCGGTCTCAGTCGTTATAGTGGTGAGTCCTACCTTCTTGGGCACGACCTGAATTGGGCTCACCCAACGACTATCGGAGATCGGGTAGATGATCCCGGCATCTAACCACTTGATGATCTCCTTTTTCACGACCTCCTGCAGATTGGGGTTTAAGCGTCTCTGCATTTCACGAGAAGGTCGTGTGCCCTCTTCTGAATAGATATGATGAGTACAATAAGAGGGACTTATTCCAGTCAAATCATCGAGAGTCCATCCGATGGCTCTGCGATGTTGCTGGAGGACAACAATCAGACGGGATTCCTGTTCAGGACTGAGGTTGGAATTAATAATCACAGGAAGGGTCTGATTAGAACCCAAAAAGACGTATTTCAAGTGAGCAGGAAGGGGTTTCAGTTCGAGGATGGGGTTTTCAGCAGCAGCGGGTGGTTCAGTATAGATGTGAGGTTCAAGGGTGGGAGTTACTGGGTTGTTCATATCTGGATTCGACTCCTCTGTTTGCGGGTCAAGATCCTTCTGTGGTTGATGAGGCATACTCGAGTCATTCTGGAGGTGTGATTCATCAACCAAAGTCTTGATGTCACAAATTTGTTCGATGACGCCGCAATTAATTCCTTGTTGGGCCTTAAATATATCAATTTTCAGTGTTTGATCTCCAAACTTAAGCTCTATTTGGCCCTCCTCACAGCTGATGTTGGCTCTAGCAGTAGCCAAGAAAGGTCTCCCTAGAATGATTGGTGTATCCCTAGGGTTCTCAGGTGCATCCATATCTAAGACTATAAAGTCCACTGGAAAATAGAAATCCCGCACTCTTACAATAACATCCTCGAGAATCCCTTTTGGTGACTTTATAGATCGATCTGCTAATTGTAATGTCACCTCAGTTGGTTTTAGCTCAGATTCTTCTAGATGGTCAAGTAAGGATGTGGGTATCAGGTTTATGGATGCACCCAAGTCTAACAATGCTCTATCAAATTGGGTACCACCTATCTTACAGGAAATCAGGGGAGTCCCAGGATCTTTTGCCTTGGGTAGGAGTCTACTAAGGATTACAGAGCTGGCTTGCTCTGACAGAACAATTGGGCTCCCTCCCTTGGTTCGCGGCTTACGCTGGGGTGTACATATATTCTTTAGAAATCGTGCGTAAGCTGGTATGTGGCGGATTGCATCCATCAAGGGGATGTTTATGTGGACCTGCTCAAAGAGCTTGACCAGGTCCTCCTCAGGGGCCACGGGTTTGGTGGTCTTCTTTCCCTTGGTCAAGGCCTCGGGAAACGGGATCTTGGTTGGTTCTCCTAGGATAGGTTCAGGTTGTGGATCCGGAACAGCGGTATCTTGGACAACTATCCTAGGGTCATGGTTATCAGGCTTGGAGTGATTTGGATAATGCGGGTCTTGAGTTGTTTTACCACTACGTGTTGTTACAGAATTTAATCCGGCCTGATTCTGGTTTGGGTTTGGTAAGAGGGGTGGCTGCTGCTGAAATCCCGCTTAAGAAGTTGAGGCTTCCATCTCGTCTGGAGATGGAGCAGTAGGGGCCTGATAAATCCATTGAGCGTGGCCGAAATTTGGATTCATAACGCGCTTCTGGGTTGGCACGTTATTTGGGTTAGGAAGAGGTTGGGAAGGGAGTGTGCCTAGCTGGCGAGAATTTGCCAACTAGGCCAGTTGAGTTTTAACTTCAGTAAGCTCGTCCTTGTGCTGTTTTTGAATAGCCGCATTCATTTTTTGAATGTTAGCCAGAGTCTGAAGGATTAGGGACATTTGATCCTGATTTGGCCCTGATGGATAAGTAGGGTTGGGCCGAGGCTGAGGCGGCTGGTAATGACGAGAGGGCTGTGGGCGGGACTGAAAAGGTGGTCTTTGGGTTTGGGAATTTCCCGCCCACTGAAAATTGGGATGGTTTCGCCATCCAGGGTTGTAAGTGTTGGAGAATGGGTCGTTCTGGATGGCGTTGAGGTCCTCGTAGGTCTGAGGAACCTCCTGAGAATCAGGGAAAGGGGGAATGGAGTTCCCCCGGCTGGTGTAGAAAGGATCGGATGATCCTCCGATCCAAGAATCAGATGGGGATGGATATGGATCCATCCCAGGGGAAGGTCGGTGGAGGATGTTTTGCACAGTTTCCTGTGTGGAAGGAGGTTGTGCAAAGGAGTTACGCGCGGAGGTGGCTCGCTGCAAGTGCTGAGTCAGCTCATCCACCTTCTTTTCAATGATTGAGACCTTGTCCAATCGACTGGCCATTAATTCCAGGTCGACTGATGCGGACAGGCCTTGCGTCTCATGTGCTCCCTTAAGATTCGTCGCTGCGCAGGTATTCGTCCTGTCGAATAATCCCATGGAGTCATTGTTGATGGAGTTCTCGCACATATTTTCGAGAATCTCCCATACGGTGTCTTCATGTTGACCCATGATGTTTCCTCCGCAAGTTGCATTGACGAAAAGGCGGATGTCCTCACGGAGTCCCTGGTAAAAAGATTGGACTTGTTCCCATTTAGGAACTCCGTGATGGGGGCACTTTCTCATGAGATCCTGAAAGCGATCCCATGCCTCATGGAGAGGTTCTCCTGATTGTTGAGTGAAGTGTGTAATCTGATGGCGCAAGGCGTTGGTCCGACCAACGGGAAAAAACTTTTTCAAAAATTCAGATTGAAGTTCTTCCCAAGTGTTGATCGGCCGGGTATGAGTTTGATACCAATGGGCGGCCTTGTCCATAAGAGAAAAGGAGAACATCTTCATGAGAAGAATATCCCGATTTTGCGCATCTGATCCAAAAGTGTGGGCCAGATGCTTTAGCTGTTTGATGTGCTGGAAGGGATCTTCAGAATTAAGCCCATGGAATTTAGGTATAGCATGAATCATGTTGGGCTTTAATTCGGAATCAGGTCCTCCAGTCGGGATTCTGACTCGAGGCTCAATGGCCACCGCAGCAGGATTGTAGTGGTCCCGCATCATAGGACGCTGTGGTGGGTGCACGAAGTTTTGGAAGAGGTCATTGAGTCGCTGGAGCTGGTGTTCCAGATTATTTTCTTCCTCAACTGGCTGAGCCATGATGGGGGAAGAAGAACTTGGTTCTGAATCAGAAGAGAGAATAATGTGAGGGTGTTGCGGCACAAACACGGGCGTCGAGGCTTGGCCCTGACGAGAGCAAATTTCTAAAGGAGGTCTTAAGGGTGGTCTTAGGGACCTCCTTCCGTACATGCACTGTTGGAAGAGGTAAGTTTAGAAGGTGCTGGACCCAATCAAGACACCCAAAAATGTGTTGGGTGACTATAGAGGTGCGGGGCAGATGGACCCCTTGATCAGAAAGATCGTCCACCTGAGAATTACCTGGGCAGCCAGAGAGGGAGAGTCCTGCGAAGACCCCTACACGGTAGAGCGTCCCCACGGGTTACAGGGTTTCCCCCACCCGACCTCTCTTGTCACTGCGGTTCCAGGTAGACCAAAATGGGGATCTTGACCTCTTAAGTCTACTAATTTTAAGATCAGGGTGCTTAAGGTTTCACTTGAACTTTAGGTGTTTTTGTGAACAAAGTGGCCTAGTTTGAAGGTTGGTTGACCCCAGGGGTCAACTTCACCTAGTGGTTTCCTTGAGAAGTTTAGGCCTTGTTTTAGGGTTCAAGTGTTTAGAGAGAGCCAATTATTTAGGATTTTTCTTATTAATTATTTTCAATCAATGGCTTGGGCACACCTCTTTTGGATTTCCTCAATTCTTGATTAAGGGGTGTGTCTCTACTGAAATCCTAATGTTTGACCTTATGTTGGCTCTACTTGGTCCATTTAACTCTTTGTTGGGTAATTAGGGCTCAAGCAAGAATGTGTTAGCCCTTAAATACCCTTAATAGTGTGCAGGAGTGATGAGTTGAAAACATGCAACTCTTTATGGTTACTAAGTATGGAAGACAGGTTAGCCCTATATTGCTTGTTCTTTTCTTTTCTTCCTCTTTAGAGTTTAGGGGTTAATAGCGAGAGGAAAAATTTACCTGTCCTCGGAGTGGTTGTCGTGCGGTTGCTTGTCTTCTTGATTTCCTGTAGTTTTCTGCACAAAAGAGAGGAGATTATCAGAAATTAAAAAGAAACAGGAATGTTTACCTCTAGAATAGCCGTTGCTCCCCGGCAGCGGCGCCAAAAATGAAACGCTTCGTAGGCAACCGGGTTTTATTGTTGTAGCGTTGTAGTATAGCCAGTTATTGCCAACATTTCAAATATAAATTTTTTTTACTCGGAAAATAAAAGAGTTCCCGAGGTCGAACTCAGGGAGCAAGTTGTATTCTAGAGATATACATGTTTCTTTTACAAAAATAAAGAAAGAGAGAGAGAGAATTTATTGTCTTCTTTTCTCTTTGTTTTCTCCTCGTCTCAGATCTTCTTCTTCTTTCAGCTGTTCTTGCTTCTTCTTTTTTTTCTTCTGTCTTTCTTCAGATCTTCTTCTTTCTTCTTTGTTTTTCTTCTTTCAGTTCTTCCCTTGTTCTTTTGTGTTCAACTCTCTGCCTCGCCTTCTTCTGTTGTTCTTCAGATCTTCTTCTTTCTTCTTTTCCTTTTCCAGTCAGGACGTCGCCCCTCCTTCTTTCTTCTTTTCCCTTCAGGACGTCGTCTGATTTCCAAATCAGACGACTTAAACTGTCTGTTGCTACAGTGTCTCCCTCATCTTCCTTCTTCTTCCGCGGTTCTTCTTCTTCACCTGTGCCTGCACACTTCAGAGCTTACGTCAGAGGACAAAACCTACTCTACCCTCTCCCCCCGCGTCTATCTCTCTCTGAAACCACTCTTGGGAAAGCTCTCCCAGAGCTGCCGGGTAATCGGGTTCGGGTCACGCCCGGGTCCAGGCCCACCGGCGTGCGTGGTGGGCGAGGAGTGCAGGTCAGTCTAAGTCGGGTCGGGTCAGGTCCGCGGGGCGTGAGCGCGGACGAGACCGGGTAACCAGGCGGGTGAAGGGGACCTCACCCCGTGTGCTGAGGCAGTAAGGCTAGTGCACAAAATCAATTTAAACAGTGGAAAGGTTGTGAGGCTTACCGATGTGGGACTAAACGCAGACCTCTCCTCGCGTGCGCCTGCTGGGAGACCGCGACCTAGCTTCTGCAGCTGCGGCTTCGATTTGCGTAGGTTGCTGGCTGGCTGCCTTCGCAAGACTCCCCGTAATCCGCAGCAGCTGGAGACCTGGAGTCCTCAAGCCTGGAGCGCGGGAGAAGCTTCTTCAATGTGCGTTAATGGCGGTCGAACCTCAAAACCTGTCGGACACGAATATGGCCTCTCGGCCTGATCAAACCACTGGGGAACCTTCGCCGTGGCACGGCGAAGGTGAGGAGCTGCGCGGCAAGCCGCAAGGTGGTGTCTGGCGGCAGCCCTAGGTTGGACTGCAACCGGAGGAATGGGTTTGTTCGGGGGAGCGTTACGGAGGTGTGGAGTGGCAGTGGAGGGGTGGGGGGTGCTCAGTGTGATGAGGCGGAGGTTCGGTGAGGGTCGGCGAGGTGTGTGAGGCTGTGGAGCGATGGGAACATCTCGCCGGAGGGTGGCCGGAGACGAAGGGGGTGACGATGGTCAGGGTCGGTCGAGGGCTTAATTGAACAAATTGAAACCGGGGAAAGAAAGAGGAGAGGAAGGGAAGTAGTTCTAACTTACTTGCAGGGACGAAGGGGGAGCAGTAGGGCGACAGTCGTATCGACTGTCGCCGGAGAAGAAGATGCTCAGGGAAAGGGGCGGCGGCGAGCAGAGAGCCGGAGAGGTGCCAGCTGGGTACGGCGTGGCGTGGGAAGAGCAGGGGAGGAAGTCTCTGCTGCTGGTATTGCAGCAGAGCGGATAGGAGGAGGGGGAGCAACCGCCGGAGCTGGTGAGCGTCTGCCGGAGAGAGAAGAGAGGAAAGTTGGGGGTTTTCTCCGTCAGATCCGAGCTGCCCCGGCCTGTGGAGCAACGGGGGGTATTTATAGGGATCAAAACAGGGAGGGAGGCGGAGGGAGACGACGTGTCTCCCTCGCCGGAGGATGGCCGGAGACGAAAACCCATACCATCCGTGCGTTCGCACGGCCGGTATGGTGGGCTACAGCGACCAGGGGGGTGTCCCTGCGACGGCTGACAACGCAGGGCACCCCTGGTTTACTTGCCAGGCTTTCCCCCTCACCCTGTGCGGCGCCATGCTCCGCGCAAGGTCGCCGGAGCATGGTGCTTGCCGGTTTTGCAGGGGGGACCTGAATGCAAAGAACGAAGGAGAGTTAGGGGCCAAAATGCGACGGTTCAAAAGTTGAGGGCCAAAAAGTAAATATATGAGGACCAAAGTGTAAAGTCGGTCAAGGAGGTTTCTTCTTACGCTCAAGTTTTTATACATTATTAATTAGGACCTAAGGAATCTGATGGTGAATTTTATTTCTATATTAAACCTTGTTTGACCGGTCAATTTATGCGAAAACCCAGATTAAGTTATTAATTGGGCATGGTTCTCAATGTAGGTCAACATGGGTTCTGAAGGCCAAATTGAAGGTTCTAAACCCTAGAGATTATTTTTCTATGAATTTTAGAGGGTTTATTCTATTTTTACTTTGCCTCGAACCTCGTGAATTGAAGTGGGTTGTTTTAGGGTTACAGATTATCATTTAGTTCCTTGGAATTGCTGTAGCCCTTGCTAGATCATCTCATCCCACTTTTATTCTTATTAAGTTGCTTTGACCTATGTTTGGACCCTGAATTACCCTGTATGCAGATTATACTGGTAAAATTGCATTTTTACCCCTTAGGACTTGTTTTCTCCTTAAACTCAGAATTCTCTGAGTTAAGCCTTTCCTTGAGTTATGTAGGAGCTTTTATCCTTTGTATTGGGTCAAAATGAGCTAGTTATGGCTCATGATGAGGTTCTCATCATCTAGCTAGGGTAGTAACGTCAAACGACCGCGACTGGGGGGTACACTAGGAACTGGAGGCGCAAGGCAAAGGAAGAACCTTCTCCCCAGTCCCTCCTTTTAACTGGTTGGATTGCCTAGACATAAGTAGGGTAAATTATCCATAATCTTAGGATGGATTCTGAGAGTCTATAGACCTTTAGGCTACCTAGCATAAGGATAGGCTTATATTTTTTGTACTGTAGGGTCCCTTCTCTTCCTCGTCCTTCCGACTTCCTTCCAGTGTATGCTTGGAAGGAGGTCATTGAACCCTCATTTGGAAAGACCTTTAGACCATTCCCAGAGGCAGAGGTTGAGCTTTAGCCAACTATATCCCATGGCTGATAAACAACCACCTCCCCTACCTCTGAACCAGCAAGAGCTGATTCAGAGGTAGTTGGAAGAATTGTAGCAAATGTAGCAATGGTTCCAACGAATGAATGGTTAGGGCACTCGGCCCTTGAAGGATTTTTATGATCCTTCAAATTATGAAGATCGTCCCGGCATTGTGATCCCCGCCGGAAATGTTGAGATCAAGCCCTAGGTTTTGAGTCTAATTAAACACTTTCATGGGCTTGGCTTAGATGACCCATTCCAACATTTAGAAGATCTGATCACTCCGGTTCAGACTACCAAATCACGGAATGTGGATGAAGAACAGATGCTCATGAGGCTTTTCCCCCATTCACTCAGGGATAAGGCTGCACATTGGTATCGTACCATTGGAAGACCGATTACTACTTGGACAGCTTTGAAATCTGCCTTCCTGAAGAAATTCTTCCCAATTGGGCAAACAAATGCATTGCGACGGGCAATTACCACTTTTCCCCAGCGGCAGGGGGAACCATTTCATGAGGCCTGTGATAGATTCCAGGATCTGTTGCGGAAGTGTCCACACCATGAGGTGCCTAAATGGTAGCTTGTGCAGATTTTTTATCACGGGTTGAATGATTAACTCCGTAATCATGTGGACACTTCTTGCAGAGGCAATTTCCTCAAAAGGACGCAAATAGCGCATATGATTTGTTTGAGGAAATGAACAAAAATTCTTTAAACCACACCTCCATGGAAACCTTCAACAGATCCCAACAAATTAGATCAAATGCCAATGAGGTCCAAGATTCTCGTACATTTGATATGGAATTGATCTGCAATAGATTAGATAAGATGGATCTGGTTATTAAATAAATGGAAGTGGATGTTCGGAAACTCTAATTTTTCTAGATCCACTCAATCCCAGGGATCGGGATTCCATTCTTCGCAAACTCCTACGAGACGGGAGTTTGTGAACCAACTAGAGACGGCTCGACCTTCGAGCCAACTTTTCTTGGAACCTTATGGGTTCCAAATTGGGGCCTTTGATCCCAGTCTTTCTGATCCTTCTTCATCCTCATCTTATGAGGATGTTCATGCTATGCAAGAGAGTGTTAGGTCCAACCCTTATTTGAATTCCTACAATTCTTGTTGGAAAAATCATCCTAACTTCTCTTGGAAAGATCAAGGGCAGCAGACCCAATATCGACCCAACAACTATGTACCGCAAAAGCCAATGGGTCAAGGTCATGTATATACTCAGTTGCCCCTGAATCAGGTTAATCAGCCCATGTGGAATGCTCAACAACCCGCCGAGCAGGCTGACTTGAACCTGAAAATGGTAGAAATGCAAGGGTCAATGCTCCAGCTCATGCAACAGATGAAAACTTCGCTGGACACCTTGCAATCCGGACTTAGTACAGACAACTGGCAGCTCGGATCTCTACCATCACATTCTATACCAAACCCAAGGAATGTTCAGAACTGAGGCACTGGGCCTCAAGGGTTTGGTAATGATGGGGAGTCACATGCTCAAGCTCATGCTATCTATCAGTCTACCCCAACCCCTCCTGGAGCTAACCAAGTTCCTACCACAATCAATCGGGAGCCTCCTGTTTTGCCTAACCCTCCCCAAGGCACCAACCAACAGCATTTTGACACGGCAAACACCATCACCTTGAGGAGTGGTAGTAAACGCAAGGGACCTACCCAACCCCATGTCAACCCCATTAGGCCCCGTACCAAGAATTCCAAACTCCCAACTAAGAATGTGATCAACAAAGCATCAGGGTCTGATTCGGGAGTATGTTGTTGTTGCATGGGCAAAAAGAAAAAGTCGGAGGAGAAATTGGAGGAAAGGATGTCCTTACTTTAGGCTTTCAAATTAACAAACATTTTACTCCTTGCGGCTATCGGATCAATCCCTGCCTATGCCATAGGTTTACTGAATGCATATAAAGAATGGCGTAGAGAAAAATCTGGAATCAATAGGAGAGTAGTTTTGTTCGATAACACAAGCACATTGATCATAAACAAGCTACCTCCTAAGAAGCAGGACCCGGGAGCCCCACTGATTTCCTACACAATAGGAAACATTACTTCTGACCATGCCCTCCTCAACTTAGGCGCTTCCATTAATGTGATCCCCACCTCACTGCACATGGAATTGGATCTAGGCTACCTAAAACACACTGACATAACCTTGCAGTTAGCCGATACATCCATTACAAAACCAAGGGGCATTTTGGAGGATGTTTTAGTCAAGGTTAATGATTTACATTACCTTGCTGATTTCATGGTCCTAGACATGGAAGCCCCAAAACAGCTCAACCACACCCTGATTATTTTGGGAAGACCTTTCCTAACTACTGCCAAGGCGAGGATTGATTGTGAATCGAGAAATATAGAAATAGCCTCAAGGGATAAGACAAATCAATTCAATATTTTTGAGGTCTCAAAGAAGAATAAAACTAAGTGCGGTTCGATGGAGGAGCTTGGTAGAATAGAGGAAGTAATGGCTATACATACCTTAGATAACCTTTTAATGGCCAACTCAACCCAAACTCGGGAAGAAGATCACACAGTTGCCAAAATAGTTGAGGACAAAGCAAAAATGCGATCAATTGTAGCAACATGGGATGAAGAAGATATACATGAAATCAAAAAATTGTTGGATGATTCACATGATCAAGATAAAATCCAACAATATCCTTATCTTGAATGGTTAGGGTTTGAGGTCCAACTTGTGGGTATGAATTCTGAGGATCAGGATGGTTGGTTTAAGAACCTAGAGTGTGAGGATGAAATTGAACATTGGGGAAGAACTCTTCAAACATTAGGTATTCTAGAGTACCCACAAATCCCCAGCACATCACAAAACCCTCATCGCCCTTTTTCACCCAACCACTGCATAAATTCTATACCCAACTACACTTCCTCTGTAATAAATCAACAAAACTTCTATTGGAGACCATTTGGGCTCTCCCTGCACCACCAGCTTACCACTTTCAATGTTCATCTCTTTGGTAAGCCCATTTTCACTCTCCGGGACCCATACCTGGGGGCCCGGAAATTGTGTTGTTGTGGCCTCAATGTTTAGTTATTGTTTATTGAGAACCTCGCCTAGCTAAAGGCACTAAACTTAGCACATGTAAAGACTGTTCCAAGCTGACCAGTGTCTCATGGAAACCAGGTGCTATTCTTCCACTTCGCTCTTGCATGCTCTCATTTTTCTTTTTAATGAGGACATTGCAAAAGCTAAGCATGGGGGGTGGACATATTTTATAACCTTTTTGTCAACTGTAACAGTAATTTCCTGTTATTTGATTCTTGTCAAAAAAGAAATTTAGAATTAGGAGATGAGAACTTAGGCATTAGGAGTTGTAAACTTTAGGAATTGATTCTTTGAGACCTGAATACTTAGACTCTTCAGGTCTTCGGGCTTAATTAGCCCGGGTGTCCACTCGAATGTGGATTTAGTCTTGAGTCCTTACCAATTAAAATTTATTTTAATTTGGTAAATAATTTGGGATGATAAGTATGCGACTTATCAACCCGCCCTCTGATTTGGGGGGACTTTAAGCCTAAGCATCTACACACATTTTGCACTGATGCCCTTTCCCGCGGTTTTTACGGAAATTGGGTAGCTAATGGACCGACTTGGGTGGTATGGCTGGCAAGTTGTCGGTGGTAACAGCTCATTGGTCGGTTGTCCAAGGCCCAGTCACAAGACCATTTTCGTTGTACTACCTTTAGGTAAATCTTAGATCAGGGAAGCCACCTACTTAAAAAAAAAAACAAAAAAAAGAAGAAACACTAAAAAAAAAGAGAAAAAAAAGGAGAAAATAATAAAAAAAAACTAATAAAACCACACTTCACCGAACAAGTATGGCTGGCAAGTTGTCGATGGTAACAGCTCATCGGCCAGTTATCCAGAACCCAGCTCACAAAAAATTGCATAATAATTCCCAAAATACTTAGGGAAGAAGCGAGGAAGTAGAATAATTCGGGGAGATATACATTGGATTCACCCTTGTGTTGACCCCATAAATAAAAGAAGTAGGGAGAAAGCTACTGATCGTAAAGATAAACCTTTAGGCAAGGTCACCTAGGGTCGTAGAAACCTGAAGTCTGTCTTAATGGCCATTTTGTGAGTCTATCACTTTTTCACAAAGATGCTTAGCACTTAGAGTCCTTTTTGAGTCTTGGGCAGGTTGGGTAGCCTTAAAAAGTTATCCCGTAACTCTCAAACTCCAAAACTAAAAAAAAAAATTAGAAAAAAAAATTATCTTCTCAAATAAGGCGAGGGCTCGGACGATATGCATTCTCGCAGGCACTGGGGCACTGTTGAGTTTTTGTAGTTAGGTCGTGGGGATGAGACTTTCTAAAGCAATCAATGAATTTTTCCTAAATACTCGAACCCTAATTCTATTATTATACATAGCATCTAGTTTAATTTTACTAGGGACTAGCAAAAAGTAAGCATGAGGGTATGATAAACACATATAAATTCATCGTAAAATGCTTATTTGTGATAGTTCCTAGGCTTAACACTGCATATCATGATATAAATATTGTATAGCATACATCATTCTGCATTTAGAGTAGTTGTTTATATTTTAGGTTAATTAGGTCCTTTTTATGGTTAGGAGAAAAGAGGATTTATTTCAGGGCCTCGGATGGATGATCAGACCATACGGATCTGATCGGGACAATGATCAGAGACTAATGCCTCTGAAATTGTCCAGATCGGAGTCCCGTAGCATCACATTAAGCCCGAGGAAGATCAACGGACAGGGGGCAATGTGACATCCATATGGGTTTCGGATGGAAAATTTGACCATACGGATGGATCCAGAGCGACGATCGTAGTTCAGCATCGTAGGAATCATCTTGATCTGAGCACTGTAGCACCCTCTACAAGAAAAAGAAGATGGATGGCCCAGATGGAACCACGTGGTGCCATACAAACCGCCCAACACGGCCAGCAGCATCACCCAACTCCTTCTTCATCCGCACCCTTCAACCCTGGTCATTGGATCAAGATCCAACGGCTGGGAAGCAGACGCACCAAGCTGCTCCACACGGCACAAAGGAAGGATTGCTGCAATGGTGGGAGCATTGGTTTCCAAAGGAGGGGCACGGATTCGAATCCCCACAACCCCCCCAATTTCCAATTTGGCCGGCTGCTCAGCAGCATCCGCGCAGCGCTCAACGTACGCATACACGCATGCCAGCACACGCCAACGTGCGTGCGACACTGGTGCGCGAAGCGTGCAACGCCAGCGGAGCGCACGCCAGCAGGGAGGTGTGCGGATGTTCAGCGATGCACCTTTAGTGACGCTTGCAGCTGTCACTAATGGTCTGCGCACGCCAGCAAGAGTATTTGAAAGGCGGATCTTCAGCGACAGCTGCAGCGACGTTTATGGACGTCACTAAAGGCCCGTGCGTGCCAGCAAGAACAATTGAAGGGCGGATCTTCAGTGACAGCTGCAGAGTCGTTTGTGGACGTCAGTAAAGACCTAGATACGATTTTTGCCTCTTCTCCACCATTATTAAAGGACCTACACCGCCTCCCTTCCAAGCTATCTCTACCTACTCTACTCCCACCTACTCCCAAGCTCTAGCAAGCCTACCAACGCTCCATTAGAGCTTGTTCTCAAGCTCCCAAGGTGCCTATTAATGTTGCGAACCTCTGCCCCACTAAATACTCCTCCAACTTCCCATCTCCCTTCATAGGTCACCTTGGAGCTGTCCTCTTACCTCCATTCCAGTAGTAGATCAACTCCGTCTTCTCACCTCCATTACGAAGCCACGTCGAAGCTTTCCTCAACCTGACGTCCTCCAACATCTCACCTCCGTCGTCTCGCTCCTCACCTCCTTTGTCTTTGCTTCCGCCAGGCACAGTCTTCTCGCCAAACAGCTGATTCGAGAGATTTCCTCTCATCTCCCTCTCTCTATATGCTTTCATAGTTTCTTATAATTGACATTAGAAGAAATATATATCAAATTTGTTCCAGATCTCTATCTTGCGATACGTTTACTTGATTTCTTTTATTTCAAAAATACAAAAAAATAATAAAACCCCAAAATAAAAAAAAGAAACGAAATGAAGTGCGATTTTCAATGAAGTATGGGAGACCTAGATCGCCTCCCTGTGTTCAACTCGGGACTCCCTTGGAGTTTCGGTATAAATTTTATTTGATCGACGTGTTTTGCAACTACGACGTTGGGTTACTTGTAACCTCGATTTCTTACATGCGAAACACAATGTGACCAGGATGCAGCCCAAGTCCAAAAAGTCGGATAACAGAGAGATCAAGCTCCAAAGGATAATCAATGAATTTGTGCTTGGGTTGGACATCCTCTGAGTCAAAGGTGTCATAAGGGTCTTGGTAGAAGGTTGGTGGTTTCAGACAAATAGGCACCCTTAGACTTAGTCTTTTACTTCCTCCGAAATTGGCTTCCCAAATCATCATTTCCCAATTCCTATCATCCTCAATTAGTATTTCAAATTCCAGGACCTCATGCATGTTAATCACCCTGTCTGAATTTTCCAAGTCTAAAAGATGTGACTGAATTAGAATGGACTTGGGTTTAGTGATTTCAAAATCTTCAGTAAGCTCAAAGGGGTGTAATTGAGGAATGAGGCTTTGAATTGAATCCTTCATGAAATCAGGATCTGAATCCACTATGTGAGCCCTAACAGGATCAAGTTCCTCAATTTTAGGGCTATCAAATGATTTATCGAATTCCTCAAGTCCAGTTCTCTCACTAAAATCATGTTCTGTAAACTCATGTGAGACTTCACATAATGATTCTTCAGCTTTAGAATCAAAGAAATCTAAATCCGCATTGATGTATGTCTCAAAATCATCAATCACTTTCTGATCCATGGAGACATACGTTTCCTCGTACCCTGGCTTAGGGATCTCAAGTGAAGAAATTAGTTCCTCTTTAATTAGTTGCTCTAGACCAATCTGTTCAATCCTAGTCTCATATCATGTGTCCCCCCTAATAGGTGCTTGAGCAGGTTTTGACATTAGATATCCTGAAGGGGGTTCATCCTGGGAATCATCCCAAGATTAGACTAGAGCAATCACAAATCTCATCCTCAATTTAGATAACTTCCTAAGTAAAAACTCACCTGGGCCCTTATCCTTAACATTCTGGAGCCAACCCAACAGATACTTGTTAAGATCGTCAATCATTTCAATCAGGGGCTCTAATTCTTTAGGGCAAGGTGTTGGATGAGCTTCTAAAGATTGTTTAGTATTCCTCAAGTTAGCCAACACCTTCTCTTAGACCTAGTTAACATGAACCAAATGCTTTGGTTCAGGGTTGAGTAGGTTTAGGTTCAGTGCAAGGAAGTCAACGAATTGAGGATCTTGATACCCTCCCTGATAATAGGTCATTTTAGGTTGTTCATAAGGTGGTGATGACCTAAAGGCAATGTATTCTGGGGAAGGGTAAGGATCAGTGTATCCTTCTTAATTGTAGATCATATTGGTTTGTCAAAATGAGGGAGGTGATCTATAATCGATGTAGCTTAGAGAAGGATAAGAATCAAGATCATGATGTCCAGGGTTAAACCCTGAACACAGAGGTTTGGAACTATATCCCCAATCAGGATTATCCCAACTAGAAGATGGATGAGAATAAGTCTAGTTGAAATAATAATCATTTTGTGAATAAGTAGTGGTAGGAGGGTAGTAGTGGAAGTACGAATAGGATGTGGAAGAATCCATGATAGAACGGGAGGAAGAAAGGTGCCCTGTAATACAAACAATCAAACTTGTCCTTAAGTGGGCTAGCCTAAAGACCTATAGACTCCTAGAACCCGTCTTGAGATTAAGAAATGATTTGATTTGCTTCTTTCTGGTAAATCCAACCAGTTAGAGGGAGGGACTAGGGAGAAGGTTCTTCCTTTGGCTTGTGCCTCAGGTTCCTAGTGTACCCCCCAGCCATGATCATTTGATTATGCTCCCCTAGTTGGACATCAGATTGAATGGTAGAAGTAGACTAATTGAAAATAATCTTGGTCTGGGCTCTATAGAGCGAGTCCAATCCTTAAGGCCAACATCTACTCTATTTTAATTAGGGTTAGGTATGAATGTGTTCTGGAATGTGATGGGCCCTTTATCTGGGTTGTGCCCTTAATGATTGATTGATATGTATGTGTGTGCACAACCAATGGTTTTCAAGCAAATTTATTTTTGGATACGGTGAATTTTAGGATTTAAATCTTGCTTAGTGGCTTTTAGGATTCAACTTTAGGTGTATTCAATCAAGTTCAATTGGCACAGCAGGTTTTGAAAGCACAAGTGAAGATGTTTTCCTTGAAAGCTTAAAAGAATGTGGAGTACTTGGTAAATCCTTAAAAGTTGAACCTATGTGACAACTATTTGATGAGTTGATTTTAATTAAAGTGGTGCGGTCCAAACAACTCAAACAATTGGACTGATGCACCACTTAGTTAGGCACACAAGTGGTTACCTAATCTGATTTCTACTCGATTATGTATTTGGGTGTGTGTACCGGTTCCAAAGATCGGTTTATCGGTTGAGTTTGAAAATCAGAAGAGGTTGTGTGCCTCTATGAGATTTTTTTTAATTTTTCTTTTATATGTGGAGGGTGAGGTGGGTGGAGGTGACAAACAAATAATCAAAAACTAACCTTAGAGTTTATAAGAACACCTAGGTTGATTTATGTTTGTTTTATTACGTGGTGGAATGGAAACTAGTGGGTGGGAGGTGGGGGTAAACTTACAGACCCTTTAACAGCACTTTACTCCAATCTACCGCTTTTGCTCGCCTCATGAGAGTACTTGCAATCACAATAAGAAAGAAGAAAAGTGAGGTAAAAGATAAGTAAGGTGGAAAAATGCGAAAAATCAAAGAGCGTTGCCTAGATTGAGTTTTGAAAATGCACGCAAACAGGATTGAGTACCAAAATGTTGTATCGGAAAACGCACGCAAATGGGATTGAGTTTTGAAAACTAGTCGATGCAGTATGATTTACGAAGAAATCTGTCAACAGATAAATTTATACCGAAATTCGTAATAAGATTTCGGGTCGAACACAGGGAGGCTACGTCGATTTAAAATCCTCGATTATATTTTTTAGTATTTTTGTTTTGAAAGTGAGATAATCACAATGAAATTGATATTAACACTAAGAGAGAGAGAAAGAAAGAGAGAGAACAATCACTTTTTATCTGAATACTATTTTTACAACTAGAAAGCAGGAAATGATTATAGCTAGAAAGCGGGAAATTCTATTCTAGAAAGCGATAAAGGGAGAGAGATGTTATCCTCCTCGACGGTTGCTTAGAGGACGAGCCAGACGGGGCGACACCTGGAAGATGGAGGACGAAGATGGAAGAAGAAGAATGGAGCGGGAAGAACCGAGGGCGAGGCAGGGCGTAGTCATCGTCACGGGATCGACTTCCGGAATGGGGGAGAGAAAACTTTGATTTTGACTCTAGAGGAGCATCCCGGGTTTGGGACAGGCTTCTTTAGAGCTTTGGAGAGGGAGAGAGGTGAAGGAAGGGATGAAGAAAGTGTGGGGGTCATAGGGCTATATATAGGTGTAGATTAGAGGGGGCAAAAAGGTTATTTGTCATCAAAAGAATAATGTCAGCTCTTTAGTGATGGATTTATCCGTCACTAAAGGCCTGAAGGTGGGTGACGTGCACATGCCCTCTCGCCTCCTCGCACCCAATTCTTAACCACATTCTTTGATCCTTACGATTGGATGGCTGAAAGTCATCAGCGTCAGTGCCTCTTCGTGTGCTTGCATCAGATTGTGTGTGCAATCGCACATCAGATAGTGCGTGCACGATCCGCGTGCTCTGGGTGCGCCACGTGGCTGCTCTTGCTGCCGCTGATCTTTCATCCAATGGCTTGATTTAGCCACGCATGCATCCTCGGTCGATTTTGCAGTGCACGGGGCTTGAATCTACGACCTCACCTTGAAAGTGGCGTATGCCAGCACTGTGCCACGTGGCTGGATTGTCGTGGAGACAAGAATGGCATCTAGAGCTCAAGGTCGTTGGATGGAAATCCAACGGCCTAAATCTCTAGTGGTCGTCTCATCAGATGAGTGTGAAGGATCGGCTGGAGCTCATCTCAGCCGTTGCATTGAAATCCAATGGCTAAGATCGATCGGTCGTCTGAGGAGAGAGAGAGAGCATGGCAGGTCTTCAAACTTTACCTAGGTCAGTTTGAGCAGTCGAGATGGTGCCACGTGGTGCCATCTTGGGCTTTCATCTTCTGTTACTTGTAGAAGGTGCCACGGATGTCGGATTGGGCCGATTTTCACTTCGTTAGGTTGCGATCATCTATCCGAACACATTCGTGAGGTCGGATTTGTCATCTGAAGTATGAATTTAAACTGTCTTAGCCTTTGACCAATGATTTTCCTCGGACCATATCTGATACTACGAAAGTTCGATTAGGGCAATCTTAGAGTTGTTGAACTTCGATTGTCGCCCTAATCAGATCCATACGGTTGGTTCTTCAATCCGAGGCCCCAAATGAATATTGCCCTGCTACTTGACCACAAAAAGAGAAAATTAGCCTAAACTTTATACAATCTAACCTAAATGCAAGATGATGCATGTTATGCAATATTTATAATGTATGATGCAACTCTACGCCTAAGAACATGCATAAATAGACAGTTTATGTGATATAAATGTGTTGACATCAGAGCACAAGTTTAGAAACCCAAGTGTCCTCAGACGTTGGAACCCCCACATCAATGGAATAGCCCATATATGCATCAGGCGACAATGGTGGTCCTTCTTTGCTCATCGATTTGGGGCTAGGAAGGCCCCCACCCATGATCTCCTTCTGTTCCTTGTACTAATGTCTCGCTTGTGACCATGTCCTCCGCAAGCCAAGAAGATGAGAGGGAAGCAATAGAACATTGCCATATGTCCTCTCCTTCGATAGTGAAAGCATACAATCTCCCAATTAACCCTTCTCCACTCCTACTTCACAACTCTACCCCTATTCGCCCAATTTCTTCCCCTTAGGGTTTCCCCTCTCTGATCCCTCCTCCGCCATGCCCTTGATCGCCAGGTTGACCAACCCTCATGGCCAACATGGTCACCATCGCCTCTCCCACCTTCCCTCATCTCTTCCCTAGTAAGTTATTAAAATTAGAAAATTCCCATTTTGAGAATGTTATTAAGGATTAAGGTCTCAGAAGGCTCCTGTGAATTATTATTTAGGTGGCATCTCTTGATAGAGTGAGCTTCTTGAGTATGGATGCAAAATCCTCCACCTTATTGCCTAGTAAAATAAGGGGGGATTCTTAATGAAAATCCTTCAAGGTTGAGTCCCTTTACAATATGGTGAAGGAAATCATTCGAAGTTTCCTATCCCAGAAGAGGTTGAGGTTAATGAAGGAAGGTAATGGCAACCTAGCATGATTAGTTAATTTATAACTGGAAGACATCTTTCAATCTTGAAGATAACTTTTTGAAGAACCTTTGTAACCATGAATTATGTTGGTAGCACTACCTCTCTAAACATCTACTTGATACTTTCTATTGTGAGAGATAGTAAAGACTGATGCGGAGCTAATTCATAACCTTAGTCTTGGGATTTACTAAAGGAAATCCAATATGTATTGGATTATCACCTTGAGACATGAAGATTATCTCAAGGGAAAAGGAAAGTGAAACATCACCATAGCAAATACATTCAATGATGCTATTATGTACATCAAGAGATGCAAATAGAAGGTTGATACAACACATTTATAAATGGAGAATTATGACATGTTATGGGTGTAAATTAGCAACATGGGGACTGATCTTGTGTGGGGGATGGTCCAGTTAATAATAAGCTTATGAAAATCAAAGAGGGTGAAAAGTACTATCAAGTGTAGCATAGTTTGATAAGATGAAAAAGCTTTGACATAAGAGTGAAATGAATGCATGACTCATGAGATAACACCTTTGAAAGTAAATTGGGTCAAGTACCATACTGGTGGATCATGAGTCCACAAATGTACTTCCTAATAATTTTCCAAGAATACTTAGTTTTGAGATTGAGTTTGGGATCTTATTTGTTCTAGGCATTAATCTTATGAATCACACTTCATATTAGATGGAAATTGTAGAGTAGAGAGAACTTGAGTCCTTACTAATTATAGTATTATTACAAGAAAGATCCTCTAGGAATAGTAAATTATTAGGGGATATTTTGGAACTCCTTACTAAGAGAACGATGGCACCTTGAGATGGTATATCAAGGACTATCAATTGAATGACCCTACTATCAGGTGAAGATTAAGGAGTTGGATGCTTTCCTAGGATAACTTTTCAAATACGATATAGGAATTACAAATCCCTTGTTATGCCATTTGGGTTGCCGAACACTCTTGCAACCTTCATCGATTTGATGAATAGGGTGATTTGTCCTTATCTAGATCAGTCCATGGCAATCTTCATAGATGCCATCCCAGCCTACTCTGATGATGAGGTTCAATACAGTGTTAACACTATTTTTGATGCTCTAAGATGGAATCAGTTATCAACAGATTTTAGCAATTATGAGTTCTAGCTAAGGAGGTAATGTTTTTGGGACACATGACTTCTATGGCAAGCATCTCCGTGGATCTCACCAAGGTTGAGGTAGCACTAAGATGGGAATGCCCAAAGTCAGTGTTAGGGATCGACAATTCTTGGAACTGGTTGGTTACCATCAACATTTTTTTCTAGGGATTCTTACATATTGCTTTGCGGATGACTTAATTAACCTAGAGGGATGCACCATTTTCTTGGATCAAGGATTGTGAAGTCAATTTCCAGGCATTGAAGGAGAACTAACTACATCTCCCGTGCTACCATACTAGCCAGTGGTGGCACTATCTCCACTTAGAGACATTCGAGATTCATACAGATAATAAGAGCCTAAGGTACCTCATTGATAAGAGGGAATTGAACTTAAGGTAGTGACACTGGATGAAGTTCTTGAAGGACTATAACTGCACCATTTTCCACAATCTGGAGAAGGTTGAGTTGCAGAGGCTTGCAAGTCCACTTCAAGCACTTCCTATGTCTACGTGGAAGTATGAGAGCATCATGATGGACCTAGTGGTCAGATTATCACTTACTAAAAGAGGCCATGATGTAATGTAGGTGATTATCAACAAACTGATGATGACTGCACGGTTCTTGCCAATTCAAGTTACTTACAACCAGTTACAACTAGCCAATCTATACATTCGCGAGGTCATGTGTCCTCATGATGTCCCAAAGAACATCATCTTCAATAGAGATTCCAGATGTACCTCTCAATTCTAGGGAGGGTTGCAGTAGGCTTTGGGAACTTAGTTGTGATTTGGTACTGCATATCACTCTCAAACTGTTTAGCAATATGTGTGAATGATTTAAACATTGGAGGATCTACTATGAGCCTATGTCATAGAGTGGAAGGGCTCATAGAAGGATGACCTACCTTTACTAGAGTTAAGAATACAACAATAACTATCACAGCAACATTGTCATGGCTTCATATGACACACTTTGTGGGCAGAAGAGCATGTCACCTTCGCGTTGGATGGAAGTTGGAGCAAAATACGAAGTGGGATCGAGATCAATTTGCCAAAGCCAAGAGATTATAGAGAAGACACATAAGAATCCCTTTGCAATGAAGAGCCAACAAAAGAGTTACATAGACTACAAGTGTAGGGAGGCTCAGTTTGAGGCTAAGAACTTGTTTTCTTTAAAGTCTTGCCTATGAAGGGCATACAACAATTCAAGGTGAAGGGCAAGCTGGTGTCAAGATTCGTAGGATCGTTCAAGAACCTCAAGATGATTCGATGATGCATGGAATTTGCAATAGGCTAATTCTGTTGTTGTAGTACGAGAATACGTGATCTCTCAAAATCGTGTTTTTGAATTTGTAACGGAATAAAATCATAATATATGGGAGTCTAGGTCATATCTCAAGGAGGATTTTGGTTGGGCTACTTTCTTATTAATCCTAAGTATGCAAGAATTTTTTTGAAATTTTAACAGATATGTTGCTATTTTTTTTGGATTTTTCTCGAAGATTAGGGCTATGTGACTGATTTGACCCCTTGTGCATGATGCATACCTAAACTAGATGAAATGATGTCCTAAATTTATACTAATTTTTCCTAAAAATTTTGACTAGATAAGAAAGTAATTGCATTTTTTTGCATTAATCCGAGGTGTATAAAAATTCATAAAATTCAGACAAGCCCAGAAAATCAAGTTCTATTGTATCTCTCAGCCCTTGTTAACCCACGAATTTTATCAAATGATAGGAAATGACTTTTTTGCCAAACTTTTGCCAAAATACTCCTTATTAGTTTACTGACAAAATTGAGTGATTTTTGAAAGTGCGGAAATGTCGTGACAAATTTTGGAAGGCAAGATTGTGAAATAGTGCGAAAATGCGAGTTTGCAATGTTGCAAGAAACACAACACACTATTTTTTGGATTTTTGAAATAAGCAACTAACTAGCAAGAAAAATAAAGTAGAGAGAGATAGATACTAAATCAAAAATCAATATATTACTCCCAATGGAGAGTTCAAAACTGCAACTTAGAAGTAGGAAGAAGAATAAGAGGAAGAAAAAGAAAATGAAGTAGAGAATGAAGAGGAGAGAGAGAGAGAGAGAGTAGAGAAGAAGTAGTCATAGAGATGACTAAGGTGGTGAAGCTCAATACGGTTGAAGAAGAGTGCTGCCTCAAGCCCTTAGAGGTAGAGGAAAGCTTTGGAAGAATTCTAGAGAAGAATTCGAGGAAGATGTAGAAGTTGAAGATCTTAGAGGAGAACTTAAGTTGGAAGGTGGAGGCAAGGGAGAACCTTATTAGAGAATGTAGGAACTGTAAAGCACAAGCACACTAGAAGGTGGGATGAATAGTGTGGTAGATAAAAATTTGCAGGAATAACAAACCACAAAAACACACAAGATATATGGTAGTTCCCCTCACTTGGGTACTCCACTACCTAAGTCTATCGACTTAGGATTTTTAACCCGATTCCCTCAACCTGGAGGGAATCAATTTACTAACACCTGAGGTAATTAATGGGTTACCACAACTCAATTACAAGATATCAAAAATAAATAAAGATACAGACGTAAGCAAGATGCAAATAAAAACTTACAACAAATTCCTAAGTCTCCAACAAGTATATTGCTTAATAAGAGTATATAAATTAATCTAACAAGAATACTAAGGTGTAAATGAACGATTAAACAATGAAGAACATGATCACCTTTGATGACTTGTTGCAGATAGAGAGAGGCCTTGAGAGGAATGCAACAAATCAAGCTCCTTTACAGCTAGAAAAATTGAGAATTTTAGGTGTAGGCAAGAATAGTATTTTTTGGCTTTTCTTATTGTGTGCAAAAGACACTCAAAGAGTGCTTATATAAGCCACTAAACACCTCTCCTATGAATACTAGTCGTTAGGGGCAATTTAGGAAGATTAGAGATAGGTTTAATTGCAAAATAGCCATTCAAATTGGTCACAATGGTTAGTTGGTATCGGTACTAAACTTGTGGTACCGGTATTGACTGCCTACAGTCATCCCAACTAAGTCACAGGGTACCGGTACTAATGATGAATATTGGTACTTGTGACTCACAGATTTGAGTCTAGTGACCTACATGTTTCGGTACTTGTAAGGTCCAGGCAAAACCAAGTGCACAAACTGTGACCACTTGGTACCAATGTTCACGATGAGTACCGGTACTTATTTTTCATAGTTTGGGACTTAGGTCCAAACTTGTGCCTAGCATGTATCGGTACTTATGACCAGTATCAGTACTTGCTACAAGTACCTAATATTATAAGTGTAAATCAATTTTTAGAGTTATCCCATCTACTCAATATGACTTTATTTTGAAAGAATCAAATTTGAGTTTTGAAACAAATGAATGAACGATATTCTGAACCCTAATTATCTCTACTTTGATTTTAACTCCTAGATTATGTTTTAATTGTTAGGAGACACACAAAGATTCTAAAATACAAAGAATACAACAAAAACTATAGTCTTCTTCCTTCATATGCTATCTTGTTGCTTGCATCCACAGATTCTTTTGACCTGTAATACTTCATAAATACATTAGATTCTAAAACAGTTTTGTTAACACCAAAACATAGAAGAGAGATGGAACTAGGTTCCAACAATCTCTCCCTTTTTGGTGTTGACAAAACAAACAAGATACTCATATTTAAAAATAAATAGAGACTTAATAAGAGAAGAATAAAAAACTCCTCAAGGAGTGAAAAGCCTCCCCCTCAAACTAAGCTCTCCCTATTTTAAATATAAAGTATCCAATCATTTCTCCCCCTTTTTGTCAAGCAAGCAAAAAATAAGCAAATAATACATTTTAAAGCAATCAAAGCATGATACATGAACAACCAACTTTATTCAACCTTCATAAAAACTAAACATGATAAAGTTCATAAAGATAAAGCTTGAGACAATTTTAGCAAAGCCACACATAAGAAATCTTAAAAGTCATACAAGTTTAGCAAGATATAAATGTTATACAAGTTCAACAAGCAACAAAATGAAAACAAAACTAATTTCTAGGATGTTTTCTGATAAGCTTTTGTACATGTCCACCATCATCATCATCATCATCATCATCGTCATCATCGTTGTTGTCATCATCTTCATCTTCATCATCACTATCTTCATATGAAACTTCTTCTTCATCTTCAGTGTCTTCTTCTTCTTCTTCATGAAGAACAGGTTCTTCTTCCGCCATTGAAGATGAAACATGAGATGGGTCTTGAAAGTGCTTTTGTCTTCTTTCACTGTATTCTTGAGGTGCTTTCGATTGAGTCTGCTTCCTTTGTTTAGGTTGTTGAGTGGAAGAAGTGGCATGGGAAGACTCAATAGAAAGAGAAAGGTCATGAAATTTGCGTTCCATGTGACGAAAGGCAAAATTGAGATTTGTTAAATTTTGACCAATGTAATTGAAAGTATTTATTAAATTGGGATCAGTTCCAGACACATTAGATAGATTTACCCAAGGTGTTTCAGCTTCTGGATATGGGTAGGTTATATGAACGAAAGTGGAGGATGATTTAGGAGGTGGATGAGAAGACGATTGAGCATTTGCATCAACTACTTCTTCATCATCACTAGAGGATTCCTCTCTAGTAGTTTTCACTCCCATTTTCTGGAGAGTGGACCATTTGAAATAAACCACTTTTCTAAGAGAAGTAAAATTAGAGAGGTCAATTTTATTTTTATGAAGAATGTGAGACACCAATATATCCAATGGCAAAGTTGATGCACGGTAATGGGGTCTAAGAAAATGAATGAAAACTATGTTCCAATTTATCGGGAAGCTTGTAATGATAGCATAAATTAAGGGTAAAATATCAGCAGGAAATTTGTGGAATCCTAAATTTTTAGCCCTTAGGTTCCATACTAGGATATGAAAAAGGATGCGAACAAATAGAGTCATGTTTGGGGCAACCAATGCTTTGCCCTGGCAGTTAAAGAGCAAGAGAGTTTCATGGATTTTATGAGTAGGAAATTGCTCCTTAAGTGTGTTAATTGCATGACCTTCATTAGGGCACTCAGTAATGGTTGACAAGAATTTCGGTGTGATGGTGATTTTCTGACTAAAAACATTTGTTGTTAAGACAAGGTGACCACGATTTTCTTGTTCTTGAAGATTAGCAAGGAATAAACAATTGACATCACGGTATACTCCAGGAATATCGGCAAAAAATGATTCATCAAAGAAATGCATGAGTTTTTGTTCTGAAAGATGAGTGGTAAAATTAAAGAGTTGAAGAGAAATCTTTCCACTTAACTGGCCTACAATGATGAAGTTTTAAGCCTTTATACCAATCAAACTTCAACCTAGCATCCTCATTGATGCAAAACTTGTGAAAAGCATCTTGGGGTGCTTTTCCCTTACTCTTAGATTTAGGTGTTATTTGAAAACATGCAATAACAAGGAATGGGAATACGATTAGAAATATAGAAAACTTCCTTTCATGTGTTTGTACAAAAACAAACACATTTAAGCCTGCATATACCGATACTAGTGATTGGTACCGGTACTTGTTGGTTTCTGTTCCAACCAGAAATTTGAGCTAGTATCGGTATTCATATTTAGTATTGATACCTGCTAACTAAAGTAGGCACTGCTGTGCCTAGGTAGTACCGGTACCATCTGGTACCCGACATGAATGGAGTGCAGCAGTAGGAATGGTTTTAAGAGAAGGAAAACAAGATACATGATGATTCAATGAAGCACGAAATGACAAGAAGATAAGAGTGTACCTAGAGTTGAGGCTTGGAGATGATCTTTCTCTTCTTGGCTAGGGCTTGGAGAGGCTCTTGTGAAGAGAACTAAGGTTTGCAAGTGACAAAATGAGGCAAGTGTTTGCACTTGGCCTCTTTTATATGGGATGGGTCATGTGCTAGTCACATGACCACTTAAGTGGTTGAGAGATGAAATTGACAACTTAGGTGTTGAAAAAATAATGTAATCAACAACCTAACTTAAGCTACCATATTGCAAACAACACCCTGATATTTTCATACATTTGGAAATATTACAATTTACCCCTTTTCTCTTTTAGCAAGCATAGGTAAATTACAGTGAGGCCCTCAGGGATTTTTATAAATACAAACAAATTGCATATCAATCAAATTATTAGTTTTGAATCTCTTTTATTGTACAAAGTTCTAATTTTATTCTTATAAAGCAGAATCTCTCTGCTACAAGAGGTTTTGTAAAGATGTCTACCAATTGATTTTGTGTGTCAATGAATTCTAATTTAATTGAACCTTCAAACACATTATCTTTAAGGAAATGATGTCTAACATCTATGTGCTTGGCACGTGAATGATGTACCGGATTTTTGGATAAATTTATTTTGCTTGTATTATCACATAAAATTTTGGATTGCACAAAAATCAATCCAAAGTCGGACAAAGTCTGTCTCATCCAAATGACCTAAGAGCAAGCAAGTGAAGCAGCAATATACTCTGCTTTAGTTGTAGAAAGTGAAACACAAGTCTGTTTCTTAAAGAACCATGAGCCAAAGATTCTCTAATGAAATGACATGTGTTGCTAGTGCTCTTTCGGTCTGTCCGACTCCCTGCATAGTTTGCATCACTATAGGATAATAGATCTAAGGTTTGTGCTTTAGAATAGAAAAGACCAAGATCTTTTGTGCTGTTTAGGTATCTAAATATTCTTTTTACTACATTAAAATGAGATTCCTTGGGTTTGCATTGGAATCTCACACATAAACATGCAGCAAAAAGAATATCAGGTCTAGAAGCTGTAAGATATAGTAGTGAACCTATTATGCCCCGATATTTCTTTTCATCTACCCTCTTACCGGATAAATCTTCATTGAGCGAAGCAGATAGAGCAATCGGAGTCTCTGTGCTATTTACATTTTCAAAGTCAAATTTCTTGAGAATTCCAAGAATATATTTTGTTTGACTAATGTAATTTCCTGTGTCTAATTGATGAATTTGGAGTCCTAAAAAGAATATGTGTTCACATATCATACTCATTTCAAACTCAATCTTCATAGTCTCACAAAAATGTTGACACAGGGACTCCTTAGTTGATTCAAATATAATATCATCAACATATATTTGAACTAGTAGGATGTCATTTCCTTCTTTTATAGAAAGAGTTGAATCAACAACTCCAATTCTAAATTCGTGCTGAAGAAGAAAGGTCCTAAGCTTATCATACCAGGCCTTGGGAGCTTATTTAAGTCCATATAATGCCTTATTGAGCTTGTATAGATGCTCTGGGTGTGCTGGGTCCTCGAACTTGGGAGGCTGATGAACATAAACTTCTTCCTTAATATAACCATTAAGAAAGGTTCTCTTGACATCCATTTGATATAGCTTGCAGTCCTTTGCACTTGCAAAGGCAAGTAGCATCCGTATGGACTCCAAGCGAGCAACAGGAGCATATGTCTCATCAAAGTCAATACCCTCCTATTGGTTATAGCCTTGAGCTTCAAGTCTGCCTTTATTCCTGATCACTGAACCAGATTCATCCAATTTATTTTGGAACACCCACTTGGTTTCAAAGATGGAATTACCCTCAGGAGTGGGTACCAAGTTCCATACATTGTTCCTTGTAAATTGGACTAGCTATTCCTACATAGCTACAACCCATGACTCATCTTTTAATGCCTCATCAACTTTCTTGGGTTCAAGTTGAGAAATAAAGCATTAAGGACAAAATCAGCTCTAAAGTGAGATCGAGATTTTACACCTTGTTCAATATCACCTATGATCTGTTCTTGAGGGTGATCCTTATGGTGTATCCATTCTTTTGGAAGATCATGTACATTTCGTGTATCTTCCATTTTTGATACATCGATGAAGGGGGTATCTTCATCATCAGAATCTAAAAGATTTGGTTCAAGTTCACCTAAGTTTGTTTCATCAAATGAAACATGCAGGGATTCTTTTATAACAAAAGTTCTTTTATTAAAGACTCGGTAAGCTTTACTTCCTGATGAATAGCTAATAAAAATGCCTTCATCACCTTTAGCATCAAACTTATCAAGCCGATCACGGGTGTTTAATAAATAACATTGACATTCAAACAACCTAAAATATGAAATCCTAGGAGACTCTCACAATAAAGATCATATGGATTTTTCTTAATAATAGGTGAAAGAGCGATCTTCATTTTCGATAAAACTTGTGACATAAAATGTTGTGTTGTTGTAGTATGTTGTGTAGTAGAAAATTGCTTTTCAAAAATATTTAATAATTCAAAACTAACCATGATGAGTTAGGTCATCTCCACAGGGAGGAATCGGCCTATTTAAACAAGTGAATCATGTCTTGTTTATTCGAGAAACTCAATGCGTATGCATACTAACTAGTGCATGTGTTTTCAACATAAATTCTTGATTTAAATAATTAATCAATAATGTAAGGGTTCACATGCAAAATCACAACCAATGAAATACCTGAATTGCGATCTTAGTATTGACAAGCACCATCAAATTTAATTAAATCAGAATTTGTTCCCTATAACAAATATCCATGCTTGCTTATTCATGAGATGAATTTAACTATATGAAATTCAATTAGAATTGAGGGACATGCATGCAAATCTACGTAATAAAATAATAAGATAAATAAGTGAATAGTATTTTCCACAATGGCAGGTAACGTAAATATTAATATGCTTGTTACTGTAGCAAAATAGGGGAAATGAATCCCCTGCTCACACACGATGGAGAGGGTACAGTTAGACGCAAGGGTTAAGGGGGCAGTGCACCGTGATGAGGGCTTCATGTTGATGTTGGTCTCGCGGCGAGAGGCGGTCGCCAGTGACCGATTGGAGGATGACACCGGCAGCGTAGAAGTGGAGTTGGCTGCGTGGAGGGCCATGAGTGGTCGTTCGTGGCCTTGTGGCTGGCGAGGTGCTCGGCGGTGCTCAACGTCGTGTTTGACGGTTGGCTGAGGCTCAGAGGAGTGGCTACGTGGAAGGGGGGCGGCGACTTTGGGTTCCTTTGCGTGGAGCTTCAGGAAGTTTAAGATGAAGAGGAAAAAGAAGAAGGAAGAAGAAAAGGCAGGTGGGGGGTTTTGGGATGTGCGGGCTACGCTGGCTGGTTGTGTGCACACAAGGGCCCGCAATGATCATGCGTGTGCACGGGCTGGAGCACAGGCACGTGGTTCTGGTCGTGAGGGGGGCGTGCATGTGCTGCTACTAGCGGTGTGCGCATAGTGGCCGTGGAGTTGGCGTAGGCATGGTGTGGCAATAGTGGTGGTGCATGGATGATGGGTGATGGAGCCGGCTATGATGGGTTCGACGGGGGTGGTTGCAGGAAGTGCTGGGCATTATATGTTGGTGGTGAACGACTGAAGGTATTGATGGCAGTGTTGAAGGGAGATGCTGGTGATGGCTGCAGGTAGGTGGCGGTGTTGCTGTGCGCTCTGTCACCACGTGCACCACGGCAGGCGAAGGGAGGAGTAGTACATTCTAGCCACTATGCATGCGGAGTTCATGGTGTGCGCTTGTTCCACGGTGGTCAAGAGGGAGGTGATCCCCGCAGGGAGGGGGAGAAGATTCTCGCTTCCTCTGTTGGCTCATTTTAAAATCTCTGCAGCCGACTTCTGCAGCCACTCATGAAAATTGCGATTGGTTGGAACCGACAGATAAGTTCTGTCTGTTTAGCCATTAGACGTCTGATAAAAATATCAGACGTCTTAAAATGTTCGGCTAGCAAGGAGTCCACACTGGAGGTTCCAAATGTCCAGACTAGAATCCAGACATCTTAAAATGGGACTTTTGACGTCTGACTGCTGCCTTCAAGTGTCTTGTACCTAGCCTACATCCACCAAATGATTATCATAACATATCATATGTATTAAGCATAAAATTGGTGCATAAGATTATACACAGACTATGTTGAATTGCCCCTTAATTCCTAATCAAATATTAACTAAGAATGACTAATTAAAGAGTACTTAGACCAAATAATGGTCCACAAAAGTGGGCTTATAAAATGCCCCCATGCCTAAGTTTTGCTAGACCTGAGCAAAAATGAAAAGCAATAGAAGTAATCAGAAGATTTCTTCTGTCCTTATTCCAAAAATTTAGATATCCCGACAATTGTGAAGTGATAGTAACCTAGGAACAGATCCAAGTGAAAATAACCAACTTACATTTGCAGGTCGTACCTATCCCTCGGTAAATATTTCTATCGAGATAGGCAACTACTTCACTCAGCGATAAAGCAGAAAATAATCAAAAATTTGACCCGGGCTTTTTAGCTTAGGTAGGAGATACTGAGTTGAATGGATTCGTATTTGGTGGCACACACGCATCTGGTGCTACATGTAATCTAGTATTACAGACTTTAAATCTTTAGACTATTAAATAGGTCAACTCAGAGAGAGGCTCAACAACTGTGCTCAATCTCTTCCTTCTTTTCTTTCTGAGATCACAAATCTCACCAGATTTAGTAAATGTACTCACTGTTTGGTGGCCTCACATGGCATTCACACTGCAACTAAAGTCCTAATAACTCTACAACTAAGTTAGAGTTCTCAGCTAGTATTCCGGTGCTCAGAAATACTAAAAAGTAGGTATGGGTCATATTTGGTGGATCACGATGAGTGTTTTTGTCGCCTCAGAAACATCATCACGAAGATAAAACTATAAACTTGAACTCTTTTCTTTTTCTTTTCTCTCTCTCACTTTTATTTTATTTTATTTTTATAAATATAAATGTTCCTTCTTTCCTTTTTCTTTTCTTTCTTTTTTCTTTTTCTTTCTTTATAAATCAACATAACACGACGTAGACTTTTATTTATGAGGCATTATTAGGGATGATGATGGTCAAGAGGATATTGTGTGGCTTATTTGGTGGAAGTGCCTATTCTCGGCACCAAGAAGGAGTGGATAGGACAAGCATATTTCTGACCTTTGACATTACTACCCTCCTTCAACCGAGGACTCTATGAAGGACAGTCGTAACCATCCGCCATACTCATAGTTTTACTAAGACTCAATTTCTGTGTATCTGCCTTATTTGGTGACTCTCAGGAATTCACACAATGTACGCACATTGGAATAGAGAGCAAAAACTATGCCTAACCTGAGGTATCCTTATCTAATTGTCCAAAACTTAAGAGTTCTTGCACTAGACTTAGCACACCAATAATCTCTCTACTTTCTTCTCACAAATATGAGGTGGATCTAATAGAAGATAGTATGCCTAACTCCCTTTTAACTATCCAAGGGTTTAGTAGACTAAAAATGCTTATTGGTTTTCTCCATAGATCCATTACCCAGTCTACGTGCAAGTGAAATAAATGTACTGGATTCTAAACTTAAGAAATAATTTAAGAAGATAATCTTTAATAACACCTCCTTGAACAAATCTTCTGCTAGGTACTAACCAATTTAGCTCAAGAAAGCAAAATTATTTTTTTTATGTTAATGCACCTAACCTAAATGCATGAATACTGCCTAAAATGCAAAATGCACCCCCCCATGACTAAATCCTACAATGTCCTCATTGTAAAATTAAAATAGGAGGAGAAAGGAAGGAAATCAGCAGATGAAGGTGTTATTCTGAATGCTGGGTTGCCTCCCAACAAGCGCTGCATTTTCTATCGGCAGCCAGACTTGTAGGGAACCTGTAAGTCTGGTTCCAGACAGAAAGATCTAGGCCCTAAAAATATGTGTAATAGCACAGGCCTAGAAAATAGGTAGCCATGGATGTTGGCGAGCTGATGATGCAACGTTATCCCAAGTGCTTGCCATAAGACATGAAAGCAAAGAACCTTGTTGGCTACCTAGGGAGGTCTAAGAATAACAAAAGGAACTTGAAAAGGGACCTCCCAAAATAGAATAAGTGGAGGATAACAAGGGTCCTCCAAAGCATGAAGGGTTTTAAAAGATATAAACATTATTATTTCAAACTCTTGAATGGCGAGACTAAAAGTACAAGCGTCAATCCACACTTTCCATTCTATCCAAGGATGTGCTGGACTGATATTCTCCTCATAAAGAATGTATATGAGTAGAGACTTGAGCCAAGGATCAGTTAGGGAGTGTAACAGTTGTTTGTGGTGTTGGGACGTCATGATTAAGTCCAATGAGGGCTTAGTCGGTGTCGAGTCTAATTCGAACAACGGTTTAGCTTGTGTATTCTCCCTAACAATTATTGCAGAAAAATTCATGTCACCCTACCTATCATTATTGATCGGAGTCATATTTTCACCTTCCAGTATATGTGAATGAATGGTGGTCTCCAAATTAAATTCCTTTAATGGTAGGGTCGAAGCAACAGAATCATGACCATTAATTTCATCCCTGGATTCTTTTGGTTCACTTGAGTTTTTGTCGGGGTGTATATGTGATTCACCAGTAAAGAGAGGAGTTGGATCTATATCCTTAATTATTTCTGAAGGAGGATCCATCTTTATGTTTTGGAGTAAGCCTATATCACTTAATTCTTTATTCTTCTTGGGGGCATAAATTGACATGTTTTGTCCCCGAGAGTCCCCTAGGCTTCTCAGAATTGTGTTTGCCCTCCTCCAATATCAACTCTTGGTTTTGTGGAGGATGACTCTCAAAAGAAGGGAGGAATCTGGATTTCACTAGATTATTTATATCCTCCGGGGGTAAGTCCTCAAATAACAAATAATCCCCTTGTGATTCACTCCAGATTTTCAGTTTCGGTTCGTCCATTGGGTCATCCTCGCCCCCCAAAATAGACTCTTTATATCCCTAAGACCAAAATTGATCTAATTCATCCTCCATTCCCTTAGGGTCACCTTCATTGGGTGCATTTAAATTCTCAGAATGCTGAATGATAGGTGTTGATTCCCTAAGTGGTGGGTCAGGATTAGGCTCATTGAGGGTAAAATGGTGTTCCACTAGATAATTAATAGGGGAAGTGATATGAACAATACAACGTTGACCCAGGTTATCAGGGGTAAGGAAAATACTGTCATTGGGGTCAAGGTCCTCAAGAGGTACCATCTTTCCTTTCTTTTGACTCCAATATAGCTCGGGTGGATAATTACTAGGATCGTTCTCCTTTAGTGGCCGTGTCTCATTGGGAGAGTCTAAGTGATAGCTACGTAAAATGGGATCCCTATTGTCATTGGTTTCCTCAGAATTATTTTCATGATCACGGTCGTATAGATAGGGATCAGAATTACTAGGATGAGCGTAGCTAAGCTGTCTAATTTCTTTGTTCAATTATTGACTATTCCTCAACATCTGTCCCATAGTCTCCATCATTTCTTTTTTTTGTTTTTGCATTTCTATCATAAAAGAGGGGAGGCTACTACTATCAGATTGGGGAGGATAATCAAATTCAGGCTCTGGTTTCCTAGGGGCATAATGATCCCATGAATTATCATTGTACCCATCAAAGGATGATTACGTTCGGGGCATGGGATCCTGGTTAAAAGATGGGAAGTATTGACTCTGATAATCTAAATGCTAAGAGTAAGGGTGATCCATTTCTTTAAGCCAAGCATGTTTAACTCTCTTATGATTTAGAAGAAATCAGAACACAAGCATAAACTTCCTAGAGAGTTCTATCACTGTCAAAACAAATGCAAATACAGTGGGATTTATTTTTAGTAGATTCTAGGTCTTAGAATTAAATGTTTAGTTGGTGGCCAAACAAGTTTTGCAAGAATTACGTTTCATAGGCCGACCTTCGTTAGTGCCTACAACCTACTCGTAAGGGATGGAAGTCTCGAATCGAGCCCACACATAAGGAACCGAAGTAACTTGGTGGATAGGCTTGTTGATTTCCAGCTAACTTCCCTTATGGTGCAAAAGAGGAGAGGTAGAAGTTTATCTAGTGACCTTATGTGTGATGTGCACAATGTCTCAGGTGTGCAACATTTTGAGTTTTAAAATTTCACAAACAAGATCTTTTTGCATACAATTTCAAGTCACAGATTTTAAGGTCCAACCTCTTAACAGTCCCAATTTTTAAAGTGACCACTGAATTAATTCAATTCAAACACTTTAGTGGTCTTAGATTTAGGTTCAATGCAGATGCAAGACAGGTAATTGATGCTCAAGAAAAAGACGTACCTTACTCCAGCTTTCTTCAATGCAGGGATGTCTACAATGCAATTAAGATAAACTAGATGCTACTCATTCAGTCCTAGATGATTGCCCTATTATTATGCAGCTTCTAGTAGGTCTGTTTGATATATTTTTTTCTATTATTTATTTATAATAATATTAAGCAAACAAACCTAATCTAGCTAACTAACTAACTAACCTATATGCAATTCAAACAATTTAACTAATCCTATAATCTATATAAAATGGGAACATGCTCTCGAAAATATGTTCCCGCATATAAGAGTGATAAGAAATAAAGAAACACTGGGAACACGTTCCCAAAAATGCCCAACAAGGGTCCAAAAGATAGAAATTAAGTTCTAATGTCTATCTAAACTAAATCTAAACTAAGATCTAATGACTAAATCAGAAAAGGGCTCCTCTGTATGCCTACGTGAGTGGGATCAAGGCCCACAAGCAACCGTTACTAGCCTCCAGGTAGCGTCAAGGTCCTCCTAGAATATCGTCTCTGCCTTGCATGCCCGCCTCATTCATTTGTTATTTTTGCACAAAAAAAGATCCATAGTGAGTAATTCAAAAAATCTTTCAAAATAGCATAAAAATAATGTAAATTTCCTAAAAAAATTAGTAGGCAACTTTCCTCCCTGGCATCAGCGCCATTTGAAAGAGCAATCTTCGTTTTCGATAAAATTTGTAACAAAATGTTGTCGTTGTAGTATGTCGCATGGTAGAAAATTACTTTTCAAAAATATTTAATAATTCAAAACTAACCATGATGTGTTAGGTCATCTCCACAGAGAGGAATTTCTTATTTAAACTAGTGAATCATGTCTTGTTTATTTGGGAAACTCAATGCGTACGCATACCAACTGATGCACATGTTTTCAACATAAATTCTTGATTTAAATAATTAATCAATAATGTAAGGGTGCACATGCAAAATCACCACCAATGAAATACCTGAATTGCGATCTTAGTACTGACAAGCACCATCAAATTTAATTAAATCAGAATTTGTTCCCTATAACAAATATCCATGCTTGCTTATTCATGAGATGAATTTAACTATATGCAATTCAATTAGAATTGAGTGACATGCATGGAAATCTACCATAATATAATAATAAGATAAATAAGTGAATAGTGTTTTCCACAACGATAGGTAACGTAAATATTAATATGCTTGTTACTGTAGCAAAGCAAGGGAAACGAATCCCCTGCTCGCACGCGATGGAGAGGGCATAGCTGGATGCAAGGGTCGAGGGGGTAGTGCACCGTGACGAGGGCTTCACATTGACGTTGGTCTTGTGGCGGAAGGCGGTCGTCGGTGACCGGCCGGAGGAGGATGACATCGGTGGCGTAGAAGTGGAGTTGGCTGTGTGGAGGGCTGTGCATGGCCATTCGTGGCCTTGTGGCTGGCGAGATGCTCGATGGTGCTCATCATCGAGTTTGATGATTGGCAGAGGCTCAAAGGAGTGGCTGTGTGGAGGCGGGCTGGGCGGTGGCTTTGAGTTCCTTTGCGTGGAGCTTCAGGCGGTTGAAGAAGAAGAGGAAAAAGAAGAAGGAAGAAGAAAAGGCAGGTGGGGGGTTTTGGGATGTGTGGGCTGCGCTGGCTAGTTGTGTGCACATAAGGGCCCACGATGGCCACGAGCGTGCCTGGGCTGGAGCACAGGCACGTGGTTTTGGTTATGAGGGGGGCTCGTATGGGCTACTATTAGCAGTGTGCAGAAGCGGGCATGGAGTTGGCGTAGGTGTGGTGTGGCAATGGCGGTTGTGCGTGGATGATGGGTGATGGAGCCGGTTATGATGGGTTCGACTGGAGAGGTTGTAGGAGGTGATGGGCGTTATATGTTGGTGCTGAACGACTGAAGGTATTGATGGCGGTGTTGAAGGGAGATGGTGGTGATGGCTGCAGGTAGGTGGCAGTGTTGGTGTGCGCTCTGTCACCGCACACACCACGGCAGGCGAAGGGTGGAGGAGTACATTCTAGCCATGGTGAACGTGGAGGTCATGGTATGCACTTGTTCCATGGTAGTCAAGAGGGAGGTGATCCCCACAAGGAGGTGTTCAGATCGCTGAATCAAGTTTTAAAAAGGTCGCGTTGTAGTACAACCAAAAAACCATTCAAAGCAATTACAATTTTATTACTCAAATTTTAAAGTTTGAGGTCGAACACAGGGAGCAAATTAGGTTTTAAAAATCAAGATCACAACTTAGAATTTAAAAGAATATGCAATAATATCAATGTCACAATGCAAAAAGATAGAAGTAAATGTAAGCACAAAATGCTAAGGAACTTAATGGATGTAAATTGAATTCAAAATTGGGCGTCTGATTTGTGAATCAAATGTTTTAAAATGTTGATGCTACAGTGCTTCTGCCGATTGCCTTTGGCTTCAATCTTCTTCTTTCTTTCTATTCTTCTTTATCTTACTTCTTCTTTGTTCTCTGGTGTCTCCTTCCTTCTTCTTCAGCCTTCCATTCTTTAGCTTCCTTTGCCTTCTTTTTCGTGGGCTCTCTTCTTTCTCTCTCTCTCTGCCAGCTTCCTTCTTCTTTAGCTTTGCCTTACTGCCTTCAACTTCTTCATTCTCTTTTTCTTTGCTGCCTTAGATTCTGTGGTTCTTTCTTTCCTTCAGCTCCTTCCTCTTCTGCTTCAGCCCCTAGCCTTCTCCTTCTTTTTCCTTAGCTTCTCTTCCTCTCCTCTTCAGCCTGCAGTGCAAAACCTACCGCCTACCCACAAGAACTCTCTTCTCTCTTTTCCCTCTTAGGTTCTGCTCTCCCAGAGCCATGCTTCTTGGGTAATCGGGTCGGGTATGCACCCGGGACTAGGCCCACTGATGTGCGGTGGTGGGCGAGGTTTGCTAGTCGGGATGGGTCACCACGTTCGCGGGGCGTGGTCGTGGGCAAGGCAGTCGGGTCGAATGAGAGAGGGACCTCACCCCGTAAGGGGGAGGCGAAGAGCTTATGGCAAGAAAACAACTTATGCAGGTGAAGCACCTCAAAATATTTTGAGGTGGGACTATCTTCCCACCCCCTTCGCACGTGCCTACAGCAAAGGCATTCCTTCGATTGTAGCAGCTACAAGGGCTTGTGCTCTAATTGGCAACCTGGAGTCATGCACGAATGCATTACACGTGACCTAGGGCTGGTGAAGCCTGGAGCAACTTGCAAGCAAGCTTCAAACCCTATGTCAGTGGCGAAAGGCTCCTGGACCTGAAATCACCACAATAGCCTTGCGGCCACGTTAAAATGCTCAGGGAGCTTTGCCAAGGTGCGGCGAGTGTGCAGAGGTGGTCGGCGTGGCGTGGGAACACCTGTTGGAGCCTTCCTAGGGCACACTGCGGCTGTGTGTGTAGGTGTGTTCGGGGTTGTGTTAGGGTGAGTGGCAGAGTGATATGAGTGGGGGGTTATGATCAGGGCCTCGAGGCAGAGCTTATGGACTGGTCA
The DNA here is from genome assembly GCA_037157565.1 of Thalassia testudinum. Classification (NCBI taxonomy): domain Eukaryota; kingdom Viridiplantae; phylum Streptophyta; class Magnoliopsida; order Alismatales; family Hydrocharitaceae; genus Thalassia; species Thalassia testudinum. The sequence goes on along the minus strand of JAZHRO010000026.1, from coordinate 21,006,687 downwards.
GCAAGGTGGGAGGTGGTCTATGGAGGTGGAGCAATCTCGTCGGAGTTGGTGGCCGGAGGTCAAGGGGATGATGGTGGTGGGTTGCGGCAGTAGTCGGTTGAGGAAATAAAGAAAGGGGAAAGGGAGTAGAGGGTGAGAGGAACTTATCTAGGAGGTGAAAGAGACAAAGGGGGAGACGAAGATGACTTCTAGCTCGTATTGCCGATGCCGGAGACGAAGGTGCTCAGAGAGGATGGTCGACGAGGATGAAGGGGAGGTAGGGGCGTCAGTGGGTGCTGTGCAACGCGGACGAGTGTGAGGAAGAGGAACTTGCCACCGGTATTGTGGCTAGGTGACGAGGGAGAGCAGGAGAGGTCGCCGGAGCTTGATGAGCGAGTCGACTGGAGGAGAGACGAATTTGAGGGGGTTCTCCGACTGATTTCAAGCTTCCAAGAGTTGGGGTGAATTGGGGTGTCTTAAATAGGCCCTGGAGGTCGATTTTGTGCTTGGAAGCCAAGATTCCAAGAAAGGTAAGTTCATCGGCGATGGCAACTCAAAAGAGACCCAAATCTCTCATGCGTTCGCATGAGAGATTGGGTACCAAGTAGGGCCGCAAATTGGTTTCACATTGGAGGGGATTTCTCGGACAATCTCCCTTCCAATTTTGAAGGGGATTCTCTGAGAGATCAGGGAAAAATGACCCTCTCAAGTTCGTCGGAGTAGGATTCCCTCCGCTATAATGGTGGAGGGGCCTAATTGCAAAGAACGATGAAGAAGGTAGGGAGGTTTCTGCAGAGGTTTTTGAAAGGTAGGGGTACAAATGTAATCAGGTAGACTTATTTGCAAAGTGAGTCAAGATGAGTTCCCCTTAGGTCCAAATTTTGGTACAAACCTAATTTGGACCCAAGGAATCCAATGGTGAAGTTGGATTTTGGGTTTGATCACGTTTGTCTAGGCAATTTATGCAGAAACCCAATTTAGGGCAAATATTTGTCTGAGACCCCATTCTAGGTCAAAATAGGTTTCAATGGCCAAATTTAGAGTTCTAAACCTTAGAGAATTTTTTTCTCTGATTTTTAGAGGGTTTAGGTGAATTTCATCCTGACCAAAACCTTGTTTAATCAAGTGGGTTTATTTTTGGGTTATAAGATGGGTTTATTTTTGGGTTATAAGAAGTCATTTAATTCCCAGAACTCACTTGAACCCTTTTCTATTTGATTCAACCCACTTATTATCTTGTTAAGGCCATTTGACCTGTGTTTAGCCCTTGAGAAAACTCATTGTTGTACTGCAATGGTAAAATTGCAATTTTACCCCTTGTTTCTTACTTTTCTCATAGAAAGATTATTTAGTGAATTATGACCTCCAGTTGGTTATGTAAGAGCTTTTATTTTCTTTATTAGGTCAAAATGAGTTAGTTAAGGCTTATGATGGTGTTCCCATCATACCTCCATGCCTAGCTTTTGCTAGTTCCTTAGCAAAATTTTAAGGTTTTAACTTTGATTCTAAACCTTGAGTTCCTTTGATGTTCACAAACTATGATGTGTGCCTTTTTTCTGTAGATTAGGCCAGAATGCCGATAGTAGGCCTAGAGGCAGTCAAGTACCAACCAAGATCCGTACCTAACCAGCTCTAGCTTCAGTCCGCCAGGAAGGTTTTTAAGGTCCACAAGAACTATCCTATGGTTCGTTGGACTCTGCGGTTAAAGCACCCATGCTTGTAACATATTTTAGCCTCGGTTCAGTTTGCAGTGCATTTTTTGTAAGAGAGAAAGAAGAATTTCCTTTATTTGGAGAGTTTTCTCACTCTTTTCCTTTTATTTCTAGCTTCGAATTGGCTTCTCAACACAATCTGTATCGGATTCCTAGTCCCCATCATCAATCCTCGAAGGGTCCTTGGCAATCAATGCTTCATGATACACCACCCATGGCAACCCCTAGAACCCTGGCTTTCGAGATTTTGAGATAATCCCGCCCATGGTGTTCTATAGCTAAATCCAAACCCTAGCAATCGACATTTCGTGATAATGCCGCCCATGGCATCTGAACCAGCACAGGGTGCTTACTTGCCCCCGGTAGGATATGTAAATATCCTAAGAGACAAGCACCGAGGAGATGATATGTAATTGCGCATCTTCGAGTGGAATTTCCTACCTCTTCGCGCCGGGAACTCGTCCAAATCAACTTGTGTTGATCGGTCGCTCCTAATCTAGGCAACTTTTTTAGAACAATTTAAACGCATTTGTGTGATTTTGATACTTATGCACACTGAAATGAACTATGTGTGGATTGGGGTGCTTAGGTTACCGAGTCCTGCAAACCAGAGGTCAGTTAATGAGGCCGAATACTCCCTAAGCCTTAAACCTAATATTTGAGCTTCGCATTTTCCCCAACCTCTTGAGGACTATCCAAATCTTAGTAGATACTTGAATTTTTAAGCCTAGGAGTCTAGCCCAAGAGGCCTATGATTAGTGTTCCTACTAATCTCTTCTGTGTTACCTTAGCACCTTTTTCTTTCATTTTCTTTTTCTTGATATGGTCTAGAACTCAATTAATTCCTTAATTTCTTACTAATGACTCTCTTTTCTTTTTCTTTTTGTGCTCCTTTTTTCGACGTTTTTCACTTTTCCCCTTTTTCTCCTTAAGATTTGTATGGCCTCAAAATTTTTCTCTATAATCAGAATTTTTTTTGTTCTTTTTCAAGACTTTTTTCATTTTTTTTTGGTATTTTTGGGATATGCGATTTTTTGTTGAAACCTTTTCTTATGAGATGATTTTCACTGCGTTTTGCACTTTCATACACCCCCATGCCTACGATTTGCAATGTCCCCATTCTAAATTAGGTGGGTTCGAGTTCATCTTAGATCATTCATTAGAATAGGTTTTGAGTGGGTGAACTGGTCGATGTGACTGTTGCGGACGATTTCAAAACTCGAGTTTGGGTACCTGAGGTGGGGTCGGCTGTTCTAGTAGATGAACCCTAAAGTACAATTTGAATTCAGCATAGGAATGTCAAGAATGGTTTTGGGTTTTTCAAAAATGATGAGTTGCTTCCCGTTAAGTGCTGAGTTTTATGCCATCGGCTGGGTGCAATGAGCTCAAGGAGAATGGAGGGTAAAGGATATCTCATCCAAATTTGTATCGGTAGGGTCAATGAATGGTTTGAGCCTCTGACCATTCACAATGAAAGGTTCTGAATCGTGGCTGAGTGGACTGATCTCGATGGCTCCATTTCCAAAGATTCGTTGGATGAGGTAAGGTCCGATCCATTTCGATCTGAGTTTTCCTGGGAACAGTTTAAGCTTAGCATCAAAGAGTAAACTTTTTGACCAGGGTGAAAGATCTTTCTGGATATGTGCTTGTCGTGAAAGGCCTTAACCCACTCTTTGTAAATTGACGAGTTTTTATACGTGTCATGGTGTAATTCATCGATCTTGCTCATTTAAAGCTTTCTGTGGGTTCCTGCCTTAGAATGAATTAGATTGTAGTTTCGTACTGCCCAATAGGCTTTGTGCTCCAACTTGACGGGGAGGTGACATGCCTTCCCGCACACCAATCTGAAGGGAGACATACCTAATTGGATTTTGTAGGAGGTCCTATAAGCCCACAAAGCCTCCGGAGGTCGGGATGACCAGTCTTTCCTATCAAGTCGAACAGTAACCTGGAGGATTTTCTTGATCTCCCGATTTGATAGCTGAGCTAGACCATTTATTTGGGGGTGGTAAGGAGTAAAGATTCGGTGTGACACCCCGTATTTGGTCTTTAGTGACCTAAACTGAGCATTACTGAAATGGGTCCCTCCATTAGAGATTATCGCACGTGGAATCTCGAACCGAGAAAAGATGTTCTGATGAATGAATTTGATAACCATCTTATGATAATTGGTTCAGGTCGGAATGGCATCTATCCATTTGGACACGTAGTTAACAGCGAGTAGAATGTACTCGAAGCCGTCCAAAATAGGAAAGGGTCCCATAAAATCAATCCCCCATACATCGAAGATTTCGCATACGAGAATTGGCTGTAAGGGCATCGTATCACGGTGGCTCATGTTGCCTAAGGTCTGGCAACGAGTGCATGCCCTATAGTGATTGTATGCGTCTTTGAAAATCGTGGGCCAATAGAAGCCGCACTAGAGGACTTTCACTGTGGTTTTATGACTTGAGAAATGTCCATCGCATGCCTAGTCATGGCAGAAGGACAATATGTCCTGAATTTCCGCTTCCACGACACATCATCGAATAATTTGATCAGTAGCGATGCGAAAAAGATATGGGTCTTCCCAGAAGTAATACTTGGCATCGGAAAGCAATTTGTCCTTCTTGGCTTTCAACCAATCAGATGGGATTTGATGTGATGCAAGGTAGTTTACTAGATTAGCAAACCATGGAAGCCCTGTACTGATAGTCAGGAGGTGCTCATCAGGAAAATGTTCCGTGATGGGTCTGGAAGGGTCGATAATCTCAGAAGGGAGGCAGGACAAGTGATCAGCTACCATATTTTGCTTTCCCGCTTTGTCACGAATCTCGAGGTAAAATTCTTGTGACAGCAAGATCCAGCGGATTAATAGAGGTTTCGCATCCTTCCTCGTAAGGAGATGCCTCACAGCTGTGTGATCTGAGTAAATGATAATAGAGGAGCCCAGAAGATATGATCTGAATTGTTCCAGGGAAAATGCCACGACTAGTAGCTCTTTCTCTGTAACTGTGTAGTTACGCTGAGCCTCGTCAAGTGTCTTGCTAGCATAGTAGATGACCACGGGTTTCCCGTCAATTTTCTGTCCCAGTACCGCTCTTACGGTGAAATCAGATGCACCACACATGATCTCAAAGGGTTGAGACTAATTAGGGGACTGTAGGACCGAAGCTTGGGAAACTCGATCATGGAGGATTTCAAATGCTTGAGTGCATTCCTTGGAGATTTCGAAAGGAACTTCCTTAGATAGTAGAGTGATCAGGAGGCGTGCGATCTTTGAGAAATCAAAAATGAATCGACGGTAAAATTCGACGTGCCCCAGAAAATATCAGATGTCTTTGATCAAGCTAGGCATAGGGAGTTTGGAAATCAGATTCACCTTGGCTCGATTGACCTGGATGCCCTCTTCTAATATGAGATGTCCCAGGACAATTCCTTCAAGCACCATGAAATGGCTTTTTTCCTAGGAAATAACTATATTCATGTTAATGCACCACCTGAAGATCTGGACCAAGTGCAAGAGGCAATCGTCAAATGATTCTTTGAATACTACAAAGTCATCCATGAAGACTTCCAGATAATCACCTACCATATCTGAGAATATGGCAAGCATGCACCACTGGAAAGTAGCAGGTGCATTGCAAAGACCGAATGGCATCCTTCAGAACGCATACATCTCGAAGAGGTAGGTGAAAGTGGTCTTTTCTTGGTCCTCTGGATGGATTGCAACCTGGTTACAATCGGAGTACCCATCCAAAAAGCAGAAGAACCTATTTCTCACTAGTTTCTCGAGGATCTGATCAATAAACGGTAGTGGGAAATGATCCTTCTTTATGGAGGTATTGAGATTTCTGTAATCAGTGCAGACTCTCCACGTAGTCACCACATGGGTCGGTATGATTTCTCCAGTTTCAGTCATGATCATGGTGAGTCCTACCTTCTTCGGGTAGATGATCCCTGCATCTAACCACTTGATGATCTCCTTTTTCATGACCTCCTGTAGATTAGGATTTAGACATCTCTGCATTTCACGGGAAGGTCGTGTGCCCTCTTCAGTATAGATACGGTGTGTGCAGTAGGAGGGGCTGATACCAGTCAAATCATTAAGAGTCCATCCAATGGCTCTTCGATGTTGCTAGAGAATAGTAATTAGACAGGATTCCTAATCAAGTGTGAGTCTAGAGTTGATAATCACAGGAAACGTCTGATTGGAACCCAAAAAGACGTACTTCAGATGGTCGGGAAGAGGCTTGAGTTCCAGGACAGGGTTATCAGCAGTAGCGGGCAATTCAGGGTGTGTATTAAGAACAAGGGAGGGAAATATAGGTGCATCTAGGTCAAGTTGGGATTCCTCTGATTGTGGGTTTTGATCCTCTTGTGGTTGATCAGAAGTAGTCAGGTTGTCCTCAATATACGGATCGTCAACCACAGCCTTGATGTCACATATTTATTCTATAACATCGCAATTAATCCCTTGTTGGGCATTAAAGATGTCAATCTTTAATGTTTGGTTCTCGAATTTTAGTTCAATTTGGCCCTCCTCACAATTTATGTTGGCCCTAGCAGTGGCCAGAAAGGGTCACCCTAGTATAATTGGTGTATCCTTCAGGTTTTCTAGAGCATCCATATCCAACACTACAAAGTCCACCAGGAAATAGAAATCCCGAACCCTAAAAATGACATCCTCAAGAACTCCTTTAGGTGACTTAATAGATCGATCAACCAATTGTGGTGTCACTTCTGTTGGTTTAAGCTCAGATTCCTTAAGGTGGTCAAGTAGGGATGTAGGTATTAGGTTTATGGAGGCTCCTAGATCTAACAAAGCTCTCTCAAATTGGGTATCACCAATGGTACAGGAAATCAGGGGAGTACCTAGGTCTTTTGCCTTAGGTGGGAGTTTACTCAAAATTACAGAGCTGCTTGCACTGACAGTACGATTGGACTCCTACTTTTGGTTTGTAGCTTACGCTTAGGTGTACACACGTCTTTCAGAAATTGTGCGTAAGCTGGTACGTGGCAGATCGCATCCACCAAGGGGATGTTTATATGGACCTGTTCAAAGAGCTTGACCAGATCCTCCTTAGGTGCTACGAGTTTGTTTCTCCTCATTCCCTTGGTCAAGGCCTTGGGAAATGGAACCTTGGATGGTTCCTCTAGAATAGGTCTAGGTTCTTGATCAGGGACAGGGGTATCCTGGATAACTATCCTAGTGTTTGGGCTACTACCAGGCTGAAAGTGGCTTGGGTAAGGTGGGTCATGTGTTGCTTTGCCACTATAGGTTGTAAGAGAATTCAGTACGGCTTGGTTTTGGTTTGGAGTCAGTAAAATAGGTGGCTACTACTGAAATCCTGCATATGATGTCGAAGGTTCCATCCCGTCAGGTGATGGAATAGAAGGGGCCTGATAAATCATGTGGGCTTGGCCTGGATTTGGGTTCATAACGTGCCTCTTGTTTGGCACGTTATTTTGATTTGGTAGAGGTTGCGAAGGGAGTGTGCCAGGTTGGTGGGAATTCGCCATTTAGGCGAGTTGATTGCGAACCTCTATGATCTCGTCCTTGTGCTGTTTTTGCATAGCCGCATTTCTCTTCTGAATGTTAGCCAAGGTCTGAAGGATGAGAGTCATTTGATCTATCTGAGTTGGCCCAGATTGATAGGTGTGGTTGGGTCGAGGCTGAGGCAGCCGATATGGACGAGGGCTTGTGGGTGGGGTTGATATAGTGGTCTTTGATTTTGATTATTTCCCGCCCACAGGAAATTGGGATGAGTCCGCCATCCAGGGTTATAGGTATTAGACAATGGGTCATTCTGGATGGCGTTGAAGTCGTCGCAAGTCTGAGGAACCTTAGAAAAGTCAGAGTATGAGGGTTTAGAGTTTCCCAAACTAGAGTAGGTAGGATCGAAGTTTCCTCCGATCCTAGAGTCAGACGGGGGTGGATACGGGTCCATCCCCTCAGAAGATCGGTGATAGATGTTATGCACAGCTTCCCTCCCAGAGGGTGGCTGTGCAAACGGGCTTTGCGTAGAGGTGGCTCGCTGCAAATGTTGAGTTCGCTCGTCTACCTTCTTCTCGATGACAGAGACCTTGTCCAACTGACTGGCCATCAATTCCAACTCGATGGATGCAGACAGGCCCTATGTCTCATGTGTTCCCCTTGGATTCATCAATGCACGGGCATTCGTCCAGTTGAATAAGCCCATAGAGTCATTATTGATGGAATTGTCACACATTCTCGAGAATCTCCCACACAGTGTCTTCATGTTGACCCATGATATTTCCTTTGCAGGTTGCATTGACGAATAAGCGGATATCTTCATGGAGTCCCTGGAGAAAAGACTAGACTTGTTCCCATTTAGAAACTCCGTGATGGGGGTACTTTCGCATGAGATCCAAGAAATGGTCCCATGCTTCATGAAGGGGTTCTCCAGACTGCTGGGTGAAGTGCGTGATCTGGTGTTGTAAGGCATTTGTCCGACCAACTGGAAAGAACTTTTTCAGAAACTTGGATTGTAGTTCAACCATGTGTTGATTGGACGCATTTGAGTCTGATACCAGTGAGCTACTTTGTCCATGAGAGAGAAGGAGAACATCTTCATGAGAAGAATATCCCGATTTTGGACATCTGACCCGAATGTATGGGCCAGATGTTTGAGTTTTTTGATGTGCTGGAAGGGATCCTCGAAATTAAGCCCATGAAACTTAGGAATAGCATGAATCATGTTGGGCTTGAGTTCAGAATCAGGACCTCTCGCCAGGATTTGGACTCGAGGTTCGATCGCCATTGCAGTGGGATTATAGTGATCTCACATCATAGAATGCTGTAGTGGGTTTACAAAGGCTTAAAATAAATCATTAAGGTGTTGAAGTTGGTTCTCAAGATTATTCTCTTCTTCTACTAGTTGTGCCATGATGATTGAAGGAGAATTGGGTTCAGATGAATCAGAGGAGATGTCTATATGATGGGGTTGCTGCACAAACATAGAAGTCGAGGCCTAGCCTCGACGGGTGTGAATCACTAAAGAAGGTCTCAAGGATGGTCTTAAGGACCTCCTACTGAACATGCACCGATGGTCTAGATGAGAAAAGAATGTGATGGGCCCAACCAAAACACCCAAAAATTTGGATGACTATAGAGGTTCGGGGTGGATGATACCCCTTAATTAGAAAGTCGTCCACCTAAGAAATACCTGGGTAGCTAAAGAGGGAGAGTCCCGCGAAAACCCCTACACAGTAGAGTACCCCCACGAGTTACAGGGTTTCCCCTACCCAACCTCTCTTGTCGCTGATGTTCCAGGTAGACTAGAATGGGGACTTTGACCTCTTAAGTCTACTAGTTTTAGTTAAGAGAAAGGGTGCTTAAGATTCCACTCGAACCTTATATGTATTGAGTGCAAAAAGTGACCTAATTTCAAGGTTGGTTGACCAAACAAGGGGGTCAACTTCATCTATTTGTCCTTTGAGAAGTTTTAGGTCCTTTCTTTTAGGATTCAAGTGAGATTAAGTGATTGAATTTTAGGGTTTTCTTGAATAAATCTCTTCAACCAAGGGTTAGACACACCTCTTTTTGGAGAGTTGATTCTTGCTTATGAAGGTGTGTCTCTAAAACCCTAAACTAAAATCCTTAATTTGGCTCTAATCTTGGTCTAATTTAGTTTGTTCAATGTGTTATTTAGGGCTCAATCAAGAATGTGGTAGCCTTAGTTACCATAAATGGGTGCACAAATCAGTATTGTCGTTGAAATCAAATCAGGCAACTTGGTGAATTAGCTAGAAATGGAAAGCAGGTAACCCTAATTAATTTTATCCTTTTTTTCCTTTTCAGAGTGAGGGGCTTAAGAGAAAGAGATCAATCAGAAATTACCTGCCCCGGGTGTGTTTAATGCACGACCATCTTTCGTTGAATCTTCTCCCCTGAAACAATCACAACGAAAAGAGATATATCAAGTTAGTACCAAATCAGAGTTTGTAATCAAGATTTCTAAATCGTCTATTGCTCCCTGACAACGGCGCCAAAATGTTCAAATTGTATAATCGAGTTTTAAAAAGGTCACATTGTAGTACAGCCGAAAAAGCGTTCAAAACAATTACAATTTTATTACTTGAATTTTAAAGTATGAGGTCAAACACAAAGAACAAATTGGGTTTTAAAAATTAGGATCACAACTTAGAATTTAAAAGAATATGCAATAATATCAATGTCACAGTGCAAAAGGATATAAGTAAATGTAAGCACAAAATGCTAAAGAACTCAATGGATGTAAATTGAACTCAAAATTGGACATCTGATTTGCGAATCAGATGCCTTAAAATGTTGATGCTACAGTGCTTCTGTCGGCTGCCTTTGGCTTCAATCTTCTTCTTCTTTCTTTCTCTTCTTCTTTATCTTCTTCTTCTTTCTTTCTCTTCTTCTTTATCTTCCTTCTTCTCTGTTCTCTGGTATCTCCTTCCTTCTTCTTCTGATTTTTGGCTTCAGCTTCCTTCTTCTTCAGCCTTCCTTTCTTTAGCTTCCTCTGCCTTCTTCTTTTTTGTGGGCTCTCTTCTTTCTCTCTCTCTCTGCAGGCTTCCTTCTTCTTTGTCTTTGCCTTACTGCCTTCAGCTTCTTCTTCCTTCTCTTTTTCTTTGTTGCCTTAGCTTTTGTGGTTCTTTCTTTCCTTCAGCTCCTTGATCTTGTTTTTTATCCCTTAGCCTTCTCCTTCTTCTTCCTTAGTTTCTCTTCTAATCCCCTTCGGCTTGTAGAGCAAAACCTACCCCCTACCCGCGTGAACTCTCTTCTCTCTTTTCTCTCTTAGGTTCTGCTCTCCCAGAGCCATGCTTCTCGGGTAATCAAGTCAGGTATGCGCTCAGGACCAGGTGCACCGGCATGCGGTGGTGGGCGAGGTGTGCCAGTCGGGTCGGGTCATCGGGTCTATGGGGCGTGGATGCAGACGAGGTAGTCAGGTCGGGTGAGAGAGGGACCTCACTTCGTGAGTTGGAGGCGAAGAGCCTATGGCAAGAAAACAACTTATGCGGGTGAAGCACCTCAAAACTTTTTGAGGTAGGACTATCTTCCCACACCCTTCGCGAGTGCCCGCAGCAAAGGCATTCCTTTGATTGCAGTAGCTACAAGGGCTTGTGGCTCTAATTGGCAGCCTGGAGTCGTGTGCGAAGGCGTTCCGCACGACTTGGGGCTAGTGACTTGCAGGCAAGCTTCAAGCCCTACTTCAATGGCGGAGGGCTCCTAGACCTGAAATCACCACAACGGCCTCGTAGCCATGTTAAAACGCTCAAGGAGCTTCGCCAAGGTGCAGCGAGTGTGCAGAGGTGGTCGGCGTGGCATGGGAATGCCTGTGGGAGCATGCCTAGGGCACACTGTGGCCATGTGTGGGTGTGTTCAGGGGTGTGTTGGGTAAGCGGTAGAGTGATACGAGTGCGGGGTTATGATCAAGGCATCAAGGTGGAGCTTATGGACTGGTCGGTGAGGCGGAGGTGGTTTGTGGAGGTGGAGCGATATCGCTAGAGTCTGTGGTCAGAGGTGAAGGGGATGATGGTGGTGGAGTGCAGCAGTAGTCAGTTGAGGAAATAAAGAAGGGTGAAAGGGAGTAGAGGGTGAGAGGAACTTATCTAGGAGGTGAAGAGATGAAGGAGGAGACAGAGATGACGTCTGGCTCATATTGTCGACGCTGGAGACGAAGGTGCTCAGAGTGGATGTTCAGCGAGGACGATGGGGAGGCAAGGGCGTCGGTGGGTGCTGCGCGACAAGGACAAGCGTGAGGAAGAGGAACCTGCCACCAGTATTGTGGCTAGGTGGCGAGGGAGAGTAGGGGTGGTCGTCGGAGCTTGATGAGCGACTCGACTGGAGGAGGAGAGACACATTTGAGGGTGTTCTCCGACTGATTTCAAGCTTCCGAGAGTTGGGGTAAATTCGGGTGTCTTAAATAGGCCCTAGAGGTCGATTTTGTGCTTGGAAGCCAAGCTTCTAAGCAAGGTAGGTTCACCGATGATGGCAACTCGAAAGAGACCCAAATCTCTCATGCATTCGCATGAGAGATTGGGTACCAAGTATGCCCTCAAATTGGGTTCACATTGGAGGATATTTCTCAGATAATCTCCCATCTAATTTTGAAGGGGATTCTCTGAGAGGTCAGGGAGAAATCACCTCCTCAAGTTCGTCGGAGTAGGATTCCCTCTACTATAATGGCAGAGGGACCTAATTGCAAAGAATGATGAAAAAGCTAGGGTGGTTTCTGCAGAGGTTTTTGAAAGGTAGTGTACAAATGTAACCAGGTTGTACTTATTTGCAAAGTAAGTCAAGATGAGTTCTGATAAACGTCAGTTTATCATCATTCTTATGCATTAAAACAAACCTAGCTCTTAGGATTTTACTCCGCAAACGGGTTTTTGGGCTGCATTTAGGCATAAAATAGGTTAGGCATGCATTGCATTTTTTATTGTCTTTTTAATATGTTTTTGTGAGTGTTAGGGATGAACAGATATATAGATCCCTAAAACCCTAGCACTCAAGAAGGCAAATGGTGAAGGAGAAGCCCAGACTAGCTGGAACTCAGCCTGATCCAGCTCACCTCAACTTGATCCAGCTCACCTCAGCTTGATCCAGCTCACCACAACTGGAACCTAGCTTACTTGAACTAGGGTTAGCTCATCCCAGCTCCATTCAGCTAATCTCAGCTGGATGGCAGCTCAAGAGAGTTCACCTTAGCTCACCCTAGCTCAAGTCAGCTCAGATCCAGCTCAACTTAGCTGAATCTAGCTCATCTCAGCTCCCAGTAGTCCACAGGGAGCTCTAGCTAGCCCAGCTAAGTTGATAGGAGTTCACCCCAGCTCAGATCCAGCTACATCCAGCTCCACTCAGCTCCAGCCAGCTGAACAAGAACTCATCCCAGCTCAGGAAGCTCAAGTCCAGCTCCTGGGGACTCAGCTTAGCTCAACTCAGTTGAGCTAAGCTACCTTAGCTGCCTCAACCAGCTTGATTCTCCTCGGGAGCACCAGACCTAGCTCACCTCAGCTCATTTTGGTAGAAGCTAGCTCACTTTAGCTTGGCTTAGCAACTAGCAAAGAACTAACAAGCTAAGCCAGCTAGAGTAGCCCCATGCCAGCCTCTTCAGCAGTAGCCAGCTCCAACTCCAGCTCCAGACTTCTCCTCCTCAGCTCCTTCCTCCAAACCCTAGCTCCATTACCTTCCCCTCTACTCCACCTTTATCTAAGCTAGCTTAGCTTATTTTAGCTTAGCTTAGCTTAGCTAACAACCAGCTCCTTGGCCATCCATTACCTTCAAAATCAACCCTAGCTAGCTCCACCAACTCAAGCCTACCTAAGCTAGCTACCCTACTCAAGTTGGCGCCACCTCCTAGCCATCCCTTCACCCCACTATCTCCACCAAAATACACCTAAAGTTGGTGCCAAAAGCCACCCCTAACCACCTCTATATTGGCACCACTTTCAGCCCCTTCATCCACCCTACACCTACCCACATAACCCATCCTAGCCATCCACATAGCCCCCTTCTAGAATCCTAAGGTGGCGCCACCTAATAGCCTTCTAGAAGGCCCATTTTGGCGCCAACATCAAGGGGTGTCAACCCCCATAACTACCCCCTTGGTGTCTCTTAAGGTGGCGCCAAGCACCCTTGGCCATTGGATCCTTAACCACCTCCATCATTCCATCTTGGCCCTCCATTTCAAGGGACACTTTAGCCCCCTTCCTATTCTATAAAAACCCACCACCTACAACCATTTTATATCATCCTCCATTAGTGTATTTTTCTACCTACATCCACCTATACCTACGCCCAAGGAGAAGGAGTAGAGAAGGAGATTAAAGGGGCACATCACTAGCCCTTTTGGTGCCTTCTTCTCCCTACTCTCTTCAACTTGGGCCACGCCAAGGAGGAGGACTCTTCCACTTCAAGGAGGACGGCCAGGCAAGGGAGAAGGACCTAGGGTGGACGTCCACCCTTGGAGAGAAGCTTAGGGCACACCCCCTTAGGGCTTGCCTTGGAGGACATCACCTTGGCGGAGCACTGCAAGGAAGGAGTTGAAACACTCTTTTCAAGATTGGGAGCCACCAACCTTGGAGCAAGAAGCCCTCTTCTTCACCATCTATCTAGAGGATTTGTGTTTTCTTTTCTTTATTTCAATTTTCTAGTAGTAGAAGCTTTCCTCTACTAGGCCTTTTTGTAAAACACTTTTTCAATTATCTAATTGCCTTCTTTGAAATTTCTTGTTTACATTTCTATTTGCTTGTTTTTAGCATTCCTCACTCCCTCTCCCTAATTATTCTAGGCCTCCACTTGCCTAGAGTGAGCTTAGGGAGAGGCTCTACTTGCCACATAGAAGTAGTATTTAAATTGAAGTGTAAATCACCTTTTCCGCCACCAGTTCGCATGTTGCCTTAGTTTAAAACAAAAAAATGATATATTAAAACAATTACCAAAAAGAAAGTTGAGATTTGTATTTTGAGCAAGTGAATCACTATTGCAAACCTATTGCCTCCTTGGACGACCCTAGATACTCTCCTATCTAGGAATATAAATTTAAGAGTTGATCGGTTTTACGCGTTACAACGACGTATTTTAACAAACCGCGTGAAATCGCTGTCAAGTTCCCCTTAGGTCTAAATTTTGGTACAAATCTAATTTGGACCTAAGGAATCCAATGGTGAAGTTGGATTTTGGGTTTGACCACGTTTGACTAAGCAATTTATGTAAAAACCTAATTTAGATCAAATATTTGTCCGAGACCCTATTCTAGGCCAAAATAGGTTTCAATGGGAAAATTGAGAGTTCTAAACCCTAGAGAATATTTTTCTATGATTTTTAGAGGGTTTAGGTGAATTTTATTCTTACAAGAACCTTGTTTAATCAAGTGGGTATGTTTTAGGGTTATAAGACATCATTTATTCTCAGAACTCACACGAACCCTTTTCTATCTGATTCAACTCACTTATTATCTTGTTAAGGTCATTTGACCTATGTTTAGCCCTTGAGAAAATCCGTTGTTGCACTGCAATGGTAAAATTACAGTTTTACCGCTTATTTCTTGCTATTCTCTCAAAAAGATTATTCAGTGAATTAGGACCTCCAATTGGTTATGTAGGAGCTTTTATTTTCTTCATTAGGTCAAAATGAGATAGTTAGGGCTCATAATGGTGTTCTCCTCAGGAGTGGGAGAAGATTCTTGCTTCCTCGCTGTTGGCCCACTTTAAAATCTCTGCAGCCTACTTCTGCAACCACTCATGAAAATTGTGAGTGGTTGGAAGCGACGGATAAGTTCTGTCCATTTTTACCGTTAGACGTCTGATAAAAATATCAGACGTCTTAAAATGTTTGGCTAGCAAGGAGTCCACGCTAGAGGTTCCAGACATCCAGACTAGAATCCAGATGTCTTAAAATGGGACTTTGGAATTCTGACTGCTACCTTCAAGTGTCTTGTACCTAGCCTGCATCCACCAAATGATTATCGTAACATATCACATGTTATTAAGCATAAAATTGGTGCATAAGATGATACACACACTATGTTGAATTCCCCCTTAATTCCTAATCAAATATTAACTAAGAATGACTAATTAAAGAGTACTTAGACCAAATAATGGTCCACAAAAGTGGACTTATCAATAGGCCTCAAGAGAGTTCTATTAAGAACATAACATGCCATATTAATAGCTTCCCCCCAAAAATATTTTTGAAGCCTAGACTCCAAGAGCAAAGTTCGGGCGTATTCTTGTAGAGTGTGATTCTTGCGCTCTACAACACCATTTTGAGATGGTGCCCAAGGAAATGAAAATTCATGGGTTATGCCAGAATTGACTCAAAAACTTGAAAATTTTTCATTTTCAAATTCACCGCCATGATTGGTCCTAAGTCTAAGAATTGAGGATGATTTTTCCTTTTGAAGTCTTCGAGCAAGACTTTGGAAGGAATCGAATGAGTCATCCTTATGTTTCAAGAAGATGACCCAAGTGAACTTAGAGAAGTCATCAACAATAACTAGGCAAAATTTTGATCCATTTAGACTCTCGAATCATGTTGGTCCAAATAGATCAAGGTGTAACAACTCTAAAGGTCGTGTTGTTGAAACTAAGTCTTTAGGTTTAAAAGAAGCCTTGTGCATTTTTCTGAGTTCACGAGACTTGCACAAAACATCCTTTTTATAAGTTAGTTTGGGTAGGCCCCTTAATAACTCATTTTTGGCTAACCTATTAAGATGTTTGTGATTAATGTGACCTAGCCTACGGTGCAAAAGATCTACTTCAACTTGGGAGGCAAACAGACATTTTACAAATTTCTCTTATGAAAAATGAAGAGCATAGATATTTTCATATCTAAAGCCTTCAATTAAAACCATATTTGTTCCTTCTTTTAATATTTTAAATCCAACTTTAGTAAATAAAACATCACATCCATTATCACATATTTGACTAACACTAAGTAGGTTATGTTTTAAGTTTTCTACTAAAGAACATTACGTACCTACTTAGAAGAATTACGTATTGTACCTTCACCAATAATGCAACAACGTCTGTTGTCACCCAACTTGATGTGCCCTCCATCTTCGATTCTGGTTCACTTGATAAAGAGGTCGGAGTGTCCCATCATGTGCTTGGAACACCCACTATCTATGATCCATTTGTCCTTCTTGACCTACAAAATAGTTTAGTAAATCTATTTTAGGTACCCACTTTCTTTTGGGCCCTTGATGGTCAGTAACCTTCAAATCCTTAGGTTTATAGATCACCTTAGTGTTAGATCTATAATTCTTACGATTCTTGACCTTTTGATAAATCCATGCATGTCTAGGTGCATGTGATTTATTTTGTGTATTCTTTTTATTATTCAAGTTGGCTTTTAAATTACTACAAAATTCTGTATTCAACCTAGTTGTTTTTAGATTATTTAAAGTGCCCTCGAATTGTTCATAAATATCTTCTAATTCTACTATTTTTGCATGCAATTGATTGTTAGTTTCTTTTGACATTTCTAATTCAATTTCTAAACAAGATTTTTCTATTTCTAGAGTTTTATAACTATCATGACAGACCTTATTTTCTTTTTTAATCAACCTAGCTTTGTGATACAAATCTTCTTATGCTTGTAATAACTCATTAAAAGTGACTTCAGAATCTACCTCATTTTCTGAGTTGTCATTGTTTGCCATTAAGCAAAGATGTGCAACTTCCGTTTCTTCAGATTCTTCGGAAGATGGTTCCGTGCTGCATCACTATTATCCCAAGTCGCCTTGTATGCCTTTCTTGAAATCTTCTTCTTCTTTCGATTAAGTTCTTTGTCCTTCTTCTTCTTGATCATTGAATAATCTTTTCGTACGTGCCCCTTCTTCTTGCACTCAAAACAAATAATGTCATTTGTAAATTTATTGACTTTCTTACCTTGTTTTTGGATGAATCTTCTAAATCTTCTCGTTAGAAGAGAAAGCTCCTCTTCTTCGTTGGATTTGGAATCGTTGAAGTCTGGCTCCTCCTTTGTAGCTTTGAAAGCAAGCTCCTTCCTCTTGCTTACAGATTTTTCTTCATTCTTCTTCATATTTTCCAATTGGACTTCATATGCCATGGGGCTTCCAATCAAGTCATCCAAGGAGAGAGCAGAGAGGTCCTTCGCCTCTTGGATGGCTGTGGACTTTGGAGACCAATCGCTTGTAAGGGATCTCAAAAGCTTCCTTACAAGCTGCTCCTCCTTCAGCTTGACTCCAAGGTTCTTCATTGGATTCACGATCTCTCCAAATCTTGTGTACATCTCTTTGATTGCTTTGCCTTTCTACATCTTGAAACACTCATAGCTTTCTGTTAGAATAGAAATATGCGTTTCTTTTACTATACTTGTACCTTCATAGGTGACTTGCAACGTGTTCCATTTCTCGTATGCAGATTCGCATGAGGAGATACAGTTAAATTCTTCCCTTGATAATGTACAATAGAGTGCATTCATCGCTTTTGCATTTCCCACGATCTTTTTCTTTTGGTCCGTGGTGCAAACAACACCTTCTTGTGGCTCTGGATCCATGTACTTCTCTTGAATGAGAGTCCACGAGTCCTCATCCATGGCCTTGAGGAAGATTTGTATCCTCCTCTTCCAGTATCCATAGTCCATCCCATCAAAGTAGGGAGGATGTGTGGATGACTGTCCTTCAATTCACTTGACTGATGATGCCATTGCTAGAGAGAAAGATTACTTCTTCCATTCATGTCCCACTCTGATACCACTTGTAGGATCTGTAAAGCACAAGCACGCTAGAAGGGGGGATGAATAGTGTGGTAGATAAAAATTTGCAGGAATAACAAACCACAAAAACACACAAGATATATAGTGGTTCCCCTCACTTGGGTACTCCACTACCTAAGTCTCCCGACTTAGGACTTTTAACCCGATTCCCTCAACCCGGAGGGAATCAATTTACTAACAATTGAGGTAATTAATGGGTTACCTCAACCCAATTACAAGATATCAAAAAGAAATAAAGATACAAGTGTAAGCAAGATGCAAATAAAAGCTTACAACAAATTCCTAAGTCTCCAACAAGTATATTTCTTAATAAGAGTATATAAATTAATCTAACGAGAATAGTAAGGCATAAACGAACGATTGAACAATGAAGAACATGATCTCCTTTGATGACTTGTTGCAAGTATAGAGAGGCCTTAAGAGGAGTGCAACAAATCAAGCTCCTTTGCAGCTAGAAAAATTGAGAATTTGAGGTGTAGACAAGAATAGTATTTTTGGCTTTTTTTGTTATGTGTAAAAGACACTCAACGAGTGCTTATATAAGCCATTAAACACCTCTCCTACGAATACTAGTCATTAAGGGCAATTTGGGAAGCGTAGAGATAGGTTTATTTGCAAAACAGCCATTCAGATTGGTCACAACAGTTAGCTGGTATCAGTACTAAACTTGTGGTACCGGTACTGACTACCTACAGTCATCCCAAATAAGTCACTATGTACCGATACTAATGATGTCTACTAGTACTTGTGACTCATAGATTTGGGTCCAGTGACCTACATGTAGCAGTACTAGTGATTAGTATTGGTACTTGTAAGGTTCAGGGAAAACCAAGTGCACAAACTGTGACCACTTAGTACCGGTACTCACGATGAGTACCAGTACTTGTTGTTCACAGTTTAGGACATAGGTCCAAACCTGTGCCTAGCATGTACCGGCACTTGCTACAAGTACCTAATATTATAAGTGTAAATCAATTGTTAGAGTTATCCCATCTACTCTATAAGACTTTATTTTGAAAGAATCGAATTTGAGCTTTGAAACGAATGAATGAACGATATTCTGAACCCTAATTTTCTCTGCTTTGATTTTAACTCCTAGATTATGCTTTACTTGTTAGGAGACACACAAAGATTCTAAAATACTGATGGGAACACCATCATGAGCCATAACTAACTCAATTTGATCTAATTAAGTCATTAAATGCTCCTACATAACTGCCAGAGGATTGTAATTCATTGCATAATCATTTTGAGGGAAAGATAAAAAACCAAGGTTAAAACTGTAATTCTACCATCATATCATGAATGCATAATAACCATGGGTTTTCTTAAGGGTTAATTAAGGGTCAAATGGTCCTAAAATGCTAACAAGTGGGTTAGAACAAATAGAAAATGATTTTCACATGTTTTGAGAATTAAATCACTTCTGAAACCCTAAAAATAGACCCACTTAATTAACTGAGGTTTTGGTTAGGATAAAATTTTCCTAAAGCCTCTAACATTCATAGAAAAATATTCTCTAGCATTTGCTACCTTCAATTTGACCATCAAAATCCATCTTGACCCAAAAAAGTCTCAGACAGATATTTGCCCTAATTTGGGTTTTTGCATAAACTACCCTGTCAAACATGGTCAAAACCAAAATCCAACTTCACCATTGGATTCCTTAGGTCCAAATTAGGTTTGTACCAAAATTTGGGCCCAATCTGAGATTGTCTTGACCTAGTTTGCAATTTGATCCTGTCTTATTCTTTTTTATCACACATATGCCCTTAACTTTCAAAATCCCAACAAGGCTCATAACCTTGTCATCATTTGCACAAATAGGTCCCTACCACCATTAATCCTATTCCAATAAACTCCAGCGACCTCAAATTGGCAAGTTCTCCGTGATTCCTTGATGAATCCCTCTCAGATTTTAAAGGGAAGTTCAAATCTCGCCGTTTCCTACCCACCGGAGCTCCTTCCTTCTCCAGCGTCGGCCACATTGCAATTGGCACCATCTCCTTTCCCCTTCATCCACTACCTCAAACGACTCCTTAACCTCCCCTCATCACGACAGTACCATCAACACTCAGTTTTGACCCCCGCACAGTCGTCTGCGATTCCATCTTCCATCTCGCCAGCATACCTCTGGCAAGCGCTAGCAGCTTCCACGCACCACCAAACTACCGCTTCCACGCTCCACACCTCTGCCTCGACCTCAGGACCAAAAGCCATAACTTTGTTAGGACGATTGCCCCTCCGAACACCCTGCCGAACAAACCCACATCCGGCCACCCTCTGCAAGGTCGATAGGCCTCATCACATATGCACACGCCACGCAACCACCACTGTTGTACTCGTCGTGATTAGACGATACTTCCTGAGCTTTCTGACAAGGCCGAAAGGCCTTATTTGTGATTTCAGGTACCAGCCTCCTCCACCATTAAAGGCAAGTTTCGAGCAAGCTCAAAGCTTACTTCCCAGCTTGCAGCTCCAGGTCTTCAATCCCAGGCAGCACGAAATCCTTCCAGGAATGTAATCCAGGTGATGTAAACACATTTACACTACTTGAGATGTCTATTTATGCATGTTCTTAAACATAGGATTGCATTGCATGATATAAATATTGCATAACAAGCATCATCTTGCATTTAGAGTAGTTTGAATAAAATGGAGGTTAATTATATCCTCTTATGTGCTTGGATAGGACAAATTTTTATTAGGGCCTCAGATCGAAAATCCAACCGTACAGATGTGATCAGGGCGACGATCGGAGTTCAACGATTCTAAGATCGCCCTAATCAGACATCTGTAGCATCAGATAGTGACCGGGGAACCCTAGAAGATCAAGAGCCAAGATGGTGTAAATCCACACTTCAAACGACAAATCCAACCACACGTATGGTTTCGGATCGACGATCGCAGCCTAACGACACAAAACTAGAGTCAATCCGACACCTGTGGCACCATCTACATCATCCAGAAGATGGACGACTAAGATGGCACCACGTGATGCCATCTTGGCCGCCCAATCGCCTGCACGCAACCGTTGAAGCCTCCGCATCTCCCCTTCTCCGCCATTGGATCTTGATCCAACGACTGTGGATGCATGTGCCTCAATTCGTCTGCGCGACACATTCCTTCGCGTAGCGCAGTGGTCGCGAGGTGTTGCACATTCACAAGATGCAGGTTTGACTCGCGATCTGCGGGCACGTGCGATTAAAGGTGATCGCTCGATCGGCTGTGGGTGGCTCAGATCATCCAATAGCTCCCACGTGCTATTTCACGCGAGGCGGGGACGCGCCATCGAAAGCGGGTGGGCGCACAGCAAGGTGGGCGAAGGCACGATTTAAGCCGTCCGATCTCGCGATTGGACGACTGAAATCATCTCGACGTGCGGTGAGCGTTAGGCGCGAGCAGACGAGCGGGCGCACGCAGGCAGCACCCACTACACCCACGATGGGGCTTTAGCGGCGGTTTTATCCGTCACTAAAGGCCCTTTATTTAATGTTTTAAAGATGTAATAACCAATTTGCCCCCACTTCTTATAACTATAAAAGGAGACCCCCCCACATGAAATTCTCATCCCTTCCTTCTCTTCTCTACCTCTCCAAAGCTCAAGAGAAGCTTGTCCCACACCTGGGATGCTCCTCGCGAGATAAAGTCCAAATTTTCATCCGCGTTCGGAAGTGGATCCCGCGACGACGACGACGTGTTGCCCCATTCCCATTCTTCTGCTTCATCCTCCTTCATCCTGCTCCGTTCTCCTTCGTCTAGGCGTCGTCTCGTCCGGCTCGTCCTCCAAGAGATCATCGAGGAGGATAACTTCTCTCTCCCACTCTTCTTTACAGCTTTCTAGTGTAGAATTTTCCTGCTTTCTAGTGTAGCTAATTTACCGCTTTCTAGTGTAATTCTTATTTAGTTTGATTGTATAAACATTTTGAAATATTGAATGCTTGTTTTCTCTCTCTCTCTATCTCTCTTATTTTTAGTCCAATAGCTTCATTGTAATTACATCACCTCTCTTTTTAAGAAAAATTCTAAAAGAAATTTAATTGCGATTATAGATCGACGTAGCCTGCCTGTGTTCGACCTGGAATTTAAATTTCGGTATAAATTTTATTTGTTGAACATGAATTCTTCGCTTTCAAGCTACAACGATAAGGTTTTAAAATCAAACACGTTAGCATAGCAATTCGTACGTTCAACATTTCGGCACCGTTGCAGGGGAGGCAACGATTTCTGATCTTGTTTTCGCATTTCTTGCACTTTATTATTTTCTAACTTGCTTTCTCTTGTGTTTATTGTTTTGCCGAGACCTCCATCAAGGAATCATCAAGTGGTAGATTGGAGTAAAGTGCAGTTGAAGACAACTGTAAGTGCTCCCCATTCTTCCCCCCTCCATAGATTTCATTCGCCACATTAAATCCAAATTCCAATTAACCTAGGTGTTTGCAAAAATCCTAGGAATAGTTTGGTTGTTTGGATTTTCACTCACATTCATTCCACCCTCATTTATAAAAAAACAACAAAAAGATAATCTTGTGGGGTACTTTTCAACAAACACACAACATACAACCCACATTCAAGGCACTTAATCAAATTGATTTGTTTCTACTCAACTAGGTTCTGATCTGTGGAACTGGTACACACAAAGCAACACATAAAATAGTAGAAATCATTCTAGGTTAACCATCTTTGAGTGCCTAACTTAGTGGTGCATTTGTGGCCAATTGCTTGAGTTGTTTTGGCCGCACCACTCTATTTAAATTCAACTCATCAAGTAGCTCCTCCTTAGGGTTTAAAATCTAGGTCTATTCCAGGCACTCCACTTTCTTTATGATTTTAAAGGAAAATAATCTTCAACTGTGTTTAACAACTTGGTTAGCATAGAAACTTGATTGCAATCCACCTAATTTGAAACCCTAAAAGCTACTTAAGCAAGATTTGAACATTAAAATTCACGCATCACAAATAATCTTGCTTGAAAACCCTAGTTATGCACACACTTACATAAATCTCAATCAATCATTAAGGGCACAACCCATTTTAAGGGCCCATCACATTCCATAAGCACATAATCCCAAGCCTTAATAAAATTGAGTAGACATTGGCCTTAAGGTCTGATTCGCTCTTCAGGGCCTAGTCTGAGATTGTTTTTGATTAACCTACTTGTACTGATTAATCTGATGTCTAGCTAGGGGAGTAGCATCAAACGATCGCAGCTGAGGGGTACACTAGGAACTGGAGGCGAAAGCCGAAGGAAGAACCTTCTCCCCAGTCCCTTCTTCTAACTGGTTGGATTAAACAAATCCAAGTAGAGTAAATCATTTATAGTCTTAAGGCGGGTTTTGGGAGTCAGTAGATCCTTAGGCTACCACACTTAAGGACAACCTTGTTTTGTTGTGCTGCAGGGTCCCTATCCCCAGTCCTTCCGACCTTCTCCTAGTTTATGCTGGGTAGACTGTCATTGAATCCCCGATTGGAGGGACCATTAGAACATTCTAGGAGGCACAAGTTGGATTTTGGTCAAATTGATCCCATGGCTGACCAACAACCTCCTCTACTTGGAAATCCATAGGAAGAATTTTGAAGGCAGCTGGAACAAATGTAGAGAATGCATGAATGGTTCCAGAGAATGCAGGGCGCTCAGCCCTTGAAGGATTTTTATGATCCTTCAAATTATGGGGAACGTTTCGGTGTCCAGATTCCAGCCGGTGACGTAGAAATCAAGCCCTAGGTGTTAAGCCTGATTAAACATTATCATGGACTTGGCTCCGAAGATCCGTTTCAACACTTGGAGGACTTGACCACTTTGGTTCAGACCACCAAGGCACGAAATGTAAACGAGGAGCAAATGATCATGAGGCTCTTCCCCTACTCTCTTAGGGATAAGGCCGCGCATTGGTATAGGACAATAGGAAGACCAATTACAACTTATAATGAGTTGAAATCAGCCTTTTTGAAGAAATTCTTCCCAGTCGGACGTACCAATGCTTTGAGACGGGTAATCACTACCTTTATCCAGCGGCCGAGGGAACAGTTTCATGTGGCCTGGGAGCGATTCCAGGACTTATTGCGGAGGTGTCCACACCACGAGATGCCGAAATGGCAACTCGTGCAGATCTTCTCTCATGGGTTGACTGAGCAACTTAGAAATCATGTGGATGCTTCTTGCGGAGGCAATTTCCTCAATAAAGATGCAGATAGTGCACGTGATTTATTTGAGGAAATGAGTGAGAATTCAATCAATCATGCCTCCATGGATACTTTTAATCGGTCCTAGCAGCCCAGATCAAATGTCAATGAAGTCCATGACTCTCATTCATTTGATATGAAATTGATTTGTAACAAACTTGATAAGGTGGACTTGGTTGCTAAGAGAATGGAAGAGTGGATGGCTGGCAATTCTATGAACAACTCTTGATCCACTCAATCCCAAAATTTGGGATTCCATTCCTCACGAGCTCCTTCTGGACGGGAGTTCGTGAATCAACTCGATGTGGCTCAACCTATGAGTCAGCATTTTTCAGAACCCCATGGGTTCCAAATTGGGGCCTTTGATCCCAGTTTTTCTGATCCTTCCCTTTCTTTCTCTCCATCCTCACCCTATGAGGATGTCTAGGCTGTACAAGAGAATGTTAGATCCAACCCCTACTCGAATGCCTATAATCTTGGTTGGAGAAACCACCCTAACTTCTCTTGGAAAAATCCGAGGCAATAGATGCAATTCTGACCCGGCAACTATGCTCCACAACGACCAATAGGTCAGGGTCAAGTATATACTCAGTTGCTTCCGAATCAGGTCAATCAGCCATCTTGGAATGCCCATTAACCCGCAGGGCAGGCTGATTTGAACTGTAAAATGGTAGAGATGCAAGGATCCATGCTCCAGCTCATGCAGCAAATGAAAAACTCACTGGACAACTTGCAATCCGGGCTCATTGCTAACTCTTGTCTACCCGAATCTCTACCATCCCAACCCATACCCAACCCACGAAATATTATGAATTCGGGCAACCAAGCCCATGGGTACAGAAATCAGAGGGACCCACATGCACATGCTCAGGTGGTTGAGCAGGGTTCCTCGTCCTCTTCTTCTGCAAATCAACAATTCATGGTTAATCAAGCCCCTCCAATCTTTCCTAACCCTTCCTAAGACCCAAATTCTTATGCATCTGCAAATTCTGTCACTTTGAGGAGTGGTAAGCAGACTCAGGATCCACAACCAAAATATTCTGATCTTTTGAATCCTGAAGAAGAAGTCTATGGATAGCAATGAGGAGCTTTTGAATCTATTTAAGAATGTTGAGATCAATATCCCGCTCCTTGATGCTATCAAGCACATAGCGGCTTACATAAGATTTTTAAAGGAATTATGTACACAAAAGCGTAAGTCAAGGGAATCTATTTCGCTGAAGGTGGTACTCTCCGAGCAGGCTAGTTCTGTTATCCTGCACTACCTCCCTCAAAAAAAGAGAGATCCTGGTGCTCCATTGATTTCTTGCGTTATCGGAGATTACACATTTGATAGAGCACTTTTGGATCTAGGTGCATCCATCAACCTAATTCCGACTTCTCTTTACGAGAAGTTTGGGTCAGGTGAACTTTGGCGGACTTCAGTAACGCTACAGTTAGCAGACCGCTCGGTCACAAACCTGTGAGGCATTATTGAAGATGTTATAGTTAAGGTCAAGGATTTCTATTTTCCTCTAGATTTCCTTGCCCTTGACATGGATGTACTTGATAATCTAAGTAACACGCCCATCATTCTGAGGCGTCCGTTCCTGGCTATCGCTAAGGCCGACATTAATTGTGAAAGCGGTAGCATGGAAATCACCTTTAGGGACCAACGAATGAAATTGGATATTTTTAAGGCGATCAACAAATTTGAGGATTGTGGATTTATTGAGAAACTTTATGAGGATAATGATAACATTGAAACTTGTTTGATGGTTTCTTCAATCGAAAGTTCCTCTTTGGATGATGAATTTGACCCACAACCCTCTATGGCTGACTTGACATCTTTGGAAGAGGTTATTGATTTTATTCACTCACAACCTCTTCCTCTTGTTGAATCTTCAGCATCTACCCTACCATCAATCATTAAACTGCCCCAGCTTGAATTGAAACCAATGCCCGAGAATTTGAAATATCAATTTTTAGGACCTCAGAAGACACTCCCTGTGGTTATCAGTGCTAAATTGACGAAGGAGAAAGAGATTAAATTGATCAAGGTTCTGAAAAAACATAAGGAGGCAATTGGTTGGACCATTCATGACCTCAGGAGGATCAAGCCATCTTACTGTAATCATAGAATATTTTTGAAAGATGGATCCCTCCCTTCTCGCTAGATGCAGAGGAGATTGAATCCAAATATGCGAGAAGTGGTCAAAAAGGA
This sequence comes from Thalassia testudinum, assembly GCA_037157565.1. Lineage (NCBI taxonomy): Eukaryota > Viridiplantae > Streptophyta > Magnoliopsida > Alismatales > Hydrocharitaceae > Thalassia > Thalassia testudinum. The sequence continues at coordinate 20,980,397 of JAZHRO010000026.1, read as the reverse complement.
AATCATCAAGTGGCTCGATGCAGGAATTATTTATCCAATCTCTGATAGTCCCTGGGTAAGTCCCGTACAGATTGTTTCGAAGAAAGTCAGGATTACCGTTGTGACTAACGAGAGAGGAGAATCTGTCACAACTCGTTCAGCTTCCTCTTGGAGGGTTTGTATTGATTATAGGAAGCTGAACATAGCCACTAAAAAGGATCATTTTCCCCTGCCCTTCATTGATCAAATTTTGGAAAAATTAGCCGGGCAGAAGTACTTCTATTTTCTTGATGGCTACTCGGGATACAACCAAGTTCCTATCCATCCCGAGGATCAGGAAAAAACTACTTTCACTTGTCCTACGGAACTTTACTTTTCGTAGGATGCCTTTCAGGTTATGCAATGCACCTGCGACTTTTCAAAGGTGTATGCTAGCCATATTTTCTGACATGGTGGGAGAGTTTATGGAAGTCTTCATGGATGATTTCTCTATTTTCGGAGAATCATTTGACTCTTGTTTGGCTATTCTGGAAATGATTCTTAAGTGATATATCAAAACATGATTGGTCCTTAGCTAGGAAAAGAGTCATTTCATGACCTAAGAAGGCATCGTTTTGGGTCATGTAATCTCTGAATGGGGAATTCAAGTGGATAAAGCTAAGGTTGATGCTATCGCCAAACTTCCTCCTCCCACATCTGTTAAACAAATTCGATCATTTCTTGGCCATGTGGGATTTTATCGAAGATTCATCAAGGATTTCTCAAAGGTTGCTCTTCCTTTGAGCAATCTTCTTGCCAAAGAAATGCCGTTTGTTTTTGACGAGTCATGCCGAAAGGCATTTGATTTCCTGAAAATGGCAGTCACCTGTGCTCCAATTTTGTAACCACCAATTTGGACAGCCCCTTTTGAGATCATGACCGACGCTTCTGATTACGCGGTCGGGGCTGTCTTGGGTTAGAAAATTGATAGAAAGCCCTCTGTCATCTACTACGCTAGTAAAACTCTAGATGAAGCCCAGAGGAATTACACTGTTACTGGAAAGGAATTACTAGCTGTAGCGTTCGCTTTGAAAAAATTCAAGGCTTATCTCTTAGGGTCTCATGTTATCATCTATACCGACCACTTGGCTTTGAGACATCTCTTGGCCAAAAAGGATGCTAAACCCCAACTTATTAGTTGGATTCTTCTTCTTCAAGAATTTGATCTTGAAATTAAGGATAAAATCGGGGTACAAAATGTGGTAGCAGATCATTTGTCAAGACTCCTAGGTGATTCCTCTTCTCTAGACATTCCGATTGCTGACACTTTTCCGGATGAAACTATTCTCACAGTTTTAGGTGTCCACACCCCATGATTTGCTGACATTATTAATTATTTGGCCGTTGGTCAAATCCCCCATGATTGGACCAAGCAACAATGGGATAGACTCAAATTTGAGGCCAAATACTACTTCTGGGAGGACCCTGGACTGTATCGCATCGGCTCTGATCAGATTATTCGCCGATGTATACCGGAGAATGAATTCAACTGTATACTCGAGTTCTGCCATGCATCTGGGTGTAGTGGACATTTCTTCGGGAAAAAGATGGCTGCAAAAATCTTGCAATCTGGCTTCTATTGGCCGTCTTTATTCAAGGATGCCCAGGATTTCTCAAGGTCATGTTCTCGATGTCAGGCACTCAGGGGCATAACTAAGAGAGATATGATGCCCCTAAACCATATTCTTCCCGTCGAAATTTTCGATGTTTGGGGCATCGATTTCATGGGACCCTTTATCCCTTCATTTGGACATCAGTACATTCTTGTTGCTGTTGATTATGTGTCCAAATGGATTGAGGCGATTTCCACCCGAACCAATGACCACAGGGTGGTCATCGATTTTGTCAAGAAAAATATCTTCAGTAGGTTCGGGATTTCGAGGGCTATCATCAGTGATGGTGGTACTCACTTTATTAATGCCAAATTCCAAAATTTATTGGCCAAATATGGGGTTAATCACCAAATTTCCACACCTTACCATCCCAAGACGAATGGACAAGCCGAGATCTCCAATCGAGAGATCAAGAACATTCTACAAAAAATGGTTAGGCCTGATCACAAGGATTGGACTCAAAAGCTTAAGGACGCTCTTTGGGCCTACCGTACAGCGTATAAAATGCCCATCGGCATGTCTCCATTCCGTTTGGTGTATGGAAAGGCATGCCATCTACCCGTAGAGATTGAACACAGGGCATTCTGGGCAATCAAACAATGCAATTTAGATCTGAATTTAGCTGGGAAGACCAGGAAACTCCAACTATTTGAGTTGGAGGAGCTTAGAAATGATGCTTATGAGAATGCCAAGATCTACAAGGCTCGAACCAAAGCTCTACATGATCAACTGATTTCCCGCAAGAGCTTTGAGCCAAACCAGAAGGTCTGGTTATTCGATTCTAAACTTAAGCTCTTTCCTGGCAAACTTAGATCTAAATGGAATGGCCCAATCATAATTGACCTGATTTTTCCAAATGGAGCCATTCAGATTTTTGACCCAAAGACAGGTAACACATTTAAAGTCAACGGTCACTGTCTGAAGCCTGTTGTTGACCGTATTCTTCCAGAACTTGTCTCAGACTCAGTTGCTCTAGCCATTCTGTGATTTCTTTGGCTGGACTTCGCCTAGCTGATGGCATTAAACTCAGCAGTTGTACATATGACACAAGGCTAATACGAGCTTCATATTCAGGTGACATCTTTCATATTCTACCCTTTCTTTCATGTCTCTTTTTCAATGAGGACATTGCATCAGCTAGGCATGGGGGGGTGATTCATTTTTGAATCATTTGGTCAGCTTTGTGAAATTCATGTAAATTATTTTTCTCTTCTTATTTATACATAAAAAAAATCAAAATTAGGAAGGATTAGTTGGACATTAGGACTTTTCAATCCTAAGAAATTTTACATTAGGATCTAAACACAAAGACCCTTCAGGTCATTGGACTTAATTAGCCTCTGTATCCACTAAAATGTGGATTTTTCTTTCTAGTCCTCGCCATCTTAATTCTATCATAATTGGAATAAATAAGTTTGGGTGATAAGTACATGACTTATCAACCCACCCTCCGATTTGAGGGAATTTTTGAGTTTTAAGCATCTACACACTTCCTTTGCATTGACTTGTTGTTCGATAATTCTAACAGAAATTGGGTAGCTAATGAACCTTCTAGGGTGATATAGCTGGCAAGTTATCGTGGGTAACAGCCCATAGGTAGGTTATCCAGAGCCCAATCACTGGACCTTTCTCTTTTTGCTGCCTTTAGGTAAATCTTAGACCAGGGAAGCCACCTACTTAAAAAAAAAAGAAAAAAAATCAAAAAGAAAAGAAGAAAAGAAAAAAAGAAATAAGCCACACTTCGTCGCACGAGTATGGCTGGCAAGTTGTCGGTGGTAACAGCTCATCGATCGGTTGTCTAGAACACAGCTCAGTAAATGCACTAAAAATTCCCAAAACACTTAGGAAGAAGAGAAGAAGTAGAATAAATCGGGGAGATATACACTGGATTCACCCTTGTGTTGACCCCGTAAAAAAATAAAAGTAGGGAGAAAGCTACCAGTTGTAAAGATACACCTTTAGGTAGAATTCTTTTTAGGTCACCTAGAGGCGTAGAAATCCGAAATATGTTTTAATTGCCAGTCAACGAGTCTATCACATTCACAATAAGATGCTTAAAACTTAGGGTTCTCATCAAATCTTGGGTGAGTTGAATGGCCGTAGAAAGCCACTCTTAAACCCTAAAATTTGAAAATCCAAAAAAATTAGAAAAGAGGAAAAAGAGAAAAAGAAATTTTTCTTTGAATAAGGTGAGAGCTTGAGGCAGTCTGCATTTTGGCAGATACTCGGGCACTGTTGTGTCTTTGAAAGTTCAGATCCTAAGTAGATAATTTCTTTATGATTGAAAATAACCCATGCCCAAATAATCCAACCTAATTCCTTTATAAATAACATATAGTTTTTGCTAGGGACTAGCGAAAGATAGGCATGGGGGTATGATGTAAACACATTTACGCTACTTAAGATGTCTATATATGCATGTTCTTAAGCATAGGATTGCATTGCATGATAAAAATATTGCATAACATGCATCATCTTGCATTTAGAGTAGTTTGAATAAAATCGAAGTTAATTTTCTCCTTTTATATGCTTGGACAGGGAAAATTTTTATCGGGGCCTTGGATCGAAAATCCAACCATACAGATGTGATCAGGGCGACGATTGGAGTTCAACAACTCCAAGATCGCCCTAATCAGGCATTTATAGAATTAGATAGTGACCGAGGAACCCTAGAAGATCAAGAGCCAAGATGGTGTAAATTCACACTTCAAACGACAAATCCGACTACACGAATGGATTCAGGTGGACGATCGCAGCCTAACAACACAAAAATCGAGTTAATCCGACACCCGTGGCACCATCTACATCATCCAGAAGATGGACGGCCAAGATGGCACCACGTGGCACCATCTCGGCCGCCCAATCACCCGCACGCAACCGCTGAAGCCCCCGCATCCACCCTTCGTCGCCGTTGGATCTTGATCCAACAGCTGTGGATGCATGCGCCTCAATTCGTCCGCACGACACATTCCTTCGCGTAGCGCAGCGGTCGCGAGGCGTTGCGCGTTCCCAAGATGCTGGTTCGACTCGCGATTTGCTGGCGTGCGCGATTAAAGGTGCCCACCCGATCGGCTGTGGGTGGGTCAGATCAGCCAATAGCACCCACGCGCTATTTCACGCGAGGCGAGGACACGCCATTGAACGCGGGTGGGCACGTAGCGAGGTGGGCGAAGGCGTGATTTAAGCCGTCCGATCTCGCGATCGGACAGCTAAAATCATCCGGACGTGCGGCGAGCGTTAGGTGCAAGCAGACGAGCGGGCACGTGCGGGCTGCGCCCACTACGCCCACGATGGGGCTTTAGCAACGGTTTTATCCATCACTAAAGACCCCTTATTTAATGTTTTAAAGATGTAATGACCAATTTGCCCTCACTCCTTGCAACTATAAAAGGAGACCCCCTCCACATGAAATTATCATCCCTTCCTTCTCTTTCTCTACCTCTCCAAAGCTCAAGAGAAGCTTGGTCCTTCCCGTTCGGAAGTGGATCCCGCGATGACGACCACGTGCTACCCCATTCCCGTTCTTCTACTTCGTCCTCCTTCATCCTGCTCTGTTCTCCTTCCTCCAGGCGTCGTCCCGTCCGGCTCATCCTCCAAGCAATCATCAAGGAGGATAACTTCTCTCTCCCATTCTTCTTTACAGCTTTCTAGTGTAGAATTTTCCAACTTTCTAGTGTAGCTAATTTCCCGCTTTCTAGTGTAATTCTTATTTGGTTTGATTGTATAAACATTTTGAAATATTGAATGCATGTTTTCTCTCTCTCTCTATCTCTCTTCCTTTTAGTCTGATAGCTTCATTGTAATTACATCACCTCTCTTTTCAAGAAAAATTCTAAAAAAAATATAATTGCGAATATAGATCGACGTAGCCTCCCTGTGTTCGACCCGAAATTTTAAATTTCGGTATAAATTTTATTTGTTGAACACGAATTCTTCGCTTTCAAGCTACAATGACAAGGTTTTAAAACCAAACACGTTAGCGTAGCAATTCGTACGTTCAACACCAGGGGTCAATTGGTGTCGTTGAACGCTCCTTGCATGCAAATTGGACAAAGGCCTCAGTAACTGTGCATGCAAAGAAGGGGACTAAAGATAGTCCCACATCGTGCATTTTGTAGCAGCTGCGATTGTATCAATTATATTTGTGATAAGGGCTTATCGCCTAGTACACAAGGGGTGAGGTCCTTACACCCCTCACTCAGCCTTGTCCGCAACACTGCCCCCGTGGATCTGCCCTGGTCCGATTACCCGCCTAAGCTATACACTACTCACTCACCACCCACTGCCGGTGAGCCTGGACCCAGGTACGCTCTAGGTCAAATTACCCATATACTCGGTACTGTTGAAGGCTCTTGGAGAGCGTGACCCAAGGAGAGAAAGAGAGGAGAGCTTGCATGGGGCAGGGGAGGGTTTTGCTCTCCTAAGAGTTGGCTGACACTTAGCCAAATTTGAGGATCCTTCCCCCCTATGTGAAGAAGAAGAGGGGAGCAGTTGAAGAGAAAGTAGAGAAAGAAGAGGAAGAGAAGAAGAGTTGCAGCAGCAGAAGAGTCTGTTCAGAAGAAGAAGGAAAAGAGTTTATGAAGAAGAAAAGGAGAGGAAGGAAGAAGATAGAGCCAAAGAAGAAAGAAAAGAAACAGAAGGAAAGGAAGAGAAGAAGAAGAAATCAAAGAAAAAAGAAGAAGCAAAGCACTGTTCATCTAGACGTTTAAGATGTTTGATCATTCAATCAGATGGCTGACTTGAGTTGATTTCATATATAGTTATGGAAGTTTCATTTGATATTATTGTAGGGAGTAATTGGTGATTCAAATCACCATTTTACTCCATTATTTTTGTAGTTTGACAGTTGACAGTATTGCCACATTATTCTGAGTCAATTCCTTATTATAATTTCTTATCTCTATTTTTTAAAATTGTAATCTTGAGAATTGAATTCCTACTTGCTCCTAGCGAACGACCTCAGACTTTTTCGAGTATAAATTTTATCTATTTTTTGTGAGATTTCGACTATACTGCAATGCAACGATTTGCAACCCGATCTCAAGCGACTAACATTTTGGCACCGTTGTCAGGGGGCAATGTGCAATTGAGATCTCTTCATTGCAATATCAGACTTGGTATTAACTTGCTACATCTCTTTTGATTGTGATCTATTTCAAGACTCATTGAAAGAAGATTAGTCGCACATCAACCACTCCAGGGCTAGGTAAACTCCATCTACTTTCTTCTAAGCCCCTGATTCTAAAAAAGCTAACAAAGGAAAAAATCAATTAGGGCCACATGCATTATATTCTTAGATTAATCATCAAGTTGCCTGATTTGATACATTCTATTCAGACAACATTCAAACCCTAATTTGTGCACCTATTTGAAGCTTAAGGCATCTAGGGCTATCACATTCTTCTTTGAGCCCTAGGTACCACCTTTGGATAAATTAAATTGGACCAATCAGAGCCAATTAAGGATTCCAGTTTAGGGTTCTAGAGACACACTTTCTTAATCAAGAATTGATCTTTCCAAACAATGTGTGCCTAAGCCTTGATTGAATTGATCTATTCAAGAAAAACTCTAAAATTAGGCTCTTAATTTCATTTGAACACTAAAAGAGGGACCTAAACTTCTCAAAGGACAATATAGGTAAAGTTGACACACCTTGTTGGGTTAACCAATCTTCAAATTAGGTCACTTTCCACAACAACATCATAAAAGTTCAAGTGAAATCCTAAGCACCCTTGCTCTTAATTAAAAACTAGCAGACTTAAGAGGTCAAGTCCCCATTCTGGTCTACCTGGATCATTAGTGTCAAGAGAGGTCAGGTGGGGGAAACCCTGTAACCTGTGTGGGCACTCTACCATGTAGGGGCCTTTTCGGGACTCTCCTTCTCTAGCTACCTAGGTAATTCTCAGGTGGATGGCTTTCTGACTAAGGGGTATCATCCACCCCAAACCTCTATAGTCATCCAAAAATTTTTTGGGTGTCTTGATTGGGTCCATCACATTCTACCTATCATCTACTCCATTGGTGCATGTTCGGGAGGAGGTCTCTAAGACCATCCTTGAGGCATCCATTAGCTACTCATTCCCGTCGATGCCAAGCCTTGACCTCCTTGTTTGTGCAACAACCCAATCTGATCGATATCTCTTCTGATTCATCTGAACCTAATTCTCCTTCATCCATCGTCATGGACCAACCATTAGAAGAAAACAATAGTGAAAATCAACTTTAGCACCTCAATGATCTATTCCAAGCCTTTGTAAACCCACCGCAGCATCCTATGATGCGAGATCACTACAATCCCGCTACGGTGGCAATCGAACCTTGAGTACAAATACCCACTATAGGTCCTGATACTAAACTCAAGCCCAGCATGTTTCATGGCATTCCTAAATTCAATGGGTGTAAATCCGAGGATCCTTTTCAACATATCAAGCAACTCAAGCATCTGGCCCAGACCTTTGAGTCAGAAGCTCAAAATCGAGATGTCTTACTCATGAAAATGTTCTCCTATCTCATGGATAAGGCTGCTCACTGGTACCAAACCCAAACACGTCCAATCAACACCTGGACAGAACTTCAATCCAAGTTCCTGAGAAAGTTCTTCCTTGTTGGTCGGACAAATGCTTTATGGCACTAGATCATGCATTTCACGCAGCAAGCAGGAGAATCACTTCACGAGGCATGGGATCGTTTTCTTTATCTCATGCGAAAGTTCCCCTAACATGGAGTTCCTAAATGGGAACAAGTCCAGTCTTTTTACCAGGGACTCCATGAGGATATTCGATTATTCGTCAATGCGACCTGTGGAGGAAACATCATGGGTCAACACGAAGACACCGTGTGGTAGATTCTTGAGAATATGTGTGAGAACTCCATCAATACTGAATCCATGGGCATGTTCAACCAGATGAATGTCCGTGCATTGACAAATCCAAAGGAAGCACATAAGATGCAGGGCCTATCCTCTTCCATTGACGTGGAGCTGATGGCCAGTCATCTGGACAAGGTCTTTATTATCAAGAATAAGGTGGATGATCTAACTCGACACTTGCAGCGAGCCACCTCTATGCAAAACCCATTCATGCAATCGCCCTCTGGTAGGGAAGCTATGCATAACATCTATCATTGATCTTCTCAGGGGATGGATTCGTATCCACCCCCGTTTGATTCTGGTTTCAGAGGAAACTCTGGACCCACTTATCTAGTTGGGGGAACTCTGAACCCTCGTATTCTGACTTTTTTGAGGCTCGTCAGACCTGCGAAAACCTTAACGCCATTTAGAATGATCCATTCTCAAACACCTACAACCATGTATGACGTAATTATCTTAATTTCTCATGGTCAAGGAACAATCAAAATAAGTGACCTCAATATCAGCCCCGACCACAAGCTTCTCATCCATATCAGGTGCCTCAACCTTGGCCTAACCCAACTTATCAATCTGGGCTGACTCATGCAGATCAAATGAATCTTATCCTTCAGACTTTGGCTAACATTCAGAAGATGAATGCGGCTATGCAAAAATAACACAAAGACGAGATCACAGAGGTTTGCAATCAACTTGCCCGATGGCAAATCCTTGCCAACCTGGTGCACTTCCTTCACAACCTATGCCTAATCTGAATAATGTGCCAAACCAGAGGCACATTATGAACCCGACTCAGGGCCAAGATCACTTTCTTTATTAGGCCCCTTCTACTCCATCACCCGATGGGATGGAGGATTCGACATCATATGCGAGTTATCAGCAGCAATCACCTCTTTTGCCCACACCAAACCAAAACTAGGTAGGACTGAATTTTGTTACTACACATAGTGGCAAAGCAACACAAGACCCACCTTATCCAAGACACTCCCAGCCTGGTAATACAACCCCAAACACTAGGATAGTCATCCAGGACACCTCTATCCCAGATCAAGAACTTGGACCCATTCTAGAGGAACCTGCAAAAGTTCCATTTTCTAAGGCCTTTACCAAAGGAAAGAGGACAACCAAAATTGTGGCACTTGAGGAGGACTGATGTAAACATGTTTATATTACATAAAATGTCTATTTATGCATGTTCTTAAGCATAGAAGTGCATTACATACTATAAATATTGCATAACATGCATCATCCTTCATTTAGATTAGTCTGAACAAAATGGAGGTTAATTATCTCTTTTTATGGTCAGGGACATGGTGACTATTTATTTAGGCCTCGGATCGAAGATCCAACCATATAGATCTGATTAGGGCAAAGATTGGAGTTCAACGACTCCAAGATCACCCTAATCAGACATCTATATCATCAGATAGAGACCGAGGAATCCTATAAGATCAAGGGCCAAGATGGTGTGAATCCACACTTCAGATGACAAATCCGACCACACAGATGGATTCGAATCGACGATCGTAGTCTAACGGTATGAAAATTGACTCAATCCAACAGTCGTGACACCATCTATATCATCCAGAAAATGGACGGCCAAGATGGTGCCATGTGGAGCCATCTCAGCCACCCAACCGACTGCATGCAACTGCTGCACCTTCTCTTCATCTAATCTTCGCTTCTTTGCCATTGGATGATCATCCAATGGCTACGAGGCGTGCATGCACGTTTCAAGGGTGCGACACAAACTTGCTGGTGGTGCGTTGGTTGAACGCGCTCTCACGAAACAAGAGCGCCCATTCGAAGCCTTGGGCGATTCAATTTGGCAAGGGTGCGTGCAGGCGAGTGGGCGTGAGGAGCGCTCGATCGCGATCGAGCGGCTGTGTGCGCTCGATAGCACTCATGCTCCATCAGACATGTAGCGAGAACGCTGGATCTCACGCGGGCGAGCACGTTGAGGAGGCACGACGAGGATGCATCTCAACCGTTCGATGTCATGATCGAACGACCGAGATTTGAAGATCGTGGGTGTACATTGCAGCTTGAGGAGGCGAGCGGGTGCACACACACCACCCACTACGCCCACATTCGAACCTTTAGCGACGGATTTATCCATCACTAAAGGTCCTGAATTAATGTTTTTCAAATTAAAAAGACCAAATTGCCCTCACTCCTTGCAACTATAAAAGGAGACCCCCTCCATACGAAATTTTCATCCCTTGCTACTCTTCTCTCCCTCTACAAAGCTTAAGAGAAGCTTGTCCCACACCTGGAATGCTCCTCAAGAGATAAAGTCAAATTTTCACCATCATTTCGGAAGTGGATCCCACGATGACGACGACGTGCTGCTTCATTCCCATTCTTCCCGCTTCGTTCTCCTTCTTCCTGTTCCGTTCCCTGTCTTCCAGGTGTCATCCCGTCCGGCTCGTCCTCCAAGCGATCATCGAGGAGGATATCTCTCTCTCCATTCTTTTTACTGCTTTCTAGAGTAGATTTACTACTTTCTAGAGTAGAATTTTCCTACTTTCTAGTGTAATCATTTCCCGCTTTCTAGTCGTAATGAGTAGTGTAATGAACAACCTCTTTGATAATGAAATCCATGTTCATTCTACATCCCTTTTTGCTTTTGTTTGTAATATTCTCTCTCTCTCTTCTATTTATTGTAAATAGATAGATAGTTTCCAATCATCTATTCTGCTTCGTGACAAATAAAACAAATGCGTATTTTTAAATCAAACGTTCGCCTCCCTGAGTTCAACCTGGTATTTATTGAGTTGTTTGGGTCGCATCACTTCAATTGAAATCAACTCATCAAGTAGCTGTCACATAGGTTCAACTCTTAGGGATTTACCAGGCACTCCACATTCTTTTAAGTTTCAAAGGAAAACATCTTCACTTGTGCTTTCAAAACCTACTGTGCCAACAAAACTTATTTGAAAATACTTAAAGTTGAATCCTAAAAGCTATTAAGCAAGATTTAAATCTTAAAATTCACCGCATAAAAAATAATCTTGCCATTGTCTGTGCACGCACGCACAAGTCAATCAATCATTAAGGGCACAACCCAAATAGAGGGCCCATCACATTCCAAATCACATTCAAACCTAGCCCTAAATAAAATAGAGTAGATGTTGCCCTTAAGGATTCGACTCGTTCTTCAGAGCCCAGAACGATATTATTTTCGATTAGTTTATTTCTACTGTTTAATCTGATCTCTAGCTAAGGGAGTAGAATCAAACGATCACGGCTGGGGTGTACACTAGGAACCAGAGGAGCAAGCCGAAGGAAGAACCTTCTCCCCAGTCCCTCCTTCTAACTGGTTGGATTGAATAGACAAAAGTAGATCAAATCCTTTCTTTATCTCAAGATGGGTTCTGGTTGTCTGTAGGTCTTTAGGCTAGCCCACTTAAGGGCAGGTTTGATTTCCTGTATTGTAGGGCACCTTTCTTCCTCCCATCTATCATGAATCCTTCCACATTTTTTACGTATTCTCGCTCTTTCCCTCTTGTTATGAGTTATCCTCAACATGACAATTATCCCGACTCGTACTGTAATCAACCATCAATTAGTTGGGATAACATGGATTGGGGATACAGTTTCAGACCTCCGTATTTAGGGTCTAACCCTAAACACCATAATTGTGGTTTCTATCCTTCTCAGAGCCACATCGATTATAGATCGCCACTCTTTAATGGACAACCTAATACGATCTACAATAAAAAAGGATACACTGATCCTTACCCATCCTCTGAATACACTGCCTTTAAGTCATCACCACCTTTTTAACAATCTAAAATGACCTATTATCAGGAAGGGTATAACGAATCTCAATTTGTTAACTCCTCTGCACTGATCCCAAACCCGCTCAACCCTGAACCAAGTCATTTGGTTCAGGTTAACCAGGTTCAAGATAAGGTTTTGGCTAACTTGAGGAATACCATACAATCTTTAGAAGTTCAGCCAATACCTTGCATTGAAAAATTGGAGCCTCTGATTGAGATGATTGTTGATTTGAACAAGTATTTGTTGGATTGGCTCTATGATGTTAAGGATAAGACCTCGGGTGAGTTTCTACTTGGGAAGTTAGTGAAATTGAGAATGAGATTTGTGGTTGCTTTAGTTCAATCGTGGGATGATTCCCAGGATGAACCCCCTTCAGGAGAGCTCATGTTAGAACCCACTCAGGCACCTATTGAAGGGGACATGTGTTACGAGGCTGAATTAGAGCAACCAATTAAGGATGATCTGATTTCTTCACCTGAAATCCTTGAACCGGGGCACGATGAAACGTATGTCTCCATGGACCAGAAAATGACAGATGATTTTGGGACATACATTAATACGGATTTTGATTTCTTTGATTCTGATGGTGAAGATTCAGTTTGCGAAGTCTCACGTGAGTTTACAGAACACGATTTCTGTGAGATGATTGGGCTTGCGGAATCTGATAGATCATTTGATAGCCTAATAACTGAGGAAACTAATCTTATTGGGGCTCACATGATGGATCCAGAATCACATTTTCTGGAGGATACAATCCAATGCCCTGATTGTCAATTACACCCCATTGAATTTACTGATAATTCTATTTTTGAGATAACTAGATCCAAGTCAATTCTGATTTAGCTGCATCTTTTAGATTTGGAAATTTCAGATGGGGTGATTAATATGCAGGAGGTCCCGGAATTTGACATCCTGAATGAGGAGATAGGAGTTGGGAAATTTTGATTTGGGAAGCAAACTCTAGAGGAAGTAGAAGACTGAGTCTAAGGGTTCCAATTCATCTGAAACCATTAAACCAGGACCCTTACAACATTTGTCCTAAGGATGTCCAACCCAGGCACACATTCATTATTTATCCTTTGGAGCTTGAATTCTCTGTAACCTGACTTTTTGGTCTTGGGTTGCATCCTCATAAATCGCAGACCCAACCTCGCTTGCATACTGATTTTAGGTTTTGGGTAACTTTTATCCAGAACCTTAGATATTCTCGATTATGGGGTATGGGTCTGTACCACAATCTGGTCCACATTTGTGGACATCTGCTGGCAGGTCAGAGGTTTCATCTTTTTATTCTGATTCTGACATGCACCTGTGAATTCTTTATTTCTCTTCTTTGTATAGTGTGCTTAGCTGAAGGCACTAAATTCATCACGTATATAGTTTTTTTATTTATCTCAGAGCGGACCCGACATTCACGCAATTTAGGTGCTTTCTACTCTATTCCACTCTGTTTTATATCTTTTTAATACAATGAGGACATTGCATTAGATAGTCATGAGGGGGTGGATATTCATCTCTAAATTAATTCATCAGCTCCATAGATTCATTTTATTTTCTTATATTTATATATATAAAATGAAAAAAAATGAAGAAAAAATTATGGAATTAGGAAAGAGAACTTAGGCTTAAGAAAATTTTCAATCTTAGGAAATATTACATTAGGATCTGAACACAAAGACCCTTCAAGTCTTTAGGGTTAATCAGCCCGTGTATCCACTAGAATGTGGATTTGTTTTTCGAGTCCTCACCAGCCTGAATTCTATTTTAATTTGAGTAAACAAGTTTGGGTGATAAGTACATAACTTATCAACCCACCCTCTAATTTGAGGGAACTTTAAGTCTAAAGCATCTACACACTATCTTGTCACTGACTCGTTATTCGGCAGTTTTAATGGAAATTGGGTAGCTAATGAACCTTTTAGGATGATATGGCTGGCAAGTTATCGTGGGTAACAGCCCATAGGTAGGTGTCCAGAGCCCAGACACTGGACCATTCTCTTCTTGCCGCCTTTAGGTAAATCTTAGACCAGGGAAGCCACCTACTTACAAAAAAAAAAGAGAGAGAGAGAAAAAGAAAGTCAAAAAGAAAAAGAAAATGAGAAAAGAAAAAGAAAACAAAAGAAAGAAACCACACTTCGCCGCACGAGTATGGCTGGCAAGTTGTCGGTGGTAACAACTCATCCACCGGTTGTCCATAACCCAGCTCAAGAAATGCACTTAAAATTCCCAAAACACTTAGAAAGAAGCGGAGAAGTAGAATAACTGAGGAGATATACATTGGATTCACCCTTGTGTTGTCCCCATAAAAATAAAAGTAGGGAGAAAGCTACCGGTTGTAAAGATACACCTTTAGGCAGAACTTTCCTTTTAAGGTCACCTAGAGGCATAGAAATCCGAAGTCTGTTCTAATTGCTGATCAATGAGTCTATCACATTCACAATAAGATGCTGAGAACTTAGGGTTCTCATCAAATCTTGTGTGAGTTGAATGGCCGTAGAAAGCCACTCTTAAACCCTAAACTCAAAAGAGAAAAAGAAAATTTTCTTTGAATAAGGCGAGCGCTTGAGGTGGTCTGCATTTTGGCAGATACCCAGGCACTGTTGTGTCTTTGAAAGTTCAGATCCTAAGTAAACATTTTCTTAATGATTGAAAATAACTTATGACCAAATAATCCATTCTAATTCTTTTACAAATAGCATATAGTTTTTGCTAGGGACTAGCAAAAGATCGACAAGGTGTGATGTAAACATGTTTATATTACATAAAATGTCTATTTATGTATGTTCTTAAGCATAGAAGTGCATTATATACTATAAATATTGCATAACATGCATCATCCTGCATTTAGATTAGTTTGAATAAAATGGAGGTTAATTATCTCTTTTTATGGTCAGGGGCTGGGCGACGACCTATCGGGGCCTAGGATCGAAGATCCAATTATATAGATCAGATCAGGGCGACGATTGGAGTTCAACGACTCCAAGATCGCCCTAATTAAACATCTGTAGCATCAGATAGAGATCGAGGACCCCTAGAAGATCAAGGGCCAAGATGGTGTGAATTTGCACTTCATACAACAAATCCGACCACACGGATGGATTCGGATCGATGATCGCAGTCTAACGGTGCAAAAATCGACTCAATCCAACAATCGTGGCACCATCTATATCATCCAGAAGATGGATGGCCAAGATGGTGCCACGTGGCGCCTTCTCAACTGCCCAACCAGTCACATGCAACCGCCGCACCTTCTCTTCTTCATCTGATCGTCGCTTCTCCGCTGTTGGATGATCATCCAATGGCTACGGGGTGAGCATGCACGTTTCAAGGGCGCGACACAAATGCGCTGGTGGCTCGTTGGTTGAATGCGCTCTTGCGAAACAAGAGTGCCCATTTGAAGCCTTGGGTGCTTCAATTTGGTGAGGGCACATGTGGGTGAGCGAGCATGAGGAGCATTCGATCGCGATCGAGCGATTACGTGCGCTCGATAGCGCTCATGCTCCATCAAACGTGCGGCGAGAACGCTGGATCTCACGTGAGCGAGCGCGTTGAGGAGGTGCGGTGTGGATGCATCTCAGCCGTTCGATCTCACGATCGAACGGCCGAGATTTGAACATCGTAGGCGTGCGTTGCGGCTTGAGGAGGTGAGCGGGCATGTGCGCACCACCTACTACACCCATGTTTGGACCTTTAGCGACGGATTTATTCATCACTAAAGGTCCTGAATTAATGTTTTTCGAATTAAAAAGACCAAATTGCCCTCACTCCTTGCAACTATAAAAGGAGACCCCCTCCATACGAAATTTTCATCCCTTCCTTCTCCTCTCTCCCTCTCCAAAGCTTAAGAGAAGCTTATCCCACACCCAGGATGCTTCTCCAGAGATAAATTCAAATTTTCACCCCCATTTCGGAAGCGGATCCCACGACGACGATGACATGCTACTTTGTTCCTGTTCTTCCCTCTTCGTCCTCCTTCTTCCTGCTCCATTCCCCTTCTTCCAGGCGTCGTCCCATCCAGCTCGTCTTCCAAGCAATCGTCGAGGAGGATATCTCTCTCTCCATTCTTTTTACTACTTTCTAGAGCAGATTTACTACTTTCTAGAGTAGAATTTTCCTGCTTTCTAGTGTAATCATTTCCCACTTTTTAGTCGTAATGAGTAGTGTAACGAACAACCTCTTTGATAATGAAATCCATGTTCATTCTACATCCCTTTTCGCTTTTGTTTGTAATATTCTCTCTCTCTTCTATTTATTGTAAATAGATGGATAGTTGCCAATCATCTATTCTGCTTCGTAACAAATAAAACAAATGCATACTTTTTAAATGAAACGTCTGCCTCCCTGAGTTCGACCTGGCATTTCTATTCCGATATAAATTTTATTTATTGAACATGAGTTCTTTGCTTTCAAACTACAACGACTGGTTTTCAAAACCAAACACGATAGCATAGTAACTTGTAGCTTCAACAAGGACCTGGTCAAGCTCTTTGAGAAAGTCCATATAAACGTCCCCTTGATGGATGCAATATGCCACGTACTGACTTACGCGTCATTTCTGAAAGACATGTGTACACCTAAGTGTAAGCTGCAAACCAAAGATGGGAACCCGATCGTACTGTCAGAGCAAGCCAGCTCTGTCATTTTGAGCAAACTCCAGCTAAGGCAAAAGAGCACCTTCACCTACCCCTTCGGAACATACGCATTCCGAAGGATGCCATTCGATCTCTACAATGCACCCGCTACTTTTCAGTGGTGCATGCTTGCCATATTCTAGGATATGCTAGGTGAAATCCTGGAAGCCTTCTTTGATGACTTCTCCATGTTTGGTGAATCATTTGATGATTGCCTCTTGCACTTGGTCCAAATCCTCAGGCGGTGCATCGACGTGAACTTGGTTCTTTCCTGGGAAAAGAGCCACTTCATGGTACCTGAGGGAAGTGTCCTGGGACATCTCATCTCTGAAAAAGGCATCCAAGTTGATTGAGCCAAGGTCAATCTGATTTCCAAACTCCTTATGCCTAGCTCAGTCAAAGACATTCGATCCTTTCTGGGGCACGTCAGTTTTTACTGTCGATTCATTCCCGATTTTTCGAAAATTGCCCACTATTGAGCATTGGAAGACTACGCTATCGGAGTTAGTTTTGAAAACCTATCATTGTAGTTCGAATAGCGAAGAACTCAGGTTCAACAAATAAAATTTATACTAGAAAAGAAATCCCAGGTCGAACTCAGGGAGGCTACGTCGATCAAAATTCTCAATTATATTTTTTTTATGTTTTTGTTTAAGGAGCGGAATAATCACAATGAAATGGAATAAATATAGACAATAAGAGAGAGAGAGAGAACATTCACTTGATGTTGCAAAATGTTTTTACAACTAAGAAAGCGAGAAATTACACTAGAAAATAGAAAAATTCTACTCTAGAAAGTAGGAAAAAGGAATGGGAGAGAGAAGCTATCCTCCTTGACGATCGCTTGGAGGACAAGCCGGATGAGACAATGCTTGGAAGACAAGGAACGGAGTGGGAAGAAGGAGGTCACAGCATGAGGAACGTGAATGAGGCAACACGTCATCGTCATCGTGGGATCCGCTTCTGGAATGGGGGTGAAAAATTGATTTTAACTCTTAAGGAGCATCCTGAGTGTGAGACAAGCTTCTATTGAGCTTTGGAGAGGGATAGAAGAGAAGGAAGGGATGAGAAATTCGTATGGAGTGTGTCTCTTTTTATAGTTGCAAGGAGTGGGGGCATTTTGGACATTTTAATTTCAAAAAAATTAATATGGAACCTTTAGTGACAGACTTAAACATCACTAAAGGTCCGTCGTGGGTGACGTGTGCACGTGCCGTGCGCGCCTGCTCCACTTCTCCACCAAAAATGCCCACGCACGTTCGTGTGTTACCAGCCATCCGATCTCTTGATCGAATGGCTTAAACCACCCTCGCCCGTGCCGCACGCCTGCGTGCGATCACGCGTAAGCATCGCATGTCTGATCGTGCATGGGCACTATCACTCGCTCAGTGCCGCTTGATGTGAATCGAACGGCTCCCATTGCACACCCGCACGCTCACTTGTTCTGATTTGGCGACCGGGCAGATTCGAACATGCACCCGCTCTTCTTGCGGAGGGCGCTAGACCAACGCACTGCGGAGCCTACTTTGCCTCATTTAGAGATTAGGCGTGCGCGATCTACGACTGTTGGATGGAGATCCAATGGTCTAGATCATCCACGCCTTTGGCTTCAGAAATTGAATGGAGAGGGGTGGCCAGTGCTGGGCAGCTATGATGGCGCTACGTGGCACCATCTAGGTCATCCATCTTCTAAGTGTTGTAGATGGTGCCACGAGTGTCGGATTGAACCGATTTTCATGCAGTTAGGTTGTGATCATCGATATGAACACATCCGTTTGGTCGAATTTGTCGTCTGAGGTGCGGATTAGCACCATCTTGGCCCTTGCTCTTTAAGGTTCCTCGATCTCTATCTGGTGCTACGGATGTCCGATTAGGGCGATCTTGGAGTCGTTGAACTCCAATCGTCGCCCTGATCAAATCCGTATGGTTGGATCATCGATCCGAGGTCCTAATAAAAAATTACCCTGACCCTAACAATAAAAAGGAGACAATTACTATACAATTTATACAACTTGATCTAAATGCTTGATTATGCATGTTATGCACTATTTACAATGTATGATGCTAATGTGACACTAAGAATATGCATTAATAGACATTTTAGGTTAATCATATGTATGCACATCACAACCCCATGCCTATCTTTTGCTACTCCCTAGCAAAAACTACATGCTATTTATAAAAGAGTTAGGTTGGATTACTTGGGCATAAGTTATTTTCAACATTAAGAAATTTTTTTTACTCAGGATCTGAACTTTCAAAGACACAACAGTGACCGGGTATCTGCCAAAATGCAGACCACCTCATGCCCTCGACTTATTCAAAAAAAAATTCTTTCTCTCTTTTTCTAATTCTTTTTGGATTTTTGAGTTTAGGGTTAAAGAATGGCTTTCTACGGCCACTCAACCCACCCAAGATTTGATAAGAACCCTAACTTCTAAGCATCTTATTGTGAATGTGATAGTCTCATTGATCGGCAATTAGAACGGACTTCAGGTTTCTACACCTCTAGGTGACCTTAAAAGGAGAGTTCTGTCTAAAGGTGCATCTTTACGACCGGTAGCTTTCTCCCTACTTTTATTTTTATTGGGTCAATGTAAGGGTGAATCCAATGTATATCTCCCCGACTTATTCTGCTTCTCCGCTTCTTCCTAAGTGTTTTGGGAATTTCCAATGCATTTCTTGAGCTGGGTTCTGGACAACCAGTCGATAAGCTGTTACCACCGACAACTTGCCAGCCATACTCGTGCGGCGAAGTGTGGCTTATTTCTTTTATTTTATTTTTTTTATTCTTTTCTCCTTTTCTTTTTCTATTCTTTTCCTTTTGACTTTTTTTTTCTTTTTAAGTAGGTGGCTTCCCTGGTCTAAGATTTACCTAAAGGCAGCAAGAAGAGAATGGTCCAGTGACTGGGCTCTGGACAACCTACCTATGGGCTATTATCCACGATAACTTGCCAGCCATATCACCCTAGAAGGTTCATTAGCTACCCAATTTCAGTTAAAATTGCCGATCAACAAGTCAGTGACAAGATAGTGTGTAGATGCTTTAGACTTAAAGTTCCCTCAAATCAGAGGGTGGGTTGAGAAGTCATGTAATTATCACCCAAATTTATTTAATCAAATTACAATAGAATTCAGGATGGCGAGGACTCGAAAAATAAATCCACATTTTAGTGGATACCCAGGCTGATTAAGCCCAATGACCTGAAGGGTCTTTGTGTTCAGATCCTAATGTAATATTTCCTAAGATTGAAAAGTCCTAATGTCCAAGTATTCCTTCCTAATTCAATTTTTTTTATTTTCTATGTATGTATAAGAAGAGAAATAGAATTTACAAGAATTTCACAGAGCTGACAAAATGATTCAAAAATGAATCCAGCCCCCCTTGCCTAGCTGATGCAATGACCACATTGAGAAAAAGAGACATGAAAGGAAGGGTAGAGTACAGAAGATATAACCTGAATATGAAGCTCAGGTCAACTCTGAGTCAGAATATACAACTGCTGAGTTTAATGCCATCAGCTTGGCGAAGTCCATCCAAAGAAGTCACAACATAGTTAGAGCAACCATGTTTGAGACGGGTTTTGGAAGAGTACGGTCAATAATAAGCTTCAGACGTTGACCATTGACTTTTAATGAATTACCCATCTTCTGGTCAGAGATCTGAACAACTCCATTTGGAAAAATATGGTCGATAATGAATGGAACGTTTCATTTTAACCTAAGTTTGCCGGGAAAGTGCTTAAGTCGAGAATCGAATAGCTAGACCTTCTGGTTCAGCTCAAAGATCTTACAGGAAATCAATTGGTCATGTAGAGATTTGGTTTGAGCCTTGTAGACCTTGGCATTCTCATATGCATCATTTCTAAGCTCCTCCAACTCAGATAGTTGGAGTTTCCTAGACTTCCCGGCTAAACTCAGATCTAGATTGCACTGCTTGATTGCCCAGAATGCCCTATGTTCATTCTCTATGGGTAAATGGCACACCTTTCCATACACCAGATGATACTGAGACATGCCAATGGGTGTTTTATACATCGTACAATAGGCCCAAAGAGCATTCTCAAGATTTTGAGTCCAGTCTTTGTGATCAGGCCGAACCGTTTTCTGCAAAATATTCTTAATCTCCCGATTGGAGTTCTTAGCTTGTCCATTCGTCTGGGGATGATAAGGTGTGGAGATTTGATGATTAACCCCGTATTTAGCCAGCAAATTATCGAACTGGGCATTAGTGAAATGAGTGCCACCATCACTGATGATGGCCCTTGGAATCCCGAACCTACTGAAGATGTTCTTGACAAAATCAATGACCACCTTGTGGCCATTGGTTCGGGTGGGAATCACCTCAATCCATTTGTACATGAAATCAACAGCAACAAGAATGTACTGATGTCCAAATGAGAGGAGGAAGGGTCCCATGAAATCGATGCCCCAAACATCAAAGATTTCGACAAGAAGAATTGGGTTTAGGGGCATCATATCTCTCTTAGTTATGCCCCTGAGTGCCTGGCTTTGGGAACACGACCTTGAGAAATCCTGGGCATCCTTGAATAAAGACGACCAATAGAATCCAGATTGAAAAATTTTTGCAGCCGTCTCTTTCCCGGAGAAGTGTCCACCGCACGCAGATGCATGGTAGAACTTGAGTATACTATTGAATTCATTCTCTGGAACACATAGGCGAATAATCTGATCAGAGCCGATGCAGTACAGTTCAGGGTCCTCCCAGAAGTAATATTTGGCCTCCGATTTAAGTCTATCGCATTTTTGCTTGGTCCAATCCTGGGGGATTATATGACCCAAGACGATGCCTGATCATGGGGTCTATCCCGTTTTTGAGTCTATCCTGGCGTCCAAACCTCATTCAGAGATTACATGACCCAAGACGATGCCTTCTTGTGTTATGAAATGACTCTTTTCCCAGCTAAGGACCAATCTTATTTTGATGCATCATTTAAGAATCATTTCAAGATTAGCTAGACAAGAGTCAAACGATTCTCCAAAAATAGAGAAATCATCCATGAAGACTTCCATAAACTCTCCCACCATGTCAGAGAATATAGCCAGCATACACCATTGAAAAGTTGCAAGTGCATTGCATAAGCTGAATGGCATCCTACAGAAAGCAAATGTTTCATAGGGATAGGTGAAAGTAATTTTTTCGTGATCCTCGGGATGGATAGGAACTTGGTTGTATCCAAAGTAGCCATCAAGAAAACAGAAGTACTTCTACCCGGCTAATCATTCCAAGATTTGATCAATGAAAGGAAGAGGGAAATGATCCTTTTTCGTGGCCATATTCAGCTTCCTGTAATCAATACAAACCCTCCAAGAGGAAGCTGAATGGGTTGTGAAAGATTTTCCTTTCTCATTAGTCACAACGATAATCCTAGCTTTCTTGTGAACAATCTACACAAGACTTACCCAAGGACTATCAGAGATCGGATAAATATTCCTGCATTGAGCCACTTAATAATCTCCTTCTTGACCACTTCTCGCATATTTGGATTTAATTTCCTCTGCATCTAGCGAGAAGGGTAGGATCCATCTTCCAAAAATATTCTATGACTGCAATAAGATGGCTCGATCCCCTTAAGGTCATGAATGGTCCAACCAATTGCCTCCTTGTGTTCCTTCAGGACCTTAATCAGTTTAATCTCCTGCTCCTTTGTTAATTTAGCACTGATAATCACAGGGACCATCTTATGTGGTCCTAAAAACTGACATTTCAGATTCTCAGGCAATGATTTCAATTCAAGTTGGGGCGGGTTGATGATTGAAGGTAAGGAAGATGCTGATGAAGACTCATCAAGATGAAGAGGTTGAGAGTGAACAAAATCAGTAACCTCTTCAAAAGATGGAGGGTTTGCCATAGAGGGTTGCGAGTCTAATTCATCATCAAAGGGGGAACTTTCAAATGCAGAACCCATCATATAAGTTTCAATATTCACATTATCGTCCTCAAGTTCCCCAATAAATCCACAATCCTTGAATTTATTAATCACCTTAAAAATATCTAATTTCATTCTTTGATCTCCAAAGGCGATTTCCATGCTACCGCTTTCACAGTTAATGTTGGCCTTAGCGATAGCCAGGAACGGATGCCCCAGAATGATGGGCATGTTCCTCAGATTTTCAGGTACATCCATGTCATGGACAAGGAAATCTATAGGAAAATAGAAATCCTTAACCTTAACAATAACATCTTCAATAACACCTCCCGGATTTGTGACCAAACGGTCCACTAACTGCAGCGTTAGTCAAGTTGGCCGAAGTTCACCTAATCCGAACTTCTCGTAAAGAGAAGTCGGAATTAGGTTGATGGATGCACCCAGATTCAATAGTGCTCTATCAAAAGTGTAATCTCCGATGACACAAGAAATCAAAAGAGCACTTGGATCTCTCTTTTTCTGAGGGAGGTGGTGTAGGACAACAGAACTAGCCTGCTCGGAGAGTACCACCTTCCTTGGAACAGATTCTCTCGACTTACGCTTCTGTGTACATAAATCCTTTGAAAATCTTGCGTAAGCCAGTATATGGTTGATAGTGTCGAGTAGCGAGATATTGATCTCGACATTCTTGAAAATATTTAGAAGCTCCTCATTACTATCAATAAACTTCTTCCTTAATCTGCGTAAGGCTTCAGGAAAAGGAACATGAGTTAGATCTTTGGAATCAGGTTCCTGAGCCTTGATTTCTTCTCCAAAGTTCTCCTTTCTCTCCTCAAGTTCTTCAAGATTCAGTAAATCAGAACAGTGTGGTTGTGGATCGTGAGTTTGTTTACCACTCCTCAAGGTAACTGAATTTGTGGATGCATACGAGTTTGGGTCTTGGGGAGGGTTAGGAAAGATTGGAGGGGCTTCATTAGCCAAGAATCGTTGATTTGCAGAAGAAGAAGTGGAAGGACCCTGCTCAACCACCTGAGCATGTGCATGTGGGTTCCTCTGATTTCCGTACCCATGGGCTTGATTACCTGGATTCAAGATATTTCGTTGGTTGGGTACTGATGTAAACACATTTACACTACTTAAGATGTCTATTTATGCATCTTCTTAAGCATAGGATTGCATTTCATGATATAAATATTGCATAACATGCATCATCTTGCATTTAGAGTAGTTTGAATAAAATGGAGGTTAATTATCTCCTTGTATGTGCTTGGATAGGGCAAACACTTTATCGGGGCCTCAGATCAAAGATCCAACCGTATGGATGTGATCAGGGCGACGGTTGGAGTTCAATGACTCCAAGACCGCCCTAATCAGGCATCCGTAGCAACAGATAGTGACCGGGGAACCCTAGAAGATCAAGGGTCAGGATGGTGTAAATCCACACTTCAAATGAAAAATCTAACTGCACGGATGAATTCGGATCGACGATCGCAGCCCAACGACGCAAAAATCGAGTCAATCCGACATCTGTGGCACCATCTACAACATCCAGAGATGGATGGCCAAGATGGCACCACGTGGCGCCATCTTGGCCGCCCAAACGACCGCGTACAATATCTTAAGGCTCCGCATCCGCCCCCTCTCTGCTGTTGGATCTCGATCCAACAATTGTGGACGCGGCTCATTGAAATCGTCCGTGCGACCATTTGGGCAAGGCAACGCAGCGATCCAGTGCCTTATCATCAGGCACTGGCATGTGTTTGAGCCTCACCACCCGAATTCATCAGCGAGCGGGTGCGCCGTTATCAACCGTCAGATCACAATCCAACGGCCGCGTGTGCTCGATAGCATTCACGCACTATTGCACGTGCGGCGTCATGTGGCATCGCACGTGCTAGGCGGGCGAGCAGCAGCGGGTGAAGACGCATCTTAAGCCGTTCGATCTCACGATCAGACGGTTGTGGATGAAAGAACGTGGGCGGGCATTGAGAAAGAGCGCAGCTGAGGAGGCGCGCGTGGGCGCGGGTGCTACACCCACGTTGGGGCTTTAGTGACAGTTTTTTCCGTCACTAAAGATCCCTCAATTATTATTTTAAAGATGTAATGACCAATTTGGCCCCACTCCTTGCAACTATAAAAGGAGACCCCCTCCATACGAAATTCTCATCCCTTCTCTTCTCTACCTATCCAAAGCTCATGAGAAGCTTATCCCACACCTGGGATGCTTCTGGCAAGATAAATTCCAAATTTTCGTCCCCCTTCGGAAGTGGATCCCACGACGACGACGGCGTGGTGCTCCGTTCCCGTTCTTCTGCTTCGTCCTCCTTCATCCTGCTTCGTATTCCTTCATCTAGGCATCGTCCCGTCCGACTCGTCCTCCAAGCGACCGTCGAGGAGGATTTCTCTCTCCCTATTCTTTTTATTGCTTTCTAGAGTAGTTCTGCTCGTCCTCCAAGCGATCATCGAGGAGGACATTTCTCCCTCCATTCTTTTAATGCTTTCAAGAGTAAATTTATCACCTTCTAGTGCAATTGTGTTATGCTTTCTAGTTGTAATGAACAATCTCCTTAATGATAAATTCTCTGTTTATTCTACATCTCATTTTTTATTTTTATGTGTAATATTCTCTCTCTCTTACCCTCTCTCTCTTCTATTTATTGCAAATAATTAGATAGTTTTAAATTGAATTACTTCGTGACAAATAAAAAGAAACGTGTAGTTTTTAAATCAAACGTCTGCCTCCCTGTGTTCGATCCAGAATTTCAATTTCGGTATAAATTTTATTTGTTGAACACGAGTTCTTCACTTTCAAACTACAACAACAGGTTCTCCAAAACCTAACACATTAGCGTAGCAACTCGAGCGTTCAACAGGTACGGGTTGAGATGGTAGAGATCCAGGTTGACGAGAATTAGTTATGAGCCCGATTTGCAGGTTGTCCAGTGAGGTTTTCATTTGCTGCATAAGCTGGATCATGGATCCTTTCATCTCTACCATTTTTCGATTCAAGTCAGCCTGCCCTACAGGTTGACGGGCATTACAAGCTGGCTGATTGACCTAATTCAGGTGCAACTGAGTATAAACATGACCCCGACCCATTGGTTGTTGCGGAGCATAGTTGCTAGGTCGGAATTGGGTCTGCTGCCCTGGGTTTTTCTAGGAGAATTTAGGGTGGTTTCTTCAACCCAGATTATAAGCATTGGAGTAGGGGTTGGATCTAACATTCTCCTGTACAGCACAAACATCCTCAAAGGGTGAGGATGGAGAGAAAGAAAGGAAAGGATCAGAGAAACTGGGATCAAAGGCCCCTGTTTGGAACCCATGGGGTTCTGAATAATGCTGGCTTGCAGGTTGAGCCACATCAAGTTGATTCACGAACTCTCGTCTAGAAGGAGCTCACGACGAATGGAATCCCAAATTTTGGGATTGAGTGGATCAAGAGTTGTTCATTAAGTTTACAGCCATCCACTTGTCCATTCTCTTAGCAACCAAACCCACCTTATCAAGTTTATTACAAATCAATTCCATATCAAATGAATGAGAGTCATGGACTTCATTCACATTCAATCTGGGCTACTGGGACTGGCTAAAAGTATCCATGGAGGCACGATTGATTGAATTCTCGCTCATCTCAAACAAATCACGCACGCTATCTACATCTTTGTTGAGAAAATTGTCTTTGCAAGAAGTGTCGAGGTTATTTTTGAGTTGCTCAATCAACCCGTGGTAGAAAATCTACATTAGTTGCCATTTCGGCACCTCGTGGTGTGGACACCTCCGCAATAGGTCCTAGAATCACTCCCAGGACAGATAAAACTACTCCCCCGACCACTGGGTAAAGGTAGTGATTGCCTGTCTCAAAGCATTGGTACGTTCGACAGGGAAGAATTTCTTCAGAAAGGGTAATTTCAACTCATTCCAAGTTGCAATTGGTCTTCCTATAGTCTTGTAACAATGAGCGGCTTTATCCCTAAGAGAGTGGGGGAAGAGCCTCATGATCATTTGCTCCTCATTCACGTTTCACGCTTTGGTGGTCTGGACTAAAGTGGTCAAGTCCTCCAAGTGCTGAAACGGGTCTTCAGAGCCAAGCTCATGGAAATGTTTGATCAGGATTAACACCTAGGCCTTGATTTCTGCGTCTCCGGTTGGAATCTGGACGCCGGGACATTCCCCATAATTTGAAGGATCATAAAAATCCTTCAAGGGCTGAGCACCTGCATTCTCTGGAACCATTCTTGCATTCTCTGCATTTGTTCCAGCTGCCTTTGAAATACCTCCTACGGATCCTGAGGTAGAGGAGGCTGTTGATCGGCCGTGGGATCAATTTGGCTAAAATCCAATCTACGCCTCTAGAATACTCTAGTGGTCCTTCTAATCGGGGATTCAATGACCTTCCCAACATAAACTAGGAAAAGGTCAGAAGCCTATCCTTAACTGGAGTAGCCTAATGATCTACTGACTCCCAGAACCTGCCTTAGGATTATAAACGATTTACTCTACTTGTGTCTGCTCAATCCAACTAGTTATGAGGGACTGGGGAGAAGGCTCTTCCTTCGACTTGTGCCTCCAGTTCGTAGTGTACCCCCCAGCTGCGGTCGTTTGAGGCTACTCCCCTAGCTAGACATCATATTGATCAATACAAGTAGGTTAATCGTAAACAATCTCAGTCTAGGCCCCGAAGAGCGAATCAGTCCTCAAGGCCAACGTCTACACAATTTTATTGAGGCCTGGGATTGTAGTGCTTATGGAATGTGGTGGGCCCTTAAAATGGGTTGTGCCCTTAATGATCAATTGAGTATGTGTAAGTGCATGCACAACCAAGGTTTTCAAGCAAGATTATTTGTGATAAGTAGAGTTTAATGTTCAAATCTTGATTAAGTAGCTTTTAGGGTTTAGAATTAGGTTGATTTCAATCAAGTTTGAGGCAAACCAGGTTTTCAAGCATGGGTGAAGATTTCTTTCCTTTTAAAATCTGAAATAAAGTGGAGTGCCTGATATGAACCTAGATTGAAAATCCAAAGAGGGAGCTACTTGGTGAGTTAATTTTAGGGTGAGCGGTACGGCCCAAACAACTCAAACAATTGGCCACAATTGCACCACTAGGTTAGGCACACAAAAAATGATTAACCTAGAATGATTTCTATTCTTTTATGTGTTGATTTGTGTGTACCAATTCCACATATCAGAATCTGATTGAGTAGAAGAAAATCAATTAGGTTAAGTGCCTTGAATGTGGGTGTATGTTGTGTGTATGTTGAATTACCCTGCGAAATTATCTTTTTATTTTTTTTTAATATGCGAGGGTGAAATGTAAGTGTGAGTGGAAATCCAAACAACCAAACTAATCCTAGGATTTATGCAAATACCTAGGTTAATTGGAATTTGAATTTAATGTGATGAAATGAAATCTATGGAGGGGGAAGAATGGGGAGCACTTACAGTTGTCTTCAACTACACTTTACTCCGATCTACCGCTTGACGATTCCCTGATAGAGGTATCTGCAAAACAATAGACATGAGAGAAAGCAAGTTAGAAGACAGTAAAGTGCATGAAAAGCAAAAAGAAGATCGGAAAATCGTTGCCTCCCAGGCAACGGCGTCAAAATTTTGAGCGTCGGAAGACTACGCTATCGGAGTTAGTTTTAAAAACCTGTCGTTGTAGTTCGAATAGAGAACAACTCAGGTTCAATAAATAAAATTTATACCGAAAAAGAAATCCTGGGTCAAACTCAAGGAGGCTACGTCGATCAAAATTCACAATTATATTTTTTCTTGTTTCTATTTAAAGAGCGGAATAATCACAATGAAATGGAATAAATATAGACAATAAGAGAGAGAGAGAAAACATTCACTTGATGTTGCAAAATGTTTTACAACTAAAAAAGTGAGAAATTACACTAGAAAGCAGGAAAATTATTACAACTAGAAAGCAGAAAAATTCTACTCTAGAAAGTAGGAAAAATGAATGGGAGAGAGGAGTTGTCCTCCTTGAAGATCGCTTAGAGGATGAGTTGGACGAGACAATGCCTGGAAGGTAGGGAATGGGGCAGGAAGGAGGTCGAAGCAGGAGGAATGGGAACGAGGCAGCACGTCATCGTCGTCGCGGGATTTGCTTCCAGAATGGGGGTGAAAAATTGATTTTAACTCTTGAGGAGCATTCCAGGTGTGGGATAAGCTTCTCTTGAGCTTTGGAGAGGGAGAGAAGAGAAGGAAGGGATGACAAATTTGTATGGAGGAGGTCTCCTTTTATAGTTGTAAGGAGTGGGGGCATTTTGGACATTTTAATTTCAAAAAACATTAATATGGGACCTTTAGTGACGAACTTAAACGTCACCAAAGGTCCGTCGTGGGTGACGTGTGCATGCACCGCATGTGCCCGTTCCTCTTCTCCACCAAAAACGCCGGCACACGTTTGTGCATTATTAGCCGTCTGATCAAGAGATAGGACAGCTTAAACCACCCTCGCCCGCGCCACGTGCTAGCCTGCGATCACGCGTAAGCGCCTGCACGTCTGATCGTGCGTGGGTGCTATCGCTCGCTCAGTGGCGCTTGATGCGAATCGAACGGCTCCCATCACGCGCCCTCGCGCTTGCTTGTTCTAATTTGGTGACCAGGCAAATTCGAACACGCGCTCGCTCTTCTTGTAAAGGGCGTTGGACCAATGCGCTGCAAGGTCGACTTTGCCTCATTTAGAGATTAGGCGTGTGCGATTTGTGACCATTGGATGGAGATCCGACAGCCTAGATCGTCCACACCTTTGGCTTCAGAAATTGAATGGAGAGGGGCGGTCGGTGTTGGGTGGCTATGATGGTGCCACATGGTGCCATCTAGGCTGTCCATCTTCTGAGTGATGTAGATGGTGCCACGGGTGTTGGATTGGATCGATTTTCACGCTGTTAGGCTGCAATCGTCGATCCGAGCCCATCCGTGTAGTCGGATTTGTCATCTGATGTGTGGATTAACACCATCTTAGCCCTTTCTCTTTAAGGTTCCTCAGTCTCTATTTGGTGCTACGGATGTCCAATTAGGGTGATCTTGGAGTAGTTGAACTCCAATCGTCGCCCTGATCAAGTCCGTATGTTGGATCTTCGATCCAAGGTCCTGATAAAAAATTGCCCTATCCCTGACCATAAAAAGGAGACAATTACTATACAATTTATACAACTTGGTCTAAATGCATGATTATGCATGTTATGCACTATTTACAATGTATGATGCTAATGTGACACAAAGAACATGCATTAATAGACATTTTTGGTTAATTAGATGTATCACATCACGCATCCCCTGACTAATCTTCTATCTAATGATGTCCCCCTTGAAATTTCCAAAAGAAGGCACTCAGGCATTTGAGATCCTACGTGATCGAGTTACCCAAGAACCTATCCCGAAGTCCCCTAATTGGTCTCAACCCTTTGAGATCATGTGCGATGCATTTGATTATGCTGTAGGTGCAATACTAGGACAAAAAATAGACGGTAAACCTGTGGTCATCTATGATGAGTCCATTTTAATGGACTATTGTTACGCCTAAGTTAACTTTAATCATACCTTTTAGGTTTGTTAATAACTACATTAAGTTATAGAATGTTTGCATGCATCATTATTTAAGTTTGCATCTATTTTATCGCATTCTATAACTTAATATGTAATGATTTTATGTTTTTATGTTGCAGGAATGATATTGGGAAAGAACAAGGAGGGGGGATAAATTTCCCCAACAAACAGCCGGCTCAATCTCTTCCTCATCCTTTGACCAGGTTCAACACATCCCTCAAAAAGTGTAAATAGTCGCTGGCCAAAAGTAGAAAAGGGTTTTTGAAAATCCCTTCAGAGGTGGAGAGAGGAGATAAAAGAGGCACTTGCATAGGAGAGGAAAGGATCTGGATCTTCAAATCTTCTTCCTCCCCCTTGAGGGGATATCCATTGAAGGCCGCATGCCCTATGCAATCGTGCTTGCACTGTACACCAAGCCTCCCACCGCAAATGCCCTTCTATCCTGCATCGCACCCACCATCCACCGTTCCCTCCAACTAGTGCCCATAGGCGCTGCACAATAGGAGGCACCTTCGCGCACCCACCGCCCGCACCCGCGTAGGCCAGCCTGTACCCAAGCCTTCCACCGTGCGCAAGAACCAGCCGCACCTGCACCTGCGCCCTCTGCAGGCACCGCACCCTGTCCACTGCAAGCGCGCCCCCTCCAGCACCCTTCATTGCAGGCTCTGCACTGCTCACCACAGGCATGCCACCAGCGCTCCCGCCTGCAGCATGCCAACACCACCAGCACTCCAGGCTGCAGTGTACCCTTGCCACCAATGCTCTCACCGCAGGCACGCCACCACTGCTCCCTGCAGGTGCGCCCCCTCCAGCACCCTTCACCGCAGGCGCTGCACCGCTCCCCACAGGCAGTAGCATGCCAAGCGCCCGCAGGCGCCACGCTCATAGGCACTGCCTCACGCTAACCCCAAGCCAGTCCCGTGCTCGCCCTACACGCCTTGCGTGTGCGCGCGCGCAGCGCACAACCGTGCGGGCTGCAGCAACGACCTCCTCCTCCAACAGGCCGGCGGCCATCCTCCTCCGTCCGGCTACCGCATCACCGCCGTTGGGTAGCCCTTGTCTAGGCAGACCTCTCCATTGACTCTCGCCACCACATGAGGAAGAGAGAGGAGAAATCCTCTATTTTTGTCTCAATTAATAATTACATTCAATGCCATTGCCAATTTTATATT
Organism: Thalassia testudinum; assembly: GCA_037157565.1. Taxonomy (NCBI): domain Eukaryota; kingdom Viridiplantae; phylum Streptophyta; class Magnoliopsida; order Alismatales; family Hydrocharitaceae; genus Thalassia; species Thalassia testudinum. The sequence goes on along the minus strand of JAZHRO010000026.1, from coordinate 20,948,864 downwards.
CATATTTTATTCAGGCCACATTGCATTGATGCACTCAGACTTTCCTGAAATTACATTACTTATGTTACGTGCATGATTCTACATTGCATTTCAAATCAAATCTGCAAGCAAGTTGAATTTATATGATATGCCATTACACATACATCATATGCATATTTTTGGAGCTTAATTCCTAACATGAAAATTGCATAACTAAGCCTGAACTTTTAAGGAAACTTGCAAGGTCCGTTTAAATTAGCATATTCCTCGCATTAAAGTTGTGAAAGTGTCTGCGAACATTATATTCCTCTTTCTGTGAATTTATTAGTCTATTCCTCCTTGTGGATGCAACATTTTTACTATGGTTAAAATTGATATTTAGTTTTGATTGAGAGATTTCCACCACATTAATTGCGACGTATCCTGTATTGCTATCACAAATAAGTGAAACTCTCTCCGGCAAATTGGCGCCGTTGCCGGGGAGGCAACTGACACAATAGATTCACTCGTTATTTTTTAATATTTTGAGTTGCGCAGTTATCTGATCAATTTTTTTTATTGTTCGAGGAATCTGACACGGCAACAGATGCACCAGAGCGACGACATTGACCCTGAACGATGCGCACGGCGGAGATGATCTTTTTGGTGGACCTTCACGCCACCTGGAGGCCAGCACCAAGAACACGTGGGCCTTGATCCCATGCGCATAGGCTTATGAAGAAGTCTATTTCTGATTTAGTCAGTAGATCTTAGTTAGATTTAGTTTAGATGGACATTAGAATTTAATTTCTGTCTTTTGGACCCTTGTTGGGTATTTTGGGAACGTGTTCCTAGTGCCTCTTTATTTCTTATCGCTCTTGTATGCGGGAGCGTATTTTCAGGAGCGTGTTCCCATTTATTTAGATTATAAGACTATTTGAATTATTTGAATTGCATGTTTGTTAGTTAGTTAGATTAGGTCTGTTTGCTTATTATTATTAAAAAAAATCGAACTGCCTGCTAGAAGCTATATATCTATAGGACGACCATCTAGGACTGAATGAGTAACATCTAGTTTATTTTTACTGCATTGCATTCATTATTGCATGAAGAAAGCTAGAGTAAGGTATGTCTTCTCTTGAGCATCAATCACTTGTCATGCATCTGCATTGAACCTAAATCTAAGACCACTAAAGTGCTTGAATAAGATTAATTCAGTGGTCACTTTAAAAATTGGGACTGCTAAAAGGTTGGACTTTAAAATCTGTGACTGAAAATTATGTGCAAAAGGATCTTGTTTGCAAAATATCAAAACTTAAAACACGATCGTATGCTTGCACACTTGAGACGCTATGCACCTCACACATAAGGTCACTAGATAAATTTCTACCTCTCCTCTTTTGCACCACAAGGGAAGTTAGTCGAAAATCAACAAGCCTATCCACCAAGTTACTTCGATTTCTTGTGTGTGGGCTCGAATCGAGACTTCCATCCCTTGCGAGTAGGTTATAGGCACCAGCGAATGTTGGCCTAGGAAGCGTACTTTTTGCAAAACTTGTTTGACCACCAACTGAACATTTAATTCTAAGACCTACAATCTACTAAAAACAGATCCCATTGAATTTGCGTTTGCTTTGACAGTAGAACTCTCTAGGAAGTTTCTGCTTGTATTCTGAATTCTTCTAAATCCTAAGAGAGTTAAAACTATTTTGCTTAAAGAAATGGATCACCCTTACTCCTATCATTTAGATTATCAGAGTCAATACTTCCCATCTTTTAATCAGGATCCCATGCCCCGAATGTATCCATCCTTTGATTGGTACATTGACAATTCATGCGATCATTCATATTCCTATCTTGGGAGTACTGGCTTGATAACTCCCACTTTTGAGCAGAGCCTAGGAGCGGGATTTTCTAACCCTGAAATCCCTACTTCCATGCAAACACCCAACCCTCCCACCCTTCATGATTTTCCGTATCGAGGTTGGACCGATACCCCTAGGCAACCAGAGCCTGAAATTGACTATCCTCCCCAACCTGATAATAGTAGCATCTCCTCTTTTATGATAGAAATGCAAATACAGCAAAAGGAAATGGTGGAATCAATGGGAGAGATGTTGAGGAATAGTCAACAGTTAAATGAAGAAATAAGACAGCTTAGCTACACACTTCCCAATAATTCTGATCCCTACCCATACGACTATGATCATGAAAATAATTATGAGGAAACCATTGACAATAGAGATCCAGTTTTATGTAGCTATCACTTAGACACTCCCAATGAGACATGGCCACTAGATGACAACGATCATAGTGATTATCCACCCGAGCGTTGTTGGAGTCAAAAGCAAGGGAAGATGGTACCTCTAGAAGACCTTGACCCCAATGATAGTATTCTCCTTACCCCTACCAACCCAAGTCAAGGTTGTATTATTCCTATCACTTCCCCTGTTAATTATTTGGTGGAATCCCATTCTACCCTTAGTGAGCCTACTCCTGACCCTCTACTTAGGGAATCAACACCTACCATTCAGCATCCTGAGGATTTAAATGCACCTAATGAAGGTGAACCTAAGGGAATAGAGGATGATCAATTTTGGTCTCAGGGATATGAAGAGTCTATTTCAGAGGATGAGGATGCCCCAATAGAGGAACCTAGACTGAAAATCTGGAGTGAATCATAGGGGAATTATATATCATTTGAGGATTTACCTCCAAAGGATATAAACAATATGGTCAAATCCAGACTCCCCCCTTCTTTTGAGAGTCATCCTCCATCAAAGTAGGAGTTGATATTAAAGGAGGACAAACAAAATAATGAGAAGTCTATGGGAGACTCTTGGGGATAAAACACGTCAATTAAGGATTTATACCCCGAGAAGAATAACGAATTCAATGATATAGGCCTGCTCCAAAATATTAAGATTGATCCTCCTTTAGGAATAATTAAGGATACTGATCCTACTCCTGTCTTCACTAATGAATCACATATACACCCCGACAAAAATTTGAGTAAACTAAACGAATCTAGGGATTAGCTTAACGATAATGATTCAGATATTTTGACCATGCCATCAAAGAGTTGTAATTTGGAGTCTACCCTTAATTCAAATATGACTCCGATCAATAATGCTAGGCAGGGTAATGTGCAATTGTCTACAACTGTTAGGGAGTGTACACAATCTGAATCATTGTTGGAATTGGACCTGACACTGACTAAGCCCTCATTGGACTTAAGCATTACCTTCCAACACTACAAACAACCCTTATACTCCCTAACCGATCCTTGGCTCAGATCTCTGCTCATGTATATTCTTTCTGGAGAACATATTTGGCCAGTACATCCTCGGGTAGAATGGTGAGTGTGGATTGATGCTTGTACTTTTACTCTCGCCATTCAAGGGTTTGAACTAATAATGTTTATATCTTTCACAACCCATCCTGCTCTGGAGGATCCTTGTTATCCTCCACTTGTTCCATTTCAGGAGGTCCCTTCTCATATTCCTTTTGTTATTCCTAGACCTCCCAAGGTAGCCAACAAGGTTCTCCATTTTCATATCTTCTGGCGAGCATTTGGAATTACGTTGCATCATCAGCTTGCCAACATCCGTGGCTACCTATTTTCTAGGCCTGCACTGTTACGCATATTTTGAGGGCCTAACCTTTTCTGTCTGGAACCAAACTTGCAGGTTCCTTCTAAGTTTGGCTGCTGATAGAAAATGCAGCGCTTGTTGGGAGGCAACCCAACGGTCTGAATAACACCGTCGTCAGGTGATTTCTTTCCTTTCTCCCCCTGTTTTAATTTTACAATAGGGACATTGTAGGATTTAGGCATGGGGGGTGCATTTGCATTTTAGGAAGTATTCATGCATTTAGGTTAGCATATAAAAAAAAAATTTCTTTTCTTGAGCTGAATGGGTTAGTCACTAGCAGAATACCTTTGTCATTGGAGGATTTTCTTTTTGAATTATTTCTTAAGTTTAGAATCTGGTACATTTATTTCACGTGCACATAGACTTGGTAATAGATCCTTGAAGAAAACTAATAAGCATTTATAGTCTACTGAACCCTTGGATAATTCATAGGGGGTTAGGCATACTATCTTCTAGTAGATCCACCTCATATTTAAGAGAAGAAAGTAGAGAGATTATTGGTGTGCTAAGTCTAGTGCAAGGACTCTAAAGTTTTGGATAATTAGATGATGATACTTCAGAGTTAGACATAGTTTTCGCTCTCTGTTCCTGTGTGCGAACTTTGTGTGAATTCCTGAGAGTCAGCAAATAAGGTAGATACATAGAGATTGAAACTTAATAAAGCAATGACTATGGTGGATGGTTACGACCATCCTTCATAGAGTCCTCGGTTGAAGGAGGGTAATAGTGCCAAAGGTCAGAAATACGCCTATCCTATCCATTCCTTCCTGATGCCAAGAATAGGCACTTCCACCAAATAAGCCACACAATATCCTCTTGACCATCATCATCCCGAATAATGCCTCATAAATAAAAGTCTATGTCGTATTATGTTGATTTAAAAAAAAAAACAGAGAAAGAAAAGAAAAGAAGAAAAAGAAGAAACAGTTATATTACAAAAAAAAAAGGAAGAAGAGGAAGAAGAAAAAAAGTCCAAGTTTATAATGTAACATTGTTTCTGAGGCAACAGAACACCTATCGCGATCCACCAAATATGACCCATACCTACCTTTCAGTATTTCTGATTGCCTGAATACTGGTTGAGGACTTTAACTTAGTTGTAGAGTTATTGGGACTTTAATTGAAGTATGGATGCCATGTGAGGCCACCAAACAGTGAGTAAAATTACTGAATCTGGCGAGATTTATGATCTCAAAAAGAAAAGAAAGAAAAGAGTTAGCACCCAGGAACATCAAGAGAGCACATTTGTTTAGCCTCTCTACGAGTTGACCTGTCTAATGGTCTATAAATCTAGAGTCTGTAGTACTAGATTACATGAAGCACCAGATGAGTGTGTGCCACCAAACACAAATCCATTCAACTTGATATCTCCTACCTAAGGCAAAAGTCGGGGTCAAATTATAGACTATCTTCTGCTTTATCCCTGAGGGAAGTAGTTGCTTATCCCGACAAAAATATTTACCAAGGGTAAAATACGAACTCCCAATGCGAATTGGCTTTTCACATTGATCTGTTACTTAGGTTATCATCACTTCAAAGTTGTCTAGATCTCTAAAGTTTTGAAATAAGAAAAGAAGAAATCTTCTAATTACTTTTATTATTTTTCATTTTTTGCTAGGGACTAGCAAATCTTAGGCATGGGGGTATTTGATAAGTCCATTTTAATGAACTATTGTTACGCCTAAGTTAATTTTAATCTTACCTTTTAGGTTTGTTAATAACTACATTAAGTTATAGAATGTTTGCATGCATCATTATTTAAGTTTGCATCTATTTTATCGCATTCTATAACTTAATATGTAATGATTTTATGTTTTTATGTTGCAGGAATGATATTGGGAAAGAATGAGGGGGGGATAAATTTCCCCAACAAACAGCCAGCTCAATCTCTTCCTCATCCTCCGGCCAGGTTCAACACATCCCTCAACAAATGCAAATAGTCGTCGGCCAAAGCTAGAAAAGGGTTTTTGAAAATCCATTCAGAGCCGGAGAGAGGAGATAAAAGAGGCATTTGCACAGGAGAGGACAGGATCCAGATCTTCGGATCTTCTTCCTCCACCTTGAGGGGATATCCATTGAAGGCCGCATGCCCTATGCAACCGTGCTTGCACTATGCACCAAGACTCCCACCGCAAACGCCCTTCCAACCTACATTGCACCCACCATCCACCGTTCCCACCAACCAGCGCCTGCAGGTGCTGCACAGCAGGAAGCACCTTCGTGCACCGACTGCCCGCACCCACGCAGGCTAGCCTGCACCCAAGCCTTCCACCGCGTGCAAGAACCAGCCATACCTGCACCTGCACCCTCTTCAGGCACCGTACCCTCTCCACTGTAGGCAAACCCCCTCCAGTGCCCTTCACCGCAAGCGCTGCACCGCTCACCGTAGGCATGCAACCAGCACTCCTGCCTGCAGTGCGCCCTCGCCACCAGTGCTCCCACCTACAACGTGCCCTCGCCACCAGTGCTCTCACCGCAGGCACGCCACCACTGCTCCCCAGAGGTGCGCCCCCTCCAGCACCCTTCACAGCAGGCACTACACTACTCCCCATAGGCGACAGCACACCAAGAGCCCGCAGGCGCCACGCCTGCAGGCACTGCCTCACGCCAGGCCGTAGGCCACTCCCATGCTCCCCTGCACGCCTTGCACACGTGAGTTTTTAGCACACAGCCGTACGGGCTGCAGCAGCGGCCTCCTCCTCCAATAGGTCGGCGACCATCCTCCTCCGTCCGGCCGCTGCCGGCCACCTCCGACCGTCGTGTCACCGCAGTTGTGTAGCCCTCGTCGAGGCAGACCTCTCTATCGACTCTCGCCACCAATCGTGCATGGCCGCACAAGCGAGGAAGAGAGAGGAGAAATCCTTTGTTTTTGTCTCAATTAATAATTACATTCAATGCCATTGCCAATTTTATATTCATATTTTATTCAGGCCGCATTGCATTGATGCACTCAGACTTTCCTGAAATTACGTTACTTGTGTTATGTGCATGATTCTACATTGAATTTCAAATCAAATTTGCATGCAAGTTGAATTTATATGATATGCCATTACACATACATCATATGCATATTTTTGGAGCTTAATTCCTGACGTGAAAATTGCATAACTAACCCTGAACTTTTAAGGAAGCTTGCAAGCTCAGTTTAAATTAGCATATTCCTCGCATTAAAGTCGCGAAAGTGTCTGCGAACATTATATTCCACTTTGTGTGAATTTGTTGGTCTATTCCTCCCTATGGATACGATATTTTTACTATTGTGAAAATTGATATTTAGTTTTGATTGAGAGATTTCCACCACATTAATTACAATGACATATCCTCTATTGCTATCACAAATAAGCGAAACTCTTTTCGTCAATCTACTACGCTAGCAAGACACTTGACAAGGCTCAGCATAACTACACTGTTACTGAGAAGGTGCTAATAGCCGTAGTATTTGCCCTGGAAAAATTCAGATCATATCTTTTGGGTTCCTGTGTTATCATATACTCAGATCACACTGCAGGGAGGCACCTCGTTGCAAAGAACAATGCGAAACCTCGACTAATCTGCTGGATTTTGCTGTTGCAAGAATTTGATCTCAAGATTTACGATAAAGTGGGAAAATAGAACGTGGTAGCTGACCACTTATCCTACCTTCCTTCTGACAGTATCGACCCTTCTGGACCCATTACAGAACATTTTCCCGATGAGCACCACCTGCCTATTAGTGCGGGACTTCCTTGGTTTGTTGATTTAGTGAACTACTTGGCAACACATCAGATTCCATCCGATTGGCCGAAGGCCAAGAAGGACAAATTGCTTTCTGATGCCAAGTACTACATCTGAGAAGACCCATACCTCTTCCGCATTGGTGCTAATCAGATCATCAGACGATGCATCCCGAAGTAGAAATTCAGGACATTTTATCCTTTTGCCATGACCAGGCCCGCGGCGGACATTTTTCCAGACATAAAATCATTCAAAAGTCCTCCAGTGCAGCTTTCATTAGCCGACGATTTTCAAAGACACATGCGATCACTGTAAGGCAAGCATTCATTGCTAGACCTTGGGCAACATGAGTCACCGCGATATGATGCCTTTACAACCGATTCTCATATGCGAAATCTTCAACAACTGGGGGATTAATTTCATGGGACCCTTCCCTGTTTCGAACGGCTTCGAATACATTCTTCTTGCTGTTGACTACGTGTCAAAATGGATCGAAGCCATTCCGACCCGAACCAATGATCATAAGTTGGTAATCAAATTCATTCATCAAAACATCTTTTCACAGTTTGGGATTCCACATGCCATTATCTCTGACAAAGGGACCCATTTCATGAATACTCAGTTCAGATCACTGATGACCAAATACGAGGTGTCACACCGAATCTCTACTCCTTATCACCCCCAAACCAACGATCTAGCTGAGCTATCGAGTCGGGAGATCAAGAAAATCCTTCAGGTCAATGTACGATTTGACAGGAAAGATTGGTCGTCTCGACTTCTGGAAGCCTTGTGGGCTTATAGGATCGCCCACAAGACCCAATTGGGCATGTCTCCTTTCATATTGGTGTATGGGAAGGCATGTCACCTCCTTGTCAAGTTGGAGCACAAAGCCTATTGGGTTGTTCGAAAGTGTAATCTAGATCTTTCTAAGGCAAGAACCCACAGAAAGCTTCAAATGAGCGAGATTGATGAATTACGCAATGATGTGTATGAGAACTCGCGAATTTACAAAGAGCGGGTTAAGGCCTTTCACAACAAGCACATATCTAGAAAGATCTTTCACCCTGGTTAGAAAGTCCTACTCTTTGATGCCAAACTCAAACTGTTCCCAGAAAAACTCAGATCAAAATGGATTGGACCATATCTTGTCCAATAGATTTTTAGAAGTGGAGCCATTGAAATCAGCCAACCCTACCTTGATTCCAAACCCTTTATCCTGAACCGCCAGCAACTTAAGTTGTTCATTGAACTCACCGATATGAACTTGGCTGAGGCATCTTTTGATCTTCATTCTCCCTGAGCTCATTGCGCCCGGCTGATGGCCTTAAACTCAATGCTTAATGGGAGGCAACCCGTCATCTTTTAGAAAAGCCCAAAACCCTTCCTGACACATCTTATGCTAAATTCATATTGCACTTTAAGGTTCGTCCATTAGAACAGCCGACCCAACCTCTGGTACTCGTACCCGAGCTTGAAATCATCCACAACAGTCACCCCGACCCATCCACCCACCCAAAACCTGTGCTAATGTACAATCTAAGTTGAACTCGAACCCAGCTAATTTACAATGAGGACATTGCAAATCATAGGCATGGGGGGGTATTAAAGTACAAAACGCTCTGAGAATCACTTCACAAGAAAGGGTTTCATCAAAAAAATTACATATTCCAAAAACCAAAAAAATAAAAAATTGAAAAAGAGAAAAAATGGAGAAGGGAGGAAATTTTAAGTGAATCAATTGCATATCATTTTTGAGGAGGAAAAGGGGAGGGGTGTTAAGAGCGGAAAACTATGTGATCGAAGTTCGTTTCGAGAAACCCGTCGTTGTAGTTTGATTTGCGAAGAAATCCGTCAACAAATAAATTTATACCGAAATTCTAAGAATTCTAGGTCGAACATAGGGAGTCTACATCGATCTAAAATCCATGATTTATATTTTTTTGTGTTTTTGTTTGAAAACGAAATAATTACACTAGAATTGATATAAACAATAAGAGACAGAAAGAGAGAGAGAGAAAGAGAGAACGATCACTTAATATAATCGAAATGTTTTTACAACTACAAAGCGAGAAATGATTACAACTAGAAAGCAGAAAATTCTATTCTAGAAAGCGATTAAAAAAAAGGGAGAGAGAGATGTTATCCTCCTCGACGAATGCTTGGAGGATGAGCTGGACGGAGTAATGCCTGGAAGACGGAGGATGGAGTGGGAAGGAGGACGAAGCAGGAAGAAGAGGGAATGAGGTAGCATGTCGTCATCGTCGCGGGATCCACTTTCGGAACAGGGGCGAGAAAATTAGATTTAGCTCTAGAATAGCATTTCGGGTGTAGGACAAGCTTCTCTTGAGCTTTGGAGAGGTAGAGAAGTGAAGGAAGGGATGAAAATTTCATAGGGTAGGGGTCTCCTTTTATAGTTGTAAGGATTGGGGACAATTTTGTCATTCCATATTCAAAAACATTAAAATCAGGTCTTTAGTGACTGATTTATCCGCCACTAAAGGCCTGATCATGGGCGACGTATGTGCACCGAGCGTTCCTCCTCCTCTCCCGTGCCTTAACGCCAAGTGCACGTTCAATGGGTCTCAGCCGTCCGATCAAGAGATTGGATGGCTTAAACTTCATCTTGCTCGCGCCTTCTTCTACGCGTGAGATTAGGTGTTCGAAGATGCGTCACATCGCACGTCTGGCCGATCTCTTAATCTGACCCATCGACACTTTATTGGATGGCCCAAATCGCGCTTCGTGCGTGAAGGAGGCATGAACTATGCTAGAATCGAACGGGCAACCTGCGCTGCCAAAGAGTCTTACCCACTACGCTATGCACATGGATAGACAAGAAGAGTATTCTTGTGCCATTTAATGCTGACCATTGGATCTTCATCCAATAGCTGAGATCTCACGTCAGGAGCTCCTTCAGGAGTTGAGCGAAGGGGGGTAGCTGGGTGCGGATGGTTAGGATGATGCCACATGGCACCATCCTGACCGTCCATCTTCTTTGTGTTGTATATGGTGCCACGGATGTCGGATTGGATCGATTTTTACGTCGTTAGGCTGCGATCGTCGATCCGAACCCATCCGTGTGTTTAGATTTTTCGTCGAAGTGTGGATTGGCACCATCTTGGCCCTTGATCTTTAGGCTTCCTCGATCTCTATCTGGTGCTACAGATGTTCGATCAAGGCAATCTTGGAGTCATTGAACTCCAATCGTCGCTCTGATCAGATCCGTATGGTTGGATCTTTGATCCGAGGCCCTGATTAAAAATTGCCCTATCCCTGACCATAAAAGGAGATAATTACTATACAATTTATACAACTTGACCTAAATGCATGATTATGCATGTTATGCAATATTTACAATGTATGATGCTAATATGACACTAAGAACATGCATTAATAGATATTTTTTGCTATTTAAATGTATGAACATCACACCCCTATGCCTATCTTTTGCTAGTCCCTGGCAAAAACTATATGCTAATTATAAAAGAATTAGGGTTGGATTACTCAGGCATATGCCATTTTCCACGTTAAGAAATTTTTACTTAGGACTTGAACTTTCAAAGACACAACAGCGCCCAGGTATCTGCCAAAAAGCAGACCACCTCAAGCCCTCACCTTATTCAAAGAAAGATCTCTTTTTCTCCTTTTTCTTCTTTTCTAATTTTTTTGGATTTTTAAGTTTAGGGTTACAGAGTGGCTTTCTACGGCCACTCAACCCACCCAAGACTTGATGAGAATCCTAAGATCTAAGCATCTTTTTGTGAAAGTGATAGACTCGTTGATCGGCAATCAGAACGGACTTCGAGTTTCTACACCCCTTGGTGGCCTTAAAAAGAATTCTGCCTAAAGGTGTATCTATACAACGGGTAGCTTTTTACCTACTTTTACTTTTTATGGGGTCAACACAAGGGTGAATCCAGTGTATGTCTCCCCAGCTTATTCTACTTCTCCTCTTCTTCCTAACTGTTTTAGGAATTTGATGTGCATTTCTTGAGCTAGATTCTAGACAACCTACTAATGGGCTGTTACCCACGATAACTTGCTAGCCATACTCATGCGGTGAAGTGTGTCTTATTTCTTTTATTTTCTTTTTCTCCTTTTCTTTTTCTTTTTCTTTTCTCTCCTTTTTTTTCTTTTTGGACTTTTTTTTTCTTTTAAGTAGGTGGCTTCCCTAGTCTAAGATTTACCTAAAGGTAGTAGGAAAATAATGGTCTAGTGGCTAGGCTCTGGACAACCTACCTATGGGATGTTACCCACGATAACTTGCTAGACATACCACCCTAGAAGGTTCATTAGCTACCCAATTTTCGTTAAAATCGTCAAACAATGAGTCAGGGACGAATGGTGTGCAGATGCTTAGACTTAAAGTTTCCTCAAATCAGAGAGTGGGTTGCTAAGTTGTATATTTATCATCCAATCTTATTTAATAAAATTGAAATAGAATTCAGGATGGTGAGGACTCGATAAACAAATCTACATTTTAGTGGACACTCAAGCTAATTAAGCCCAAAGACCTGAAGGGTCTTAGTGTTCGGATCCTACTGTAATATTTCCTAAGATTGAAAAGTCCTAATGCCCAAGTATTCTTTCCTAATTCAAATTTTTTTATGTATATATAAGAAAACAAGTAGAATTTACAAGAATTCCACAGTGCTGACAAATTGGTTAAGAAATGAATCCACCCCCCGATGCCTAGTTGATGCAATGTTCGCATTGAGAATAAAAGACATGAAAGGAAGGTAGAATGTAGAAAATATCACCTGAATATGATGCTCGGGTCAGCTCTGAGTCAGATTGTACAACTACTAAATTTAATGCCATTAGCTAGTCAAGTCCAGCCAAAGAGATCACAACATGATGAGAGCAACCGTGTTTGAGACGGGTTCTGGAACAATACGGTCAATAAAAGGCTTTAGACATTGATCGTTGACTTTGAGTGAATTACTCGTATTTGGGTGAGAAATCTAAATGACCTCATTTGGAAAAATCTGATCGATGATGAACGGGCCATTCCATTTTGACCTAAGTTTGCTGGAAAAGAGCTTAAGTCGAGAATCGAAGAGCCAGACCTTCTGGTTCGGCTCAAAGCTCTTGCGAAATATCAATTGGTCATGAAGAGCTTTGGTCCAAGCCTTATAGATCTTGGCATTCTCATACACGTCATTTCTAAGCTCCTCCAACACAGATAGTTGGAGTTTCCTGGTCTTTCCGGCTAAACTTAAATCTAGATTGCACTGCTTGATTGCCCAAAATGCCCTTGTTCAATTTCTACAGGTAAATGGCATGCCGTTCCATACATCAGGCGAAACGGTGACATGCCGATAGGCATTTTGTACGCCGTATGGTAGGCCCAAAGAGCGTCCTTCCAGTCTTTACGATCAGGCCTAACCGTCTTTTGAAGAATATTCCTGATCTCCCAATTGGAGATCTCAGCCTATCCATTCATTTGGGGATGGTAAGGTGTGGAGATTCTGTGATTTACCTTGTATTTTGCCAGTAAATTATGAAATTGGGCATTAGTGAAGTGAGAACCACCATTGCTGATGATGGCCCTTGGAATCCTGAATCGGCTGAAGATGTTCTTGACAAAATCGATGACCACCTTGTGGTCATTGGTTTGGGTGGGAATGGCCTCAATCCACTTGGACACGTAATCAGTAGCAATGAGAATGTATTGATGTCCAAATGAAGGGAGGAAGGGTCTGCCCGGACGCTAGATCAATGTTTTAAGAATTTTGCATTGTAGTATAGCCAAAATAGTGTTTTAAAAAATAAATTTTATTACTTGAAAAAGATTTTGAGGTCGAGCACAGGGAGAAATAAGGAATTTAAAGCTCAAGATTACAATTTATAATGTAACTGAGCACAATATATAAGTAAAAGCTTAATGCAAAATAATATAGAAATCAATGATCAATGTGCAAAATGAAGAGGGTAAAATGGTGATTTAAGTCACCAATTACCCTTATACAGTAATAGAAAGTACAAGCACAATATCAGAGTTAATTATAGCTTTAGAAACTCGAATCTGACGTCTCAAAGTGGGATCAGACGGCTTAAATGTCTGATGATATAGTGCACAACCTTCTTTCTCTACTGTTGCTCCTTTCTTTCTCTATTGCGGTTGTTCTCTCTCTTCTTCTTTACAACCTCTTCTTCTTTGGGTCCTCTTCTCTTCTTCTTCTGCTTCCTTCTCCTTCACACAGGGGAGGGGAACTTCTCAAATTTGGTAAGTGTCAGCTAATGTCTTCTGCAGCAAAACCCTCCCCTACCCCCGCGCAATCTCTCCTTCCTTCTCTCTCTTAGTCTTTGCCCTCCCAAGGCCTTTTCTCAGGATATCGGGTTATTGGGTACACGCGCACCTAGGTCTAGGGCTGCCTACAGTAGGGTAGCAACTGAGGAGTGCTTGGCTAGGTGGGTAAACGGGTTAGACCAGGTCCACAAGTAGAGATCACGGACGAGGCATGTGTGGGTGAGAGGGACCTCACCCCGTGTTTGGAGGCGAATAGCCTACTTGACAAATACAATTTATGCGTGGCAGCGGGGTCGTCTATTCACAATGTGGCATTATCCTCTTCCCTCTCCTTTGCGCGAACAGTAGTAGCAGGTGGCATTCAATTGGCATCCTTGGAGTAGTCGATGCTCCTAATTGACCACCTGGGGACGTTCTTGGAGGTAGTCCGCACTTCCTGAGGGTGTCACCTGGGGACTTCATGGTAAGAACACCATGAACACTACCAGAGAAGACAACACGACAGCAGAGCTTCAGCGTGAACCTGAAATACAGAGTAAGGCCTTTCAACCACGTCAAAACACCTCAGAAGGTTCATCGTAGCACGGCGAACGTAATGGTGGTGGTTTCGTGGAGGATGGGTATGGATGGTGGCCGGACGGTCACAGGTTAGGTCGTTGGTGATGGGTTTGTTCGGTGGCGGTTGTGGGAGGTCAATTAGACTAAATAAGAAGAGGGGTTTTGAAGAGTGGATCACGGCGGAGCTTATGGAGGTGATAGCGGTGTGATTCGTGTGGTGGAGCAGTGGTTGGGCATTGCCGGAGCTTCACTGGAGTGGAAGAAGACGGAGGGGGAGATGTGTGGTCGGCGGTTGCTTTTGAGCGATAGAAGTAGGGAAAAAGAAGGAAGGAAGGGCAGGGAAGGTGGGGACCTAATCTAAGGACGAAAGGGGTAGGGCGACGTCAGCTGTGGTTGGCCAACACCGTGGACGAAAGGTTCTCTGATGAGGGAGATGGCGACAACGACAGCGGTAGAAGAGCTCCTACTGGTATGGCTAAGAGCGGATGAGAGAGGGAAAGAGAATCTGGCCACTAGTTTTGTGGTCAGACAACGAGAGAGGGTAGGATGAGTCGTCGGAGCTTGTGGAGCTTGGCAGCCGGAAGAGGAAGGAGGAAAAGGGGATTTCACGGCCATAATTCAAGCTTGGAGGAGTCAGTACGAGTAGGAGGTGCATTTATAGACCTTAGAAGGATGGTTAGAGCTTGGGAAGCAAGCTTCCTAAGCTTGGAAAGGTCGTTGGATTGGGAAATTTCTTGAGACCCAAATCTCTCATGCGTTCGCATGAGAGATTGGGTAAGTTCTAGGGCTTAGGATGGGTCCAAAAGGAAGGAGATTTCTTGACGAACTTCCCTTTCAAATTTGAAAGGGATTCGTCAAGAAATCAAGTTCTTTCCATTTTAAGGTCACCGACGCAAGTAGGAATATGATTAATGGCAGAAGGGATCTTTTTGTGAGAATGACGACAAAGCTAGGGGTCTGTTCATAAATATTTTGAAAGTTAAGGGTAGAAATGTAATTAGAGAGGACTAATTTGCAAACTAGGTCAAGATAAACTCATCTTGGGTCCAAATTTTGGTACAAACCTAATTTGGACCTAAGGAATCTAATAGTGAAGTTGGATTTTGGTTTTGAATATGTTTGACTGGGTAATTTATGCAAAAACCCAAATTAGGGCAAATGTCTGTCTATGGCTCTATTTTGGGTCAAAACAGGTTCTGATGGTCAAATTGAAAGTTCCAAACCTTGGAGAATATTTTTATATGAATTTTAGAGGGTTTAGGTGAATTTTATCCTGATCATAACCTCAGTTAATTAAGTGGATCTGTTTTTCAGGTTTCAAAAGTCATTTAATTCTCAGAACACGTGCAAACCCTTTTCTGTCTGTCTTATCTCACTTGTTATCTTTTTAAGACCAATTGACCTTCATTCAACCCCTGAGAAAACCCTCGGTTGTATTGCATTCTTGATGAGCTGGTAAATTTATAGTTTTAGCCCTAGTTTCTTATTTTTCTTTCGTAATGAATATGCAATGACTTGTGACTCTCTGGCGGTTATGTAGGAGCATTTATTGACTTAATTGGGTCAAAACAAGCTAGTTATATCTCATGATGGTGTTCCCATCATACCTTCGTGCCTAGCTTTTACTAGTCCCTCAGTAAAATTTCAAGGTATTAGCTTTGATTCTAGACTATAAAATCTTTTGATGCTTAAAAGCTTGTTGTGTGCTTCCTTTTGTAGATTAGGTTAGAATGCCGATAGTAGGCCTAGAGGTACTCAAGTACCAACCAAGATTCAGACCTAACCAGCTCTAACCTCAGTCCGTCGCGAAGGTTTCTAAGGCCCACAAGAACTAACCTAAGGTACGTTGAACTCCGCAGTTAAAGCACCTGTGCTTATAACAGGTTTTAGCCTTAGTTAAGTTTGCAGTGCGTTTTTGTCAGAGAGAGAAAGAGGAATTTCTCTTTGCTTTTGAAGAGTTTTCACTTTCATTTCTTTTTATTTCTAACTTTGGATTGGCTTTACAGCATGGTCTGTATCGGATTCCTAGTCCCCATCATTAATCCTCGTAGGGTCCCTGGAAATTGATGCTTCGAGATAGCACCGCCCATGGCAACCCCAAAACCCTAGCTTTCGAGATAATCTCTCCGATGGCATTCTGTAACTAAATCCAGACCCTGGCAATTGACATTTCGAGATAATGCTGCCATGGCATCTGAACCAGCACAGGGTGCTTACATGCCCCCGGTAGGATATGTAGATATCCTAGGAGACAAGCACTGAGGAGACGATATGTTATTGCGCATCTTTAAGGGAAATTTCCCACCTCTTCGTGCTGGGAACTCGTCCAAATCAACTTGTGTTGATCAGCCTTTCCTAATCTAGGTGAATTTTTCAGAACAAGTTAAACGCATTTGCATGATTTTGATACTTAGGTGCACTGAACTGGGCTGTGTGTGGATTGAGGTGCTTAGGTTACCTAGTTAGGCAAACTAGAGGTCATTTAACGAGGCTGAATAATCCCTAAGCCTTAGACCTAATGCTTAAGCTTCGCATTTTCCCCAACCTCTTGTGGATTATCTAGATTTTAGCGAGTACTTGAATTTTTAAGCCTAGGATTATAGCCCAAGAGGCCTAAAATCAACGTTCCTACTAATCTCTTCTCTTTTTTATTAGCACTTTTTGCCTTTCATTTTCTTTATTTTTATATGGCCTAAAACTAAGTCAATTGCTTAATCTTCTACTAATGACTACCTCTTTTTCTTTTCTTTTCAAATTATGCTCCTTTTTGACATTTTTATCTCCTCCCCTTTTTCTCCTCAAAATTTGATATGCCATCAAAATTTCCTCTCCTATCATATTTTTATTCTTTTTCAAGAATTTTTTTATTTTTTTGGTATTTTTTGAATATGTGATTTTTTTTAATGAAACCCTTCTTGTGATGTGATTTTCATGGCATTTTGCACTTTAATACCCCCCTATGCCTACGATTTGCAATGTCCTCATTGTAAATTAGGTGGGTTCGAGTTCAGCTTAAATCATTCATTAGAAGAGGTGATGGGTGGGTGAATGGGTTGGGATGACTGTTGCAGACGATTTCAAGCTTGGGTACGAGTACTAGAGGTGGAGTCAGCTATTCTAGTGGATGAACCCTAAAGTGCAATATGAGTTCAGCATAGGATGTGTCAGGAAGGGTTTCAGGTTTTTCGAAAATGATAGGTTGCCTCCAGTTAAGCACTGAGTTTAACGCCATCAACTAGGCACAATGAGCTCAAGGAGAATGAAGGGTAAAAGATATCTCAGCCAAATTTTTTTATCGGTGAGTTCAATGAATGGTTTGAGTCTCTGACCGTTCATGACAAAAGGTTCTGATCCATGGCTGAGTTGACTGATTTCGACAACTCCATTTCCAAAGATTCGTCAGATAAGGTATGGTCTAATCCATTTTAATCTGAGTTTTCCTAGGAATAATTTGAGTTTGGCCTGAAAGGGTAGGACTTTCTAACTAGGGAAGATCTTTCTGGATATGTGCTTGTCGTGAAAGGCCTTAACCTTCTCTTTGTAAATTTTCAAGTTCTCATACGCGTCATGGCGTAATTCATTAATCTCACTCACTTGAAGGTTTCTGTGGGTTCCTACCTTATAAAGATCGAGATTGCAGTTCCGTACTACCCAATAGGCTTTGTGCTCCAGTTTAATGGGGAGGTGACATGCCTTCCCATACACTAATCTAAAGGGAGATGCCTATTTGGGTTTTATGGGCGGTCCTATAAGCCCACAAAGATTCCGGAAGTCGAGATGACCAATCTTTCCTATCAAGTCGAACAGTGACCTGGAGGATTTTCTTGATCTCTCGATTCGATAGCTCAGCTACACCGTTGGTTTGGGGGTGATAAGGAGTAGAGATTCAGTGTGACACTTCGTATTTGGTCATCAGTGATCTGAACTGAGCATTCATAAAATGGATCCCTCCATCAGAGATTATGGCACGTGGAATCCCAAACCGAGAAAAGATGTTTTGATGAATAAATTTGATTACCACCTTATGATCATTGGTTCGGGTCGAAATGGCTTCGATCCATTTGGACACGTACTCAACAGTGAGAAGAATGTATTCAAAGCTGTCCGAAACAAGAAAGAGTCCCATAAAATCAATCCCCCAAACATCGAAGATTTCGCATACGAGAATCGACTGTAAAGTCATCATATCACGGTTACTCATGTTGCCTAAGGTCTGGCAATGAGTGCATGCCTTACAGTGATTGTATGCGTCTTTGAAAACCATGGGCCAATAGAAGCTGCACTGGAGGACTTTTGCTACGATTTTATGACCAGAGAAGTGTCCACCGCATGCCTAGTCATGGCAAAAGGACAAAATGTCCTGAATTTCTGCTTCCGAAACACATCGTCGGATGATTTGGTCAGCACCAATGCAAAAGAGATACGAGTCTTCACAAAAGTAGGACTTGGCATCGAAAAGTAATTTGTCCTTCTTGGCTTTTGGCCAATCGTACGGTATCTGATGAGATGCCAAGTAGTTTACTAGATTAGCAAACGATGGAAGTCCTGTATTGATAGTCAGGAGGTGCTCATCGGGGAAATGCTCAGTAATGGGTCTAGAAAGGTTAATAATATCAAAAGGAAGGCAGGATAAGTGATCAGCTACTACATTCTATTTCCCAGCCTTGTCACGAATCTCGAGATCAAATTCTTGCAACAGCAAGATTCAGTGGATTAGTCGAGGTTTCGCATTCTTCTTTGCAAGGAGATGTCTCACAGTAGTGTGATCTGAGTAAATGATAATACGAGAACCCAAAAGATACGATCTGAATTTTTCCAAGGCAAACACTATGGCTAGCAACTCTTTCTCAGTAACTGTGCAGTAATGCTGAGCCTCGTCAAGTGTCTTGCTAGCGTCGTAAATGACCACGAGTTTCCTATCTATTTTCTTCCTGAGTACTGCACCTACAGCATAATTAGATGCATCGCACATGATCTCAAAGGGTTGAGACCAATCAAGGGGCTGTAGGATAGGTGCTTGGGTAACTCGATCACGCAGTCTCTCAAATGCTTGAGTGCATTCCTCGGTGATTTCAAAAGGGACATCCTTAGATAGAAGATTAGTCAGGGGGTGCATGATTTTCAAGAAATCAGGAATGAATCGACAGTAAAAGCCAACATGCCCCAGGAAGGATTAGATGTCTTTGACCAAGTTAGGCAAAGAGTTTGGAAATCAAATTCACCTTGGCTCGATTAACCTGGATGACCTTTTTAGAGATAAGATGTCGCAGGACTATTCCCTCAGGTACGATGAAGTGGCTCTTTTCCCAAGAAAGAACCAAGTTCACATTGATGCACGACTTGAGGATCCGAACCAAGTGCAGGAGGCAATCATTAAATGATTCACCAAATACCGAGAAGTTGTCCATGAAGACTTCATGGTACTCACCTATCATATATGAGAATATGGCAAGCATGAACCACTGAAAAGTAGCAGGTGCATTGCAAAGACCGAACGGCATCCTTCAAAATGCGTAAGTTCCCCATGATGGATTGCGACCTGGTTTTAACCGAAGTACCCATCCAGAAAGCAGAAGAATCAATTTCTTGCTAGTTTCTCGAGAATCTGATCAATGAATGATAGTGGGAAATGATCCTTCTTCATGGAGGAATTGAGTCTTCTGTAATCAATGCAAACACTTCACGAGTTTACTATACAGGTTGGTATGGGTTCTCCGATTTCAGTTGTGATGACAGTGAGCCCTACCTTTTTAGGCACAACCTGGATTGGACTCACCCACCGACTGTCAGAGATCGAGTAGATGATCCCTGCATCTAACCACTTGATAATCTCCTTTTTCATGACATCTTGCAGATTGGGATTTAGGCGTCTCTGCATTTCAGGGGATGGTCGTGAGCCCTCTTCAGTGTAGATGTGGTGTGTGCAATATGAGGGACTGATACCAGTGAGATCGTCAAGAGTCCATCCAATGGCTTTTTGATGTTGCTAGAGAACAGAAATCAGGCATGTTTCCTGATCAAGTGTGAGTAAGGAGTTGATAATCACAGGAAACATCTGATTGGAACCCAAAAAGATGTATTTGAGATGATCAGGAAGTGGCTTTAATTCCAAGACTGGGTTTTCAATAGCAATGGGTAATTCAAGATGGGTGTCAAGAGCAAAGGAAGGAGCTATGGGTGTGTCTAGCTTGAGTTTGGGCTCTTCTAATTGTGGGTTTTGATCCTCTTGTGGTTGATTAGAAATAGTCAGTTTCTCTATGTAGTCGTCAACCACTGCTTCAATATCACAAATTTGTTCTATGATTCCGCAATTAATTCCTTGTTGGGCCTTAAAGATGTCGATCTTTAGTGTCTTGCTCCCAAATTTCAATTTGATTTGGCCCTCCTCACAATTGATATTGGCCCTAGCAGTGGCCAAAAAGGATCTCCCTAATATGATCAGTGTATTCTTCACATTCTCAAGAGCATCCATGTCTAAAATGATGAAATCCACTGGGAAATAGAAATCATGTACCCTAACTATGAGATCCTCAAGAATTCCTTTTGGTGACTTAATTAATCAATCTGTTAGTTGTAAGGTCATTTCAGTCGGTTTAAGTTCAGATCCTTCGAAGTAGTCTAGTAGGGATGTAAGTATCAAATTTATGGAGGCTCTTAAGTCTAATAAAGCTTGGTCAAATTGTATATCACCGATTTCACAGGAGATCAAAGGGGTGCTGGGTCTTTTGCCTTTGGTGGGAGTTTGCTTAAAATGATAGAGTTGGCTTGCTCTGACAGTACAATTGGATTCCCGTCTTTGGTTCACGGCTTACGCTTTGGTGTACATACATCTTTCAAAAATCATGTGTAAGCCGGTATGTGGTGTATCGCATCCATCAAGGGGATGTTTATATGGACCTGCTCAAAGAGCTTAACCGGGTCCTCCTCAGGTGTCACGATTTTGGTTATTCTCTTTCCCTTAGTGAAGGCCTCAGGAAATGGAACCTTAGATGGTTCCTCTAGATGGGTCCAGGTTCTTGATTTGGGATAGAGGTGTCCTGGATGGCTATCCATGGGTTAGGGTTTGTATTACCAGGCTTGGTTTGGCTTGGATAAGGTGGATCCTGTGTTGTTTTACTACTGCGGGTAGTAACAGAATTTAATCCTGCTTGGTTTTGGTTTAGAGTGGGTAGAAGAGGTGCTTGCTGCTAGTAACCTGTATATGATGTCGAAGCCTCCATCCCATCGAGTGATGGAGTAGAAGGGGCTTGGTAAACAAAGTAAGCTTGGCCCATATTTCGGTTCATAACGCATCTCTGGTTTGGCACGTTATTCGGATTAGGCAGAGGTTGTGAAGGAAGTACACCAGGTTGGCGAGGATTTGCCATCTGGGCAAGTTGATTGCGAACCTTTGTGATCTCGTCTCTGTGCTATTTTTGCATAGTCGCATTCGTCTTTTGAATGTTAGCCAAAGTCTGATGGATAAGAGTCATTTGATCTGTCTGAGTTGGCCTAGATTGATAAGTTGGGTTAGGCCGAGGCTGAGGCAGCTGATATGGACGAGGAGCTTATGGTCAGGGTGGATATTGAGGTCTCTGATTTTGATTATTGCCCGACCACATGGAGTTGGGATGATTACACCATCCAGGGTTGTAGGTGTTTGAGAATGGGTCATTTTGAATGGCATTGAGGTCATTGTAGGTCTGAGGAACCTCAGGAAAATTAGAAAATGAGGGTTCAGAGTTCCCCAAACTAGAGTAGGTTGATTGCGCAGCAATCATAGGTCTTAATTGACCAAAATTAGGCTAGGACTTAGCATAAGTTAGGGTTATTCATGCATGCATACGCATTATCTGCATCTTTACTACTTTCCTTTAGCTAGGCATAAAATAATGTTATAATGTGCTGATTAAGTGCATTATGTCGATTGTAGGGAATAAGCTGATCAGGAGCTGGATCAGGAATAACAAGAGTTGTAGCAAAGCTGGAGCAGAATGCCTAGTTTAGATGTAGGAATAATGATGTAAGGGAGTTAAAGGTTTGCTATTCTATTAATTAGAAATAAAGCAGTAAAATGTGAAGAGCTTAGGTCCATCCTAGCCCTAGGATAGCCTAGAGACTTCCCAAAGCCTTAGCCACCCTTAGATTAGGTCACAACACCCTAGGAAGCCCTAAAACCCTAGTTCCAACCCTTCTCTGGATGTCCAGTTAAGTTTTAAGATGTCCAGGACCCTTAGCCAACTCCCGCACACTTCAAACCCACTTCTGCAGTGTTATTAGACGTCCAGACACTTTGTCAGACATCTAATTTATGCAGAATACCCAAAACAGAACCTGAAATCCTTCCTGACTCTGATTGGACGTCCAGAAAACAAGTCTGGACTTCTGATTTTTGAGTATAAGACGTATGATTATATAATTAGACATCCGATACTGCTCTCCAATTCCTGTTTTGAGATTTAAGCCTTGATCTTAGATCTCTAGGTCACTAAACCCAATTCCAACCCCATAAGAACCTAAATTAAGGTAACCTAACCCTAGTACATCACCTCTAAACCTCCCTAAGGACCTAATTAGGTCCTCACTAACCTAATTGACTTGGATCTTAGTCAATTCCATCAGCCTATTCAATTGGACTCATTGAGTCCAATTGAGCCCTGATCTCAGCACACACTGTCCAATTGGGCTCAGTGAGAGTCCAATTGACCTAGACCTGACTTAATTGAGTTGTTTACTCTCAATTAAGTTTTCACACACCCAATTAAACTTGTATTAAGTTTAATTACACTTTACCTTAGTGAATTAAGGTTTATAACCCTAATTTGAAACCTACCTTGACCTAAACCCACTAGAACCCAACGTAATCAACCTAGCCACCTAAGTTTCGACCCACACACACCCACACATACCCACACACACCATCCATACGAAAATATCTACCCTAGAGTTCTCTGGAACTCTCTACCATGTGTGGTTGCCTTGGTTGCCAAAAATAGCAACCAAGAGCCATTCAATTTTTAGATCCACATTTGGTGGATCTAAAAACCACCATCCACCCTCTCTCTCTCTCTCTCTCCCACGAGCTCCCACCATAAGCCTTCTAGAGAATTCCATAATTCTCTAGAGAGCTTCCATTAAGTCTATAAAAAGACCCCTTGGGTGGCCATTGGCACCCATTCACTCACTTGGCAATTGCTCTCCATTGGTGCCATTCACGCCACCTCCACTTAGCCACTCACTCCACCTCCACGAGCTCACTACCACCACCATGGAGGACACCATGCCGGGATGCTGGATCAACCCTACTTCTCTCCAAGGGTCGGCCTAAGCTACATTGGCCGCCCCTCATTCTCCTCTCGACCACTCCAAGGCCATCGGGGACCACCCCTGAATGCCCTCTATTCTTCTAGCTCTAGATCATTCTCTTCATAATTTTTATTGCTTTCATTTACTGCTTAGTAGAGTAGTCTTACTTCTCCCCCAATGATGCATGCGAAATCCCCCCACTGATTCTTGTATGAAATCATTTTCTGGTAGTTAGATTTAATTTTAGATTTAATTTTAAGCATTCATGTATAAGCTTTCCTCTAGATTTCCTTGTGCAACAACTCTCCCATGATGAATGAAATTTCATTTTATATATATATATATCTCTCTTATGTGTTTGAAATCACCTTGAGCTAAATGATTATCATATTTGCATGATTTAAGTGCCTGTTCTTTAACCGCCTATATATTACGCACCAGCATGTCGTTTAAATAAAGTAGGGCGATTTTAAGATCGATTTTACAAACAAAAACAACGCCTCCCAGAGACGAACGATCAGGACTCAAAGTCTCGTTATTTTCAAAATAATATCTTTATTGGATCGTATTTCGCAACTATACTACGATGCTTTTATCAAAAATGCGAGCTACAATCTCCCAACAAAAATGAGGGCTCAATTGGACTGGAGATCGTAGCTCGCATTTTTGATAAAAGCGTCGTAGTATAGTTGCGAAATACGATCCAACAAAGATATTACTTTGAAAATAACAAGACTTTGAGTCTCGGTCGTTCGTCTCTGGGAGGCGTTGTTTTTGCTTTTGAAATCGATCTTAAAACCGCCCTACTTTATTTAAACGACATGGTGGTGCGTAATATATAGGCGGTTAAAGAACAAGCACTTAAATCATGCAAATATGATAATCATTTAGCTCAAGGTGATTTCAAACACATAAGAGATATATATATAAAATGAAATTTCATTCATCGTGGGAGAGTTGTTGCACAAGGAAATCTAGAGGAAAGCTTATACATGAATGCTTAAAATTAAATCTAAAATTAAATCTAACTACCAGAAAACGATTGCATACAAGAATCAGCGGGGGGATTTCGCATGCATCATTGGGGGAGAAGTAAGACTACTCTACTAAGCAGTAAATGAAAGCAATAAAAATTATGAAGAGCATGATCTAGAGCTAGAAGAATAGAGGGCATTTAGGGGTGGTCCCCGATGGCCTTGGAGTGGTCGAGAGGAGAATGAGGGGCGGCCAATGTAGCTTAGGCCGACCCTTGGAGAGAAGTAGGGCTGATCCAGCATCCCGGCATGGTGTCCTCCATGGTGGTGGTAGTGAGCTCATGGAGGTGGAGTGAGTGGCTAAGTGGAGGTGGCGTGAATGGCACCAATGGAGAGCAATTGCCAAGGGAGTGAATGGGTGCCAATGGCCACCCAAGGGGTCTTTTTATAGACCTAAGGGAAGCTCTCTAGAGAATTATGGAATTCTCAAGAAGGCTTATGGTGGGAGCTCGTGGGAGAGAGAGAGAGAGAGAGTGGATGGTGGTTTTTAGATCCACCAAATGTGGATCTAAAAATTGAATGGCTCTTGGTTGCTATTTTTGGCAACCAAGGCAACCACAAATGGTAGAGAGTTCTAGAGAACTCTGGGCTAGATATTTTCGTTTGGATGGTGTGTGTGGGTATGTGTGGGTGTGTGTGGATCGAAGCTTAGGTGGCTAGGTTGATTAGGTTGGGTTCTAGTGGGTTTAGGTCAAGGTAGGTCTCAAATTAGGGTTATAAACCTTAATTCACTAAGGTAAAGTGCAATTAAACTTAATACAAGTTTAATTGGGTGTGTGAAAACTTAATTGAGAGTAAAAAACTCAATTAAGTCAGGTCTAGGTCAATTGGACTCTCACTAAGTCCAATTGGACAGTGTATGCTGAGATCAGGGCTCAATTGGACTCAATGAGTCCAATTGAATAGGCTGATGGAATTGACTAAGATCCAAGTCAATTAGGTTTAGTGAGGACCTAATTAGATCCTTAGGGAGGTCTAGAGGTGATGTACTAGGGTTAGGGCACCTTAATTTAGGTTCTTATGGGGTTGGAATTGGGTTTAGGGACCTAGAGATCCAAGATCAAGGCTTAAATCTCAAAACAGGAATTGGAGAGCAATATCGGACGTCTAATTATATAATTAGATGTCTTATAATCAAAAATCAGAAGTCCAGACTTATTTTTTGGAAGTCCAATCAGAGTCAAGAAGGATTTCGGGTTCTGTTTTGGGTATTTTGCAGAAATTAGACGTTTGACAAAGTGTCCGGACGTCCAATAACACTGCAGAAGTGGGTTTGAAGTGTGCAGGAGTTGGCTAAGGGTCCTGGACGTCTTAAAACTTATTTGGACGTCCAGAGAAGGGTTGGAACTAGGGTTTTGGGGCTTCCTAGGGTGTTGTGACCTAATCTAAGGGTGGCTAAGGCTTGGGGAAGTCTCTAGGCTATCCTAGGGCTAGGATGGACCTAAGCTCTTCACATTTTAATGCTTTATTTCTACTTAATAGAATAGCAAACCTTTAACTCCCTTACATCATTATTCCTACATCTAAACTAGGCATTCTGCTCCAGCTCTGCTACAACTCTTATTATTCCTGATCCAGCTTCAGATCCGGCTCCTGATCAGCTTATTCCCTACAATCGACATAATGCACTTAATCACCACATTATAGCATTATTTTATGCATAGCTATAGGAAAGCAGTAAAGATGCAGATAATGCATATGCATGCATGAATAACCCTAACTTATGCTAAGTCCTAGCCTAATTTAGGTCAATTAAGACCTATGATTGTTGTGCAATCATAGGTGGATCCAGAGTTTCTTCCATAGCTAGAATTAGATAGGGGTAGATATGGGTCCATCCCCTGAGACGGTTGGTGATAGATGTTGTGCACGGCCTCCCTACCGGAGGGTGGTTGTGTGAATGGGTTCTGCGTAGAGGTGGCTCATTGCAAATGTCAAGTTAGCTCATCAAACTTATTCTCAATGATAGAGACCTTGTCTAGTTGATTGGCCATCAGTTCCAAGTCGTCGAAAGAGGACAGGCCCTACGTCTCATGTGCTCCCTATGGATTCGTCAATGTATGGGCACTCGTCCAGTAGAACATGCCCATGGATTCATTATTGATGGAGTTCTCTCACACATTCTCGAGAATCTCCCACATGGTGTCTTTGTGTTGACCCATGATGTTTCCTCCGTAAGTCGCATTGACGAATAGTCTAATATCCTCATAGAGTTCCTGGTAAAAAGACTGGACTTGTTCCCATTTAGGAACTCCGTGATGGGGCCACTTTTGCATGAGATCCAGAAAATGATCCCATGCATCGTGAAGTGGTTCTCCTACTTGTTGTGTGAAATGTGTGATCTGGTGCCGTAAAGCATTTGTCCGACCAATAGGGAAGAACTTTCTCAGACACTCGGAATGAAGTTCCGCCCAAGTGTTGATTAGACGTGTTTGGGTTTGGTACCAATGAGTAGCTTTATCCATAAGAGTGAACTTTTTCATGAGTAGAATATCTCGATTTTGAGCTTTTGACCCGAAGGTCTGGGCCAGCTACTTGAGTTGTTTGATATGTTGGAAAGGATCTTCAGAATTATGCACATGGAATTTGTTAATGGCATGAATCATGTTGGGCTTGAGTTCAGTGTCAGGACCTCCAGCGGGGATTTGTACTCAGGGTTCGATTGCTGCCGTAGCGGGATTGTAGTGATCTCGCATCATTGGACGCTACGGTGGGTTCACAAAAGCTTGGAATAGATCATTGAGGCGTTGGAGTTGATTTTCAAGATTATTTTCTTCTGCGGGTTGTCCCATGATGATGGATGAAGGAGAATTAGGCTCAGATGAATCAGAAGAGATATCAATAGGATTGGGTTGTTGCACAAACGAGGAGGTCGAGGTTTGGCCTCGACGTGTATGAGTGACTAAAGGAGGCCTAAAGATGGTCTTAGAGATCTCCTCTCGAACATGCACCGATGGAGTAGATAAGAGGTAGAATGTGATGGACCCAATCAAGACACCCAAAAATTTTTGATGACTATAGAGGTTCGGGGTGGATGATACCCCTTGGTCAGAAAGTCGTCCACCTGAGAATTATCTTGGCAGCCAGAGAGGAAGAGTCCCGCAAAGACCCCTACATGGTAGAGTGCCCCCACGGGTTATAGGGTTTCCCCCACCCGACCTCTCTTGTCACTGATGTTCCAGGTAGACCAGAATGAGGACTTGACCTCTTAAGTCTACCAGTTTTAATTGAGAGCAAGGGTGCTTAGAATTTCACTTGAACTTTATGATGTGTTGAGTGCAAGAGTGACCTAATTTGAAGATTGGTTGACCCAACAAGGTTGGTCAACTTCACCTGTATTGTCCTTGAAAATTTAGGTCCCTCTTTTAGTGTTCAAATGATTTTAAGAGCCTGATTTTAGGGTTTTGCTTGAATAGATTAGTTCAATCAAGGTCTAGGCACACATTGTTTAGGAAAATGATTTCTTGATCAAGCAAGTGTGTCTCTAGAAACCCTAAACTGAAATCCTTAATCGACTTTAATTTGGTCCACTTTAATTTGTCCAAATGTGGTACCTACGGCTCAAACAAGAATGTGATACCCCTAGATACCATAAGCTTTTAAGTGGGTGCACAAATCAAGATTTGTTGTCAAATAAAATGTATCAACTCAAGCAACTCAATGAATTATCTATGGAAAGAATTCAAGTATCCCTAATTGATTTTTTTCCTTTTATCCTCTTCAGAATGAGGCGCCTAAGAGAGAGTGGTTACAACTTACCTACCCCTGCTGTGTTTACTGTGCAGTTGATCTTCCTTGAATGTATCTTCTCCTAAAACAACCACAGCAAAGGAGATATAGCAAGTTAGAATCTGAATTAGGAATTACAATCAAGAGTTCTAAATTGCCCGTTGCTCCCCAGCAACGATGATGAGTCGATTTTTCGCTTTAAAGTTGTTTGTAGTTTTATGTGGTGGAAAAATCGACTAATCAATATTTAAAAAGAAATAACCACTCGCAGAGGAGCAGGTCGTATCCACAGGGAGGTAATGACGTATTTAAATTCGCACCAGTTAAAAACGTTTGTTCGTAGTTAGTTTGGACAAGAATCAAGCTAGAATTGCCTTCAGATTAAGGTTGAAACAAGAAACAATGCTGAAATAGCAATTATGAGTAACTAGAGGATATTTGTCGCAATGCAGAATCAATAAAATATTATTAAAAATTGACAATGGCAGAAAATCTAATTTTTAATGGCTCGGTTACTGTAGCAAAAAAGGGGATTTTTCCCCTTTGCCGTGCACAACGTGGAGTGGACGGCCGGATGCGGGAAGCTTGGAGGAAGTTCCTTGGACCGAGGGCTTCGAAACGGTGGTGGCAGCATGTCGCACGGCGGCCAGAGCCGGCCGGACGACCTCTAGCGGAGGTGGCTACAGCCGGTGCTACAGCTAATGTTGGCGGGCGGAGCAGGCAGGTGCGGGAGCACGCGCGGCTTCTGGCAGTTCTGCTGGCTCTGCTGCTGCGTGCTGGCTGAAGGTGTGGGCGCGCACTGCAGCTGGTGCGCGCTCTGTTGGCGGTGAGAGCAGGTGCTGTAGGCGCGGGAGGAGGGCGTGCGCGGTGAGGGCGGGAAGGCGTTGTAGGCTGTGCTGGGGGCGTGGGCGCGCAGGCGGTGAGAGTGGGAAGAAGTGGCGGTGGTTGCGTGTGCAGTTGCCTGGCAGTGTGCATGTGGGCTTCAAAGGCTGGAGGGCATGCGGTTGAAGACTGCTGGCCATGGGGGTGGCGTGGGTGCGTAGGCTAGAGGGCGTGGAGATGGCGCGGGTGCGCAGGATGGAGGGCATGGAGATGGCGCTGGAGGTGAAGTGGGCGGATGTGGTTGTGCGGGTGCGGCTGCAAGCGGGGGTGCGCCGGTGGGTGGTCGCGATGAGGTTGCAGGCGGAAGGTGAGCGGGTGGCTTCAGACGTCCGGGAAATTTCCCGGATGTCATAACTGACTGAGAAGGTGATTGCAGAGTGGCTGCGGCGATGGTTGTTGGTGACGGCGGTGACAGAGATGAATGCTAAGGTGTCACGGTAATGCAGATGAGCTCCGGATGGCAGTGTGGCCTGTCACACCACACACCCACGGTGGTGGAGACTCGCCGCCACGGTTGAGGCCGGCGGTGTGGAATGGAAGAGAGGAGATCTCTCTGCACAGTGGTGGGTCGGTGGTGGAGGCCTGCCTCGCTCAGCATCCTCTCTCCTCCTTTTGTAGTGGCCTGCACAAATTTGAAATCAGCTGCTCGACCAGATCCAACACATTCGCTCCTCCTTGAATGGGTTCTTCACTGCGGTAGCTGGTGGCGTTGGAGCGGCAGCCAGCCGTTCCTGCAAGAAAAAGAATAAAGAAAATAATGTTAAAATATTATGATTATTTATATACAGACCCTCAACTTTTATGTTAACCTAAATTAATGCATGCAATGTACCTAATTAGTTAACTAATGCAATTCTAAGTTAATTCTAAATGCATTTAAATATGAATAAGATGCATGAATTATGTAATTGAATTAGAAATATGAATTAATCTATTTACATCCTAATTTATGCTAAATAAATGTTAGAATTAACCTAATGGCTAGGCACTTAGATACTTAAATAGCCCACAACTATGGGCTAATCAAATATCCCCATGCCTAGTTTTTGCTAGTCCCTAGCAAAATTAAGCAAAACCTAGCACTCCAAGTAGACTAGTCAACCCACTTGGTCTTCCTTCAGAAGCATATTAAGTTCAGACTCTAGACCCAAGGTTCCTAAGTAGTTGCTAGGTTACAGACTAGGTCGACTAAAGACGAGTTGCAGGCACAAGTTTCCCTAATTTCTGACTCTACCCTAAAGTTTATTGATCCCTGAGATTAAAGCATCCGTGCTTGTGCAATGGTCTGAGTTATTATTATTTTATTTTATTTTTATATATATTATTTTTTTTTTTTATTTGATTCTTTTAAGTCTAACCTCAGATCATCTATCAACACAGTCTGTGTCGGATTTATTGTCCCCATTACCATACCTCAAACGGTGCCTGGCTTTCGATGCTTCGAGATAGCACCGCCCATAACGACCCCAAGAACTCCTGGCAATCAACACTTCGAGATAGTATTTCCCATGGATTTCTTAAGCAAATTCAGGCCTACGGCAATCGACGCTTCGAGATAGGGCCGCCCATGGTACTTGAACCGCACAATGCGCTTACATGCCCCCAGTAGGATGGATATCCTAAGAGACAAGCGCCGAGGAGGCAATATGTTATCATCGCATCCTCAAGGTGAGTATATACTCCATCTCTCCTGCGGCGGGAACTCTTCCAATCAAAATGTGTTTTCAAGCCTCTCCTAAGTCAAAACTAAGAGAACCAAATCTCTTTTCAGAAAGACAGAAATTAAGTTAATTACCAGACCATGTGTGTGAAATTTGGATGCTTGGGTTACAAGGACCTGTAAACCAAAAGGTAGAACAAGACTCCAGGTACTACCTCACCTTTAACTCAAACCCTAGCTTCCCTTCCTCAACCTCTTGAGGAATGGTCCGCAACTTAACTCCTACTTAAGTTTTTAAGTCCACAAAGGACCCTAAAGGTCTAAAGCTAGCAGCTCATTTAGCTTCTAAAGTTTGACCCTAGAATTAATTTAGTCTACCCTAGCGTTCTGATTTGCTTAAGACTTCAAGATCTAGCCAGTTAAGCTCAAAACTCTTTTTTTTTTTTTTTTGCAAATGTATGCAATGAATGCACTATGCTATGTTTATCCCCAAGTACACCCCCCCATGCCTAAATTCTGCAATGTCCTCATTGCATAGAAGGATATTACCTGGGTCAGAGCTGAGCTGAATAGCCAAAGAACCTGCAAATCAGGTTCAAGAATTACATAAATAGGCCCTAAAAATAAGCAAAGCAATGTTGGCCTAGAAAATAGGTAACCTAGGATGTTGGTGAGCTGATGATGAATCCTGATAGCAAATGTTCGCCCAACTAAAATGGGAATGAAATCTTCCCAGGTCACCAGAAGAGGTTCTAAAGGATAAACAGGTATAACAACCTCTAAAGGGGTAGGGGGAGGATGACAAGGATCCTCGAAAAGGTATGGGGAAGGAATGGTGCAAAGATAAATCCCCAGGGTAATGGACTGACTAAAGAAATCATCAATCCATACTCAATACTCCATTACGGGAAATATTGGTTTGTTAAGCCCCCTGGTCAGAACAAAAGTGAGCAATTTTCTAAGGCAAGGATCGTCTAAGGTGTCCAAGTTACAAGGTTGCGGGATGGCCATAAGATCTAGGTTCGGTTTAATAAGCTTGGTGTCCATTCCTAACACTCTTTCTAAATCCTCAATTTCATCCCTAGCATTCCCTGCACCATCACATGTATCTTCCTGTTCTTCATCAGGAGTCACAATTTCGCTTTCAGATATAAGCGAATCAGAGGGTGACTTCGAAGTGAATGAAGGCAGGTTGGAAGCAACAGATCTAGGGATTATCCTATCAATGTAATCCCTAGGTTTTTGTTCTTTACTCAAATCTTCCTCGGAGTCTATATGTGAATCCACATAAATCTTAGAAATTACTTCCAAATTTTCCATCATTTTATCATGAGGAGAAATATCATCAATGGGTGGGCTAAGGAAACCTAATTTGGTCAAATTTGTGACATCCTCAGGGGCTAACTCTTCAAATAAGACATAATCACCCTTAGTGTCACTCCAAATCTTGAATGTAGGTTCCTCATATAATTCGTCTTCCTCCTCATCACACAATTCATATTGTACCCGAGGTCTAGAATCATTTAATATCTCAGTAGATCCCCTAGGGTGCTCTATCTGAGGTAAATGGTTTACACTGGTAACATCAGACTCCTCAGATAGGTCAATTTCTTTAGGGTTAGGTTCCCTAAGGGTGGGTTTGAGTTCCATATCGTGATCAGAAGGGAGGGTAGGATTAACAACATGACTTTGACCCACTTCATCAAATGTCACGAAAATACTATCATCTAGGTCGAGGTCTTCCAATGGTACCATCATTCCCTTCTTTTGACTCCAATATAATTCAGGTGGATACTCAACCTTATCATTATCTTCCTCGGGTTGCCACCTTTCTTCATCCAATGCATAGCTACTTTCATGTGTATTTTCCTCCCACCTAAAATGTGGATCTCTCAAGGAAGTGTCATCTAATGGGGAGGTTTCAAAATCGATCCTTGAAAAGTAGCTATTCTCCCCAG
Organism: Thalassia testudinum; assembly: GCA_037157565.1. NCBI lineage: Eukaryota > Viridiplantae > Streptophyta > Magnoliopsida > Alismatales > Hydrocharitaceae > Thalassia > Thalassia testudinum. The sequence goes on along the minus strand of JAZHRO010000026.1, from coordinate 20,916,180 downwards.
AATTTCCCTCCAACTTAAAGTGTAGCTCTCCCACAGGAGATGAATCTATTGTAGAGGGGTGTACGTCATCCTAAATGGGGTTGATTGGGTGGCTAATTTCATCTCTTTCTTGTTGTCCTGCTCTCGAAGATTCTCCTAACAATTCAATCATTTCGTTTTGCATTTTCTATATTTCATCTTCAAAGAGGAGAGGTCATTTCTATCATGAGAGAAGTCAGGCTCAGGCTTATAGTACCCAGGAGTGTTTGTCCAACCATTATAATTTTTCAGGGAGGGTGGGTTGGGTATTTCTATGGTATGTGGGATATTGGGAAAAGCAAATCTTGCTCCTAAGTTCTGCTCACTGATTTGGGGCTTAACCAGGCCAATACTCCTATAATAGGAGTAAAACGGATCCCAATGATTGTCATTATGTCCATCAAGGAATGGACCATCTCGGCGTCTGGGATCGAAGGATGCAGAGTGGGGGTGAGGGTGTGGGCAAGATGTGAAAGGATGAAAATCAATGTGGTCCATTCTAACTCACACCTCAATCAGAATTCCCTAAGCAAAACACAATTCAAAAAGGACCTTTTAGGTCTTTCCCAATTTAGGCTTTTGATTTTAAGTCAGATTGCAGGTGACAATACAATTTGTTCAATCAATTCACCCGCCTATTGTCGACCTACGGCTCGCCTAAGAAGACCTAGTTGGAGCTTAGGTGTTCTTCCCTAAATCTCAAATGGTCAAGTAAATCCAAAGACGGAAGATCGAGGGATGCAAGTAGGCCTAAGCCTTCCTTTGAAGCTGTGCTTTCGTGGTGCTTCTCAACTACCCCCAAAAATCCGTGACAGGGTATCCCCCTCTTTGGATTTACAAAACCTTTGATCTCAAGTTCCAAACACTTCAGAATCCAACAGTAGGAGGGCTCTTGTCCTAGTCGTTTCAAGACTTAGGAGTGTCTAAATGAGTGCTGTGGTGCAACAGATATAAGTGTGCATTCACCGCAAAAGGATTTTGAATTTTGAATCGCACACCACGTTTTACAATCAAGTCCTTGATTTTTAGATGTCCCTCCTTTAATTAGTCCTTGTTTTTCAAATATATGTGACCACTTGTTAGATAGCTTCAAGACAAACTTTGTGGTCTTTGAATTAAATCCCAAATGCAATGCATGATCAAGAATAGGATGCAAAGTAAGAAAATGCGTACCTTGCTTCCAGCAATCAATAGTGCAAGAATGCACGCAATGCAGAGAAATAAATGTAGAGGCTACTCATACAGACGTAAATGGTTCGTCCTAGGGCAGGCAGCTTCTAGCAGGCTGCTCGTTTTTTTTATTTTTTTTAATTTTTAAACTACTTATGCACAGGAAAATGAAAGTAATCAATAAACTAAAAAAGTAAATCTAAAGAAAAGGGAACAAGCTCCCAAAAATTACCCAACATGGGCCCAAAACAAAATTGGGGAACAAACCCCTCAAAATACCCTAGAACAAGGGTTTCAAACCAAATGCAATGAAAAATTAAATCTAAAGTCTTAATTCTATTCTAACTAGCGACTAAATATACAATGATGTCCTCCGCATCCTCGTCCTTCTCCTTTCTAAAATAGCTCGTCCAATTCTCCTCTGGTGACGTCAAGGTCGCCTCTCACATTGGCTGATTCTTGCACAAATTTCTCGCACAGAAGAGAAAATAATAAATGGTCAAATACTGTGCAATTGATAAATAATCAAAATAAAATCAGGAGAAATTATTGTGTCTGTTGCCTCCCCGGCAACGGCGCCATTTGACGAGTCGATTTTTTGCTTTAAAGTCGTTTGCAGTTTTATGTGGTGGAAAAATCGACTAATCAATATTTAAAAAGAAATAACCACTCGCAGAGGAGCGGGTTGTATCCACAGGGAGGCAATGACGTATTTAAATTCGCACCAGTTAAAAACGTTTATTCGTAGTTAGTTTGGACAAGAATCAAGCTAGAATTGCCTTCAGATTAAGGTTGAAACAAGAAACAATGCTGAAATAGCAATTATGAGTAACTAGAGGATATTTGTCACAATGCATAATCAATAAAATATTATTAAAAATTGATAATGGCAGAAAATGTAATTTTTAATGGCTCGGTTGCTGTAGCAAAATAGGGGATTTTTTCCCCTTTACCATGCGCGACGAGGAGTGGACGGCCAGACGCGGGAAGCTCGGAGGAAGTTCCTTAGACCAAGGGCTTCGAAACGGTGGTGACGGCGTGTCGTGCGGTGGACGGAGTCAGCCGGACGACCTTCGACGGAGGTGGCTATGATGAGAACCTCATCATGAGCCATAACTAGCACATTTTGACCTAATACAGAGGATAAAAGCTCCTACATAACTCAAGGAAAGGCTTAACTCAAAGAATTCTAAGTTTAAGAAAAAAATAAGTCATAAGGGGTAAAAACTGCAATTTTACCAGCACAATCTGCAAACAGTGTAACTCAGGGTCCAAACATAAGTCAAACTAACCTAATAAGAAGGAAAGTGGGATGATCTGATCTGATAAGGGCTACAGCAACTCCAAGAAATTAAATGACAACCTGTAACCCTAAAATAAACCCACTTCAATTTACGAGGTTCGAGGCAAAGAAAAAATCTACTAAACCCTCTAAAATTCATAGAAAAATAATCTCTAGGGTTTAAAACCTTCAATTTGGCCTTAGGAACCCATTTTGACCTACATTGAGAACCATGCCCAATTAATGATTTAATTTGGGTTTTTACGTAAATTGGCTTGTCAAACAAGGTCTGACCTAGAAATAAAATTCACCATTAGAATCCTTAGGCCCCATTTAGTCATGCATAAAAACTTGAGCCTAAGAAGAGACCTTCTTGATCGACTTTGCATTTTGGTCCTCATCCATTACTTTTTGACCCTCAACTTTTGAAACCCTCGCATTTTGGCCCTAAGTCTACATCATTTTTGCATTTGGGTCCTCCCTGCAAAACCCTGAGCAGCGCCATGCTCTGGCGAGGCATGGCGCCGCGCAAGGTGAGGGTGACACCCTGCAAAGACAACGGGGTGTTCCCTGCGACGTCTGCTGTCGCAGGGACACCACCACGATCTCTGCCTTCGCCCACACCTTCCGTGCGAACGCGCGGAAGGTATGGGTCGCAATCCGGCCATCTTCCGGCGAGGGAGGCACGTCGTCTCCCTCTTCCCTCCTCTCTGATTTTTGCCTCTATAAAAACCACCCCCGTCTGCCGAACTCAGGAGCTGGGTTCTGACGGAGAAACACCCCCCTCCTTCCTCTCTTCCCACTCTGGCAGAAGCCCTCCAACTCCAGCGGTTCTTCCTCCTCCTCCTTGTCGCTCTACCGCAATACGAGCAGCAGAGCCACCTTCGCCCGCTCTTCCCGCGTCGTGTCGTACCCAGCGCGCGCTCTCTCCTCGCCGCCGCCCCCTCTCTCTGGGCACCTTCTTCTCCAGCGACAGTCGATACGACTGTCGCCCCTCTCCGGCCCCCTTCGACTCTACAACTAGGTCAGAACTTCTCCCTACCTCCCCCTCTTTCTTTTCCTTACTATTTTACATTTGATTAAACCCTCGACCGACCTGACCGCCCTCACCTTCTCCATCTCCGGCCACTCTCCGGCGAGTTTCCCCCGTGGCAGAACGGTGGCAGCAACTAGCTTTCCTTAAGTCGTTGTAGTACAGATAGTTATTGCCATCATTTGCTAATATTTGTTACTCGGAAAATACAGTTCTCCCGAGGTCGAACTCAGGGAGCAAGTCGTATTCTAGAGATATACATGTTCTATTACAAAAATAAAGAGAGAGAGAGATGAAAGTTTGTCTCTTCTTCTTCTCTTCTTTCTGTTTCTTCACTTGGCTGCTCTGTATTCCTTTCTTTCCTCTGCCTCACCTTCCTTCTTCTTCTTTGCCTTCTCCTGTCTTCAGGACGTCGTCTGATTTGAAAATCAGACGACTTAAACCGCTTGTTGCTACAGTGTCTCCCTTAGTTTCCTTCTTCACCTGTGCCTGCACGCTCAAGAATTCAGAGTCAGAGGGCAAAACCTACTCTACCCCCCTCCCCCGCGCATCTCTTTCTCTCTAAGTTCGCTCTTAGGACAGCTCTCCCAGAGCAACCGGGTAATCGGGTACGAGTCGCGCCCGGGTCCAGGCCCACCAACGTGCGGTGGTGGGCGAGGAGTGCAGGTCGGGTTAATCGGGTCGGGCCAGGTCCGCGGAGCGTGATCACGGACGAGGTCGGATCGGGTGAGAGGGACCTCACCCTGTGGTGAGGAGGCAGACAACATAAGGCACTTTTTGCCTTTATGCGCCCGCGCGCCTGTGAAAAGTTCCGAGGTGGGACTAAATGTCCCACCCCAATTGAGCGCCCGTCGCGGAGGGAGCAGCGGGTGATCGTGGCTTCACGCGTGGCCTTCGCCCCAACTGCGAACCTGGGACGTTTCACAGAGACACCCCGCGCAACCTGGGAGTCGAACCTGGGCGAAGGTGTGCCTGCACCTGCAGGCGAAGGAGCTCTGCCTGCTCAGTAATGGCGATGGAGGGCGAGTCACCTGGTCACAGAAGAACGGCCTTTCGGCCAAATCAGACAGGCGGGGGACCTTCACCGTGGCACGGCGAAGGTGGTCAGAGGGTCTGCAGGGGGCGTGGTGGAGCAAACAGATCGCCCTAGGTCAAACTGCGGGCGAAGAAGTGGGTATGTTCGGTGGGTCTGCAAAGGGCGTTTGGTGGGAAGTGGAAGGGCGGAGGATCAGGGTGAGGAGGCGGAGGTTATGCACCGGTTGACGAACCGTGTGGGGTGCTGGAGCGATGGGAGTGGTTCGCCGGAGTTTGGCCGGAGGTGGAGAAGGTGAGGGTGATCAGTGGGAAATATGTGGCGACAGTAAGGGTTTTCAGTATAGAAAAGAAAGAGGGGAGGAAGAGGAGAAGTTCTACCTGCTAAGTTGGACGAGGAGGGGTTGGCGCAGGCGACAGTCGTATCGACTGTCGCCGGAGAAGAAATTGCCCAGAGGAAGGAGCGGCAGCGAGGAAGGGACCGGAGAGGCACCAGCTGGGTGCGGCGTGAGGCGGAAAGATCGAGGGAAGGTAACCCTGCTGCTGGTAGTGCGGCAGGGCGACGAGGAGGAGGAGGAGAGGCCGCCAGAGCAAGGGGGCGTCTGTCGGAGTGGGAAGGGAGGAATTTAGGGGGTGTCTCCGTCAGATCCGAGCTACCGAAAACGGCAGACGGCGGTGGCTTTTATAGAGGCGAAATCAGAGAGGAGGGTGGAGGGAGACGACGTGCCTCTCTCGCCGGAGGATGGTCGGATCGCGACCCATACCTTCCGCGCGTTCGCACGGAAGGTGTGGGCGATGGCAGAGATAGTGGTGTCCCTGCGACAGCAGACGTCGCAGGGAACACCCCGTTGTCTTAGCAGGGGGTCGCCCTCACCCTGCGCGGCGCCATGCCTCGCCGAAGTATGGCGGTACGCAGGGTTTTGCAGGGAGGACCCAAATGCAAAAAATGATGAAGAATTAGGGGCCAAAATGTGAGGGTTTCAAAAGTTGAGGGTCAAAAAGTAATGGATGAGGACCAAAATGAAAAGTTGGTCAAGAAGGTTTCTTCTTAGGCCCAAGTTTTTATACATGACTAATTAGGACCTAAGGGTTCTGATGGTGAATTTTATTTCTACATTAAACCTTGTTTGACCAGTCAATTTACGTAAAAACCCAAATTGAGTTGTTAATTGGGCATGGTTCTCAATGTAGGTCAAAATGGGTTCCTAAGGCCAAATTGAAAGTCCTAAACCCTAGAGATTATTTTTCTATGAATTTTAGAGGGTTTATTTGATTTTTACCTTGCATCGAACCACGTGAATTGAAGTGGATTTATTTTTAGGGTTACAGGCTGTCATTTAATTCCTTGGAGTTGCTGTAGCCCTTATTGAGTCATTTCATCCCACTTTTCTTCTTATTAGGTTGTTTTGACCTATGTTTGAACCTTGAGTTACCCTATTTTCAGATCGGATTGGTGAAATTGCATTTTTACCTCTCAGTTTATGTTTTCTTTGCAAACTCAAAATCTCTCTACGCCAAGCCTTTCTAAGGTTCTGTAGGAGCTTTTATTCTCTATATTAGGTCAAAATGAGCTAGTTATGGCTCATGATGAGGTTCTCATCACCCCGTCAATCCACCACTCCACACAACTCGCCACCTACCCCAAAAGCTCCACCTCACCTCACCCGACACCCCTCGCCCCTTCACTGCCACTCCTCACCTCCACAACACTCCCCTGAACAAACCCACTTTTCTGGTCGTAGTCTGACCTAGGACCGCTGCCAGACACCGCCCCACAACCTGCTACACCCCGCATTACCTTCGCCGTGCCACGGCGAAGGTCACCCTGCAGTCTGATTAGGCCCAAAGGCCCTGTTTGTGTTTGGCAGATCTGCAGCCCCGGCCGCCATTGGTGACAAGGCGAGGAGCTTCCAAGCAAGCTCCAGGCCCTGCAGCAGCAGGATCCCAGCTGAGGCGAACTGGAGGGATTTGGGCGAAGGCAAGGAGCAGATCTGCGAAGAGAAACGAGCATGTTGCTGCTGAAGCCAGGTCGCACCTTCCTACGGGCGTGCGCAAGCGAGGGACAAAGTTTAGTCCCACATCGTGGGATTTTGAAGCGTCGCACCAGTTTAAATTATTTTTGTGAAATAAGCTTATCGCCTCCGAATGCACCGGGGTGAGGTCCCACGCCCACTCACCCGCCCGGTCTGCGAGCTCACCACGCAGATCCGGCGGATCCGACCCGAACCTATCCTGAGCACACCTCGCGCATCACCCACCTGCCGGTGCGCTTGGTCCCGGGTACGAAGCCGACACGATTACCCGGCGGCTCTGGGAGAGCTATCCTATTAGTGAAGTTTGAGAAAGAGAGAGACGTGCGAGTAGAGGGAAAGGGGTAGGTTTTGCGTTGGCTGAGGTGTGTGCAGGAATAGGCCGAGGCAGAGAAGAAGAAGAAGAGAGCAGGGCCCAGAGAAGAAGAAGCTCTGAAGAAAAAACGGCCGAGGAAGAAAAGCGAGGCAGAGAAGAAGAAGGCCGACGAAGAAAGACTGAAGGAAGAAGAAGGAGGAGCACCAAGCAGCACTGTAGCTGCGGTGACTTAAGTCGTCTGATTGGAAAATCAGACGATGCTCTGCAGAGGAAGAAAAGAAGAAGGAAAGAAGAGCAGGCACCACAAAGAAAAAGAAAGAAAGAAGAAGGAGCTCTGCAGCTGAGGCAGAAAGAAGAAGAAAGAAAAGAGAAGCTAAAGAAGAAGACTAGAAGTGCAAGGAAGATAGAGCTGAAAGAAGAAAAGAAATAAAAGAAGCAGAAGAAGAGGAACTGAAGGCAGAAGATCTGACAAACAAGAAGAATAAAGAAGACAAAGATGAGAGAAAGAAGAGAAGAAAAAGCCAAGAGACCAACCTATCTCTCTCTCTCTCTCATTTTTGTAATAGAAACATTGTACTTCTAGAATACAACTTGCTCCCTGAGTTCGACCTCGGGAATTCTTTTATTTCCGAGTAACAAATTGTATTAAACTGGTAACCACTTCTCTGTGCTATACTACGACGAAATAATAGAACTATAGAGGAGAACTGATCACCAGGCTACAACCAGTGCTGCAGCTGCTGTTGGCGGGCAGAGCAGGCGGGTGCGGAGCACGCACGGCCTGTGGCGATTCTGCCGGCTCTGCTGTTGCGTGCTGGCTGAAGGCATGGACGCGCACTGCAGCTGCTGTTGCGTGCTCTGTTGACGGTGAGAGCAGGTGCTGTAGGCGCCGGAGGAGGGCGTGCGCTGTGAGGGCCGGAAGGTGCTGCAGGCTATGCTGGAGGTGTGGGTGCACAGGCGGTGAGAGCGGGAAGAAGTGGTGGTGGTTGCGTGCACTGTTGTCAGGCGGTGCTCATGTGGGCTTCAAAGGCTGGAGGGCGTGCGGTTGAAGACTGCTGGCCGTGGGGTGGCGTGTGTGCATAGGCTGGAGGGCGTGGAGTTGGCGCAGGTGAGCAGGCTGGAGAGCGTGGAGATGGCGGTGGAGGTGAAGTGGGCGGATGTGGTTGTGCGGGTGCGGCTGCAGGCGGGGTTGTGCCGACAGGTGGTCGCGATGAGGTTGCAGGCGGAAAGTGAGCGGGTGGCTTCAGACATTCGGGAAATTTCCCGGACGTCTTAACTGATGAGAAGGTGATTGCAGAGTGGCTATGGCGATGGTTGTTGGTAACGACGGCGACGGAGATGCATGCTAAGGTGCTCACGGTAATGCGAACGAGCTCCGGATGGCGGTGCCTGTCACACCACACGCCCACGGTGGTGGAGACTCGCCGCCACGATTGAGGCCGATGGTGTGGAATGGAAGAGAGGAGATCCCTCTTCACAGTGGTGGGTCGGTGATGGAGGCTTGCCTCGCTCAGCATCCTCTCTCCTCCTTTTGTAGTGGCCTGCATAAATTTGAAATCAGCTGCCCGACCAGATCCAACACATCCGCTCCTCCTTTAATGAGTTCTTCACTGCGGCAGCTGGTGGCGTTGGAGCGGCAACCAGCCGTTCCTGCAAGAAGAAGAATAAAGAAAATAATGTTAAAATATTATGGTTATTTATATACAGACCCTCAACTTTTACGTTAACCTAAATTAATGCATGCAATGTACCTAATTAGTTAACTAATGCAATTCTAAGTTAATTCTAAATGCATTTAAATATGAATAAGATGCATGAATTACGTAATTGAATTAGAAATATGAATTAATCTATTTACATCCTAATTTATGCTAAATAAATGTTAGAATTAACCTAATGTCTAGGCACTTAAATACTTAAATAGCCCACAACTATGGGCTAATCAAACGGCACCAAAATGTTCAAACGCTAGATTGGTGTTTTAAGAATGTCGCGTTGCAGTATAGCCAAAATAGCATTTAAAAAAATAAATTTTATTACTTGAAAAAGATTGTGAGGTCGAACACAGGGAGCAATCCGAAATTTGAAGCTCAACATCACAATTTATAATGTAAAAAAGCATAATATATAAGTAAAAGCTTAATGTAGAATAATATAAAAATCAATGATCAATGTGAAAAATGAAGAGGGTAAAATGGTGATTTACATCACCAATTATGCTTATACAGTAATAGTAAGTAGAAGCACAATATCAAAGTTAATTATAGCTTTAGAAACTCAAATCAGACGTCTGAAAGTGGGATCAGACGGCTTAAATGTCTGACGTTACAGTGCACTGCCTTCTTTCTCTATTGCTGCTCCTTTCTTTCTCTGTTGCGGCTATTCTTTCTTGATGTGCAGTTTGGCGTGATTTGTAAAAGTGGGTTTTTAAGTCATTGTAACAAGCCAAATCGCATACACTTTTAAATTTATATTCCTAGATAGGGGAGTATCTAGGGTCGTCCAAGGAGGCCAAATGTTTGCAAAATTAAATCCCTTGCTTGGAAATCAAGCTCAACTTTCTCTTTGATGTTTTATATATGTGATTTTTGTAGGTTTTTGAAATAACGGCAATACGAATTTTGTCGAAAGCAGGAAAACAACTACTACCTATTTCAATAAAGCTAACCCTAAGGTAACAAGTAGAGCCTCACCCTAAGCTCACCTAGGCACGTGGAGGCCTAGAATAATTAGGGAGAGGGAGTGAAACAAATGCTAGGAAAAAATTGTAAAAAGCTATGCAACAAAAATTGAAAGAAGGCAACTTGAATTAAAATTGAACTTGTTCAACACAAAACATATCGAGGAAAGCTTCTAATCTACTTGAAATGAAAGAAGATAAAAACACAAATCCTCTAAATGAAATGGTGAAGAATATGATGGCTTCTTGCTCCAAGTCTAGTAGCTCCCGGGCTTGAAAAGAGTACTCCAACTCCTTCTCCTTCTTGAGATGCTCCTCCAAATGATGTCCTCTAAGGTGGTAGCTACCACCTTCAATTCTCCTCCTCAAGGGTGGACGTCCACCCTAGGTCTTTCTCCCTTGCCTGGCCATCCTCCTTGAATTGGAATAGCCCTCCTCCTTGGCGTGGCCCAAGTTGAAGAGAGTGGGGAGAAGAAGGCACCAAAAGGGCTGGTGATGTGCCCCCTTAATCTTCTTCTCTACTCTTCTTCTTCGCCGTAGGTGTAGGTGGGTATAGGTAGAATAATACACTAATGGAGGATGAAGAAAATGTGGGAAGATAGGTGGGTATGTATAGTGTAGGAAGGGGGCATAGGTGGCTCTTGGAATGGATGGCTAGGATAGGATATGGGGGGTAGTTGGCGATCCTATGGCTAAGGGTGACTGGCGCCAACCCAAGGAACACATAGGTGGTGGTTATGGGTGGTGGCACCCCTTGAAGTTGGAGACAAAATGGCTTCTAGAAGGGGGGCTTAGGTGCAGCCAAGTAGGGTTCTAGAAGGAGGGGTAGGTGGGTGGCTAGGATGGGTTGTAGGGTTAAGTGTATGGTGGATATGGGGGTGGATGTTGGCGCCAAAAAGGGGGGTAGTTAGGGATAGGTTTTGGGGACAAAATTGGTTGCTTTTGGTGGTGGTGATGGGGTGAAGAGGTGGCTAGGTGGTGGCGCCAACTTGGAGTATGATAGCTAGCTTAGGTGAGCTTAGGTAGGGCTTAAGTTGGCGGTGCTTGCCAGGGTTGAATTGCAGGTGGTGGATGGCCAAGGAGCTGGTTGCTAGTTAAGCTAAGCTAAGCTAAGCTAGCTTAGCTAGCTATGGAGTAGAGGAGGAGGTATTGGAGCTAGGGTTTGAAGAGAGGAGCTGAGGAGGAAAAGCCTGGAGCATGAACTGGAGCTGGCAGCTGCTGAAGAGGGTGGCATGGAGCTGCTCTAGTTGGCTTAGCTTGCTAGTTCTTTGCTAGCTGCTAAGCCAAGCTAAAGTAAGCGAGCTTCTACCATAAAGAGTTTAGGCGAGCTGGGTGTGGTGCTTCCAGTGAGGATCAAGCTGGTTGTGGCAGCTAAGGTAGCTTAGCTCAACTAAGTTGGGCTAAGCTAAGTCCCTGGGAGCTAGACTTGAGCTTCCTGAGCTAGGATGAATTCATCTTCAGCTACTGGAGTTGAGTGGAGCTGGATGTAGCTGGAACTGAGCTGGGGTGAACTCCAGTCAACTCAGTTGAGCTAGCTAGAGCTCCCTGTGGACTAATGGGAGCTGAGATGAGCTAGACTCAGTTAAGTTGGGCTGGATCTGAGCTAACCTGAGCTAGGGTGAGCTAAGTTGAGCTCTCTTGAGTTGTTATTCAGCTAAGATGGGCTGAATGGAGCTAGGATGAGCTGACCCTAATCCAAGTGAACTGGATTCCAGCTATGGTGAGCTGGATCAAGCTGAGTTCCAGCTAGTGAGTGTTTCTCCTTCACTAGTTGCCTTCCTGAGTGCTAGGGTACTAGGGATCTGGCAATCTATTTATTCCTAACACCACAAAAACATATTAAAAACACAATAAGAAATGCAATGCATGCCTAACCTAATTAATGCCTAAATGCAGCCCAAAAACCTGTTTGCGGAGAAAAATCCTAAGAGCTAGGTTTGTTTTAATGCATAAGAATGACGATAAACTGGCATTTATCACACTCCCATGCTTATCTTTTGCTAGTCTCTTAGCAAAACTTTAATTTTTTGGAAAATGGAATTTTTGGGAAATCTACTTTTTTTTACTTTTGAGGAGAAAAAGATTAAGGGACCTTAGTTGATCAAAACACAGGAGGCACGGGATTTGTTAAGGATAAACATCAGGATTTATATTCGGATCGAAAAAAATTAGACAAAATGGGATCAATATATCCTTCAGAAAATTCACAAATTAACCCCTTGTTAATTCAGATGACTTGAAATTTTTGTTTTTAGGATTTTTTTGGCTCTTGAATCTAATTCGCAACTTGCAATATCCTTTAAAACCTTGTGTCTGTGCTTGTGAAAAGCCAACATTTATAAGGGCATGTGTTTGGTTTAAATTTTTTTTTCCTTTACCCCCATGCTTATTTTTAGCTTAGTCTTACAACAGATGTGTCGAGATCATCATTCCCGTTACTAATCCTCGAGGGGGCTCTGGTGCAAGTACTTTGGGATAGCACTGTCCATGACACCACCTAGGAGCTCACAACCCCAAAACACAATGCGGTGTAAAAGGGCACTCCAAGCAAACTCAAGCTCTTGCTCTGACACTATAGGTAGAGCACTATCCAAGACACTTGAGCTGCTAAAATGTGCTTTAATGCTCCGTCTAAGGATATGAAATAGAGAATGGAGTAGCGCTGAGGTGGTAACATGTTGACATCGCGTCCTCAAAGGAGGCATTTTCCTCCTCGGTGGTGGGAACTCAAACCAATGATCTGCTTTAGACCTTTACTAAGTCCAAATAAGGGGGTTTTTCTACTTTTTAGTTATTTTTAAGTGTTGGCTTGTGTGAAAATTGACACAAGAAGTTCCTCAAGACATGCATGTTTTTTAATCAGAAACTAAGTCAAATACTTTCCACATTACAAAAGAGGATCAAGTCACCTGAACTATCACGAGTTCAGGTGAAATTTTAGAGAAGGATATCTGATCTAGTCTAAAAATAGACCTTGAGATTCTAATGATCAGATCCGCATCCTCATCCCTAGTTTGTTAAAGATTAAATCCCATTGTACTAAAAGTGAGTTTTTCGACCTTAGTCCCAATTTCTAAATTTTTCCTCAAAAAGTTTTCAACATTTTTATATTTTTGGGTATGCAAGCAGGGAAATAAAATAACTAAAGAAAAAATGCATGTTTTTAGGTTTTGAAAATCCTAAATCGATCGTCAAATTTTAAAAACACCCCCCATGCTTAAGATATGCAATGTCCTCATGCATTAGGAGGAAAAAGGGATCACCTTAATGAAGAACGATCGGGTTTAGGATAGTCAAAACCTGGAAAAAGAAAAAAAGGAAAGCAGGAAAAAAAAATGATGGGTTACCTCCCATCCAGTGCTATCTTTTACACCACTCAGTCTGGTGTGAAGGTATGTATGGAAGACGGACAATCATGTAAATAATTGGACACTTGAATACTCGCAAAAAAAGTGTCTTCTTCTAGATCCCTAGAAAATTGATTAGAAACAATATTGGGAACAAAGTTGGATGGAAAATGATAAGTGTAACCTGAGTCTGGCCATGGTTTTAAATCAGGTTGGATGCCAAACTTGGGCGGGGTTGGTGGTAGGTCCACAAGAAAGGAGTCGGGGAAGGGATGGTGAGGATTGGGTGAAGTTAGTGTGGAAAAGTCGAGTGCAGGAATAGTGGGTGGGTTAGGGTGATCAGGGGGTGCATCAGGAATGGATTTGGGGTCACGACAAGTCTCTAGATCACATATTTCCCCAACCACTAATTCTGAATCAGAGTCCTCAAAAAAATTATGGTTGGTAAGGGTATCTATCAACATTGTCTCCACCATATTGGAAATTTCCGTATCTGAGTCCTCAAAAAAGTTACCATCATGGAATCTCGTGGAGGATTTGAAAATATCTAAAGTGATAGTTTGGCTGGTGCAAGTGATATCCATTTTTCCAGTGTGGCAATTGATATTTGCCTTTGCAGTGGCCAAAAAGGGGCATCCAAAGATTATTGGAGAGTCCAGTAATGATTCAAGTACCTCAATGTCAAAGACCAGAAAGTTTTTAGGGAAGACACAATTCTGAACCTTGACCAAAACATCCTCGACAATCCCATGAGGTTTGATTGTAGATCTGTCGGCTAATTGCAGGGTAACCTCGACGGGTTTTAATTCGTCGATCTGAAATTCTTCAAATAAAATTGTGGGAATAATATTAACTGAGACACCAAGATCAAGGAGGCCACGATTAAAGGTAGTATCATCAATAATTATTGAAATTAAAGGTGCCCCCGGATCTTTCTTCTTAGGAGGCAGCTTGCTCTGTATGACAGAGCTTACTATCTCTGAAAGATACATCTGTCCTAGATTTTTGGCTTGCCTTCTAGGAGTATAGATCTCCTTGAAAAATTTGGCATAGGCAGGTATATATTTGATGGCATCTAGGAGAGGAATATTGATTTGAACTTGCCCAAATAGATCCATGAGATCTTCTATGGTGGGCTCAGATTTCTTTTTCCTGTTGGTGGTGGGGTGGAGAGCTTGTGGGAAAGGGATAGGAATCGTGTCTTGAGATTTTTGTATTTCTTTTTCTTCCTGATGGTGAGGTGGGGAGTCAATTTGCACAGTGATGGGGATTTCACCATGTTTGTGTGAACGCCCGGGATCAGTGGTGGTTTTCCCACTCCTCAATGTAACTGCATGTGTAGTTGGATTATTATTTGGAGGAGGTAGGGCGGCCTGCGATTGCAGAAACCTGGGAGGCTACTGAGGTGGTGGATTAGTAGGAGGCTGATTCGGGTAGTGTGGATTTTTGCCTGGATATTGGTTCCTTTGGTGATTAGGGTTGGGCATGGGTTGGGACGGAAGATGTCCTGTAGGTCTTTGCATGGGAGTAACCCTAATCTGATTGTTCAGATTTGTGATGGTGCGGGTTACTTCCGTCATTTTTGTTTGCATTTCCTATAGGGTTCACATCATCTGGGCATTGATGCCTTGTTGGGATGGCCCAGGATGAAAGGTTGGATTTGACCCATACCCATTAAAATGACCTGGTTGGGAAGGAACCTGATTATTCTAGGAGTAGTTCAGGTAATTTTTCCAATTGGAGGAATTTTTAAAGGTCTCCTGGATGGTAGAAATATTTTGAGTGGGGTTAAGATCTGGATAGTTGTAATTCCTCAGTGAATCATGGGCAACCTCAGAATACTGGTAATAATCAGCAGGAGTAGTGTTGAGATTGTGAAAATTTTCTCTTCGTGGAAAGTTAGGTTGGGCTAGATGTGGGCTGTGTGGAGCTTGGGTTGATGTGGTCAGTCTTTCCTCAATTTTCTTTTGATTAATATACATCTGACCGAGTTTTTGAGCAATCATTTGAAGATCATCTTGGGTGATAGGGATAGATTGAGTGCCTACTTCATGAACACTGAACTCTAGATTTTGAGTTCTACAAAATGTGTTCATGGAAGCATGATTAAATGAGTTTTCACTCATTTCTTCAAAAAGGTCATAGACACTTTCAGCATCCTCATTTAAGAAGTTGCCACCACACGAGGCATTGACGAAATGTTGGATTTGATCTTCTAATCCATGATAGAAGATTTGCACAAGCTGCCAAAAAGGAATCTCATGGTGCAGGAAACTTCTTAAGAGATCTTGAAATCTATCCTAAGAATCATGAAAAGTCTCAGCAGATTTTTGGTGGAAGGTCATAATAGATCTTCACAGGGAATTAGTACGACCTATGGGAAAGAATTTCTTGAGGAAGGTGCTCTTGAGCTGAGGCCAAGTTGTGATGGGTCGGCCAATGGCCCTGAACCAATAAGCAGCCTTATCTTTAAGAGATAATGGAAAAAGCCACATCAGCCATATGTCCTCTTGCACATTTCAGGAACGGGTTGTTTGTGCAAGAAGAGTCAACTCTTCAAGGTGGCTGAAAGGGTCTTCGCTAGGAAGGCCATGGAAGTGTTTAATCAGGTTCTGGACTCTAGGCTTGATCTCGAAGTCCCCCTCAAGTATGACCACCCCTGGTCGTTCCTCATAATAAGACAGATCATAAAAATCTTTTAGAGGAATAACAGGCTACTAACGGGGTGGTGGGTTTGGCCTTTGATTGGCTAGGTTTTGGATGTTCCTAGTCAATGTTTGTTGATTAGAATTTAATTTATCAATCTGCTCAGCCATCAATTTTAAAAGATCAAGCAGGGGGACTTGATGTTGTATTTGGGGCAATTCAAGACTAGGGACCTCCAAGTGTGGGAAGTTAAAGGTGGGTGGGTTTTGGGTGGAAGGGTTAGAATTAGGGTTAGTAGTGGGGTTAAAGGTAAGATTAGAGATGGAAGTGGAAGGGTTAGTGGACCCATTTTGTTGATTTTCCATTTTTTTAGAAGAAGAAGAAGATAGAAAAAGTGATCCTTTTGTGTAGGGGCGAAATCAAATGATTTTTCCAGGTGCGGATTTTGAGACCGTTGCCCGTGCATAAAATGGAAGAATGGGAGGGGAGGAGAAGAGAAAGAGATGAGAGAAAGTATGCAAATTAAACAACCAAAGCTAGACCTATCTTAAGTGTGACTCTCTAAAAATAAAACTAAGACTTGGTCTACGTAGGAAATAAGTAATCAATAGTGAATACCCATTCTGTCAACAAATCTAGCCAAGTTGCTTAAGGGGAGGTTTGGGCCCAAATGTTCCCAGGGAAAACCCCAAGTGCTTATACAAACCCGCGCCTGGTCATTTGACAGGGCCACTCAGCCTGAACACCAGATATAGATGACAGAATTGTTATTAACTAAAGAAAACTTAAGACCTATATAGCAAGCCTAAGATGATGAAGCCTTAGGGGTAAAGTTGCTACGGATTTTAGTTAGGTCTAGGATACTATAGTGCACACGGAATGTGGAGAACGTTAGTTTGGGTTATTGCCCTGTTATTTCAATTTTTTTGTGTGTGTGCAGGAATTGGAAAGTGGTTCCAATTAAAAAGCAAGTTGTCACACAATTTCTTGTATTTTTGTGTTTTAGGATTTAATTTAATTCAATGCGTTTTAGGGTTTCTCTTTTTCAAATGTTCAAACAAGTTTGAAACTCCACAATCAAAAGAAAAACAAGTTGTATTGGTGATGGTTAATTTTCTTTAATGTGAGTCTCTAAAAAGAAAGAAAGAAACCCTAAGCCAATTGTCCCTAAGACAGAAAATTACTACCAATGAATTATTTTTAGGCTTTTTGTATTACATAGTGGTCCAAAAAATTCAAACAGTACCACTACATTCAAGAAAATCAAACAAGGATTCCAGAGAAGATTTTTGTAAGATTTTAGGAATTTGTTTGATAATTGTTTTGAATTTTTACTTGTACTAGTGTCGAAGTCCAGAAATGATACCTATGGGTATTTTAGACTTTTTAGTATTACCACTGACCTCGAAAAATTTTGAAGATTTTACATGATGTGTAAAATTTCACCGGGATTTTAGAAAGATAAATTTCACAAAAATTAGATGGGTATAAAAATTCTGAAAATTAACAAATAGTCGCAAAATAGGAAGATTAGAGGGTGTGACCCCTCTACAGTCCATGAATTTTTAAAAACTAAATACAAAACCAATTAATCTAAAATTTGGGACAGATGTTGCTAACTTAGTTTGGAATCATTGTATGAAAATTTATGATTTTAGGAGGCCTGTGGTGTTGCAAATTGATTTTTTAAGTCTAGATAGAAATCTGGACCTGAAAAATCGAACACCAATACATGAAATGGAGTGGTGTTAATGAAACATTCAAGCAAACAATGAATTTTAATGGACACCACTCCACTTAATTAAGATGTTTGGGATCCTGAAAGCGAACTTTAATTTTTTTTTGGTAGTTTTATTTAACTAGGTGACCAAAAAAGAGGAATAACCTGAAAATCCGCAGGAAGAAAAGGAACTTTGAGCTTTCGCTTCCCAATTCCCGCTTTCCTGTTGTAGTTCCTGCACACACTAGAGAAAAGAAAGAGAAGAGGATGAGATCCACTTCAAGCAAGAGAAAACAAAATTAAGCAAAGCCGTGCCTCCCCGGCAACGGTGCCAAAAAGTGATACAAAGTTTGGCATGATTAGTAAAAGCGGGTTTTTAAGTCATTGTAACAAGCCAAATCGCATACACTTTTAAATTTATATTCCTAAATAGGGGAGTATCTAGGGTTGTCCAAGGAGACCAAATGTTTGCAAAATTAAATCCCTTGCTTGGAAATTGAGCTCAACTTTCTTTCTGGTGTTTTATATATATGATTTTTCTAGGTTTTTGAAATAACGGCAATATGAATTTTGTTGAAAGTAGGAAAACAACTACTACCTATTTCAATAAAGCTAACCCTAACGTGACAAGTAGAGCCTCACCCTAAGCTCACCCTAGGCACGTGGAGGCCTAGAATAATTAGGGAGAGGGAGTGAAACAAATGCTAGGAAAAAATTGTAAAAAGCTATGCAACAAAAATTGAAAGAAGGCAACTTGAATTAAAGTTGAACTTGTTATACACAAAACATATAGAGGAAAGCTTCTAATCTACTTGAAATGAAAGAAGATAAAAACACAAATCCTCTAAATGAAATGGTGAAGAAGATGATGGCTTCTTGCTCCAAGTCTAGTAGCTCCCGGGCTTGAAAAGAGTACTCCAACTCCTTCTCCTTCTTGAGATGTCCTCCAAATGATGTCCTCTAAGGTGGTAGCTACCACCTTCAATTCTCCTCCTCAAGGGTGGGCGTCCACCCTAGGTCTTTCTCCCTTGCCTGGCCATCCTCCTTGAATTGGAATCGCCCTCCTCCTT
Organism: Thalassia testudinum; assembly: GCA_037157565.1. Lineage (NCBI taxonomy): Eukaryota > Viridiplantae > Streptophyta > Magnoliopsida > Alismatales > Hydrocharitaceae > Thalassia > Thalassia testudinum. The sequence goes on along the minus strand of JAZHRO010000026.1, from coordinate 20,897,836 downwards.
GGCGTGGCCCAAGTTGAAGAGAGTGGGGAGAAGAAGGCACCAAAAGGGCTGGTGATGTGCCCCCTTAATCTTCTTCTCTACTCCTTCTTCTTGGCCGTAGGTGTAGGTGGGTATAAGTAGAATAATACACTAATGGAGGATGAAGAAAATGTGGGAAGATAGGTGGGTATATATAGTGTAGGAAGGGGGCATAGGTGGCTCTTGGAATGGATGGCTAGGATAGGATATGGGGGGTAGTTGGGGATCCTATGGCTAAGGGTGCTTGGTGCCAACCCAAGGGGTACATAGGTGGTGATTATGGGTGGTGGCAGCCCTTGAAGTTGGCGCCAAAATGGCTTCTAGAAGGGGGGCTTAGGTGTCGCCAAGTAGGGTTCTAGAAGGAGGGGTAGGTGGGTGGCTAGGATGGGTTGTAGGGTTAAGTGTATGGTGGATATGGGGGTGGATGTTGGCACCAAAAAGGGGGGTAGTTAGGGATAGGTTTTGGCACCAAAATTGGTGCCTTTTGGTTGTGAGGATGGGGTGAAGAGGTGGCTAGGTGGTGGCGCCATCTTGGAGTAGGATAGCTAGATTAGGTGAGCTTAAGTAGGGCTTAAGTTGGTGGAACTAGCTATGGTTGAATTGAAGGTGGTGGATGGCCAAGGAGCTGGTTGCTAGCATAGCTAGCTATGGAGTAGAGGAGGAGGTATTAGAGCTAGGGTTTGAAGAGAGGAGCTGAGGAGGAGAAGCCTAGAGCTTGAACTGGAGCTAGCAGTTGCTGAAGAGGGTGGCATGGAGCTACTCTAGCTGGCTTAGCTTGCTAGTTCTTTTCTATCGGCTAAGCCAAGATAAAGTAAGCTGGCTTCTATCATAATGAGATGAGGTGAGCTGGGTGTGGTGCTCCTGGGGTGGATCAAGCTGGTTGTGGCAGCTAAGGTAGCTTAGCTCAACTAAGTTGAGCTAAGGTATCTTAGCTAAGTCCCCGGGAGCTGGACTTGAGCATCTTGAGCTAGGATGAATTCATCTTCAGCTGGCTAGAGTTGAGTGGAGCTAGATGTAGCTGGACCTGAGTTGGGGTGAACTCTAGTCAACTCAGCTGAGCTAGCTAGAGCTCCTTGTGGACTAATGGGAGCTGAGATGAGCTAGACTCAGCTAAGTTGAGCTGGATCTGAGCTGACCTGAGCTAGGGTGAGCTAAGATGAGCTCTCTTGAGCTGTCATTCAGCTGAGATGAGCTGAATGGAGCTAGGATGAGCTGACCCTAATCGAAGTCAGCTGGATTCTAACTATGGTGAGCTCGATCAAGCTAAGTTCTAGCTAGTGAGAGCTTCTCCTTCACTAGTTGCCTTCCTGAGTGCTAGGGTACTAGGGATTTGGCAATCTGTTTATCCTTAACACTCACAAAAACATATTAAAAACACAATAAGAAATGCAATGCATGCCTAACCTAATTAATGTCGAAATGCAGCCCAAAAACCCATTTGCGGAGTAAAATCCTAAGAGCTAGGTTTGTTTTAATGCATAAGAATGATGATAAACTGGTGTTTATCATCTCTCTTCTTTTCATCCTCTTCTTCTTTGGGTCCTCTTCTCTTCTTCTTCTGCTTCCTTCTCCTTCTTCACACAGGGGAGGGGAACTTCTCAAATTGGCTAAGTGTCAGCCAATGTCTTCTACAGCTGTTGAAGCTGTGAGTTGCTACGCTAACGTATTTGGTTTTGAAAAACCTATCGTCATAGTGTGAAAGCGAAGAACTCATGTTCAACAAGTAAAATTTATATTGGAATAGAAATCCCGGGTTGAATTCAGGGAGACTACGTTGATCTATATTCGCAATTATATTTTTTTTAGAGTTTTTGTTGAAAAGCGAAGCGACGTAATTACAATGAAGCAATATTAACATTCAAAATGACAGTGAGAGAGAGAGAAAACATGCACTCAATATTTCAAAATGTTTATACAATGAAATCGAAGAAGAATTACACTAGAAAGCGGGAAATTAGCTACATTAGAAAGTAGGAAAATTCTACTCTAGAAAGCTATAAAGAAGAATGGGAGAGAAGTTATCCTCCTCGACGATCGCTTGGTGGACAAGCCAAATGAGATGTCGCCTGGACGAAGGAGGATGGAGCGGGAAGAAGGAGGTCGAGGCAGGAGGAACGAAAATGGGGCAACACGTCATCGTCGTCGCCGGATCCGCTTCTGAAATGAGAGCGAAAATTTGACTTTATCTCTCGAGGAGCATCCCAGGTGTGGGACAAGCTTCTCTTGAGCTTTGGAGAGGTAGAGGAGAGAAGAAAGGGATGAAGATTTCGTATGGAGGAGGTCTCCTTTTATAGTTCGAAGGAGTGAGGGCAATTTGGTCTTTTTAATCTCAAAACATTAAATAAGGGGTCTTTAGTGACGGATAAAATCGTCGCTAAAGCCCCATCGTGGGCGACGTGCACCGCCCGCTCACCTCCAGCACATGCAACGCCTTTCCACGTTCATCAAATCTCAGCCATTCAATTGTGAGATCGAATGGCTGAGATTTGATAACCGCCGTGCCTCATTTGATCACGCCTCTGTGTGAAATCGCGCGTCCGCGCAGCGCAGCCCCTGAGGGCGCCACGTCTATGCCCTCGTAGCTGCTCATCCAAGATATGAAGGTCCAAATAACTCCATCGCAAGTGCCTGTGTTCAATTGAGGCTCACGGGGTTTCAAACCCACTCCTCTTACTCGCGATAAGGCTTCCACCCACTACGCTATGGAGGGGATATAGGTGCGCAGGTGTTTTGAGGTGCGGCTGCCCATGGCTATTGGATGGCGATCCAATGGCCCAGATCTAATGCATGGTGGAAGGGTGCGATGGTCTTCAAGATCAGCTAGGATGGTTTGGGCGGTCGAGATGGCACCACATGGTGCCATCTTGGTCGTCCATCTTCCGGATGATGTAGATGGTGCCACGGTTGTCGGATTGAGTCGATTTTCACACCGTTAGACTGTGATCGTTGATCCGAATCCATCTGTGTGGTCGGATTTGTCGTCTAAAGTGTGGATTCACACCATCTTGGCCCTTGACCTTCTAGGGTTCCTCAGTCTCTATCTGATGCTTCAGGTGTCTGATTAGGGTGATCTTGGAGTCGTTGAACTCCAATCGTCACCCTGATCACATTTGTATGGTTGGATCTTCGATCCAAGGCCTCGATAAAAAGTTGCCCTATCCCTGAACATAAAAGGAGACAAATAACCTCCATTTTATTCAAACTAATCTAAATGCAAGATGATGCATGCTATGCAATATTTATAGTATGCAATGCAATTCTATGCTGAAGAACATGCATAAATAGACATCTTATGTAGTGTAAACATGGTTACATCAGCAGAAAAACCCTCCCATACCCCCATGCAATCTCTCCTTCCTTCTCTCTCTTAGGCTCCACACTCCCAGGGCCTTTTCTCAGGATATCGGGTTATCGGGTACACGCGCACCCATGTCCAGGGCTACCTACAATGGGGTAGCAGCCGAGGAGTGCTTGGCTAGGTGGGTAAACGGCTTAGGCCATGTCCGTGGGTAGAGATCACGGATGAGGCGTGTGTGGGTGAGAGGGACCTCACCCTGTGTTTGGAGGCGAATAGCCTACTTGGCAAATACAATTCATGCGTGGCTGCGGGGTCGTCTGTTCATGATGTAGCACTATCTGCTTCCCTCTACTTTGCATGAATAGTAGTAGCAGGTGACCTTCAATTGGTGTCCTTGGAGCGGTCCATGCTCCCAATTGACCACCTGGGGACGTTCCTGGAGGTAGTCCACACTTCCTAAGGGTGTCACCTAGGGACTTCATGGTAGGAACACCACAAACACTATCGAAGAAGACAACATGGCAGCGGAGCTCTGGCCTAAACTTGAAATAGAGGTAAGGCCTTTCGACTGCGTCAAAACACCTTAGAAGGTTCGTTGTTGCATGACGAAAGTAATGGCGGTGGTTTAGTGGAGGATGGGTGTGGATGGTGGCCGGACGATCATAAGTTAGGTTGTTGGTGATGAGTTTGTTCGGTGGTGGTTGTGAGAGGTCAATAGGATGAAATAGGAGAGGGGTTTCGAAAAGTGGATCATGGTGGAGCTTATGGAGGTGATAGTGGTGTGATTCATGCTGTGGAGCAGACGTTGGGCGTTGCTGGAGCTTTGGTGGAGCGGAAGAAGACAAAGGGGTAGATGTGTGGTCGGCGGTTACTTTTGAGGGATAAAAGTAGGGAAAAGAATGGAGGGAAGGACAGGGAAGGTGGGGATCTAATATAAGGATGAAAGGGGTAGGGCAACGTCAGCTGTGGTTGGCCGGTACCATGGACGAAAGGTTCTCCGATGTGGGAGACGACGACAACAACGGTGGTAGAAGAGCTCCTGCTGATATGGCCAAGAGCGGATGAGAGAGGGAAAGAGAATCCGGGCACTGGCTTTGTGGTCAGGCGACGAGAGAGGGCAGGAGGAATCATTGAAGCTTGTGGAGCATCGCGGCCGAAAGAGGAAGGAGGAAAAGGGGATTTCACGGTTGGAATTCGAGTTTGGAGGAGTGGGTATGAGCAGGAGGTGCTTTTATAGACCTCAGGAGGACAGTTAGAGCTTGGGAAGCAAGCTTCCCAAGCATGGAATTGTCACCAGATTGGGAAATTTCTTGAGACCCAATTCTCTCATTCATTCGCATGAGAGATTGGGTAAGTTCTAGGGCTTAAGATTGGGTCCAAACGGAAGAGAATTTCTTGACGAACTTCCCTTTCAAATTTGAAATGGATTCGTCAAGAAATCAGGAAGTTCTTTCCATTTTAAGGTTGCTGAAGAAAGTAGGAATAGGATTAATGGTGGCAGGACCTTTTTGTGAGAATGATGACAAAGTTATGGGTCTGTTCGCAAAGATTTTGAAAGTTAAGGGTAAAAATGTAACTAGACAGGACAAATTTTAAAACTAGGTCAAGACAAACTCATCTTGGGTCTAAATTTTGGTATAAACCTAATTTGGACCTAAGGAATCCAATGATGAAGTTGGATTTTGGTTTTGACCATGTTTGACTAGGTAATTTATGCAGAAACCTAAATTAGGGCAAATATCTGTCTATGGTTTTGTTTTGGTTCAAAACAGGTTCTGATGGTCAAATTGAAAGTTCTAAAACCTGGAGAATATTTTTCTGTGAATTTTAGAGGATTTAGGTGAATTTTATCCTGATCAGAACCTCAGTTAATTAAGTGGGTCTGTTTTTAGGGTTTCAAAATTCACTTAATTCTCAGAACACGTGCAAACCCTTTTCTGTCTGTCTTATCCCACTTGTTATCTTTTTAAGGCCAATTGACCTTCATTCAACCCCTGAGAAAACCCTTCGTTGTACTGCATTCATGATGAGCTTGTAAAATTTCAGTTTTAGCCCTAGTTTCTTATTTTTCTTTCATAATGAATATGCAATGACTTGTGACTCTCTGGCGGTTATGTAGGAGCATTTATTGACTTAATTGGGTCAAAATGAGCTAGTTATGGCTCATGATGGTGTTCCATCAGGGTCCCATGAAATCAATCCCCCAAACATCGAAGATTTCGACGGGAAGAATCGGGTTTAGGGGCATCATGTCTCTCTTGGTTATACTCCCAAGTGCCTAGCATCGGGAACATGACCGCGAAAATTCCTGAGCATCCTTGAATAGAGATGGCTAAAAGAATCTAGATTGCAAATTTTTTGTAGCCGTCTTTTACCTAGAGAAATGTCCACCACATGCAGATGCTTGGCAGAAGTCGAGTATACTTTTGAATTCAATCTCCAAAACACATCGGAGAATAATCTGATAAGAGCCAATATGATACAATTCAGGGTCCTCCCAGAAGTAATATTTGGCCTCAGATTTGAGTTTATCTCATTGTTGCTTGGTTTAATCTTGAGGGATTTGACCAACGGCCAAATAGTTTACGATGTCTGCAAACCATGGAGTTTGGACACCTGAAACTGCAAAGATAGTCTCATCCGGAGAAGTATCAACAATTGGAATATCTGGATGAGAAGAATCACTCAAAAGTCTCAAAAGATGATCCGCCAGTACATTCTGTGCCCCAGATTTATCCTTGATTTCAAGATAAAATTCTTGAAGCAGAAGAATCCATCGAATAAGCCAGGGTTTCGCATCCTTTCTAGCCAAGAGATGTCTCAAGGTCGAGTGGTCAATATATATTATTACATGAGACCTTAAAAGATAATCCCTGAATTTCTCCAAAGCAAATACTACAGCTAGCAATTCCTTCTCAGTAACAATGTAATTCCTCTAGGCCTCATCCAGAGTTTTACTAGCATAGTAGATGACAGAGGGCTTCCTATCAATCTTCTGACCCAAAGCAATCTCGACCATGTAATCAAAAGCATCGATCATGATCTTAAATGGGGCTGTCCAAACCGGTGGTTGCAACACTGGAGCACAAGTGATTACCATTTTAAGAAAATCAAATGCCTTATGGCATGATTCATTGAAATCAAATGGCGTATCTTTGGCAAGAAGGTTGCTCAGAGGGAGAGCAACCTTAGAAAAGTCCTTGATGAACCTCCTATAGAATCCCACATGACCAAGAAATGATCGAATTTGTTTGACAGATGTTGGAGGAGGAAGCTTAGAGATAGCATCAACCTTAGCTTTATCAACTTCGATACCTCGTTCAGAGATTACATGACCTAAGAGGATGCCTTCTTGTGTCATGAAATGACTCTTTTCCCAGCTAAGGACCAGTCTTGTTTTAATGCATCTTTTAAGAATCACTTGGAGATTAGCCAAACAAGAATCAAACGATTATCCGAAAATAGAGAAATTATCCATGAAGACTTCCATAAACTCTCCCACCATGCTTGAGAATATGGCTAGCATACACCTTTGAAAAGTTGCAGGTACATTACATAAGCCGAATGCCATCCTATGGAAAGCAAAGGTTCCGTAGGGATAGGTGAAAGTCATCTTTTCCTGATCCTCGGGATGGATAGGGACTTGATTGTATCCTGAGTAATCGTCAAGGAAATAGAAGTACTTCTACTAGGCAAGTCTTTCAAAGATTTGATCGATAAAGGGGAAAGGGAAATGATCCTTTTTCAAGGCTGTGTTCAGCTTCCTGTAATCAATACAAACCCTCCAAGAGGAAGCTAAACAAGTTGTGATAGATTCTCCTTTATCGTTAGTCACAATGATAATCCTAGCTTTCTTGGGAATAATTTCCACAGGACATACCCAAGGACTATCAGAGATCGGATAAATGATTCATGCATCGAACCACTTGATAATTTCTTTCTTGACCACTTCTCACATATTAGGGTTTAATCTCCTCTGCATTTGGCGAGAAGGGCGGGATCCATCTTCCAAAAAAATTCTGTGATTGCAATAAGATGCCTCAATCCCCCTGAGGTCATGAATGGTCCAACCAATTGCCTCCTTGTGTTCCTTTAAGACCTTGATCAGTTTAATCTCCTGCTCCTTAGTTAATCTAGCACTGTTAATCACAGGGAGCGTCTTTTGAGGTCCCAAAAATTGATATTTCAAATTCTCAGGCAATGGTTTCAGTTCGAGCTAGGGTAGGTTTTGGATTGAGGGTAAAGATGATGCTAATGAAGATTCATTAAGTGAAAGAGGTTGAAAGTGAATAAAATCAATAACCTCTTCAGAATATGGCAGGTTTGCCACAGAGGGTTGTAGTTCAGATATATCACAACAGGAGGAATATTCAGTTGCAGAAATCGCTATACAAGTTTCAATATTCAAACTGTCTTCCTCAAGTTTCTCTATAAATCCACAATCCTTGAATTTGTTAATCGCCTTAAAAATATCAATTTCAATTTATGATCCCCAAAGGCAATTTCCATGCTACCGCTTTCACAGTTGATGTTGGCCTTTGCGGTAGCTAGGAACGGATGCCCCAAAATGATTGGCATGTTCCTCATATTTTCAGATACATCCATGTCAAGGACAAGGAAATCTATAGGAAAATAGAAATCCTTAACCTTAACAATAACATCTTCATTAACTCCTCACGGATTTGTGACTGAACGATCTGCTAGTTGCAGTGTTACTGAAGTCAGCCGAAGTTCACTTAATCCGAACTTCTCGTAAAGAGAAGTCAGAATTAGGTTAATAGATGCACCTAGATCCAAAAGTGCTCTATCAAAAGTGTAATCTTCGATGACACAAGAAATCAAAAGAGCACCTGGATCTCTCTTTTTCTAAGGGAGGTGATGCAGGATAACTGAACTAGCCTACTCAGAGAGTACCACCTTCATCGGAATAGATTCTCTTGACTTACGCTTCTGTGTGCATAAATCCTTCAAAAATTTAGCGTAAGTCGATATGTGTTCGATAGCATTGAGGAGTGGAATATTGATCTTGACATTCTTGAATATATTCAAGAGCTCCTCGTTACTATCAACAGGCTTCTTCTTCCTAGGTATAATCAAGGCCTCAGGAAAAGGAACATGAGTCAAATCTTCAGAATCAGGTTGCTGAGCCTTGATTTCGTCTTTGGAGTTCTTTCTCTCCTCAGACTTTCCAAGATTTGGTAGATCAGAACAGTGTGGTTGTGGATCCTGAGTATGTTTTCCACTCCTCAAGATAACTAAATTAGCAGATGCAAACGGGTTTGGGTCTTGGGGAGAGGTAGGAAAGATTGGAGGAAAGATTGGAGGGGCTTCATTAGCCAAAAACTTGTGATTTGAGGAAGAAGCAGAAGAAGAAGGACCCTGCTCAACCACCTCAGCTTGTGCGTGCAGGTCCCTCTGATTCCTGTACCCTTGGGCTTGATTGCCCAGATTCTGGATATTTTGAGGGTTCGGTACAGGTTGAGATGGCAAAGATCCGGGTTGACAATAATTAGCAATGAACCCATTTTGTAAGTTTTCCAGTGAGGTTTTCATTTGCTGCATGAGCTGGAGCATAGATCCTTGCGTTTCTACCATCTGTCGGTTCAAATCAACCTGCCCTATGGGTTGACAGGCATTCTAAGATGGCTGATTGACCTGATTTAGAGGTAGCTGGGTGTAAACATGACCCTGACCCATTGGTCTTTGCGGAGCATAATTACCTCGTCAGAATTGGGTCTGCTGCCTCAGGTTTTTCCAGGAGAAGTTGGGGTGGTTCCTCCAACTCGGATTATAAGCATTGGAATAAGGGTTGGTCCTAATGTTCTCCTGTACAGCATAAACATCCTCATAAGGTGAGGATGGGGAGAAAGAAAGGGAGGGATCAGAGAAATTGGGATCAAAGGCCCCAATTTGGAACCCGTGGGGTTCTGAATAATGCTGACTCATAGGTTGAGCTGCATCAAGTTGATTCACGAACTCCCGTCCAGAAGGAGCTCACGACGAATGGAATCCTGAATTCTTTGATTTAGTGGATTGAGAATTGTTCATTGAATTTCCAGCCATCCACTCTTCCATCCTTTTAGTAACTAAGTCCACCTTATCTAATTATTGCAAATCAATTCCATATCGAATGAATGAGAGTCGTAAACTTCATTAACATTCATTCTGGATTGTTGAGACCGGTTAAAAGTATCCTTGAAGACATGATTGATCGAATTCTCACTCATATCCTAAAACAAATCGTGCGCGCTATCTATGTCTTTGTTGAGGAAATTGCCTCCATAAGAAGCATCCACGTGATTTCTGAGTTGCTCAGTCAACCCGTGGTAGAAGATCTGCATGAGCTACCATTTTGGCACCTCGTGGTGTGGACACCTCCACATTAAGTCTTGGAATCACTCCCAGACAACATGAAACTGCTCCCCCAGCCACTGGGTGAAGGTAGTAATCGCTCGTCTCAAAGCATTGGTACGTTCAACAGGAAAGAATTTCTTCAGGAAAGCTGATTTTAAATCATTCCAAGTTGCAATTTCCCTTCCTATAATCCTGTACCAATGAGCGGCTTTATCCCTAAGAGAGTGGGGGAAGAGCCTCATGATCATCTGCTCCTCATTCACATTTCGTGCCTTGGTGGTTTGGACCAAAGTGGTCGAGTCCTCCAAGTGCTGAAATAGGTCTTCAGAGCTAAGCCCATGGAAATGTTTGATCATGCTTAACACCTGGGGCTTGATTTTTACATCTCCAGCAGGAATCTGGATGCTAGGACATTCCCCATAATTTGAAGGATCATAAAAATCCATCAAGGGCTGAGTGCCCTGCATTCTATGGAACCATTCTTACATTCTTTGCATTTGTTCCAACTACCTTTGAAATACCTCCTGTGGATTCTAAGGTAGAGGAGGCTGTTGATCGACCATGGGATCAATTTGGCCAAAATCCAATCTACGCCTCCTAGAATACTCTAGTGGTCCTTCCAATCGGGGATTCAATGACCTCCTTCCCAGCATAAATAAAGAAGAGGTCGGAAGCATTGGGGATAAGAACCCTACAGCATAACAAAACATGTCTGTCCTTAAGTGAGGTAGCCTAAGGATCTACAGACTCTCAGAATCTGCCTTAAGATTATAAATGATTTATTCTACTTGCGTCTACTCAATCCAACAAGTTAGAAGGAGGGACTAGGGAGAAGGTTCTTCCTTCGGCTTGCACCTTCGGTTCCTAGTGTATCCCCTAATCGCGATCTTTTGACTTTACTCCCCTAGCTAGACATCAAATTGATCAGTACAAGTAGGTTAATCGTAAATAATCTCAGACTGGACCCTGAAGAGGGAATCAGTCCTTAAGGCCAACATCTACTTGATTTTATTTAGGCCTGGGATTGTATTGCTTATGGAATGTGGTGGGCCCTTAAGATGGGTTGTTACCCTTAATGATCGATTGAATATGTGTGAGTGTGTGCACAACCAGGGTTTTAAGCATAAATATTTGGATGAATGGATTTTAAGGTTCAAATCTTGCTTAAGTAGCTTTTAGGGTTTGGAATTAGGTTTAATTAAATCAAATTCAAGGCAAACTAGGTTTTCAAGCACAGGTGAAGATCTCTTTCCTTTTGAAATCAAAAAGTAAAGTGGAGTGCCTAGTATTGACCTAAATTGAAAACCCTAAGGGGAAGCTACTTGGTGAGTTGATTTTAGGTTAAGTGATGCGACCCAAACAACTCAAACAATTGGCCAAGATTGCACCACTAAGTTAAGCACACAAAATGATTAACCTAGACTAATTTCTACTCTTTTATATGTTGATTTGTGTGTACCGATTCTGCAGATCAGAATCTAGTTGAGTAGAAGAAAATCAATTAGGTTATGTGCCTTGAATGTGGGTGTATGTAGTGTGTATGTTGAATTACCCCACAAGAAAAATCTTTTTGTTGATTTTTTTATATACGAGTGAGATGAATGTGAGTGGAAATCCAAGCAACCAAACTAACCCTAGGATTTATGAAAACACCTAAGTTAATTGGAGTTTGAATTAATATGGTGAAATGAAATCTATGGAGGGGGAAGAATGGGGAGCACTTACAGTTGTCTTCAACTACACTTTACTCCGATCTATTGCTTGAAGATCCCCTGTTAAGGTACCTGCGAAATAATAGACAAGAAATAAAGCAAGTTAGAAAATAATAAAATGCACGAAATGCGGAAATAAAATTGAAAATCATTGCCTCCTCGGCAACGACACGAAAATGTTAAGAGCGGAAAACTACACGATCGAAGTTGGTTTCGAAAAACCCGTCGTTGTAGTTCAATTTGCGAAGAAATCCGTCAACAAATAAATTTATACCGAAATTCTAAGAATTCCAGGTCAAACATAGGAAGGCTATGTCGATCTAAAATCCGTGATTTATATTTTTTTGTGTTTTTGTTTGAAAATGAAATAATTACACTGGAATTGATATAAACAATAAGAGAGAGAAAGAGAGAACAATCACTTAATATAATCAAAATGTTTTTACAACTACAAAGATGGAAATGATTACAACTAGAAAGCAAAAAATTCTATTCTAGAAAGCGATTAAAAAGAAGGGAGAGAGATGTTATCCTCCTCAACGAATGCTTGAAGGACGAGCCGGACGGAGCGATGCCTACTGAGGATGGAGTTACACCAAAATGCTTGAGGATGGAGCAGGAAGGAGGACGAAGCAAGAAGAAGCGGGAACGAGGCAGCACGTCATCGTCGTCGCGGGATCCACTTCCGAAATAGGGGTGAGCAAATTGGATTTAGCTCTAGAATAATATCTCGGGTGTGGGACAAGATTCTCTTGAGCTTTGGAGGGGGAGAGAAGTGAAGGAAGGGTTGAGAATTTCGTAGGGTAGGGGTCTCCTTTTATAGTTGCAAGGATTGGGGGCAATTTGGCCATTCCATATTCCAAAACATTAAAATCAGGTCTTTAGTGATGGATTTATCCGTCACTAAAGGCCTAATCGTGGGCGACATGTGTGCACCGCATGTGCCTCCTCCTCTCCCGCACCTTAACGCTAAGTGCACATTCAACGGATCTTAGCTGTCCAATCAAGAAATCGGACGGCTTAAACTTTATCTTGCTCACGCCTTCTTCTGTGCATGAGATCAGTCATTCGAAGATGCGTTGAATCACGCATCTGGCCGATCGCTTCATTTGATCTGTCGACACTTGATCGGATGGCTCAAATCGCACTCTCGCGCATAAAGGAGGAGTGCACTGTGCCAGAATTGAACGGGCGACCTGCGGCGCCAAAGAGTCTTACCGATTGCGCTATGTGTGTGGATAGACAAGAAGAGTATTCTTGTGCCATTTAATGCTGATCGTTGGATCTTCATCTAACGGCCAAGATCTTATGTCAGGCGCTCCTTCAGGAGTTAAGCGGAGGGGGCGGCAGGATGGGAATGGTTAGGATGTTGCCACGTGGCACCATCCTGACTGTCCATCTTCTTTGTGTTGTAGATGGTGCCACAGAGTTAGATTGGATCATTTTTTATGCCATTAGACTACGATCGTCCATCTGAACCCATCTGTGCGGTCGAATTTGTCATCGAAGTGCGGATTGGCACCATCTTGGCTCTTGATCTTTAGGCTTCCTCGGTCTCTATCTAGTGCTACGGATGTCCGATCAGGCGATCTTGGAGTCGTTAAACTCCAATCGTCGCCCTAATCAAATCCATACAATTGGATCTTTGATCGAAGGCCCTGATTAAAAATCGCCCTATCCCTGACGATGAAAGGAGACAATTACTATACAATTTATACAACATGACCTAAATGCATGATTATGTATGTTATGCAATATTTACAATGTATGATGCTAATATGATAGTAAGAACATGCATTAATTGACATTTTTGGCTATTTAGATGTATGCACATCATTTGGAGATAAATGTCATAAAAGGAGCACAATTTGAAAAAGAAAGAAGAGATGGTTATTAGTTAAAGATTAAGGAATTGATTTAATTCTAGACTAAATCAAAAAGAAAGAAAATGAAAGACAAAAGGTGCTAAGTGACAAAAAGAGATTAGTATGAACATTGATCTTAGGCCTCTTGGGTTGTGATTTTAGGCTTAAAAATTCAAGTATCCATTAAGATCTAGATAGTCCTCAAGAGGCTAGGGAAGATGTGAAGCTTAAGTATTAGGTCTAAGGGTTAGGGATTATTCGGCCATATTAACTAACCTCCGATTTGCGGGACTTGGTAACCTAAGCACCCCAATCCACACAGTCAGATTCAGTGCGCTTAATTATCAAAATCTTGCAAATGCGTTAAGTCTATTCTGAAAATGCTACCTAGATTAGGAGCAGTTGATCAACACAAGTTGATTTGGAAGGGTTCTCAGCATGGAGATGCGGGAAATTCCCCTTGAAGATGCGAAATAACATACCGTCTCCTCAGTTCTTGTCTCCTAGGATATCTAAATATCCTACTGGGGGCATGTAAGCACCTTGTGCTGGTTCAGATGCCATGGGTGACATTATCACGAAATTTCGATTGCTAGGGTCTGGATTTAGCTACAGAATGCCATGGGTAGGATTCTTGAAATCTCAAAAGCCAGGGTTCTGGGGGTTACCATGGGTGGTGCTATCTCGAAGCATCGATTGCCAAGGACTCTTTAAGGATTGATGGTAGGAATTAGGAATCCGATACAGACTGTGTTGTAAAGCCAATCCGAAGCTAGAAATAAAAAGAAAAGAGAGAGAAACTCTCCAAAAACAAAAAAATTCTTCTGTCTCTCTCTTACAAAAATGTATTGCAAACTGAACCAGGGCTAAAACATGTTACAAGCACGGGTGCTTTAATTGCGGAGTTCAATGAACCTTAGGTTAATTCTTTTGGGCCTTAGAAACCTTCGCGACGGACTGAGGCTAGAGCTGGGCAGGTCCGGATCTTGGTTTGTACTTGAGTACCTCTAGGCCTACTATTGACATTCTTACCAAATCTACAAAAGAAAGCACACATCAAAGTTCTAAGCATAAAAAGGCATGGTTTAGAATTTAAGTTAATTCCATGAGATTTTTGCTAAGGGACTAGCAAAAGCTAGGCATGGGGTATGATGGGAATACCATCATGAGTCATAACTAGCTCGATTTGATCTGATTAAGTGATGGGAACACCATCATGAGCCATAACTAGCTCATTTTAACCCAATGAAGAGAATAAATGCTCTTACATAACTAACTGAAGGTTATAATTCATTGCATAACCATTCTAAGAGGAAAATAAGAAACAAGGGGTAAAAATATAATTTTACCAATACAGCACAACCATGGGTTTTCTTAAGGGCTAAACAAAGGTCAAATGATCTTAATAAGATAACAAGTGGGTTGGATTCGACAGAAAAGGGTTTGTGTGTATTCTATGAATTAAATGACTTCTTGAAATCTTAAAAACAGACTCACTTAATTAACCAAGGTTTTGGTCAGGATAAAATTCACCTAAACCCTCTAAAAATCATAGAAAAATATCCTCTAGGGTTAAGTACATTTAATTTGGCCATTGGAACCCATCTTGACCTAAATTGGGGTCTTAGATAGATATTTGCCCTAATTTAGATTTTTACATAAATTACCCAACCAAACATGGTCAAACCCAAAATTCAACTTCACCATTGGGTTCCTTAGGTCCAAATTAGGTTTGTACCAAAATTTGGACCTAAGGGGAACTCATCTTGACCAAATTTGTAAAAGGGTCCTGCTTGATTACATTTCTACCCCTAACTTTCAAAAACCCCTACAAACAACCCCCTAACTTTCTCGTCATCTTCGCAAGTAGGTCTTTACACCATTATCGCGGAGGAATCCTACTCTGACAACCTTCAACTTGGAAGTTCTCCTTGATTGCTTGCAGGATCTCTTCCAAAATTAGAAGGAAGATCCTCTGAGAAATTCCCTATAGTATGAACCCATCCATAAGCCCTGATTCCTTCCCAATCTCTCATGCGAACACATGAGAGATTTAGGTCTTTTAAAGCTTCCATCTCCAGTGGAACTTTCCTTGCTTGGAAGCTTGGCTTCCAAGCATAAATCCCTCAAGCTTCCAAGCATAAATCCCTCTCTAATGACTTATTTGAGAAGCCCTAGATCAAAACTGAACTCAGCTTGAAATTGGGCCAGTTCCCCCTCTATTCCTCTCTCCCTCGCTGGCCACAACCCTCCATAAGCTTCGGCGGCCTTTTCCTCACTCTTTCGTCGCCCAACCACAGTACTAATGGCGGGCTTATCTCCCTTTCCATCTCCCACATCGTGCAATACCGGTCGACGCCGTCTCTACCCTGTCTTCGCCACTGCCTCATCTATGGAGGCTTCGTCTTCCCCACGTCCAGCAACCATACTGGCATGGGATTCTTGTCCTTTTCGTCCCTTAGAGGTAGGTCTTAGATTCCCTCTCTCTCACACTTTCTCCCCCTCTCTTTATTTCCAAAAACCAACCACCGACGCCACCGAACACCTTCAGCTCCTCCATCTCCGGCAATACCTCCAGCAAGGTGTTTCCATCTCTACACGCCTTCATCCACCTCGCTGACCACCCTATGACCTCTGCCTCATCTCCATGATCACTTCCCCTCACTCCACTCACCGCGCCACTAACCCAAACACCTCACCGAACACACCCACTCACACGCACACAGCATGCCCTAGGCACGCCACCACAGCCACCCTCGCTCAACGCCAAGGTCACTGCTACATTCACCGGGCCACGGTGACCATGCTGAACATTCTGATGCGACCATAAGGCCCTTGTTCTTGATTTCAGGTAGAAGAACGATGACCGACATTGCTGTCGAAGCTTCGACTTGCTGTTGTTGCTCCAGGTCCTGCTCTGCTCCAAGGGATAGCCCCAGGCTGTGCGCAATCGATGCCCGCATGCATCTAAGCCCTCAAGCGAAGGCTCCAGCTGTCGTAGACCCTTCAATTTGGCCAACACCCTGCTGCTGAGGTGCACGAAAGGAATGTGGGACATTTAGTCCCACCTTGGAACTGGAAAGGTGTCTTCATGTGCATAAATTGTAAAAGTGAAGTAGGCTCTTCGCCTCCAACACTGAGGGTGAGGTCCTCCTCCCCCCTTCACCAGACTCGTCTACGACAGAACCCGCGGACTTAGCTGACCCGACTACCCGACCTGACCTTATGCTCCTTGCTCACCACACACGCCGGTGAGCTTGGATCTACTTGTGAAGATGACAAGAAAGCTAGGGGGTTGTTTGTAAGGGTTTTTGAAAGTTAGGGGTTGTAATGTAATCAGACAGGACTTTTTTGCAAACAAGGTCAAGATGACTTCCCCTTAGGTCCAAATTTTGGTACAAACCTAATTTTGACCTAAGGAATCCAATGGTGAAGTTGGATTTTGGGTTTGACCATATTTGACTAGGTAATTTAAGCAAAAACCTAAATTAGGGTAAATATCTATCTAAGACCCCAATTTAGGTCAAGATGGGTTACAATGGCCAAATTGAAGGTACTAAACCCTAGAGGATATTTTTCTATGATTTTAAGAGGGTTTAGGTGAATTTTACTTTGACTAGAACGTTGGCTAAGTAAGTGGGTCTGTTTTTAGGGTTTCAAGAAGTCATTTAATTCATAGAGCACACACAAACCCTTTTCTATCAAATCCAACCAACTTGTTATCTTATTAAGACCATTTAACCTTTGTTTAGCCCTTGAGAAAACCCACGGTTGTACTGTATTGGTAAAATTGCATTTTTACCCCTTGTTTCTTATTTTCCTCTTAGAATGATTATGCAATGAATTATGACCTTTAGTTGGTTATGTAGGAGCATTTATTCTCTTCATTGGGTCAAAATGAGTTAGTTACGACTCTTGATGGTGTTCCCATCATACCCCCATGCCTAGCTTTTGCTAGTCCCTTAGCAAAATTTTAATGTTTTAACTTTGATTCTAGACCATGAAATCCTTTGATGCTCAAAAGTTGTGATGTGTGCTTTCTTCTGTAGATTAGGTTAGAATGCCGATAGTAGGCCTAGAGGTACTCAAGTACCAAGCAAGATCTGGACCTGACCAACTCTAGCCTCAGTTTGCTGCGAAGGTTTTTAAGGCCCATAAGAACTATCCTAAGGTTCGTTGGACTCCGCGATTAAAGCACCCATGCTTGTAATATGTTTTAGCCTCAGTTCAGTTTGCAGTGCATTTTTGTAAGAGAGAGACAGAGGAATTTTCTTTATTTTTGGAGAGTTTTCTCTCTCTTTTCTTTTTATTTCTAACTTCAAATTGGCTTCACAACACGGTATGTATTGGATTCCTAGTGCCCATCATCAATCCTGGAAGGGTCCTTGGCAATCGATGCTTTGAGACAGCACCACCCATGGCAACCCCCAGAACCCTAGCTTTCGAGATTTTGAGATAATCCCTCCCATGGTGTTCTGTAGCTAAATCCAGACCCTGGCAATCGACATTTCGGGATAATGCTGCCCATGGCATCTGAACCAGCACAAGGTGCTTACATGCCCCGATAGGATATGTAAATATCCTAGGAGATTGGCACCAAGGAGATGATATGTTAGTGCACATCTTCAAGGGGAATTTCCTGCCTCTCCACATTGGGAACTCATCCAATTCAACTTGTGTTGATCAACCGCTCCTAATCTAGGTGACTTTTTCAGAATGATTTGAATGTGTTTGCGTGATTTTGATACTTATGCGCACTGAACCAGACTGTCTATGGATTGGAGTGCTTTGGTTACCGAGTCCTGTAAACCAGAGGTCAGTTAATGAGGCTGAATACTCCCTAAGTCTCAGACCTAATACTTAAGCTTCACATTTTCCCTAACCTCTTGAGGACTATCTAAATCTTAGCAGGTACTGGAATTTTTAAGCCTATGATTATAGCCCAAGAGGCCTAAAATCAGCATTCCTACTAATGTCTTCTATGTTTCATTAGCACTTTTTGCCTTTCATTTTCTTTTTCTTGATATGGTCTAGAACTAAGTTAATTCCTTAATTTCTTACTAATGACTTTCTTTTCTTTTCATCCTGTGCTCCTTTTTGGCATTTTTAACTTTTCCGCTTTTCTCCTCAAAAAGGATGTGCCATCAAAATTTTCTCTCCTCTCATTTTTTTATTCTTTTTCATAATTTTTTATTTTTTTGGTATTTTTGGAATATGTGATTTTTTATGAGAGCCCTTCTGGACTTTGATTTTTGTATGTTTGCACTTTACCATTAAGTCATTAAATGCTCCTACATAACCGTTAGAGGACTGTAATTCATTACATAATCATTCTGAGGGAAAGATAAGAAACTAGGGTTAAAACTGCAATTTTACCATCATATCATGAACGCAGAATAACCACGGGTTTTCTCAGGGGCTAATTAAGGGTCAAATGATCCTAAAATGCTAACAAGTGGGTTAAAAAGATAGAAAAGGGTTTTCGCATGTTTTGAGAATGAAATGACTTCTGAAACCTTAAAAATAGACCTGCTTAATTAGTTGAGGTTATGGTTAGGATAAAATTCACCTAAGCCCTCTAAAATTCATAGAAAATATTATCTAGGGTTTGGTACCTTCAATTTGATCATTAAAACCCATCTTGAACCAAAATAGAGTCTTAGATAGACATTTGCCTCAATTTATATTTTTTCATAAATTATCCAGTCAAACGTGGTAAAAACCAAAATCCAACTTCACCATTGGATTCGTTAGGTTCAAATTAGGTTTGTAGCAAAATTTGGGCTCAATCTGAGATTGTCTTGACCTAGTTTGCAATTTGGTCCTATGTGATTCTTTTTTATCACATATGTGCTTAACTTTCAAAATTCTTACAAAAAGGCCCCTAACCTTTTCATCATTTTCACAAATAGGTCCATACCGCCATTTATCCTATTCCTACAAACTCTGATGACCTAAAATTGGTAAGTGCTCCTTGATTCCTTGACGAATCCCTCTTAGATTTGAAAGGGAAGTTCATCAAAGAATTCCCTTTTGAGCTAATTCCCACAACCTAAAACCTTCCCAATCTCTCATGTGAATACATGAGAGATTAGGGTATCCTAGAAATCCTATCTCCAGTGAAGCTTTCCAAGTTTGGGAAGCTTGCTTCCCAAGCTCAACACTACCTCTAAGGCCTATAAAAGGACCTCTAGATCAGGTCGTTCTTCCTACGCTCGAATTCAGCCTTAAACACCTCCAATTCCTCTCCTCTTTCTTGGTTGAATTGCTCCTTGACATCTGGCAACCTCCTCCATCTCTATTCTTCCTCCATTCACAATACCGGTAATGAAGTTATATTCCTCATCTTCTTCCGCATCGAGCTGTACCCGTCGATGCCCCTTTCACCGTCTTCCTCACCATTTCCTACCCACCGGACCTCCTTCCTTCTCTG
Organism: Thalassia testudinum; assembly: GCA_037157565.1. NCBI lineage: Eukaryota > Viridiplantae > Streptophyta > Magnoliopsida > Alismatales > Hydrocharitaceae > Thalassia > Thalassia testudinum. Next base: position 20,878,156 of record JAZHRO010000026.1, on the reverse strand, counting down.
GTGTCAGCCATACTGCAACTGGTGCCGTCTTCGTTCCCCTTCATCCACTACCTCTCTCAAACAACTCCTTAACTTCCCCTCATCACGACAGTACCATCAACACTCCGTTTCGACCCTTGCACAGTCATTCGCGATTCCATCTTCCATCTCACCGGCATACCTCCGAAAAGCGCTAACGGTTTCCACGCACTGCCAAACTGCCGTTTCCACAATCCACACCTCCGCCTCGACCTCAGGAGCAGAAGCCCTAACTTTGTTAGGACGATTGTCGCTCCGAACACCCTACCGAACAAACCCACATCCGACCACCCTCCACGAGGTCGATAGGCCTCATCACACACACACGCGCCATGCAACCACCACCGTTGCACTCGCCATGATTCGGTGATACTTCCTGAGCTTTCTGACGTGGCTGAAAGGCCTTCTTTGTGATTTTAGGTACCAGCCCCCTCCGCCATTAAAGCCAAGCTTCGAGCAAGCTCCAAGCTTGCTTCCCAGCCTGCAGCTCCAGGTCTTCGATCCCAGGTAGCACAGAATCCTTCCAGGAATGTAATCAAGGGGTCAATTGGAGTCGTTGACCACTCCTTGCACACAAATTGGACAAATTTCTCAGCAGCTGTGCACTTGAAGAAGGGGACTGAAGATAGTCCCACATTTTGCATTTTGGAGCAGCTGCGGTCTCATAAATTGTATTTGTGATATGAGCTTCTCGCCTTGTACACAAGGGGTGAGGTCCCTCACACCCCTCACTCAGCCTCGTTCGCGACACTGCCCCTGCGGATCTAGCCTGGTTCGATTACCCGCTTAAGCTATACACTCCTCGCTCACCACCCACTGCCGGTGAGCCTGGACCTGGGTGTGCTTTAGGTCCGATTACCCATATACCTGGCACTATTGAAGGCTCTAGGAGATCATGACCCAAGGAGAGAAAGAGAGGAGAGCTTGCACGGGGCAGGGGAGGGTTTTGCTCTCCTAAGAGTTGGCTGACACTTAGCCAAATTTGAGGATCCTTCCCCCCTATGTGAAGAAGAGAGTAGTTGAAGAGAAAGTAGAGAAAGAAGAGGAAGAGAAGAAGAGCCGCAGCAGTAGAAAAGTCTGTGTAGAAGAAGGAAAAGGGTCTAAGAAGGAGAGGAAGAAAGAAGACAGAGCCAAAGAAAGAGAAGAAACAGAAGGAAAGGAAGAGAAGAAGAAGAAATCAGAGAAAGAAGAAGAAGCAAAGCACTGTTCATCCAGACGTTTAAGACGTCTGATCATTCAATCAGACAACTAGCTTGAGTTGATTTCATACATAGTTATTGAAGTTTCATTTGATATTGTTGTAGGGAGTAATTTGTGATTCAAATCACCATTTTACTCCATTCTTTTTGCAGTTTGACACTTGACATTATTGCCACATTATTCTGAGTCAATTCCTGATTATAATTTCTTATCTCTATTGTTTAAAATTGCAATCTTGCGAATTGAATTCCTACTTGCTCCTATCAAACGACCTCAGACTTTTTCGAGTATAAATTTTATCTGTTTGCTCTAGATTTCGACTATACTGTAACACAACTATTTAAAACCCGATCTCAAGCGACTAATAAATATAATGAATACAACAAAAACTATAATCTTCTTCCTTCATATGCTATCTTGTTGCTTACATCGACAGATTCTTTTGACCTGTAATACTTCATAAACACATTAGATTTTAAAACAGTTTTGTTAACACCAAAGCACAGAAGAGAGATGGAACTAGGTTCCAATAGAGAAGAAAATTCTTAAGCAACTAAGGTAATCTAAAATATAATTAGAAGGTGTAGGAAGAATGTGGGAGAGGGAGGGGAAGGAAGAAGAAAGTGGAGGTAGGAAGAAGAAGAAGAAGGGAGGAGGAAGAAGCTTGGAGAAGGAAGAAGGTTGGGAGGGAGGAAGAAGATGCAAGGAATAGGTTTAGGTTTTTGGTACTTAGGATTAGGATTAGGGTTTACTTGAATTGTCTTCAATTTTTGGCCTCTGTATGTTCGAAATTGTAAATTGAACATAAAAGAAAAGTTGCAGCTCTTGAAATTAGATTTCAAATGCAAACTTAAATCACTCAATTTAAATTTAAAATGAGGAAGTTATGGTTTTAATACTAAAGATGTGTCCAGCTATCATGAATTTGGGGGTTAGGATTTGAATTAGGATCTTGGTTCGCTAGAATCATGGGATATAATTGAAACCTAATTAAAGTTATTGATTGCCACATTTAGATGATGCCAATGAATTTTTTTTGCAATTTTATATGTTGGAAATATTATGCAGCAAGTGGATAATGTATATGATTCTACAAGATATGATTAGGACCAAGATTGAACTAATGTCACTAGAGTGTAAACTAGGTTTTAAGATTAGGCTAGGAATGAAGGCTAAGGTTAGGATTAGGGTTAGGGGAGCTGAGGGGAGCTAGTTTAAGGTTAGGGTTAGGTGTTAGGATTAGCATTTTGGTTGAGGTTAAAATGGGTAGGTTCTGACTAAGGTTAAGGCTAGGGTTTTTATGACCTAAAAAGATTGTTCTCCTCTCAATTTTAGCTCTGGTGATTTGGATATCTGCTTCTTCTCCACATGAGTCTGAGTAGTGGATTCCTGCATAGACCAAGAGGTCAAATTAGCACAAAATAGGATCAAAATTATATTTTTGCCCTTAGCATGCAAATGTGCAATTATGCATAATATGACCAAAATGTAATGCAACTAATACCCAAAACCAATCAAAATAAGCATGTTAACATATCATCATTCTTACTTATCACTGGACCTATTGCATATCATCTTGCCCTACTATCGCAATTAGCTGACGTTCATAATGTATTCCGCATTTCCAATCTAAGTATGTCTTAGACCTAAGCCATATTATGAGTTACAATGATGTGTGGATCAAGCACAACTTGGCCTACCAAGAAAATACTATGCAAATCTTAGGCGGTATGGTCAAGCAGTTGACGAAGAAGGAAGTCCCTTTAGTCAAGTGCTTTGGTGAAGCCAGAGATACGAAGAGGCAACCTAGGAAACTTGCTAATTGAAGGCGGATATGAGAAAGCAATACCTAGAGTTGTTTGCTGGTTAATTCTGAAACCCTACTTTCATCCACTTTAAGGTTCTTATTCCTCTTTAAGGTTATTATGGACTTCTTGTTTACCTATTTTGCCTACACATATAACCTTACTTGAGTTTCGAGGGTAAAACTTCCTTTAGGCTTATTATTTCTTTTATAACCTCAAATCTAATTTTGAACCCATTTCTAGATTAAGCATGCCCAGACGAATTCATCGACACTTGTCAAATGCAAATCAGGTTAACATAGCTAGAAAATAAAGAAATGTGGGTTTTAGTCAAGCTTGGTCAACCCTCAGCAAAAAGTTACTTGGAATATGTTATATGTGGTATCATTGGGTTCCTCTTGATGCAAGCTTCCTAAAGAAATCGATTTCACGAAAATCCAAGTTGTGTAGTAAAAGTTATAAGCAAAATGCATCTATTAGTGTATGTAAATCTAAACCAAGGGTATTTTGGTCCGATTCCAAGTTTCCTTAATGTAAACCAGACCTAGAACCTATAAGCAATTGACTTAGGGATGTGTTTCATCAATATCAACCTTGTGTTTCTCAATTTTCAAGAGAGAGTGACAGATTGAAGAAAAAGAGGGTGAGAGAGAGAATGTCTTTTCTTTCTTTATCTTATGCCATCTACATGCATTGGGGGGGGGGGCGATGGGATGGTGTGGGGGGCATCAACAGCAATAATGACTTGCTACGGCACTTGTATCGTGGCCATCGACAGGGTCCATTGGCAACTCGCCGACAGTCGGCGTGAGCGACGAAGTTCAGCAAGAGGTCAGGATGATGCAACGGTTGTCGTGGCTACCGTTATGGTGGCATGTGATGGTGTGTGCACGCACTTGCACATGTGAAATAAGAAGAATAGTGAGGGAAAGAAGGGTTGCTGGGATAGTATCGAAGGCTGGAGTGGCCACCAGCAAGACGCAGCGATTGTTGCCAGCTATGTGATTGCCATTTGGCCTGAATTGGTGGTGGATTCTCCCTAACCATGCACATTGTAGGAGGTGAAGAAGGAAAAGGGGAAGATGGAGGTGTGACAGAAATGCCATTTTCGCGCATTTGAAAGTCGTCGAAAATCGTAGTATAGTCGCGCAAAAACGTTCGTCAAAAATATTGTTTTGTAAAATAACGAGACTGGAGTCCCGGTCGTTCATCTCTCGGAGGCGTGTTTCTATTTTTAAAATCAATCTTAAAGCCGCTCTACTTAATATTCTGGTGCGCAATATATAGGCGGTTAAAGAACAGGCACTTAAATCATGCAAATAAAATAATCATTCAGCTCATGGTGATTTCGAACACATAAAGAGAGATATATATATAAATGCATTTTCATTCATTCATTGGGGGAGAGTTGTTTGTACAGGAAATCTAGAGGAAAGCTTATACATGAATGCTTAAAATTAAATCTAGCTACCAGAAAATGATCGCATACAAGAATCGATGGGGGGATTTTGCATGCATCATTGGGGGAGAAATAAGACTACGCTACTAAGCAGTAAATAAAAGCAGTAAATATATGAAGAGCATAATCTAAATCTAGCAGAATGGAAGGGCATTCAGGGGTGGTCCCCGATGGCCTTTGAGTGGTTGAGAGAAGAAGGAGGGGCGGCCACTGGAACTTAGGCCGACCCTTGGAGAGAGGTTGGGGAGCTGATCCAGCTTCCTGGCGTGGAGATGGTGGCCTCCATGGTGGTGCTCAACTTGTGGAGGTGGAGTGGAGATGGAAGTGGCTAGCCCAAGTGGAATGCATGCCAAGGAAGTGAATGGGTGCCAATGGCCACCCATGGGGTCTTTTTATAGACCCAATGGAAGCTCTCTAAAGAATTATGGAATTCTCTAGAGAGGCCTATGGTGGGAGCTCGTGGGAGAGTGAGAGAGAGAGGGTGGATGGTGGTTTTTAGATCCACCAAATGTGGATCTAAAAATTGAATGGCTCTTGGTTGCTATTTTTGGCAACCAAGGCAACCAAACATGGTAGAGAGTTCTAGAGAACTCTAGGCTAGATATTTTTGTGTGGATGGTGTGTGTGGGTGTGTGTGGGTCGAAACTTAGGTGGCTAGGTTGATTAGGTTGGGTTCTAGTGGGTTTAGGTCAGGGTAGGTCTCAAATTATGGTTATAAACCCTAATTCACTAAGGTAAAGTGCAATTAAACTTAATAAAAGTTTAATTGGGTGTGTGGAAACTTAATTGAGAGTAAAACAACTCAATTAAGTCAGGTCTAGGTCAATTGGACTCTCACTGAGTCCAATTGGACAGTGTGTGCTGAGATCAGGGCTCAATTGGACTCAATGAGTCCAATTGAATAGGCTGATGGATTTGACTAAGATCCAAGTCAATTAGGTTTAGTGAGGACCTCATTAGGTCCTTAGGGAGGTCTAGAGGTGATGTACTAGGGTTAGGGCACCTTAATTTAGGTTCCTATGGGGTTGAAATTGGGTTTAGGGACCTAGAGATCCATGATCAAGGCTTAAATCTCAAAACATAAATTGGAGAGCAGTATCAGACGTCTAATTATATAATCAGACGTCTTATACTCAAAAATCAGAATCCCAGACTTATTGTCTGGACGTCCAATCATAGTCAGGAAGGATTTCGGGTTCTGTTTTGGGTATTCTGCAGAAATTTTATGTCTGACAAAGTGTCTGGACGTCCAATAACACTGCAGAAGTGGGTTTGAAGTGTGAGGGAGTTGGCTAAGGGTCCTGGACGTCTTAAAACTTCTCTGGACGTCCAGAGAAGGGTTGGAACTAGGGTTTTAGGGCTTCCTAAGGTGTTGTGACCTAATCTAAGGGTGGCTAAGGCTTGGGGAAGTCTCTAGGCTATCCTAGGGCTAGGATGGACCTATGCTCTTCACATTTTACTGCTTTATTTCTACTTAATAGAATAGAAAACCTTTAACCCCCTTACATTATTATTCCTACATCTAAACTAGGCCTTCTGCTCCTGCTCTGCTACAACTCCCGTTATTCCTGATCCAGCTTCAGATCCAGCTCCTGATCAGCTTATTCTCTGCAATCGACATAATGCACTTAATCAGCACATTATAGCATTATTTTATGCATAGCTAAAGGAAACCAGTAAAGATGCAGATAATGCGTATGCATGCATGAATAACCCTAACTTATGCTAAGTCCTAGCCTAATTTAGGTTAATTAAGACCTATGATTGCTGTGCAATCATACCCCCATGCCTAAATCTTGCTAGTCCCTAGCAAATGCAAGACTAAATTATTTATAGCAAGGGTCCCTAAGGGACTGGTTATTTTATCAAGTGTTTGCATAGAGATTTTTCTCCCTTTTGTTTTCATCCTATGCTCTAGAAATCCAGACAATCGTGAAGGTGAAGCTATGTAGCTTTTGCAACAGATTCGAGTGAAAACTAATACACCTCTAAAGCCTGTACTTGACCCCTAATAAAAATTCTAGTGGAATAGGTGGATTTCTTCCCTCAGGGTATTCAAGATATTTTATGAATTCCACCCTGGCTTTAGGCTTAGGTAGAGAATCTTTGAGGGAAAGGATTGCATATTTGGTGGCTCATTCTCACTTGGTGCTACATAGAGACTAGTACTATAGAATCCAGATTCCCGAATTACTAAGTAACTTAACTTAGAGAAAGACGAGAAAAACTATGCTCCCTTTTGATTCCTTTGTATTCATTCTCTCTTTTTCTTTTCTTTTATTTTTCTTAGAGCTCACAACCTCACCAGATTCACACATATGTTCTGTATTTGGTGGTCTCACTAGGCATTAACACTTTAATTGAGTTCTCATAACCCTAACACTAAGTCGGGATTCCTCTGCCAGTATTCGGGCGATCAGAAACACAAGAACAATAGGTTAAGGCCATATTTGGTGGAGCCCAATTTTATTTGGTGGTATTGCCTCCATGAAAACTAAATATTCACAAACTCTTTTGTTCTTCATTAAAAAAAAAATTTTCTTCTTTTTCTTTTTTCAATTTTTCTTCCTTTTCATCATTTTTTTTTTTTTAGCATAGCACAACTGGCATACATCCATGAATTTTATTAAGGAGGCATTATTGGGGATTGGTGGTACTCAAGAGACATTGGGTGGCTTATTTGGTGGAAGTGCCTACTCACGGCACCGGGAGAGACGGATAGGACGGCGTATTTCTGACCTTGACATCAATACCCTCCTTCAGCCGAGGATTCCATAAAGAATGGTCGTAACCATCCACCTTAGCCCTAGTTTTATGAAAACTCGCTCTCCGCGTATTTGCCTTATTCGGTGGCTCTCAAAATTTTGCACAAAAATGTATACGCGGGAATCGAGAGCGAAAACTATGTCTAATCTCAGAGCATCATCACCTAATTATCTAGGATTCCAGATTCCTGGCATTAATCTTAGAGCACCAGTACACTCTACTCTTATCTCACACTATTTGGTGGATTTTTGGAGGAAAATCTGCCTGACTCCCAAAACATTGTCCAAGGGTTCAGGAAAATAAGCACCACTTCTTCTTGACAAACTGAAGACGTTTATCAGCCTTCACCGTGAATCCATTGCAAATTCTACGTGTGTGAAAAGTTGTACTGGATTCTAGATTACAGGAATCAATTAAAGGATAAAATCCCTAATGCATTCTCTTAATAAAATAATCTTATTCATGAATGCAATATCTATATATGCTATAGACATGTAACCTCATATAATTTGTACTTCGTGAATTTCCCGTATCGGGTTACAATCAGCTTGACCCTAAATTTAGAACAAATGGTGAGCGGTTGAGTAGGAATTGGTTATTACGAACGATTTCTAACTCCAATGCGAGCATTGGAGGTGGAGTCGGTTGTTCTTTTATTTAAGGTCCTAAAGTACGTTTTGCATGCAGCTCCGAGGTTTTCCTAAGTGTTGGCATAAATTTTTTTTTTTTCAGTTTTTCTGTATCTACCCCCCCATGCCTAAGTTCTTGCATGTCCTCATGCATGAATATAAAAGAAAATAAATGCTACAGGGAGAGAATGGGTAGAAATCACCTGTAATTGCTCCTGAAATTATATTCAGCACTGGCCAACCTGTTAATATGCAATATAAAAGTGAAATATGCTAAAACAAAAATATGCTATGTATAAAAATGGTTATGTATTGATGATGGTGGAATGGTATTTATATGTGCTGAGTTTAATGCCTCCAGCTGGGCGAGCACTCAATCAGATGTATCAATTCTTGCATAGGAGCCGGTCAAAATTAAGAGAAAGATATGCTCGTATGCTCCCAGAATCAGTGGTCTGGAGATACGAACCAGCTAATTGTGCACCCCTACTCCAAAAAGTCTAGCTATAAGAAAGTGTGGAGTGGTAGTGGAAAATAGAGGATAATCAGAGGTGGGATCATGATGTTGATTTAACTGATTTATCATGTCCCACAATTCAACAGGAAGTTGCTGAGGGAGTAGATCAACATGTATCTCAGAACTAGAATCTGAGTCATAGGGATCCTCATAATGATAATTGACATCAAAGATCATGCCCTCTCCAGGCTTTGGGTCATATGGGGGTATCCGTGAAAGTAGAAGATCTGTGGGGAGGTCACTGAAATCCTCATCAGAAATTACTTCGTCCTCATCAGTACTCATCTCTAATTCATCAGAGGCTGTCTCTTCAGGCTCAAGGTCGAGCCACTGACTAGGATGGTAGGTGCATCCCCAGCTCATTCCGCTCGAAGCTTCACCCTGATATGCATTGGGCTCCTCAGTAATTCCTACCTCAGGTAGCATATTTATTTCTTTGTTCGAGTTATCCATAGCTACTTCTGGTTTTTGGATGTTAGGATCAAGGATAGAAAGTGTCATCTTAGAATGTCTAATATCCGAATTAGGGATGTAGGTGAAAGAAGAGTGCAGATCAGAAGATGTTGGCTCTAGCACAGGTTCACCTACAATGGGAAGTGGCCTAGATTGATCAGTAGTGTCGCATGTAATGCTTGCCTCAAGATCCATATCCTCAATTGGATGTACTTCCCTTGTCTCGATTGGGTCATCTAACCCGATAGGTGTCTCCCAGGATTCAGGATAATCTGATTGTGGCTCAGTCCTGGAGATATCAGTCCTTTCCTCCTCAATTTCAGATGAACCCATTCGGTATACTTCTTGCTCCTATCTCATATCCATGCTAGATTCTTTTTCCCTTGAGTGATCTTCGGGCATCTGCTCCCGAGAATCTTCTGTGTTCTTCCGACGTAGTTGTTTCAGATTCTTCGAGGTCTTCAATGCTATTTTCCACTTGATATCTCAAAAGCAATAGTTCTTGAGTTTCCCGATTTTGTCCAATTTGCCTTGTTATCTCTGCTATTTCCTGAAGGAGCTCCATCACGGCTTGATGCGGAATCTGGCTTTGTCTTTGGTTCGGCTCAATGATAGCCTGGATTTCGCATAGATAGGATGCAGCCTTTTCCTTAGCACTCGTTATAGCTCTTTGTATTCTATAATGTGGGCGCATATGCACCGGTAGCTCTTCATGGGTTCCAGGGGGTGAATCAGGTCTACCCATGTTCCATGGGTGAGAAGTAGGAGTATGAAATCCATATCCTGGGTTATAAGATGCGATCCTTTGAGGGACCGACTGGTATGGGTCATAATATCCAGGGTTAGGATATGGGTTAACCATTTCGGTAACCCGAGGAGAAGGATCAAGCGAAGCGAAAAGTCATCTTTGCCACCTTGGGTTCTGATCCCAAGGTTGAGCTGATTCAGTGACCCGAGCTCTCAGATAAGCTTGTGGGTCCAGCTCTTCTGGATCCTGATTAGGTCCAGATCCAATGTTAGCCATTGCGGCTCAGCAGAGAGAAGGAATGGAGAGAGAAGATGGTCCGGGCGAGGTGACTCGCCTCCTTGGGAGTGGCTCCCAAGGTCCAACCAAGTGAGGTCAAAGTGACCTCCTTCCGTGCATACACCACCCAACCCCTGGGTTGGTGTAGCCACGCAGAACAAGGCTAAGGCCCTGTCAATCAAATGGTCCTTATAAATCAGGTGATCAGATTTTTTGTTATGGATTCAAATTCCTGAAGATAAGTTCGTCGTACAACCAACTGAACGTGAATCCTGCCTCTCAAGCTAACCCAGCCAGTCTGGTTACGAGGGGACTAAGGGGAAGGTTCTTCCTTTGGCTTACGCCTCCGGTTCCGTTGACCCCTGAGCCGCGGTCGTTTGACACTACCCCGCAGACTTAGTCACCAGGTTTGGCAAGAGAGATTAAACTCATTTAGTAGTACGACAACGAACTCGGGTTGATTTCATGTTTTAACATTAGTTTTTAACCCATTTTCTTCAGTGGGGTTTGTGGTGAGTGGCCCACAAGGTGACCAAGCTCACCGGCTAACTAGACTTGATTAATTCTAGGTTAGCCAAAAGTGTGGTCTCTATTTGTGACCCTAAAGGTTCAACCTAAGTTGCATGCACTTCTAGGGTTTTTTTCTCTATTTCAGTAGACCACAAGAATAATGTTGATTCTCTGATAGTAATTGGAATCCAATTAATTTTAAATTTTGCGAGTAGATTCCTTTTTCAATTATTTTTTTAGATAATATTTTTATAGAATTTTTACTATTTCAACTGAATTTTTAGAGAATTTTAAATATCAAGGGGTCAGATTTGGAACTTTGACCCCTGGACAGTTTCTTGCCTTGAAATAGTATCAAATGATCTTGACAAATTCGAAAAAAATATGAAAAATAAAGCCAATTTGATCAGCTTTCAAACCCCACCATTTTTAGTCAAAATAGATTTGCAGATTTCTCGGAATCGCTTTTTGAAATTTGAAAATTTTTGAATCTGGGTCAATCTGACCCCCGTGCACTTCGCGAATTTTTAAAAATTTTATATTTGCAGTATTTTCAAAGTAATGGTGGCATTTGAAAGATGGTTTGAAATTGAAGGTTTTTACCAAATTTTCGAATTTTTAGCTAACATATTTTCCAGCAATCGAATTTTAAAGTGAGATTTGAAATCTGGGCGAAAATCAGAAGGTGGTGGAAAAGCTTTTAAAGAGGTTTGAATTTGAAATTCAAGCCTTCACCAAAGAAGCTTTTTTTTTTATTTTTAATCTTTTGCACTTTTTTTTATTTTTTTATCTCAAAAAAAAGAATTTTTCAAAAAATTCAAACGGAAATATCTCTTTTTTTTTCTCTTTTTTTTTCTAACCTAGATTCAAAAGGAAACCTAATCTAGATTTTTAAAAAATTTTTTTTCTTTTTGATTTTTTTTCTTTTCCATGAAAATGAGAAAAATCTTTTTTTTTTTTTTACAAAAGAAATTGCAGGAAGTAGATCTAGTCCTAGGGTTCAGAAAATAAACCTACTCTAAGAGAATGTGATGTGCACCTGACTTTCTTCGCTGCGCTCGACGTGTGCGTAGATCCCATTTTTCTTCTGTGTTCCTGCACATCAAAAATGAAGTAGAGGCAGATTTGTCAATGATAAGTAAAAGATTGAAATTAATAAAAGTGACGTTGCCTCCCCGGCAACGGCGCCATTTGACAGAAATGCCATTTTTGCGCATTTGAAAGTCGTCGAAAATCGTAGTATAGTCATACAAAAATATTCGTCAAAAATATTGTTTTGTAAAATAACGAGACTGGAGTCCCGGTCGTTCGTCTCTGGGAGGCGTGTTTCTATTTTTGAAATCGATCTTAAAGCCGCTCTATTTAATATTCTGGTGCGCAATATATAGGCTGTTAAAGAATAAGCACTTAAATCATGCAAATAAAATAATCATTCAGCTCATGGTGATTTCGAACACATAAATAGATATATATATATATATAAATGCATTTTCATTCATTCATTGGGGGAGAGTTGTTTGTACAGGAAATCTAGAGGAAAGCTTATACATGAATGCTTAAAATTAAATCTAGCGACCAGAAAATGATCGCATACAAGAATGGGGGGATTTCACATGCATCATTGGGGGAGAAATAAGACTACGCTACTAAGCAGTAAATAAAAGCAGTAAATATACGAAGATCATAATCTAAATCTAGCATAATGGAAGGGCATTCAGGGGTGGTCCCCGATGGCCTTTGAGTGGTTGAGAGAAGGAGGGGCAGCCAATGGAACTTAGGCCGGCCCTTGGAGAGAGGTTGGGGAGCTGATCCAGCTTCCTGGCGTGGAGATGGTGGCCTCCATGGTGGTGCTCAACTTGTGGAGGTGGAGTGGAGATGGAAGTGGCTAGCCCAAGTGGAATGGATGCCAAGGAAGTGAATGGGTGTCAATGGCCACCCATGGGGTCTTTTTATAGACCCAATGGAAGCTCTCTAGAGAATTATGGAATTCTCTAGAGAGGCCTATGGTGGGAGCTCGTGGGAGAGTGAGAGAGAGAGGGTGGATGGTGGTTTTTAGATCCACCAAATGTGGATCTAAAAATTGAATGGCTCTTGGTTGCTATTTTTGGCAACTAAGGCAACCAAACATGGTAGAGAGTTCTAGAGAACTCTAGGCTAGATATTTTCGTGTGGATGGTGTGTGGGTGTGTGTGGGTGTGTGTGGGTCGAAACTTAGGTGGCTAGGTTGATTAGGTTGGGTTCTAGTGGGTTTAGGTCAAGGTAGGTCTCAAATTAGGGTTATAAACCCTAATTCACTAAGGTAAAGTGCAATTAAACTTAATAAAAGTTTAATTGGGTGTGTGGAAACTTAATTGAGAGTAAAACAGCTCAATTAAGTCAGGTCTAGGTCAACTGACTCTCACTGAGTCCAATTGGACAGTGTGTGCTGAGATCAGGGCTCAATTGGACTCAATGAGTCCAATTGAATAGGCTGATGGATTTGACTAAGATCCAAGTCAATTAGGTTTAGTGAAGACCTCATTAGGTCCTTAGGGAGGTCTAGAGGTGATGTACTAGGGTTAGGGCACCTTAATTTAGGTTCCTATGGGGTTGGAATTGGGTTTAGGGGCCTAAAGATCCAAGATCAAGGCTTAAATCTCAAAACAGGAATTGGAGAGCAGTATAAGACGTCTAATAATATAATCAGACGTCTTAAACTCAAAAATAAGAAGTCCAGACTTGTTGTCTGGGCGTCCAATCAGAGTCAGGAAGGATTTTGGGTTCTGTTTTGGGTATTCTGCAGAAATTGGACGTCTGACAAAGTGTCTGGACGTCCAATAACACTGTAGAAGTGGGTTTGAAGTGTGCGGGAGTTGGCTAAGGGTCCTGGACGTCTTAAAACTTCTCTGGACGTCTAGAGAAGGGTTGGAACTAGGGTTTTAGGACTTCCTAAGGTGTTGTGACCTAATCTAAGGGTGGCTAAGGCTTGGGGAAGTCTCTAGGCTATCCTAGGGCTAGGATGGACCTGTGCTCTTCACATTTTACTGCTTTATTTCTACTTAATAGAATAGAAAACCTTTAACCCCCTTACATTATTATTCCTACATCTAAACTAGGCCTTCTGCTCCAGCTCTGCTACAACTCCTGTTATTCCAGATCCAGCTCCTGATTAGCTTATTCCCTGCAATCGACATAATGCACTTAATCAGCACATTATAACATTATTTTATGCATAGCTAAAGGAAAGCAGTAAAGATGCAGATAATGCGTATGCATGCATGAATAACCCTAACTTATGCTAAGTCCTAGCCTAATTTAGGTCAATTAAGACCTACGATTGCTGTGCAATCAAGGTGGCGGATGGCTCGTCGAAGGCTGATGAGGGTAGTTAGAGTCAACTGGAGGCTGATGGGGTGCCACGGTGGTCAACCGAACAGATGGGCGGCAATGGTTGTCCTCCCTGCATGTAGATGTGTAAAGAAGAAAGCGGAGAAAGGTGCGTAGCGAAGGAGTTGAGTTTGGGAAAGAAAATTGTGTGATAGAAATTACTTGTTTTCATTATTGTGCACCAATCATTGTGAAGGGTGCCTTATTTATTAAGATCTAATGGTTGGTGTTATTCCACGTGGATTGAGGCCATTTAGAACTCAATTCCAAATGATCCAAGAGCTAGTCTTGGGACATTCAAGTGTACTATATGGTTGGATCGGGTGATTTTTGCTCCAATTTTTAGGATGCCATCAGAGGGGACATATGTGCTCAATTGACATCCTGGAGTATGCATGAGCTTGAAGGTAGCACGGAGTGACTTCACTTAGATTTCTTCTCCATGTGGCATGGGATGTCATGTTCAATAATCTATTTTTCTTAGATACTTACTATATCGCATATTTCCATCTTCTCATACTAAGTATTGGGCCATACTTGAATATTAATTGTCTATATATCTAGCACTTGATTATCAAATGTGATATTTGGAATTTTATATAAATGACGGCTAGACAAATCGATTGGTTATGATTCAATTAATGAATACGAGGCCATGTTTAAGGGAGTCTAAGTGGTGAATTGTATACCTATTTAGCATGTGATGAGCATACTTAATTATGGTCTAACATGCTTGGTTATATTAGTTTTGTAGCATTAGTTGCATTAGAATTAGGACGTTTTATATAAGTGAATACATGGATTTTAAAATTAGAATTACATAGAGTGGTGAGTGGATTCTCTAGAAACCCTAGGATGAGGTGACATGGCGATGGAGTCAAAGGAGAGGAAGAAGAGGTTTGAAGGGTCTAGAGATCCAAGGGCTGGCACCGAAGGGATCGAGAAGGTTTGGTCTCGTTTGTTCTTCGTCAGGGGTGAGAAGGTAGAGAAAGGTGGTGGTATGGAAGAAGAGGAAATGTAGAGATAATATGTTACAGGTGTAGAAGGAGAGGCCACATGGTCACTACTTTCAAATCTCCAATCCTTTGTCTGGCATGCGGAGGATTGGGCCACAAAAAGGATGCTTGTAGGGGAATGGGGTCCACCAGTCTAGGCGGAGCAGCACCATGAAAAGTTTTAAAAAAGAAGAAATCTCACCCTCCTCCTCTGCTCGAAGAGTTCAATCATGTTCTCGATGTGGAGATTCCTCTATCCAAAGATGTCAGCGACTCAGAGATGACCTTGCGAGGAGCTCTGATTGGTGAGGCCATGACGGGGACTATATCTTTCACACAAGCCCAGAAGCCGGTGAGTACCTTATCCCTATCCTCTAAGAGGTGGAAGATAGCGATGTTAGGTAGATCGCATTTCTTGTTGTTTGGTTTGGGCATGATAGGTGTAGAAAACCTCCATTTTCGCACGAGCGTTTCTGAAGGGCTGACTATAATGTGGAGGGTTGTTTCACCTTTTGATGGGGTGATACAGGAACACCCTCCTCAGTGAGCACAAGAGTGAAGGGGAACTTTGGAAATTAGGGAACTCCCTCTACATCTGAGAGTCAATAGCGTGGTTGAAAATGTAATATCTAGCTTTGCAGCAATAGTAGAAGGAGCAAGCGTGGGACTACAGGGGGAGATGGGTGATCCATATTAGTAGATGTAAAGCTAACCCAGGGTGGACAAGTCCCCAACAAAATAATTCTTTTATATGGAGAAAGCTCTTGGCCTCTTCGTACGAGATTTGTCTATCACCATGGTGAGAAACAAGAGCAAGCAGGAGAGAGATCACATGCAGAAGTAGTTGGGGCCCAAGGGAGTACCTTTGAAAGCTGGTTGAACCAAGAAAAATGTCTTGAATTGAAGAAGAGGAAGGGATTCCATGGCTCTGTTTCGCAAGATGAGCCCATGGATGGGCCTTCTCAAAATCAGCAGGTGTTTTTCCAAAGCTTTCATTGAGTTTTAAGGAAATGCATTGTAGTACAGTTGACAAATAGCTCTCAAACTGATACAATTTAAAACTCAGAATCTACAATGGAGTCCGAGGTCAAACACAGGGAGCAAATGTGGAATTCATAACATTAATCGCATTTAGAATAAATAAGCACAATTAATTGAGCATTCAAGTAGATATTTAATGAATAATAACCTGTAACATTAGTTATTCAATGAAATCTAATGTATTTAGAGACAAAAAAAATTGAGAGAATCTAAAAAGTGGTGATTTAAATCACCAATTAAATCCTCTAATTAAGCATGCATCTCATAATCAATTTAACCTTAACCATAGTACTTAAATAATGCAACAGTATCTCAAATAATGCTCAATAAGGTGACAGACTTTCCTTCCAGATGACTTAAAGTGCACAAGGCTCTCAAAGCATTGTTCTTTATTTCACTTCTTCTTTCCTTCTTCTCTTCTCTTCTTCTTCTTCCGACCTTCTGCACAAGCCTTCCTTCACTTCTTTAAAGCTTCTCCTTTTCTCTAAGGCTTTCTCCAAGCCTTCTTTCCTTCCTTCACAGAGCCTAAGTGTTAGGTGTTTTAGCACAAGGCATGCACTTGGAGCAGAACCACAGAGAGCAAAACCCTCCCCCGCTCTCTCACAATTCCCTCTTCTTCTCTCTAAGTTAGGTTTATAATTGGATATTTGGGTAATCAGATCTGGGCATAGGGACCAGGGCTAACCGATGTGAGAGGTAGTCGAGGAGTGAGCGGTTGAGTGAAGAGGGATCCAACTCCTCAGCATCTTGGGCAATAAGTTCAAGACACAAAATCAATTTATCTACAGTCGCAGGCTCAGCAACCTATGATGTTGGAGTAATCCCATTGATTTCTTCTTCGCACATCTGCAGCAAAGGTGAAGCCCTTCAATTGCGAATGCTGCTACTGTTGGGAAGCCAATTGGAGACGTGGTTCGTGTCGTGAGGTGAAACTGCATCTCCTGATGCTAGAGGTAGATGGTTTGGCAACTGAAGGACTGGGAACGAAGGTGGAGGTTGACGGAGAGGTTTTCGCTTAGTTGTGATAGCAATAGAGGATATGTCGTTGTAATTAATGTGGTGGAAATCTCTCAATCAAAGATTAACATAGATATGAATTTAAACCACAATATAGGATGTCGTATCCACAGGGAGGAATAGACCAATAAATTCACAAGAAGAGGAATATAATGTTCACAGACACTTTCGCGACTTTAATGCAAGGAATATGCTAATTTAAACGGAGCTTGCAAGTTTCCTAAAAAGTTCAAGGTTATTTACGCAATTTTCACGTCAGGAATTAAGCTAAAAAATTATGCATATGATGCATGTGTAATGGCATATCATATAAATTCAACTTGTATGCAAATTTGATTTGAAATTCAATGTAGAATCATGCACATAACACAAGTGAAGTAATTTCAGGAAAGTATGAGTGCATCAATGTAATGTGGCCGGAATAAAATATGAATATATAATTGGAAATGGCATTAAATGTAATTATTAATTGAGAAGAAAATAGAGGATTTCTCCTCTTCTCTTCCTCGCGTGGGTGGTCGTGCACGGTTGACGGCGAGAGTCGACGGGGTGGTGCACCTCGACGAGGGCTATGCAACGGTGGTGACGCGCGGCCGGGCAGAGGAGAATGGCCGCCGGCCTATTGGCTGTTGGAAGAAGACAGCCATGCGTGGAGAGGATGGCATCACTGCTGCAACCTGTGCGCCTGCACGATGGGCGCACGTGTAGCCAAGGCGTGCAGGGCGAGCGCAGCTGGAGTGGCCTACGGGTGTGGCGCCTGCAGTCTTGGTGCAGGGCATGGTGCATGCAATGCTGGAGGGTGAGTGAGGGCAGTGAGCGCCTGCGAGCATGCTTGCAGGGTGCGACTGGGGTGGCTTGTAGGCATGGGTGTGCACAGTGCACGCTTGGTCCACAATATCTGCCCTCTCCACGGTGGAGGTGGAGATAATTCCCCGCCAGGGGGAGAAGAAGATGGCGATCTTTCCTTTGCTCCCTTCCCCTTAACTCCTCTCCCCTGCGCCAATTAAGGGATTTTCAAATCCCTTACTAATTTTGGCCAGCGGCTATTGGGGGTGTTGAGGCTGTAGGTAGAGATATTGGGGGGGGGGGGAATATCTTTCCACCCCCTGTTCTTTTCCACAATTGATCCTCCTCCCTCTTCTTTCCGATTATTAGCCTGATAGAGTAGATTAATTGTAGAAGATGAGTGCCCTATTGCGGGATCCTGCATGAAATATAACTATATAATAAGCAATAGAAGACATGTAAACTTAAATATTGACACATGCAATCATTTAATGAACAAATGTGATTATTAACAAACATACAATGTTAGAATTGAATTACTTAGGCGTAATAATAGTCAATTAAAATGGACTCATCAAATATCCCCATGCCTAAGATTTGCTAGTCCCTAGCAAAAAATGAAAAATAATAGAAGTAATCAGAAGATTTCACCTTTTCTTACTTCAAAACTTTAGAGATCCAGACAAATGTGACGTGATAATAGGCTAAGTAACAGATCCAAGTGAAAAAGTCAATTCGCATTGGGAGTTCGTACTTCACCCCTGGTAAATATTATTGTCGGGATAGGCATCTACTTCCCTTGGGGATAAAGCAGAAGATAATCTGTAATTTGACCCCAGCATTTGGCTTAAGTAGGAGACATCGAGTTGAATGGATTTGTATTTGGTGGCACACACTCATTTGGTGCTACATGTAGTCTAGTACTACGGACTCTAGATCTCTAGACTATTAGACAAGTCAACTCTAAGAGAGGCTAAACAACTGTGCTCTCTTGATGTTCCTCGGTGCTCACTCTTTTCTTTCTTTTCTTTCTGAGATCACAAATCTCGCCAAATTCAGTAATTGTACTCACTGCTTGGTGGCCTCACATGGCATCCACACTTCAATTAAAGTCCTAATAACTCTACAACTAAGTTAGAGTCCTCAACTAGTATTTAGGCGATCAGAAATACAGAAAGGTAGGTACAGGTCATATTTAGTGGAATGCGATAAGTGTTTTTGTTGCCTCAGAAATAATGTTACAATGATAACCCTAGACTCTTCTCCTTTTCTTTTCTCTCTTTTCTTCTTTTTTGTTTCTTTTTTTTTTTTTTGCAATATAACTGTTTCTTCTTTTTCTTCTTCTTTTCCTTTCTCTCTCTCTTTTTTTTTGTATTAACATAACACGACACAGACTTTTTTTTATGAGGCATTATTAGGGATGAAGATGGTCAAGAGGATATTGTGTGGCTTATTTGGTGGAAGTGCCTATTCTCGGCATCGGAAAGGAATGGATGGGACAGGTATATTTCTGACCTTTGACACTATTACCCTTCTTCAGTTGAGGACCCTATGAAGGACGGTCGTAACCATCCACCATCGTCATAGCTTTATTAAGACTCAATCTCTATGTATCTGCCTTGTTTGGTGACTCTCAGGAATTCACACAAAGTACGCACACAGGAACAGAGAGCTAAAACTATGCCTAACTCTGAAGCATCATCATCTAATTGTCCAAAACTTAAGAGTCTTTGCACTAGACTCAGCGCACCAATAATCTCTCTACTTTCTTCTCACAAATATGAGGTGGATCTACTAGAAGATAGTATGCCTGACTCCCTATTAACTGTCCAAGGGTTCAGTAGACTACAAATGCTTATTGGTTTTCCTCAAGGATCCATTACCAAGTCTACGTGCACGTGAAATAAATGTACTGGATTCCAAACTTAAGAAATAATTCAAGAAGAAAAGCCTCCAATGATAAAGATATTTTGCTAGGGACTAACCCATTCAGCTCAAGGAAAGTGAATTTTTTTTATTATTATATGCTAGCCTAAATGCATGAATACTTCCTAAAATGCAAAATGCACCCCCCATGCCTAAATCCTACAATGTCCCCATTTTAAAATAAAAATAGGGGGAGAAAGGAAAGAAATCACCTGACAACGGTGTTATTTAGAACGCTGGGTTGCCTCCCAACAAGCGCTGCATTTTCTGTCAGCAGCCAGGCTTAGAAGGAACCTGCAAGTCTGGTTCCAGACAGAAAAGGTTAGGCCCTAAAAATATGCATAACAATGCGGGCTTAGAAAATAGGTGGCCACGGATGTTGGCGAGCTGATGATGCAACGTAATCCCAAATGCTCGCCAGAAGATATGAAAGCGAAGAACCTCATTGGCTACCTTGGGAGGTCTAGGAATAACAAAAGGAATATGAAAAGGGACCTCGCAAAACGGAATAAGTGGAGGATAACAAGGATCCTCCAAAGCAGGATAGGTTTTAAAAGATATAAACATTAATATTTGAAACCCTTGAAAGGCAAGACTAAAAGTGCAAGCATCAATCCACACTCACCATTCTACCCGAGGATGTATTGGCCTGATATGTTCTCCAGAAAGAATGTACATGAGCAGAGATCTAAGCCAAGGATTGGTTAGCGAGTATAAGGGTTGTTTGTAGTGTTGGAAGGTAATGGTTAAGTCCAATGAGGGCTTAGTCGGTGTCAGGTCCAATTCCAACAATGATTCAAATTATGTATACTCCTTAACAGTTGTAGACAACTTCACGTCACCTTACCTAGTATTAATGATCGAAGTCATATTTGAATCAAGGGTAGACTCCAAATTACAACTCTTTGATGGCAAGGTCAAAATATCATAATCATTATCATTAAGCTCATCCCCGGATTCGTTTGGTTCACTTAAATTTTTGTCGCAGTGTATATGTGATTCATTAGTGAAGACAGGAGTTGGATCAACATCCTTAATTATTCCTAAAGGAGGATCAGTCCTAATGTTTTGGAGCAAGCCTATATCACTGAATTTGTTATTCTTCTCGGGGTATAAATCCTCAATTGACGTGTTTTGTCCCCAAGAGTCTCCCATAGACTTCTCACTATTTTATTTTTCCTCCTCTAATAGCAACTCCTGTTTTGATGGAGGATGACTCTCAAAAGAAGGGAGGAATCTGGATTTCACCATATTATTTATATCCTCTGGAGGTAAATCCTCAAATAATAAATAATTCCCTTGTGATTCACTCCAGATTTTCAGTCCAGGTTCCTCTATTGGGGCATCCTCATTTTCTAAAATAGACTATTCATATATCTGAGACCAAAATTGATATAATTCATCCTCCATTCCCTTAGGGTCACCTTCATTGGGTGCATTTAAATCCTCAGGATGTTGAATGGTAGGTGTTGATTCCCTAAGTGGAGGGTCAGGAGTAGGCTCACTAAGGGTAGAATGGGATTCCACCAGATAATCAATAGATGAAGTGATAGGAACAATGCAACCTTTACCCAAGTTGGTCAGGGTAAGGAGAATACTGTCATTGGGGTCAAGGTCCTCAAGAGGTACCACCATCCCTTGCTTTTGACTCCAATAAAGCTTGGGTGGATAATCACTATAATCGTTGTCCTCTAGTGGCCGTGTCTCATTGGGAGAGTCTAAGTGATAGCTACATAAAACTGGATCCCTATTGTCATTGGTTTCCTTAGAATTATTTGCATGATTATGGTCGTATGGGTAGGGATCAGAATTACTGGGAAGTGTGTAGCTAAGCTGTCTTATTTCTTCATTTAACTGTTGACTATTCCTCATCATCTCTCCCATTGATTCCATCATTTCCTTTTGCTATTTTTGCATTTCTATCATAAAAGAGGAGAGGATGCTATTATCAGGTTGGGGAGGATAGTCAATTTCAGGCTCTGGTTGCCTAGGGGTATCAGTCCAACCTCGATACGGAAAATCAAGAAGGGTGGGAGGGTTGGGTGTTTGCATGAAAGTAGGGATTCCAAGGTTGGAAAATCCTGCTCCTAGGCTCTGCTCAAAAGTGGGAGTTATCAAGCCAGTACTCCCAGGATAGGAATATAAATGATCCCATGAATTGTCAATGTACACATCAAAGGATGGTTATGCTCGGGGCATGGGATCCTGGTAAAAAGATGTGAAGTATTGACTCTGATAATCAAAATGATAGGAGTAAGGGTGATCCATTTCTTTAAGCAAAATAGTTTTTTTAACTCTCTTAGGGCTTAGAAGAATTCAGAACACATGCAGAAATTTCCTAGAGAGTTCTATTGTCAAAGCAAACGCAAATTCAATGGGATTGATTTTAGAAGATTGTAGGTCTTAGAATTAAATGTTCAGTTGGTGGCCAGACAAGTTTTGCATAAATTACGCTTCCTAGGCCAACCTTTGCTGGTGCCTATAACCTAATCGCAAAGGATGGAAGTCTCGAATCGAGCCCACACACAAGCAACCGAAGTAACTTGGTGGATAGGCTTGTTGATTTCTGACTAACTTCCCTTGTGGTGGAAAAGAGGAGAGGTAGAAATTTATCTAGTGACCTTATGTGTGAGGTGCATAGTGTCTCAGGGGTATGCAAACATACGATAATGTTTTGATTTTTGAAATTTCGCAAACAAGATCCTTTTGCACACAATTTTAAGTCATAGATTTTAAGGTCCAACCTCTTAGCAGTCCCAATTTTTAAAGTGACCACTAAATTAATTTGATTCAAGTACTTTAGTGGTCTTAGATTTAGGTTCAATGCATATGCATGACAGGTGATTGATGCTCAAGAGAAGATGTACCTTACTCCAGCTTTCTTCGTGCAAGAATGTATGCAATGCAGGAAAAATAAACTAGATGCTGCCCATTCGATCCTAGATGGTCGTCTTATAGATATGCAGCTTCTAGTAGGCAGCTCAAAATTTTTTTTTTTCAATAATAATAGGCAAACAAACCTAATCGAACTAATAAACATGCAGTTCAAACAATTCGAATAGTCCTATAATCTAAATAAATGGGAACACACTCCCGAAAATACGCTCCCGCATACAAGAGCGATAAGAAATAAAGAAGCACTGGGAACACATTCCCAAAAATACCCGACAAGGGTCCAAAAGTCAGTAATTAAATTCTAATATCTATCTAAACTAAATCTAAACTAAGCTCTATTGACTAAATAAAAAACAGGCTCCTTCGTAAGCTTATGTGCATGGGATTAAGGCCCACGTGTTCCTTTTGCTAGCCTCCAGGTGGCGTCAAGGTCCACCAAAAAGATCGTTGATGTAAACATGTTAGCACTACTTAAGATGTCTATTTATGCATGTTCTTAAGCATAGGATTGCATTGAATACTATAAATATTGCATAACATGCATTATATTGCATTTAGAGTAGTTTGAATAAAATGGAGGTTAATTATCTCCTTTTATGTTCATGGATAGGGCAAACTTTTTATCAAGGCCTTGGATCGAAGATCCAACCATACAGATGTGATCAGGGCAACGCTTGGAGTTCAACGACTCCAGGATCGCCCTAATTAGGCATCTGTAGCATCAGAAAGAGACCGGGGAACCCTAGAAGATCAAGGGCCAAGATGGTGTGAATCTACACTTCAAACGACAAATCCAACCACACGGATGGATTCAGATCGACGATCGCAGCCTAACGGCGCGAAAATCGACTCAATCCGACAACCGTGGCACCATCTACATCATCCAGAAGATGGACGGCCAAGATGGCACCACGTGGTGCCATCTTGGCCACCCAAACTGGCCCAGCTGATCTTGAAGACCACCACACATTAGATTTGGATTGCACGTTGTGATCCAACGACTGTGGGCAGCCGCACCTCAAAACATCCGTGCGACCATCTCTCCTCCACAACGCAATGGGTGAATGCCTTATCATGAGGCGTTGGCGCGAGTTCGAATCTGCATGCTCAGGCGAAAGGGTGCGGGCGAGCAGGCTCCGCGACCGCTCGATCATGATTGAGCAGCTGTGGGTGCTCGATAGCGCCCATGCGCTATTGCACGCCGCGCCTCACGCAGGATCGCACACGGGCGGGCGCGTTGAGGAGCGGGTGGAGGCACGACTTAAGCCATCCGATCTCACGATCGAACGAATGAGATCAGCTGGACATGGAGCGCGTGTTACGCACGAGGAGGCGAGTGGCTGCACTCGGGCGGCAGCCCACTACGCCCACAATGGGGCTTTAGCGACGGTTTTATCCGTCACTAAAGACCCCTGATTTAATGATTTTCGAATTAAAATGACCAAATTGCTCTCACTCCTTGCAACTATAAAAGGAGACCCCCTCCACACAAAATTCTGATTGCTTCCTTCTCTTCTCTCCCTCTCCAAATCTCAAGAGAAGCTTGTCCCACACCCAGGATGCTTCTCGCAAGATAAAGTCAATTTTTTATCCCCTTTCGGAAGCAGTCCCTCAACGATGACAACGTGCTGCCCCGTTCCCGTTCTTCCGCTTCGTCCTTGTTTGTCCTACTCCGTCCTCCTTCGTCCAAGCGTCGTCCCATTCGACTTGTCCTCCAAGCGATCGTCGAGGAATATATTTCTCTCTCCATTCTTTTTAATGCTTTCTAGAGTAGATTTACTGCTTTTTAGAGTAGATTTACTACATTCTAGTACAATCATTTTCTTCTTTCTAGTCATAATGTTTAGTGAAACAAACAATATTTTTAATGATGAATTCCATGTTCATTCTACATCTCGTTTTGATTTTTGTTTGTAATATTATCTCTCTCTTACTCTCTCTCTCTCCTCTAGTTATTGTAAATACTTAAATAGTTCTAATCAAATAATTTACTTCGTGACAAATAAAACAAACGCGTATTTTTTAAATCAAAAGTCTGCCTCCCTATGTTCGACCCAGGATTTCCATTCCGGTATATATTTTATTTGTTGAACACGAGTTCTTCACTTTCATACTACGATGACAGGTTTTCAAAACCAAACACATTAGCGTAGCAACCCGTGCGTTCAACATTTTGGTGCCGTTGCCGGGGAGGCGACGCTTACAAATCATATGCCGAGTTCTTCTCTTTGATTTTTTTCTTTGCATTTTCTAACTTACAAATCATTTACCTCACTTCTTTTTTTTCTTATTGTGATTGCAGGTACTCTTTCGAGACAAGCAAAAGTGGTAGATTGGAGTAAAGTCCTGTGGAAGGTTTTGTAAGTTATCCCCCACCTCCCACCCATTAGATTTCATTCCACAACATAATAACACAAACATCAATAAACTTAGGTGTTCTTATAAACTCTAAGGTTAGATTGTTTGTTGTTTGACACCCATACTCTCCCCAACCTCCATATTTAAAAAAAAAATTAAAAAAAAATCTCACAGTGGTACACAACCTCATATGATTTTCAAACTCAACTGGTAAACCGATCTTTGGAGCCGATACACACATCCAAACACATAATTGAGTAGAAATCAGATTAGGTAATCATTTGTGTGCCTAATAAAGTGGTGCAACATACCAATTGTTCGAGTTGATTGGGCCGCACCACTTCAATTAAAATCAACTCATCAAGCAGCTGCCGATTAGGTTCAACTCTTAGGGATTTACCAGGCACTCCACATTTCTTTTTAAGATTTAAAGGAAAATATCTTCACCTGTGCTTTCAAAACCTGGTGTGCCAACAAAACTTGTTTGAAAACACCTAAAGTTGAATCCTAAAAGCTACTAAGCAAGATTTGAACCCTAAAATTCACTGCATCAAAAATAATCTTGCTTGAAAACCACTAGTTGTGCACGCACACACAAATCAATCAATCATTAAGGGCACAACCCATATAAAGGGCCCATCACATTCCAAAGCACATTTAAACCTAGCCTTAAATAAAACAGAGTAGACGTTGGCCTTAAGGATTTGACTCGCTCTTCAGAGCCTAGAACGAGATTATTTTCGATTAGTCTATTTCTACTGTTCAATCTGATGTCTAGCTAGGGGAGCATAATCAGACGATCGCGGCTGGGGGGTACACTAGGAACCGGAGGTGCAAGCCGAAGGAAGAACCTTCACCCCAGTCCCTCCTTCTAACTGGTTGGATTGAACAGACAGAAGTAGATAAAATCGTTCCTTTATCTCAAGACGGGTTTTGGAAGCCTGTAGGTCTTTAGGCTAGCCCACTTAAGGATAGGATTGATTGCTTATATTGCAGGGTGCCTTTCTTCTTCCCGTTTCTCATGAATCCTTCCACATATTACATGCATTCCCGCTCTTTCGCTCCTGTTTTGAATTATCCTCAACATGACGATTATCTTGACCCATACTATAATCAACCATCAGTTAGTTGGGATAACTCAGATTGGGGATACAATTCCAGACCTCCGTGTTTAGGGTCTAACCCTGAAAATTATGATTGTGATTTCTATCCTTCTCAGAGCCACATCGATTACAGATCGTCAACCTTTCATGAACAACCTAATAAGATCTACAATCAAGAAAGATACACTAATCCTTAGCCATCCTCTGATTACACTGCCTTTAGGCCATCACCACCTTTTGAACAATCTGAAATGACCTATTATTAGGAAGGGTATAATGAATCTCAATTCGTTAATTCCTCTGCATTGACCCCAAACCTGCCCAACCTTGAACCAACTCATTTGGTTCAAGGTAACCAGATTTAAGATAAGGTTCTGGCTAACTTAAGGAATATCATACAATCTTTAGAAGTTCAGCCAATACCTTGCATTGAGAGATTGGAGCCCCTGATTTAGATGATTGATGATTTGAATAAGTATTTGTTGGATTGGCTCCAGGATGTTAAGGATAAGAACCCGAGTGAGTTTCTACTTGGGAAGTTAGTGAAATTGAGGATGAGATTTGTGGTCTCTTTGATTCAATCATGGGATTATTCCCAAGATGAACCCTCTTCAAGAGAGCCAATTTCAGAACCAGTTCAGGCAGCTGTTGGGGGGACACGTGTTACGAGGCTGACTAAATTGAATTAGAGCAACCAATTAAGGAAGATCTGATTTCTTCACCTGAGATCCTTGAGCCAGGGTACGAGGAAACGTATGTCTCCATGGACCAAAAAGTGATGGATGATTTTGAGACATACATTAATACAGATTTTGATTTCTTTGATTCTGATGGTGAAGATTCACATTCCGAAGTGTCATGCGAGTTTACAGAATGTGATTTCTGTGAGATGATTAGGCCTGAGGAATCTGATAGATCATTTGATAGCCCAATAACTGAGAAAACTGATCTTATTAGTGCTCACATTACGGATCCAGAATCACATTCTCTGGAGGATTCAATCCAATGTCATGATTGTCAGTTACACCCCATTGAGCTTATCGATGATTCTGCTTTTGAGATAATTAGACCCAAGTCAATTCTGATTCAGCTACATCTTTTAGACTTGGAAATTTTAGATGGGGTGATTAATATGCAAGAGGTTCCGAATGTTGACATTCTGAATGAGGAGGATAGGAGCTGGGAAATTTTGATTTGGGAAGCAATTTCTGGAGGAAGTAGAAGACTAAGTCGAAGGGTTCCTATTAAGATGAAACCATCAAACTAGGACCCTTACGACATTTGTTCTAAGGAAGTCAAACCCATGCACACATTCAATGATTATCCTTTTGAGCTTAATTTTTCTGTAACCTGACTTTTTGGTCTTGGGTTGCATCCTCATAAATCGCAGGCCCGACCCCGCTTGCATACTGATTTTAGGTTTTGGGTAATTTTTATCCAGAACCTGAGATATTCTCGATTATGGGGTATGGGTCTGCAGGACAATCTGGTCCACATCTGTGGACCTCTACTGATAGGTCAGAGGTTTCTTATGTTTATTCTGATTCTGACGTACACCTGTGAATTCTTTATTTCTCTTCTTTGTATAGTGTGCCTAGCTGGAGGCACTAAATTCAACATGTATACAATTCTTTTTTTTAGTTTTCATCTTGGAGCAGACCTGACATTCATGCAATTCAGGTGCTTTCTACGCTATTCCACTCTGTTTTATGTCTTTGTAATATAATGAGGACATTGCATTAGATAGGCATGGGGGGTAGATATTCATCTCTGAATTTATTTTATTTTCTTTTATTATAAAAAAAAGATGGAATTAGGAAAGAGAACTTGGGATTAAGAAAATTTTCAATCTTACGAAATAGAACATTATGATTTGAACACAAAGACCCTTCAGGTCTTTGGACTTAATCAACCCATGTATCCACTAAAATGTGGATTTGTTTTTCGAGTCCTCACCAACCTGAATTCTATTTTAATTGGAGTAAATAAGTTTAGGTGATAAGTACACGACTTATCAACCTGCCCTCTGATTTGAGGGAATTTTGAGTTTTAAGCATCTACACACTATCTTGTCACTGACTCGTTTTTCGATGATTTTAACAAAAATTGGGTAGCTAATGAACATTCTAGGGTGATATGACTGGCAAGTTATCATGGGTAACAGCCCATAGGTAGGTTGTCCAGAGCCCAATCACTGGACCTTTCGCTTTTTGCTGCCTTTAGGTAAATCTTAGACCAGGGAAGCCACCTACTTAAAAAGAGAAAAAAAAAGAGAAAAGAAAAAAAGAAATAAACCACACTTCGCCGCTCGAGTATGGCTGGCAAGTTGTCGGTGGTAACAGCTCATCGACAGTTTGTCTAGAACCCAACTCAATAAATGCACTGAAAATTCCCAAAACACTTAGGAAGAAGCGGAGAAGTAGAATAAACCGGGGAGATATACACTGGATTCACCCTTATGTTGACCCCGTAAAAAATAAAAGTAGGGAGAAAGCTACTGGTTATAAAGATACACCTTTAGGCAGAATTCTCTTTTTAAGTTCACCTAGAGGCGTAGAAATCCGAAGTCCATTTTTACTGTCGGTTAATGAGTCTATCACATTCACAATAAAATGCTTAGAACTTAGGGTTCTCATCAAATCTTGGGTGAGTTGAATGGCCTAGAAAGCCACTCTTAAACCCTAAACTCGAAAATCCAAAAAAAAGTAGAAACGAGGAAAAAGTGAAAAAGAAATTTTTCTTTGAATAAGGCGAGGGCTTGAGGCGGTCTGCATTTTGGCAAATACTTGGGCACTATTGTGTCTTTGAAAGTTTAGATCCTAAGTAAAATTTTCTTAATGATTGAAAATAACTCAAGGCCAAATAATCCAACCTGATTCTTTTATAAATAGCATATAGGTTTTGCTAGGGACTAGAAAAAGATAGGCGTGGGGGTATGATGCAAACATGTTTACGCTACTTAAGATGTCTACTTATGCATGTTCTTAAGCATAGGATTACATTGCATACTATAAATATTACATAACTGCATCATCTTGCATTTAGAGTAGTTTGAATAAAATGGAGGTTAATTATCTCCTTTTATGTTCATGGACAAGGCAAACTTTTTATCGGGGCCTCGGATCAAAGATCTAACTGTACAGATGTGATCAGGGTGACGATTGGAGTTCAATGACTCCAAGATCACCCTAATCAGGCATCTGTAGCATTAGATAGAGATCGGGGAATCCTAGAAGATCAAGGGCCAATATGGTGTTAATTGGAACATCAAACGACAAATCCAACTGCATGGATGGATTCGGATCGACGATCGCAGCCTAGCGATGCAAAAATTGACTCAATCCGACAACCGTGGCACCATCTACATCATCCAGAAGATAGACAGCCAAGATGGCACCACGTGGTTCCATCTCGGCAACCCAAACAGGCCCAGCTGATCTTGAAGACCACCACACATTAGATCTGGACTGCACGATCACGATCCAACGGCTGTGGGCAGCCGCACCTCAAAACATCTGAGTGACCATCTCTCCTCCACAGCGTAGCGGGTGAATGCCTTATCGCGAGGCACTGGCGTGGGTTCGAATCTGTATGCGCAAGCGAAAGGGCACGGGCGAGCGAGCTCCACGACCGCTCGATCGCGATCGAGCAGCTACGGGCGCTCGATAGCGCCCACGCGCTATTGCACGCCGCGCCTCAGGCGGGATCGCACGTGGGCGGGCGCACTGAGGAGCAGGCGGTGGCGCGACTTAGGCCGTCCAATCGTACAATCGGATGGCTGAGATCAACTGGACATGGAGCGCGCGCTACGCATGAGGAGGCGAGCGGCCGCAGGTGGGCGACGCCCCACTATGCCCACGATAGGGCTTTAGCGACAGTTTTATCTGTCACTAATGACCCCTGATTTAATGATTTTCAAATTAAAATGACCAAATTGCCCTTACTCCTTGCAACTATAAAAGGAAACCCCCTCCACACGAAATTCTGATCCCTTCTTTCTCTTCTCTCCCTCTCCAAAGCTCAAGAGAAGCTTGTCCCACACCTGAGATGCTTCTCACTAGATAAAGTCAATTTTTTGTCCCTTTCAGAAGTGGATCCCGTAACGATGACGACGTGCTGCCCCATTCCCGTTCTTCCGCTTCATCCTGCTCCGTCCTCCTTCGTCCAGGCGTCGTCCCGTCCGGCTCGTCCTCCAAGCGATTGTTGAGGGGGATATTTCTCTCTCCATTCTTTTTAATGCTTTCTAGAGTAGATTTACTTCTTTCTTGTGTAATCATTTTCTGCTTTCTAGTCATAATGTTTAGTGAAACAAATAATCTTTTTAATGGTGAATTCCATGTTCATTCTACATCTCGTTTTGGTTTTTTTTTGTAATATTCTCTCTCTCTCTTACTCTCTCTCTCTCTTCTATTTATTTTAAATAGTTAAACAGTTCTAATCAATTAATTTACTTCACGACAAATAAAATAAATGCGTATTTTTTAAATCAAACGTCTGCCTCCCTATGTTTGACTCAGGATTTCCATTTCGATATAAATTTTATTTGTTGAACACGAGTTCTTCGCTTTCATACTATGATGACAGATTTTCAAAAACAAACATGTTAGCGTAGCAACCCGTGCGTTCAACAATCGTCTCCACCATGCCTGTCATTCAAGTTCAATGTCGTCGCTCTACTACGCCCGTCACCATGTCAGATTCCTCGCATAATAAAAAAATAATCATATAACTACGCAACTTAGAATATTCAAAAATAATAACATGAGTCTATTACGTCTGTTGCCTCCCCGGCAACGGCGCCATTTTTGGCGAACAGATTTTCGCTTAGTTGTGATAGCAATAGAGGATATGTCGTTGTAATTACTGTGGTGGAAATCTCTCAATCAAAGATTAACATAGATATGAATTTAAACCACAATAAAGGATGTCATATCCGCAGGGAGGAATAGAAAAATAAATTCACAAGAAGAGAAATATAATGTTCACAGACACTTTCACGACTTTAATGTGAGGAATATGCTAATTTAAACAGAGCTTGCAAGTTTTCTTAAAAGTTCAGGGTAATTTATGCAATTTTTACGTCAGGAATTAAGCTCAAAAATTATGCATATGATGCATGCGTAATGGCATATCATATAAATTCAACTTGCATGCAGATTTGATTTAAAATTCAATGTAGAATCATGCACATAACACAAGTGAAGTAATTTCAGGAAAGTATGAGTGCATCAATGTAATGTGGCCTGAATAAAATATGAATATATAATTGGCAATGGAATTGAATGTAATTATTAATTGAGAAGAAAACAGAGGATTTCTCCTCTCTCTTCCTTACGTGGGCGGTCGTGCACGGTTGGCGGCGAGAGTCGACGGGGAGGTGTGCCTTGACAAGGGCTACGCAACGCAGTGACGCGGTAGCTGGAGGTGGTTGACGGCGGCCGGGCGGAGGAGAATGGTCGCCGGCCTGTTGGCTGTTGGACGAAGACAGCCTCGTGTGGAGAGGATGTCGTCGCTGCTGCGGCCCACGTGGCTGCTCGCTGGGTGCACTTGCGCGCATGGCGTGTAGGGCGAGCACGGCTGGAGTGGCCTACAGGCATGGTGCTTGCAAGTGTGGCGCTTGCGGGTGGCTGCGGTGCAGCGCCTGTGGGCTTAGTGCAAGGTGCGGTGGATGTAGCGCTGGAGGGTGCATGAGGGCGGTGAGCACCTGCGAGCATGCTTGCAGGGTGCGACTGGAGTGGCCTGCGGGCATGGTGCCTGCAATGCAGCGCCTGCGGGAGTGGGTGTGCACATTGCACGCTTGGTTCATAGTGTCCACCCTCTCCACGGTGGAGAAGGTGGAGATAATTCCCCGCCAGGGGGAAAAGAAGATGGCGATCTCTCCTTTGCTCCCTTCCTCTTAACTCCTCTCCCCCACACCAATTAAGGAATTTTCAAATCCCTTACTAATTTTAGTCGACGGCTGTTGGGGGTGTTGAGGCCGTAGGTGGAGATATTTTGGGGGGGGGGGATATCTTTCCCCCCTGTTCTTTTCCACAATTGATCCTCCTCCCTCTTCTTCTCGATTATTAGCCTGATAGAGTAGATTAATTGGAGAAGATGAGTGCACTGTTGTGGGACCCTGCATGAAATATAATTACATAATAAGCAATAGAAGACATGTAAACTTAAATAATGACACATGCAATCATTTAATGAACAAATGTGATTATTAACAAACATACAATGTTAGAGTTGAAATACTTAGGCGTAATAATAGTCCTTTAAAATGGACTCATCAGAGGTGAAGGCCACAGTGGTAGAGAATGGCGAACACCTAAAATCACGACAATGGCCTCACGACCACATTAGAATACCTCAGTAGCTTCACTAAATCAAGATAAGGGTGGTGGTGGGTGTTTCATGGAGTTTGGTGGAGTGTGGGGGTCTGCGGAGGTCGGAGGAGTACGAAAGTAGAGGTGTTTGGTGGTGGTTGATGAGTCAATTTTCGCTTTCGAAGATGATAATTAAGATGATTTGTCATTGTATTTCTAAGTGGTACAAAATTAACTAATCGAAGTATTGAATTGAAATTAACCAATCATAGGAGGAGCGAGTCATGTCCACAAGGAGGCAATGGCCTTTCAAAACTTGTACGGGTTAAAAATAGATGTTCACGATAAATTTCGTCAAGAAACTGAGACAAAATCACTTTCAGATTAAGTAAACAACAAGAGCAAATGCTGAAATATCAATTATGCACATCTGAAGGATATATTTTGCAATGTGGCACAATATAATAGCAATAAAACCTCACAATGGCAAAAGATGAAATATTAATGCAAGGAGAAATAGGGGATTGCTTCTCTTTCTTCGTCGTGCATGGGAGAGACCACAGCTAGAGGTGTGAAGCTCACTGGAGGTCAAATGGGCCAAGGGCTACTCGGCGGTGGTGGTAGCGCTGCCAACAGTGGCTGGATGCGACAGTACGGAGGAGGGAAGTGGCGGCGGTGGCTGTCGCTGCTGAAGGGCCACACGCGCGCGTGGAGGCGTGGCATGTGTGGGGAGCTGGCGAAGGATGCACATGGGGAGCTGGGTCTGCACGCGGGTGCTGGTTGGCATTACAGTTGTGCGTGGACAGTGCTCTGGTGGCAGCTCTCAGAACACATAGATGGCAGCGATGGCAGCACGCTACTACTGTTGAAGTCGACGGAGAGGCGCTCGCAGAGAGGAGCAGAGGGTGCGCTGGGGGCGCAGCGATGAGGCACGTGCACTGGAGGTGAGGGGGCAGCAAGGAGGCACGCGCAGCCACACTTTTTGCTGTAGCTACAGCTGCTGCATGAGCACATGGAGGATGGCGTGGATGGGTGTGAGGCGCGGCTGCTTGCCGTGTGTGCATGGTAGTGGCTGCATGCTGTTGGTGAAGGTGATGCGGCGAGGTGGTGATGGGTTCTTTTTGGTAGAGGAAAAACAGAGGGAAAAGAATAAAAAGAAGCAAAGGGGAAGTGAAGATGGAGGTGGTGTTGTTGGGGCTTCAAGCATCTGGGAACATTCCTAGACGTCTTAAATGTGCGTGGATAGCTGCTGGTGCATGGTGATTGGTTAGATCCTCAACACAGTTAATTAAGTTATTTAGGCTTAATTAATTGCATGAGAAAGTAATTTAGGTTAACTCGAATTAATGTTGTGAGTGTAGTATAGGGTCAAGTTAACCTAACATTTTAGATTTTAAGTTCTTTTTAACTGGTTGAGTCCAGGTCATTCACTGTGAGGCAAAGTAGTAAGCTTAATTAACCATTAATTCCTAAGCATAAATTACTAATCAATTAATCAATCAAATATTAAGTTAAATACTTTAAGCACATGAATATTGCATAAAAATGATTCAAATAAGAACATGCAACATTCCATTAAGAAAGAACATATTTACACATGTAATTTGTCATTAAGAATCAAGTAAACATGTCTATTACAACCATTAGATCTAATTACATGAGATTAAGGCAAGGAAAATGCCAATCAAATGAGTACAAATGCCTTATTACATCAATTAAGCTCAAAATAAAAAGAGGAAGCATGTTATAGCAATGAAAGCACAAATCAGACATCTAACAAGAAGATTGGACATCTTAAAAGTGAAAATTAGAAGTCTAAAACAATGCACAGACGTCTAATTATCCTTATTTATTTTTCTTCTTTCTTCAGCCCCCTTAGAATTTCTCATTTCTCCTCTCTATCTTTGTTTACTCTTCTTTCCTTTCTTTCTTTATCTTCTTTACTGTGCCTCATGTCCACACGTAGCCAAATTCAGAAGCACTTAACCCATTTAATCTTCAATTTATAAAAATTAATGTTTAATGGGTGGCTCAAGCTCGTTCGAGGATACACAGCGCCCAATTGGGTGGGACCAGACCCTACTTGAGCTCGGGCCTAGTTCTTTAATTGGTGGCATTTTTTTCATATGTTCATCGATTCATAGTACCCGGCCTCCTAGGCCCACACGCCCACTCATGGGCCCACAGGCGCACTCTCACACACACCCATGCACAGCACATGCACCGCACGCACCCATGCCCATGCCATTTTCCTTTCGTGCCCTGCGTTAATGACCGAAGCGTCGTCCGAGCAAAATCATATTATACCAATGCGAGCACTTAGGAACTTTCGAGGTGGGACTATCTATGTCCACTCTTGGCCGAACTTCTGATGAAGATTCCCAGCAATTAGCTGGGTCAAATCGGGTGTTCCAAAGCTCGATCGAGAGCTCTTGAGAAGCTCTATAGGATTGTAACACCAATTTGGTGTTCAAATCTAATCTAACCCTTCAATTCGAAGGGTGAAAGTCAAGGATTCGCATGGCCCTAATGGCCTACAGAAGTGAAATCTAGGTCTTTTGACTACGGAAGAGGCTTCTGACCTCTAGATGAGGTCCTGGACTTCTTCAGGATAGAATTCCACATAGAAAGAATGAAGAAAGAAGCTTTGAGAAGCTTCAGAGAGAGGAATGAGACACTGAGCTCCATTTAAGCAGCTTAGAGCTCCAACTTGAACTCTGATCTGCAAAAAAAAGAGATAATAACCTTCCAGAGAGAATTAAACAACCTCAGCAGATTGTTTCGCACTGATTTGGGTAGAATTAGCGATTGAATCGCAC
This sequence comes from Thalassia testudinum, assembly GCA_037157565.1. Lineage (NCBI taxonomy): Eukaryota > Viridiplantae > Streptophyta > Magnoliopsida > Alismatales > Hydrocharitaceae > Thalassia > Thalassia testudinum. The sequence goes on along the minus strand of JAZHRO010000026.1, from coordinate 20,843,158 downwards.
CAAGAACTCAACAAACTCAGTAATGGGTTCTAAAGAACCCATACTGGATAGTGACAAAACTTGCCCTAATTCCTCAATAAAACAACTTCCAATCTAACCCAAACACATTCTAAATCATCCCAGATCCTTATTGAAACATTTAATTCCCAAAATTACTCCAGTATCACTCAAGTCTAACATAGTGTTGACCAAATCTAACTGAGGGTTGACTATCTGAATTAAACTTTCTCAGATCGAACTAAAGTCTCAGATCAACATAATTTATCCTTAGGAACTGATTCAAGACTTCAAAATTGGATTTTGATCAAATCTGGTAAGGTTTCAGACTTCATCGCCTAAGGTCAAAATGGAGTTTGTTCGGTGGAACAATCTAAGTGTTCTCAAAGTAATCAGAGATCAAGGATGGCTTCTATAGGTTCTGCATAAGTTTTTGAACCTATTTTCGAAGTCTTAATCCTAACAGAATAGCATCTCCAACTCTACTAGAATTGGCAAAGACATAGATCAAACAAGTACTCCAAATGTTGAAACTCAAATTAAACCATAGAAAATTAATCCTGAAGCCTTACAAGTGTACTCTAGAGCTTTTCAGGTCAATGCATGGGCTGAAGCTCAAAACAACCTTGTTAGAGCTCACCGGAGCTTTGGTGAGTCCTGTTCTAATACACATAGATGAAAACCTTAGTAAATGAAGCCATTATTGACCCATGGAGATTCCTAGGACCTAGACAGATCCTAAGATCTCCCTAATTGGCTCAAAGAATAATCAGAACATAGGATTCATCCTGGAATTCAAAAATTGAGCATTCCGAGTTTGACGGAACTCAGAATGCTTCCTCTCACCCAATTGAGTGAGAAGAGTTCTGTATGGTGAGGTGATACTAATGGACTATTTAATTAGGTGAATAACACCTCTTTGAGTTGCCATTGACAGCGAGCTCAGAGAAGGGGGAATTATGTGTTTCTCTTACGATGCTCTATAGGAGCAATTAATGGAATTGCTAAGGTCCTTAGGTGTTAGGGAAGTGATGTAGGACCTTAATTGGGTGTGAGACTAACTTCTGGACACTTAACCATGGATAGTGAAGTGTCCAGGTGCGTGTGAAGTGGATTAGGTGATTAAGTGGACAATTAAGGTAGATCATGGGTTGGGAAGGGTCCTAAGGTGATGTATATGTGTTGGGAGACCCCATTGGAGGTGGAAAAGGCTCGATGAACTCCGCCATGGATAGCGGAGGTTGCCGGTGATGGTGAGGTATATTAGGTGGTATAGGTGATAATAGTGAGTGGAAGAAAGTGGAAATGGATTGTGGTGAGATAAGGAGAGTGAGACAATTCTTGGAAGTGCGAATGAAGGCCCAACGAGGCCGGACTTGGCCTCACCGGAGCCGGAGACAAAGCTAATGAAGCTAAATAAACTAAGCTAATTCTATCTAATTACTTAATTAAACCTACTCCTAAGAGTTAGCTCTACTTACCCGACGAAGGAGGTGAGGGATCTCACCGTTGGTAGGGCTAAAACGAGATTGAAATCTAGACTTGGTGAGAAAAGAACTCTAGTCGATAGAAGCGGAGATCAGAGGGAAAATGGCACACTCAATCACCGTTGGCACAGCGAAAGAGAGGAAGAGGTGGTGAGAGAGGCAGTGCATCCTTGGCGGCTGCGCTCAAGAAGGAGAACGAAGATGCCGGAGTTGCGGAAGAACCTACTGACCAGCTACGGTGAGGTGGGGAGGTGAAGGGAGCTGATCGTTCAAATCGTAGGGTTTGAGGGGTATTTATAAGTTGCGGCAGCTATGAAGGTGGCTAAATCTGGACGGGAATACATCTAGGTGCAGGTTAACCACCGACGTCTTCTTCGATCCCGGTGAAGTTACTCTCTAACCATAAATAGGGTTTAGAGATCATCCAGACTGTGGGATGAAATGAAGAGGATCAGCGCAAGCTTCAGAATATTGGCGAGGAAGGACACCGGATGTGAGGTGATTGTGAGGTGTCTTCACCACCGCTCGTCAGCTGTTGAAGCAGCTGAAGAAGAAACAAAGAAGAAGACGATGTACATAGGGACCTAAATGTGAGGAAAGTTAAGGACCTAAGTAAAAGGAAAGGACTCAAATGCATTGAATTCTAAGGACTAATATGTAAACATAGGCCATTTAAGTTAATTTTAATTTAATTCCTTTCCAACATTTTTTATATAATTATAAATTAGCTAAATATTATATTAAAGCCATGTATTCACATTTTTGACCCATTTATTTATATTTATTTACTTATTAACTTACTTAAGTTATTAAAGACTTAGGTCTTAAGTTATTCTTAAGTTAAATAAGAAATTAATTAGGTAACTAATTAATGATATTTTGAGTCCATTTATTAATTAAATTAATAATCATGTTAATTGACTGATAATTAAGAATTTTAAACTAATTTTAAGGTCCTTTAATGATTTATCCCTTATTCTATAATTAACCCTTATATATGCATATTCCTAGGTAATTAACTAGGGAAACTAGTGAATTAGGGGTAATTAGAAGCCATAATGAGCCTCTCATCACGTGGCTGTGGTGGTGTTGATGGTGGATAGGGGAGGGTGCACAGTGGTGAAGCACGATGATGGTTGCATGGTCGTTGGAGACACATGCGCACGGTGTTGGCACGAGTCCACTGGCTTAGCACGGCGAGCTGTCACCACACCGGCCCACGGTGTGGTGGAGCTCGTCCTTGGGGACACATGGTGGTGGGGATGGAGGTGAGATCGAAGCTCTTTGCAGTGGTGGAGTCAGGGCGGAGTCCCTAGTTGTGGCTCCCCCTTTCTTATACCTGCAGGGAAGATGAAGACGAAGATGGAGCATCAACCAGGCCCACTTCTCTCACTCCTCGTTGAATGCAGGTCTTCAGTGCAGGCATCTGGTGTGGTGTGAAGAGTGATGGAGAGATTTTACCTTATTTATGAAGATGATAGCAATAAAGTGATATGTCATTGTGTTTTATGTGGTGGAAAATCTCTCAAACAAAAATTAAAATAAATATCAAATTTAACCACAATAAAAATGTCGCATTGATAAGGAGGAATAGAACCAATAAATTCACGAGTAGAGGATTATACAATTTGCAAACAACTTCGCGACTTCAATGTGAGAAATATGCTACTGTAAATGGAGCTTGCAATTCCCTTAAAAGTTCAAGGCTATTTATGCAATGTTCACATCAGGAATTAAGCTCCCAAAAATATGTATATGATGCATGTGTAGTGGCATATCATGTAAATTTGATTTGAATGCAAATCTAATTTGAATTTCAATGTTGAATGATGCACATAACACAAGTTAAGTAAATTCATGAACCTATTAGTGCATCCATGCAATGTGGCCTGAATAAAATAATAACATTAAAGTGGAAATGGCATGCAATGTAAATTTTAATTGGGGAAAAAATAGAGGATTTCTCCTCTCTCTTCCTCTCTTGAATGGCTGTGGGTGGTTGGCAGCGAGAGTCAATGGGATGGTGCACCTTGTCAAGTGCTTCACGATGGTGGTGACGCGACGGCCGGAGGTGGCCGGTGGTGGCCGGACGGTGGAGGAGAGTGCTGGCCTATTGACAGAGAAGATGAAGAGCTATTGTCTGCAGGTCGCACAGCTACGCGATGGGTGCACACACAAGGGCGCGCAAGGGCGCTGCCTGTGCATGTGGCTGCTTGCAGGTGGTCTTGGCCACGTATGCTTGGCTACCTGCGAGAAGTCTTGGTTGCTTTGCGTGCACTGGTTGTGGAGGTGGTGTTTACGGGGGTGGGGCTGGAGAGGATGGAAGGGCTACATGGTGAGGCAGTAGCATGGGTGCGGCTGTAGGAGAAGATGAAGCGCATGCTTAGAGGCGTGTGGTGGCAGGCTGGAGTGCGTTTGGTGAAGGTGCTGGTGGATGCTTGGCACGGTGAGGGGGGGCTGGCGTGGGCGCGGCTGCAAGCTTGCGGTGGGGGACGCTTGCAAGGTGGACAGGCGGTGGAAGCTGTTGCTAATAGCACTGCAAGGGCATGCCTGAAGGGCTGGCGGTGGGAGCTGTTCGCAGTAGTGCTGCAAGGGCACGCGAAGGTTGTGGCAGTGGGTGGTGGTGCGCCTACATGGTGCGCGGTGGGAGGGTGCACACGCGAGGAACCTGTGGCTGTGGTGTTGGAGAGCTTGCAAGCAGGCTGGAGGCATCGTGCATGCCATCTCCACAGTGCACACAGTCTCTTCTCCCCAATGGTCTTCCTTTCTCCAAGCCCCTCCACCTTTCTCTTTTTATCTCCTCCCTCGACGCAAGTCAAGGGATTTTCAAAATCCCTTACTAAACATGGTCGGTGGATGTTGATGGAGTTGTTGAGGTCGGTCGTAGGTTGAGAGATTTTTCGGGGGGAAATATCTTTTCACCCCTATTCTTTTCCAAAATTGATCCTCCTCCCTCTTCTTCCCGATTATTAGCTTGATGGAGTGGATTAAGTGGAGGAGATGTAACGGGTGCACTGTTGCGGGACCTACATGAAATATAAAATAATTACATAATAAGCAATAGAATAAATGTAAACTTAAATAATGACACATGCAATCATTTAATAACCAAATGTGATTATTAACAAACATACAATGTTAGAATAGAATTACTTAGGCGTAACAATAGTCCATTAAAATGGACTCATCAAATAACCCCATGCCTAACATTTGCTAGTCCATAGCAAAAATGAAAAATAATAGAAGTAATCAGAATATTTCTTCTCTTCTTATTTAAAAACTTTAGAGATCCAGACAAATGTGACGTGATAATAGCCTAGGTAACAGATCCAAGTGAAAAGTCAATTCACATTTGCAGTTCGTACTTATCCCTTAGTAAATATTTCTATTAAGATAGGAAACTACTTCCCTCGGGGATAAAGCAGAAAATAATCTGTAAATTGACCTTGACTTTAGGCTTAGGTAAGGGATATCGAGTTGAATGGATTTGTATTTGGTGGCACACACTCATGTGGTGCTACATGTAGTCTAGTACTACAGACTCTAGATCTCTAGACTATTAGACAAGTCAACTCAAAGAGAGGCTAAACAACTGTGCTCTCTTGATGTTCCTTGGTGCTCACTCTTTTCTTTCTTTTCTTCCTGAGATCACAAATCTTGCCAGACTTAGTAATTGTACTCACTGTTTGGTGGCCTCATATGGTATTCACACTTCAATTAAAGTCCTAATAACTCTACAACTAAGTTAGAGTCCTCAACCAGTATTCGGGTGATCAGAAATACTAAAAAGTAGGTATGGGTCATATCTGGTGGATCGCGATAGGTGTTTTCGTTGCTCAGAAACAATGTTACAAAGATAAAATTATAAACTTGGACTCTTTTCTTTTTCTTTTCTTCTTCTCTTTTTTTTCTTTTTAATATAATTGTTTCTTCTTATTCTTCTTTTTTTATTTTTCCTTTTTTTTTCTTTTTCTTTCTTTATAAATCAACATAACATGACACAGAGTTTTATTTAAGAGGCATTATTAGGGATGATGATGGTCAAGAGGATATTATGTGGCTTATTTGGTGGAAGTGTCTATTCTCAGCACCGGGAAGGAATGGATAGGACAGGCATATTTCTAACCTTTGACACTATCATCCGCCTTCAACCGAGGGCTCTATGAAGGACGGTCGTAACCATCCGCCATAGTCATAGCTTTATTAAGACTCAATCTCTGTGTATCTACCTTATTTGGTGACTCTCAGGAATTCACACAAAGTACGCACACAGGAACAGAGAGCGAAAACTATACCTAACTCTGAAGTGTCATCATCTAATTGTCTAAAACTTAAGAGTCCTTGCACTAGACTTAGTGCATTAGTAATCTCTCTACTTTCATCTCACAAATATGGGGTGGATCTACTAGAGATAGTATGCCTGACTCCCTATCAACTATCCAAGGGTTCAGTAAGACTAAAAATGCTTATTGATTTTCTTCAAAGATCCATAACCCAGTCTACGTGCACGTGAAGTAAATGTACTGGATTATAATTCAAGAAGAAAAACCTTCATAACAAAGATGTTTTGCTAGGGACTAACCCATTCAGCTCAAGAAAAGGGAATTTTTTTTTATATGCTAACCTAAATGCAATGCATGAATACTTCCTAAAATGTAAAATGCACCCCCCCATGCCTAAATCCTACAATGTCCTCATTGTAAAAATTAAAACAAGGGGAGAAAGGAAGGAAATCACCTGATGACGGTGTTATTCAGAATGATGGGTTGCCTTCGAACAAGCGTTGCATTTTCTGTCAGTAGCCAAACTTATAAGGAACCTGTAAGTCTAGTTCCAGACAGAAAAAGCTAGGCCCTAAAAATATGCATAATAGCGCGGGCCTAGAAAATAGGTAGCCACAGATGTTGGTGAGCTGATGATGCAACGTAATCCCAAATTCTTGCCAGAAGGTATGAAAGCAAAAAACCTCGTTGGCTACCTAGAAAGGTCTAGGAATAACAAAAGGAATATGAAAAGGGACCTCCCGAAATGGAATAAGTGGAGGGTAATAAGGATCCTCCAAAGCAGGACAGGTTTTAAAAGATATAAACATTATTATTTCAAACCCTTGAATGGTGAGACTAAAAGTACAAGCATCAATCCACACTTGCCATTCTACCCGAGGATGTACTAGCCTGACATGTTCTCCAAAAAGAATGTACATGAGCAGAGATCTGAGCGAAGGATTGGTTACGGAGTGTAAGGGTTGTTTGTAGTGTTGGAAGGTAATGATTAAGTCCAAGGAGGGCTTAGTCGGTGTTAGGTCCAATTCCAACAACGATTTAGATTGTGTATTCTCCCTAACAATTGTAGACAACTTCACGTTACCCTGCCTAGTATTAATGATCGAAGTCATATTTTCACTTTTCAGTAAATGTGAATTAATGATAGACTCCAAATTATAACTCTTTGATGGCAGGATCAAAATATCAGAATCATTATCATTAATTTCATCCCTAGATTCATTTGGTTCACTTGAGTTTTTGTCGAGGTGTATATGTGATTCATCGGTAATGGGAGGAGTTGGATCAGTACCCTCAATTATTCCTAAAGGAGGATCAGTCTTAATGTTTTGGAGCAAGCCTATATCACTTAAATCGTTATTCTTCTCGAGGTATAAATCCTCGATTGATGTATATTGTCCCCAAGAGACTCCCCTAGGCTTCTCGCTATTGTGTTTGCCTTCCTCCAATATCAACTCCTGATTTTACGGAGGATGACTCTCAAAAGAAGGGAGGAATCCAGATTTCACCAGATCATTTATATCCTCAGGGGGCAAGTCCACAAATAATAAATAATCCCCCTGAGATTCACTCCAAATTTTCAGTCTGGGTTCCTCCATTGGGGCATCCTCGTCCTCTGAAATAGACTCTTTATATCCCTGAGATCAAAATTGATCTAATTCATCCTCCATTGCCTTAGGGTCACCTTCATTGGGTGCATTTAAATCCTCAGGATGCTGAATGGTACGTGTTGAATCCCTAAGTGGAGGGTCAGGAGTAGGCTCACTAAGGGTAGAATGGGATTCCACCAGATAATCAATAGGGGAAGTGATAGGAACAATACAACCTTGACTCGGGTTAGTAGGGGTAAGGAGAATACTGTCATTGGGGTCAAGGTCCTCAAGAGGTACCATATTCCCTTACTTTTGACTCCAATATAGCTTGGGTGGATAATCACTAGGATCGTTCTCCTCTAGTGGCCGTATCTCATTGGGAGAGTCTAAGTGATAGCTACATAAAACTGGATCCCTATTGTCATTGGTTTCCTCAGAATTATTTTCATGATCATGGTCGTATGGGTAGGGATCAAAATTACCGGGAAGAGCATAGCTAAGCTGTCTTATTTCTTTGTTTAATTGCTGACTATTCCTCAACATCTCTCCCATAGATTCCATCATTTCCTTTTGTTGTTTTTGTATTTTCATCATAAAAGAGGAGAGGCTACTACTATCAGGTTGGGGAGGATAGTCAATTTCAGGCTTTGGTTGCCTAGGGTATCGGTCCAACCTCGATACAGAAAATCATGAAGGGTGGGAGGGTTGGGTGTTTGCATAGAAGTAGGGATTCCAGGGTTGGAAATTCCTGCTCCTAGGCTCTACTCAAAAGTGGGAGTTATCGGGCCAGTACTCCTAGGATAAGAATAAGAATGATCCCATGAATTGTCAATGTACCCATCAAAGGATGAATACGCTCAGGGCCTGGGATCCTGGTTAAAAGATGGGAAGTATTGACTCTGATAACCTAAATGATGGGAGTAAGGGGGATCCATTTCTTTAAGCCAAATAGTTTTAACTCTCCTAGGATTTAGAGGAATTCAGATTACAAGTAGAAACTTCCTAGGGAGTTCTATTGCTGTCAAAATAAACACAAATTCAGTGGGATCTGTTTTTAGTAGATTGTAGGTCTTAGAGTTAAATGTTCAGTTGGTGGCCAAACAAGTTTTACAAGAATTACGCTTCCTAGGCCAACCTTCGTTGGTGCCTATAACTTACTTGCAATAGATGGAAGTCTCGAATCGAGCTCACGCACGAGGAACAGAAGTAACTTGGTGGATAGGCTTGTTGATTTTCAACTAACTTCCCTTGTGGTGCAAAGAGGAGAGGTAGAAATTTATCTAGTGACCTTATGTGTGAGGTGCACAGTGTCTCAGGTGTGTAATCATACATTCGTGTTTTGAAATCTCGCAAACAAGATCCTTTTGCACACAATTTTAAGTCATAGATTTTAAGGTCTAACCTTTTAGTAGTCCCAATTTTTAAAGTGACCATTGAATTAATTCGATTCAAGCACTTTAGTGGTCTTAGATTTAGGTTTAATGCAGATGCATGATAGGTAATTGATGCCCAAGAGAAGACGTACCTTACTCCAACTTTCTTCGTGCAAGAATGTATGCAATACAGTAAAGATAAACTTGATGCTTCTCATTCTGTCATAGATGGTCGTCCTATAGATATGCAACTTCTAGCAGGTAGTTTGAATATTTTTATTTTTATTTATTATTATTATTATTAAGTAAACAAACCTAATCTAACTAACTAACTAACATGTAGTTCAAACAATTTGAATAATCCTATAATCTAAATAAATGGGAACACGCTCTCGAAAATACTCTCCCACATACAAGAGCAATAAGAAATAAAGAAGCACTGGGAACACGTTCCCAAAAATACCCGACAAGGGTCCAAAAGATAGAAATTAAGTTCTAATGTCTATCTAAACTAAATATAAACTAAGATCTAATGACTAAATCAGAAACAAGCTCCTTCGTAAGCCTAAATGCATGGGATTAAGGCTCACATGCTCCTGCTACTGGTCTCTAGGTGGCTTCAAGGTCCACCAAAAAGATCGCCTCTGCCATGCGCACCCACCGTGTTCGTCGTTCAAGATCAATGTCGTCTCTCTGTTGCACCTGTTGCTCCGTCAGATTCCTCGCACAATAAGATAACGAATGATCATATAATTGCACAACTTAGAATACTCAAATATAATAAAGTGAATCTATTGCGTTTGTTGCCTCCCTGGCAACGACGCCATTTGATGGAGAGATTTTCGCTTATTTATGCATTGTTCTTTATTTCACTTCTTCTTCTTTCCTTCTTCTTCTCTTCTCTTCTTCTTCTTCCGACCTTCTGCACAAGCCTTCCTTCTCTTCTTTAAAGCTTCTCCTTTTCTCTAAGGCTTTCTCCAAGCCTTCTTTCCTTCCTTCACAGAGCCTAAGTGTTAGGTGTTTTAGCACAAGGCACGCACTTGGAGCAGAACCACAGAGAGCAAAACCCTCCCCCGCTCTCTCACAATTCCCTCTTCTTCTCTCTAAGTTAGGTTTATAATTGGATATTTGGGTAATCAGATCTGGGCATAGGGACCAGGGCTAACCGATGTGAGAGGTAGTCGAGAGTGAGCGGTTGAGTGAAGAGGGATCCAACTCCTCAGCATCTTGGGCGATAAGTTCAAGACACAAAATCAATTTATCTGCAGTCGCAGGCTCAGCAACCTATGATGTTGGAGTAATCCCATTGATTTCTTCTTCGCACATCTGCAGCAAAGGTGAAGCCCTTCAATTGCGAATGCTGCTACTGTTGGGAAGCCAATTGGAGACGCGGTTCGTGTCGTGAGGTGAAACCGCATCTCCTGATGCTAGAGGTAGATGGTTTGGCAACTGAAGGACTGGGAACAAAGGTGGAGGTTGACGGAGAGGTTTTCGCTTAGTTGTGATAGCAGTAGAGGATATGTCGTTGTAATTAATGTGGTGGAAATCTCTCAATCAAAGATTAACATAGATATGAATTTAAACCACAATATAGGATGTCGTATCCACAGGGAGGAATAGACCAATAAATTCACAAGAAGAGGAATATAATGTTCACAGACACTTTCGCGACTTTAATGCAAGGAATATGCTAATTTAAATGGAGCTTGCAAGTTTCCTTAAAAGTTCAAGGTTATTTATGCAATTTTCACGTCAGGAATTAAGCTAAAAAATTATGCATATGATGCATGTGTAATGGCATATCATATAAATTCAACTTGTATGCAAATTTGATTTGAAATTCAATGTAGAATCATGCACATAACACAAGTGAAGTAATTTTAGGAAAGTATGAGTGCATCAATGTAATGTGGCCTGAATAAAATATGAATATATAATTGGAAATGGCATTAAATGTAATTATTAATTGAGAAGAAAATAGAGGATTTCTCCTCTTCTCTTCCTCGCGTGGGTGGTCGTGCACGATTGATGGCGAGAGTCGACCGGGTGGTGCACCTCGACGAGGGCTATGCAACGGTGGTGACGCACGGCCGGGCAGAGGAGAATGGCCGTTGGCCTATTGGCTGTTGGAAGAAGACAACCACGCTTGGAGAGGATGGCATCACTGCTGCAGCCTGTGCGCCTGCACGATGGGCGCATGTGCAGCCAAGGCGTGCAGGGCGAGCGCAGCTGGAGTGGCCTACGGGTGTGGTGCCTGCAAGCTTGGTGCAGGGCATGGTGCATGCAATGCTGGAGGGTGAGTGAGGGCAGTGAGCGCTTGCGGGCATGCTTGCAGGGTGCGACTGGGGTGGCTTGTAGGCATGGGTGTGCACAGTGCATGCTTGGTCCACAATATCTGCCCTCTCCACGGTGGAGGTGGAGATAATTCCCCGCCAGGGGGAGAAGAAGATGGCGATCTTTCCTTTGCTCCCTTCCTCTTAACTCCTCTCCCCTGCGCCAATTAAGGGATTTTCAAATCCCTTACTAATTTTGGCCAGCAGCTATTAGGGGTGTTGAGGCTGTAGGTAGAGATATTGGGGGGGGGGAATATCTTTCCACCCCCTGTTCTTTTCCACAATTGATCCTCCTCCCTCTTCTTTCCGATTATTAGCCTGATAGAGTAGATTAATTGGAGAAGATGAGTGCACTATTGCGGGATCCTGCATGAAATATAATTATATAATAAGCAATAGAAGACATGTAAACTTAAATATTGACACATGCAATCATTTAATGAACAAATGTGATTATTAACAAACATACAATGTTAGAATTGAATTACTTAGGCGTAATAATAGTCAATTAAAATGGACTCATCAAATATCCCCATACCTAAGATTTGCTAGTCCCTAGCAAAAAATGAAAAATAATAGAAGTAATCAGAAGATTTCACCTTTTCTTATTTCAAAACTTTAGAGATCCAGACAAATGTGACATGATAATTGGCTAAGTAACAGATCCAAGTGAAAAAGTCAATTCGCATTGGGAGTTCGTAATTCACCCCTGGTAAATATTATTGTCGGGATAGGCATCTACTTCCCTTGGGGATAAAGCAGAAGATAATCTGTAATTTGACCCCAGCATTTGGCTTAAGTAGGAGATATCGAGTTGAATGGATTTGTATTTGGTGGCACACACTCATTTGGTGCTACATGTAGTCTAGTACTACAGACTCTAGATCTCTAGACTATTAGACAAGTCAACTCTAAGAGAGGCTAAACAACTGTGCTCTCTTGATGTTCCTCGGTGCTCACTCTTTTCTTTCTTTTCTTTCTGAGATCACAAATCTCGCCAAATTCAGTAATTGTATTCACTGCTTGGTGGCCTCACATGGCATCCACACTTCAATTAAAGTCCTAATAACTCTACAACTAAGTTAGAGTCCTCAACTAGTATTTAGGCGATCAGAAATACAGAAAGGTAGGTACAGGTCATATTTAGTGGAATGTGATAAGTGTTTTTGTTGCCTCAGAAACAATGTTACAATGATAACCCTAGACTCTTCTCCTTTTCTTTTCTCTCTTTTCTTCTTTTTTGTTTCTTTTTTTTTTTTTGCAATATAACTGTTTCTTCTGTTTCTTCTTCTTTTCCTTTCTCTCTCTCTTTTTTTTTGTATTAACATAACACGACACAGACTTTTTTTTATGAGGCATTATTAGGGATGAAGATGGTCAAGAGGATATTGTGTGGCTTATTTGGTGGAAGTGCCTATTCTCGGCATCGGGAAGGAATGGATGGGACAGGTATATTTCTGACCTTTGACACTATTACCCTTCTTCAATTGAGGACCCTATGAAGGACGGTCGTAACCATCCACCATAGTCATAGCTTTATTAAGACTCAATCTCTATGTATCTGCCTTGTTTGGTGACTCTCAGGAATTCACACAAAGTACGCACACAGGAACAGAGAGCTAAAACTATGCCTAACTCTGAAGCATCATCATCTAATTGTCCAAAACTTAAGAGTCTTTGCACTAGACTCAGCGCACCAATAATCTCTCTACTTTCTTCTCACAAATATGAGGTGGATCTACTAGAAGATAGTATGCCTGACTCCCTATTAACTGTCCAAGGGTTCAGTAGACTACAAATGCTTATTGGTTTTCCTCAAGGATCCATTACCAAGTCTACGTGCACGTGAAATAAATGTACTGGATTCGAAACTTAAGAAATAATTCAAGAAGAAAAGCCTCCAATGATAAAGATATTTTGCTAGGGACTAACCCATTCAGCTCAAGAAAAGTGAATTTTTTTTATTATTATATGCTAGCCTAAATGCATGAATACTTCCTAAAATGCAAAATGCACCCCCCATGCCTAAATACTACAATGACCCCATTTTAAAATAAAAATAGGGGGAGAAAGGAAAGAAATCACCTGACAACAGTGTTATTTAGAACGCTGGGTTGCCTCCCAACAAGCGCTGCATTTTCTGTCAGCAGCCAGGCTTAGAAGGAACCTGCAAGTCTGGTTCCAGACAGAAAAGGTTAGGCCCTAAAAATATGCATAACAATGCGGGCTTAGAAAATAGGCAGCCACGGATGTTGGCGAGCTGATGATGCAACGTAATCCCAAATGCTCGCCAGAAGATATGAAAGCGAAGAACCTCATTGGCTACCTTGGGAGGTCTAGGAATAACAAAAGGAATATGAAAAGGGACCTCGCAAAATGGAATAAGTGGAGGATAACAAGGATCCTCCAAAGCAGGATAGGTTTTAAAAGATATAAACATTAATATTTGAAACCCTTGAAAGGCAAGACTAAAAGTACAAGCATCAATCCACACTCACCATTCTACCCGAGGATGTATTGGCCTGATATGTTCTCCAGAAAGAATGTACATGAGCAGAGATCTAAGCCAGGGATTGGTTAGCGAGTATAAGGGCTGTTTGTAGTGTTGGAAGGTAATGGTTAAGTCCAATGAGGGCTTAGTCGGTGTCAGGTCCAATTCCAACAATGATTCAAATTATGTATACTCCTTAACAGTTGTAGACAACTTCACGTTACCTTACCTAGTATTAATGATCGAAGTCATATTTGAATCAAGGGTAGACTCCAAATTACAACTCTTTGATGGCAAGGTCAAAATATCATAATCATTATCATTAAGCTCATCCCCGGATTCGTTTGGTTCACTTAAATTTTTGTCGCAGTGTATATGTGATTCATTAGTGAAGACAGGAGTTGGATCAACATCCTTAATTATTCCTAAAGGAGGATCAGTCCTAATGTTTTGGAGCAAGCCTATATCACTGAATTTGTTATTCTTCTCGGGGTATAAATCCTCAATTGACGTGTTTTGTCCCCAAGAGTCTCCCATAGACTTCTCACTATTTTATTTTTCCTCCTCTAATAGCAACTCCTGTTTTGATGGAGGATGACTCTCAAAAGAAGGGAGGAATCTGGATTTCACCATATTATTTATATCCTCTGGAGGTAAATCCTCAAATAATAAATAATTCCCTTGTGATTCACTCCAGATTTTCAGTCCAGGTTCCTCTATTGGGGCATCCTCATTTTCTAAAATAGACTATTCATATATCTGAGACCAAAATTGATCTAATTCATCCTCCATTCCCTTAGGGTCACCTTCATTGGGTGCATTTAAATCCTCAGGATGTTGAATGGTAGGTGTTGATTCCCTAAGTGGAGGGTCAGGAGTAGGCTCACTAAGGGTAGAATGGGATTCCACCAGATAATCAATAGATGAAGTGATAGGAACAATGCAACCTTTACCCAAGTTGGTAGGGGTAAGGAGAATACTGTCATTGGGGTCAAGGTCCTCAAGAGGTACCACCATCCCTTGCTTTTGACTCCAATAAAGCTTGGGTAGATAATCACTATAATCGTTGTCCTCTAGTGGCCGTGTCTCATTGGGAGAGTCTAAGTGATAGCTACATAAAACTGGATCCCTATTGTCATTGGTTTCCTTAGAATTATTTGCATGATTATGGTCGTATGGGTAGGGATCAGAATTACTGGGAAGTGTGTAGCTAAGCTGTCTTATTTCTTCATTTAACTGTTGACTATTCCTCATCATCTCTCCCATTGATTCCATCATTTCCTTTTGCTATTTTTGCATTTCTATCATAAAAGAGGAGAGGTTGCTATTATCAGGTTGGGGAGGATAGTCAATTTCAGGCTCTGGTTGCCTAGGGGTATCAGTCCAACCTCGATACGGAAAATCAAGAAGGGTGGGAGGGTTGGGTGTTTGCATGAAAGTAGGGATTCCAAGGTTGGAAAATCCTGCTCCTAGGCTCTGCTCAAAAGTGGGAGTTATCAAGCCAGTACTCCCAGGATAGGAATACAAATGATCCCATGAATTGTCAATGTACACATCAAAGGATGGTTATGCTCGGGGCATGGGATCCTGGTTAAAAGATGTGAAGTATTGACTCTGATAATCAAAATGATAGGAGTAAGGGTGATCCATTTCTTTAAGCAAAATAGTTTTTTTAACTCTCTTAGGGCTTAGAAGAATTCAGAACACATGCAGAAATTTCCTAGAGAGTTCTATTCTCAAAGCAAACGCAAATTCAATGGGATCGATTTTTAGAAGATTGTAGGTCTTAGAATTAAATGTTCAGTTGGTGGCCAGACAAGTTTTGCATAAATTACGCTTCCTAGGCCAACCTTTGCTGGTGCCTATAACCCAATCACAAAGGATGGAAGTCTCGAATCGAGCCCACACACAAGCAACCGAAGTAACTTGGTGGATAGGCTTGTTGATTTCTGACTAACTTCCCTTGTGGTGCAAAAGAGGAGAGGTAGAAATTTATCTAGTGACCTTATGTGTGAAGTGCATAGTGTCTCAGGGGTATGCAAACATACGATAATGTTTTGATTTTTGAAATTTCGCAAACAAGATCCTTTTGCACACAATTTTAAGTCATAGATTTTAAGGTCCAACCTCTTAGCAGTCCCAATTTTTAAAGTGACCACTAAATTAATTTGATTCAAGTACTTTAGTGGTCTTAGATTTAGGTTCAATGCATATGCATGACAGGTGATTGATGCTCAAGAGAAGATGTACCTTACTCCAGCTTTCTTCGTGCAAGAATGTATGCAATGCAGGAAAAATAAACTAGATGCTGCCCATTCGATCCTAGATGGTCGTCTTATAGATATGCAGCTTCTAGTAGGCAGCTCAAAATTTTTTTTTTTTCAATAATAATAAGCAAACAGACCTAATCGAACTAATAAACATGCAGTTCAAACAATTCGAATAGTCCTATAATCTAAATAAATGGGAACACACTCCCGAAAATACGCTCCCGCATACAAGAGCGATAAGAAATAAAGAAGCACTGGGAACACATTCCCAAAAATACCCAACAAGGGTCCAAAAGTCAGTAATTAAATTCTAATATCTATCTAAACTAAATCTAAACTAAGCTCTATTGACTAAATAAAAAATAGGCTCCTTCATAAGCTTATGTGCATGGGATTAAGGCCCACGTGTTCCTTTTGCTAGCCTCCAGGTGGCGTCAAGGTCCACCAAAAAGATCGTTGATGTAAACTTGTTTGCACTACTTAAGATGTCTATTTATGCATGTTCTTAAGCGTAGGATTGCATTGAATACTATAAATATTGCATAACATGCATTATATTGCATTTAGAGTAGTTTGAATAAAATGGAGGTTAATTATCTCCTTTTATGTTCATGGATAGGGCAAACTTTTTATCAAGGCCTCGGATCGAAGATCCAACCGTACAGATGTGATCAGGGCAACGCTTGGAGTTCAATGACTCCAGGATCGCCCTAATTAGGCATCTGTAGCATCAGAAAGAGACCGGGGAACCCTAGAAGATCAAGGGCCAAGATGGTGTGAATATACACTTCAAACGACAAATCCAACCGCACGGATGGATTCAGATCGACGATCGCAGCCTAACGGCGCGAAAATCGACTCAATCCGACAACCGTGGCACCATCTACATCATCTAGAAGATGGACGGCCAAGATGGCACCACGTGGCTCCATCTCGGTCGCCCAAACTGGCCCAGCTGATCTTGAAGACCACCACACATTAGATTTGGATTGCACGATTGTGATCCAACGACTGTGGGCAGCCGCACCTCAAAACATCCGTGCGACCATCTCTCCTCCACAACGCAATGGGTGAATGCCTTATCATGAGGCGTTGGCGCGAGTTCGAATCTGCATGCTCAGGCGAAAGGGTGCGGGCGAGCAGGCTCCGCGACCGCTCGATCGTGATTGAGCAGCTGTGGGCGCTCGATAGCGCCCATGTGCTATTGCACGCCGCGCCTCACGTAGGATCGCACACGGACGGGCGCGTTGAGGAGCGGGTGGAGGCACGACTTAAGCCATCCGATCTCACGATCGAACGGATGAGATCAGCTGGACATGGAGCGCGTGTTACGCGCGAGGAGGCGAGTGGCTGCACTCGGGCGGCAGCCCACTACGCCCACAATGGGGCTTTAGCGATGGTTTTCTCCGTCACTAAAGACCCCTGATTTAATGATTTTCGAATTAAAATGACCAAATTGCTCTCACTCCTTGCAACTATAAAAGGAGACCCCCTCCACACAAAATTCTGATTGCTTCCTTCTCTTCTCTCCCTCTCCAAATCTCAAGAGAAGCTTGTCCCACACCCAGGATGCTTCTCGCAAGATAAAGTCAATTTTTTATCCCCTTTCGGAAGCAGTCCCTCAACGATGACAACGTGCTGCCCCGTTCCCGTTCTTCCGCTTCGTCCTTGTTTGTCCTACTCCGTCCTCCTTCGTCCAAGCGTCGTCCCATTCGACTTGTCCTCCAAGCGATCGTCGAGGAATATATATCTCTCTCCATTCTTTTTAATGCTTTCTAGAGTAGATTTACTGCTTTCTAGAATAGATTTACTACATTCTAGTACAATCATTTTCTTCTTTCTAGTCATAATGTTTAGTGAAACAAATAATATTTTTAATGATGAATTCCATGTTCATTCTACATCTCGTTTTGATTTTTGTTTGTAATATTATCTCTCTCTCTTACTCTCTCTCTCTCTTCTAGTTATTGTAAATACTTAAATAGTTCTAATCAAATAATTTACTTCGTGACAAATAAAACAAACGTGTATTTTTTAAATCAAAAGTCTGCCTCCCTATGTTCGACCCAGGATTTCCATTCCGGTATATATTTTATTTGTTGAACACGAGTTCTTCACTTTCATACTACGATGACAGGTTTTCAAAACCAAACACGTTAGCGTAGCAACCCGTGCGTTCAACATTTTGGTGCCGTTGCCAGGGAGGCGACGCTTACAAATCATATGCCGAGTTCTTCTCTTTGATTTTTTTCTTTGCATTTTCTAACTTACAAATCATTTACCTCACTTCTTTTTTTTCTTATTGTGATTGCAGGTACTCTTTCGAGACAAGCAAAAGTGGTAGATTGGAGTAAAGTCCTGTGGAAGGTTTTGTAAGTTATCCCCCACCTCCCACCCATTAGATTTCATTCCACAACATAATAACACAAACATCAATCAACCTAGGTGTTCTTATAAACTCTAAGGTTAGATTGTTTGTTGTTTGACACCCATACTCACCCCAACCTCCATATTTAAAAAAAAAATTTAAAAAAAATCTCACAGTGGTACACAACCTCATATGATTTTCAAACTCAACTGGTAAACCGATCTTTGGAGCCGATACACACATCCAAACACATAATTGAGTAGAAATCAGATTAGGTAATCACTTGTGTGCCTAATAAAGTGGTGCAACATACCAATTGTTCGAGTTGATTGGGCCGCACCACTTCAATTAAAATCAACTCATCAAGCAGCTGCCGATTAGGTTCAACTCTTAGGGATTTACCAGGCACTCCACATTTCTTTTTAAGATTTAAAGGAAAATATCTTCACCTGTGCTTTCAAAACCTGGTGTGCCAACAAAACTTGTTTGAAAACACCTAAAGTTGAATCCTAAAAGCTACTAAGCAAGATTTGAACCCTAAAATTCACTGCATCAAAAATAATCTTGCTTGAGAACCACTAGTTGTGCACGCACACACAAATCAATCAATCATTAAGGGCACAACCCATATAAAGGGCCCATCACATTCCAAAGCACATTCAAAACCTAGCCTTAAATAAAACAGAGTAGACGTTGGCCTTAAGGATTTGACTCGCTCTTCAGAGCCTAGAACGAGATTATTTTCGATTAGTCTATTTCTACTGTTCAATCTGATGTCTAGCTAGGGGAGCATAATCAGACGATCGCGGCTGGGGGGTACACTAGGAACCGGAGGTGCAAGCCGAAGGAAGAACCTTCTCCCCAGTCCCTCCTTCTAACTGGTTGGATTTAACAGACAGAAGTAGATAAAATCCTTTCTTTATCTCAAGACGGGTTTTGGAAGCCTGTAGGTCTTTAGGCTAGCCCACTTAAGGATAGGATTGATTGCTTATATTGCAGGGCGCCTTTCTTCTTCCCGTTTCTCATGAATCCTTCCACATATTACATGCATTCCCGCTCTTTCGCTCCTGTTTTGAATTATCCTCAACATGACGATTATCTTGACCCGTACTATAATCAACCATCAGTTAGTTGGGATAACTCGGATTGGGGATACAATTCCAGACCTCCGTGTTTAGGGTCTAACCCTGAACATTATGATTGTGATTTCTATCCTTCTCAGAGCCACATCGATTACAGATCGTCAACCTTTCATGAACAACCTAATAAGATCTACAATCAAGAAAGATACACTGATCCTTAGCCATCCTCTGATTACACTGCCTTTAGGTCATCACCACCTTTTGAACAATCTGAAATGACCTATTATTAAGAAGGGTATAATGAATCTCAATTCGTTAATTCCTCTGCATTGACCCCAAACCTGCCCAACCTTGAACCAACTCATTTGGTTCAGGGTAACCAGATTTAAGATAAGGTTCTGGCTAACTTAAGGAATATCATACAATCTTTAGAAGTTCAGCCAATACCTTGCATTGAGAGATTGGAGCCCCTGATTTAGACGATTGATGATTTGAATAAGTATTTGTTGGATTGGCTCCAGGATGTTAAGGATAAGAACCCGAGTGAGTTTCTACTTGGGAAGTTAGTGAAATTGAGGATGAGATTTGTGGTCTCTTTGATTCAATCATGGGATTATTCCCAAGATGAACCCTCTTCAAGAGAGCCAATTTCAGAACCAGTTCAGGCAGCTATTGGGGGGACACGTGTTACGAGGCTGACTAAATTGAATTAGAGCAACCAATTAAGGAAGATCTGATTTCTTCACCTGAGATCCTTGAGCCAGGGTACGAGGAAACGTATGTCTCCATGGACCAAAAAGTGATGGATGATTTTGAGACATACATTAATACAGATTTTGATTTCTTTGATTCTGATGGTGAAGATTCACATTGCGAAGTTTCATGCGAGTTTACAAAATGTGATTTCTGTGAGATGATTAGGCCTGAGGAATCTGATAGATCATTTGATAGCCCAATAACTGAGAAAACTGATCTTATTAGGGCTCACATTACGGATCCAGAATCACATTTTCTGGAGGATTCAATCCAATGTCGTGATTGTCAGTTACACCCTATTGAGCTTATCGATGATTCTGTTTTTGAGATAATTAGACCCAAGTCAATTCTGATTCAGCTACATCTTTTAGACTTGGAAATTTTAGATGGGGTGATTAATATGCAAGAGGTTCCGAATGTTGACATTCTGAATGAGGAGGATAGGAGCTGGGAAATTTTGATTTGGGAAGCAATTTCTGGAGGAAGTAGAAGACTAAGTCGAAGGGTTCCTATTAAGCTGAAACCATCAAACTAGGACCCTTACGACATTTGTTCTAAGGAAGTCAAACCCATGCACACATTCGATGATTATCCTTTTGAGCTTAATTTTTCTGTAACCTGACTTTTTGGTCTTGGGTTGCATCCTCATAAATCGCAGGCCCGACCCCGCTTGCATACTGATTTTAGGTTTTGGGTAATTTTTATCCAGAACCTGAGATATTCTCGATTATGGGGTATGGGTCTGCAGGACAATCTGGTCCACATCTGTGGACCTCTACTGATAGGTCAGAGGTTTCTTATGTTTATTCTGATTCTGACGTACACCTGTGAATTCTTTATTTCTCTTCTTTGTATAGTGTGCCTAGCTGGAGGCACTAAATTCAACATGTATACAATTCTTTTTTTTAGTTTTCATCTTGGAGCAGACCTGACATTCATGCAATTCAGGTGCTTTCTACGCTATTCCACTCTGTTTTATGTCTTTGTAATATAATGAGGACATTGCATTAGATAGGCATGGGGGGTGGATACTCATCTCTGAATTTATTCGTCAGATCCGTAGATTTATTTTATTTTCTTTTATTATAAAAAAAAGATGGAATTAGGAAAGAGAACTTGGGATTAAGAAAATTTTCAATCTTACGAAATAGAACATTATGATTTGAACACAAAGACCCTTCAGGTCTTTGGACATAATCAACCCATGTATCCACTAAAATGTGGATTTGTTTTTCGAGTCCTCACCAACCTGAATTCTATTTTAATTGGAGTAAATAAGTTTTGGTGATAAGTACATGACTTATCAACCTGCCCTCTGATTTGAGGGAATTTTGAGTTTTAAGCATCTACACACTATCTTGTCACTGACTCATTTTTCGATGATTTTAACGAAAATTGGGCAGCTAATGAACATTCTAGGGTGATATGACTGGCAAGTTATCATGGGTAACAGTCCATAGGTAGGTTGCCCAGAGCCCAGTCACTGGACCTTTCTCTTTTTGCTGCCTTTAGGTAAATCTTAGACTAGGGAAGCCACCTACTTAAAAAGAGAAAAAAAAAGAGAAAAGAAGAAAAGAAATAAACCACACTTCGCCGCTCGAGTATGGCTGGCAAGTTGTCGGTGGTAACAGCTCATCGACAGTTTGTCTAGAACCCAACTCAATAAATGCACTGAAAATTCCCAAAACACTTAGGAAGAAGCGGAGAAGTAGAATAACCCAGGGAGATATACACTGGATTCACCCTTATGTTGACCCTGTAAAAAATAAAAGTAGGGAGAAAGCTACTAGTTATAAAGATACACCTTTAGGCAGAATTCTCTTTTTAAGTTCACCTAGAGGCGTAGAAATCCGAAGTCCATTTTTACTGTCGGTCAATGAGTCTATCACATTCACAATAAAATGCTTAGAACTTAGGGTTCTCATCAAATCTTGGGTGAGTTGAATGGCCTAGAAAGCCACTCTTAAACCCTAAAACTCGAAAATCCAAAAAAAAGTAGAAACGAGGAAAAAGTGAAAAAGAAATTTTTCTTTGAATAAGGACAGGGCTTGAGGCGGTCTGCATTTTGGCAAATACTTAGGCACTATTGTGTCTTTGAAAGTTTAGATCCTAAGTAAACATTTTCTTAATGATTGAAAATAACTCAAGGCCAAATAATCCAACCTGATTCTTTTATAAATAGCATATAGTTTTTGCTAGGGACTAGAAAAAGATAGGCATGGGGGTATGATGCAAACATGTTTACGCTACTTAAGATGTCTACTTATGCATGTTCTTAAGCATAGGATTACATTGCATACTATAAATATTACATAACTGCATCATCTTGCATTTAGAGTAGTTTGAATAAAATGGAGGTTAATTATATCCTTTTATGTTCATGGACAAGGCAAACTTTTTATCGGGGCCTCGGATCAAAGATCTAACCGTACAGATGTGATCAGGGTGACGATTGGAGTTCAATGACTCCAAGATCACCCTAATCAGGCATCTGTAGCATTAGATAGAGATCGGGGAATCCTAGAAGATCAAGGGCCAAGATAGTGTTAATTGGAACATCAAACGACAAATCCAACTGCATGGATGGATTCGGATCGACGATCGCAGCCTAACGATGCAAAAATTGACTCAATCCGACAACCGTGGCACCATCTGCATCATCCAGAAGATAGACAGCCAAGATGGCACCACGTGGTTCCATCTCGGCCACCCAAACAGGCCCAGCTGATCTTGAAGACCACCACACATTAGATCTGGACTGCACGATCACGATCCAACGGCTGTGGGCAGCCGCACCTCAAAACATCTGAGTGACCATCTCTCCTCCACAGTGTAGTGGGTGAATGCCTTATCGCGAGGCACTGGCGCGGGTTGGAATCTGTATGCGCAAGCGAAAGGGCACGGGCGAGCGAGCTCCACGACCGCTCGATCGCGATCGAGTAGCTACGGGCGCTCGATAGCGCCCACACGCTATTGCACGCCGCGCCTCATGCGGGATCGCACGTGGGCGGGCGCACTGAGGAGCAGGCGGAGGCGCGACTTAAGCCGTCCAATCTTACAATCAGATGGCTGATATCAACTGGACATGGAGCGCGCGTTACGCATGAGGAGGCGAGCGGCCGCACGTGGGCGACGCCCCACTATGCCCACGATAGGGCTTTAGCGACAGTTTTATCTGTCACTAATGACCCCTGATTTAATGATTTTCAAATTAAAATGACCAAATTGCCCTTACTCCTTGCAACTATAAAGGAAACCCCCTCCACATGAAATTCTGATCCCTTCTTTCTCTTCTCTCCCTCTCCAAAGCTCAAGAGAAGCTTGTCCCACACCTGAGATGCTTCTCACTAGATAAAGTCAATTTTTTGTCCCCTTTCAGAAGTGGATCCCGCAACGATGACGACGTGCTGCCCCATTCCCGTTCTTCCGCTTCATCTTGCTCCGTCCTCCTTCGTCCAGGCGTCGTCCCGTCCGGCTCGTCCTCCAAGCGATCGTTGAGGGGGGTATTTCTCTCTCCATTCTTTTTAATGCTTTCTAGAGTAAATTTACTTCTTTCTAGTGTAATCATTTTCTGCTTTCTAGTCATAATGTTTAGTGAAACAAATAATCTTTTTAATGGTGAATTCCATGTTCATTCTACATCTCGTTTTGGTTTTTTTTTGTAATATTCTCTCTCTCTCTTACTCTCTCTCTCTTCTATTTATTATAAATAGTTAAACAGTTCTAATCAATTAATTTACTTCATGACAAATAAAATAAATGCGTATTTTTTAAATCAAACGTCTGCCTCCCTATGTTTGACCCAGGATTTCCATTTCGATATAAATTTTATTTGTTGAACACGTGTTCTTCGCTTTCATACTATGATGACAGATTTTCAAAAACAAACATGTTATCATAGCAACCCGTGCGTTCAACAATCGTCTCCACCATGGCTGTCATTCAAGTTCAATGTCGTCGCTCTACTATGCCCGTCACCATGTCAGATTCCTTGCATAATAAAAAAATAATCATATAACTATGCAACTTAGGATATTCAAAAATAATAACATGAGTCTATTACGTCTGTTGCCTCCCCGGCAACGGCGCCATTTTTGCCGAACAGATTTTCGCTTAGTTGTGATAGCAATAGAGGATATGTCGTTGTAATTAATGTGGTGGAAATCTCTCAATCAAAGATTAACATAGATATGAATTTAAACCACAATAAAGGATGTCATATCTGCAGGGAGGAATAGAAAAATAAATTCACAAGAAGAGAAATATAATGTTCGCAGACACTTTCACGTCTTTAATGTGAGGAATATGCTAATTTAAACAGAGCTTGCAAGTTTTCTTAAAAGTTCAGGGTAATTTATGCAATTTTCACGTCAGGAATTAAGCTCAAAAATTATGCATATGATGCATGTGTAATGGCATATCATATAAATTCAACTTACATGCAGATTTGATTTAAAATTCAATGTAGAATCATGCACATAACACATGTGAAGTAATTTCAGGAAAGTATGAGTGCATCAATGCAATGTGGCCTGAATAAAATATGAATATATAATTGCCAATGGAATTGAATGTAATTATTAATTGAGAAGAAAATAGAGGATTTCTCCTCTCTCTTCCTCATGTGGGCGGTCGTGCACGGTTGGCGGCGAGAGTCGACGGGGAGGTATGCCTTAACAAGGGCTACGCAAGGCAGTGACGCGGCAGCTGGAGGTGGTCGACGGCGGCCGGGCGGAGGAGAATGGCCGCTGGCCTGTTGGCTGTTGGACGAAAGACAGCCTCGCGTGGAGAGGATGTCGTCGCTGCTGCGGCCCACGTGGCTGCTCGCTGGGTGCACTTGCACGCATGGCGTGTAGGGCGAGCACGGCTGGAGTGGCCTACAGGCATGGTGCTTGCGGGTGGCTGCGGTGCAGCGCCTGTGGGCTTAGTGCAAGGTGCGGTGGATGTAGCGCTGGAGGGTGCGCGAGGGCGGTGAGCACCTACGAGCATGCTTGCAGGGTGCGACTGGAGTGGCCTGCAGGCGTGGTGCCTGCGGTGCAGCGCCTGCGGGAGTGGGTGTGCACATTGCACGCTTGGTTCATAGTGTCCACCCTCTCCACAGTGGAGAAGGTGGAGATAATTCCCCGCCAGGGGGAAAAGAAGATGGCGATCTCTCCTTTGCTCCCTTCCTCTTAACTCCTCTCCCCCACACCAATTAAGGAATTTTCAAATCCCTTACTAATTTTAGTCGACGGCTGTTGGGGGTGTTGAGGTCGTAGGTGGAGATATTTTGGGGGGGGGGGGATATCTTTCCCCCCCTGTTCTTTTCCACAATTGATCCTCCTCCCTCTTCTTCTCGATTATTAGCCTGATAGAGTAGATTAATTGGAGAAGATGAGTGCACTGTTGTGGGACCCTGCATGAAATATAATTACATAATAAGCAATAGAAGACATGTAAACTTAAATAATGACACATGCAATCATTTAATGAACAAATGTGATTATTAACAAACATACAATGTTAGAGTTGAAATACTTAGGCGTAATAATAGTCCTTTAAAATGGACTCATCAGAGGTGAAGGCCACAGTGGTAGAGAATGGCGAACACCTAAAATCACGACAATGGCCTCACGACCACATTAGAATACCTCAGTAGCTTCACTAAATCAAGATAAGGGTGGTGGTGGGTGTTTCATGGAGTTTGGTGGAGTGTGGGGGTCTGCGGAGGTCGGAGGAGTACGAAAGTAGAGGTGTTTCGTGGCGGTTGATGAGTCAATTTTCGCTTTCGAAGATGATAATTAAGATGATTTGTCATTGTATTTCTAAGTGGTAGAAAATTAACTAATCGAAGTATTGAATTGAAATTAACCAATCATAGGAGGAGCGAGTCATGTCCACAAGGAGGCAATGGCCTTTCAAAACTTGTACGGGTTAAAAATAGATGTTCACGATAAATTTCGTCAAGAAACTGAGACAAAATCACTTTCAGATTAAGTAAACAACAAGAGCAAATGCTGAAATATCAATTATGCACATCTGAAGGATATATTTTGCAATGTGGCACAATATAATAGCAATAAAACCTCACAATGGCAAAAGATGAAATATTAATGCAAGGAGAAATAGGGGATTGCTTCTCTTTCTTCGTCGTGCATGGGAGAGACCACAGCTAGAGGTGTGAAGCTCACCGGAGGTCAAATGGGCCAAGGGCTACTCGGCGGTGGTGGTAGCGCTGCCAATAGTGGCTGGATGCGACAGTACGGAGGAGGGAAGTGGCGGCGGTGGCTGTCGCTACTGAAGGGCCACACGCGCGCGTGGAGGCGTGGCATGTGTGGGGAGCTGGCGAAGGATGCACATGGGGAGCTGGGTCTGCACGCGGGTGCTGGTTGGCATTACAGTTGTGCGTGGACAGTGCTATGGTGGCAGCTCTCAGAACACGTAGATGGCAGCGATGGCAGCACGCTACTACCGTTGAAGTCAACGGAGAGGCGCTCGCAGAGAGGAGCAGAGGGTGCGCTGGGGGCGCAGCGATGAGGCACGTGCACTGGAGGTGAGGGGGCAGCAAGGAGGCACGCGTAGCCACACTTTTTGCTATAGCTACAGCTGCTGCGTGAGCACATGGAGGATGGCGTGGATGGGTGTGAGGCGCGGCTGCTTGCCGTGTGTGCATGGCAGTGGCTGCATGCTGTTGGTGAAGGTGATGCGGCGAGGTGGTGATGGGTTCTTTTTGGTAGAGGAAAAACAGAGGGAAAAGAAGAAAAAGAAGCAAAGGGGAAGTGAAGATGGAGGTGGTGTTGTTGGGGCTTCAAGCATCTGGGAATATTCCTAGACGTCTTAAATGTGCGTGGATAGCTGCTGGTGCATGGTGATTGGTTAGATCCTGAACACAGTTAATTAAGTTATTTAGGCTTAATTAATTGCATGAGAAAGTAATTTAGGTTAACTCGAATTAATGTTGTGAGTGTAGTATAGGGTCAAGTTAACCTAACAATTTAGATTTTAAGTTCTTTTTAACTGGTTGAGTCCAGGTCATTCACTGGGAGGCAAAATAGTAAGCTTAATTAACCATTAATTCCTAAGCATAAATTACTAATCAATTAATTAATCAAATATTAAGTTAAATACTTTAAGCACATGAATATTGCATAAAAATGATTCAAATAAGAACATGCAACATTCCATTAAGAAAGAACATATTTACACATGTAATTTGTCATTAAGAATCAAGTAAACATGTCTATTACAACCATTAGATCTAATTACATGAGATTAAGGCAAGGAAAATGCCAATCAAATGAGTACAAATGCCTTATTACATCAATTAAGCTCAAAATAACAAGAGGAAGCATGTTATAGCAATGAAAGCACAAATCAGACATCTAACAAGAAGATTGGACATCTTAAAAGTAAAAATTAGAAGTCTAAAACAATGCACAGACGTCTAATTATCCTTATTTATTTTTGTTCTTTCTTCAGCCCCCTTAGAATTTCTCATTTCTCCTCTCTATCTTTGTTTACTCTTCTTTCCTTTCTTTCTTTATCTTCTTTACTGTGCCTCATGTCCACATGTAGCCAAATTCAGTAGCACTTAACCCATTTAATCTTCAATTTATAAAAATTAATGTTTAATGGGTGGCTCAAGCTCGTTCGAGGATACACAGCGCCCAATTGGGTGGGACCAGACCCTACTTGAGCTCGGGCCTAGTTCTTTAATTGGTGGCATTTTTTTCATATGTTCATCGATTCATAGTACCCGGCTTCCTAGGCCCACACGCCCACTCATGGGCCCACACGGCCACTCATGGGCCCACAGGCGCACTCTCACACACACCCATGCGCAGCACATGCACCGCACGCACCCATGCCCATGCCATTTTCCTTTCGTGCCCTGCGTTAATGACCGAAGCGTCGTCCGAGCAAAATCATATTATACCAATGCGAGCACCTAGGAACTTTTGAGGTGGGACTATCTATGTCCACTCTTGGCCGAACTTCTGATGAAGATTCCCAGCAATTAGCTGGGTCAAATCGGGTGTTCCAAAGCTCGATCGAGAGCTCTTGAGAAGCTCTATAGGATTGTAACACCAATTTGGTGTTCAAATCTAATCTAACCCTTCAATTCGAAGGGTGAAAGTCAAGGATTCGCATGGCCCTAATGGCCTACAGAAGTGAAATCTAGGTCTTTTGATCTACGGAAGAGGCTTCTGACCTCTAGATGAGGTCCTGGACTTCTTCAGGATAGAATTCCACATAGAAAGAATGAAGAAAGAAGCTTTGAGAAGCTTCAGAGAGAGGAATGAGACACTGAGCTCCATTTAAGCAGCTTAGAGCTCCAACTTGAACTCTGATCTGCAAAAAAAAGAGATAATAACCTTCCAGAGAGAATTAAACAACCTCAGCAGATTGTTTCGCACTGATTTAGGTAGAATTAGCGATTGAATCGCACCAAGAACTCAACAAACTCAGTAATGGGTTCTAAAGAACCCATACTGGATAGTGACAAAACTTGCCCTAATTCCTCAATAAAACAACTTCCAATCTAACCCAAACACATTCTAAATCATCCCAGATCCTTATTGAAACATTTAATTCCCAAAATTACTCCAGTATCACTCAAGTCTATCATAGTGTTGACCAAATCTAACTGAGGGTTGACTATCTGAATTAAACTTTCTCAGATCGAACTAAAGTCTCAGATCAACATAATTTATCCTTAGGAACTGATTCAAGACTTCAAAATTGGATTTTGATCAAATCTGGTAAGGTTTCAGACTTCATCGCCTAAGGTCAAAATGGAGTTTGTTCGGTGGAACAATCTAAGTGTTCTCAAAGTAATCAGAGATCAAGGATGGCTTCTATAGGTTCTGCATAAGCTTTTGAACCTATTTTCGAAGTCTTAATCCTAACAGAATAGCATCTCCAACTCTACTAGAATTGGCAAAGACATAGATCAAACAAGTACTCCAAATCTTGAAACTCAAATTAAACCATGGAAAATTAATCCTGAAGCCTTACAAGTGTACTCTAGAGCTTTTCAGGTCAATGCATGGGCTGAAGCTCAAAACAACCTTGTTAGAGCTCACCGGAGCTTTGGTGAGTCCTGTTCTAATACACATAGATGAAAACCTTAGTAAATGAAGCCATTATTGACCCATGGAGATTCCTAGGACCTAGACAGATCCTAAGATCTCCCTAATTGGCTCAAAGAATAATCAGAACATAGGATTCATCCTGGAATTCAAAAATTGAGCATTCCGAGTTTGACAGAACTCAGAATGCTTCCTCTCACCCAATTGAGTGAGAAGAGTTCTGTATGGTGAGGTGATACTAATGGACTATTTAATTAGGTGAATAACACCTCTTTGAGTTGCCATTGACAGCGAGCTTAGAGAAGGGGGAATTATGTGTTTCTCTTACGATCCTCTATAGGAGCAATTAATGGAATTGCTAAGGTCCTTAGGTGTTAGGGAAGTGATGTAGGACCTTAATTGGGTGTGAGACTAACTTCTGGACACTTAACCATGGATAGTGAAGTGTCCAGGTGCGTGTGAAGTGGATTAGGTGATTAAGTGGACAATTAAGGTAGATCGTGGGTTGGGAAGGGTCCTAAGGTGATGTATATGTGTTGGGAGACCCTATTGGAGGTGGAAAAGGCTCGATGAACTCCGCCATGGATAGCGGAGGTTGCCGGTGATGGTGAGGTATATTAGGTGGTATAGGTGATAATAGTGAGTGGAAGAAAGTGGAAATGGATTGTGGTGAGATAAGGAGAGTGAGACAATTCTTGGAAGTGCGAATGAAGGCCCAACGAGGCCAGACTTGGCCTCACCGGAGCCGGAGACAAAGCTACTGAAGCTAAATAAACTAAGCTAATTCTATCTAATTACTTAATTAAACCTACTCCTAAGAGTTAGCTCTACTTACCCGACGAAGGAGGTGAGGGATCTCACCGTTGGTAGGGCTAGAACGAGATTGAAATCTAGACTTGGTGAGAAAAGAACTCTAGTCGATAGAAGCGGAGATCAGAGGGAAGATGGCACACTCAATCACCGTTGGCACAGCGAAAGAGAGGAAGAGGTGGTGAGAGAGGCAGTGCATCCTTGGCGGCTGCGCTCAAGAAGGAGAACGAAGATGCCGGAGTTGCGGAAGAACCTACTGACCAGCTACGGTGAGGTGGGGAGGTGAAGGGAGCTGATCGTTCAAATCGTAGGGTTTGAGGGGTATTTATATGTTGCGGCAGCTATGAAGGTGGCTAAATCTGGACGGGAATACATCTAGGTGCAGGTTAACCACCGACGTCTTCTTCGATCCCGGTGAAGTTACTCTCTAACCATAAATAGGGTTTAGAGATCATCCAGACCGTGGGATGAAATGAAGAGGATCAGCGCAAGCTTCAGAATATTGGCGAGGAAGGACACCAGATGTGAGGTGATTGTGAGGTGTCTTCACCACCGCTCGTCAGCTGTTGAAGCAGCTGAAGAAGAAACAAAGAAGAAGACGATGTACATAGGGACCTAAATGTGAGGAAAGTTAAGGACCTAAGTAAAAGGAAAGGACTCAAATGCATTGAATTCTAAGGACTAATATGTAAACATAGGCCATTTAAGTTAATTTTAATTTAATTCCTTTCCAACATTTTTTATATAATTATAAATTAGCTAAATATTATATTAAAGCCATGTATTCACATTTTTGACCCATTTATTTATATTTATTTACTTATTAACTTACTTAAGTTATTAAAGACTTAGGTCTTAAGTTATTCTTAAGTTAAATAAGAAATTAATTAGGTAACTAATTAATGATATTTTGAGTCCATTTATTAATTAAATTAATAATCATGTTAATTGACTGATAATTAAGAATTTTAAACTAATTTTAAGGTCCTTTAATGATTTATCCCTTATTCTATAATTAACCCTTATATATGCATATTCCTAGGTAATTAACTAGGGAAACTAGTGAATTAGGGGTAATTAGAAGCCATAATGAGCCTCTCATCACGTGGCTGTGGTGGTGTTGATGGTGGATAGGGGAGGGTGCACAGTGGTGAAGCACGATGATGGTTGCATGGTCGTTGGAGACACATGCGCACGGTGTTGGCACGAGTCCACTGGCTTAGCACGGCGAGCTGTCACCACACCGGCCCACGGTGTGGTGGAGCTCGTCCTTGGGGACACATGGTGGTGGGGATGGAGGTGAGCTCGAAGCTCTTTGCAGTGGTGGAGTCAGGGCGGAGTCCCTAGTTGTGGCTCCCCCTTTCTTATACCTGCAGGGAAGATGAAGACGAAGATGGAGCATCAACCAGGCCCACTTCTCTCACTCCTCGTTGAATGCAGGTCTTCAGTGCAGGCATCTGGTGTGGTGTGAAGAGTGATGGAGAGATTTTACCTTATTTATGAAGATGATAGCAATAAAGTGATATGTCATTGTGTTTTATGTGGTGGAAAATCTCTCAAACAAAAATTAAAATAAATATCAAATTTAACCACAATAAAAATGTCGCATCGATAAGGAGGAATAGAACCAATAAATTCACGAGTAGAGGATTATACAATTTGCAAACAACTTCACGACTTCAATGCGAGAAATATGCTACTGTAAATGGAGTTTGCAATTCCCTTAAAAGTTCAAGGCTATTTATGCAATTTTCACATCAGGAATTAAGCTCCCAAAAATATGTATATGATGCATGTGTAGTGGCATATCATGTAAATTTGATTTGAATGCAAATCTAATTTGAATTTCAATGTTGAATGATGCACATAACACAAGTTAAGTAAATTCATGAACCTATTAGTGCATCCATGCAATGTGGCCTGAATAAAATAATAACATTAAAGTGGAAATGGCATGCAATGTAAATTTTAATTGGGGAAAAAATAGAGGATTTCTCCTCTCTCTTCCTCTCTTGAATGGCCGTGGATGTTGGCAGCGAGAGTCAATGGGATGGTGCACCTTGTCAAGTGCTTCACGATGGTGGTGACGCGACGGCCGGAGGTGGCCGGTGGTGGCCGGACGGTGGAGGAGAGTGCCGGCCTATTGACAGAGAAGATGAAGAGCTATTGTCTGCAGGTCGCACAGCTACGCGATGGGTGCACACACAAGGGCGTGCAAGGGCGCTGCCTATGCATGTGGCTGCTTGCAGGTGGTCTTGGCCACGTATGCTTGGCTACCTGCGAGAAGTCTTGGCTGCTTTGCGTGCACTGGTTGTGGAGGTGGTGTTTACGGGGGTGGGGCTGGAGAGGATGGAAGGGCTACATGGTGAGGCAGTAGCATGGGTGCGGCTGTAGGAGAAGATGAAGCGCATGCTTAGAGGCGTGTGGTGGCAGGCTGGAGTGCGTTTGGTGAAGGTGCTGGTGGATGCTTGGCACGGTGAGGGGGGGCTGGCGTGGGCGCGGCTGCAAGCTTGCGGTGGGGGGCGCTTGCAAGGTGGACAGGCGGTGGAAGCTGTTGCTAATAGCACTGCAAGGGCATGCCTGAAGGGCTGGCGGTGGGAGCTGTTCGCAGTAGTGCTGCAAGGGCACGCGAAGGTTGTGGCAGTGGGTGGTGGTGCGCCTACATGGTGCGCGGTGGGTGGGTGCACACGCGAGGAACCTGTGGCTGTGGTGTTGGAGAGCTTGCAAGCAGGCTGGAGGCATCGTGCATGCCATCTCCACAGTGCACACAGTCTCTTCTCCCCAATGGTCTTCCTTTCTCCAAGCCCCTCCACCTTTCTCTTTTTATCTCCTCCCTCGACGCAAGTCAAGGGATTTTCAAAATCCCTTACTAAACATGGTCGGTGGATGTTGATGGAGTTGTTGAGGTCGGTCGTAGGTTGAGAGATTTTTCGGGGGGAAATATCTTTTCACCCCTATTCTTTTCCAAAATTGATCCTCCTCCCTCTTCTTCCCGATTATTAGCTTGATGGAGTGGATTAAGTGGAGGAGATGTAACGGGTGCACTGTTGCGGGACCTACATGAAATATAAAATAATTACATAATAAGCAATAGAATAAATGTAAACTTAAATAATGACACATGCAATCATTTAATAACCAAATGTGATTATTAACAAACATATAATGTTAGAATAGAATTACTTAGGCGTAACAATAGTCCATTAAAATGGACTCATCAAATAACCCCATGCCTAACATTTGCTAGTCCATAGCAAAAATGAAAAATAATAGAAGTAATCAGAATATTTCTTCTCTTCTTATTTAAAAACTTTAGAGATCCAGACAAATGTGACGTGATAATAGCCTAGGTAACAGATCCAAGTGAAAAGTCAATTCACATTTGCAGTTCGTACTTATCCCTTAGTAAATATTTCTATTAAGATAGGAAACTACTTCCCTAGGGGATAAAGCAGAAAATAATCTGTAAATTGACCTCGACTTTAGGCTTAGGTAAGGGATATCGAGTTGAATGGATTTGTATTTGGTGGCACACACTCATGTGGTGCTACATGTAGTCTAGTACTACAGACTCTAGATCTCTAGACTATTAGACAAGTCAACTCAAAGAGAGGCTAAACAACTGTGCTCTCTTGATGTTCCTTGGTGCTCACTCTTTTCTTTCTTTTCTTCCTGAGATCACAAATCTTGCCAGACTTAGTAATTATACTCACTATTTGGTGGCCTCATATGGTATTCACACTTCAATTAAAGTCCTAATAACTCTACAACTAAGTTAGAGTCCTCAACCAGTATTCGGGTGATCAGAAATACTAAAAAGTAGGTATGGGTCATATTTGGTGGATCGCGATAGGTGTTTTCGTTGCTCAGAAACAATGTTACAAAGATAAAATTATAAACTTGGACTCTTTTCTTTTTCTTTTCTTCTTCTCTTTTTTTTCTTTTTAATATAATTGTTTCTTCTTATTCTTCTTTTTTTATTTTTCCTTTTTTTTTCTTTTTCTTTCTTTATAAATCAACATAACATGACATAGAGTTTTATTTAAGAGGCATTATTAGGGATGATGATGGTCAAGAGGATATTATGTGGCTTATTTGGTGGAAGTGTCTATTCTCAGCACCGGGAAGGAATGGATAGGACAGGCATATTTCTAACCTTTGACACTATCATCCTCCTTCAACCGAGGGCTCTATGAAGGACGGTCGTAACCATCCGCCATAGTCATAGCTTTATTAAGACTCAATCTCTGTGTATCTGCCTTATTTGGTGACTCTCAGGAATTCACACAAAGTACGCACACAGGAACAGAGAGCGAAAACTATACCTAACTCTGAAGTGTCATCATCTAATTGTCTAAAACTTAAGAGTCCTTGCACTAGACTTAGTGCATTAGTAATCTCTCTACTTTCATCTCACAAATATGGGGTGGATCTACTAGAGATAGTATGCCTGACTCCCTATCAACTATCCAAGGGTTCAGTAGACTAAAAATGCTTATTGATTTTCTTCAAAGATCCATAACCCAGTCTACGTGCACATGAAGTAAATGTACTGGATTATAATTCAAGAAGAAAAACCTTCATAACAAAGATGTTTTGCTAGGGACTAACCCATTCAGCTCAAGAAAAGGGAATTTTTTTTTATATGCTAACCTAAATGCAATGCATGAATACTTCCTAAAATGTAAAATGCACCCCCCCATGCCTAAATCCTACAATGTCCTCATTGTAAAAATTAAAACAAGGGGAGAAAGGAAGGAAATCACCTGATGACGGTGTTATTCAGAATGATGGGTTGCCTTCGAACAAGCGTTGCATTTTCTGTCAGTAGCCAAACTTATAAGGAACCTGTAAGTCTGGTTCCAGGCAGAAAAAGCTAGGCCCTAAAAATATGCATAATAGCGCGGGCCTAGAAAATAGGTAGCCACGGATGTTGGCGAGCTGATGATGCAACGTAATCCCAAATTCTTGCCAGAAGGTATGAAAGCAAAAAACCTCGTTGGCTACCTAGAAAGGTCTAGGAATAACAAAAGGAATATGAAAAGGGACCTCCCGAAATGGAATAAGTGGAGGGTAATAAGGATCCTCCAAAGCAGGACAGGTTTTAAAAGATATAAACATTATTATTTCAAACCCTTGAATGGTGAGACTAAAAGTACAAGCATCAATCCACACTTGCCATTCTACCCGAGGATGTACTAGCCTGATATGTTCTCCAAAAAGAATGTACATGAGCAGAGATCTGAGCCAAGGATTGGTTACGGAGTGTAAGGGTTGTTTGTAGTGTTGGAAGGTAATGATTAAGTCCAAGGAGGGCTTAGTCGGTGTTAGGTCCAATTCCAACAACGATTTAGATTGTGTATTCTCCCTAACAATTGTAGACAACTTCACGTTACCCTGCCTAGTATTAATGATCGAAGTCATATTTTCACTTTTCAGTAAATGTGAATTAATGATAGACTCCAAATTATAACTCTTTGATGGCAGGATCAAAATATCAGAATCATTATCATTAATTCCATCCCTAGATTCATTTGGTTCACTTGAGTTTTTGTCGAGGTGTATATGTGATTCATCGGTAATGGGAGGAGTTGGATCAGTATCCTCAATTATTCCTAAAGGAGGATCAGTCTTAATGTTTTGGAGCAAGCCTATATCACTTAAATCGTTATTCTTCTCGGGGTATAAATCCTCGATTGATGTATATTGTCCCCAAGAGACTCCCCTAGGCTTCTCGCTATTGTGTTTGCCTTCCTCCAATATCAACTCCTGATTTTACGGAGGATGACTCTCAAAAGAAGGGAGGAATCCAGATTTCACCAGATCATTTATATCCTCAGGGGGAAGTCCACAAATAATAAATAATCCCCCTGAGATTCACTCCAAATTTTCAGTCTGGGTTCCTCCATTGGGGCATCCTCGTCCTCTGAAATAGACTCTTTATATCCCTGAGATCAAAATTGATCTAATTCATCCTCCATTGCCTTAGGGTCACCTTCATTGGGTGCATTTAAATCCTCAGGATGCTGAATGGTACGTGTTGAATCCCTAAGTGGAGGGTCAGGAGTAGGCTCACTAAGGGTAGAATGGGATTCCACCAGATAATCAATAGGGGAAGTGATAGGAACAATACAACCTTGACTCGGGTTAGTAGGGGTAAGGAGAATACTGTCATTGGGGTCAAGGTCCTCAAGAGGTACCATATTCCCTTACTTTTGACTCCAATATAGCTTGGGTGGATAATCACTAGGATCGTTCTCCTCTAGTGGCCGTATCTCATTGGGAGGGTCTAAGTGATAGCTACATAAAACTGGATCCCTATTGTCATTGGTTTCCTCAGAATTATTTTCATGATCATGGTCGTATGGGTAGGGATCAAAATTACCGGGAAGAGCATAGCTAAGCTGTCTTATTTCTTTGTTTAATTGCTGACTATTCCTCAACATCTCTCCCATAGATTCCATCATTTCCTTTTGTTGTTTTTGTATTTTCATCATAAAAGAGGAGAGGCTACTACTATCAGGTTGGGGAGGATAGTCAATTTCAGGCTTTGGTTGCCTAGGGTATCGGTCCAACCTCGATACAGAAAATCATGAAGGGTGGGAGGGTTGGGTGTTTGCATAGAAGTAGGGATTCCAGGGTTGGAAATTCCTGCTCCTAGGCTCTACTCAAAAGTGGGAGTTATCGGGCCAGTACTCCTAGGATAAGAATAAGAATGATCCCATGAATTGTCAATGTACCCATCAAAGGATGAATACGCTCAGGGCCTGGGATCCTGGTTAAAAGATGGGAAGTATTGACTCTGATAACCTAAATGATGGGAGTAAGGGGGATCCATTTCTTTAAGCCAAATAGTTTTAACTCTCCTAGGATTTAGAGGAATTCAGATTACAAGTAGAAACTTCCTAGGGAGTTCTATTGCTGTCAAAATAAACACAAATTCAGTGGGATCTGTTTTTAGTAGATTGTAGGTCTTAGAGTTAAATGTTCAGTTAGTGGCCAAACAAGTTTTACAAGAATTACGCTTCCTAGGCCAACCTTCGTTGGTGCCTATAACTTACTTGCAATAGATGGAAGTCT
Source organism: Thalassia testudinum (assembly GCA_037157565.1). Taxonomy (NCBI): domain Eukaryota; kingdom Viridiplantae; phylum Streptophyta; class Magnoliopsida; order Alismatales; family Hydrocharitaceae; genus Thalassia; species Thalassia testudinum. Next base: position 20,806,165 of record JAZHRO010000026.1, on the reverse strand, counting down.
CGAATCGAGCTCACGCACGAGGAACAGAAGTAACTTGGTGGATAGGCTTGTTGATTTTCAACTAACTTCCCTTGTGGTGCAAAGAGGAGAGGTAGAAATTTATCTAGTGACCTTATGTGTGAGGTGCACAGTGTCTCAGGTGTGTAATCATACATTCGTGTTTTGAAATCTCGCAAACAAGATCCTTTTGCACACAATTTTAAGTCATAGATTTTAAGGTCTAACCTTTTAGTAGTCCCAATTTTTAAAGTGACCATTGAATTAATTCGATTCAAGCACTTTAGTGGTCTTAGATTTAGGTTTAATGCAGATGCATGATAGGTAATTGATGCCCAAGAGAAGACGTACCTTACTCCAACTTTCTTCGTGCAAGAATGTATGCAATACAGTAAAGATAAACTTGATGCTTCTCATTCTGTCATAGATGGTCGTCCTATAGATATGCAACTTCTAGCAGGTAGTTTGAATATTTTTATTTTTATTTATTATTATTATTATTATTAAGTAAACAAACCTAATCTAACTAATTAACTAACATGTAGTTCAAACAATTTGAATAATCCTATAATCTAAATAAATGGGAACACGCTCTCGAAAATACTCTCCCACATACAAGAGCAATAAGAAATAAAGAAGCACTGGGAACACGTTCCCAAAAATACCCGACAAGGGTCCAAAAGATAGAAATTAAGTTCTAATGTCTATCTAAACTAAATATAAACTAAGATCTAATGACTAAATCAGAAACAAGCTCCTTCGTAAGCCTACATGCATGGCATTAAGGCTCACATGCTCCTGCTGCTGGTCTCTAGGTGGCTTCAAGGTCCACCAAAAAGATCGCCTCTGCCATGCACACCCACCATGTTCGTCGTTCAAGATCAATGTCGTCTCTCTGTTGCACCTGTTGCTCCGTCAGATTCCTCGCACAATAAGATAACGAATGATCATATAATTGCGCAACTTAGAATACTCAAAAATAATAAAGTGAATCTATTGCGTTTGTTGCCTCCCCGGCAACAACGCCATTTGATGGAGAGATTTTCGCTTATTTATGAAGATGATAGCAATAAAGTGATATGTCATTGTGTTTTATGTGGTGGAAAATCTCTCAATCAAAAATTACAATAAATATCAAATTTAACCACAATAAAAATGTCATATGCAAAGGGAGGAATAGAACCAATAAATTCATGAGTAGAGGATTATACTGTTTGCAGACAACTTCGCGACTTCAACGTGAGGAATATGCTACTCTAAATGGAGCTTACAATTTCCTTAGAAGTTCAAGGCTATTTATGCAATTTTCACGTCAGGAATTAAGCTCCCAAAAATATGTATATGATGCATGTGTAGTGGCATATCATGTAAATTTGATTTGCATGCAAATCTGATTTGAATTTCAATGTTGAATGATGCACATAACACAAGTTAAGTAAATTCATGAAACTATAAGTGCATCCATGCAATGTGGCCTGAATAAAATAATAATATTAAAGTGGCAATGGCATGCAATTTAAATTTTAATTGGGGCAAAAGCAAAGGATTTCTCCTCTCTCTTCCTCGTTTGAACGGCCGTGGGTGGTTGGCGGCAAGAGTCGACGGGATGGTTCACCTCGTCGAGCGCTTCGCGATGGTGGTGACACGGCGGCCGGAGGTGGCCGACGGCGGTCGGATGGTGGAGGAGAGTGTCGGTCTATTGACGGAGAAGATGAAGAGCTGCTGCCTGCGGGGTGTGCGGCTGTGTGATGGGCGCGCACACAAGGGTGTGCAAGGGCGCTGCCTATGGGCGTGGCTACCTGCAGACATTCTTGGCCACGCGCACTTGGCTGCCTGCGGGCGATCTTGGCTACTTTGCGCGTGCTGGTTGTCAACGTGGTGTCTGTGGGGGTGGGGCTGGAGAGGATGGAAGGGCCACGCGGTAAGGCAGTAGCGTGGGCGTGGCTGCAGGCATGCAGTGGGGGCGCTTGCAAGGGTGCGACTGCAGGAGAAGATGAAGCGCGTGCTTGGAGGCACGCAGTGGCAGGCTGGAGTGCACTTAGTGAAGGTGCTGGTGGTTACTTGGCGCGGTGAGGGGGGGCTGGCGAGGGCACGACTACAGGCTTGCGGTGGGGGGCACTTGCAAGGTGGACAGGCGGTGGAAGCTGTTGGCAGTAGTGCTGCAAGGGCATGCCTGTAGGGCTGGAGGTGGGAGCTGTTGGCAGTAGCGTTGCAAGGGTGCTCGAAGGCTGTAGCAGTGGGTGGTGGCACACCTGCAGGGTGCACGGTGGGAGGATGCGCGTGCGAGGAGCCTATGGCTGTGGTGTTGGAAAGCTTGCAAGCAGGCTGGAGGCACCATGCACGCCTTCTCCATAGTGCACGCAGTCTCTTCTCCCCGATGGTCTTCCTTTCTCCAGGCCCCTCTACCTTTCTCTATTTATCTCCTCCCCCAGCGCAAGTCAAGGGATTTTCAAAATCCCTTACTAACCATGGCCGGCGGTTGTTGATGGAGTTGTTGAGACTGGCCATAGTTTGAGAGATTTGTCAGGGGGAAATATCTTTCCACCCCCTTGTTCTTTTCCAAAATTGATCCTCCTCTGTCTTCTTCCCGATTACTACCTTGATGGAGTGGATTAAGTGGAGGGGATGTAACGGGTGCGCTGTTGCAAGACCTACATGAAATATAAAATAATTACATAATAAGCAATAGAATAAATGTAACCTTAAATAATGACACATGAAATCATTTAATGACCTAATGTGCTTATTAACAAACATACAATGTTAGAATAGAATTACTTAGGCGTAACAATAGTCCATTAAAATGGACTCATCAATGAGACACCAACTGTTGAAGAAGAAATGGATTAATATGAAAATAAATGATGGATTATTTATCTGCACACCCTCACATAAAATGTTAATTCTAATACATGCATGTAATGCAACCTATAAACTAATTATTTCAATGAATGTTACTCTAAATGAATTCTAAAGGTATTTTGATATGAATGTAATGCATGAAATATGCAAATAAGTGAATAATTAGATTAATCTATTTACATCCTATTGTATGCTATTTATATGTCAATACTAATCTAATATCTAGGCATTTAAGTAACTAATTAGCCCACGAATATGGGCTTATCAGAGGTCCTGAGTGGATGAAACGCGGATTTGATTGAGTGGTTTTATGCGCGGATGAGTGGCAATGCGAATGGGATTTGTGGCTTGGCAAATGGTGGCGTGTAGCGAGCTCGCGACCTCGTCGGAGTTTGGCTGGAGAGAAGGAAGGCGGAGGGGGAGGCCAGTGATCGTGGGTCGAAACAAGAGGATAACAAGGGGGAAAAAGATTAGAGGAGAAGGGGAGTCTAACTAACCTAGTCCATCCGGATGAAAGGGGAGGAAGGTGATGGTTATGGTATGGCCGACGCTGGAGAAGGTGAAGCCTCCGTTGAGGGAGAACAGCAAGGAAGATGGTGGAAGGTGGTGCCTACTGGTATTGCGAGACATGAAGGAGCTTGAGGAAGAAGAACCATCTGACTATAGTTTGTGGAGGCTACTGAAGAAGGTGGACGGAGGAGCTCACCGGAGATTACGGAGAGTTCGGTCGGAGAGAGAAGGTTATACTCTGGCCAAAACCAATCTAAGGATGTGAGGTAGTCCCTGAGGGTCTTTTATAAGTCATTAGACAAGCTTCCAAGCTTGGAAACAAGCTTGAAATCTTTGAAAATCAAGGATTGGGACTTGGCAATTTCCAAGAGTTTGCATGAACTCTAGGGCGAGATTCGGACATCAAGATTGGGTTCAGATTGAAGGGAATCTCTTGAGAAGTCTCCCTTCCAATTTTGGAAGGGTTTGGGTGCGAAATTAGGGAGAAATCCCAAATGAAAGGTCTATGCTTGATGGGTTCACACGGCAATGGTGGCAGGGGCCTCTTGGTGAAGGTGATGACAAAGTTAGGAGAGCCTTTGTAATTATTTCAAAAGTTGAGGGGCTGATTGAAAGAGAAAGATATCAAGACATAAATTATTTTGCATTCAAAATATGATATTAAAACTGCATATTTATCCATGTTTTAATGCATTCTTCTTAGAAAGGATATGCAATGAATTATGACTTTTCGGTGATTATGTAGGAGCATTTGTCAATTGTTTCTAAATAATTAAAGCTAGTTATGGCTGATGATGATGTTATTATCAGCAGGGAGGAGAGGAGATGCTTGAATTCCCTGTGGGGAGGGAAATTATGCCAGCAAGTGCATCTGCGCAGGGACAGGTGGATGGACTGATGGATGATTAAGGCAAGGGAATCAATTTTACCTTCGAGGAGCCTGAAGGAATGAAATATGGGGTCAAAACATCCTCAACGGTCAAGTATGGCCACTCTCCTTATAAGCTCAGAGGGAGAATAGTAGGCAGGGGTCAGAGGATCAGTGAAAAAGCTATAGCAACAGTTCTTAACTTGGAGAGAAGGGTGATGGGGCAAAAGGGGGCTGATCAGACACATAGATGAAAGTCATCACTTGGAATGTGCATGGGTTGTGCGATGGGGTTTGGAGAGCTTTGCTTGCCTGGTATCTTCGTGAATGGGAGGTATATTGTGCACTGCTCCAAGAGACGCATATTGAAGAGGAATGCAAACATCTATGGCACTCCCTAATGCAAGGTGGTTGATGAGAAGAAAAGCATGATTTGTAATTAGGGTTTTTAAATCGTTGTAACATGCCAATTTGCAACTGCTTTTGTAATTTATAAACCTAGATAGTGGTGATATCTAGGGTCATCCAAGGAGGTGGGAATGCACTTTAAAAATTCTTGCCTGACAAAAAGAAAATCAACTTTCTTTTTGGGAATTTTGAATATAAGATTTTTTTGGGTTTTAAAATAATGGGCGAACATAATTGTGAGTGAGAAAACGATTACACCCAATTTCCTAATGCTAACACCTAGGTGACAAAAATGACCTCTCTCTAAGCTCACCCTAGGTATGTGGAGACCTAGGGTAATTAGAGAGAGGAAGTGAAAAAGTGCTAGAAGAGACAATTATCAAGGATGCAACAAAAATATTAGAAAGGCAACTTTATATAAAGGAAGAATTGTTTTAAAAAAAAATACTAGTAAAGGAATGCTTTTAGTACTAGAAAGAAAAAATACAAAAGATGAAAAACATTAATCCTCCTGTGATGATGGTGAAGAGGAGAGGTTTCTTGCTCCAAGCTCAGCTACTCCTGGGCTTGAAAAGTTCTCCTCTTTCCTTAAAAGGCTCCTCCAAGTTGGTGTCTTCCTTGGCAAGCCCTAGGTGGGCGTGCCCTTGCTTCTCCAAGGGTGGAAGATCTCCACACACAAGACCTCCTCGTATGGTAGGCATGTACCATAGGTCTTCTCCTCTGCCTGGCCATTCTCCTAGTGATGTTGCTCCTTGGCTTGGACCAAGGAAGAAGGGAAGAAGGCACCAAGGAGGCAAGGGATAGACTCCTTAATCTTCTTCTCTCCTCTCCTTCCTATGGCCAAATATAGGTGTATCTAAGTGGGAAATTAATGTAGCCAAGGATGATTTTAGTGGTGGTAAAATTGGCCGTATATATAGGGCTTATGAAGGGGGAGGTTGGCGTGGACACATGTAGGGCTAGGATGGGTTTAAAGGGTAGTTATGGGTGGTTCTAGGGATCGAATGGAGGGGGCAAGTTGGCACCACCTTAGGGGGTGCTATGGGGGTGGTTATGGTTGGCCAAGGGGTGCTTAAAGTTGGCACCAACCATGGAGGGGTGCCATGGTTTGGCGCCATCTAAAGGGGGCTCTAGAAGGGGGGTGTTCGTAGTTTTGAAATGGGTTTTAAAATTGTCGCGTTGTAGTATAGATCGAATCAATGCGAAAACATATAATATTTATTACTTGAATGAAAGTTCGAGGTCGAACACAGGGAGCAAATAGGAATTCACACGCTAGTCTCAAATAATGAAAATGAGCCCAAGAATTTGAATCACAAAATGATATTCAATAAATACTAATCTGTCGCTTTAGATATTAAATGAATTCTCATGTATTTTGAGGCAATAAAAAGGCAGAGAAGCTAAAATGATGGTGATTTAAATCACCAATTATTCTCTAAGCATATATATCAAGCATTCAATATCTCAACAGTATCAAGTATCAAGCCTCAAATCAGTCATCAGGTCTGATGACCAGACAACTTAACCATCAGATGCTATTTTGCTTCCCTAGCATTGTACTTCTTCTCTTTCTTTCCTTCCTTGGATTCTTCCCTTTCACTTCTTTAGCTTTTCTTCTTCAATTTCTCTCTTCTTCCTGTTCTTTGGCTTCTACTTCTTCTTCTTCTTCTGAGCTTCTTCCCTTCCTCCTCTTCTTTTCTTTCTTTCCTTCTTCAGCTGCTATCTTTCTTCTTCTTTAGTTTATACCTTTCTTCATAGCAAGGCTCTTCTCTTTTGTCCTCTTCATGCACAAGGGCTACAAACCCTTCGAATTTTTGCCAAGTGTTGGAATCTCTCTAAAGCAAAACTTCCCTTAACCCACGCTCTCTCTCTCTTCCCCTTCTTTTTCTCAATGTCGGGTCACAAGCTCAGGTAGTCGGGTGTCAGGGATTCGCGTACCCAGGACCAAGGTTACCGACGTGGGTAGTAGCCGAGGTGTGGGAATGGGTTAGGCGGGTTGATCTGTGTGGGTAAGGAGGACCTCACCCTCATGTTAGGAGGAGACAAGGCATAGAGAGAAAATCAACTTATAGCACTCCAAGTGCTCTTGTATTTCCAAGGTGGGACTAAATCCCACCCTCTTCTTTGTGCGGCTGGCAACAGGTGGAGGTTTCCTCAATTGAAGCTGAAGCAGGTGGTGTGGTGCCCAATTGACCACCTAGGCATGTGCTTGGAAGCTTTCCGCACAGTCTGGGGATGTTGCCTAGGGTTTGCGACTCCTAGATCTCAAAGAATGAAGATGATAATGGCAGAGGTGGTGGAGCTCCGGCGAAGACACTTGCAAATTGGAATACGACCTTGCATCCAAGTTAAAATACTTCAGGACCTTCGCCGGACCACGGTGAATGTGTGGGTGGCAGTGGCGTGCCGCGAGAGGGCGTATGGTGGTGTGTGGAGGTCGAAGATGGTGGTGCGGCAATGGTCGGTCGTCGAGGTGTTATGATGAGTAATAGGAGGGGAGATGTTAGGGCTTTTGTGTGGGTGGATGTGGCAGAGGTCAGGGACTTGTTGGCGAGGAGGATGAAGTTGTGTAGTGAGTGGAAGTCCTCGCCGAAGTGGTCGCCGGAGATGGAGGAGATGAAGGCGTTTGGTGTCATCGGTGGTCGGATTTGGAGAATAAAGTGTAGGAGATAGAGTAGAAGGAGAGAGAAGGATATTAACTTAACTAAAGGACAACGGGGATGAGGAATTGGCACCGACTTTGATTGGCCGGCGCCGGAGAAGAAAGTTACTCCGGTGGGGGAGATGGTAGCGAAGAAAGGGGTTTGGACGCCTTCGCTTTGGCTGCCGGGAGGAGGAGGAAGATAAGGAAGAAGATAGGCCACTTGATTAGTTCATCTAAGGGCAGGAAGAACGGGGTTGAGGAGGCTCACCGGAGCATAGGTCAGAGTCGGCCGTGGGAGAGGAAGAAGAGGGTTTTGTGACCTTAAACCTAGCTGAAGAACACGGCCATGCCCTGGGGATCCTTTTATAGGGTTCATGAGGGAGTTCCAAGCTTGGAAACAACTTGGGAACCTTGAAGCTTACGCACAAATAGGATACCCATTTCTTCAAAGAATTTTCACAAGCTTTTGGGAAGGAGATTGGATCCAAGATTGGTCCCAATGGAAAGAGAATTTCCTAAAGAATGTTCGATTTGATTTTGGGAAGGTTTCATCAATCAATCAAGGAGATCTCTCCAAATTAAGCTCGCCGGAGTAGGATTCTTGAGCAATAATGGCAGAGGGACCTTTCTGTGAAGAAGATAAAGAAGTTAGCGGGCTATTTGTAAGGAATTCAAAAGTTAAGGATCTGAATGTGGTAGAAAGAGTCTGACTGGACCAAAATGCAAATATGGTCAAGATGATCTAAGATTGGCCCCAAATTTTGGAACAAACCTAATTTGGACCTAAAAAATCCAATGGTGAAGTTAGATTTAGGTTTTGACCTCATTTTACTTGGTAATTTATGCAAAAACCCAAATTAGGGTAAATGTCTATCTAGGACTATTTTGTGTCAAGACAGGTTCTGATGGTCAAATTGAAGGTGCCAAACCCTAGAGAATATTTTTATATGAATTTTAGAGGATTTAGGTGAATTTTATCCTGACCATAACCTTAGTTAATTAAGTAGGTCTCTTTTTAGGATTTTAGAAGTCATTTAATTCTTAAAACACGTGAAAACCCATTTTTGTCTGTACTAACCCACTTATTGGACATTTATGATCGTATGACACTTAATTACCCCCTGGAAAAACCTGTGATTGTACTGCATTCATGATATGATGGTAAATTTATAATTTTAACCTTGTTTTCATGTCTTTCCCTCAGAATGATTATGCAATGAATTATAGTCCTTTAGTGGTTATGTAGGTGCATTTATTCCTTGATAATGACTAATTTGAGCTAGTTATGTCTCATGATGGTGTTCCCATTATACCCCCATGCCTAGCTTTTGCTTATCCCTTAGCAAAATCTCATGAAATTAATTGAAATTCTAGACCATATGCCCTTTTATACTCAGATTTCTGCAATGTGCTTTCTTTTGTAGATTAGATCAGAATGCCGATAGTAGGCCTAGAGTAACTCAAGTTCTAACCAAGATCCAAACTTGACCAGCTCTAGCCATAGTCTACTGCGAAGGTTTCTAAGGCCCACAGGAACTAACCTAAGGTTCGTTGAACTCTGCGGTTAAAGCACCCGTGCTTGTAACATGCTTTAGCCCAGGTTCAGTTTGTAGTGCATTTTTGTAAGAGAGAGACATAAGATTTTTTTATTTTTGGAGAGTCTTCTCTCTCTCTCTTTTATTTTTATTTCTAGCTTCGGATTGGTTTTACAACACAGGCTGCATCGGATTCCTAGCTCCCACCATCAATCCTCGCAGGCTCCCTGGTAATCGATACTTCGAGATAGCACTGCCCATGGCAACCCCCAGAACCCTGGCTTTCGAGATTTCAGGATAATCCTATCCATGGCATTTAGTAGCTAAATCTAGACCCTAGCAATTGACATTTCGTGATAATACCGCCAATGGCATCTGAACTAGCACAAGGTGCTTACATGCCTCCAGTAGGATATTTAGATATCCTATGAGACAAGCACCGAGGAGACGGTATATTATTGCGCATCTCCGAGGGGAATTTCCTGCCTCTCCACACTGGGAACTCTTCCAAATCAACTTGTGTTGATCAGCTGCTCCTAATCTAAGTAGCTTTTTCATAACAGATTTAACGCAATTTGCGTGATTTTGATAATTAAGTGCACTGAACCAAACTGTGTGTGGATTGGGGTCCTTAAGTTATCGAGTCCTACAAACCAGAGGTCAGTTAACGAGGCTGAATAATCCCTAAGCCTTAGACCTAATACTTAAGCTTTTCATTTTTCCCAACCTCTTAAGGACTATCCAGATCATAATGAATACTTAAATTTTTAAGCCTAAAATCAGAACCCAAGAAGCCTAAGATCAGCATTCATACTAATCTCTTCTGTCCCTTAGCACTTTTTGTCTTTCATTTTCTTTCTTTTTGATTTGGTCTAGAACTAAGTAGATTCCTTAATCTTTTACTAATGACTATCTCTTTTTTCTTTCAAAATTATGCTCCATTTTGAGATTTATATCACCTCCCCTTTTCCTCCTTAAGAATGGTATGCAAATTGATCTTTCAAAATTTCCTCCCTCCATTTTTTTGTTCTTTTTCAATTTTCATTTTTTTCGTTTATGGAATATGTAATTTTTTGTGAGAACCCTTCCAAAATTTGATTTTTGAATACTTGCACTTTACCCCCCCATGCCTAAGTTTTGCAATGTCCTCATTGTAAATGGAGGGTGTGAAACAGTTATGGTTTAGGGATTAGAAAGGATTATCGGGTGGGCGAATGGGTCGGGATGACTGCTGCAGACGATTTCAAGCCCTGGTATGAGTACCAAAGATGGGATCGGCTGTTCTAAAATTAAACTCAAAGTGCAATAGATGTGAAGTATAGGAAAGGATAATCAAAAGGATCTAGGATTTTTGGAATGACAGGTTGCCTCCCTTTAAGTGCTAAATTTAATGCCTTCAACCGTGCGAAAAATGGTATGGAGAAGGAGTGGTTAAATCAGATGAGTGTTGCAGAACACGCACCTTGATCAATAGCCTGATTGGTCCAACCAGGTGCTTGTTCAAATCAATAGGCTGATGATGCTACCCAAACCTAATCAATCTGGTGGGTTGATAGATGTGAATCAGTAGATGCGGAACCCACCATATGCTATGAAGATCAGAAGGATATGGAAGTGTATAGCTAGGGTTTGGTTGAGTTGGATCAACCTAATCAGAGTAGGGATCCTCAAATGAACAAGAATCAGTGGAGGATGTAGGAACCCTACAAGAGTGATTAAAGAAGGATGGGGCATGATTTGTTGTCTGATCGATGTCTGAAACCCGATTGGAATGTGGATGAGAATCATCTGCAACTGGCTCATTGAGAGGGGAATCAGAGTAGAAATTGAGCCTGGTTGTGGGTTGGGGTTGAGAATTGGTTGGGAAGGTTCTGCTTGTGTAGAAGAGGTGGCATCAATAAGAATTGTGTTTGAGGGCCCTCTAGAAAGGATTCAATGGTGGGTTCATTTAGAGAGTCCTCATAGTAGCCATCAAAATCAAAGGTAAATTCCTGAAGAGTGTTTATAAGATCAAGAAAATATGAATCAAGAAAAGATTTGAACTCTAGGTTGTAGACACTCTCGGAAATTTCTGTTTCTGATTCTTGAGTATCAAGAATAAATGATTCCATCTCAATGGAACTTGATTTTGAATAAGAGATCTCTGGATCAGGGACCTCAGAGTCAGAGTCGAAGAATGGATCATGTATGCTGAGGTCGTAGATTGGCTTGTAGTCATCAGGAAACAAGGGTTCTTAGAAATCAGAGTAAGATTTGAAATCATCAGATAATTTGCGAGAATCAAGTTCTGAATCTAATTTGGGATCAGAGGTTCCACCACAGAATAAATCAAAAGATGTAGACTCAACAACCTAACTTGGGTCTAGCCTATTCTCAGTTTCTGAGCTTGGGTTTTGACACATTAACTTGTATATCCTCAAATGGGTCTACTAACATGCCAGGTTGCATTTTGAATAAAAAATGGTGGAATCAAGACGTAGAATCAAACTCAAGTTAGATTGAAGATGATCGGATTTGAAAGAGATTCCCTAAGATGATATGTGTATGTGCTCTAAATAGAAGGGATGAGGGACTGGATGTGATATTGACCCAATCAGGGCACCCAAAGATTTTTGGATGACTAAGGCAATTTCGAGGCGGATGATACCTCTGAATCAGAAATCCATACACCCGAGAAGTACCTGGGCAGCCAAGAAGGGAGAGTCCTGCAAGGTTTCCCCCACTCGACCTTCCTTGTCACTGAGGGTCCAAGTAAACTAGAATGTATGAACTTAAGTCCTTAAGTCTACCACTTTTATGTCCTAACTTGTAGCTTGAGTTTCACTTGATTAGAAATTAATTCAACTTGTGACCTAATTTAGAGGTTGGTTGGCCTATAATGTAGACCAACTTCACCTGACCTGCCCTAAAGATGGCAGAATGAGATCTAGGTAAAGATGTAGAAATCACCCTGATTTGACTCCCATGTTATTAGGTCCAAGTATTTTAGGGTTCAAGTGAATTCAGAGCCTGATTTTTAGGGTTTTTGTTGATTAGATCTTTTCAACCAATGGCTTGGGTAGCACACAAATGTGGGTGGGTTTGTTTCCTTTTATGCAAGTATGAACTAGCACTCCAAAACCCTAAAAATTAAAACCCTAATTAGCTCTATTTTCAAGTCCAATTGATCTTTAAAAATGTTCACCTTGGGCTTCAAGCAAGAAATGTGTTAGCCAAGAGTGATTAGAAATTAATCGTAGACCCTAATAGGCACAGGCAATTTGGGGTAGGGAATTCTAAACAAAATCATCCGAATCTTCAATTAAATTTGAAAATTTCGCAAATTAGGAAACTTGCCCTTTAAATGATGATTACTATGAAAAATAAGGTAGGTGATTCCTAATTGATTTTTTTTTTTTTGTTTTCCCAAGATTAGGAGGTTGATTAGGGAAGAATAGAGAAGTTACCTCCCCCCGAGTAGTTGATTTGCTTGGAAGATCTCCTCATGAAGTACCTCGCAAAATCACAATAAAACAAAATAGGGTAAGTCAGTGCTCAAATATAATCAAATAATGTAGAGAATAGCGGTGAATTGTGTGTTGTTCCCCGGCAATGGCCCCAAAATGTTAACAGAGCGAGATCGAGTTTTATAAATGTTGTATTGTAGTATAGTCAAAATCACTTGAAAATAGATAATATTTATTACTTGAATGAAAGTTCGTAGTTGAACACAGGGAGCAAATAGGAATTCACACACTAGTCTCAAATAATGAAAATGAGCACAAGAATTTTAATCACAAAATGATATTCAATAATTACTAGTATGTCACTTTAGATATTCAATGAATTCTCATGTATTTTGAGGCAATAATAAGGTAGATAAGCTAAAATGATGGTGATTTAAATCACCAATTATTCTCTAAGCATATATATCAAGCATTCAATATCTCAACAGTATCAAGTATCAAGCCTAAAATCAGTCGTCGGGTCTGATGACCACACAACTTAACCATCAGATGCTACAGTGCTTCCATAGCACTGTACATCTTCTTCCCTTTCTTTCCTTCCTTGGCTTCTTCCCTTTCTCCTCTTTAGCATTTCTTCTTCAACTTCTCTCTTCTTCATGTTCTTTGGCTTCTACTCCTTATTCTTCTTCTGAACTTCTTTCCTTCCTCCTCTTCTTTTCTTTTTTTCCTTCTTCAGCTGCTCTCTTTCTTCTTCTTTGGCTTCTACCTTCCTTCACAGCATGGCTCTTCTATTTTATCCTCTTCACACACAAGGGCTACAATCCCTTTGAATTTTTGCCAAGTGTTAGAATCTCTCTGAAGCAAAACCCCCCTTGACCCACACTCTCTCTTCCCCTTTTCTTTCTCAATGTCGGGTCGCATGCTTGGGTAATCCGGTGTCAAGGATCTGCGTACCCAGGACCAGGGCTACCAGCATGGGTAGTAGCGGAGGTGTGGGAATGGGTTAGGCGGGTCGACATATGTAGGTAAGAAGGACCTCACCCTCATGTTAGGAGGTGACAAGGCATAGAGAGAAAATCAACTTATAGCACTCCAAGTGCTCCTATATTTCCAAGGTGGGACTAAATCCCACCCTCTTCTTTGCGTGGCTGGCAGCAGGTGGAAGTCTCCTCAATTGAAGCTGAAGTGGGTGGTGTGGTGCCCAATTGACCACCTGGGCATGTGCTTGGAAGCTTTCCACAAAGCCTGGGGATTTTGCCAGGGTCTCGCAATGCCTGGAGCTCGAAGAACGAAGGCGGTGATGGTAGAGGAGGCGAAGCTTCGGTAAAGACACCTGCAGACACCAATATGGCCTTGCAGCCAAGTTAAAATACTTCAGGACCTTCGTCGGACCACGACAAATGTGTGGGTGGCGGTGGTGTGCCGTGATAGGGCGATGGTGGTGTGCGGAGGTCGAAGATGGTGGTGTAGCAGTGGGTCGATCTTCAAGTGTTAGGATGAGTAATAAAAGGGGAGATGTTAGGGCTTTTGTGTGGGTGGAAGTGGTGGAGGTTGCGGACTTGTCGGCGAGGAGGATGAAGTTGTGTATTAAGCGAAAGTCCTCGCCGGAGTCGTCGCCGGAGATGGAGGAGATGAAGGCATTTCGTGTCGTTGATGGTCGGATTTGGAGAAGAAAGAGTGGGACATAGAGTAGGAGTGAAAAGGATATTAACCTAACTAAAGGATGACAGGGATGAGGAATTGGTACTAGCTTTGATTGGCTGACGTCGGAGATGAAAGTGACTCCGATGGGGGAGACGACGGCGAAGAAAGGGGTCTGGATGCCTTCGCTTTGGCTGGCTAGAGGCAGAGGAAGATAAGGAAGAAGACGTGCCACTCGATTGGTTCGTCTGAGGGCTAGAAGAACGGGGTCAAGGAGGCATGCCAGAGCATAGGTCGGAGCCAGCTATGGGAGAGGAAGAAGAGGGTTTTGTGGCCTTAAACCTAGCTAAAGAACATGGTAATGCCCTGGGGATCCTTTTATAGGGTTCATAAGGGGGCTCCAAGCTTGGAAACAAGCTTGGGAACCTTGGAGCTTACGCACAAATAGGATACCCATTTCTTTAAAGCGTTCGCACGAGCTTTTAGGAAGGAGTTTGGATCCAAGATTGGTCCCATTGGAAAGAGAATTTCCTAAAGAATTTTAGGTATGATTTTGGTAAGGTTTCATCAATCAATCATGGAGTTCTCTCCAAATGAAGCTCGCTGGAGTAGAATTCTTGAGCGATAATGGCAGAGGGACCTTTCTGTGAAGAAGACAATGAAGTTGGGGGGCTATTTGTAAGGAATGCAAAAGTTAAGGATCAGAATGAGGTAGGAAGAGTATGACTGGGCCAAAATGGAAAGCTGGTCAAGATGATCTCAAATTGGGCCCAAATTTTGGTACAAACCTAATTTAGACCTAATGAATCCAATGGTGAAGTTAGATTTAGGTTTTGATCTCATTTGATAGGGTAATTTATGCAAAAACCCAAATTAGGGTAAATGTCTGTCTAGGACTCTATTTTGGGTCAAGACGGGTTCTGATGGTCAAATTGAAGCTACCAAACCCTGGAGAATATTTCTATATGAATTTTAGAGGGCTTAGGTGAATTTTATCCTAACCAGAACCTCAATTAATTAAGCAGGTCTCTTTTTAGGGTTTCAGAAGTCATTTAATTCTCAAAACACGTGAAAACCCATTTCTGTTTGTACTAACCCACTTATTGGACATTTAAGGCTATTTAACCCTTAATTACCTCTTGGAAAAGCCCATGATTGTACTGCATTCATGATATGATGGTAAAATTACAGTTTTAACCCTATTTTCATGTCTTTCTCTCAGAATGATTATGCAATGAATTATAGTCCTTTGGTAGTTATGTAGGAGCATTTATTCCTTGATAATGAATAACTTGAGCTAGTTATGGCTCGTGATGGTGTTCCCATCGGGGGGTAGATGGATAGCTAGGATGGCTTGTAGGGGTAGGTGTATGGTGGTGATGGAGAGGGTTTTTGGAGGGAAAAGTGGTGCCACTTTTGTGGTGCCATTTGGTGGTGGTGGTGGGTTGAAAGGAGGTGAGTGGGTTGGAGCCAAAAAAGGGTTTTAGGAGTAGGAGCTAGGTGGACTAGGTTCAGGCCTCTTTTTGGTGAAGTTAGCTAGGTAGGTTGGGTAACCATGTAGGTGGAACTGGCTTTGAGCTTAGCTAAGCTAGCTAAGCTTGCTTAACTAGTATGTGAGTAGAGGAGGAAGTAGGCTATATGTAGGGTTTAGGGAAGAGGAGCTAAGAAAGGAATGTCTAGAGCTGAACTGGAGCTGGTAGCTACTGAAGGGAATTACAGGGAGCTACTTTAGCTGGCTTAGCTTGCTTGTTCTTTGCTAGCTGCTAAGCCAAGATAAAGTAAGCTGGCTTCTGCTAAATTGTGCTAAGGTGAATTGGGTCTGATTTTCCCAGGGATGACCTAACTAGCTAGAGTAGCTAAGATAGCTTAGCTCAACTAGGTTTAGCTAAGTGGAGTCATCAGGAGCTAGACTTGAGCTGCCTTGAGCTATTTGAAGTCATCTTCAGCTGACTTGAGTTGAATGAAGCTAGAAGTAGCTAGACCTGAGCTAAGGTGGACTCTTGTCATCTTAATTGAGCTAGCTAGAGCTCTGAGTGAACTGATTAGAGCTAAGGTGAGCTAGACTCAACAAAGTTGAGCAGTGTCTGAGCTAACTTAAGCTAAGGTGAGCTAAGATGAGCTACCCTGGGATACCATTCAGCTAAGATGAGCTGGATGGAGCTTAATGGGGCTAGCCTTAACCCAAGTGAGCTGGCATCCAGCTATGATGAGCTGGATTTGGTTGAGTTCTAGCTGGATGAAGCCTTCTCTTCACCAGTTTCCTTCTTGAGTGCTACGATTTTAGGGATATGATTATCTGTTCATCCCTAACACTCAAATAAGCATGTCAAAAACACCAAATTATTCAATGCATGCCAAACCTAATTGATGCCTAAATGCAGCCCAAAAAACCTGTTTGCGGAGTTAAAATCCTAAGAGCTAAGTTTGTTTTAGGGAATAAGAATGATGATAAACCAGTGTTTATTAGTGGTCAGGTAGATGTCAGGGCTATAGATGTGCAGGGGAGATCTGGAGGTATTGCAATATGGTGGAAATGCTCGAGAATGCAATTGAAAGAAGTGTAGAGAGAGCAATATATAATCACTTGCAAGTTCAAGCAATTGAGTACAGATCAGGAACTGATTTTATCTTGCGTTTATGGTCCATGTGCTGATAGTGTGAGAAATGCCCTTTCGCAAGAACTATCTCGAGCTGCAAATGTGGCTAAAGGACGACCAAGGCAAGTGGAGGCCAACTTCAACTGTACATTAATTGAAGATGACAAAGGAAGTGGAAAGTTGAATGGTGGTTCCTTAGGCTTTTAGATGACGGCCTCAGCATTGGGCCTAACTATTTATCCCTCTTCGAGGGTTGAATACACATGGAGGAATGGAAACAGGAAAACGTCGAAACTAAATCACTTCTTTGGCAATGCGAAGTTGTTGGAGGGCTATCAATTATCCTCAGTAAGGGGGCTAGACCACCCATTCTCAGATCATACTCCATTGCTCTGGAAGAGTGAGGAGACTTTTCAGTAGGCACATACTTTAAATTCAAAAAATCATGGCTAAGGGAAGAGGGATATAAGGAGATGATTAGCAACTGGTGGGCATCCAAACAGGGGGATGGCAAGGCTACCTTTACACATGCAACTAAACTCAGAGAACTGAAATCTATCATGAAAGAGTATAGAAAAATCATAGAGGTCATGAGAGACCAAAGGAGAATGGAAGCCTTAAAGAATGTATAATTACTTGATGAAAAAGAGAATTGAGAGAAACTAACAGAGGAAGAGAGATCACAGCGTAAAACTTGGCAGTAGATTGTTCTGGTGGAAGACCTAAAGAGGGAAATCGATTGGAGAGAAAAATTCAGACAATTATAGCTGAAGGAAGGAGATGCGAATACCAAATTCTTTTACACAGCAGCTAGCTCTAGGAGGGTCAACTACATTTCTTCCTTAAGTTTAGGTGCTGACTTCTCCAAGGGACATTAAAAGAGAAGCAGTCAGATTTTATAAAGAAGCCTCTAGAGCCACAGGAAGAGGGAATTGGAGATTAACCAGTTTTGACTTTCCTCGGGTAGATGAATCTGAAGCTGAGCATCTGGTTGCACCTATTATGATCCAAGAGGTTGAGAATGCGATGGATGGTTTGAATTCTGAGGGCTCCCCAGGTCCCGATGGATTCCAATTCTTCTTCTATGAGGAGTTTTGGTTGGTCGTGAAGAGAGATGTGATGGAGGTCATCAATGAGCAGAGAGTTTGTAGGACTTTAAGCCTATTGCTTTGGCTAACGCTATTTATTTGATAATTGGCAAAGTCTTGGCATATAGATTAAGGGAAGTTCTATTACATCTGATAAATCCAGTGCAATCAGCCTTCCTTCCCAATAGGTCACTGCAGGAGTCATTTATTGTAGCACAAGAGGTCACTGGATGGCGTAGGAAAAAATATAAAGCTTTCATGTGGAAGGTATACTTAAGTAGGGCTTTTGACTCGATTTCCTGGTCATATCTCTGGGAGATTATGAGGAAGAGGGGATTCCCATCGAAATGGATCCAATGGATGAAGAGATTTATTGCAACTTCATCGTTCACCCCTCTAATTAATGGAAAGCCATGTGGAGCTTGGATTCAACCCCAGCATGGGGTAAGGTAGGGTTGTCCCTTAGCTCCACTTATTTTTAATCTAGCAGTGTACACCCTAGCTTGCCTTACTTGCAAACTCTCAATGGCAGGTTTGGTGAGAGGATATTCTTTGTTCAACTCTATGGCATTGGTGCCAATCTTACAATATGCAGATGATATTGTTTTTTTCATGGAAGGGGGAAGAAATGAAGCTAAGGTCCTCTACACTATGGTGTCCATATTTGGTGAAATCTCTGAGTTAAAGCTAAACGGTGAGAAGTCCTCTCTCATCTGTTTTGGATTGACTGGCTAGGAAAGAAAGATCCTATCATCTAGTCTACATACGCCTATTGTAAATCTGCCAGTGAAATATCTAGGACTACCTCTACGAGACACTAAATTAAAGAAGAGTGACTGGAACCCCTTATTTGAGAAAGTGGCTGCTAAGCTAGAGAGTTGGAGCAGCCGCTACTTATCGAAGTGGGGTAGGCTGATCCTCCTAAACTCGGTCATCACCTCTATCCAGATCTTCTTTTTCTCTATTTTCAAGGCATCAAAATCAATTTGGAAAAGGCTTGACATGCTGCGGAAGTGTTTCTTTTGGAAAGGGGTTAAATTTGAGGGCTGATTCCTACATCCCCTTAAATGGCAGAAGTTATGCACTCCTAAACAACATGGTGGTCTAGGCATTCGCTCATTGAAGGAGTTCAATGATTCCTTACTACTGAAATGGGCTATAAAGCTCTTTGAAGATGATGAAAGGAGTTGGTCTACGGTCATTAAAGATGCCCATGGCAGCTCTCATGTAACTAGATGCACAGTAGCCCCTCACAGGCCATCTCCATTTTGGAAATCTGTCTGGGCGGCAATGCATGACAACTGGGGGAAGTTTGAGCCGGTGGTTGGAGATGGCCAGCAGTTCTCATTTTGGCATGATCAATAGTCTAGCTTGAGACTTCTGAAAAATTGATTTCCACGTGTGTTCAATGCTACAGTCGACAAGTCTATCTCTGTGAAGGAGAGTTGGGATCCCTTGAATAGCAGATGGAAATTGGTTGTCCATGCAACAAGAAAGGGAGGTCTTTTGCAGGAAGAATGCGATCATTTGAGGAGGGATCTGGTTTCCTTTAGACCGCTAGGTGGATCTGATAAATACATCTAGGGATATGGGCCATTCTCTCCTGCAAATGCTTACAAATGGCTGATTGGTGGAGGAAGCAATAACCCAACGCAAGTGGACAAGGATTGTGTTGGTATATGGCCTTTAAAAATACCCCTAAAAGTAAAGATATTTCTTTGGTAGAGTAGAAGAGATGGTCTCATTACGAGTGATATAAGGCAGACAAGACTAGGTGACCTAGGTCAAAATTACCCTTTTTGCGACTTCCCTACAGATGCAGCATGCACATTTTCTCCATGTGCCTGGTAATAGACCAAATCTGGAGAAATATATTTGGGGAAGCCTTGCCCACATGGGATGAATTATGGACATACTTCAGAATATCAACCAAACCGCATCCAATGATGGAAAGTGTTTTATGGTGTGTCTGGTGTGCTCGTACAAAGAATTGTTTAGAGGGTGTTGATAAGCTTTTCATCAATGTTGGGTAAATGAGTTGTAGTATAACTGACAAATTGCTCTTCAACAAATAAAATTTATAGCTCGAAATCTAAAAGAAGTCTGAGGTCGAATATAGGGAGCAAATGTGGAATCTCAATTAAAATATAAATGAGTGCAAGAAATAAGTCATGAATAATGATATTTAATGAATGCTAATCTGTCACATTAGATATTCAATGTATACATGAGTATTTCAAGACTTTAAGAGACCAAAAAGATATCTAAGACAAAATAATGGTGATTTGAATCACCAATTATTAGTCTAAGCATAGATTATATCATCTACTCAAATATATGAAATAAATGAACAATAATCAGACATCTGGATCTCAAGTCAGGCGACTTAAATGTCACCTGCTACAATGATTTTCTTCAAGGCTTTCTTTTCTATTCTTCTTCTTCTTCTTAGCTTCTCTTCTCTGGTACAACCTTCTTCAGCCTTGTCTTTCTTTCCTTCTGTCCTTCTCCTCTTCATTTCTTCTTTTACAAAGCCTTCTATTCTTCTGCTCTCTTCTTCTTTTTCCTTTAGCTCCTCACGTATAAGGAGAACTCACCTTCTCAGCGACTAAGTGTCAGACACTCTCTCTGAAGAGCAAAACCTTCCCCCCCTACTCTCTCTTTCTTTCCTTCCTCTCTCCTCTTCTCTCAAATATCCGATTTAATCGGATATTTGGGTATGCATAACTGGGTCCAAGGATGCGTGCGTGGGTGTCGCAGTCTAGGAGTGAGTAGGCAGATCGGGTGTGTGTGTAAGGGTGAAGGGGACCTCACCCTCAAGTGTTCTAAGGCGATAAGCCGTACGAAGAAAAATAATATATGCATTGAGGTTGCTTCCAATTCTCATGATGTGGGACTATCTTGCACAACCCCTTCACATGTTAGCTGCGAAGGCTTCTTCCTTCAATTGCCGCAGCTACAGAGGGTGTGATCTTCGATGCCTGGAGCCAAACCGCATGACCTGGGACCAAGACCTGGAGCAAATACGGCCAGAGAACGCGAGGCATGTCAAAGAACTCAAGGGCAGCGATGGAGCTCTAGTCAGACTTGAAATAGAAGAATATGGCCTCTCGACCATGTTAAATAAGCTCAGAAGCTTTGCAAGGTTGCGGCAAGGGTGTTGGTGGCAATGGCGTGCTGCGAGGGTGGTCGGAGATGGTTGGAAAAGGTGGAGGAGGTTGCCTGAAGTGGGTTTGTTCGATGGGTGGTTTAGGAGGTCTAGAGGGTGAAACAAGTTAGGGCTTTTGATGGTGGATGGATGGCGGATCTTTTGGGAGGTTTGGCGAGGTGTATGGAGGTGTGTGGTGAGCGAATGACCTCATCGGAGAGGTGGTCGAAGTAGAGGAAGACGATGGCGAACGTTGGCGACGAGGGGTTCTTTTTGGTTTTTAGATAGGGAAAAGTAGCCTAAGACTCTAAAGGAACCTAACTACCTAATCTAACTGGACAAAAGGGGAGGATGGAGCTGGTTGTGGTATGGTCGACTTCGTGAAAGGTGAAGCCTCCGATGGGAGAAGCAGTGACGACAAGGGGGCTTAGGCGACGCTCGCTGGTATTACGATGCATGGAGGAATGAGAGAAGGAAGGAACCACCATCTATTGTACATGGCAGACGACGAAGAAGGTAGTCGGAGAAGGTTGCTGGAGTTGGTGGAGATGAAGGTCGGGCAGAAGGGAAGAAGAAGGAACCTACTTCCAAACCAAGCTAAGGAGGAAGGTTTGTCCTCAGGGGTCCTTAAATAGGCCTCAAGGGAGCTTTCCAAGCTTGGAGACCAAGCTTGGAAGCTTCGAAGCTTTGCGAAATAGGAGACTCAAACCTTCAAAAGGTTCACACGAGCCTTTGGATGGATTTGGAAGGTCTTGAAGAAGCTCAAATGGAAGACGATCTCGTGAGGAGTCCTTCCATTTCTAGGAGAGATCTGCCAAGGAATTAGAGAGAAATCTCTTATTGAAGGTTGCCGGAGTAGGAGTTCCTCTGCGAAAATGATGGAGGGACCTGATTGCAAAGATGATGACAAACTTAGGGACTCATTTGTAAGGAATTCAAAATGCCAAGGTTGCGTATGTGATAAAAAGAGTCAGATTGAACTGAAATGCAAACTAGGTCAATATGATCTCTGATTTGGTCCAAATTTTGGTACAATTCTAATTTGGACCCAATGAATCTAATACGAAGTCAGATTTTGTTTTGACCACATTTGACTGGGTAATTTGCATAGAATCCCAATTATGGCAATTGTCCAACTGAGACTCTATTTTAGGTCAAAATGGGTTCCAATGGTCAAAGCAAGCATACCAAACCCTATAGAATACTTTTCTATGATTTGTAGAAGGTTTAGATGAATTTTATCCTGACCAAAACCTCAGTTAATTAAGCAAGTATATTTTTAGGGTTTCAGATGTCCATTAATTCTCGAAACACGTGAAAACCGTTTCTTTTTGCATGAACCCATTTATTAGACATTTATGAACATTTGACCTTTAATAAACCCATGGGAAACCCTATGACTGTTTTGCAATTAAGATATTCTATTAAAACTGCAAATTTACCCTTATTTTCATGTTTATCTCTCAAGATGAATATGCAGTGAATTACATTCTTCTGGCAGTAATGTAGGAGCATTTATCAATGGATTATGGCTAATTAAAGCTAGATATGGCTGATGATGACGTTATCATCAATGGGATGCCAATAAGTGTGGGGAATATTGTTAGAGAGTGTTGAGAGTTAATGGAAGCGTGGAGAGGCTCTTTGTAAACATTATTCTTTGATTTATTTCCTTGAATAAAATGCTCCCAGTCTGCTATCATTAAGGATAACACTCCTCGCCTTTTTTTTAAAAAAAAGAGGATTACATAATATGAGGCTTTATTTTTTTTGTAGGGATGCCCGAGCTAAGGGAGCTAACCCTAACCTTAAAACCCTAAGTAGCTCCACCTTCCCAAGCCTTAGCCTCGACTTTCCTAATTCCAAACCCTAACCACAATTCTTAATCTTAATCCCAATTCCAAAAGTTGATCTTAAACCCTAGCCCACCTAATTCTAACCACCAAAATCCTAAATCGAATCCTAATCCTAATACTAAACCTAGTTTGCCCCTTAAGCCACCTTACCACCCCAAACTCCACCTTAATTAGACCCACCCTTAATCTAACACATATTTACCACTCATGACACCCTTGGATTTCCATTTTAAACATTTCTCAAACACTATTCACATCTAAGAACTTTCCTTATCTTTCTTCCCATGATTTTAGCTAATTGAGATCTTAATCCTAATCTTAATCTTGAAATTCCTGACAGCGTAACACACCTTTAATATTTTGGCCATAACTTTTTAAAGTCAAATTCAAATTGAGGATTCAAGTTGCATTTGAAAGCTGATTTCAATGGATACAACCTTTTTATATATATAATTTGAGATTTAGAATATAAGGTTGTTGAAAAACCAAGACAAGTTAGGAAAATCCTAAAAGGTTGTTGTAACACCCTCTATAAGTACCCCCTTCCTCCATCTCCACCACTATCTAATCCTCCCCCTCTAGGTCTTCTTCCCTTAGCCTTCTCCTTTAGGTCTCCCTCTCCTCTAGGTTTCCTTCTCCCTTCTTCTTCCCCACCTCTACCTTCTTCTCCACCATTATATTTCTCCAAGGTGCTACTTCTTCTTCAGAGGTTCTTCATGCTTTCTTCATCCCAGTGGTCGTCAGCTGGTCTTTCCATCTCCACCATAAGTCCTCTGTCTCTTTTGACCATCTTCAACTTGTTCTTCTACTTCTACTCCTACTACTTCTTCTTCTTGTTTTACTTCTTCTCTAGTTGTAGAACTTTGATTCAACCATTTATGTTAGAATAAAGTTACTCTCTTTCTTATGCAATCCATGTACTTATTTACTTCATTAGTCTAGTTTTTCTTATTTTACTTTTACCACTTTTATATATGCAAATATCAAAAAACTCATTAAAATAAATAAACCCAAAAAGTGGTTTAGTGTTCTTCAATTTGCACCACTCTTTTACTGTTTAGAATCACAACTTTGCATTAATTAGCAAATTCATTCCGTGAGTTTTGATCAATCAAAAATTACGAAATTTTGTGTGTAGGTTAGGACTTAAGTAGGGATTCACGTTGAATAATTTTAGGGCCTAATTAATTCATTACATACAATTTTAGAAAATTCACGCACTATCTTGGGGTCTATTATTAAACAAAACACTAAAATTTCGATCTTTCCAAATTTTTACTACTTTTATACAACTCTTATTTGTATTACATTACCTGTAGATAAATTAGGCATAATTTTCTAAGGTCATTTGGTTTAAAGTAGTTGCAGTTCTTGCATGAGGGATCAAAACAATCCTTCTACCCTATTTTGAAAACAAAATCTAAAAAAGTAGAAAAATACCTCCGAAAATTCCAAAAAAATTCTTACAATCTTCGCATAGGTCAGGAAGCAACATGAGCCATCCACCTTCCTAACAAACAACTTGTACTCCTGTTTTCACTTAAATCATTATGAGTTCGATGAATATAAATTTAAAATGGTCATGATTTTTGCACTATGACGACACAATTATCATTTGACGAATTTCATGCATCAATTTTTTTGCATCATTGATGGAGAAGTGGCACGTTCAAGTTGCTTTCATTTTCATGCATTTATTTCATTTAGTTGCATTTAGTTTGCATTCTAGGTTTCTAACACATTTACCTTTGTTTATCTTTGCATGTTTGCAAGGGAAGATTCGAACCTCAAGTCATGGCAGGTCAAAGTAAGTTCTCTCATCTTTTGGTAGATCTTGTGTAATTAGTTAGTTAGTGATGATAACATCATCATGAGTTATAACTAGCTTTAATTAGTCAGGATTAATTGACAAAAGCTCCTACATAATTGTCGGAGAGTCGTAATTCCCTACACATCCATTCTGAGAAGAATTCATTAAAATAGGGTTAATTCTACAATTTTAACATCATATCATGAAAGCAGAATAATCACGAGGTTCCCCAGGGGTTAATATAAGGTCTAATGAGCAATAAAGTCTAATAAGAGGGTCCACATAGACAGAAATAGGGTTTCACGCACTTTGAGAACTATAGCAACACCCAAAATTGTAATTTCAGACCTGCTTGAATTACAGAGGTTTTAGCCAGGATGAAATGCATCTAAACCTTATAAAATTCATATAAAAGTATTACATGAGGTTTGGTACCCTTGATTTGACCTTAAATAGAGTTACAGACACAGTTTTACTCTAATTTTTATTTTTGCGTAAATTGCCCAATCAAACTTGGTCAAAACTCAAATCGAACTTTACCTTTAAATTTCTTAGGTCTAAATTAGGTTTGTACCAAAATTTAGGCCCAATCAGAGTTCATCTTGACCTAGTTTGCATTTTAATCCAATCAGACTCTTTCTCTCTCAATTAGCCCCACAACTTTCAAAATCCTTGCAAATAGCCCCCTAGGTTTGTTGTCTTCTTCACAGATCGATCCCTGCCACCATTGCAGGACATCAACCTCCAGAAGACCTTTAACCACTCCTAAACCTACTCGAATCTTCGTCAATTCCTACCAAATTTGGTGGGATTGATGTTCACATAATGGAGAATTGATTCGGACTGATTTGGGATCCCAAATCATCCTTGTTTGCCCTAGCAAACTCACAAGATCTATGGGTTCTTCTTGATTCCTAAGCAAGCCATTGTGGGCTTATTTCCTGATCTAGAGCTTGATTGGAGCTCTATAAAAGCTCCCTCATTGCAAATCCGTGCTCCTTATCTCGGTTTTGTACGCAAATCTTCACCAAATTTCCTTCTCCGACCACCTCCACTATAGCTCCGGCGACCCCTCTCCAACATCCTTCTTCGCTCGCTACCACATATCATAGGTAGCGAGAACACCTTCATCTCCTTCCTCCTTTCCTCGCAATACCAGCGAGAGCATTCTAGTCCCCTCATCGTCACCGCCCCTTCCACCGGAGGTCTTCATCCCTTCCGTGACCAGCCAATCACAGCCATCGCACTTCTCTCTTTCTTTGTCCATAAGTAGGTCCAATCTCTTCTACTACCTCTATAGATCCTTATCAATCCCTCTACCTCTTATTTCAACCACTGATGTTGCCATTCACCATTCATCTTCCCCATGTCTGGCCTAGCCCCAGTGAAGCCTCCCCGATGCCACACACAACCAAATGACATGATACCACCTCTAGAAGCTTTGCCTCATCTTCACCACCAAAAACCCTCTACTTATTCCATGCTTCCTCCACCAAAAACACCCACTGAACTCAAGCTTCGCCATACACTTTCCTTGAGTTCGCCCGACCATCGCACGCCACCACACGCCATGCAAACACAACCACCACCTTTGCCATCATTTGGCGATCCTCTTGAGCTATTATAATGTGGTCGTGAGGCCTTATTTCTCGTTTCAGGTGATCGCCGTCCTTCGCCGTCGCTACCATCATCTCCACCCCTACTAGCAGTGCTTCGACCACTATCACTACTACCTCTAACTCCAGGTGTTGCGGATTTGCCTCAAAACACCATCTGGAGCTTCAATTGGGCTTCATAGCAACTGGAACACCATCAATCAAAGGAAGCAACCTACTGCTGTGTGCGAAGGAAGAAACAAGTAGGATAGTCCCACATCGTTAGTAGCCAAACCCTCAGCAGCGCATAAATTGTTTATGCGTTCTTACCTCCTCGCCTAAGTACATGAGGGTCGGGACCCCATTCATCCACTCACCTGCTTACCCACCTACGCTCACACCTTGCCTGCTAATATGGAGAGATTGCGGTTCATATAAAAAATCGTTGTTGTAGTATATGTCACAAATATAAACCGTTATCACATCAATTTTATTTAATTACATAATTTTTACTAGTTTAGTCCAGGTCATTCACTGGGAGGCAGTTATTGATATACATTACTCTCTAAGTCTAATATTATTCTTTAATTCCAAAAAGATTAGTTTTATGTACAATTATGAATGAATTAATTAATGAATGATCAATGAATGACATAATAACTCAATTATGTACAACAAAATAAACTAAAATGCTTGCAAACAGATATATACAAAGAAGCATCAAACACTATAATTAGGTACTATATACTATCTATTTGTACTTATAATAGCAATACTTACATATATATGCAATAATAAGTAATAACATATACTATACTAACTTAACTTAATATACTAACATATACAATAACATATATAGTATGTACAGTGCATATATAGACATCACTAAACCTTAGGAAAAAGTATGTACATAAGCTAAGGTAAAAACTAGGGTCTATAGTGACGCTTATTCTATCTACAATGACAGATTAGTCTGCTACTAAAGCTATATTGTCATTTACGTACATATATAGCTCAAACATTACTTTTCTCAAAAAAAAAAAAACATTACTTATACTACATATACATATTATACATATTTATAGTATACTATATATATACTTATATATACACATACATTTCTACGGTCATTCTTCTTCTTTCTCTTCTATTCTTCTTAGCTTAAGGCTCTCTCATTCTCTCTTCTTCTCTCACACTTCTTCTATTCAAGCTCGTTAATAGGCTCATTCAAGCCCACGCAATGTGCTAGGCCCCCGGCCCGCACTATACACACCAATCTCATTTCAAACCAAAGCCAAATGCCAAATGCTTAGAGGGATAAGGGGTAGAGAGTTTCGGGTGCCCAACGTCCATGACGACTGATAGGGATAGGAAGAAAAATAATATAAGTGACGCCGAGGGTCCTGCCACTCACGATGTGGCACATTCCATCGCCTCTTCAGGCGTTGCTGCTTCCAGCACAGTCGTTTTGATTTGGGGTTGATCGCATGGGTTTTGCGTGTTTGAAATCAAGGTTAGAAGTAACCCATCATCGTAGTTGCAAAACTCATGATCATATATAATTTATACCAAAACTCCAAGGGAGTCCTGAGTCGAAAACAAGGAGGTGACGTTTACTTTATATGAAAACCGTGCTTCAATTTGTTTCCTTTTGGTGTTTTAGGGTTTTGTTTTTTTTTTTTGTTTTTGAAATAAAATGACAATCAATCACAAGAGAGAAATAGAACTGAATCTGATATATTGCATGAATATCAATTACAATAATATAGAAAACATAAAAAGAGAGGGAGGTGAGAAGTAATCTCTCAAAGCAGCTGTTCGATGAGATGATGGTGCCTGGTGGAAGCTCGGATGGAGTTGGGAAGCAGGAGGTGAGAAGCAGGAGGACGTCGGGTAGAGGAAAGCTTCAATACAGCTCCGGAATGGAGGTGAGAAGGCGGAGGTGATCTGCTACCGGAATAGAGGTGGGAGGACGACTCCAAGGTGACCTATGAATGGGGATGGGAAATTGGAGGAGTATTTGGTGGGGCAGTGTCTCATTGCACTAATAGGCATCTTGGGAGCTTGAGAGAAAACTCTAATAGAGCATTGGTAGGCTTGCTAGAGCTTGGGAGTAGGTGGGAGTAGAGTAGGTAGAGATGGCTTGGAAGGGAGGGGGTGTAGGTTCTTTCATAGTGGAGGAGAAGAGGCTAAAATAGGTATGGGACCATTAGCTACCTCCAGGCCATCACTGGAAGTGTCGCTATAGGAAACTCATGCTCGCTGGCACGCGCAGCTAGCCTTGCACCCGCGAACTATGCGCAAAATGTCCTCCAGGCTGTCATTGAAGATCCACCCGCTGCTCATGCTCCGCTGGCATTGTGCTGTGCACTGTCTTTGTCACGCGTGTGCACGCTCAAGCGCTGGCACTGCACTATGCGCATACGTGCCACCGTGTGCACGTGCGCACCCACGCTGCTGTGCGCGTGTGGTGGCGCGTGCATGTGCATGGGTGGCTTGGGTTGTGTCACCAAGCACAATCTGAGCCGTCCATCTTCTTTTCATTGTAAGGTCTGCTATAGAGGTCGGATTGGGTCGATTTTCATGCTGTTGGGCTGCGATCATCGACCTGAATCCATTCGCGCGGTCGGATTTGTCATTGGAAAATCCAAATTATGTCACCTAGTCCCATGGCCGTTGATCTTCCTCGAACTGCATATGGTGCTACGGGACTTCGATCGAGGTGATTTCGGGGGCGTTGGACTTCGATTGTCATCTTAATCAGATCCATATGATCGGATCATCAATCCAAGGATCCGAAATAAATATCCTTCTGTCCTGACCACAAAAAGGACGCAATTAACCTAAATTATATACAACTATTCTAAATGTAGAATGATGCATGTCAAGCAATATTTATAATATGAAATACAAATCTAAGCTTAGCAACATGCATGAATAGTCATTTTAACCCAAATAGATGTGTTTAAATCAGGGGTTTTTGGCCCTCAATTAGAGGACCCAATTTCAATCCAATTTTAAATTAAAATATATAGTTGGAAAGCCCTTGTATAGGGCTATATAATTATAAGATTTATTTATAAAAATAATTATATTTACTATATAAATAAATTAGCTAAATTTCCTAAATAATATATCCTGATTTCAAGGTTTATTTCTTAATTAACGTATAAATTAGTTAATTAATGATCTAATTGACCTTGTATAGTATTAATATACATATTAAAGTATTCATTACAGATTTTATTTTATTTTACAAGTTTTATTTTAATTTAGCTTCATTTAAATAGGTGAATTTAGGGTGTATAAGTATAATTTAAGTTATAAATAACATAATATATTATAAATATAGTTAAATTAGCTTAATTTACTTAAAATACAATTATATAAATGTATAGTATACGTTAGTTCAGTTATAACTTAAATTACTAATTTATTTTAATTTAATTCAATAACTTAGTTGTACTTAATAAATTCATTATTTATTATATACACATAATTAAATTATACTACAGGGTTCATAATTTACATAATACATATATAGATATGTATATATAGTATCATTAGTAATTACATTTATATACAGGGTTTTATATGTTTACTTAAGTTATAGTACTTATAAGTTGGTATAAATAATAAATAGTTATATAATTAAGTGATATATAGTTTATATGATCTTAAATATTTAATTTACATTATATAATAAATATATAAGTTATATATACCTATCATACCTCTATTTTACATTATATACAGGTATGACTTATTATATAGCTTATATTTACATTATATACTTAACTATACATAGTATTTGTGTGTATTTTGGGGTTTTTCTTCTTTTTATGGGTTTTATATATTTTATAGAGGTAAGGGATGAGAAAGAAAGAGAAAGATGAGAAAGAGGGAGTGTTTTTGGGATTTTTGATTTAGAGTCTTTTATTGAGTTTTAAGGTAAACTAAACCAACGGCTGATATGTTCTACTAAGTCGAGGGTTTAGAATGCCTTCAAACTTAGCATATGTGTAAAAGTTTACCTAATCTTCACTGAGACAAGTTTATTTTATTTTAAATTTTTTTTTTAAAGTGTTTTATTTAATTACAAAGTTAGCATAATTTAAGCTTAAAAGGGGGTTGCAAGTGTGAACTCAAGGCCTAGAATCTACTCTAAAGGCTGGAAATGCAATGCAACCATTCAGATACATCTAGTAAGACAAATAGAAGGTGTTCACGCACTTAAACATGATTTCCAGTTAATTTTAACATTAATTTTTCATTTTAGACAGTTAGGCACTAAATGTAGCTGACAATGGATAATTAAGAAAGATTGCAAGCAATCTAAATGCAATCTTAAGATCAATATCAGTGCCAATGATTGAATAATTGCATTGCCAATGGATGATCTCATCATTGACAGATTCATAGATGTAGCACTACTCTTAAACTTATCAATATCCAAACGATAAGTTTTTGTTTAAGATCAATCATTGGTAGTAAATGTAGCTGACAATGGATGATTAAGAAAGATTTTAATTTCTTCACGGATAAAATCTCATATTCACTGCCAATGATTGAATTAAACAGAAACTTATCAATTCACTTGATCAAAAATCTTTAAAAACTCGAAGTGATCAAAATCTTGCGATCTTGCATTGAAAACCAAATTAAAAATAGATCAAGCAAACTGATTCAATTTAAAACCAGATTAGGGGTCTTTGTGGAAAATTTGAAATGGATGGGAGACCCCTAGATGGATTTGAGCGCAAATCCACATTTCAAAGCTTGAGAGTAATGAAATGAGGGTTTGACTCTAATGGATGGGTGAATTGTGAAACAAAAATTGAGGGAAATCAGAATGCAAAGTGAAAGACATGAGGGGGAATCAATGATCAGGTGGGGAGGGCGATATCATCTCCTTTGATCTGAAATGATCAAAGGAGGTGGAATGCATAGATTCTACACTAAATCTACTCTAAGCTAACTACAATCACACAATCAGATCAGAGCGAGTCTACGTCTAATTTCTACTTCTAAACTACTCTAATTATTACTACAACTACTCTAGAAAACAGTAAATCCTAATCTAATAAGAGGAATGGGACCTTTGGATCTCCACCTGGTGGATGGAGAGGAAGAATGGAGAGAGGAGGTACTCCAGCGGAGAGAAAACTCGCTAGTAGAGTTCAAGGTCGCTTCAGGTGATATAGGGTCCTTAGAGGCAAGGAGAGTCTGGGGAGAAATGGAATTTCACCATCGATGGCCGTGAATAAGGGGTACTGTGGGGAGAATTGCTGGAGTGGATGAATGATTGGTTCAAGAGATGTAGAAGGGAGCGATCATTTATGCGTGAGGCAGCGACGGTGCTTAAGTAGTGAGAGGGAGTGATTCTCCTCACCACAGTGGTGAGGTTAGGCGCTAGTGGCTTGGGTGGTGAGGATGAAAGGGGAGGCGCACACGGGGATTTAAATCAAAAAGTGGCCATTGGATTGGATCTGGGAGGTGTGGTGACCACACGCATCGATTCGTGCAGAACTTCGAATAAAATCGAGCCACAGACCAAGAGGTAAGGGTGGATCGATGGCTAGGATGGCCCATGTTCTTCGCATGCTACAGTTCATGCATGGTTGTAGGTGGTGGCTAGATTCTATTGGTGATTTTGCAGGAACACCCCTCAGTGAAGGGGTAGAAAAAGTGCAAGCAAGCCCATAAGTGGTTCTGAATGGTTACAGAGAGATCCTTAATGGCTTGCAAAAAGGTCCCTACATCGTACGAATAGGTCCTTGGTTAGTTTTCTAAGGATGAAATGTGATGTATTACAGACCTAAATGTAAATCCTTAATTGCAAGGTCCTAATGATGTCCAAATGCACCCAAGTTTTTATAGAAGCTTAATTGAACATTTAGGAAGCTAATTACACTTTTGATTTGGAATTTTGAGCTCATTTGTCTGTTCAATTTCCACTTGGATCACCATTTAACCTTATTTAAAAGAATATCTCATTTAATGACCTAATTATGTATTTTTAGCACAAAATTGATGTTTTAGGTCTTCTTCTCTATTTCCCACACTTAACCCCTTTTATGTGTTAATTTGATAGTGTTTAACCGTGCTTCTAGCTTAACTTAGGTGATTTAGCTATGACGAGTCACAACTCATTGTTGAAGTGGAAGATCTACGCAAAAAAGGATTGGATTTTGAAAAACTCGTCGTCATAGTATGATTTGTGAAGAAATCTGTCAACAAATAAATTTATACCAAAACTCTAAGAATTCTGGGTCGAACAAAGGGAGGTGGACATTTGATTAAAAGTACACATTTGTTTTGTTTGTCACAAAATAGATTAGTTGGTCGAAAACTAGTTATCTATTTAACAAATAATAATTAGAAGAGAGAGAGAATATTACAAATAAAGACAAAAGAGAGGTATAATAAACATGTATTTCATCATTAAATGTTGTTCATTACACTAATCATTACAACTAAAAAGTAGGAAATTTATGATAGAAAGTAGTAAAATCTACTCTAGAAAGCGGTAAAGAGAATGGAGAGAGAAGTATCCTCCTTGACGATTGCTTGGAGGATGACCCAGATGGGCGATGCCTAGAAGATGAAGGTCAAAGTAGGAAGAAGGAGAACGAAATGGGAAGAACTGGGGGTGAGGTAGGATGTCGTTGTTGTGGGATCCACTTCCCAAATGGAGTGAGAGGACAACCGTGGGATGCTCCACGAAGGAGGGAGAAGGTGGAAAAATTCTAATTTTAACTCTAATGGAGCATCTCGGGTTGGGGACAAGCTCTTAGAGCTTTGGAGGGGGTGAGAGAAGAGAGGAAGGGATGAAGAAAGCGTGGGGGTTGTAGGGCTATATATAGGTGTAGATTAGAGTGGGCAAAAAGGTCATTTGTCATCAAAACATTAATGTCGGGCCTTTAATGATGGATTTATCTGTCACTAAAGGCTTCAACATGGGCAATGTGCGCACCTCCCACACTCTCCTCTTCTTCTTTTCTGCGCAAATGCTTCATCATGTCCAAGCATTCTTAGCCATCCGATCGTGAGATCGGACAGCTGAGAACTCATCTTGCCTGAGTCTTCATTGCGTGCCTGTGCATGTGATGGCATGTGCAGAAGCGCATCAAATCGCATGTGTAGTGCTCTTGCTCATCCGTGAGATCACGTGGCCGTACTTCGACCGCTGGATCCTCATCTGATGGTGCAATTTCACCTGCATACGTGTCCTTGGCTGATTTGGGGTGTGCTGCCTTTCGAACGCATGCCCTACACACACAACTTCGAGTCACGACCAATGTGCCAAGTGCTCTTCTTTGATTCATTTTGAATCCAAGCACACTCGCTCTCAGCTGTTGGATCAAGATCCAACAGCTGAGATCAACAGAGTAGGTGAGGAGAGAGAGGGTACGATGGTCCTCACCAATTTAGCTGGGCCGATTTGGGAGGCCGAGATGGCAGCACGTGGTGCCATCTTGGCTGTTCATCTTCTGTGGCTTGTAGAAGGTGCCACGGATGTCGGATTAAGCAGATTTTCACACTGTTAGGGTGCGATCATCGATCCGAACCCATCCGTGCAGTCGGATTTGTCATCTAAAGTGTGGATTAACACCATCTTTAACCTTCCTTGGATTATATCTGATGATATGGAAGTCTGATCGGAGCGATCTTGGAGTCGTTGGACTCCAATCATTGCCCTGATCAGATCTGTACGGTTGGATTTTTGATCCGAGACCCCGATTGAATATCGCCCTGTTACCTGACCACAAAAAGGGAAAATCAACCTAAAATTTACACAACTTAACCTAAATGCAAGATGATGCATGTTATGCAATATTTATAATGTATGATGGAAGTATGATACTAAGAACATGCATAAATAGACATTTTAAGCTATCTAAATGCATACGTATCACACCCCCATGCCTATGTTTTGCTAGTCCCTAGCAAAAACTATATGCTATTTATAAAATAATTAGGTCAGATTTCTTGGGCAATAGTTATTTTTCAATACTTAGAGGTTTCAACTATTACCTAAACTACAATGACACAACAGCGCTCAAGTGTCTGCCAAAATACAGACTGCCTCAAGACCTCACCTTATTCAAAGAAGGATCTTTTTCTTCTTTTCTTCTTTCTAATTTTTTTGGATTTTTGAGTTTAGGGTTTCGGAGCAACTTTCTATGGCCACTCAACCCACCCAAGACTCAAAGAGAACCCTAAGTTCTAAGCATCTTTGTGTAAAATGTGATAGACACATTGATCGAAGATTTGAATGGACTTCAGGTTTCTATCCCCTAGGCGACCTTGAAAGGAAATTCTACTCAAAGGTGTATCTATTCGACTAGTAGCTTTTTCCCTACTTTTATTTTTATGGGGTTGACACAAGGGCAAACCCAGTGTATATCTCCCCGGCTTATTCTACTTCTTTGCTTCTTCCTAAGTGTTTTGGGATTATACGTGCATTTCTTGAGCTGGGTTCTGGACAACCTACCAATGGGTTGTTACCTAGGATAACTTGCCAACCATACTCATGTGGTGAAGTATGGCTTATTTCTTTTTTTTTTTAAGTAGGTGGCTTCCCTGATCTAAGATTTACCTAAAGGTAGCAGGAAAAGAATGATCTTGTGACTGGGCTCTGGACAACCTACCTATGGGTTGTTACCCATGATAACTTGCTAGCCATATCACCCTAGAAGGTTCATTAGCACCTAATTTTCGTAAAAATCATCGAAAAGCGAGTTAGTGCAAATAGTGTGTAGATGCTTGACTTAAAATTCCCTCAAATCAAAGGACGGGTTGATAAGTCATGTACTTATCACCCCAACTTATTTAACCAATTAAAATATGAATTTAAAATGCTGAGGACTCAAGAAACAAGTCTACATTTTAGTGGACACCCGAGCTGATTAAGCCCAAAGACCTGAAGAGTCTAAGTGTTCAGATCATACAGCTTTATTCTCTATGATTGAAAATTTTCTAAAACCCAAGTTCTCCTTACTAATTTCATAATTTTTTTAAAATAAATAAAAAGAAAACAAAAAGAATCTACGGAGCTGACGAAATAATTCAATGATGAATATCCACCCCCCATGCCTATCTAATGCAATGCCCACATTGTATTAAAAAGACATGAAACGAAGTGGAGTAGAGTAGAAAGCACCTGAATTGCGTGAATAACAAGTCATCTCCGATATGAAAAGAAACTATATACATGCTGAATTTAGTGCCTTCAGCTAGGCACACCATACAAAGAAGAAGAAATAAAGAATTCACAGGTGCAGGTCATCATCAGAATAAGAAAATCTAGCTTTGGACCTACCAGGAGAAGATGTCCACAAATGTGGACCGGATTGTGATATAGACCCATACCCCATGGTCGAGTATATCTAAGGTTCCGAATAAAAATGATCGAAAACCTGAGATCAGTATGCAAGCAAGATCGAGCCTGCGATTTGTGAGGATGCAACCCAAGACCAAAAAGTCAGGTTACAGAGAAATCAAGCTCAAAAGGATACTCAATGAATGTTTGCTTGGGTTGGACATCCTATGAGAAGAAGTCATAAGGGTCATGGTAGAAGGTTGGGAGTTTTAGACAAATTGGAACCCTTAGACTCGGTCTTTTGCTTCCTATGGAACTGACTTCCCATATCAAATTTTCCCAACTCCTATCCTCCTCATTCAGACTTTCAAATTTTGGGACCTCCTGCATGTTAATCACCCTGTATGAATTCTCCAAGTGTAAAAGATGTGACTGAATCAGAATGAACTTGGTTTGGTGATTTCAAAATCAAAATCTTCAGTAAGCTCAAAAGGGTGTAATTGAGGAATGGGGCTTTGAATTGAATCCTTCATGAAATTAGGATCTGAATCCACCATGCGAGCCCCAATAGGATCAAGTTCCTCAATTTTAGGGCCATCAAATGATTTATCGAATTCATTAGGCCTAGTTGTTTCACTAAAATCATGTTTTGTAAACTCATGTGAGACTTCACATAATGATTCTTCACCTTCAGAATCAAAGAAATCTGAATCCACATTAATGTATGTCTCAAAATCATCAATCACTTTCTGATCCATGGAGACATACGTTTCCTCATACCCTGGCTCAGGGATCTCAGGTGAAGAAATCAAATCATCCTTATTTGATTGCTCTAGAACAACCTGGTCAATCCTAATCTCGTAACACGTGTCCCCCCAATAGGTGCCTGAGCGGGTTCTGACATTAGCTCTCCTAAAGGGGGTTCATCCTGGGAATCATCCAAAGATTAAACTAAAGCAACCATAAATCTCATCCTCAATTTCGATAATTTCCCAAGTAAAATCTCACCCAGGCCCTTATCCTTAACATCCTGGAGCCAATCCAACAGATACTTGCTAAGATCATCAATCATTTCAATTAGGGGCTCCAATTCTTCAGTGCAAGGTGTTGGCTTAGCTTATAAAGATTGTATAGTGTTCCTCAAGTTAGCCAACACCTTCTCTTGGACCTGGTTAACCTAAACCAAATGGTTTGGTTCAAGGTTGGGTGGGTTTGGGTTCATTGCAGGGGAGTCAACGAATTGAGGATCTTGATACCCTCCCTGATAATAGGTCATTTCAGGTTGTTCATAAGGTGGTGATGACCTAAAGGTAGTGTATTCTAGGGAGGGGTAAGGATGAATGTATCCTTCTTGATTGTAGATCGTATTAGGTTGCCCAAATGAGGGCAGTGATCTATAATCAATGTAGCTTGGAGAAGGATAAGAATCAAGATTATGGTGTCTAGGGTTAGACCTCGAACACGGAGGTCCGAAAATATATCCCCAATCTGAATTATCCCAACTAGTAGATTGTTGATTAAAGCACAAGTCGAGATAATAATCATCATGTCAGGGATAAGATGTATTAGGATGAGAAGAACGGGAATGCGTGTAGGATGTTGAAGGATTCATGATAGACGAGAGGAAGAAAGGCACCCTGCAATACAAACAATCAAACCTGTCCTTAAGTGGGCTAGCCTTAGGACCTACAGACTCCTAGAACCCGCCTTAAGATAAAGAAACGATTTGATCTACTTCTTTCTGTTCATTCCAACCAGTTAGAGGGAGAGGCTAGGGAGAAGGTTCTTTCTTTGGCTTGGGCCTCCGGTTCCTAGTGTACCCCCAAGCCTCGATCGTTTGATTCTACTCTCCTAGCTAAACATCAGATTGAACGATAGAAACAGACTAATCGAAAATAATCTCGGTCTGGGCTCTGAAGAGCGAGTCCAATCCTTAAGGCCAACGTCTACTCTGTTTTAATTAGGGTTAGGTTTGAGTGTGCTTTGGAATGTGATGGGCCCTTTATCTGGGTTGTTCCCTTAATGATTGATTGATATGTGTGTGCGTGCACAACCAGGGTTTTTAAGCAAGATTATTTGGATGAGTGGATTTTAAGGTTGAAATCTTACTTAAGTAGCTTTTAGGGTTTAGAATTAGGTAAATTCAATCAAGTTCAAGAGGCAAACCAGATTTTCAAAACATGTGTGAAGATATTTTCCATTTGAAATCAAAAGTAAAGTGGAGTGCTAGGTATTGACCTAAATTGTAAACCCTAAGGCGAAGCTACTTGATGAGTTGATTTTAAAATGAAGTGGTGCGACCCAAACAACTTACACAATTCACCGAAACGCACCAATAAGTTTGGCACACAAGATGATTAACCTAGACTGATTTTTACTCTCTTATGTGTTGATTTCCGTGTACTAGTTCCACAGGTCAAAATCCCGGTTGAGTTGATAAAAGTCGAGTTAAGTTATGTGCCTTGAATGTGGGTGTATAGTGTGTATGTTTTTTTATCCCACAAGAAGTATCTTTTTGTTTGTTTTTTTCTTTTTTTATGAAGGTGAGATGAGTGGGGGTGGAAATCAAAGCATCCAAACTAATCCTAGGGTTTATGTGAACAACTAGGTTAATTGGGGTTTGAATTAAGGTTGTGGAATGAAATCTATGGAGGGGGGAAGAATGGGGATCACTTGCAGTTGTCTTCAACTATACTTTACTCCTTTCTACTGCTTAAAGATTCCCTATTGAGGTACCTGGAAAATAATAGAAGAGAAATAAAAGCAAGTCACAAAATAATAAAGTGTGTGAAATGTGGAAAGAAAATCGAGAATCGATGCCTCCCTGGCAACAACGCCAAAATGTTGGATCGAAAGATCTACGCAAAAAGGGATTGGATTTTGAAAAACCTGTCGTCGTAGTATAATTTACGAAGAAATCCATCAATAGATAAATTTATACCGAAACTCTAAGAATTTCGAGTCTAACATAGGGAGGGGGATGTTTGATTAAAAATATGCATTTATTTTGTTTGTCATAAAATAGATTAGATGGTCAAAAATTAGCTATCTATTTAACAAATAATAAATAGAAGAGAGAGAGATATTACAAATAAAGACAAAAGAGAGGTAGAATAAACATGGATTTCATCATCAAATGTTGTTCATTACACTAATTATTACAACTAGAAAGCAGGAAATCTACGCTAGAAAGCAGTAAAATCTACTCTAGAAAGTGGTAAAGAGAATGGAGAGAGAAGTATCCTCCTCAAGGATTGCTTGGAGGATGAGCTGGGCGGTCTACGCCTGGAAGATGGAGGTTGAAGTAGGAAGAAGGAGAACGAAGCGGGAAGAACCGAGGGTGAGGTAGGATGTTGTCGTCGTGAGATCCACTTCCCGAATGGAGTGAGATGACAACTGAGGGATGCTCCACGAAAGAGGAATAAGGTAGAAAAATTCTAATTTTAACTCTAATGGAGCATCCCAGGTTTGGGACAAGCTCTTAGAGCTTTGAAGGGTGTGAGAGAAGAGAGGAAGGGATGAAGAAAGTGTGGGGGTCGTAAGGCTATATATAGGTGTAGATTAGAGTGGGCAAAAAGGTCATTTGTCATCAAAACATTAGTGACATGTCTTTAGTGATAGATTTATCCGTCACTAAAGGCCTGAACGTGGGCGACATGCGCACCTCCTGCACGCACCTCTTCTTCTTCTCTACGCAAATGCTTCATCACGCCCAAGCATTCTCGGTCGTCTGATCGCAAGATTGGACGACTCAGAATTCATCTCTCCTGAGTCTTCATTGCACGCCTGCACGTGGGATGGTGTGTGCAGAAGCACATCAAATCGCTCATGTAGCGCGCTTGCTCATCCATGTGACTATGTGGCCGTACTTCAACCGCTCGATCCTCAGCTAACGATGCAATTTCGCCTACACTCGTGTCCTCAACTGATTTGGGGCACGCCGCGTTTTGAACGCATGCCCTACGAACGCGACTTCGAGTCACGACCAATGTGCCAAGCACTCTTCTTTGATGCATTTTGAATCCAAGCGCACTCGCTCTTAGCTGTTGGATTAAGATCCAATGGCTGAGATCAACCAAGCGAGTGAGGAGAGAGGGCGTGGTGGTCCTCACCAATTTGGCTAGGCTGGTTTGGGCAACCGAGATGCCACCATGTGGCGCCATCTTGGCCGTCCATCTTCTGAGACTTGTAGAAGGTGCCACAGATGTCGAATTGGGCTAATTTTCATGCTGTTAGGTTGCGATCATCGATCTGAACCCATCCGTGCGGTCAGATTTGTCATCTGAAGTGTGATTGACACCATCTTGGCCCTTGATCTTTGACCTTCCTAGGATTATATCTGATGCTACGGAAGTCCGATCGGGGCAATCTTGGAGTTGTTGAACTCCAATCATTGCCATGATCAGATCCGTATGGTTGGATCTTCAATCTGAGGCCTAGATTAAATATCACCCTATTACCTAACCACAACAAGGAAAAATTAACCTAAAATTTACACAACCTAACCTAAATGCAAGATGATGCATATTATGCAATATTTATAATGTATGATGCAACTATGATACTAAGAACATGCATAAATAGACATTTTAGGCTATTCAGATGCATATGCATCACTCATCACCTGCGACACACGCCTACTGGCCTAGGCCCTGTACGTGCTCGATTACCCGGTTACTGTGCATGCTTGTATACATGATAAAGCCTGGGTCTTTGCGAGAGGAGAGAGGAGGAATCTTTGAGAGAGAGGGGGTGGGCTTTGCTATGTGATCCTCTACCATGGCCCTCTACTGAAAAGGAAAACTCCCTCAACACTTAGCCTTTGAAGAGAAGCTGTTGATGCAAAATTTGGTGTAATTTGTAAAAGCAGGTTTTTAAGTCATTGTAACAAGCCAAATCGCAATCGCTTTTAAATTTCTAAAACTAGATAGGGAAGTATCTAGGGTCATCCAAGGAGGCAATATGTTTGCAAAAATCGAGTCTCTTGCTTGGAAATGACAATCAACTTTCTTTTTGTATTTTTGTATATATATTTTTTAGGGTTTTTTGAATAAACAAGGTAATGTGAAATGTTGGCAAGAAAAGGCTAATTCCAATTTAGCAACTAGGTGACAAGAATGACCTCTTCCAAAGCTCACCCTAGGCAAGTGAGGGCCTAGGATAATTGGGAAGAGGGTGTGAAAGTGCCAAAACAAAATCAAAGCAAGAAGAAGATGCACCAAATTAAAAAGGCAACTTGATTTAAAAAGGATTTTTGTTTTACAATTGTAGAGGAAAGCTTCTACTACAAAAAGTAAAACCAAAAAGTGAATAAAATAAAAATATCGATGATGGTGAAGAGGATGAAGCTCTTGGTCTAACTGCGGCTCCTCCCGTAGTTAGAAAGGGCTCCTCCTTCTCCTTCTTCTTGAACCAAGATGTGGTCTCCTCCTGGCAAGCCCTAGAGGGGGGCATGCCTTGTCTCCTCCAAGGTGGATGCTTCCACCTTAGTTGCTCCTCTAAGGGTGGGTGTGCACCACCCTTCTCCTTCAATGCCTGGCCATCCTCCAAGTTAGAAAGCTTGCTCCCCCTTGGTGTGGCACAAGGAAGAAGAGAGAAGGGGAAGAAGGCACCAAGAGGGTGGGTAGGAAGCCCCCTTAATCTTCTTCTCTTCTTCTCCCTCCTTGGCCGTGGGTTAGGGTTGATGTAGGGTGGAATTAAACAAAATGGAGGATGATTTATGATGGTGGTTAAGGGGGTATATATAAGGTTTAGGAGGGGATGGGTTTGCGTGGACACATGTAGGGCTAGGATGGGCTTACAAGGTGGTTAAGGGTGATTATAAGGATCCAATGAAGGGGACTAGGTGGCACCACCTAAAGGGTGTGATGGGTGGTGGTTATGGTGGCCAAAGGGCATCTAAAAGTGGAGCCAACCATGGAAGGGTACCATGGGTTGGCACCAACTTGAAGGCTACTAGAAGGAAGGTGAGGTGGATGGTGGATGTGGCTTGGAAGGGGTAGATGTATGGTGGAGATCAAAGGAGAGTTGGCACTACTTTTATCAGTGGTTAAGGGTGGTTTTGGCGCCAACATGAAGGTGCGTTTTGGTGGTGGCTAAGGGGTGAAGAGGTGGCTATGTTGGGGCCAACTTAGGGGTTGACTAGGTAGAGCTTAGGTGGACTTAGGTTAGGTTACTTGGTCGAGTTGGTTAGGTAGGGTTTTAGGGTGGTGGATGGCCACGGGAGTTGGAGCATAGCTAAGCTAAGCTTGCTTAGCTAGTAATAGAGTAAGGAGGAGGCAATTGGAGCTAGGGTTTGAGAAGAGGAGTTGAACAGACAAAGTCTAGAGCTAAACTGAAGCTGGCAACTGCTGAAGAGGGTGGCATGGAGCTACTTTAGCTGGCTTAGCTTGCTAGTTCTTTGCTAGCTACTAAGCCAAGCTAAAGCAAGTTGGTTTCTGCTAAAATATGCTGAGGTAAGCTAAGTCTGATATTCCTCGGGAGGACCTAGCTAGTTGAAGTAGCTAAGGTAGCATAGCTCAACTAAGTTGAGCTAAGTTGAGTCCCCAGGAGCTGAACTTGAGCTTCTTGAGCTATGATGAAGTCATCTTCAGCTGGCTGGAGTTGAGTGGAGCTGGATGTAGTTGGTCCTAAGCTGAGGTGAACTCCAGTCAACTCAGTTGAACTAGCTAGAGCTCCAAGTGAATTGATGGGAGCTGAGATGAGCTAGACTCAGCTAAGTTGAGTTGGGTCTGAGCTGACTTAAGCTAAGATGATCTAAGATGAGCTCTCTTGAGCTACCATTCAGCTGAGATGAGCTGAATGGAGCTAGGATGAGCTAACCTTAGATTAAGTGAGCTGGATTCCAACTATGGTGTGCTAGATAAAGCTGAGTTCCAACTAGTTTGGGGTTCTCCTTCACCAATTGCCTTCCTTAGTGCCAGGGTTTTGGGGATCTAACAAACTATATAACCCTAGCACTCACAAAAACACATTAAAAAGATAATAAAATGTAAAATGAATGCCTATCCTAATTGATGCCTAAATACAACCCAAAAATCCATTTGCAGAGCAAAATCCAAAGAGCTAGGTTTGTTTTAATGCACAAGAATGATGATAAGCTGGTGTTTATCACACCCCATGCATATCTTTTGCTAGTCTCTTAGCAAAACTTTAATTTTTACAAAATGAAACTTTGGGAAATCTTTTTTTTCTCAACTTTTTTGGAGAAAGAGATTACAGGACGGTTGATTCAAACACAGGAGGTATGGGATTTGTTAGAGATAAACATCGGGATTTGTTTTCGAATCCAAGAATTAGAAAAAATAAGATCAATATATCCTCCAAAAAATTCATAGATTAACCCTTTGTTAATTCAGATGACTCGAAATTTTTGTATTTATGATTTTTTTGGCTCTTGAATCTAATTCTTAATTTGCAAAAACCTTTAAAACCTTGTGTCTGTGCTTGTCAAAAGCCAACATTTATAAGGGTGTGTTTTTGGTTTAAAACTTTTTTTTTCTCCCCCATGCTTATTTTTTGCTTAGTCTTATAACAGATGTGTCAGGATCATCATTCCTGTTACCACTCCTCGAGGGGGCTCTGGTGCCAGTACTTTGAGATAGCACTATCAATGACACCACCCAGGAGCTCACAACCCTTGAACACAATGAAGTGAAAAGGGGTGCTCCAAGCAAACTCAAGCTCTTGATCCGACACTACAGGTTGAGCATCGTCCAAGACACTTGAGCTGCAAAAATGCTCTTTAATGCTCTGTTTAAAGATATGAAATATAGATATAGAGCAGCACCGAGGAGGTAACATGTTGACATCGCATCCTCAAAGGAGGCATTTTCGTCCTCAATGGTGGGGACTCAAACCAATGATCTGCTTCAGACATTTACTAAGTCCAAATAAGGGAGTTTTCTAACTTTTAGTTATTTTTAAGCATTGGCTTGTGTGTGAGATTTGACACAAGAAGTTTTTCACGAGATGCAAGTTTTTGAATTAGAAACTAAGCCAGATACATTCCATATTACAAAAGATGATCAAGTAACCTGAACTATCATG
This sequence comes from Thalassia testudinum, assembly GCA_037157565.1. Classification (NCBI taxonomy): domain Eukaryota; kingdom Viridiplantae; phylum Streptophyta; class Magnoliopsida; order Alismatales; family Hydrocharitaceae; genus Thalassia; species Thalassia testudinum. The sequence continues at coordinate 20,762,783 of JAZHRO010000026.1, read as the reverse complement.
AGTTCAGGTAGAATTTTAGAGAAGGATATTTGATCTAGTCTAAAGATTGACCCTGAAATTCTAATGATTAGATCTGTATCCCTATCCCTAGTTTGTTAAAGATTAAATCCCATTGTATCAAAAGTTAGTTTTCAACCTTAGTCCCGATTTCAAAATTTTCCTCAAAAAGTTTTCAACATGTTTATTTTTTTGGGTATGCAAGCTGAAAACAAGAAAATGACAAAAGAAAAATGCATATTTTTAGGTTTTGAAAATCCTAACTCGATCTTCAAAATTTAAAAACACCCCCATGCTTATGATGTGCAATGTTCTCATGCATTAGGAGGGAGAAGGGATCACCTTAGTGAAAGGCGGCCGGGTTTAGGATAGTCAAGACTTGGAAAAAGAAAGGGAAAATGAAAGTAGGAAAAATAATGGATTACCTCCCATCCAGTGCTATCTTTTACGTCATTCAGCCGAGCATGAAGGTATGCACAGAAAATAGATAATCATGTAAATAATTGGACACTTGAATGTTTGCAAGAAATGTGTTTTCCTCAAGATCCCTAAAAAGATGATTGGTAAAGAAATAGGGATCAAAATAAAATGGAAAGGTGGAAGAATGACCTGGATGTGGCCATGGTTTAAGTTCATGTAAAATGTCAGACTCGGGTGGGTCGGGTGGTAGGTCCAAGGGAAAGGGAGGGAGAAAGTAGTCAGTGAGATGTAAGGAGGGTGAAGTTAGTGTGGATGTTTTTGGTGAAAAATCATGATGATTGGAAGAGTAAAAGTCAAACCCTAGTTGATATGAAAAGTTTTGGACCGCAAAATCAACCTGAGAATAGGAATCAATAAAATCTAGATCCATGGTGGTTAGAGCTGAGTAGAATTTGATCAACAAAGATTTCTCCCATAATGCTTCCCTTGTACTACCAGTGTCCTGAAAATTTTCATAATCAATGGACTTCTTGGAAGCTTGAAATAAATCTAATGAGAAAGTCTGATTAACACAACTTATATTCATTTTCCCAGAATGAGAATTGATATTAGCTGTTGCAAGAATCAGAAAGGGTCTTCCGAGGATGGCATTAATGAGATCCTCAGGTAACATTATGTTAAGGACCAGAAAATTCATCGAAAATAGATAATTTTGGACCTTGACGATACTATCGTCAGAAATTCCCCACGGTTGAATGGTAGATCGGTCTTCCAATTGAAATTGAACCTTAGTTGGTTTAAAATCATCGAATTGAGATTACTTGAATAAGACCTGGGGAATGATATTAATGGAGGTACCTAAGTCAAGATGGGCACAAAAAAAGGTGGTGTCATTTATGACAACTGATATGGGTGATGCATCCAAGTCATTTTCTGTGAAAGACATCTTGCTCTAAAAAATTGAGTTTACTGTCTAAGAAAGGTCCACCCTTCCTAGATCCTAGGCCTGCCATTTTGGAGTATATCTTTCTTTCAACAATTTATCATAGGTAGGGGTGGCATCTAGGAGGGGGATATTAGTCTCGACTTGCCTTCCAAAAGATCTTGGTGAGAGGGTTCTGATTTCTATTTAGAAGGATTGGATTGCAGTGCTTGAGAGTAGGAGATAGGATTTGAATCAGGTGTTTTTCGTGTTTCTTTTTCTTCTTCCTGACTGGGGTTAGGAGAGTCTATTTGTATAAGTTGAGAGTGGGTTTCATCAATTTGATTTGAAGGCCCTAAATCAGTGGTGGTTTTCCCACTCCTCAATGTATCTGCATATGCAGATTAGTTATCACTGGGAGGAGGTGAGGGGGCCTATTGTTGATGGAAACCAAGTTGGTGCTAAGGTATTGGGTTAATAAAAGGATAATTAATGTGGTTCTGATGTTGGTGTCCACCCTGGTGTTGGTTCCTTTGATTGACAAAGTTTGGTGTGGGCTGGAATAGTGAATGTTCTGCAGGTCTTTGAGTTGGAATAATCCCAATTTGATCATTGAGATTGTTAATAACACGAGTGATTTTCGTAGTTTTTCTTTGCATCTCCTGTAGGGTTTTCATTATCCAGGCATTGATGTCTTCTTGAGATGGCCCAGATTGATAAGTTTGATTTGAACCATATCCTCCAAATGGGTTTTGTTGTTGGTGAGGAACTAGATTGGTCTAGGAGTGAGTAGGATAATTCTTCCAATTAGAGGAATTTTTCAATTGCTCAAGGAAGGTGGAGACATTTTGAGTAGGGTAATGATTTGGATAAATATAATTCCCCGCTGAACCATAGAAGGCCTCAGAATAATGATCATACTCAGCATGGGTCGTATGCAAATTTCATCTCTTTGGGATGTTAGAAGGGGTGAGATGTGGAATGTGTGGAGCTTGGGTTGGTGTGGCAAGACTCCCTAGGTTGGCTAGGTTTGGTAAATCCCTATTCAACTGTTGTTGACAAGTTTGTAGCTGAGCCATTATGTAGTAGAAATTAGGTGGGGGGACCTGATTAAGAAGCTTCTAGGTGGATAGATTGGGGAAAGAAAAGTTGGCATGTAGTTAGACGACCAATTTTGACTTTCCATTTTTAAAGAAGAGGAAGAATGTAGGAAAAGTCTTTTTTGGGGAGGCAAAATCAAGTGGTCCCTCCAAGTGTGGAGTTTTAGACCACCACCTGTGCAAATTGGAAGAAACGGTGAGGGGAGGAGAAGAGATTGAAATGAGAAAACGTGTGCAATCAATCAATCAAAATTTCTAGACCTAGCTTAAGTGTGACTCCCTAAAAAATTAACCTAAGACTTAGATAAACATTAGTTTATCATCATTCTTATGCATTAAAACAAACCTAGCCCTTAGGATTTTGCTCAGCAAATGGGTTTTTGGGTTGCATTTAGGCATAAATTAGGTTAGGCATGCATTTTACTTTTATTGTCTTTTATGTGCTTTTGTGAGTGTTAGGGATATGCAGATTGATAGATCCCTAAAACCCTAGCACTAAGGAAGGCAACTGGTGAAGGAGAAGCCCAAACCAGCTAGAACTCAACTTTATCCAGCTCACTATAGCTGGAATCTAGCTCACTTGAACTAGGGATAGCTCATCCTAATTCTATTCTGCTCATCTCAGCTAAATGGCAGCTCAAGAGAGCTCATCTTAGCTCACCTTAGCTCAAGTCAGCTTAGATCCAGCTCAACTTAGTTGAGTCGACTCATCTCAGCTCCCATTAGCTCACCGGGAGCTCTAGCTAGCTCAGCTAAGTTGAGTAGAGTTCACCTTAGCTCAGGACCAGCACATCCAGCTCCACTCAACTCCAGCCAGCTGAGGATGACTTCATCTTAGCTCAGGAAGCTCAAGTCTAGATACTAGGGATTTAGCTTTACTCAACTCAGTTGAGCTAAGGTACCTTAGCTACTACAACTAGCTAGGTCATCCCTGGGAATATCAGACCCAGCTCACCTCAGCATTCCATAATAGAATCTAGCTTACTTTAGCTTGGCTTAGCAGCTAGCAAAGAACTAGCAAGCTAAGCTGGCTAAAGTAGCTCCATGCCACTCTCTTCAGCAGCTGCCAGCTCTAGTTCAGCTCCAGACTTCTCCTGTCCAGCTCCGCTTCTCAAACCCTAGCTCCAATTGCCTCCTTCTCTACTCCCTATAAGCTAAGCTAGCTTAGCTTAGCTCCAGCTCCATTAGCAATCCACTACCCTAATACCCTACCTAACTAGCTTCACCAACTAAACCCTACCTAAGCCAACCTAAGCTAGCTCCACCCTACTCCTTTTGGCACCACCACCTAGCCACCTTTTCACCGCATCACCACCACCAAAGGGCACCAATTTTGGCGCCAAAACCTAACCCTAACTACCCTGCTTTTGGCACCAACATCCAACCCCCATATCCACCATACACCTACCCCTTCCAAGCCTCATCCACCCTATACATACCCCCCCTTCTAGAACCCTAAGTTGGCGCCGCCTAACCCCCTTCTAGAAGCCAAAAATGGTGCCAACTATAGGTGCCTTTTGGCCACCATAACCACCCCCTTAACACCCTTTAAGGTGGCGCTAAATGATCTCCACCAGAGGATCACCAACCACCTCCATCAAATCATCTTAGCCATCCATTCCAAGAGCCACCTATACCCCCATCCTACTATATAAAAAGACCCTTAACCGCCACCATTTTCCCTATCCTCCATTTAGTGTAATTCCACCTTACATCCACCCTAACTCACAGCCAAGGAAGGAGAAGAAGATTAAGGGGACATCCTACCCACCCCCTTGGTGCCTTCTTCCCCCTTCTCTCTTCTTCCTTGTGCCACTTCAAGGAGGCTCTCTTCACATTGGAGGATGGCTAGGCATTGGAGGAGATAAGCGTGGTGCATGCCCACCCTTGGAGAGCAAGTGCACGCCCCCTTTGTGGGGTTGCCTTGAGGACCATTCACCAATTGGAGGAGCCTTTCAAGGAAGGAGAAGAAGGAGCTTTTTTTTCAAGTCAAGGAGATACTAGTCTTGGAGCAAGAAGTCCCTCTTCATCACCATTTTTATCTAGAGGATATGTGTTTTTATTTTCTTGCATTTTCAAGTATAGTAGAAGCATTCCTCTATGTGTTTTACGTAGAACAAGTTTCTATCAATTCAAGTTGTTGTCATTTCAATTCTTGTCGCATTTGTTTTCTTTGTCTCTAGCACTCTTCACTCCCTCTCCCTAATTACTCTAAGGCTCCACATGCCTAGGGTGAGCTTAGGGAGAGGAATTATTTTTAACTTAGGTTTTAGCTTAGTGATTGTAGGTGTTAGTTGCTTTTCCGTCAACAATTCGCATATCGCCTTTGTTATTTCAAAACATAGGAAATATAAATTTGAAAAGACCAAAAAGAAAGTTGATTTCCATTTCCAAGCAAGAGATTCGATTTTGCAACATATTGCCTCTTTGGATGGCCCTAGATACTTCCCTATCTTGGTTTATAAATTCAAAAGTGAATCCTTTTTTGTGCATTATAGCGACTTAAAACATTACTTTTACAAATCGTGCAAAAATGCGATTGCTTTTTTGGTGCCATTGTCGAGGAGGCATGGCTTTGGTTTAATTATTTCTCTTGCTTGTTAAGTGGATCTCATCCCCTTTTCTCTCTTTCCCTCCCGTGTGCAGGAACTACGGGAAGAAAGTGGGATTCTGGAAGGAAGAACTGAATTCCTTATCTTCCGACGAAAATTCAGGTTGGTTCCTCTTTCTAGTCACACATAGCCTTAAAAGCTATCGAAACACAATAAACTTGGCTTTTAGGATCTCAAACAGTTAATTTAAATGGAGTGGTTTCATTTAAAGTTCAATTGATTGCTTGTTTGCATCATTAAACACCGCTCCACTTCAAGTGTTGATAGTTTGATTTTCAAGTCTAGACTTTTATCTGGACTTCAAAAATCACTTCTCGGAACCATAGGCCTTTAGAAATCTTGAAATTTCACCCAGTGATTCTAAATCAAGTGAGGAACATCTGTTCCAAATTTTAGAGCAATTGGACCTACATAAAATTTTTAAAAATTCATGGACCGTAGAGGGGTCATCTCCTCTAACCTTCCTATTCTGCTACTGTTCGCAAATTTTAAGAATTTTTATACTTCTCCAATTTTTGTGAAATTTACTTTTCTGGAATTCTTGTGAAATTCTAGACATCATATAAATTCACAAAAATTTTCTGAGGTCAGTGGTGGTACTGAAAAGTCCAAAATACCCTAGGTATCATTTTTGGACTTTGACACTAGTATAAAGAAAAATCTTTTAAAAATATCAAAAAATTCTTAAAATCATAAAAAAATATTTTTTGGAATCCTTGTTTGATTTTTCATCTAGTAGTGGTGTTGTTTACCTTATTTGGACCACTATTTTAAAAGAAAAAGCCTGAAGTAATTCATTGGTAGTTAATTTTCTGTTTAAGGGCCAAGTTCAATTGGGGTTTCTTTCTTAGTCCCACAATACGAAGGAAATATATCATCACCAACACAACCTATTTTTCCTTTGTTTGTAGAATATCAAACTTGTTTGAAAACTTAAAAAGAAAACCCTAAAACACATTAAGCTAAATCAAATCCTAAAAGACGGAAACATATTAAATTTGTGTGTCAACTTGTTTGAAATTGGAATCACTTTCCAATTCCTACACACTATAGAAATGAAAATAACAGGGCAATACCCAAATCAACACCCTCCACATTCTGTGTGCGCTCTAGTCTCCTAGACCTAATTAAAAATTGTAGCAACTTGACCCTTAAGGTTTCATCAACTTAGGCATGCTATTTAGGTCTTAAGTTTTCGCTAGTTAGTACAAATTCTGTCATCTATATCTAGTGTCAAGCTGAGGGGCCGTGTCAAATGGCCAGGCGTGGGTTTACACAAGCCCCTGGTGATTTTCCTGGGATATGCTTGGACCCAACTGATGAGAACCTCATCATGAGCCATAACTAGCTCATTTTGACCCAATACAAAGGATAAAAGCTCCTACATATCTCAAGGAAAGGCTTAACTCAGAGAATTCTGAGTTTGAGAAGAAAACCAGTCATAAGGGATAAAAGTGCAATTTTACCAGTATAATCTGCATACAGGGTAATTCAGGGCCCAAACACAGGTCAAAACAGCTTAATAAGAATAAAAGTGGGATGAGATGATCTAGTAAGGGCTACAGCACTTCCAAGGAACCAAATGATAATCTGTAACCCTAAAACAACCCACTTCAATTCACAAGGTTCGAGGAAAAGTAAAAATAGAATAAACCCTCTAAAATTCATAGAAAAATAATCTCTAGGGTTTAGAACCTTCAATTTGGCCTTTAGAACCCATTTTGACCTACATTGAGAACCATGCCCAATTAATAACTTAATTTGGGTTTTTGCGCAAATTGACCGGTCAAACAAGGTTTAATATGAAAATGAAATTCACCATCAGATTCCTTAGGTCCTAATTAGTCATGTATAAAAACTTGAGCCTAAGAAGAAACCTCCTTGACCGACTTCACACTTTGGTCCTCATATATTTACTCTTTGGCCCTCAACTTTTGAACCCTCGCATTTTGGCCCCTAACTCTCCTTCGTTCTTTGCAATCAGGTCCCTCCTGCAAAACCCTGCCAGCACCATGCTCCGGCGACCTTGCGCGGAGCATGGCGCCGCGCAGGGTGAGATGGGGGACCAGGCAAGTAAACCGGGGGTGCCCTGCGTCGTCAGCCGTCGCAGGGGCACCCCCTTGGTCATTGTAGCCCACCATACCGGCCGTGCGAACGCACGGACGGTATGGGTTCGTGTTCCGACCATTCTCCGGCGAGGGAGACACGTCGTCTCCCTCCGCCTTCCTCCCTGTTTCATCCCTATAAATACCCCCCGCTGCTCCACCGACCAGGGCAGCCTGGATCTGACGGAGAAAACCCCCAGCTTTCTTCTCTTCTTCCTCCGGCAGACGCTCACCAGCTCCGGCGGCTTCCTCCCCCTCCACCTCTTCGCTCTGCCGCAATACCAGCAGCAGAGACTTCCTCCCCTGCTCTTCCCGCGCCACGCCGCACCCAGCTGGCGCCTCTCCGGCTCTCTGCTCGCCGCCGCCCCTCTCCCTGAGCATCGTCTTCTCCGGCGACAGTCGATACGACTGTCGCCCTGTTCCTCCCCCTTCGTCCCTGCAAGTAAGCTAGAGCTACTCCCCTTCTCCTCCTCTTTCTTTCCCCGCTGTCAATCTATTCAATTAAACCCTCTACCGACCCTGACCACCTTCACCCCCTTCGCCTCCGCCCACCCTCCGGCGAGCCGTTCCCATCACCTCAGCGATCCACACGGCTCGCCGACCACCGCAGAACCTCCGCCTCCTCACCCTGATCCTCTTCCGCCCCTCCACTTCCCACCAAACACCCTCTGCAGATCCACCGAACACACCCACTTCTTCGCTCACAGTTTGACCTAGGACGACCTGTTGGCTCCATCACGCCCCCTGCAGACCCCCTGACCACCTTCGCCGTGCCACGGCGAAGGTCCCCCGCCTGTCTGATTTGGCCGAGAGGCCGTTCTTCTGTGACCAGGTGACTCGCCCGCCGTCGCCATTACTGAGCAGGCAGAGCTCCTTCACCTGCAGGTGCAGGCACGCCTTCGCCCAGGTTCGACTCCCAGGTGGCGCGGGGAGTCTCCGCGAAACGTCCCAGGCTCGCAGATGGGGCGAAAGCCGCGCGTGAAGACGCGATCGCCCACTGCTCCCTCCGCGACGGGCGCTCAATTGGGGTGGGACATTTAGTCCCACCTCGGAACTTCTCGGAGGCGCGCGGACGCATAAAGGCAAAAAGTGCCTTATGCTGTCTGCCTCCTGACCACGGGGTGAGGTCCCTCTCACCCGACCCGGCCTCGTCCGTGACCACGCTCCGCGGACCTGGCCCGACCCGATTAAACCGACCTGCACTCCTCGCCCACCACCGCACGCCGGTGGGCCTGGACCCGGGCCTGACCCGAACCCGATTACCCGGTAGCTCTGGGAGAGCTGTCCCAAGAGTGGTTTCAGAGAGAAAGAGAGACGCGGGGGGGGGAGGGTAGAGTAGGTTTTGCCTCTTGACGAAAAACTCTGAAGTGTGCAGGCCAAAGAAGAAGAAGAAGACCCGCGGAAGAAGAAGTGCAGGCGAAGAAGAAGGAGCTGCACTGTAGCAAATGCTCAGTTAAGTCGTCGAAGCACCGGGTCAGACGACGGAAAGTCAGCAGCCAGAGCAACACAGAAGGCAGGCTGAAGAAGAAGGAAGAGCAACGGCCAAAGCAGAAGAAGAAGGAAGGAAGACTTAGTAGCTGAAGGCAGAAGCTCTGCAGCCATAAAAAAAAAAGGGGAAAGAGAAAGGGTCACCACGATTGCAGAAGAAGAAGAAGAGAGGTCAAGGCAGAAAACCAAAGAAGAAGAAGAACAAGGAGCTCTGAAGAAAGAAAAACATCACCAACGCAGGAACAGCAGGAAGAAGAAGAAGAGCATCACCATTGCAGAAGAAGATTATCACCATAGCAGAAACCAAGGAAGAAGAAGAAGGAGATCTGAAGAAAGAGAAAGAAAGAAGAACATCACAACAAATTCTTTCCCTCTCTCTTTATTTTGTAAAAGAAACATGTATATCTCTAGAATACGACTTGCTCCCTGAGTTCGACCTCGGGAACTCTTTCATTTTCCGAGTAAAAAATTTATATTTGAAATGTTGGTAATAACCGGCTTTACTACAACGTTATAACAAAACCCTCAAACCCGGTTGCCGCGACGTTCTCATTTTGGCGCCGCTGCCGGGGAGCAACGGCTATTCTAGAGGTAAACATTCATGTTTCTTTTAAGTTCTGATAATCTCCTCTCTTTTGTGCAGCTACAGGAACTCAAGAAGACAAGCAACCACACAACCACTCCGAAGACAGGTAAATCTTTTCTCTCACTATTAACCCCTACACTCTAAAGAGGAAGAAAAGAAAAGAACAAGCAATATAGGGCTAACCTGTCTTCCATACTTAGTAACCATAAAAAGTTGCATGTTTTCAACTCATCACTCCTGCACACTATTAAGGGTATTTAAGGGCTAACACATTCTTGCTTGAGCCCTAATTGCCCAACAAAGAGTTAAATGGACCAAGTAGAGCCAACATAAGGTCAAACATTAGGATTTCAGTAGAGACACACCCCTTAATCAAGAATTGAGGAAATCCAAAAGAGGTGTGCCCAAGCCATTGATTGAAAATAATTAACAAGAAAAATCCTAAACAATTGGCTCTCTCTAAACACTTGAACCCTAAAAGAAAGGACCCAAAAAGATCTCAAAGAAAACAAGAGGTAAAGTTGACCCCTTTGGGTTAACCAACCTTAAATTAGGTCACTCTTTGCACTTAAAAAGACTAAAGTTCAAGTGAAACCTTAAGCACCCTGATCTTAAAATTGGTAGACTTAAGAGGTCAAGATCCCCATTCTGGTCTACCTGGAACCGCAGTGACAAGAGAGGTCGGGTGGGGGAAACCCTGTAACCCGTGGGGACGCTCTACCGTGTAGGGGTCTTCGCGGGACTCTCCCTCTCTGGCTGCCCAGGTAATTCTCAGGTGGACGATCTTTCTGATCAAGGGGTCCATCTGCCCCGCACCTCTATAGTCACCCAACACATTTTTGGGTGTCTTGATTGGGTCCAGCACCTTCTAAACTTACCTCTCCCAACTGTGCATGTACGGAAGGAGGTCTCTAAGACCACCCTTAAGACCTCCATTAGAAATTCGCTCTCGTCAAGGCCAAGCCTCGACGCCCGTATTTGTGCAGCAACACCCTCACATTATTCTCTCTTCTGATTCAGAACCAAGTTCTTCTTCTTCCCCCATCATGGCTCAGCCAGTTGAGGAAGAAAATAATCTGGAACACCAGCTCCAGCGACTCAATGACCTCTTCCAAAACTTCGTGCACCCACCACAGCGTCCTATGATGCGGGACCACTACAATCCTGCTGCGGTGGCCATTGAGCCTCGAGTCAGAATCCCGATTGGAGGACCTGATTCCGAACTAAAGCCCAACATGATTCATGCTATACCTAAATTCCATGGGCTTAATTCTGAAGATCCCTTCCAGCACATCAAACAGCTAAAGCATCTGGCCCACACTTTTGGATCAGATGCGCAAAATCGGGATATTCTTCTCATGAAGATGTTCTCCTTTTCTCTTATGGACAAGGCCGCCCATTGGTATCAAACTCAGACCCGGCCGATCAACACTTGGGAAGAACTTCAATCCGAGTTCTTGAAAAAGTTCTTTCCCGTTGGTCGGACCAACGCCTTGCGCCATCAGATTACACACTTCACTCAACAATCAGGAGAACCTCTCCATGAGGCATGGGATCGTTTTCAGGATCTCATGAGGAAGTGCCCCCATCACGGAGTTCCTAAATGGGAACAAGTCCAATCTTTTTACCAGGGACTCCGTGAGGACATCCGCCTTTTCGTCAATGCAACCTGCGGAGGAAACATCATGGGTCAACATGAAGACACCGTATGGGAGATTCTCGAAAACATGTGCGAGAACTCCATCAACAATGACTCCATGGGATTATTCGACAGGACGAATACCCGCGCAGCGACGAATCTTAAGGGAGCACATGAGACGCAGGACCTGTCCGCATCAGTCGACCTGGAATTAATGGCCAGTCGATTGGACAAGGTCTCAATCATTGAAAAGAAGGTGGATGAGCTGACTTAGCACTTGCAGCGAGCCACCTCTGCGCGTAACTCCTTTGCACAACCTCCTTCCACACAGGAGACTGTGCAAAACATCCTCCACCGATCCTCCCTTGGGATGGATCCATATCCATCCCCATCTGATTCTTGGACTGGAAGATCATCCGATCCTTTCTTCACCAGCCGGGGGAACTCCATTCCTCCTTTCCCTGATTCTCAGGAGGTTCCTCAGACCTGCGAGGACCTCAACGCCATCCAGAACGACCCATTCTCCAACACTTACAACCCTGGATGGCGAAACCATCCCAATTTTCAGTGGGCGGGAAATCCCCAAACCCAAAGACCACCTTTTCAGTCCCGCCCACAGCCCTCTCATCACTACCAGCCGCCTCAGCCTCGGCCCAACCCTACTTATCCATCGGGGCCAAATCAAGATCAAATGTCCTTAATCCTTCAGACTCTGGCTGACATTCAAAAATCGAATGCGGCCATTCAAAAACAGCACAAGGATGAGCTTACTGAAGTTAAAACTCAGCTGGCCCAGTTGGCAAATTCTCGCCAGCCAGGCACACTCCCTTCCCAACCTCTTCCTAACCCAAATAACGTGCCAACCCAGAAGCGCGTTATGAATCCAAATTTAGGCCACGCTCAATGGATTTATCAGGCCCCTACTGCCCCATCTCTAGACGAGATGGAAGCCTCAACTTCGCGTGCGGGATTTCAGCAACAGCCACCCCTCCTACCAAACCCAAACCAAAATCAGGCCGGATTAAATTCTGTAACAACACGTAGTGGTAAGACAACTCAGGACCCGCATTATCCAAACCACTCCCAGCCTGATAACCATGACCCTAGGATAGTTAGCCAAGGTACCGCTGTTCCAGACCCACAACCTGGACCTATCCTAGAGGAACCAACCAAGATCCCGTTTCCCGAGGCCCTGACCAAGGGAAAGAAGACCACCAAACCCGTAGCCCCTGAGGAGGACCTGGTCAAGCTCTTTGAGCAGGTCCACATAAACATCCCCTTGATGGATGCAATCCACCACGTACCAGCTTACGCATGATTTCTAAAGAATATATGTACACCCCAGCGTAAGCCGCGAACCAAGGGAGGGAGCCCAATTGTTCTGTCAGAGCAAGCCAGCTCTGTAATCCTTAGTAGACTCCCACCCAAGGCAAAAGATCCTGGAACTCCCCTGATCTCCTGTAAGATAGGTGGTACCCAATTTGATAGAGCATTGTTAGACTTAGGTGCATCTATAAATCTGATACCCACATCCTTACTTGACCATCTGGAAGAATCTGAGCTGAAACCAACCGAGGTGACATTACAATTAGCAGATCGATCTATAAAGTCACCAAAAGGGATTCTCGAGGATGTTATCGTGAGAGTGCGGGATTTCTATTTTCCAGTGGACTTTATAGTCTTAGACATGGATGCACCTGAGAACCCTAGGGATACACCAATCATTCTAGGGAGACCTTTCTTGGCTACTGCTAGAGCCAACATCAGCTGTGAGGAGGGCCAAATAGAGCTTAAGTTTGGAGATCAAACACTGAAAATTGATATATTTAAGGCCCAACAAGGAATTAATTGCGGCGTCATCGAGCAAATTTGTGACATCAAGACTTTGGTTGATGAATCACACCTCCAGAATGACTTGAGTATTCCTCATCAACCACAGAAGGATCTTGACCCGCAAACAGAGGAGTCAAATCCAGATGTGAACAACCCAGTAACTCCCACCCTTGAACCTCACATCTATACTGAACCACCCGCTGCTGCTGAAAACCCCATCCTCGAACTGAAACCCCTTCCTGCTCATTTGAAATACATCTTTTTGGGTTCTAATCAGACCCTTCCTGTGATCATCAATTCCAACCTCAGTCCTGAACAGGAATCCCGTCTGATTGTTGTCCTCCAGCAACATCGCAGAGCCATCGGATGGACCCTCAATGATTTGACTGGAATAAGTCCCTCTTATTGTACTCATCATATCTATTCAGAAGAGGGCACACGACTTTCTCGTGAAATGCAGAGACGCTTAAACCCCAATCTGCAGGAGGTCGTGAAAAAGGAGATCATCAAGTGGTTAGATGCCGGGATCATCTACCCGATCTCCGATAGTCGTTGGGTGAGCCCAATTCAGGTCGTGCCTAAGAAGGCAGGACTCACCACTATAACGACTGAGACCGGAGAAATCATTCCTACCCGATTAGCCAACTCGTGGAGAGTCTGTATAGATTACCGTCGACTCAATTCCTCCACGAAGAAGGATCATTTCCCACTACCCTTCATTGATCAAATTCTCGAAAAACTAGCGGGAAATAGGTTCTTCTGCTTTCTTGACGGGTACTCCGGTTATAACCAGGTGGCAATCCATCCTGAGGACCAAGAAAAGACCACGTTCACCTGCCCCTTCGGAACATACGCTTTCCGAAGGATGCCTTTCGGTCTTTGCAATGCACCCGCTACTTTTCAGCGATGCATGCTTGCCATATTCTCAGATATGGTAGGTGATTATCTGGAAGTCTTCATGGATGACTTTTCAGTTTTCGGAGCATCATTCGACGATTGCCTCCAACACTTGGTCCAGATACTCAGGCGGTGCATCGACGTGAATTTGGTTCTTTCCTGGGAAAAGAGCCATTTCATGGTGCCTGAGGGAATTGTCCTGGGACACTCAATTTCGGAGAAAGGTATCCAAGTGGATCGAGCTAAGGTTAATCTGATTTCTCACCTTCCTATGCCTAGCTCGATCAGGGACATCCGATCCTTTTTAGGGCATGTCGGTTTTTATCGACGATTTATCCCTGATTTTTCAAAAATCGCACGCCCCCTGACCACTCTTCTCTCCAAGGATGTTCCCTTCGAAATCTCCAAGGAATGCACTCAAGCATTTGAAATCCTGCGTGACCGAGTCACCCAAGCCCCGATCCTACAGTCCCCTGATTGGTCTCAACCCTTTGAGATCATGTGTGATGCATCCGACTTCGCTGTAGGAGCGGTTTTGGGGCAGAAAAATGACAAGAAACCTGTGGTCATTTACTACGCCAGCAAAACACTCGATGAGGCTCAGCGTAACTATACAGTTACTGAGAAAGAGTTGCTAGCTGTAGTATTTGCCCTAGAGAAGTTCAGATCGTACCTTCTGGGTTCCCATGTCATCATATACTCGGATCACACGGCTGTGAGGCATCTCCTTGCAAAGAAGGACGCGAAACCTCGATTGATCCGATGGATCTTACTGTTGCAAGAATTTGACCTCGAGATTCGCGATAAAGCGGGAAAACAAAACGTGGTAGCTGATCACTTGTCCCGTCTTCCTTCTGAAATGATAGACCCTTCCGGACCCATCACTGAGCATTTTCCCGATGAGCACCTGCTGACTATTGGTACTAGCCTTCCATGGTTTGCTAATATTGTAAATTACTTGGCATCTCATCAGACCCCGTTCGATTGGCCGAAGGCCAAGAAAGACAAATTACGTTCCGATGCCAAGTATTACATTTGGGAAGACCCGTACCTCTTCCGCATAGGTGCCGATCAGATCATCCGGAGATGTGTCCCGGAAGGGGAAGTCAACAATATCCTCTCTTTCTGCCATGACCAGGCATGCGGTGGCCATTTTGCCGGGCATAAAACCGCATCAAAAGTCCTCCAGTGCGGCTTTTACTGGCCCACACTGTTCAAAGACGCATACAGTCATTGCAAGGCATGCAGTCGTTGCCAGACTTTGGGCAACATGAGCCATCGCGACATGATGCCTATGCAACCGATTCTAGTATGCGAAATCTTTGATGTTTGGGGGATTGATTTTATGGGCCCCTTTCCTGTTTCGGATGGTTTCGAATACATTCTGTTGGCTGTGGACTACGTGTCCAAATGGATCGAAGCCATACCGACCCGAACCTGTGATCACAAAATCGTTCTCAAATTTATTCATCAACACATTTTCTCAAGGTTCGGGATTCCTCGTGCAATAATCTCTGATGGGGGAACCCATTTCACAAATGCTCAGTTTAGGTCACTGATGACCAAATACGGGGTGTCTCACCGAATCTCTACTCCTTACCACCCACAAACTAATGGTCTAGCTGAGCTGTCTAATCGGGAGATCAAGAAAATCCTGCAAGTCACTGTTCGACCTGACAGGAAGGACTGGTCGTCCCGACTTCCAGAAGCATTGTGGGCCTATAGGACCGCCCACAAGACCCAATTAGGCATGTCTCCCTTTAGACTGGTGTACGGAAAGGCATGCCACCTTCCCGTCGAACTGGAGCATAAAGCCTATTGGGCAGTACGGAACTGTAATCTAGATCTTTCTAAGGCTGGGACCCACAGAAAACTCCAAATCAGCGAGATCGATGAATTGCGCATAGACGCGTACGAGAACTCGCAAATCTACAAGGAGCGGGTTAAAGCCTTCCACGACAAACACATCTCGAGAAAGATCTTTCATCCTGGTCAAAAGGTCCTACTCTTTGATGCCCGACTCAAACTCTTCCCAGGAAAACTGAGATCTAAGTGGGTCAGACCATATTTGGTCCGACAGGTTTTTGGAAATGGAGCAATCGAAATCAGTCCACTCAGCCACGATTCTGAACCTTTCATCGTGAACGGTCAGAGACTCAAGCCGTTCATTGATGTAACTTCTACTGATTTGGCTGAGGCATCTTATACCCTCCTTTCCCCTTGAGCTTATTGCGCCCAGCCGATGGCGTAAAACTCAGCGCTTAACGGGAGGCAGCCCGTCATTCTCTTTGAAAATCTGAAACTTGTTCTGACACCTTTCAGCACTCGAAGTTCACCCTTGTAGACAGCCGACCCCAACTCAGATGTTTGCATCTGGGATTTGAAATCGTCCGCAAAAATTCAACCCGACCCATTCACTCATCCAAATTTCTGTCTTAAGGAATGAACTAAGACCCCCTAGGTTACAATGAGGACATTGCAAATCTTAGGCATGGGGGGGTAGGAAAGTGCAAAAACTTGTAAGAAAAGGTTTCAAACAAAAAATTCACATATGCCAAAAATACCATAAAAATTAAAAAATTTTTCGAAAAAGAATAAGAGGAAAAGAGGAGAAGGAAAATTTTGTGAAGGAGAAAAGAAACAAAATGAAAAAGGAGCACAAAATTATGAGAAAAAGTGATAGTCATTAGTAAGGAACTAAGGAATTAACCTAAGTTCTAGACCTCATTCAAGAAAATAACTGAAAAGTGCACAATGAGATTAGTAAGAATGCAAACCTTAGGCATTCTTGAATAGACTCTTAGTACCCATTAAGATCTGGACACTCCTCAAGAGGTTGAGGAAAATGAAAAGCTGAAGTATTAGGTCTAAGGCTTAGGGAGTATTCGGCCTCGTTAACTAATTTTTGGTTTACGGGACTCAGTAACCTAAGCACCCTAATCTCACACACAGCCTGGTTCAGTAAGCGTAAAAATCAGAATCACGCAGAAGCGTCGCAAAAATCTGAAAAGAACACCTAGAGTAGGAGCGGCCGATCAACACAAGTTGATTTGGACGAGTTCCCAGTGCAGAGAGGCGGGAAATCCCCTCAAAGATGCGTAACAAAATATCATCTCCTCGGTGCTTGTCTCTTAGGATATTTACATATCCTACGGGGGGCATGTAAGCACTCTGCTGATTCAGATTCCATGGATGGCATTATCTCGAAGTGTCAATTGCCAGGGTCTGGATTCGGCCACGGAATACCATGGATGGGATTATCTCGAAATCTCAATAGCCAGGGTTCCGGGGGTTGCCATGGGCGGTGCTATCTCGAAGCATCGATCGCCAGGAACCCTTGAGGATTGATGATGGGAGCAAGGAATCTGATACAGACCATGTTGAAAAGCCAATCCTAGGCTAGAACTAAAAAGAAAAAGAGAGAGAAAACTCTCCAAACAAGAAAAACTTTCTATCTCTCTCTTACAAAACGCACTGCGAACTGAGCCAGGGCTAAAATCATTTCAAGCACGGGTGCTTTAACCACGAAGTCCAATAAACCTTAGGTTAGTTCTTGCGGGCCTTAAAAACCTTTGCTAAAAGACTGAGGCTAAGGCTAGACAGATTTGGATCTTGATTGGTACTAGAGTACCTTTTAGGCCTATGGTCAGCATTCTAACCTAATCTATGCTCAAATAAAAAAGGCACTTATCTAAAACCATTAAAAACTTCATGGTCTAGAACAAGGGTTGAAACCTTAAGTTTTTGCTAAGGGACTAGCAAAAGCTAGGCATGGGGGTATGATGAGAACCTCATCATGAGCCATAACTAGCTCATTTTGACCCAATACAAAGGATAAAAGCTCCTACATATCTCAAGGAAAGGCTTAACTCAGAGAATTCTGAGTTTGAGAAGAAAACCAGTCATAAGGGATAAAAGTGCAATTTTACCAGTATAATCTGCATACAGGGTAATTCAGGGCCCAAACACAGGTCAAAACAGCTTAATAAGAATAAAAGTGGGATGAGATGATCTAGTAAGGGCTACAGCACTTCCAAGGAACCAAATGATAATCTGTAACCCTAAAACAACCCACTTCAATTCACAAGGTTCGAGGCAAAGTAAAAATAGAATAAACCCTCTAAAATTCATAGAAAAATAATCTCTAGGGTTTAGAACCTTCAATTTGGCCTTTAGAACCCATTTTGACCTACATTGAGAACCATGCCCAATTAATAACTTAATTTGGGTTTTTACGCAAATTGACCGGTCAAACAAGGTTTAATATGAAAATGAAATTCACCATCAGATTCCTTAGGTCCTAATTAGTCATGTATAAAAACTTGAGCCTAAGAAGAAACCTCCTTGACTGACTTCACACTTTGGTCCTCATATATTTACTCTTTGGCCCTCAACTTTTGAACCCTCGCATTTTGGCCCCTAACTCTCCTTCGTTCTTTGCAATCAGGTCCCTCCTGCAAAACCCTGCCAGCACCATGCTCCGGCGACCTTGCGCGGAGCATGGCGCCGCGCAGGGTGAGATGGGGGACCTGGCAAGTAAACCGGGGGTGCCCTGCGTCGTCAGCCGTCGCAGGGGCACCCCCTTGGTCATTGTAGCCCACCATACCGGCCGTGCGAACGCACGGACGGTATGGGTTCGTGTTCCGACCATTCTCCGGCGAGGGAGACACGTCGTCTCCCTCCGCCTTCCTCCCTATTTCTTCCCTATAAATACCCCCCGTTGCTCCACCGACCAGGGCAGCCTGGATCTGACGGAGAAAACCCCCAGCTTTCTTCTCTTCTTCCTCCGGCAGACGCTCACCAGCTCCGGCGGCTTCCTCCCCCTCCACCTCTTCGCTCTGCCGCAATACCAGCAGCAGAGACTTCCTCCCCTGCTCTTCCCGCGCCACGCCGCACCCAGCTGGCGCCTCTCCGGCTCTCTGCTCGCCGCCGCCCCTCTCCCTGAGCATCGTCTTCTCCGGCGACAGTCGATACGACTGTCGCCCTGTTCCTCCCCCTTCGTCCCTGCAAGTAAGCTAGAGCTACTCCCCTTCTCCTCCTCTTTCTTTCCCCGCTGTCAATCTATTCAATTAAACCCTCTACCGACCCTGACCACCTTCACCCCCTTCGCCTCCGCCCACCCTCCGGCGAGCCGTTCCCATCACCTCAGCGACCCACACGGCTCGCCGACCACCGCAGAACCTCCGCCTCCTCACCCTGATCCTCTTCCGCCCCTCCACTTCCCACCAAACACCCTCTGCAGATCCACCGAACACACCCACTTCTTCGCTCACAGTTTGACCTAGGACGACCTGTTGGCTCCATCACGCCCCCTGCAGACCCCCTGACCACCTTCGCCGTGCCACGGCGAAGGTCCCCCGCCTGTCTGATTTGGCCGAGAGGCCGTTCTTCTGTGACCAGGTGACTCGCCCGCCGTCGCCATTACTGAGCAGGCAGAGCTCCTTCACCTGCAGGTGCAGGCACGCCTTCGCCCAGGTTCGACTCCCAGGTGGCGCGGGGAGTCTCCGCGAAACGTCCCAGGCTCGCAGATGGGGCGAAAGCCGCGCGTGAAGACGCGATCGCCCACTGCTCCCTCCGCGACGGGCGCTCAATTGGGGTGGGACATTTAGTCCCACCTCGGAACTTCTCGGAGGCGCGCGGACGCATAAAGGCAAAAAGTGCCTTATGCTGTCTGCCTCCTGACCACGGGGTGAGGTCCCTCTCACCCGACCCGGCCTCGTCCGTGACCACGCTCCGCGGACCTGGCCCGACCCGATTAAACCGACCTGCACTCCTCGCCCACCACCGCACGCCGGTGGGCCTGGACCCGGGCCTGACCCGAACCCGATTACCCGGTAGCTCTGGGAGAGCTGTCCCAAGAGTGGTTTCAGAGAGAAAGAGAGACGCGGGGGGGGGAGGGTAGAGTAGGTTTTGCCTCTTGACGAAAAACTCTGAAGTGTGCAGGCCAAAGAAGAAGAAGAAGACCCGCGGAAGAAGAAGTGCAGGCGAAGAAGAAGGAGCTGCACTGTAGCAAATGCTCAGTTAAGTCGTCGAAGCACCGGGTCAGACGACGGAAAGTCAGCAGCCAGAGCAACACAGAAGGCAGGCTGAAGAAGAAGGAAGAGCAACGGCCAAAGCAGAAGAAGAAGGAAGGAAGACTTAGTAGCTGAAGGCAGAAGCTCTGCAGCCATAAAAAAAAAAGGGGAAAGAGAAAGGGTCACCACGATTGCAGAAGAAGAAGAAGAGAGGTCAAGGCAGAAAACCAAAGAAGAAGAAGAACAAGGAGCTCTGAAGAAAGAAAAACATCACCAACGCAGGAACAGCAGGAAGAAGAAGAAGAGCATCACCATTGCAGAAGAAGATTATCACCATAGCAGAAACCAAGGAAGAAGAAGAAGGAGATCTGAAGAAAGAGAAAGAAAGAAGAACATCACAACAAATTCTTTCCCTCTCTCTTTATTTTGTAAAAGAAACATGTATATCTCTAGAATACGACTTGCTCCCTGAGTTCGACCTCGGGAACTCTTTCATTTTCCGAGTAAAAAATTTATATTTGAAATGTTGGTAATAACCGACTTTACTACAACGTTATAACAAAACCCTCAAACCCGGTTGCCGCGACGTTCTCACCAACCCTCCCCTTATGCAACTTGGCCAGATTGTTGATAGAACGGGTATTCACTATTGATTTCTTATTTCTTGGGTAGATCAAGTCTTAGGTTAATTTTTAGGGAGTCACATTCAAGTTAGGTCTAGAATTTTGTTTATTTGAATTGCACACTTTCTCTCATCTCCATCTCTTCTCCTCCCCTCCTATTCTTCCATTTTATGCACGGGTGATGGTCTCAAAATCAGCACTTGGAGGGACCACTTGACTTTGCCCCTCGCATAAAAGATCGCTTTTTCCATCTTCCTCTTCTGAAAAAATGGAATATCAACAAAATAGGTCTACTAACCCTTCCACTTCCACCTCTAATCCCACTTCTAATTCCAATTCTGACCCTTCCACCCAAAACCCTCCCACCTTTGACTTCCCACATTTGGAGCTTCCTAATGTTGATTTGCCTCAATCACAACATCAAAACCCCCGCCTGATCTCTACACCTTGATGGCTGAGCAGATTACTCAACTTAATGTCAATCAATAAGTGTTAACTAGGAATATCCAAAACCTAGCCAATCAAAGGCCAAACGCACGATCCCATCAGTAGCCTTTCATTCCTCTAAAAGATTTTTATGATCCTTCCTATTATGAGGAACGACTAGGGGAGGTCATACCTGAAGGGGACTTCGAGATCAAGTCAGCCTTTCTGAATTTAGTTAAGCATTTCCATGGCCACCCTAGGGAAGACCCGTTCATCCACCTTAAAGAAGTCACTCTTCTTTCACAAACACCTCAATCCCGAAATGTGCAAGAAGACCTTTGGCTGATGCGGCTATTCCCATTATCTCTTAAAGATAAGGCCGCTTATTGGTTCAGAACCATTAGTTGACCCATCACCACATGGCCTTAGCTCAAGGGTGCCTTCCTCACGAAATTCTTTCCCATAGGCCATACTAATTCCCTGCGATGATCTATTATGACCTTTCAACAAAAATTTGGTGAGACTTTCCATGATTCTTGGGAAGGATTTCAAGATCTCCTAAGAAGTTGCCCGCACCGCGAGATTCCTTTGTGGCAGCTCGTGCAGATCTTCTATCATGAATTAGAAGATCAAATCCAACGTTTCGTCAACACCTCGTGTGGTGCCAACTTCTTGAATAAGGATGCTAAGAGTGCCTATGACCTTTTTGAAGAAATAAGTGAAAACTCATTTAATAAGCTTCCATGAGCACATTTTGTAGAACTCCAAACCCACAGTTCGGTGTTCATGAAGTAGGCACTCAATCTATTCTTATAACCCAAGATGATCTTCAAATGATCACACAAAAACTCGACCAGATGTAGATAAATGAAAAGAAAATTGAGGAAAGACTCACCATCCTAACCCAAGTTCCACGTAGTCCACATCTAACCCAGCTTAACATTCCACAAAGAGAAAAATTGCACAATCTCAACACTACCCCTGCTGATTATTACCAATATTTTGAGGCTTTCTATGATTCACTAGGGAACTACAACTATCCAAAGCCTAACCCCACTCAAACTGTTTCTACCCTCCAGGAGAAATTTAGAAATTCTTCCAACTGGAAGAATTACTTGAGTAACTCTTGGAGGAACCCGGTTCCTCCCCAACCTTCAAATCAATTTAACGGGTATGGGTCGAATTTAACCTTTCATCCGGGGCCATCCCAACAAGACATCAATTCCCAGATGATGAGAACCCTGTAGGAAATGCAGACTAAGATGACGGAAGTAATCTGCACTATCACAAATCTGAATAGTCAGATTGGGGTTACTCCAACTAAAAGACTTGTAGGGCATTTGCCCTCCCAACCCATGCCTAACCCTAATCACCAGAGGACCAGTATTTGGGCAGAAATTAAAACTACCCAAATCGGCCTCCTCCTAATCCACCACCTTAGTAGCCTCCCAAGTTTTCCACAACAACAGGCTCCCCCACCTCCTCCAAATAATAATCCAACTGCACATGTAGTTACGTTGAGAGTGGAAAAACCACCACTGATCCCGGGCCTTCACAACAACCTGGTGAAATCCACATTCCAGTGCAAATTGACTCTGAAGTCTCCCATCAGGATAAAAAGAACCATAAAAATATCAGGACACGACTCCTATCCCTTTTCCACAAGCTCTCCACCCCACCACCAATCGAGAAAAGAAATCTGAGCCCACCACAAAAGAACTCATGCATCTATTCAGGCAAGTTCAAATCAATATCCCTCTCCTAGATGCAATCAAGTATATACCTTGCTATGCCAAATTTTTGAAGATCTGTACTCCAAAAAGGTAGGCCAAAAATCTAGGACAAGTGCATCTTTCGAAGACAATAAGCTCTGTCATACAGAGCAAGCTGCCTCCTATGATGAAAGATCCGGGTGTGCCATTAATTTCAATAATTATTGATGGTACTACCTTTGATCGTGCCCACCGTGATCTTGGTGCCTCAGTTAATATCATTCCCATAATTTTATTTGAAGAGTTTCAGATCAGTGAATTAAAACCTCCTGAGGTTACCCTTCAACTAGTTGACCAATCTACAATCAAACCTCATGGGATTGTCGAGGATGTTTTGGTCAAGGTCCAGAATTATGTCTTCCTTGCAGACTTTCTAGTCCTTGACATTGAGGTACCTGAATCTTTGATTAATTCTCTTATAATTCTTTGATGACCCTTTTTGGCCACTGCAAAGGCAAATATCAATTGCCACACAGGCAAAATGGATATCACCTATTTAGGCCAAACTATCACTCTTGATATTTTCAAATCCTCTAAGAGATTCCATGATGATAACTTTTTTGAGGACTTACATACTGAAGTTTCAAATTTGGTGGAGATTATGTTGGTGATGCCCTTCCCAACCACAATTTCTTTGAGCAATCTAATTCAGAATCAGTGGTCGACGAAATCTATGATTCAAAGACTTGTCTTCAACAACAATCCATTCTTGATGACCCCCCTGATCATTCCCCTAACCCACCCACTCCTCTCACCCCACCCTTCCACACTAACTTCACCCACCCTTCACCATTCCTCCCCAAAACCCTTTCTAATGAACCTGCCACCAGACCTACCTGAGTATGGCAATCTTCTTGAATTAAAACCTTGGCCAAACTCAGGCCACAGTTATTATTTTCCATCAAATTTTGATCCCTATTTTTCTTCCACTCAACTTTCCAAGGATCCAGAAGATGACCCATTTTATGCGAGTATCGAAGTGTCCAACTATTTACATGATTATCCATCTTTTGTGCATACCTTTATGCCCAGCTGAATGGCATAAAAGATAGCATTGGATGGGAGGTAACCCATCATTTTTCCTACTTTCTTTCTTCTTTCTTTTTTCCAGGTTTTGACTATCCTAAACCCAACCGGCTTTCACTAAGGTGATCCATCTTTCCCTCTTAATGCTTGAGGACATTGCATATCTTAAGTATGGGGGGTTGTTTTTAAAATTTTAACGATCGATTTAGGATTTTCAAAATCTAAAAGCATGCATTTTTCTTTTGTCATTTTCTTATTTTCTATATGCATACTCAAAAAAAATAAAAATAAAAATAAAAATAAAAATGTTGAAAACTTTGAGGAAAATTTTGAAATCGAGACTAAGGTTGAAAACTCACTTTTGGTACAATGGGATTTTATCTTTAATAAACTAGGGATAAGGATACGGATCTGATCATTAGAATTTCAGGGTCTATCTTTAGACTAGATCAGATATCCTTCTCTAAACTTCCACCTAAACTCATGATAGTTTAGGCGACTTGATCCTCTTTTGTAATGTGGAAAGTACCTAGCTTAGTTTCTGATTCAAAAAACTTGCATTTCATGCAAAACTTCCTGTGTCAAATTTCACACACAAGCCAACACCTAAAAACAACTAAAACTTAGAAAACCCCTTTGTTTGGCCTTAGTAAAAGTCTGAAGTAGATCATTGGTTTGAGTTCCCACCGCTGAGAAGGAGGAAAATGCCTCCTTTGAGGATGCGATGTCAACATGTTACTGCCTTGACGCTTCTCCATATCTGTATTACATATCTTTAGACGGATCATTGAAGCACATTTTTGCAGCTCAAGTGTCTTGGACAATACTCTACCTGTAGTGTCGGAGAAAGAGCTTGAGTTTGCTTGGAGCACCCCTTTACACCGCATTGTGCTTTGGGGTTGTGAGCTCTTGGATGACGTCATGGATAGTGCTATCTTGAAGTACTGACGCCTGAGCCCCCTCGAGGACTGGTAACAGGATGATGATCCCGACACATCTATTGTAAAACTAAGCTAAATATAAGCATGGGGGTGAGGAAAACAAAAAAGTTTTAAACCAAGAACATGCCCTTACAAATTTTGGCTTTTCACAAGCACGGACACAAGGTTTTAAAGGTTATTGCAAGTTGTGAATCAGATTCAAGAGCCAGAAAAATCCTAAAAACCAAAATTTCAAGTCATTTGAATTAACAATGGGTTAATTTGTGAATTTTTTGGAGGATATATTGATCCTATTTTTGTCTAATTTTTTGATCTAAAAACAAATCACGATGTTTATCTTTAACAAATCTCGTACCTCCCATGTTTAGATCAACTAAGGTCCCATAATTTCTTTCTCCTCAAAAAGTCAAAAAATTAGATTTCCCAAAAATTCTATTCTATAAAAATTAAAGCTTAGCTAAGAGACTAGCAATAGATAAGCATCGGGGTGTGATAAATGCCAATTTATCATTATTCTTATGCATTAAAACAAACTTAGCTCTTATGATTTTGCTCTGCAAACGGGTTTTTCGGTTGCATTTAGGCATAAATTAGGTTAGGCATGCATTTTACTTTTTATTGTCTTATTGATGTATTTTTGTGAGTTTTAGAGATATACAGATTGACAGATCCCTAAAACCCTAGCACTCAGAAAGGCAACTGGTGAAGGAGAAGCCAAACCAGCTGGAACTCTGCTTATCTAGCTCACCATAGCTAGAATCCAGCTCACTTGAACTAGGGATAGCCCATCTTAGCTTCATTTAGCTCATCTCAGCTGAATGGAAGCTCAAGAGAGCTCATCTTAGCTCACCTTAGCTCAAGTCAGCTCAGATCCAGCTCAACTCAGCTGAGTCTAGTTCATCTCAACTCCCATTAGCACACCGGAAGCTCTAGCTAGCTCAGCAGAGTTGATTAGAGTTCACCTCAACTCAGGGCCAGCTACATCCAGCTCCACTCAACTCCAGCCAACTGAAGATGACTTCATCTTAGCTCAGGAAGCTCAAGTCCAGCTCTAGAGGATTCAGCTTAGCTCAACTTAGTTGAGCTAAGCTACCTTAGCTACTCCAACTAGCTAGGTCATCCTCGGGAATATCAGACCCAGCTCACCTCAGCATACCTTAATAGAAGCTAGCTTACTTTAGCTTAGCTTAGCAGCTAGCAAAGAACTAGCAAACTAAGCCAACTAAAGTAGCTCCATGCCACCTTCTTCAGCAGCTACCAGCTCCAGTTAAGCTCCAAACTTCTCCTGTCTAGCTCCTCTTCTCAAACCCTAGCTCTAATTGCCTCCTCCTCTACTCCCTACAAGCTAAGCTAGCATAGCTTAGCTTAGCTTAGCTAGGCTCTAGCTCCCTTAGCAATCCACTACCCTAATACCCTACCTAACTAGCTCCACCAACTAAACCCTACCTAAGCCCACCTAAGCTAGCTCCACCCTACTCCTTTGGGTGCCACCACCTAGCCACCTTTTCACCCCATCAACAACACCAAAAGGCACCAATTTTGGAGCCAAAACCTAACCCTAACTACCCCTCTTTTGGCACCAACATCCAACCCCCATATCCACCATACACCTACCCCTTCCAAGCCTCACCCACCCTACACATACCCCCCTTCTAGAACCCTAAGTTGGCTCCACCTAACCCCCTTCTAGAAGCTAAAAATGGCACCAACTCTAGGTGACTTTTGACCACCATAACCACCCCCTTAACACCCTTTAAGGTGGCACCAAATGATCTCCACCATAGGATCACCAACAACCTCCATAAAATCATCCTAGCCATCCATTCCAAGAGCCACTTATACCTCCCATCCTACTCTATAAAAAGACCCTTAACCACCACCATTTTCCCCATCCTCCATTTAGTGTAATTCCACCCTACATCCACCCTAACTCAGAGCCAAGGAAGGAGAAGAAGAGAAGAAGATTAAGGGGCCATCCTACCCGCCCCCTTGGTAACTTTTTCCCCCTTCTTGCTTCTTCCTTGTGCCACGCCAAGGAGGAGGCTCTCTTCACATTGGAGGACAGCCAGACATTGGAGGAGATAAGCATGGTGCACGCCCACCTGTGGGGAGCAAGTGCACTCCCCATTTGTGGGCTTACTGATATGGACATAGCTATTTAGGTTAAAATGCCAAATCATGCATGTTCCTAGGCTTGGATTTGCATTTCATGTTACAAATATTGCATAGCATGCATCATTCTGCATTTAGAGTAGTTGTATATATTTTACGTTAATTAGGTCCTTTTTATGGTCAGGAGAGAAGAAGATTTATTTCAGGGCCCCGAATGGATGATCAGACCGTACGAATCTGATCAGGATGACAATCGGAGTCTAACACCTATGAAATTGTCTAGATCGGAGTCATGTAGAATCATGTGAAGTTTGATGAAGATCAACTGCTAGGGGGCAATGCAACATCCATACAGGCTTCGGATGAAAAATACGACCATACGGATGGATCCGGAGTGACAATTGTAGTCCAACAGCATGGGAATCATCTCGATTAGAGCTCCATAGCACCCTTTACAAGAAGAAAAAGATGGACGGCCAAAATGGCGACATGGGGCACCATCCAGGCCACCCAACACTGGCTAGTAGCAACTGGGAGGTTGGTGGATCTTCAGCGACGATTACAGTCGTCAATTGCCCATGGACGATTTTGTCTCTCCTCCTCCACTATGAAAGGACCTACCCCCTCCATTCCAAACCATCTCTTCCTTTCTTCCTCTCACCACCTCCAAGGCTCTAGAGAGAGCTTGTTCCAAGCGTGGGATGCTCCTCTAGAGTAGAAAAGAAAATAGCTTTCCTACCCCTCATCCCCATTCTTGGAGCATCCCGTGGCCATCCTCTCACAGCCCTTCGGGAAGAAGATGCTCGCTGCGACGCCGTCCTACCCCATCCTCTGTCCTTCGGCTTTGTCCTCGTTCGTCCCGCTCCTCACCACCTTCCTCCAAGGGAAGTTAGAGCAAGTCATCCTCCAAGCAACCATCGAGGGGGATTCTCTCACCTCTTTCTATCTTTCTTGCTTTCGTAGTGTAGTTTTCTGCTTTCATAGTTATAACAAACATTTATTCATAAATAGGTGATTGTTCTTCTCTCTCTCTCTCTCTTTCCTTTATATTTTGCAAGTAGATTAGCTAAAATTCATCAATCTTTTCTCTTGCCCTACTAAAATACCAAAAAAGAAGTATAAAAGATAAAAATGACAAAAACAAATAAAAGCGAAATGCGGATTTTTTCAAAACCAAATGTTTGCCTCCTCGTGTTCGACATGGGACTCACTTTTCGAGTTTCGATTATAAATTTTATCTGATTGATGGATTTTCTCGTGAATCGATCTTTGACGACGGGTTTTCCAAACTTGAACCCTCTTCGCATGCGAATTCACCATCATCATTTTGGTGCCGTTGCCGGGGAGAGACATTTGTAAGTTCTTCCCCACTTCCCTACCCACTAGATCATTTCGCCACCTTAATAATAAGACCTAATCTACTTAGGTGTTTGCACAAACCCTAGGATCGAAATTGTTTGTCTTGTTTGTCACTCTACTCACCTCACCATCCACATAAAAAAAAATGTTATCTGATTGTGGGATTTCCTGAAAGAGACACACATTAACACCTACAACTCTCGACTTATGGCGCACCAGTCCACTCAGATTCTACCACTTAACAAGAATCTAACCTATCGATCTGGTACACCTTAACTCAACACACAAATAAGTGAGTTGACAATTTGAATAGGTTAAACATCTTGTGTGCGTTAATCAAGTGGTGCAACAGGCCAATTGATTGAACTATTTGGGTTGCACCACTTAAGATAAAAATGATTCATCAATAGCGTGCCACTTAGGGTTAATTTTTAGGGCTGAACCAAGCACTCCACATTTTTTTTGATTTCTAAAGAAGTACATCATCACCAGTGCTTGTAAAACCTGGAGTGTTCTACTGAACCCTAATTGAACCAACCTAAGGATTAAACCCTAAAAGCTATTAAACAAGGTTAAACCCTAAAAGACACATCATCAAATAACCTTGTTTGCAAACCCTGGTTGTGTACGCACACACATTTCAATTGATCATTAAGGACACAACCCATCTAAAGGGCCCATCACATTCCAAGAGCACAATCATCGTAAGCCTAATTAAAATTGTGTAGACGTTGGCCTTAAGGATTGATTCGCTCTTCGGAGCTCAGACTGAGATTTTTTTCAATTAATCTGCTTTTGCTAGTCCATTTGATGTCTAGCTAGAGGAGTAGTGTCAAATGACTGCGGCTAGGGGGTACACTAGGAACCAGAGGCACAAGCCAAAGGAAGAAGCTTCTCCCCAGCCCCTCCATCTAACTAGTTGGATTGATCGGATAAAAGTAGACCAAATCAGCTATAATCTCAAGATGGGTCTTGGGAGTCTGTAGGTCTTTAGGCTAACCCACCTAAAGATAAGGTTGATTACTTGTATTGCAGGGCTCCTTTCTCTCTTCTGATTTCCCTCTTATTCTACCATGTATCCTTCCACATCTTACATGCATTTCTCATCCTACCCTCCTACCAACACTTATTCCCAAGATGTTTACTATCCTGACTTGACTTATGACTACCCATCTCCTAGTCGGGACAACTTTGATTGGGGATATGAATTCGGACCTCAGTGTCCAGGGCCTAACACTGGACAACAAGACTATGATTACTATCCTTCCCAGAGCTACAATGATTATAGATCTCCATCCTTTGATGATAAACCTAACCTAATCTACAATCAAGAAGGATATGTTGACTATAACACCTACCCTCCCCAGTATTCCACTGAATATAGGTCATCTCCATTCTTTGAACAACTCGAGATGACCTACTATCAGGGAGGGACCCGATAACCTTGATATCTTGACTCCCCAGATTTAACCCAAACCCACCCAAACTTGAATTGAACCATTCGGTTCAGGCTAACCAAGTCCAAGACAGGGTATTGGCTAACTTGAGTAACACTATCCAATCTTTAGAAGTTCAGCCAATACCATGCACTGAAGCATTGGAGCCTATGATCAAAATGATTGATAAACTTAACAGTTCTCTATTAGATTTGCTCCAAAATATTTGGGATAGGGACCTGGGTGAGTTCCTTTTTGGAAAATTATCAAGGTTGTGGATGGAATTTGTGGTTGCTCTAGTCAAATCTTGGGATGACTCTCAAGATGAACCCCCTTCAGGAGAGCCAATGTTAGAACCCACTCAGGCACCTGTTGGGGGGATTACACATTCTGAGATTGGAGATGACTAGGTTGGTCTAGAGTAACCCATTGAGGATGAATCAAGTTTCCCACATGAGATCCCAGAGCTATGGAATGACGAAAAGTGTCTCCATCGACCATGAAATGACATGATTTTGAGACGTATATAAATGAGGATCATGAATTCCTTGATTTTGTGGGTGAGGAATTTCTTAGTAAAGTCTCACTTGAGCTTAAGGAGAATGATTTTAGTGAGACAAACAGGCTTAAGGAATTTGATAAACCATTTTATAGCCCGACTATTGAAGATTCTGATTCAGTTGGGGCTAACTTCGACGATCCGAATCCTGATGATTCAATTAGTAGCCCCATTCCTTAATCGCACCCCAAAGAGTTGACTTTTGAGATCATTGTGCCTAAGCCAATCTTGATTCAACCACATTTTCTAGACTTGGGTAAATCTTATGGGGTGAATGGTATGGTAGAGGTCCCTGAGCTTGAGCACTTGATGTTAGAGGATAGAAATGTTGAAACGAAAATTTGGGAGGTTAATAATAAAGGAAAAATAAGTTTCGATTTAAGGGTTCCTGTTGACCTAAAACCACCTACTTTCTACTAGGACCCTTACGCTATCTTTCATGTGTAACCCAAGCTTGAAATAACTGATTATTTTTCTAAGCTGAACGTTAAGTGGACATCCGCACCTATTGAACCATCTTTACCCGTTGTTTGACACTTTGGTCTTGGGATGCACACCATAAAACTGTAGGCTTGAACCTGCGAGCTTAACAACCTTCGGTTCTGAGTGATTTTTATCCAGAACCTGAGAACCACTTGACCTTGGGGAATGAGTTTGCACCATAACTTGGTCCACATCTATGGACATCTTCTGTTGGCGGGTCTGAGGATCAATATTTTTATTTTGATTCTAACCTGCACTTGTGAATTCTTCAATTCTTCTTTGAATGTATATTATGCCTAGCTGAAGGCATTAAAATTTATCATGCAAGTATATTCCACATTTTCTGTGAAGTTGATCGGATTGTCACGAAATTCAGGTGATATTCTTTTATTCCACCCTTTTCGTGTCTTTGTTTTTACAATGAGGACATTGCATCATTTAGGCATGCGAGGTGGATAATTAATTCCTGAAATCATTTTGTTAACTCCATAGAATTTCTTTTAGTTTCTTTAAAAAAAAATGAAAATTCAAAAAGATAAAAGAAGAAGAATTAGGAGAAGAGAACTTAGGCATTTGGAAGTTATTAACTCTAGGAAATGATACGATAGGACCTGAATACTTAGACTCTTCATGTCTTCGAACTTAATTAGCCTGGGTGTCCACTCGAATGTGGACTTAGTCTCAAGTCCTCGCCAATTAAAATTCATCTTTAATCTTGTAAATAAATTGGGATAATAAGTACACGACTTATCAACTTGCCCTCTGATTTAAGGGGATTTTAAGTCTAAGCATCTACACACTATTCGCACTAACTCACTTTTCGGCAGTTCTTTGGAAATTGGGTAGCTAATGAACTGTGTAGGGTGGTATGACTAGCAAGTTGTCGGTGGTAACAACTTATTGGCCGGTTGTCCAGATCTCAGCCACAAGACCATTTTCTTCGTATTACCTTTAGGTAAATCTTAGATCAAGGAAGCCAACTACTTAAAAAATAAAAAATAAAAGAAAAAAAAAGGAATAGAAAAAGGAGAAAATGAAAAAATAAACAAATAAAACCACACTTCACAACACGAGTTTGGCTAGCAAGTTGTCGTGGGTAACAGCTCATTGGCCGGTTGTCCAGAACCCAGCTCACAAAAATGCACAATAATTCCAAAATACTTTTGGAAGAAGCAGGGAAGTAGAATAAATCCGGGAGATATACATCGGGTTCGCCCTTGTGTTGACCCCATAAATAAAAGAAGTAGGGACAAAGCTACTGTTAGAAAAGATAAACCTCTAGGCAAGGTCACTTAGGGTCGTAGAAACCTGAAGTCCATTTTAATGGCCGCCTAGTGAGTCTTTCACTCTTCTGACTAGATGCTTAGCACTTAGAGTCCTTTTCGAGTCTTGGGCGAGTTGGGTAGCCATAAAAGTTTATCCCGAAACTCTCAAACTCCAAAAGTCCAAAAAAGTTAGAAAAGAAGAAAAAGCAAAAAAAAATGTATCTTCCCTTTTCAAATAAGATGAGGACTTGGGTGGTTTGCATTCTGACAGACACCCGGGTACTATTGAGTCCTTGTAGTTTAGGACCTTAGTTGAAATTTTCTATTGTTAATAAACAACTTAGGCTTAAGTGATCGAGTCCTAATTCTATTTTTATACATAGCATGTAGTTTAATTTTGCTAGAGACTAGCAAAAGATAGGCATGGGGATATGATATAGACACATCTATTTAGGTTGAAATGCCTAATCATGCGTGTTCCTATGTTTAGATTTGCATTTCATGTTATAAATATTGCATAACATGCATCATTCTGCATTTAGAGTAGTTGTATATATTTTAGGTTAATTAAGTCCTTTTCATGGTCAGGAAAGGAGAAGATTTATTTCATGGCCTCGGATGGATGATCAGACCGTACGGATCTGATCAAGACGACAATCGGAGTCTACCACCTTCAAAATTGTCTAAATTGGAGTTCTGTACCATCATATGAAGTCCAAGAAAGATCAACGGCTAGGGGGCAATGCAACATCCATACAGGCTTTGGATGAAAAATTCGACCGTACGGATGGATTCAGAACGATGATCGCAACCTGGCAACGCGGTAATCATCTCAATTAGAGCTCTGTAGCACCCTCTACAA
This sequence comes from Thalassia testudinum, assembly GCA_037157565.1. Lineage (NCBI taxonomy): Eukaryota > Viridiplantae > Streptophyta > Magnoliopsida > Alismatales > Hydrocharitaceae > Thalassia > Thalassia testudinum. The sequence continues at coordinate 20,730,306 of JAZHRO010000026.1, read as the reverse complement.
AAGGAAGACAGACGACCCAGATGGTGCCACATGGCTCCATCTAGGCAGCCCAACACCGGCCAGCAGCAACTGGGAGGCACCCCCTCATCATCTTCATCATCAAGTCTCAATCGTTGGATCTTGATCCAACGATTGAGAGCCCTCCTCCATTGCACACCTTAAGACGTCTGCACGACCATCAGGACGATTTGGCACAATGGAGGCATGGGATTTCAACGGAGGGGTGCAGGATCGAATCCCCGCAGCCCCCCAATTAGCCAATTGAGCATGGCGCCAGCAACGGAATTGAAGGGCATGGATCTTCAGCAATAGTTGGGCGGGCCTTTAGTGATGCTTGTAGCTGTCAGTAATGGCCTATGCTATGCACGTGCCAACAAAGGAATTGAAGGGAGTAGATCTTCAGTGATAGTTGGGTGGATCTTCAGCAACAATTACAGCGGACACTAAGTGCCCATGGACGATTTTGTCTCTCTTCCACTATAAAAGGACATACCCCCCTCCATTCCAAACCATCTCTTCCTTTCTTCCTCTCACCACATCTAAGGCTCTAGAGAGAGCTTGTCCCAAGCTTGGGATGCTCCTCTAGAGTAGAAAAGAAAATAGTTTTCCCACCCCTCACCCCCATTCGTGGAGCATCCCATGGCCGTCCTCTTACCGCCCTTCAGGAAAAAGATCCTCGCCGCAATGCTGTCCTACCCCATCCTCCATCCTCTAGCTCCGTCCTTGTTCATCCCGCTCCTCACCACTTTCCTCCAGGAAACGTTAGAGTGAGTCATCCTCCAAGCGACCATCAAGGGAGATTCTCTCACCTCTTTCTATCTTTTTCACTTTCATAGTTTAGTTTTTCCTCTTTCGTAGTTGTAACAAACATATATTCATAAATAGATTATTGTTCTTCTCTCTCTCTCTCCTGTATATTTTGCAAGTAGATTAGCTAGAATTTATCAACCTGATCTCCTGCCCTATTAAAATACCCAAAAAAAATTATAAAAGCTAAAAATGACAAAAACAAATAAAAGGGAAATGCAGATTTCTTCAAAGCCAAACGTTCGCCTCCCCGTGTTCGACTCGAGAATCACTTTTTGAGTTTCGATTATAAATTTTATCTGATCAATGGATTTTCTCATGAATTGAACTACGACGATGGGTTTTCCAAACCTGAACCCTTTTCGTGTGCGAATCCATCATCATCACATGCCTTGAGGACCATTCTCCACTTGGAGGAGCCTTTCAAGGAAGGAGAAGAAGGAGCTTTTTTTTTAAGTCAAGGAGCTACTAGGCTTGGAGCAAGAAGCCCCTCCTTCACCATTTTTATCTAGAGGATTTATGTTTTTATTTTCTTGCATTTTCAAGTAGAGTAGAAGCATTCCTCTTTGCGTTTTGTGTAGAATAAGTTTCTATCAATTCAAGTTGCCTTCATTTCAATTCTTGTCACATTTGTTTTCTTTGCCTCTAGCACTCTTCACTCCCTCTCCCTAATTACTCTAGGCATCCACGTGCCTAGGGTGAGCTTAGGGAGAGAAATTATTTGTCAGGTTTTAGCTTAGTGATTGTAGGTATTAGGTGCTTTTCCGTCAACAATTCGCATACCACCTTCGTTATTTCAAAACATAAAAAATATAAATTTAAAAGGACCAAAAAGAAAGTTGATTTCCATTTCCAAGCAATAAATTCGATTTTGCAACATATTACCTCCTTGGATGACCCTAGATACTTCCCTATCTAGGTTTATAAATTCAAAAGCGAATCTGTTTTTGTGTGTTGCAGTGACTTAAAACATTACTTTTATAAACCATGCAAAAACACGATCAGACTTGTTTTTTTTTTAAGAAAGAAAGGAATGCTATCAAATCACCGATAGCAAACCAGGAGAGCTATTATTAATAAAAATGAAATAATTACATGATCGAACCCCAATGTTGTATGAGACTCCAGCAAAAATTTACAATATTATCTACATACACTGGGGTCTCCTAAAAAACACTCATTTCTAGCCCTCCATATAGACCATAACACATCCACCATATGTAAACATGGCTTATTCCCATCCACTAGACAGTGCCACAGATTCTCCCATGTGGGGAGAGACTCATTACATACTCTCCTCCAGACATAATGAGTGATCACACATGAAGAAAAGATATGAATGCTAGAATCATTATGCATCCCACATAGGTAGCAAAACTGAGTGGGAGTACCCATCCTCCTGTGCCTCAGGTCTCCAGTAACCAGACCGTCTCTTCTGCAGAGCCACAGAAAAATTTGTATCTTCAATGGTATTTTTAAATTCCATAGCTTCTTCCCCATCTCATCAAATTCCGCCATCCTGGAAGACATTATCAGCTTGTCATAAGCAGCTGCAGCAGAAAACTTACCCTCCCATTTGTATATGTCATATTCATGAGGCATGGGTTTGAAGGCAGCAAGTTCTTGCATGAGATGCTTATTCTCTGCTCACGTTCTTGTTTCTTGAGTATTCCACATAGCATTATTGAAAGACCACTGCTCAGATTCCACATCCCAATAATCAGACACCACATCATTTTTATCCGAAGCTGCTGCATAAGCGAGGGGGAACCTGTCTTTAAACACCCCCCTAGATCAGACTTGTTTTACCTAGGAAATAAGAATTCAATAGTGAATACCCATTCTATGAACAAATCTGGCCAAGTTGAATAAGGGGAGGGTTAGGCCCAAGCATATCCCAAGAAAATCCCCAAGGGCTTGTGTAAACCCGCGTCTGTTCGTTTGACACAACCCCTTAGCTTGCCACCAGATATAGATGAAAGAATTGGTGTTAACTAGAGAAAACTTATGACCTAGATAGCAAGCCTAAGTTAATGAAACCTTAGGGGTCAAATTGCTACAAATTTTAGTTAGGTCTAAGAGACTAGAGTACACACTAAATGTGGAGGGCATTGATTTGGGTATTGCCCTACTATTTCAATTTTTATAGTGTATGCAGGAATTAGAAAGTGATTCCAATATCAAACAAGTTGTCACACAATTAAATGTATTTCTGCTTTTAGGATTTGCTTTAGCTTAGTGTGTCTTAGGTTTCTCTCTTTAAGTATTCAAACAAGTTTGAAAATGCACAAATAAAAGGAAATCAGGTTGTTTTGGTAAAGATAAGTTTCCTTTAATTTTTTGGTCTCTAGAAAGGAAAAGAAACCCAAATCAGTTTAATCTTAAGTAGAAATTTAACTACCAATGAGTTTGTTTTTGACTTTCTTTTTAAGAAGTGGTCAAAGCAATGAAAGAAACACCACTACTGTATGGAAAATCAAACAACAATTCCAAAAAAATCTTTTTATAATTTTATGAATTTGTTTGATATTTTTAAAGGGTTTTCCTTTATAATGGTGTCAAAGTCCAGAAATGATCTCTGTGGCTATTTTGGACTTTTCAGTACCAACACCTGCCTCAGAAACTTTTTGTGAATTTATATGATGTGTAAAATTTCACAAGGATTCTAGAAAGATAAATTTCACAAAAATTGAACTAGTATAAAAATTCTTAAAATTCATGGACAGTAGCAAAATAGGAAGATTAGAGGAGATGATCCCTCTGCAGTCCACGAATTTTAAAAAATCTTATACAAATCCAATTGTTCTAAAATTTATAACAGATGTTCCTCACTTGATTTGGAATCACTGGGTATACTTTCAAGATTTTAAGAGGCATGTGGTGTTAGGAATTGATTTTTAAATTCGGACAAAAGTCTAGACCTAAAAATCAGAACACCAACACTTGAAATGGAGTGGTGTTAAGTGGTGCAAACAAGCAACAAATGGGTTTTAAATTGCACTACTCCACTTAATTAAGATATTTAGGGTCCTAAAAGCCAAGTTTAATATTTCTTTTAGTAGTTTTTAAGGCTATGTGTGACTAGAAAAGAGGAATCGACCTGAATTTTCACAAGAAGACAAGGAATTTCAAGTTCTTCCTCCAGAATCTCGCTTTCTTCTTGAAATACCTGCACACACGAGAGAAAAAGAGAGAAAGGGATGAGATCCACTACAAGCAAGAGAATGAATAAAATGGAAAGTCATGCCTCCCCGGCAACGATGCCAAAAAGTGATATAAAATTTGGCGTGATTTGTAAAAGCGAGTTCTTAAGTCATTGTAATAAGCCAAATCGCAATCACTTTTAAATTTCTAAACATAGATAGGGAAGTATCTAGGGTCGTCTAGGGAGGCAATATGTTTACAAAAATAGAGTCTCTTGCTTGTAAATGAAAATCAACTTTCTTTTTGTATTTTTGTATATATATCTTTTACATTTTTTGAATAAAATAAGGTAATGCAAAATGTTGGTGGGAAAAGGCTAATTCCAATTTAGCAACTAGGTGACAAGAATGATGTCTTCCCAAGCTCATCCTAGGCAAGTGAGAGCCTAGGATAATTAGGAAGAGGGTATTAAAGTGCTAAACAAAATCAAAGCAAGAAGAAGATGCACCAAATTAAAAAGGCAACTTGATTTAAAAAGGATTTTTGTTTTACAATTGTAGAGGAAAGCTTCTACTACAAAAAGTAAAACCAAAAAGTGAATAAAATAAAAATCTCGATGATGGTGAAGAGGATGAAGCTCTTGGTCTAACTGCGGCACCTCCCATAGTTAGAAAGGGCTCCTCCTTCTCCTCTTCTTGAACCAAGATGTGGTCTCCTCCTGGCAAGCCCTAGAGGGGGGCATGCCTTGTCTCCTCCAAGGTGGATGCTTCCACCATAGTTGCTCCTCTAAGGGTGGGTGTACACCACCCTTCTCCTTCAATGCCTGGCCATCCTCCAAGTCAGAAAGCTTGCTCCCCCTTGGTGTGGCACAAGGAAGAAGAGAGGAGGGGAAGAAGGCACCAAGAGGGTGGGTAGGAAGCCCCCTTAATCTTCTCTTCTTCTCCTTCCTTGGCCGTGGGTTAGGGTTGATGTAGGGTGGAATTAAACTAAATGGAGGATGATTTATGATGGTGGTTAAGGGGGGTATATATAAGGTTTAGGAGGGGAGGGGTTTGCGTGGACACAAGTAGGGCTAGGATGGGCTTACAAGGTGGTTAAGGATGGTTATAAGGATCCAATGGAGGGGACTAGGTGGCGTCACCTAAAGGGTGTGATGGGTGGTGGTTATGGTGGACAAAGGGCATCTAAAAGTGGTGCCAGCCATGGAAGGGTGCCATGGGTTGGCGCCAACTTGAAGGCTTCTAGATGGGAGGTGAGGTGGATGGTGGATGAGGCTTGGAAGGGGCAGATGTATGGTGGAGATCAAAGGAGAGTTGGCACCACTTTTATCAGTGGTTAAGGGTGGTTTTGGTGCCAACATGATGGTGCCTTTTGGTGGTTGTTGAGGGGTGAAGAGGTGGCTATGTTGGCTCCAACTTAGGGGTGGACTAGGTAGAGCTTAGGTGGACTTAGGTGAGGTTACTTGGTCGAGCTAGTTAGGTAGGGTTTTAGGGTGGTGGATGGCCAAGGGAGTTGGAGCATAGCTATGCTAGCTTAGCTAGTAATAGAGTAAAGGGGGAGCAAATTGGAGCTAGGGTTTGAGGAGAGGAGCCAGACAGGCGAAGTATGGAGCTAAACTAGAGCTGGTGATGACTCTACAATGTTGAGTGTTAATATTATCAATTAGAGTCAATTTCGAGGGTACTTGTGCGATAATGTCAGATTATAATGGATTTAGGAGCATTGCATGCATATTGCATGATCGTTACATTTTAATCACTTAGAATCAATGTTTAATGACCATTTGCACAAGTCCATTATGAAGCAGGTCTCAGATGAGTGATCAAACAGTATGGATGGATCTAGATCGACGAATGGAGTATAATGGACTCAAAATCATTTCGATCTAACCTCCGAAGCTCCCACAACAACCTCGAGAAAGATCAACGGCCAAGGGGAAATGAGACATCCTTATAGGCCTCGAATGAAAAATCCGACCATACAGATGAATCTGAAGCGATGATCGTAGTCTAGCAACGTAGGAATCATCTCGATCCGAGCACTGTGGCACCCTCTATAATAGAAAACATGATGGATAGCCTAGATGGTGCCATGTGGTGCCATCTAGGCTGCCCAACACCGGCCTTTCATCATTGCATCATCCACGCCCTTTATTCTCAGTCGTTGGATCTTGAACGGCTGAGGTGTGTGAGCACCCAATGCAAAGGTAAGACCAATGCGCAGCCTTAGCGCATTGGTCAAGGCTTCATGCCTCAACCACACGACATGAGTTTGAATCCCACTGCACCTCAATTTCACAATTAAGGCACGACACAACCGGAGCAGTGCAACATCACAAGCAAGCACACTGACGTGCATGGGCAATAGCATGCGTAAGGTAGTGCATGGAGACTAGCGTGCGCAGCAGGCGCTCACGACATGGCCCGCGAGGCGCGCGGTATAGCGTAGAGCATTGATGGTGTGAGGGTGAGGGCGGGCGATATAGCGACACTTGTGTTGAGTCTTCAGCGACGTCTTTGAATGTCACTATTAACCCGAGGACGAATTTAAGCCTTCTCCTTAACTATAAAAAGGGATCTATCCCTCCCATTTGCATCCATGTTCTACCTAAGCAACTCCACCACTCCTTAGAGCTCCAAGCAAGGTTGTGAAGATGCCAAACCACCGACGGAAGCCCCTCCACCACCGTGGCTAACTTGCATCTCCACTTAGCTAGTTTTTGGTTTATTATTTGTGTTGCTTAAGCTTTCATCTGCCATTGTAGTTGTAGAACTGAATCATTTACACAATATATTCTTTATTCTATTATCATATTTGTCCCTTCCATAATTAGATATTCTCACATCAACATAATGATTTTCTAACCCTATCTCTCTTCTCTCTCTCCCCCCCTTTCTTTCTCATTCTATTTGATTTGCAAGAGAAACAAATGGTGAATTTTTATGACACAAAGCGAGTATTTGATCCGATTTCACTTCTCCCTATGTTCGACACTTGGACTCACGTCTGTTTATTCTTATTTAAAATTGATGTCGTAAAACGTGCTACAACGAATGATTTTACACAAATGCATCCAGTGAACATCAGCTTTTGGTGCCATTGCTGGGGAGGCAATGGATCACTTATTTGCTTTCACTTTCTTGGTCATTATTTATACTTGTGTTATCTAACTTTCTCTTCTCTCTCTTCTTGTGGTTGCAGGAACCTTGTGCATTGGCAATGGGAGGAGAACGAGTTGGTTTGGATCGAAACGAAGCACAAGAAGAAGACTACCATTGACCCGAAGGCTTGATCTTGTCTTCCCATGATCCAAAGGTAACTTTCCATCCTTGGACCAAGAAATGGTGGTGTTATAAAAAAAACTCTCTTTTGTTTATCGAAGAAAAATACCACCACTAAGTCTTCAACCCATTAACTTTGAAAAAATCATTTTTCTGGACTCGAGTGAGGACATGATTAGAGGACCCTCTACACCTCTAAAAATTTTGGAAAAAATCTTAGAGGTGCCCCTTCTAGTAGGCGAACTCCCATTCAAATTTTAGAGCTAAACTCTTTGTGGTTTGGCTTTGAGAAATTTGATACTGGAAGTGTGCAAGGTTGTCCCAAGTTCTGGAGATCTGTAGGGTGTTCTTACTGCTACATACTCCACGCAGCTTGGATTTGCAAGAGATTTATATTTCTAGAAAGATCTTGAAATTCTGTACACTTCATCTGAAGAATACTTTTGCATTTGAAATTTACTAGTGCTTGTTCTGATCAAGATATTAAACTTGTGCACTGATCTATAAGTTCTGGATAAATTGATCCCCTCTTGAAAAAACTTGAATTTGGGTGGTCTATTGTCCTCAAAAAATTAAAAAATAATTTGTTTGAAAAGATCATTTGATTTTGGTCAAGATAGGGTTATTTTTTGTTTTGATTGGACCCTTCTTGACAAAATCTCAAAAAAAAAAAAAGATTCATTGAGTAGAAGCTGCACACCCTAGGATCTTCCACACTAGGGGGTTATTAACTTTATAGCCACACAAAAAGGCCTTAAAGAAAATCAATCTTCACCAATCGTGTGACTATACAATTGTTCTTTGTTTGAATGTGTAAGCAAGTGGAATTTTTAAAATCCATTAAAGCAAGATTCAAACCCTAAAAATCACACATCTCAATCTTGCTTGCTAAGGAACACTTGTTTTGTCATTGGGTCCTTGCACCCAATTGTGCACACTTAATTCACTCATCCCTCTACTTTTTTCGAACCATGGACTTCAATTCCTATCCTTCATTTCCAAACTATCCCCAACATGATTTGTATGCTAACCCAAGTATGCAGTAACCACAGTTTACTTGGGATAACCAACCACCTAGTTGGGGACTAAATCTAGGACCTGAGTACCCAAAATACCTCCCTTATCCCAACTATCCCAATTTTACTCAACATGCATCAACTTCATATTGGGACACTTCCAACCCACCAACTCAGGGATATGATCCAAACCTTAAGGATCCTTACCTTTATTCTCCTTTTGATGGCTCTTCTTTTATGTTCCACCCACCCACTGACCAATTTGATAAGTCCTACACTTTAGGAGAACAGCAAGACCCCTACCAGGACCCTAACCAAGATAGGTCATCTGAATTCAAGGATCTCTCCTACCTGACCTATGGATTGGAAGGGATTTTAGAACAATGGAAATCAAATGATGATCATAAACCTAGAAAAATCAAGAATGATCAAACCCTGATTTGTACCCTTCATGAAGAATTCGACAGGGAGGACATAGAACCTTAATTATTCTGGAGTAGGACAAAACAGAAAATGGTTCTTCTTCAAGAATTGGACTCTGAAAATGATAGAATAGAGGACCCACCCAAAAAATTAAACCTAGTACGGACTCTAGCACACATCCTCAACCATACCCTCTCAACTCTGATTTAAATACTAAGGAGCAAATCCAAGGGAAACCTAATGACACCCAATCAGTTCTTGATAGCCTTCAGTTGGAGTTACAAAGATAGAATCAAGAATTGATTAAAGGGAAACAAGCCATGATGGATATGTTCCAACAACTGGAGGAAGAGGGCCAAAGAAAATAGTTGAAAACAACCCCTCTTACTGAATCCAGGAAGCAAGGCCCCGTAATGATCAATTGGACTACACCCAGTTGCCCAAAATTGGTTCAGTCCACCATTGATACGCCTCCATTGTTGGACAACTCATTAGAAAATGTCATTAATGATTCCTTAGGGAAGGTTGTGGGTGAAAATCAAGAGAAAACTAAGGATGAGATTAGCCCTACCTCTAATGCAACCAAGAAAATTGAGTCTGATATGAAAGAGGTTGAAGAAAATATTCTTAGGGTCATAGAATGGGAGGGAATAAGTAATGAAACTCTAGTTGAAGAAAGGATGGATTTTTATTTGGGGAGAGACCTCATGCTTGATTGTAGGGCTCATTGTGAAACTCTTGATTTGTTTACATGCCCTATCAGAATTGAAATCCCACAACCCAAAGGCACTGGATTTGATATACCTTTGAGGGACTACAATTTTAAAGGGACATAAGCTGATTACAAAACCTACAACTTTAGTGTCCGACATTTTAGATTCGAGTTGTGCTCGCTTAAATCAACTTCTCTACATGCCCATAGACTAAGAGAGGAACAGACACGAGCATGCATGGTACACCATTTGCAAGGTTCCCATCCAGACATGGGCATGCGCGGACTTCAGATTTTGGGTCTGGCTGATTTTGTTTTCACCTCCTTGATCCGGACCAATCTTGTTTGTGCATCATGCCAAGGTGAAGGTACTAAACTCAGAGCTTCCTGGGAGGCGGCCCAAAGGATTCAAGCTGATTGAATTCATGATTACAACTCAGGTGATTTCTTTCCTTACTCCCTTGCATACATTTATTTTTCCAATGAGGACGTTGTCCAACTTAGGCATAGGGGGGTGGTAATTCATAGGATCTGAGTACAAAATTGTTAGCTCGAACTAATTTTATTTCTTTTTATAAGAAAAGAATTAAAATTAGGAAAAGAAAACTTAGGTATAAGAAGCTTGTCAACTTTAGGAAATGATACGTTAGGGACCTAATCGCTAAGACCCTTCAGGTCTTCAGACTTAATCAGTCCGGGTGTCCACTAAAATGTGGACTTGGTCTTGAGTCCTCGCCACCTTAATATATTTTAATCTGGTGAATAAAGTAGGGTGATATGTATACGAGTTATCAACCTGTCGTCTGATTTGGGTGGATTTTTAGTCTAAGCATCTACACATGTTTTGCACTGACTCACTCATTGGTGATTCTAATGAAAATTTGTAGCTAATGAACCTTCTAGGGTGGTATGGCTGGCAAGTTGTCATGGGTAATAGCCCATTGGCAGGTTATCCAGAGCCCAACCATAGGATCATTCTCTTTCATTACTGCCTTTAGGTAAATCTTAGATGAAGAAAGCCACCAACTTAAAAAAAAAAAGGAGAAAGAAAAAAGAAATAAGCCACACCTCACCACACGAGTATGGTTGGCAAGTTGTCGTGGGAAACAACCCATTGGTAGGTTGTCCAGATCCCAGCTCATAAAATGCACAAGAATTCCAAACACTTAAGAAAGTAGGGAAGTAGCATAATATGGGGAGATATACACTGGGTTTACCCTTGTGTTGACCCCACAAAAAATAAAAAGTAGGGAGAAAGCTACCGATCAGATAGATACACCTCTAGGCAACATTTTTTTTCTTTCGGGTCACCTAAGGGTGTAGAAACTTGAAGTCCATTTTAATTGTCGTTGAGTGAGTCTATCACTTTCACAATAAGATGCTTAGTACTAAGAATCATTTTTTAGTCTTGAGTGGATTGAGTAGCCGTAAAAAGTTACCCCGAAATCCTCAACACCAAAAATCCAAAAAAAAAAAGAAAAAAATGAAAAATAAAAAAATATGTATCTGCTTCTATATAGAATAAGGCGAGGACTCGGGCGGTTGGCATTTTGGCAAGCAATCCGAGCACTGTTGAGTCGTAGCAAGTTAGGTTCTTAGTAGAAATTTCCTACAGTTGACAAGCAACTTCTACCCAAGCGTTAAATTCTTAATTTTGTTTGTAAATAGCATTTAGGTCAAACCTTGCTAAGGACTAGCAAGGGGTGGGCATGGGGGTTATGATGACTCTACAATGTTGAGTGTTAATATTACCAATTAGAGTCAATTTCAAGGGTACTTGCGTGATAATGTCAGATTATAATGGGTTTGGGAGCATTACATGCATATTGCATGATCTTTATATTTTAATCACTTAGAATCAATGTTTAATGACCATGTGCACAAGTTCATTTTGAAATAGGTCTCAAATGAGTGATCGGACTATACTGATGGATCCAGATCGACGAATGGAGTCCAACGGACTTGAAATCACTTCAATCCAACCTCCGTAGCTCCCACAACAAGCTTGAGAAAGATCAATGGCCAGGGGGCAATGCGACATCCTTATGGGCCTCAGATGAAAAATTTGACCATACGGATGGATCCGGAGCGATGATTGCAGTCCGGCAATGCAGGAATCATCTTGATCCAAGCATCGTGGCATCCTCTACAATAGAAAAGATGATGGATGGCCCAAATGGCACCACGTGGCGCCATCTCGGTTGCCCAACATCGGCCCTTCATCATCGCATCATCCACTCCCTCTATTCTCAATAGTTAGATCCTGATCCAACGGCTGAGTTGTGTAGGCGCCTGACGCAAAGGCAAGACAAATGCGCTAAGGCCGCGCATTGGTCAAGACTTTACGCCTCATCCACACGATGTGAGTTCTAATCCCATCGCACCTCAATTTTGCAATTGAGGCATGGTGCAGCAGGAGCATTACAACAGTGCAAGCAAGCATGCGCGCATGCGCGGCCAGCAGCATACGTGAGGTAGCATGCAGAGATCAGCGTGTGTAGTAGGCGAGCGTGACACGACGCATGAGGCACACAGCAAAGCGTAGCTCAACGCAGAGCGTTAAAGGCATGAGGGCGAGGGTGGGAGCTATGGCGACCTTGTGGTGGGTCTTCAGCGACGTCTTTTAATGTCGTTGTTGACCCGAGGACGAATTTAAGCCTTCTCCTCAACTATGAAAAGGGACTTATCCCTCCCATTTGCATCCATATTCTACCTAAGCAACTCTAGCACTCCTTAGAGCTCCAAGCAAGGTTGTGAAGGCGTCGAGCCACTGACGGAAGCCCCACCACAGCTGTGGCTGCCTCGCATCTCCACTTAGCTAGTTTTTGGTTTATTATTTATGATACTTAAGCTTTCATCTGCCATTGTAGTTGTAGAACTGAATCATTTACGCAATATATTCTCTATTCTATTATCATATTTGTCACTTCCGTAGTTAGATATTCCACATCATCATAATGATTTTCTAACCCTATCTCTCTTCTCTCTTTCTCTCTCTCTCCCTCTCTCTCCCTTTCTTTCTCGTTCTATCTGGTTTGCAAGCAAAACAAACGACGATATTTTATGACACAAAGCGAGTATTTGATCCGATTTCATGCCTCCCTGTTTTTGACACTCAGACTCACATCCATTTATTCTTATTTAAAATTGATGTCGTAAAACATGCTATAATAAATGATTTTACACAAACACATCCAGCGAACATTAGCTGGCAGCTGCCGAAGAGGTTGGCATGGAGCTACTTTAGCTGGCTTAGCTTGCTAGTTCTTTGCTAGCTGCTAAGCCAAGGTAAAGCAAGCTGGCTTCTACTGAAATATGCTATGGTGAGCTGAGTCTGATATTCTCGAGGAGGACCTAACTAGTTGAAGTAGCTAAGGTAGCTTAGCTCAACTTAGTTGAGCTAAGCTGAGTCCCCCGGAGCTGGACTTGAGCTTCCTGAGCTAAGATGAAGTCATCTTCCAAGAGTTGAGTGGAGCTGGATGTAGCTGGTCCTGAGCTGAGGTGAACTCCAGCCAACTCAGCTGAACTAGCTAGAGCTCCCAGTGAACTGATGGAAGTAGAGATGAGCTAGACTCAGCTAAGTTGAGCTGGATCTGAGCTAACTTGAGCTAAGGTGAGCTCTCTTGAGCTAGCATTCAGCTGAGATGAGTTGAATGGAGCTAGGATGAGCTAACCTTAGATCAAGTGAGCTAGATTCCAGCTATGGTGAGCTAGATAAAGCTAAGTTCCAGCTAGTTTGGGCTTCTCCTTCACCAGTTGCCTCCTGAGTGCCAGGGTTTTGGGGATTTGACAAACTGTATAACCTTAACACTAACAAAAACACATTAAAAAGATAATAAACTGTAAAATGCATACTTGTCCTAGTTGATGCCTAAATGCAACCCAAAAACCCATCTGCGAAGCAAAATCATAAGAGCTAGGTTTGTTTTAATACATAAGAATGATGATAAACAGGTGTTTATCAGCCATGCTTGTGCTTGAGGAAAAGGGAAGGCTTTGACAAAAAAGAAGCATAAGAGGAAGGCTTAGAAGAGAAGCCCTTGTGCTTGTGTGCCTTCTATGAGTAAGAATAAGTCATCTGATGCTATATGCCTGTCGTCTGATTTGACTTGATTCTAAGCACGGTTGAATTATTTAAGTACTATAGTTAACATTGATGAAATCAATTGAGTATGAGATATATGCTTAATTTAGATGAATAATTGGTGATTCAAATCACCATTATTTTGTCTTTTTATTCCTTTTATCTCATCATCATTTGAATTACAATCTGACAAATTGTATTCATTGAATATCTATTTTAATGCTCAATTTATTGTGCTCATTGATTCTGAATAAAGATTAACGTGTGAATTCCATATTTGCTCCTTACGAACAACCTCAGACTCCTTTCAGATTCTAAGTTTATAAATTTAAATGTTGGTTGTGTGATTTTGTCGATTACACTACAACGCATACATTTCTTAACACTTGACGAAACCCAAGCAACAGTTAGTTAATTTGTATTCCTTGCATTTTAAAAAAAACTCTCACACCCTAAAACTCACACACGAATAGAAAATATATGTTAATAGGGCATTCATTATAGGGTTCAACTTGCCTCTAGTGGACTCAAATCTTTTGTGATTAACATTCTCGAAATCAATATGCATCTTTGCTTTAGACCTTAATTCTTAATGGAAGTACTTCACTAACAATAAAGTCTATGAAACCTTAAAAGAGGCAAGCGAAACTGTACGACACATTAAATAAGGTGAAACCCTAAAAGCTATGAATCTCAAATTAAAGGCCATGTTTGCTTGTGTGTTGCATTACATTACATAATTAAATTGATCTTTATGGGCAACCACCCCTTAACGCCCATCATATTCGAAAAGTACAAATTCCTATGCTTAAAATTGAGTAGACATGCCCTTGGTAAGATTATTTTCTTAGAACTTTAGGATTTATGGTAAATTGAATTGGGACTTGATTGCGCAATAATCATAGGTCCTAATATACCTAAATTAAGTTAGATCCTAGCTTAACTTTCGCATACTACATACATTCTCATCATACTTTGCATCATAGTTGATTTATTAGTTTTGTAAATAATAATCTCATATTATGTTCTAATTGAGAGGTATTAACAATCGCAGGTAATTTGGGGCTGTAGATGATCGATCCAATCATATGGATTTGTTTAGAACAACAATGGGAGTCCAACGCCTCCGAGATCGCATCAATCAGACTTCCACAATGTCCTATGGAGTCCGCAGAAGAGTAGGAACCAAGAGGAAATAGGTGGAAATATGGACCTCGGATGTCAAATACAACTGCACAGATGGATTCAGATCAGCGATCGTAGTCCAACAACGCAAAAATCATTTCGATCGGAGACCTACAGCACCGTTTACAAAAAAGAGAAGATGGACGACCATGATGGCACCACGTGGTGCCATCATAGTTACCCATGACGCCACCCCAACCTCTGAAGGCACTTCCCTCATGTGCTATGGACCGTTGGATCATAATCCATTGGCCACAATGCTCCCACGTCGATCGCACCAACGTGCCTCATCAGGGAAGAAAGATCCTTAGTTGTTCGATCTCCATCCAATGGCTGAGAGTAGCTGCGCGTGAAGAGAAAAGTGTGACAATCCACGCACCTAGCACGTTGGTTAGCATGCTCAAACGCAAGCCAATGGTGAGCCAACGAAACACACAGAGTAGGAATTTGACGTGGCAGCGAGCGTGGAAGAAATTTGAGTGTCGGATCTACATTGAACGGCCATGGTGTGACCGAGTGGCACATGGAGGAGCGTCAGATGGCTACGTGTGCGATGACATGCAACTGAACACGTGTGTGCAAGCATTTGAAATCCAAAGGCGGTGGTTGCGAGGCACTTAAGCCATCCGATCGTGAGATCGGACAGCTATGGATCAAAGCAAGCAAGTGCACATAATTTAAGCGCGTGCAGTTGAAGAAGCGTTGATGGTGTGGGCAAGCACAAATTAAAGCCATTAGATGGCAATCCAAGGGCAAGGAGAGCACCACGTGTTAGCAGTAGAGAGGATCCACGCATAGGGAATGATTTAGAAGGCCTTTTGATGTGCGATATAATCTGTTGATCTTTCGATTGACGAATCTAATAAATTTGAGGTTGTTGCACAAGTTGGAGGGCTTAAATGCCCACTTTGCCCCTCCATAAAGCTATAAAAGGATCCCAGGACCCCCAGTTGAAGAGCAACTCTCTCCAGATCCTCTCTAACTCTCCAGATCTTCTTCTCTAGATCTCTCCCAATGAAGCACCCACCAAGGTGTAATTTCATACGAGAGGGGGTGAGATATGCGTGACATATAAAATGCAGAATCAAAAGGATAACAATCTCACAAATGAAGCAATCACACAAGGCACAAGTAAATTTTAGGTGGAAACCCAAACCAGGCGAAAACCACCACCTAACCCTCTCAAGTTAGGATTTCCCGATCGACAAAGTTGATCAAATCCACTAACGTACTACTTTAACGAGGGTAGTACAACCTCAAGTACAACCACACTATGAGTACAAGGGTAGCGTTCCTCAAACCCTCCTTTTCACAAGGAGAATTTTGTCTCATGAAGGAGATGGGAATTCACAATGCGAATACCCAACACAATTGCAAAGATAAATTACAAAACAACCTATAGAGACAACAAAGATTAAACTAGCCACTATACGTAAAAATACTTCCCTTTGTTGGAAGCACGTCGACAAAAGACACAGATGCGTGAATCACGCTTTGGCACAACAACGCTCTCATGAACTATGGCCGGAGAGCAGGTGCGCAACTCAGACGAAGCTCTCTAGATGTAAAGCTAGGCTTGGAGAGCTAAAGCTTTCTTCTCAAGATCAAAAGACACAAATTGATGTGGAAATGATATTTAAGTTGTGTGTTTGCAAGGCAAGGGTACTCCTATATTTATAGAGGGCTTAGGAAAGCTTTGGAAGGCCTTGGAAGGCTTCCATATCTATTGGGGTTGAACACAAGGCAAAACAGGCCGTAATCAAAATCAATTATGATTCTAACAGGGTCATCAAACATTTGTTTTAGGTATTAGATATCTGGAAAACTAGTTTAAGATGTCTGGGAACTAAGTCAAACATTTGATTCTAGGCAGCTTTCCTTCCTGACTTGGTTCAAACTTAAACAAGGTTCTAGTATAAGGCCATCAGATGGCATACAGGACGTATGGCACTAGGTCTAGATGTCTGGAAACCTATTATACTGTGGAAATGAATTCCCAAGATAGGTTAATGGCTAGAATATCTCAAAAAGTGATTTTGGGTCAGCACGAGGCAGAACAGTCACATATCAGACGTCCGGGGTCCTCTAGGGATGTTTGATAGAAGCCTAATGGTTATATTCCTTAATGTTTACTTTGTTGGCTAACGTTCCACTAGTTGGACGTCTGGCTAAACAATCAGACATCTTCTAAAACATCTGGACTAAGGTCTAGTCATCAGATTTTATCAGACAGAACCGACTAAGTCCAGCCTAAGTTATTGGACGTTTGAGTCAATAGTCAGATGTATTAAAAGTCACTATCAGACTTCTGATTTTCAGATTAGATGTCTGATTAGGCTATCAGAACCTTATTTTGATTTTCTAAGTTCTCTATAGAAAACCTAAGTATCATAGGTTTGTGAAAGTATTCCTAAGACTACTTTGAGGGCTCTTTGAGGCTCTTTAACATAAGATCTAAGAAATAAAAAATAAAGTACAATGAAACAAAGAAAGGAAATATCCTATTCTTTATCTCCTTCCTTCTTCAACCTTTTTCTCCTTGCGAAGTTCCTTCTCTTCTGTCAAGCTCTTCTAATCCACGATGAATGCGAGCTCGACCTCCGTCTAAACACGTCTCCATTTGCAAATATTCTAAAATCTAAGACTTCAAATGCAAATGTTAAATAACACGTGTTTTGTCATCATCAAAATAAACGATCGTGGTGCTCTAGCACCAATAATCTCCCCCTTTTTGATGATGACAAAATCATAAATAATACATAAAGTTCTCCCTCTTTTTGACATTATCAAAAAGGTGTTATAATTTTTAATTATCCTAAACTCGCCCTTAAAACATGCTCTTCTAATTTCATTTATTTATTTTTCATAAAACATGATAGTTGTGTTATTACCTCCTTTTTCTAGAGGCAATATAGCTAGATTATTTTTAAAACCTCCCCCTTAAGGATGGACAAATAGCTCATTTATTTTAACTCCCCCTATTTAAATGCTAATGATAAAAAGATAGGGTTAAGGGTTACCTCACCTACCATGGCCAGTAGAATGGCCCAAATGGCAGTGGATGCCAAACCGGATGGGGCTCCCATCCGTAGCTTAGAGGTTCGGGCATTGGCTTCGGTCTCCAATTGGGCGGTCGACGTGCGATGATTCGATCATTTGTTCGCCATCTCATCGGTCTTCTCATCTTCCTCCTTGGTCTACTCTTTGGTCCTCCCTACTCGAGTTGATCGTTTTTGAGCTTGTAGGTCCAGTCCATTGTGTTGTAATCTTTATGACCTACAAAACAAGATTCTAGTTTTTTCCTCCGTATCCATATTAATTTGGATCCAATTCTGTTAGTGGGTCTCTATGAAGGAGATCATTTCTCAACCTTAGGTCTAGATAAATTTTCTACTTTATTGATCAAATTATTTGATTTCTCCATAAGACATGGAAGTTCATCTTCAATAGCATGTATCTTGATTTTTAAACTTGTGTTTTCCTCAATCAATTTATTATTTTCATTGATTAAGTCTTTATTTTCTAATAACAAACTATTATCCTTAAGACTAGCTTCTAGATCCTTGACTTTTATTTCTAACCTTTCATTTTCATTTTTAAGAAAACTAAGATTCTTTTTAATATTTTTATTTTCTACCTTCAAAGAATTACTAATTTCAAAAAGCTCATTAAAGGCATCTTGTAAATCGAAATGTACCTCATTGTTGGAGTTGCTTTCGTTGTCGCCCGTTGTCGCCATGAAACCCATGCAGGCGATTTCTTCCTCGGGATGATGAGACACTCATCATGATCTCTAATTACTCCTAATTAACTAGTCTTCCTAGTCAATTAGCTAAGATTATGAACATATAAGGGTTAATTATAGAATAAGGGATATTTAGTCAAGGACCTTAAAATAAGTTAAAAATGAAATTTTATCAGTCAATTAACATTATTAATAATTTAGTTAATAATTGGACTCGAAATCCTATTAATCATTCCCTTAATTAATAAGATAAGTAACTTAAATATAATGTATACCTAAGTATATAATAACTTAAGTGATTTTGCTTAATCTAATAAATTAATATAAAAATGTTAAAAATGTAAATTCAAGGTGTAAACATAATATTTACCTTATTTACTAACATATATAAAAAGTTGAAAAAGATCTAAGTTAAAATAAACCTTCAAAACCTGAGTTTACATTGTGGTCCTTAAAATTCATTACAGTCGGGTCCTTATTTCTCACACAGGTCCTTAAGTTTTATTACTTTTATGTCCCTCTTCATCTTCTTCTTCTTCTTCAGCCAAATGAACAGCTGGCGGTAGAGAGATCCCACCGCACGATTATCGCCCTGCCGACATCATCTCTCTTTGTCCAAGCTCTTGCAGCTTGCGCTCACCACCTCCACTTGATCCACCGGTCTGGATTAACCGGGAATCCTATTTTTCAATGGGAGATAACCTCACCGTCGTCGGAGACGACAACAGAGGTTAAGCTCCTCAAGCTCCTTCTTTGGGCAAACCCCGCCACTCTCTTCGCCACAAACTGTTATAAATACCCCCTCACACCTCTGATTTTATTCAAGTTGGCTCCCTTCCCTCTTCTAACTCTGTAGCCGACTTCGATAGGCTATTCGTCCAAAACTCCGGTGACTTTCCATTCCATCTTCCGACTTCCTCCGTCCATCTTAAGCAACCAAGGAGATCTGCCATGGTCTTCCGCATCTCTGACACAGGCGCCGACCCAAGGAATCCTCCTCTCCACCTCAAATTCGCCCGCCGGAGATCTTTCTTCCACCCTCTGATTTCGTCATCCGCTATGAACCTTCGACGGAACCCTATTGACCACTTCGTCCAGGTAATAGTAGATTAGGAGTAGGAGTAGGAGTAGGCTAGCTTAGTTAGTTAGTTTAGGTAGTTAGATTAGAGTAATTTCATATTTTAGCTTCATCTCCTCCAACTCCGGTGAGTTCCTTGAGCTCGTCAGAGCTTTAATCTTGTCTTTTTAAATCACTGTAAACCTTTCGTTATCTTCCATGATCACTTCTAAATCACTTAATTGCTTAATTGAATCACCTAATCGCCTAATTCAAATTTCACCTTCATTGACTACTATCACTATCTATGGTGACAGTAATCGATCTAATTCCACCTTCATTGGGTTCTTCATCATTTATCACCACTTATGAACCCTAATCGACACTATAATACATAGTAATATCATTTATAAATTAAATGCCCAAATTTTAATTAAGCTCCTGAGCTCGCTGTCAATGGCGGCTCAGGAGTAGTTCAAATATTAAATTAAATATATATTTATGAATATAAACATCTGTTGACTTGTTTTAACCTCTCAATCGAGTGGTTAAACAAGTCCTTTGCTTAATTCAAATCAAATTTTTAAAGAAAATGATTTCACTGTCAAATCTTAATTTTAAAGAAACAATGAAGAATTAAATGTGATACTGAGGTTCCTTACATCTTCATGATCTTTTCTAAATAAAAAATGGTTAGTTTTAACAATCTATACACATTTTTCCTATTTTCTGGAGTCATCGGAGCTCCGGCGAGCTCCGGCGAGTCAAATTTATGTTTCAGCCTCTAGAATCTGTTGAGAAGCTCCAGAATGATAAAATATGGATCACTGATTGTTTTAAGAATGTTTATTTGAGGATTTAGCCATTGGAGCTGTAGAATGAACTTCATCTTCCCCAACTCCGGTGGAGTTGGAGAAGTCTGATAAAAAGATATAAGAAACATTTAATGATCTCAGAAGCTTCAGTGCAATGCACTGAGGCTATTTAAACCTTTAAAACACTGTAACAACCTCTGAATGATTCTGACGAACACACATGTTTTCAAGTTCAGGCGGTGAGCCTGTAACCCTAGGAATCAAGGTTAGAACACCTTCCTGAAGATTTGAATAAGTTCTGGATGTTGAGGAGACTCTAATTGAGGCTTTGATTTCTTGGGAGAAAGCTTTGAACAGAAAGTCAATTTTTGTGCTTCCACAGTCAAACATGAGTCTGATAATGGAGTTCTGAGCTTGAATTGAGGTATTAAGGAATGTAAATTATTTCTGGGAACTTGTTTGATGATCTGATAGTGATTAAAGTGAAATCAGATGATTTATTTAATGAGAATTTAGTTCCTGTCAATTTGGGTTACGTTTGAACCTAAACCTACAGCAATGCCATTTTGTTGAGTTTTGAATTTAAATCCTGCCCAGATTAATCTTTTATAACCTTTAGAATGAATCTAAATTAATTAGAAACACTTTTAAGTGTCTGTTGCACATTTTGAAGTCTGAAATATGAACTCTAAAGCATTCAAAGAAGTGAAGAGCTTCTCTGCTTGTTCTTAAGGTCTTGAGAGCTTAAAATCTATTCTAACGGATGAAGAATCAATTATATAACATGTATAGACCTTAAAATAAAAGAGAGAAGTCCATCTGAGGACTGTGTAGATTAATTCCATTTCCAGGCTAGTAATAACCCGTAGGAACCCCTGATTTCATCTTTGAAATTGAAGAATAAAACATCATCAAAACATTAAATTGACCCTGCAATTGTGTAGACTACCCTTAGAGCTTTCTAACAAACTTGAAATCATTCGATTTGGAGCTCCGGGTAGAAAGTTATGATCATTTGAAATTGGGTCTGGAAGGGGTAGGTTAGTCCCACATCGCTTGTTCACGAGCGCGCACCTGGGTATAAAAGCAATTTGTTGCTCCGGTTATGCAGTCGTCAGCACTCGATGCACTGGTTACCCATCTGATCTGATTTGAGCATGTGTGTGTGTGTGTGCTTGTGCCTGCGGGTGTGCGCCCTTAGGGGCGTGAGCGAGAATGTGCCTTAGGAGGGCGAGAGAGGCCTGAGAGGTCGGGTTGAGCCGAAATGGCTCGAGATTGTGAACTGATAAGAAATAAATCGAAAATGAACCCAATTGAGATTAGGCGAGGACCAAGTAGGGTCTGGTCCCACCCTGGTCTCAGGGTGCTGTGTATCCCCGAAAGGACCTCGCCGCAAATAAAATAAATTTTGGTTAAAAGAGTAAAAAAAACCCGATTTAGCTGAAACGTTAAGGAAAAGAGAAGCCGATGGTTGTTAAGCTAAGTGTTAAAGCACAGGCACTAAGGAAGGAAAAGAGACTAAGGAACAAAGGGGAAAACTAAGGGAAGAAGAGAAGACAGGAGAAGACAAAGGGAAAGCAAATAAGAGACAGGAAGAAGAGAAGGCAGGAGAAGACAGGAACAAAAGAAGAAAAGTAAGAAAGAGAGCTCGAGAGAGAGGAGAAAATAAAACAAAGAAAAGGAGAAAAAGATGAGAGGCTGAAGAAGATAAACGAAGAAAATCTTTTCTTGCATCATTTTTTTTAATTACTTTTTCTTCTTAATTTTAAAAAGGCATGTTTTAATAGAATAACTTTTAATTGCCTTAATTTCTTGGAATGAAATTGAATTGAAAAACTAACATGTTTACTTGTTAATAAGGTACAACATTTTGAGTAAATATGTTTTTCATATGGAATTTTGTATTTTATTTATATTTTAAATATTTTGGCAAAATTCATGTTTTAAAAATCAACTTAGTTATACCTCCTAAACTTATAGAGAAATAAAAGAAAATTGATGAATTTAGAGAAAATTATTATACCTCCCAGTGAATGACCTGAACTCAACTAGTAAAAATTTCTAAAATGTTAGGTTAATTCGACTCTATACTACACAACTAACACAACTTTGAGTTAACCTAAGTGATTTCTTCTACTCTTAATTAAGTGAAATTAACTTAATTACTGAGTTGAGTGGAATCACATGATCAGGATTCTCCTCTTCTTTCTCCGAGCTCGAGTCATCCCAAGTTGCTTGGAACGCCTTCTTCTTGTCTTTCTTCTCCTTCTCCTTCTTGAGAAAGGGCATTTTGGTCATAGATGACCCTTTTCGTTGCATTGGTAGCAACGTCTCGAGCTACTTTGCTCCTTCCTTTCTTTCTTTTCTCTCTTGGAATCCCTACAAAACTTGTAAAACTTTTTAAGTAAAAATTTAAAATCTTCGTCATCAGAACTTACCTTGCTATCCGACACGGCTCTGAATGCGAGGGTCTTATTCGGTTTTGGCTCTGGTGTATCCTTCTTCTTCTGCATTAGCGTTGTCTCATAGGCCATTAGATTGCCTAGGAGATCATCCATGTTGCACTCCTCCACCTTGTTCGCCTCCTCGATGCTAGTAACCTTCTACTCCCATTCTGGTCCAAGGGAACGAAGAAGCTTCCCTTGAAGCTCCCCCTTGATGAAGGTCTTTCCTAATGCATTAAGATTGTTCACTATGAGGGTGAAGCTAGCGTTCATCTCACTTAAAGATTCATTAGTCTTCGTAGAAAAAGATTCAAATTCTTGAGAAAGTAAGTTTAGTTTAGAAGACTTTACCTTGGAGGTACCCTCATGGGTTACCTCAAGTATGTGCCAAATGTTGTATGCAGTGATGCATTGCGAGATTCTGTTGAACTCCTCTGAGCTCAAAGCACAATACAATGCATTCATTGTTTTTGCATTGAGAGAGAGCTCACGAATTTGTTGTTGCAAGTAGCCTCTCGCGGGTTTCTTCGGGATGTCAAACAGCATCTCGCATCGGGCCCAGATTGTGAAGTTGTTGGCTTGAAGCCACGTCTTCATCTGCAGCTTCCAGTATGGGTAGTTGTTCTCATCAAAGAATGGTGGTCTAGTGGTAGATTGCCCCTCCAGAATCCTCGTTGTAGAGCTGCTTCCCTCCATGATCTTCCTGCCTAGTTGTTACACCAAAAAGCAAGAACTTGCTTTAATACCAATTGTAATTCCCTACAAGAGGGGGTGAGATATCGTGACATATAAAATGCAAAATCAAAATGATAGCAATCTCACAAATGAAGAAATCACACAAGGCACAAGTAATTTTTAGGTGGAAACCCAAATCGGGTGAAAACCACCACCTAACCCTCTCGAGTTAGGATTTCCCGATCGACAAAGTCGATCAAATCCACTAATGTACTACTTTAACGAGGGTAGTACAACCTCAACTACAACCATGCTACGAGTATGAGGGTAGCGTTTCTCAACCCCTCCTTTTCACAAGGAGGATTTTGTCTCGTGAAGGAGATGGGAATTCGCAATGCGAATATCCAACACAATTACAAAGATAAATTACAAAACAACCTATAGAGCCAACAAAGATTAAACTAGCTACTATAGGTAAAAATATTTCCCTTTGTTGCAAGCACATCGACGAAAGACGTGGATGCATGAACCATGCTTTGGCACAACAACTCTCTCGTGAACTATGGTGGGGAAGCGGGTGTGCAACTCAGATGAAGCTCTCTAGATGTAGAACTAGGCTTGGAGAGCTAGAGCTTTCTTCTCAAGATCAAAAGACACAAATTGATATGGAAATGATATTTAAGGTGTGTGTTTGCAAGGCAAGGGTACTCTATTTATAGAGGGCCTAGGAAGGCTTTGGAAGGCCTTGGAAGGCTTCCATAGCCGTTAGGGTTGAACCCAAGGCAAAACAGGCCGTAATTAGAATCAATTATAATTCTAATAGGGTCATCAGATGTCTGTTCCTGGTATTAAACATCTGGAAAACTGGTTTAAGACATCTGGGAACTAAGTCAAATGTCTGATTTAGGTGGGTTTCCTTCCTGACTTGGTTCAAACCTAAGTAGGGTTCTAGTATAAGGCCATCAGATGATGTATAGGACATCTGGCACTAGGTATGGACATCTGAAAACCTATTGTATTGCAGAAATGGATTCCCAAGATAGGTTAATGGCTAGAATATCTCACAAAGTGATTTTAGGTCAGCCGAGGCAGAACAGTCACATATCAGACTTCTAGGGTCCTCTACGGATGTCTGATAGAAGCCTAATGGTTATATTTCTCAACATTTACTTTGTTGGCCAACGGTCTACTAGTTGGACGTCTGAAATAACAATTAGACGTATGAACTAAGGTCTAGTCGTCTAATTATATTAGACAGAATCGACTAAGTCCAGCCTAAGTTATTGGACGTCTGAGTCAACAGTTAGATATCTTAAAAATCACAATCAAATGTCTTATTTTCAGATTAGACGTATGACTAGGCTGTCAGAACCCTATTTTGGTTTTCTAAGTTCTCTACAAAAAATAAAAGTATCCTAAGGTTGTGCAAGTGTTCCTAGGACTACTTTAAGGGTTCTTTGAGGCTCTTTAACATAAGATCTAAGAAATAAAAAATAAAGTACAATGAAACAATAAAGGAAATCTATCATATTCTTCATCTCCTTCTTCAAGCTTGCGCTCCTCAGGAAGCTCCTTCTCTTCTGTCAAGATCTTCCAATCCACCATGGATGCGAGCTCGAACTCTATCTAAACATGTCTCCATTTGCAGATATCCTGAAATCTAAGACTTCAAATGCAAATGTTAAATAATGCATGTTTTGTCATCATCAAAATAAACTATTGTGGTGCTCTAGCACCAACACAAGGCACCTTGGTGCACCACTGATGGGAACACCATCACACCCAGATGGCACCTTGCACAAGTCTTTTACCAGAGGTTAGATGACTCACATCGGTACTTGGCGGGTGCATCTAGCGGCAAGAATTTCCTCGCAAAGAATGAGAATAGTGCATTCGAACTATTCGAGTCCTTCATAGAACTCTATGAATGCTGCCTCTATGAACCAATTCCAGCAACTTGGATAGCAACGAGTTAGTGTCCATGAAGCTCATGCTGAATCTGCTTGAGCTGATATGGACATTATCACCAAGAAACTAGACAAGGTGGATCTGCTCGATAAGAAGCTTGACGAATTAATGTGAGCAAGATCTGGGTTTCCTAGCAATACAACTGCATCACACTCATCTCTAGCATCCTGAGCCCCTCCTGCTCGAGTACATCTTCTTACTCAGGATGTTTCATCTCCATCTCCGCAAGATCCTGCATATCAGGAACCCGTGAATAATCTAGATCTGGCATCGTACAATTAGGGTTACACATCCCATGACAACTCGAGTGTGTATTCCTTTGATGAATTTTTGTCTGAGACATCCTCAGCCTACGAAGATGTCAGTGCTATCCAAGGTTATGAGGTAATAACCCATATTCTGAGATATATAATCCTAGTTGGCACCAACATCCTAACTTCTCCTGGTCTAGTAACTCACAGAGACCAAATCAAGATCCACACTACCTGACCAGACAATATGGGAATGCAAAAAACACATACCTGACAAGTCAATCTTCACTTTCGTTAAAATTTTAAACATAAAATGGAGTGTCGTTGTAAAGCTTTTGTAGTGGAAAATCGACTATCAAATATTTAATATTCAAAATCTAACCACGAAAATAGTTAGGTCATCTCCACAAGGAGGAATCAGCCTATTGAAATTATTAATGATGACTACCTACTCATGAGTATCAATGGATATGCATTCGAACTCTTGCAATGTTATTTCAAATCTAATTCAACTTTTTATGCAATTACTTCCTATCAGGAGGGTTCTTATGCAAATACATCTGAATATAATAATCAGATAAATAAACGAACAGTGTATCTCCAATGGCATTATCGGTAAATTTTAATTAGGATGTTATTGTAGTGAAATAGGGGAAACAAATCCCCTAGTCGCACATGCGGAGGAGAGCTTCATCAGAGAAGATGCTCTGGTGGAAGGTTAGCCAGAGCGAGGCCTTCGTGATGGTGGAGACGCACCAGTCAGGGGATGATGGGTTGCTACGGTGAGAGGTGGGGATAGTGTTGACGACAAAGTAAAGATAGTAGTGGTGTTCGATTGAGTTCAGGAGGTGGTGATGGTGGGTTTGCTACGTTGAAGTGTGGGTGGAGAAGATGGAGAAGAAAAGGGAGAAGAAGGAAAGGGTAGACGGGGGCAGTTGACGGTGTGGGTTGTTGACATACAAACATGTTGTCACCGTGTGTTCGACGGCGATGAGAAGCGAGGGCAATGTTGGGGAAGTTGGGGCCATAGTGCACGCTTGGGAATTCACGATGCAAGTCCTTCTGATCAACAGTGTACGCAAGTACCACGGTGACGGAAATGGAGTAGGTCCCCGCTTGGGGGAGAGATGAGATCCTGGATCCCCCATCCATCCTTCTCTTTTTAAATGCCCCCGAGATCGTCTCCAACTCTCGCGGCACCACAGGTTGTTGCATGAGACTCGGCTCATCTGGGTGGCTAATCTGTTGAGGCTGGAGAGAAGGAGGCGGTCCGTTTAGGCAAACGGTGAGTCTTCTGCAAGGAAAAAAAATAAAGTGGGTAATTTATAAAAATAATCTAAAATAATGCATGAAATGAATGTCACTATATTGTAATGTATGAAATATGCATGTAAATTCTTTTTATAAACTAATCTATTTCTATATTAAAGTATGCTATGTATATGCAAACATTAATCTAATAATTAGGCATTTAAGTATTTAATTAGCCCACAAATGTGGTCTCATCAAATGCCCCCATGCCTAGTTTTTGCTAGTCCCAAGCAAAAGTGTGAAAGATAATGGAAGTGACTAAAAACTTCTTCTTTCCTTATTCCAAAAATTTAGAAATACAAAGAAATGTGAAGTGAGAGTAGCCTAGGTAACGAATTCAAGTGAAAAGCCAACTTACATTTACAGTTCGTACTTAACCCTTGCTAAACATTTTACCGGGATAGGCAACTACTTCCCTCGGGATAAAGCAGAAAATAATATGAGATGTGACCCTTTAGGTAGGAGATACAGAGTAAAATGGATTTATATTTAGTGTCTCACACTCATCTGGTACTACATGTAGTCTAGTACTGCAGACTCTCACTCTCTAGACTATCAAACAAGTCAACCCAGAGAGAGGCTAGAAACTGTGCTCTCTTAATGCTCCTTAGCGCTCACTCTTTTTCCTTCTTTTCTTTTTCTTCTTTCTTATCTGAGATCACATATCTTGTTAGATTTTGTAAATGTACTCAATGTTTGGTGTCCTCACATACCTTTCACACTTCAATTAAAGTCCTAATAGCCCTACAACTAAGCTAGAAGTCCTCAGCCAGTATTCAGGCAATCAGAAATACTAAAAAATAGGTATGGGTCATATTTGATGGATCACAATGAGTGTTATTGTTGTTGCCTCAAAAACATCGACACATGATGAAAAATGATACGAAGATAAAACTATAAACTTGAACTCATTTCTTGTTCTTTTTCTCCCTCTATTTTTTTATTTTTTTACTAACACAAAATGACGCATACTTTTATTCATGAGGCATTATTAGGGATGATGATGATCAAGAGGATATTGTGTGGCTTATTTGGTGGAAGTGCCTACTCTCGACATCGAGAAGGAATGGATAGGACAGGCGTATTTTTGACCTTTGACATGATTATCCTCCTTCAGTTGAGGACTCTATGAAGGACAGTCGTAACCATTCACCATAGTCATAGTTTTATTAGGACTCAATCTCTGTGTATTTGCCTTATTTGGTGACTCTTAGGAATTCACACAATATTTGCACATAGAATAGAGAGTTAAAACTATGCCTAACTCTGAGGTATCATCATCTAATTATCCAGAACTTAAGAGTCCTTGCATTAGGCTTATCGCACCAGTAATCTCTCTACTTTCTCCTCACAAATAATAGGTGGACCTAATAGAAGGTCATTTTCCTAACCCCCTTCAAACTACTCAAGGATTCAGCCGACTAAAAATGCTTATTGGTTTTCTACAAAGATCCATTACCCAATCTATGTGCAAGTGAATGTATTGGATTCTAAACTCAAAAATAATTTAAGAAGAAAATCTTTAATGACACCTACTTTAAAACAATCTTCTGCTAGGGACTAACCAATTTAGCTCAATATTTTCTTTTTTTCTACTTTTGAACAAATGCAACTAACCTAAATACATGAATACTGCCTAAAAATGTAAAATGCACCCCCCCATGCCTAAATTCTACAATGTCCTCATTGTAAAATTAAAACAGGAGGAGAAAGGAAAGAAATCACCTAAAGAAGGTGTTATTCTAGACGTTGGGTTGCCTCCCAACAAGTGCTACATTTTCTGTCGGCAACTAGGCTTATAAGGAACCTGTAAGTCTGGTTCCAAACAGAAGGGGCTAGGCCCTAAAAATATGCGTAATAGCGCAGGCTAAGAAAATAGGTAGCCACGGATGTTGGCGAGCTGATGATGCAGCGTGATTCCAAATGCTCGCCAGAAGACATAATAGCAAACAATCTTGCAAGCTACCTAGAGAGGTCTAGGGAAAAGAGTAATAGAAGGGACTTCTTGAAACATAATAAGTGGAGGATAATGTTGAACGTTTTACGAATCGCTACGCTTACGTGTTTGGTTTTGGAAAACCTGTCGTTGTAGTTCAAAGCGAAGAATTCATGTTCAACAAATAAAATTTATACCGAAATTAAAATTCCAAGTCGAACACAGGGAGGCGGACGTTTGATTTAAAAACTACGCGTTTCTTTTTATTTGTCACAGAATAATTCAATTTAAAACTATCTAATTATTTACAATAAATAGAAGAGAGAGAGAGAGTAAAAGAGAAAGAGAATATTACACAGAGAAATTAAAATGAGATGTAGAATAAACAAGGAATTTTTCATTGTGGAGATTGTTCATTACAACTAGAAAGCATAAAACAATTACTCTAGAAAGCGATAAATTTACTCTAGAAAGCATTAAAGAATGGAGGGAGAAAAGTCCTCCTCGACGGTCGCTTGGAGGATGAGTAGATTAATCTAGAAAGCAATAAATCTATACTAGAAAGTAGTAAACAGAATAAGGAGAGAGAAATCCTCCTCGACGGTTGCTTGGAGGACGAGCCGGACGGGACGATGCCTAGATGAAGGAGAACGAAGCAGGATGAGGGAGGACGAAGCAGAAGAACGGGAACGAAGCAGCACACCGTCGTCGCGGGATCCACTTCCGAAGGGGAACGAAAATTCGACTTTATCTCACGAGAAGCATCCCGGGTGTGGGACAAGCTTCTCTTGAGCTTTGGAGGGGTAGAGAGGAGAAAGAAGGGATGAAAATTTCGTATGGAGGGGGTCTCCTTTTATAGCTGCAAAGAGTGGGGGCAAAATGGACATTACAAGTTCAAAATAATAAATGAGGGGTCATTAGTGACGGATTGGATAAATCTGTCACTAAAGCCCCAACGTGGGCGTAGCTTCCGCACCCACGCGCGCCTGCTCAGCTTCTCGCGCACACAACGGCTTCCCACGTTCGTCGATTCGCGATCGGACGGCTTAAGACACATCTTCGCCTGCTGCTGCGCCCGCCTGGTGCATGCGATCACGCGTGACGCTGCGCGTTCAATCGCGCGTGAACGCTATTGGGCGTGCGCGGCCGTCCAATCGCAATCCAATGCCCACCCGCGCCCAATCGCTTACGCCTGATTTGAGGCTCGCGAGACTCGATCCCGCAACCTCTACTTCGCCCGCCACTTCATCTCTGTTGCGCTACGCCGTCGAGAAGGTCGTGAGGATGATTTTAAAGCGCCACGTCCACAGTCGTTCGATCAAGATCCAACGGCGGAGAGGGGGTGGGTGCGTGGTCTTCATGGAATGTAGGCGACCGTTTGGGCAGTCGAGATGGCACCACGTGGCGCCATCTTGGTCGTCCATCTTCTGGAAGTTGTAGATGGAGCCACGGATGTCAGATTGACTCGATTTTTGTGTTGTTGAGCTGCGATCATCGATCCGAATTCATCCATGCAGTCGGATTTGTCATCTGAAGTGTGAATTTTCACCAACCTGGCCCTTGAT
Source organism: Thalassia testudinum (assembly GCA_037157565.1). Taxonomy (NCBI): domain Eukaryota; kingdom Viridiplantae; phylum Streptophyta; class Magnoliopsida; order Alismatales; family Hydrocharitaceae; genus Thalassia; species Thalassia testudinum. The sequence continues at coordinate 20,699,887 of JAZHRO010000026.1, read as the reverse complement.
CTTCTAGGGTTCCTCAGTCACTATCTGATGCTACGGATGTCTGATTAGGGCGATCTTGGAGTCGTTGAACTCCAATCGTCGCCCTGATCACATCCATACGGTTGGATCTTTGATCCGAGGCCCCGACAAAATGTTTGCCCTGTCCAAGCACATAAAAGGAGACAATTAACCTCCATTTTATTCAAACTACTCTAAATGCAAGATGATGCATGTTATACAATATTTATATCATGAAATGCAATCCTATGCTTAAGAACATGCATAAATAGACATTTTAAGTAGTATAAATGTGTTTACATCATACCCCCATGGCTATCTTTTGCTAGTCAATAGCAAAAACTATATGCTATTTATAAAAGAATTAGGTTGGATTATTTAGACCTGAGTTATTTTCAATCATTAAGAAATTGTCTACTTAGGAACTGAACTTTCAAAGACACAACAGCGCCTGGGTATCAGCCAAAACGCAGACCGCCTCAAGCCCTCACCTTATTCAAAGAAAAATTTCTTTTTTTCTTTTTACTCTTTTCTAATTTTTTTTTGGATTTTCAAATTTTAGTGTTTAAGAGTGGCTTTCTATGACCATTCAACTCACCCAAGATTTGATGAGACCCTAAGTTTTAAGCATCTTATTGTGATTGTGATAGAGTCGTTGGCCGGTAATTAAACGGACTTCCGATTTCTACGCCTCTAGGTGACCTCAGAAAGACTTCTGCCTAAAGGTGTATCTTTACAACCGGTAGCTTTCTCCCTACTTTTATTTTTTTACGGGGTCAACACAAGGGTGAATCCAGTGTATATCTCCCCAGTTTATTCTACTTCTCCGCTTCTTCCTAAGTGTTTTGGGAATTTTTTTGGTGCATTTACTGAGCTGGGTTCTGGATAACCGGTCGATGAGCTGTTACCACCGACAACTTGCCAGCCATACTCGTGTGGTGAAGTGTGGCTTATTTCTTTTTGTTCTTTTCTCCTTTTCTTTTTGATTTTTTTTTTTTAAATAGGTGGCTTCCCTGGTCTAAGATTTACCTAAGGACAGGAAAAAGAGAAAGGTCTAGTGATTGGGCTCTGGACAACCTACCTATGGGCTGTTACCCACGATAACTTGCCAGCCATATCACCCTAGAAGGTTCATTAGCTACCCAATTTCCATTAAAATCGCCGAACACCGAGTCAGTGCAAAGAAAGTGTGTAGATGCTTAAGACTCAAAATTCTCTCAAATCAGAGGGTGGGTTGATAAGTCGTGTACTTATCACCCAAACTTCATTTACTCTAATTAAAATAAAATTCAAGTTGGCGAGAACTCGAAAAATAAATCCACATTTTAGTGGATACGTGGGCTGATTAAGTTCAAAGACCTGAAGGGTCTTTGTGTTCAGATCTTAATGTAGTTTTTCCTAAGATTGAAAATTTTCTTAAACCCAAATTCTCTTTCCTAATTTTGATTTTTTTTTAATCAAAATAAAACAAATCTATGGAGCTGACGAATGAATTCAGAGATAAATTTCCACCCCCCCATGCCTATCTAATGCAATGTCCTCATTGTATTAAAAAGACATAAAACAGAGTGGAAAAGCGAAGAAAGAACCTGAATTGCGTGAATGTCAGGTCCGCTCCAAGATGAAAAATTAAAAAGAACTGTATATGTGTTGAGTTTAATGCCTTCAGCTAGGTACACTATACAAAGAAAAGAAATGAAGAATTCACAAGTGCAGGTCAGAATTAGAATAAATAGAAGAATCCTCCGACCTGTCAACAGAGGTCAACAGATGTGGACCAGATTGTGGTGCAGACCCACATCGCATAATCGAGAATATCTTAGGTTCTGGATAAAAATTACCCAAAACCTAAAATCAGAATGTAAGCGGGTTCGGGCCTGCGATTTATGAGGATGCAACCCAAGACCAAAAGTCGGGTTACAGAGAATTGAAGCTCAAAAGGATAATCATTGAATGTGTGCTTGAGTTGAACATCCTCGAAACAAATGTCGTAAGGGTTCTGATTTGATGGTTTAAGCTTAAAAGGAACCCTTCAACTCAATTTTCTATTTCCTCCAAAATTAACTTCCCAAATCAGAACTTCCCAGCTCCTATCCTCCTCATTCAGCATATCAAATTCCAGGACCTCTTGTGTATTCATCACCCCGTCTGAAATCTCCAAGTCTAAATGATGTGGCAGAATCAAAATTGACTTGGGTCTAATTATCTCAGAATTAGAATCATCAATAAGCTCAACAGGGTGTAACTGATAATCAGGGCATTAAATTGATTCCTCTAGAAAATGCGATTCTGGATCCGTAATGTGTGCCCTAATAAGATCAGTGTCCTCAGTCATTGGGCTATCAAATGATCTATCAAATTCCTCAGGCCCAATTGTCTCACAGAAATCATGTTCAGAAAACTTGCGTGAGACTTCGCAACTTGAATCTTCACCATCAGGATCGGTATCAATGTATGTCCTAAAATCATTTGTCACTTTCTGTTCCAAGGAGACATATGTTTCCTCGTAACCCGGCTTAGGGATCTCAGGTGAAGAAATCAGATCATCCTTAATTGGTTGTTTTAATTCAATCTGGTCAGCCTCGTAACACGTGTCCCCCCCAACAGTTGCCTGAGCAGGTTCTGTCATTGGCTTTCCTGAAGAGGGTTCATCCTGGGAATTATTCCAAGATTTAATCAAAGTAACCACGAATCTCATCCTCAATTTCGCTAATTTCCCAAGTAGAAACTCACCCGGGTTGTTATCCTTAACATCCTGAAGCCAATCCAACAAAGACTTATTCAAATCATCAATCATTTCAATCAGGGGCTCCAATTTCTCAATGCAAGGTATTGGTTGAACTTCTAAAGATTGAATGATATTCCTCAAGTTAGCTAGAACCTTATCTTAAACCTGGTTAACCTGAACCAAATGAGTTAGTTCAGGGTTGGGCGGGTTTGGGCTTAATGCAGGGGAATTAACGAATTTAGATTCGTTATACCCTTCCTGATAATAGGTCATTTCAGACTGTTGAAATGATGGTGATGACCTGAAGGCAGTGAAATCAGAGGATGGGTAAGGATTGGTGTATCCTTCTTGATTGTAGATCGGATTAGGTTGTGCATGAAAGGAAGACGATCTATAATCGATGTAGCTCTGAGAAGGATAGAAATCAGAATCAAAGTGTTCAGGGTTAGACCCTAAACACGGGGGTCCGGAATTGTATCCCCAATCCGAATTATCCGAACTGACTGATGGTTGATTACAATATGAGTTGGGATAATCGTCATGTTGAGGATAATTCACAACAGGAGGGAAAGAGCGGGAATGCGTGAAATATGTGCAAGGATTCATGAGACATGGGAGGAAGAAAGGTGCCTTGCAATACAAACAATCAAACCTATCCTTAAATGGGTTAGCCTACAGACCTACAGACTCCCAAAACCCGTCTTGAGATAAAGGAACGATTTGATCTACTTCTGTCTATTCAATCCAACCAGTTAGAAGGAGGGACTAGGGAGAAGGTTCTTCCTTCGGCTTGCGCCTCCGGTTCCTAGTGTACCCCCCAGCCGCGATCGTTTGACTCTGCTCTCCTAGCTAGACATAAGATTGAACAGTAAAAACAGACTAATCGAAAATAATCTCGTTCCGAGTTCTGAAGAACGAGTTCAATCCTTAAGGCCAACGTCTACTCTGTTTTATTTAGGGCTAGGTTTGAATGTGCTTTGGAATGTGATGGGCCCTTTAAATGGGTTGTGCCCTTAATGATTGATTGATTTGTGTGTACGTGCACAACCAGTGGTTTTCAAGCAAGATTGTTTTTGATGTGGTGAATTTTAAGGTTCAAATCTTGCTTAGTAGCTTTTAGGATTCAACTTTAGGTGTTTTCAAACAAGTTTCGTTGGCACAACAGGTTTTGTAAGCACAGGTGAAGATGTTTTCCTTTAAAGCTTAAAAAGAATGTGGAGTTCCTGGTAAATCCCTAAGAGTTGAACCTAATAGGCAGCTACTTGATGAGTTTATTTTATTTGAAGTGGTGCGGCCCAATCAACTCAAACAATTGGCCTGATGCACCACTTAATTAGGCACACAAATGATTACCTAATCTGATTTCTACTCAATTATGTGTTTGAATGTGTGTACCGATTCCTGAGGTCGGTTTATCGGTTGAGTTTGAAAATCAGATGAGGTTGTGTACCTCTTTGAGATTTTTTTTAATTTTTTTCTTTTTTTTAATATCGGGGTTGGGGTGAGTATGGGTGTCAAACAACAAACAATCTAACCTTAGAGTTTATAAAAACACCTAGGTTGATTGATGTTTGAATTATTATGTTGTGGAATGAAATCTAATGGGTGGGGGATAACTCACAAAACCTTATATAGCATTTTACTCCGATCTACTGCTTTTGCCTGTCTCGAAAGAGTACCTGCAATCACAATAAGAAAGGAGAAAAGTGAGCTAAATGATTTGTAAGTTAGAAAACGCGAAGAGAAACCAAAGAGCACCGCCTCCCCGGCAACGGCGCCAAAATGTTGAACATTTTACGAATCGCTACACTTACGTGTTTGGTTTTGGAAAATCTGTCGTTGTAGTTCGAAAGCGAAAAATTTGTGTTCAACAAATAAAATTTATACCGAAATTAAAATTCTGGGTCGAACACAGGGAGGCAGACGTTTGATTTAAAAACTACGCGTTTCTTTTTATTTGTCACAGAATAATTCAATTTAAAACTATCTAATTATTTACAATAAATAGAAGAGAGAGAGAGTAAGAGAGAGAGAATATTACACAGAGAAATCAAAATGAGATGTAGAATAAACAAGGAATTTTTCATTGAGGAGATTGTTTATTACAACTAGAAAGCATAAAACAATTACTCTAGAAAGCGATAAATTTACTCTAGAAAGCATTAAAAGAATGGAGGGAGAAATGTCCTCCTCGACGGTCGCTTGGAGGATGAGTAGATTAATCTAGAAAGCAGTAAATCTATACTAGAAAGCAGTAAAAAGAATAGGGAGAGAGAAATCCTCCTCGACGGTTGCTTGGAGGATGAGCCGGACGGGACGATGCCTAGACGAAGGAGAATGAAGCAGGACGAAGGAGGACAAAGCAGAAGAATGGGAACAAAGCAGCACGCTGTCATCGTCGCGGGATCAACTTCCGAAGGGGAACGAAAATTGGACTTTATCTCGCGAGAAGCATCCCGGGTGTGGGACAAGCTTCTCTTGAGCTTTGGAGGGGTAAAGAGGAGAAAGAAGGGATGAAAATTTCGTATGGAGGGGGTCTCCTTTTATAGTTGGAAGGAGTGGGGGCAAAATGGACATTACAAGTTCAAAGTAATAAATGAGGGGTCTTTAGTGACGGATAAATCTATCACTAAAGCCCCAATGTGGGCGTAGCTTCCGCACCCACGCGCGCCCGCTCAGCTTCTCGCGCGCGCAACGGCTTCCCACGTTCGCTGATTCTCAGCCATCCGATCGTGAGATCGGACGGCTTAAGACGCATCTCTGCTCGCTGTTGAGCCTGCCTAGCACGTGCGATCGCGCGTGACGCCGCGAGTTCAATCGCGCTTGAACGCTATTGGGCACGTACGGCCGTCCGATCGCGATCCAACGCCCGCCCGAGCCCAATCTCTTGTGCCTGATTTGAGGCTCACGGGACTCGATCCCGCAACCTCTGTTTCGCTCGCCGCTTCATCTCCGCTATGCTACGCTGTCGAGAAGGTTGCGAGGATGATTTTAAAGTGTCGCATCCACAGCCGTTGGATCGAGATCCAACGGCGGAGAGGGGGCGGGTGCGCGGTCTTCATGGAATGTAGGCGGCCGTTTGGGCGACCGAGATGGCACCACATGGCGCCATCTTGGCCGTCCATCTTCTGGAAGTTGTAGATGGTGCTACGGATGTCGAATTGACTCGATTTTTGTGTCGTTGAGCTAGATCGTCTATCCAAATTCATCCGTGCGGTCGGATTTGTCATCTGAAGTGCGAATTTTTGCCATCCTGGCCCTTGATCTTCTAGGGTTCCTCGGTCACTATCTGATGCTATGGATGTTTGATTAGGGCGATCTTGGAGTCGTTGAACTCCAATCGTCGCCCTAATCACATCCATACGGTTGGATCTTTGATCCGAGGCTCCGACAAAATGTTTGCCCTGTCCAAGCGCATAAAATGAGATAATTAACCTCCATTTTATTCAAACTACTCTAAATGCAAGATGATGCATCTTATGCATTATTTATATCATGAAATGCAATCCTATGCTTAAGAACATGCATAAATAGACATTTTAAGTAGTGTAAATGTGTTTACATCAGATAACGAGGATCCTCGAGAGTAGGAAGGGTTTTAAAAGATATAAACATAATAATTTCAAACCCTTGAATGGTGAGGGTAAAAGTACAAGCATCAATCCAAACTTGCCAATCTACCCGAGGATTTACTGGACTGATATGCTTCCCAGAAATAATGTAAGTGAGCAAAGACCTGAGCTAAGGATCGGTTAGGAAGTGTAAGGGTTGATTGTGGTGTTAGGTGATAATGGTTAAGTCAGAGGGGGGCTTAGTTTTTGTCACGTCCAACAATTCAGATTTTGTATTATTCTCCCTAACAGTTGTAGGAAAATTCACATCTCCCTACCTATCATTAATGATTTCCTCAAGAATTAGAGTCATATTTTCACCTTCTAGTGAATCAATGGTGGACTCCAAATCAAATTCCTTTGATGGCAAGGTCGAAGCAACAGAATCATTGTCATTAATTTCATCCCCGAATTCTTTAGGTTCACTTAAGTTTTTGTCGGGTTTTATATGTGATTAACCAGTAAAGAGAGGAGTTGCATCAATATCCTCAATTATTTCTGAAGGAGGATCAGTCTTGATGTTTTGGAGTAAGCCTATATCACTCAATTCTTTGTTCTCCTCAGGGCATAAATCCTCAATTAATGTGTATTGTCCCTGAGAGTCTCTCCTAGGCTTCTCACTATTGTGTTCGTCTTCCTCCAATATCAACTCCTGATTTTGTGGAGGATGATTTTCAAAATCAAAACTAGGAAGGAATCCAAATTTTACCAAATTATTAATATCCTCGGGGGGCAATTCCTCAAATAACACATAATCCCCTCGAGATTCACTCCAAACTCTCAGTCCAGGTTCCTCCATTGGGTGATCTTCATCCTCTAAAATAGACTCTTTATATCCCTGAGATCAAAATTGATCCAATTCATCCTCCATTCCCTTAGGGTCACCTTCATTGGGTGCATTTAAATCCTCAGAATGCTAAATGGTAGGTGTTGATTCCCTAAGTGGGGGGTCAAGATTAGGCTCACTAAGGGTAGAATGACGTTCCACCACATGATTAATAGGCGAAGTGGCATGAACAACATGACCTTGATCCAGGTTATTAAGGGTAAGAAAAATACTGTCATCAGGGTCAAGGTCCTTAGGAGGTACCATCTTCCCTTTCTTTTGACTCCAATATAGCTCTGATGTATAATCGCTAGGGTTGTTTTGCTCTAGTGGTCATGTCTCATCGGGAGAGTCTAAGTGATAGCTACTCAAAACGGGATCCTTATTGTCATTGGTTTCCTCAGAATTATTTTGATGATCACGGTTGTACGGGTAAGGATTAAAATCAATAGTAAGAGAGTAGCTAAGCTGTCTAATTTCTTTGTTTAATTATTGACTATTCCTCAACATCTCTCCCATAGACTCCATCGTTTCTTTTTGTTGGTTTTACATTTCTATCATAAAAGAGGAAAGGCTACTGCTATCAGATTGGGGAGGATAGTCAATCTCAGGCTATGGTTTCCTAGGGGTATCGGTCCAACCTTGATAAGGAAAATCATGAAGGGTGGGAGGGTTGGGTGTTTGCAAACTGGAAAATTCCACTCCTAGGCTCTAATCAAAAGTGGGACTTATCAGGCCAGTACTCCCATGAAAGGAATATGATTGACCCTATGAATTGACTTTGCATCCATCAAAGGATGGATATGCTCGGGGCATGGGATCCTAATTAAAAGATGGGAAGCATTGACTCTAATAATCTAAATGATAGGAGTAAGGGTGATCCATTTCTTTAAGCCTTACGGTTTTAACTCTCTTAGGACTTAGAAGAAATTAGAATGAAAGCAGAAACTTCCTAGAGAGTTCTACCCTAGTCAAAACAAATGCAAATAGAGTGGGATCTATTTTAGTAGATTCTAGGTCTTAGAATTAAGTGTTCAGTTCGTGGCCAAACAAGTTTTGCAAGAATTTTGCTTCCCAGGCCGACCTTCGTTGGTGCCTACAACCTACTCGCAAGGGATGGAAGTCTCGAATCGAGCCCACGCATGAGGAACCGAAGTAACTGGGTGGATAGGCTTGTTGATTTCCGACTAACTTCCCTTATGGTGCAAAGAGGAGAGGTAGAATTTATCTAGTGACCATATGTGTGATGTGCATAGTGTCTCAGGTGTACAACACATGTGTGCGTTTTGTATTTAAAATCTCGCAATCAAGTCCTTTTCATGCAATTTCAAGTCACTGATTTTAATATCCAACCTCTTAACAGTCCCAATTTCTTAAAGTGACCAACGACTTAATTAGATTCAAACACTTTAGTGGTCTTAGATTTAACTTCAATGTGGATGCATGACAGGTAATTGATGCCAAAGAGAAGACGTACCTCACTCCAGCTTTCTTCGTGCAAGATGTCTGCAATGTAGAAATAAACTAGATGCTGCTCATTCAATCCTAGATGGTCGCCCTATTGATATGCAGCTTCTAGAAAGCAGTTCGAATATATATATTTAATAATAAAAAAAAACCTGATCTAACTAACTAACATGTAGTTCAAATAATTCAAATAAACCTATAATCTAAATAAAATGGGAACACACTCCCGAAAATATGCTCCCACATACAAGAGTGATATGCAATAAAAATTATTCGAGACACGTTCCCAAAAATGCCCAACAAGGGCCACAAGAGAGGTATTGAATGCTAATGTCTATCTAGCGTAAGACCTAATAATGAAATCAAGGAAGTAGTCCTCCTAATTGATCCTCCATACACCTTCATGTGAGTGGGATCAAGGCCCACATGCACCTGTAGTTGTCCTCCAGGTGGCGTCAAGGTCCACCAAACGTATTGTCTCCACCGTACGCACCTGCCGTGTTCGTTTGTTGTTCTTGCATAGAAAAAGATTCACAATCAGTAATTCAAAAAAGCTTTAGAAATAGCATAAAAATGATATAAATTTCCTGAAGAATTTAATAGGCGTGTTGCCTCCTTGACAACGGTGCCATTTGAAAGAATCGATCTTCACTTTTGTTAAAATTTCAAACATAAAATAACGTGTCATTGTAAAGCTTTTGTGGTGGAAAATCGACTATCAAAACATTTAATATTCAAAATCTAACCATGAAAATAGTTAGGTCATCTCCACAGGGAGGAATCAGCCTATTGAAATTATTAATGATGACTTATCTATCCGGGAATATCAATGGATATGCATTCGAATTCTTGCAACATTATTTCAAATCTAATTCAACTTTCTACGCAATTACTTCATAACAGGAGGGTTCTCATGCAAATACGTCTGAATATAATAATTAGATAAATAAATGAACAGCGCATCTCCAATGGCATTATTGGTAAATTTTAATTGTGATGTTATTGTAGCGAAATAGGGGAAATGAATCCCCTACTCGGATGCATGGAGGAGAGCTTCGTCAGAGGAGATGCTATAGGGGAAGGTTAGCCAAAGCGACGCCTTTGCGATGGTGGAGATGCATTGGCGAGTGGCGGTCAAAGGTCACCGGTTGGAGGAGGAGAGGCCGATGGCAAGCGGTGTAGTCGTCGTGGAAGAGAATAGGGGAGGGGAAGAAGAGAAGATAAGGAGGAAGATGAAGAAGAGGAGGACTATGCAGCCTATGTGGGAGTTTTGGACTGTTAGTGGCGATGTTGGTGGAGAAGGACTGTGCGGTGAGGGGATGATGGGTTGCTACTGTGAGAGGTGGAGATAGTGTTGACGACGAATTGAAAATGGTAGTGGTGTTCGATTGAGTTCAGAAGGTGGTGACGGTGGGTTTGCTGCATTGAAGTGCAGGTGGAGAAGATGAAGAAGAAAAGGGAGAAGAAGGAAAGGGTAGGTGAGGGCTACTGACATTGTGGGTTGGTGGCATACACACACATTGTCACCGTGTGTGCGACGATGGTGAGAGGCGAGGGCGATGTTGGGGAAGCTGGAGCCATAGTGCACACTTGGGAATTCACGGTGCAAGTCCTTCTGATCCACGGTGTACATAAGTACCACGGTGACGGAGATGGAGTAGGTCCCTGCTCAGGGGGGAGATGAGATCCTAGATTCCTTGTCCATCCTCCACTTTTTAAACACCCCCAAGATCGTCTCCAACACTCACAGTGCCACAGGTTGTTGCATGAGACTCGGCTCATTTGGGTGGCCGATTTGTTGAGGCTGGCGAGAAGAAGACAGTCTGTTGAGGCAATCGATGGGTCTGCAGGAAGGAAAAAAAATATAGGATTTTTATAAAAATAATCTAAAATAATGCTTGAAATGCATGTCACTATATTGTAATGTTTGAAATATGCATGTAAATTCTTTTTATAAACTAATCTATTTCTATATTAAAGTATGTTATGTACATGCAAACATTAATCTAATAATTAGGCATTTAGGTATTTAATTAGCCCAAAAATGTGGTCTCATCAATACCCAAAGCAGCAGCCATTCCCATCTCAGCAACAAACACGCTCTACTTATTATCCACTGCATCAAGCTGCCAATCACCCTCCAAGATAGGCTGACCTTCTCGAGGTATTAAGAGAGGAATTGAAGGAGTCTATGCGTCAAAAGAACTATGACAACTTGAAATTCATGAAAATGATGGCGGATTAGATTCAAAACATTTAGAATACGCAGAACTAGCTACTACAGGAACATAGAATGCAGGGAACCTTGCCCTCCCAACCTATCCCTAACCCAAGATATGTACAAAACCAAGGTGCCTCACCTAAGTTCCAAGCACCACAGGGACATGCACATGCAATATTACAAGCACCTCCTGTACCTGAAATTTCACTAGAGGGGGGTAAATAGTGACTTTATATAATATTGTAATAAAAAAAATTCAATCACAAAAGGTGGCACCAGATTTTTAGGTGGAAACCCAAGATGGGTGAAAACCACCACCTAAGCCAATCTCTTGACTTAGGATTTTCAATCACAAGGTGAAAAATCCACTAACCACACTACTTAAATGAGGGTACTGTACCTCAATTACAAATCCCACCTCCGATCCCTAAACGGAGGTTTCTCCCTTCAAAATGAAGAGACAGGGACCCGACAGGCCAGATACTCAAAGTACAAAAATAAGAATTAAGACAATAGCTATAGAGCACCCCAATACATTAATTACTTTCTTATCTACTAAGAATAAAAAGAACTCCCTGAGGACTTGCAGAACGGAGTGAGCCGGAAGTATGGATTTGCCCTTTGATCAGACTGTTGGCATAGCACAATGGCTAGATGAAGCTTAGAATAGTGAGCAAGTGATTTTTTCTAAGGGAATTGAATCTCAAGAGGTATGTTTTGCCTAAGAGGGGTTGTAGTCTATTTATAGGTAAGTTTGGAACCATCAAGAACACTTGGAAGAGTGCTCCTAGCCGTTGGAGACAAATCCCAAGAGATTGGGATGAAATCCATCACAAATCAGGGTAATGATGAGTCTGACAGTAATATCAGATGTCTAATTTTAGGGTCAGACGTCTGAATATACTTTTGGTCATCTAATACTATAGGCCATCCTAAACAGACCTCATTGGATTGAAAGACGAACGTTTGATATTTTCACATAAGACGTCTGATTAATTTAATGGACGTCTAATAAAGGGTGAATTTATTCCTGTTTTGATCAGATCCAAACAAGGTTCTAGATCTAAAGAATCAAATGTCATTATGGACATCTGAGGGAATCACCAGACGTCTGGAAACCTAAAGAGACTTCACTACAATATCTGACAAAAGATCTTATTTTCGTAATGAGTTGCACGGAAATGCATTGGCAATGGTCCAAAGGTAGACGTCTGAAAATACATTTTTGCCCATTACCTATAGAATGAAGATAGGTGCTTAGTCTAATGGTTAGTCTGAGGACATCCAGGTAAAGCATCAGACGTCTGGATGAGGTTATGGACGCCTGATAGAGGAGTGCTTCGACTGATGTTCATGAAGACAGAAGCTAAGGGTAGAACTATTGGAAGTTAGACGTCTGAGACACTTTTCAGATGTCTTAAAGTTGAAAATCAGACTTCTGACAATTGTTTTGGACGTCTGATAAGAGTCTTAGTATTAGGTTTTTGTTTCTAATTTATCCTAAGTGTAGAGAGCCTAAGTTAGCTATTTATAGGTTATGTTTTGGGGGCTCTTTACAACATTTCTAGACTCAAATAAAATTAAAATTACAACCTTTGAAAGTTTACATGAAAAGCCTATGACCTAATACTTATGCTACTTAGTCTTCACACTTTTAATCTCCCATCTTGAAAAATTTTATAAAACCTATAAATATGTTATTACAGAGAGAAACAATATGCTACGCTTATTTTTTATTTCATTTTCTTCATTTTGTAAAATCATCAAAATATTATATATGAGTAGTTGAACTAACAATCTCTCCCTTTGTGATGATTTTCAAAATATAGCTGTAGGGTCTTACTTTCTCCCCCTGAAAGATGTACTTAGTAGTCTATATCTATTTGAGAAGCTTTTATTTTTATATTATTTCCTAGGTTTTTACCTACGTTCTTCTCCCCCTTTTTGAATATCATCATGAAGGGTACTTAAAGGGAGTTGAAACCCAAACTACAAGAGTGAATCTACAAAGTGGAGGGCATTAATAAAATTGCATGCTTAATAAAAGATGCCAAAGCATTAAAGAAAAATTGACTAGGAATATGGAAGCTAGAAACATTTAAGCACGGACTAGCTATTGTTCCTAAGAAATATATAACTATGGGATCAAGGCCCCTTATTACAAACTTGGAAGAAAGAAAAAAAGAAAGAAAAATAGAAGAACTAAACTACTCTTCTTGATCTTGGTGGCAGCGGTGACGAGCAGGTTCGTGTCCCATCTGCAATTTTGAACATCTGATCTAAGTAAGTCGATGTCGCGGCACATGCTTCCCATGTAGGTGTACATATCACCGATTCGTCACAACAGGAGGGAGATGCCGGAGGAGAGGGAATCTGTGGTTGGATCCCATGCTTCTTCAAAGTTCGAGCGGGGAGCTTCTATTTGAAGGGGCCATTCTTCATGGAAGACCAGAAAGGGTGGAAGGGACTCTTCTTCAATGGGCTCGTCGGCTGGCTCAAGATGCTCCCTAAGTATATGCATCTTGGCAGCTGTGGCCCGGTTGTTGGGCTCAATTTTCTTGTCAACAGCCCGGTCAGTTATGGAAATCCGATGGGTTGAAAAAATTTTGGATAGAATAGACCCAAACGGAAGTGATGCCCCATGGTCCTCATTCATAACGCGAACAATGAGGCGGCAATAATTGAAGGGTTTAGGAGGTCCCACCCAAAAATGCGAGAGAGTAGACGTGGAAGGGGTTTGATGTTTTTGTAAGGTAGGGTGCCAAGATTTTCAACATATTTTCCAGGGAGGACTAATTCTTGATTGATGACTTCTGAGTCGTATTGCCTCAGAATGTCATTGAAGTCATTTCCCTCATTGGGGATGGCTAGAAGGTCAGAAATAGATTCGGATGTGATGTGGATTTCACAACCAAATAAGCGGGTATGGAGTTCAAGTTCATCATTGTTGTAGTCCTCAATGATGTTGGCGTAAAAGAGACGGCAAAGATCAGGGAACATGCTAATAGTTCCAATGCCAGAGTGGAATTGACGGTAAAAATATTGGAAGAGATGGAGAGTTTTGAAGTGTTCTCGAAGGTTTAAATGACCAAAATCATTCCAAACAAGAAAGAGAAGGGCATTTAACTTTGGCATTCGCGAAGCGACAAAATCGCTTCCTAGCGATGTCGCTCAGCAGTTGATCCGCCAAATAGGTGGAGGAGGAGGTGGAAGATCCCTCGGCTTGCTTCCTACGGGGAGGCATATTTGGTGGAATGGGTGGTTAGGTTTTGGAAGAAAAGGTTGGTGTTTTGGGGATAGAATACCTGCAAAAACATCCATACAAAAACATTCAACCAGACAACATTCAACCAATAGACTTCAACTACTCAGATTCAACCAGTAGATATGCAATCATCATTGATAAAAATGTGTGGCAGTATGCCTTGAGGCAATACAACCTGCCATGAAGTTGTGGCAATATACCTTTGGATTCAAGCCACTAAAATGTCAGCTTGAATCTCGTGAGGTAATACCTTTACCAAAAACATAGAACTTTTATGCTCCAAGAGGGTTTGACCGAGGGTTTAGGTTCTAAGGCTAACAATGGCATGAAAGACGCAAGTAGGCTGAGTGGATCAAGAAGGAAAACAAGATGCAGCTAAGGCAAATCATGGGAAAAAACATGGGGATGCCATAAAAGTTGAGAGAGTATACCCACAGGACGGGGGAGGCCTCCAGATGCACGGTCGAGAAGCAGGGAGTACGCGCGTAGGGGAGTAGCAGCTCCGACAGTCGTCAAGGAGGCACAATGATCATCTGGCGGTGAGAGGAAGGTCGCCAACTGCCGTTGTGGGCCGTCGAGTGGGAGGGAGAGCTGTAAGGATTTGAGAGAGGGGAGTGGGACCTTGCAATGGGGATATTATATCCCAAGGTCTTAGAGCAAGTCTCCCCTTGAAGTTGGGAAGATTTGCATTCCAAATCATCTAGAGAACAGACGTGAACTGCAGATTTTTCCCAGATCAGACGTCTGAAGACGTTGTCAGACATCAGGATTGGACTTTTGGGATTTTAACCCTTTTGATGGCGTCGTCTATTTTAACCATCAGGCGATATATCAGACGACTAATTTAAAAATTAGACGTCTGATTTCTGCAGGCATCCTTTCCTAGAAAATGATTTATTCTCCAGGTTGTCATCTGATTTCTGTATCAGACGACATACAAGATGTCTAAATATAAAATTAGATGTCTGATTTCTGTAGACAAACCTTCCTGGATTTTACTCTAAAGTTACAGGGTCGTCTGATTTCATTGTCAGATGCCTACACGACGTCTAACCACAGCATCGGACATCTGACTCATAGTACATGTTCTGACTCATGGATAAATGTCTGTCAACACATCTAGATGACGGCCTAGACGTCTATGAGTGATGACGGACGTCTGAAATAGCTCTTTTATCAGCTCTTTTGAGATATAAAATCATCGTCTATCCCAGATCTTCAGACAATGAATTTTTAGGTATAAGACGTCTGATAATTTAATCAGACTTCTGATATTGCACAGAATGTGCATTTTGATGTTTGAACTGAGAATGAAGGCTTTTAACTTAGTAAAGTCAAGGCTCCATCTATGCTCATGACAAAGGAAGTTCCATTAAGTCACTAAATTCTTCAAATATCACTTAGCTTATATATGCCTAGTTTCCTACGTATATAACTAAAACAATCATAGTTCAAAGGTTTAGTGAAAATATTAGCCAATTGCAATTCAGTACAAATAAATTCAACTTCGATTTCTCCCTTGAGTACAATATCTCTCAAAAAGTGATGTCGAATATCAATATGTTTTGTACGGGAGTGATGTACGGGATTTTTCGAGAGGTTGATAGCACTAGTATTATCACATAATATTTTTATCTTATTAAATATCAAGTTAAAATCCTTCAAAGTATTTTTCATCCAAAGCACTTGGGAACATGCTCGAGCAGTGGCTATGTATTTAGTTTCCGTAGTTGATAGGGCTACACTAGATTATTTTTTTGAGAATCAAGAGACTAGTGATTCGCCCAAGAATTGGCACGTCCCACTAGTACTCTTCCTATCGGTGCGGCTACCTACGTAGTTCGCATCGCTATGTGCAACTAGGTTGAATTATGGACTCCTAGCATAGAATAAGCCATAATCAGATGTGTCAACTAGATATTTAAATATTCGTTTTACAGCATTTAGGTGTGATTGTTTAGGGTTTGATTGAAACCTAGTACATAAGCAGGTACCAAACAAAATGTTAGGTCTACTGGAAGTTAAATATAGTAAAGATCCAATCATGGTACGATAGAGCTTTTGATCTATGGGCGTACCTGATTCGTCCAAGTCTAGGGAAGTTGTGACACGCATAGGAGTGTTCTTCCCTTTACTTTCTGTCATTTCAAATTTTTTCAACATCTCCTTTATCTATTTTGATTGACACATAAAGGTTCCAAATTCGAGTTGAGTGATTTGTAAATCCAAGAAAAACTTGAGTTCACCCATCAAACTCATTTCGAATTCTTCCTGCATAATTTCTAAAAACTTTCTACACATAGATTCATTAGTAGCACCAAATATAATTTCATCTACATATATTTGAACTAATAAAATGTCTTTTCCTTTTCTTTTAATGAATAATGTGGAATCAGCTTCCCCTATAGAGAATTTTGCATTTAACAAGTAGTCTTTGAGCCTTTCATACCAAGCTCTAGGAGCTTGCTTTAGACCATATAGCACATTGTTTAATTTACAGACAAAATGAGGCTTATCATGAGACTCAAAACCAGGAGGTTGTTTTATGAAAACTACCTCCTTAATGAATCCATTAAGAAATGCGCTCTTAACATCCATTTGAAAGAGTTTAAAGCCAAGAAAGACAGCATAAGCAAGAAGCATGCGAATTGATTCGAGTTGAGCTACGGGAGCGTAGGTCTCATCAAAACCAATTCCTTCTTCTTGGTTGTACCCTTGTGCTACCAACCGAGCCTTGTTCCGAATGACCATACCGGATTCATTCAACTTATTCCGGAATACCCATTTGGTACCTTTTACCGTTTGCCCTTCAGGCTTAGGTACTAGATCCCAGACTTCATTCCTTTGGAATTGGTTGAGTTCCTCCTGCATGGCCATCATCCAAGGTTCTTCGGAGCACGCTTCCTCGATACTCTTGGGTTCAACTTGAGATACAAAGGTGGAGAGACCAAAAGAGCAACTAAAACGAGATAGGGTTTTAACACCATCGGAAACACTTCCAATGAATTGGCTTTCGGGATGATCCCTTTGATATATCCAATCTTTTGGAAGATTATGGATATTGGAGTTTAGAATGTTAGACACATCAATAGTAGAATCATCTTCATCATCCATATTGACTCAGTCAATGGAGGAGGAGTGAGGAGATTCATCGAAGGAAACATGGAGGGTTTCCTGCACTATTAATGTGGTCTTGTTAAAGACCCGATATGCCTTACTACGTAAGGAATAACCAATAAAGATGGCTTTTTCACCTTTGGCATCAAATTTATCTAAATTAGAGCGGGTATTCAAAATGAAAATCGACATCCAAAAACTTTAAAATAACTAATTTTGGGTATTTTCCCATAGTATAGTTCAAAACAAGTTTTTCGCAACCTGGATCAAATTAAGGAGCGATTTAACACATAACAAGCCATGTTAACCACCTCAGCCTAAAAGTACTTTGGTAATCCCGAGTCTATGAGCAATGTTCAAGCACATTCTTGAAGAGTACGGTTCTTTGTCTCAACCACCCCATTTTGTTGAGGTGTCCGGGGAAAAGAAAACTCATGAGCAATACCATGCTCTTGAAAAAAATCATCAAACAAGGAATTTTCAAACTCGCCCCCATGATCACTACGAATACGAGTGATTTGGTAGCCTTTTTCAATTTGAACTTTCCTATAAAAGGTAGAAAAGACGGAAAACACTCCTTTTGATCTCAAGAAGGAGACCCATGAAAATCTCGAAAAATCGTCTACAATTATAAGGCAATATTTGCATCCACTAAGGCTCTCATATTTTGTAGGTCCAAATAGATCTAGGTAAAGTAGTTCTAAAGGTCTTGATGTGAATATAACTTCTTTGCTTTTAAAACTAGATTTCATAATTTTATCTAATTTACATGAATCATAGATAGGCTCATTTAAAAATTTTCCTTTAGGAAGACCTCGGATTAGTTCATGTTTAGCTAGCCTTTGAACCAACTTCATATGAACATGTCCTAGCCTTCTATGCAATATACTTAAGTCATAATTTGCTACAAGACATTCATAAGTGCTATTTTTATCAAATTCATAATGTGACTTGGTGTTTCTATAGGTCTTTCTAATTTGAGTTGTCCATCCTTCATTTTGTATATCCAATTTTTGACATTATGATGTCCTTTCATCCATACAAAACAAAGTAAGAGTTGTGTTTTCGGTATCCATTGTAATGTGGATCCGTATTTGTTAGTGGTCTCCTTTAGAGGAGGGTCCTTTTTCGGTTCACTTTGACTTAGTTCATAAAAGCCTAGTCCAAATTTACTTGAGGAAGGTTTTTGATGGGCAATGAGCTTGTCCAAGTTATCTTTCCCCTTTGTAAATTTGGTTAGGTCCTCAAGAAGTTGATTTGATTTTTCTTTGAGGTGATTTATCTCCATTTTCATTATGTCTAGTTTATCTTCTAGTGCCCTAATCTGTACTCTAAGTAAGCTATTTTCATCCTTTTTAAAGGAGTTTGATTTTTCAAGCACATAGATTTTGTCAAGTAATTATTCTCTATCTAGAAATTTTTGTTCACTCATTGCCGTATACAAATCATTTGTTAATGATTCCTTCTCAATCATTAGATTTCTTATTTGCATATTTAAGGCAGTGATTTCTTTTGTAAGAATTAGATTCTTGTCTTCAAGATCATTGATTAATTTCTTATTTTCTAAGTTCTCTTCTTTTAATACTTTGCTTTGGGTTTTTGTTTTCTTAAGATCTATATATAGTGAATCAAAGGCATCTTGTAATTCATCTAAAGAATAGGAGTTTACCCTAGGTTCCTCAGATTCAGACTCAGAAGCATCATTTGTTGCCATTAATCCCAAGCATGTCATTTCTTCATTTGTTTCCTCTTCCTCTTCTTCTTCGGAGGTGGAGTCATCCCAAGTTGCTTGAAACACCTTCTTCTTGAATCCTTTCGGCTTGGAGATCTTCTTGTAGTCAGAAGGCTTCTTGGGTTTCTTCTCATCATCCCTTTTGAGTAAGGGACAATCTTTCCTTATGTGACCTCTCTTTTTGCAATCATAGCAAATTAGAGGTTCTTCCTCTCTTTTCCTTCCCTTGATCTCTTTTCTATTTCTGAGAAACTTTTTAAACTTTTTAGCTAATAAAATGAATTCTTCGTCATCGGTACTTACCTCATCATCCGAAGTAGCTTTGAAGGCTAAAGTCTTCTTCTTTGGCTTCGATGAGATTAATTTCTTCTTTTGCTCCATTTTTGATTCATAAGCCATGAGATTCTCAAGTATATTTTCCATGTCTGGATCCTCTACTTGGTTGTCTTCTTCTATTGTTGTTACCTTTTGCTCCCACTTGGGTCCAAGGGAGCGAAGGAGCTTCCCTTGAAGCTCCCCCTTTATAAATGTCTTTCCTAGTGACTTGAGGCTATTCACAATTAACGTGAATCGGGTGTACATGTCCCCAAGTCTTTCATTCTCCTTCATAGAAAAGGCTTCGAATTCCTGCGATAGCAAGTTTATCTTTGAGGATTTAACTCTAGATGTACCTTCGTGAGTTACCTCTAAGGTTCTCCAGATCTCATGGGCGATTTTGTATTGGCTGATGCGGTTGAATTCCTCCAAGCTGAGTGCGTAGTAGAGTGAGTTCATTTCCTTAGCATTCAGCCCAAGGTGATGAATTTGCTCCACGTGTATCTTGTTTTTGGTTTCTCGAGAATGATGTATGCGGATTTGCATTTCTCCCAAATGGAGAAATCATTGGCTTGAAGCCACATCTTCATTCTCAGCTTCCAGTAAGTAAAGTTTGTCCCTTCGAAGAGTGGTGGTCAGGTGGTGGATTGCCCCTCCAATCTGCCTATGGAAATGACTTTCCCCTCCATGTGATCTTTCCACAGATGTTACTCTTGTAGGTGGAAAACCTGCTCTGATACCAAATGAAATTGCACTAGAGGGGGGGTGAATAGTGAATTTATATAATATTGTAATAAAAAAAAAATCAATCACAAACGATGGCGCGAGATTTTTAGGTGGAAACCCAAGATGGGTGAAAACCACCACCTAAGCCAATCCCTTGACATAGGATTTTCGATCACAAGGTGATCAATCCACTAACCACACTACTTAAACAAGGGTAGTGTACCTCAATTACAAATCCCACCTCCGATCCCTAAACAGAGGTTTCTCCCTTCAAAATGAAGAGACAGGGACCCGACAGGCTAGATACCCAAAGTACAAAAATAAGAATTGTGACAACACCTATAGAGCACCCCAATACTTTAATTACTTTCTTATCTACTAAGCATAAAATGAACTCCTTGAGGATTTGCAGAACGGAGTGAGCCGAGAGTATGGATTTGCCCTTTGATCAGAGTGTTGGCACAGTACAAGGGAAAGATGAAGCTTGGAATAGTAAGTGATTTTTTCTAAGGGAATTGAATCTCAAGAGGTATGTTTTGCCTAATAGGGGTTGTAGTCTATTTATGGGAAACTTTTGAACCTTCAAGAACACTTGGGACAGTTCTCCTAGCCGTTGGAGACAAATCCCACGAGATTGGGACGAAATCCATCACAAATTAGGGTAATAATGAGTCTGACAGCAATATCAGATGTCTTATAAGACATTTGAATATACTTTTGGTCATTTAATACTATAGGCCATCCTGAATAGACTTCATTGGATTGAAAGACGGACGTCTAATATTTTCACATAAGACGTCTAATTAATTTATTGGACGTCTAATAAAGGGTGAATTTGTTCTTGTTTTGTTCAGATCCAGACAGGGTTCTAGATCTAAAGAATTAGATGTCATTATGGACGTCTGAGGGAATCACCATACTTCTGGAAACCTAAAGAGACTTTGCTATGATATCTGACAAAAGATCTTATGTTTGTAATGAGATACGCACAAAAATGCATGGGCAACAGTCCAAAGGTAGACATCTGGAAGCATGTCCAGATGTCTGAAAGTACATTTTTGCCTTTTACCTGTAGAACGAAGATAGGTGCTTAGTTTAACGGTTATTCTGAGCACGTCCAGGTAAAGCATCAGATGTCTGGATGAGGTTATGGATGTCTGATAGAGGAGTGCTTCGACTGATGTTCATGAAGATAGAAGCTGAAGGCAAAACTATTGGAAGTTAGACATCTGAGACACTTGTCAGATGTCTTAAAGTTGAAAATCAGATGTCTGACAATTGTTTTGGATGTCTGATAAGAGTCTAAGTGTTAGGTTTTTGTTTCTAATTTATCCTAAGTGTAGAGAACCTAAGTTAGCTATTTATAGGTTATGTTTTGGGGGCTCTTTACAACATTTCTAGACTCAAATAAAATGAAAATTACAGCCTTTGAAGGTTTACATGAAAAGCCTATGACCTAATACTTATGCTACTTAGTCTTCACACTTTTAATCTCCCATCTTGAAAAACTTTATAAAACCTGCAAATATGTTATTACAGAGAGAAACAATATACTACGCTTTTTTTTATTTCATTTTCTTCATTTTGTAAAATCATCAAAATATTATATATGAGTAGTTGAACTAACAGTCCCTCCTGGCTATATTGCAGGTCAGCCAGCCTTATCATCAAATCCCGTCCATTCTGCCCCTTTCGCTCCTCCCCTACCTCATAGATAGTATGCCGATGCAAATGTTGTCACACTAAGGAGTGGAAAAGCTACAAAAGCCCACCATGTAAGTAGGCGAGTCATGATACTTCTCAGGCTGGCCCCTCTTCCTATTCTATCCCTTCAAAGGAGCAGCCTAAGGAAAAGGAACCAATCACTGAGATCACCGACATCCCTTTACCCTTCCCCGGAGCCTTAACTCGTGAACCTAAAGGAAAGATAAAGGGAATCAAAAGCAATGAGGAATTAAAGGAAATCATCAAAGATGTTCACATTAAGGTTCCTATCCTTGATGCCATTAATCACATCCCCATTGTCGCTAAATTCTTTAAGGAATATTGTGCACCCAAGCGACAGCCGAGGAAAAGCAATAAGGTGGTATTGTCTAAGGAAACTAGTGCAGTCATTTTGTCTAACCTGCCACCTAAGAAGAAAGACCCGGAAGCTCCACTCATTTCCTGTCAGCTACATGATGCTCCTTTTGACCAGGCCTTGCTTGATTTGGGTTCATCCATTAATTTAGCCCCCACTACTATTTTTGACCACTTCCAATTTAGGGAGCTAAAACCCACTTTAGTCAGTATCCAGTTGGCTGACAGATCAGTAAAAGTGCCCTGAGGTGTGGTAGAGAATGTCATTATGAAAATCCATGAGCTCTACTTCCCAGCAGATTTCTTCATCTTGGATATGGACACTCCTCCTAGTCTTCGTGATGCACCTATTATTTTAGGCCAACCGTTTTTAGCAACAGCCCAAGCTAACATTAACTGTGCATCCAGGTGTATGGAGATCTCCCTGGGGAATAAAAACTTAAATTGGATATTTTCAGGGCAAACAAGAACCCACATTGCAACTTTATCGAGGAGGACTCAAATGGTGATGAACCTGAACACTGTGGGAACATAGAATTTCTTGGTGAAGTAAGTCTACACACAGCTTCTATTGGGCTCATTGATTTGAACTATAGTGATTTTGACACTGTGGTGGACATTGATCGGTCGAGGACAATTGATGAGGCATGATTCTGATATATTTGGAGTGGAATTGCCTAAAATCCTCATGGCAAGCTTAGATGATAAATACATTGATTTACATGAGATTCCATACATACATGAGGGTGATTTTGAATTGTTAAAGAATCCAATTGAAGTTGGGAAAGAATCTACAAAAAACTCCATTTTTTATTGTAAGGAAAATTTGAAAAATCTTGAGGCATTTTTGGATTTAGAGTTAGACAAATCTATCACATCTTCTTTCACATCTTCGCTCTTGGATATCAAGGATTTCACAAAAGCCACAGAGCACAAAATGAAAGAATTTGAGGCTTTATTGAATCTAGATTCTAATTCTTCACACCTTGGGGAAAATGAATTGCTGTCCATTACATTTGAAGATTCACACACGACTAGAATTTGGGCAACCTATACGAGAATTCCGATCAACCCAAAGAGAAGAATGATTTCAGCGAGTATAGAGCTGCTGGGATAGAGCACCGCATCTTATTCAACACACATACTCTACAACCACCAGCACCCAGATCCACTCATGAAATGGTTCGTTATACCATTTCAGATTACACCATTCGGGTCCCTCCTTTCATTTTCCACCAATTTCAGGACCCATATGATTTGTCTCCCACTCTCGACTCCTTATCCATCTCATCTACATTACTTATACACCACCCTTCAAGGCTGCTACTTTCTCCCTATCACTCTGGCACCTAGATTTATTCCTCTTGTAGCACCTAGCTACAACCAATTCCAAGTCTTGATATTTTATTCTACTGGCCTTGTGGGCTTAGTATTCACAGGCAGCTACTCCACATTTTTGGCCCGTAGATGACAATGGAACTCCAAGTGCTTACCATCTTAACTCTGTCTCTTACAATTATTGATCCATCTGAGGGAGTTTTGCCCAGCTAGTGGCGTTAAGCTCAGCATAGCATTTAGGCACAGCAATTACACATAGCATTTAGACTCAACACTTATACATATATACATAGCATATTTCATTCTAACATATTATGCACATTGTGATTACCATAGTAGTGTTGGCATGCGCTAAACGACAAATCATGAGTAGCTCTAGGTGATTTCTACCCACTTACACCTTGTCTTATTTCTTTTTCTCTTATTCATGCATGAGGACATGTAAGAACTTAGGCATGGTGGGGGGTAAAACATATAAACTGAAAAATTTTCTGCCAATACCTTAGGAAATAGATCTTTTTATCTTAAACTTAGAATCCAGTACACTTTCACACTTGCACGTAAAATTTGCAATGGATCCACTGTGAAGATCGATAGACATCATTAGTTTGTGGAGAAGCAACATTGCTTCTTCTCCTAAACCTTTAGATAGTAATCAGGGAGTCAGGCAAACCATCTTCTAATAAATCCATCAAATAATTGTGAGATAAGAGTATAAAGTCTACTGGTGCTCTAAGTCTAGTATAAGGAATCTTAAGTTCTGGATAATTGGATAATGATACTCGGAGTTAGTTACAATTTTCACTCTCGGTTCTTGCGTATAAATTTTTTGTGAGAATCCTTGTGAGAGCCACCAAATAAGGCAAATACATAAAGAGTGGGTTCGGATAAAACTAAGACTAATGTGGATGGTCATGACTGTCCTTTACGGAATCCTCGGCTAGAGGAGGATACTAATGTCAAGGTCAAAAATATGTTATCCTATCCATTCCTTTCCCGGTGCCAGGAATAGTCACTTCCACCAAATAAGCCACCAGATATTCTCTTGAACATCCCCAATTTCAAATAATGCCTCATGAAAAAAAGTACGTATGCTATGTTACGTTATGTTAGTAGATATGGATATAAAAGAAAGAAAAAAAAAGAAGAAGAAAAAGTATATAGAAAAAAAAAGAAAAAAAAGAAGAAAAAAATGCCATGTTGAGAATTGTGAGTTATGTTTAAGTTTAGTCAATTGAGGCAACAACACCTACCACCTTCAAGAACCCCAAATATAGCCTTGACCTACTTTTCCTGTATTTATGACCGCTTGAATACGAGTTGATGAATTCTAACTTTGTTATAGGGTTATTAGAATCTAATTGAAGTGTAATGCCATGAGAGACCACAAAACATATTTACAAATCTGGTGAGATGTGAGCTCAAGAAGAAAAGGAAAAGAAAAAGAAAAGCAAAGAAAAGAAGTGCAAAGGACTTAAGAAAGCACGGTTTTCCAGCCTCTCTCCAAGTTGATTTATTTAATAACCTAGAAATTTAGATTTTGAAATACTAGTCTCTATGTAGCACCAGAGGAGAGTGAGCTACCAAATACAAATCCATTTAACTCAGACATCTTTCACCTAAGCCAAGAAGCCAGGGTTAAAACTAGAGGTTATTCTATGTCCCTGAGAGAAGAGGTTGCCTATCCCAACAGAATTTTACTAAGGGTCAACCACAAGCTTTAGATGTATATCGAATTTTTGCTTAGATTTGTTGCATAGGCAACAATACTATACTTTCACGATTATCTGGATTCTCAATTTATGGATGAAGATGGAAAGAAATAAATCTCTAATCAAACTCTTGGTAGAATGCATTTAGTCTTGCACTTTCTAGGGACTAGCAAGATTTAGGCATGGGGGTAAGATTGCACGACAATCATAGGTCCTAATATACGTGAATTAAGTTAGACCCTAGCATAACTTAGGCACACTCTGCATCATAGTTGATTTATTAGTTTTGTAAATAATAATGTCACATGTTCTAATTGAGAGGTATTAACAATTGCAAGTAATTCGAGGCTGCGGATGACTGATCCAATCATATAGATCTATTCAAAACGATGACGGGAGTCCAACACCTTCGAGATCGCATCGATCAAACTCTCGTAGCATCTTATGGAGTCCACAAAAGAGTAAGGGTCAAGAGCCAAATAGGTGAAATCCAGACCTTAGATGTCAAATCCAACCGCACAGATGGATCCAGATCAACAATAGCGGTCCAATGGTGCAAAAATCCTTTCAATCGGAGACCTACAACACCGTCTACAAAGAAAAGAAGATGGATGGCCATGATGGCGCCACATGTCACCATCACAACCACCCAACGATGCTGCCCCAACCTCTGAAGGCACTTCCCCGTGCACTGTGGACCATTGGATCATCATCCAATGGCCACAACGAGCCCACGTTGACCGCACCAGCACGCCTTATCAAGGAAGGAAGATCCTCAACCATTGGATCTCCATCCAACAGCTAAGAATAGCTACGCATGAAGAGAAAAGTGCGGCAATCCATGCTCCCAGTGCGTTCGTTAGCACACTTAAACGCAAGCCAAAGGTGAGCGATTGAAACACACGAAGCAGGAATTTTAGGCGGTAGAGAGCATGGAAGAAATTCAAGCATCGAATCTGCATCGAATGGTGATGGTGCGACCACGTGGCATACAAAGGAGCATCAGATGGCCACTCGCATGATGACGCGCAACCGAATGCACACACATGCACGTTTGAAATCCAAAGGCTGTGGCTGTAAGGTGCTTAAGCCGTCCGATAGTGAGATCAGACGGCTGAGGATCAAAGCAAGTGCACGTGCGCGATTTAAGCGTGTGCAGTTGGAGAAGTGCTTGCGGAGATCAGACGGCTGAGGATCAAAGCAAGCGCACATGCGTGATTTAAGCGCGTGTAGTTGGAGAAGCGCTGGCAGTGTGGGAGAGCACAAATCAAAGCCTTCAGATGGAAATCCGAGGGTGAGGAGAGTGCCATGTGTCAGCTACAGAAATGATCCATGCATGGAGAATGATTTAGAAGGACTTTTGATGTGCGATCTGATCCGTTAATCTCCCGATTGATGGATCTTATCAATCTGAGGTTGTTGCATGAGTTGGAGGGCTTAAATGCCCACTTTGCCCCTCCATAAAGCTATAAAAAGAGCCTTAGGGCCCCCAATTGAAGAACAACTCTCTCCAAACCCTATCAAACTCTCCAGATCTTCTTCTTTGGCTCTCTCCCTCTGAAGCACCCACCAAGCCACCTTGGTGCACCACTGATGCTCTCTCCAAGGTCACAAAGTCCACAATGTCACTTGGAGAGGTTAGGGAGAGCAGCAGCGGTGCACCAACGTTGGCCTTGATGGACATCTTAGAGGAAGAGGGAGCAGGAGAAGCTTGGAGATGTCTGGAGCAAGAGATGGAGGGAGAGATGCCTTCAAATGGTAGCTCTGGGGTCCCTTTTATAGTTAGAATGAGGGGCAAAGTAGGTATTTTGGACCCGCAATTCGTGCAACAACTTGGATTAATCAGAACCATCGATTGGGAGATCAACGGACCAAATCGTGCCTCAAAAGGATCCCCTTCGCGCCTTCATTCTACTTGTTGCTCGCGATAGTGCCAAATTGTAGCCACTAAGCTGCTTGACCTACCGCCTCTACGCTCAACGTGTGGGCAAGCGTATTTAACCTCAGCAGTCCGGTCATGAAGATCGATAGCCTAAAATGTGCATGCTACCGCCTTTGATCGCCACGTGCAACGACACGTTCACATGCACGTTCATCTGCGTGCTCGCCCACCGCCTGATCTGATGCATCATCGCACGCCACGAGTGCATCCTCGCACCCTTTGATTGAGATCGTACGATACTGCCTGCTTTGATTTTTGCTCCTTGCGCCTTGAATGCGCACCTCATGCTCTCGTGTGAAGTCAGTGACCAATGCACTACGTGCATGTTTGTGTCTCGCTTTTGACTTCACGTGCAACCGCCCTTAGTCGTTGGATGACGATCCAACGACTGAGGTGATCTTCCTCTTTGATGAAGGGCACGGGGACCGATCAACATAGCACGTTTGTGGCCGTTGGATGATGATCCAATGCCCCACAAAGTGCCTCAGAGGATGTATGGTTGGGTGAGGGCAGTTGGGATGGAGCCACGTGGTGATATCTTGGCTATTCATTTTCTCGATTTTGTAGATGGTACCACAAGGCTTCGATTAAGGTAATTCTCGCGTTGTTGGATTGCGACCATTGATCTTGATCCATCCGTGTAGTCGGATTTGGCATCCAAGGTTTACCACCTTATTTCTTGGCCCTTGCTCTTTTGTAGACTTCACAGGATACTACAGAAGTCGTTAGACTCCAGTCATTTTCTTGAGCAGATCCGTATGGTCGGATTTATCATCCACAGCCCCGAATTACCTACAATTATTATTTCCTCTTAATTAGAACATATATTAGCATTATTATTTACAAAGCTAACAAATCAACTATGATGCAAAATATGCTGCTCGTGCATGAATTATTCTTAAGTTAAGCTAAGATCTAACTTAATTTAGGTAGATTAGGTCCTATGATTGCTGTGCAATCATACCCCCATGCCTAAATATTGTTAGTCCCTAGTAAATGCAAGGCTAAATGCATTTCATCGAGAGTTTGATAAGAGATCTATTTCTTTTGTTTTCATCCAAAAATTTAGAAATCGAGATAATTGTGAAAGTGTAGTGTCGTAGCCTATGCAACGGATCCAAGTGAAAATTCAACTTACATCTAAAGCTCGTACTTGACCCTTAGTAAAAATCTATCAAGATAGGAAAACTTCTTCCCTCAGGGGTATAAAATAATCTCTAACTTCAACCCTGATTTTGGCTTAGGTAGAAGATGTCTGAGTCAAATGGGTTTCTATTTGGTGCCTCACACTCCTCTGGTGCTACCATCATGAGTCCTAACTAGCCACAATTAATCAAGTTTGAATGGTAAATGATCCTACCTAATCATCTAAGGGTCACAATTCTGTAACATTCTGATTTGAGAAGAACACAGGGAAACAGGATTAATTTTGCAGTTTTAAGATCACATCACAAATTTAGAATAACCACGAGGTCACTCATGGGAGAATTAATGGTCAACTGAGCACAAAATTCTAAAAAGTGGGTCCATACTGACTGAAATAAGGTTTCACGTATTTCAAGGACAAAAACAAATTGAAAACCCTAATTATCAAACCCACTTACATTGAAGAGGTTCTGGTAAGGATAAAATTAATATAAACCTCCTAAAATTCATAGAAAAATATTCTAAGAGGTTTAGTATCCTTAGTTTGACCATTTAAACCTATTTTGACCTAAAATAGTTTCAAACGGAAATTTTCCCTAATTTGGTCTTCTACGCAAATTACCCAACCAAACATGGTCAAAACTCAAATCCAAGTTCACAATTAGAGTCTTTGGGTCAAGATTAAGTTAACACCAAAATTTAGGCCCAATCAAAATCCATCTTGACCTAGTTTGTTGTTTGGCCCTTGAAAACTCTATTTCTTACATTTAGCCCCCCAGGTTTCAAGTTTCTTACAAATGGCCCCCTAACTTTTCCTTCTTCCTTGCATTTATGTCCTTGCAACCATTGTTGGTGTTAAAGCACCAGCAGTGAGATTTGAGGGAGGACTTCTCCCTCAAATTAGATCCAAATCTCTTCAAAATTGAAGGGATTAATCTAAAGATGATTCCCGACCATTTGAACTGAATAAAGGATCCTAAATCAATCCCTGGAGATCAGGAGAGCTCAAGTTTTCAAGAGAACTTTTTCCGCTAAAATCGTGGACAAATCAAGCTCTTTCCTTGCTTTAAAGCTCGATTTTGAGCTCTAAGAAGAGCCCTCGAGTCCCCAACATCTTCCTCAACCAAGAATAGGTCAGGAACAACCCTCCTCTTCCTCCTCTGGCCACCATCTTCTTGAGCTCCAGTGACCTCCTCTGTCCTCCTTCTCCTACCATCCAACCATCAAATTGGATGGTCCTCTGCCTTCGTCTCTCTCTTCCGCCTCTCGCTGATCAAAGCAGAGGTTCCTCCTACCCTCGTCGTCACCGCTCTCCCTTCACTTCATATTCTTCACGTACGGTCGATCAACGCTGAACGCATCTCACCCCCCCTTTTCTTGCTAAGTCCCCTGTTCTCCTTCTCTCCCTTTCTAGACTTTCTTTTTGCCCTTCAATTCCACTTTCGAACACCGTTCTACCATCTCCCCCTCTGTCTTCTTCACGACCGGCGGCTCCGGCAAGCTTTGCTCGGTCTCCACCAACCACCATACACATAACTGCCACCACTAAAACTGCTGCCATCACCTTACAAGTTAAAGCCCTAACTTAATTAGGGCTATTACCCTTTGATTTTGCTAGCCAACCACCGCTCATCTCCACCACCTTCTCCAACTTCGGCCGACCACGCCACACCTCCAACCACCAATCCACGACCACCGTTGCACTTGCCTTCACACGGCGAAGCTTTTGAGCATATTTGACAGGGCTGCAAAACCATATTTTGATTCGCAGGTTTACCATCAGAGCGTCGTGCTTCCTTCATCTTCTCTATCATCGATCGCCCATCTCTGACCTTCATTCAACCTATTATGACTCATAATCATGCAGCTTCAGGCTTCGAACCCTTCCAGGTTCACAATCGAAGAAATAGGCCATGACTACTAACTCATTAGAGCACCATCTTCAGCTGCAAGTCGCGAAAAATTCATGGGAAGGAGGCACCTCTTAGTCCCACATCGTGGGCGGCTGAAAAGAATTTTGATACATAAGGTTTTGCTGCCCTTAACCAGTTTCTTTGAGAGCACCGCGGTGAGGTCCCACTTGTATGCTCTAATGCACGTGCCCTCACCTGCTGATGATAACATCATCATCTACCATAACTAGCTTTAATTAGTCAAAATCAATTGACAACTACTCCTACATAATTGCCGAAGAGTCATAATTCATTGCATATCTTTTCTGAGAGAAATACATTAAATCAAGGGTAAATTTACAGTTTTAACATCATATCTTAAATGCAGAGTAACCACAAGGAATTCCAGGGGTTAATCAAAGGTTAAATGGTCATTAATGAATAATAAGAGGGTCTATACAGATAGAAACCTGTTTTCGGGTATTTCAAGAATTAATGGACATCTGAAACCCTAATTTCAGACCTGCTTAATTAACAGAGGTTTTGGTCAAGATAAAATTCACCTAAACCTTCTAAAAATTATATAAAAATATTTCATAAGATTTGATATCCTTGATTTGGCCATTAGAAGTCATTTTGACCTAAAATAGAGTCTCAGACAGACAGTTGCCCTAATTTGGGTTTCTGCATAAATTATCCAGCCAACTTGGTCAAAACCAAAATCCAACCTCAACATCAGATTCCTTGGATCCAAATTAGGTTTGTACAAAACTTTGGACCCAATCAGAGATCTTATTGACCTAGTTTGCATTTTAGTCTAGTTTGAATCTTTTTCTCTCAAATAAACCCCTAGCTTTTGAAATCCTTGGAAGTAGCCCCCTAAATTTGTCATCTTCTTCACGTTTAGGTCCCTACCACCATTTCCATGTGAGCACACTTATAGCTGACCTTCAATCAAGGAGTTCTCCCTGATTTCATGCTCAATCTCTTCCAAAATAGGAAGGAGAACTGAAGAGATCCTCTTCAATCTGAGTCACATCTTGGGCTCTGATTTGTACCCAAATGTTCATGCAAACCCTTTGAAATCAAGGGTTTCCTATTCTTGCAAAAGGTCCAAGCTTCCAAGATTGGAATGCCTCTTTAAACTCTTATCTAGCTCATCAACATTTTGGCACCGTTGCCGGGGAGTAATGCGCAATTCACTACTATTCTTGTTTCACTTGATTCTATTTGAGCACTAACTTGCCCTATTTGCTTCCTTGTGATTTTGTGAGGTACATTAGGAGGCGATCTTCCGCACAAATCAGCCACTCCCAGGGCGAGTAATCTCTTTTCTTCCCTAATAAATCTCTTAATCTTGGGAAGATAAAAAGGAAACAAACCAATTAGGAACCATCTACGTTATTTTCATAGTAATCATCAATTAAAAGGCAAGTTCCTGATTTGCAAACAAAAAATTCATATCTAATTGAAGTCAAGATGATTTTGATTAGAGATCCCCACCCTATTTCCTATACCTATTAGGGATTACGCTTAATTTCTAATTGCCTTGGACCATGCACTTCTTGTTTAAAGTCCATGGTGAACATATTTAAAATCAAATTGGACTTGACATAGATCCAATTAGGGTTTCGACATTAGGGCTTGAAGTGCTAGTTCACACTTGCTTGAATTAAAGAAAATTGACCCTCCCGCATTTGTGTGCTACCCAAACCCGTGCTTGAAAAGATCTAACTAGAAGAACCCTAAAATCAAACTCTAAATTCACTTGAACCCTAAAATTGTGGACCTAATAACCTGAGAGTCAATTCACGGTGATTTCTGGGTCTTGACCTAGATTTCATTCTTCATCTTTTAGGACAGGTCAAGTGAAGTTGGTCTACTTTGTGGGCCAATCAGCCTCCAAATTAGGTCACAAATCAAATCAAATGAAATCCAAGGCACAAATTAGACTAAAATTGGTAGACTTAAGATCTCAATTCATACATTCCAGTCTACTTGGAACCGCAGTGACAAGGAAGGTCGGGTGGGGGAAACCTTGTAACCTGGGGGGACGCTCTACCGTGTAGGGGTCTTTGCGGGGCTCTCCCTTCCTGACTACTGTTGAACGCAACGAATTGCTACGCTAACGTGTTCGATTTTAGAAAACCTGTCGTTGTAGCTTGAAAGCGAAGAATTCGTGTTCAACAAAAAAAATTTATACCGAAAAGAATTCCGGGTCGAACACAGGGAGGTTACGTTGATCTATATTCGCAATTATATTTTTTTTTAGGATTTTTGATAAGCAAGGCGATATAATTACAATGGAGCTATCAAACTAAAAGAAAGAGAGAGAGAGAGAAAAAGAGAGAGAAAGAGAGAGAAAGAGAACATGCATTCAATATTTCAACTATTTATACAATCAAACTAAGTAAAAGTTACACTAGAAAGCGGGAAATCAATTACACTATAAAGTAGGAAAATTCTACACTAGAAAAGCTGTAAATAAGAATGGGAGAGAGAAGTTATCCTCCTCGACGATTGCTTGGAGGACGAGCCGGATGAGACGATGCCTGGACGAAGGAGAACGGAGCTGGACGAGGGAGGACAAAGCAGAAGATCAGGAACGGAGCAACATGCCGTCATCGTCGCGGGATCCACTTCCGAAGGGGGATGAAAATTTAGACTTTATCTCGCGAGGAGCATCCCGGGTGTGGGACAAGCTTCTCTTGAGCTTTGGAGAGGTAGAGAAGGAAGGGATGAGAATTTCATATGGAAGGAGTCTCCTTTTATAGTTGCAAGGAGTGGGGGCAAAATGGTCATTACAACTTTAAAATAATAAATGAGGGGTCTTAGTGACGGATAAATCTGTCACTAAAGCCCCCAACATGGGCGTAGCTTCCGCACCCACGCGCGGCTCCTCAACTGCCTGCTTCCTCAATGCCAACACATGTTCATTAGATCTCAGCCTTCCGATCGCGAGATCGGACGGCTTAAGAGTCATCTCCACCCGCTGCTACGCCCGCCTGGCGCGTGCGATCGCGCGTTCAATCGCGCGTGATCTCGATTGAGCGCAGCCGGCCATCCGATCGTGATCCAACGCCCGCCCGCACTCACTCGTCCGCACCTTCCTCCCCTTCACTGCGGTTCGAACCTGTGCCCGCAACTCGCGTAAGCACGCTAGACCGCTGCGCTACGAGGCACGGATGGTCGAGCGAGCGCTTTTAGGCGCGGCTGATCACAGCCGTTGCATCGAGATCCAACGGCGGAGAGGGAGCAGGTGCGGGGCCTTCAGAGAATGTGTGCGGCCATATGGGTGACCGGGATGGCGCCACATGGCGCCATCTTGGCCTTCCGTCTTCTGGAAGTTGTAGATGGTGCCACAGATGTCAGATTGACTTGATTTTTGCGTCGTTGGGCTGTGATTGTCAATCTGAATTCATCCGTGCGGTTAGATTTGTTATCTAAAGTGTGAATTTACACCATCCTGGCCCTTGATCTTCTAGGGTTCCCCGATCACTATCTGATGCTACAGATGCTTGATTAGGGCAATCTTGGAGTCGTTGAACTCCAATCGTCGCCCTGATCACATCCATATGGTTGGATCTTTGATCTGAGGCCCTGATAAAATGTTTACCCTATCCAAGCACATAAAAGGAGACAATTAACCTCCATTTTATTCAAACTATTCTAAATGCAAGATGATGCATGTTATGCAATATTTATATCATGAAATGCAATCGTATGCTTAAGAACATGCATAAATAGACATCTTAAGTAGTGTAAATGTGTTTACATCATACCCCCATGCCTATCTTTTGCTAGTCCCTAGAAAAAAGTATATGCTATTTATAAAAGAATTAGGTTGGATTATTTGGACCTGAGTTAATTTCAATCATTAAGAAATTGTTTACTTAGGGACTGAACTTTCAAAGACACAACAGTGCCTGGGTATCAGCCAAAATGCAGACCGCCTCAAGCCCTCGCCTTATTAAAAGAAAAATTTCTTTCCCTTTTTCTTTTTTTTTCTAATTTTTTTTTGAATTTTCAAATTTTAGGGTTTAAGAATGGCTTTCTACGGCCATTCAACTCACCCAAGATTTGATGAGAACCCTAAGCTTTAAGCATCTTATTGTGATTGTCATAGACTCGTTGACCGGTAGTTAGAACGGACTTCAGATTTCTACGCCTCTAGGTGACATAACAAGAATTCTGCCTAAAGGTGTATCTTTACAACCAGTAACTTTCTCCCTACTTTTATTTTTTTACGGGGTCAACACAAGGGTGAATCCCGTGTATATCTCCCCGGTTTATTCTACTTCTCCACTTCTTCCTAAGTGTTTTGGGAATTTTTAGTGCATTTACTGAGCTGGGTTCTGGACAACCGGTCGATGAGCTATTACCACGGACAACTTGCCAGCCATACTCATGCGGCGAAGTGTGGCTTATTTCTTTTTGTTCTTTTCTCCTCTTCTTTTTGATTTTTTTTTTTTAGGTAGGTGGCTTCCTTGGTTTAAGATTTACCTAAGGGTAGGAAAAAGAGAAAGGTCCAGTGACTGGGCTCTGGACAACCTACCTATGGGCTGTTACCCATGATAACTTGCCAGCCATATCACCTAAGAAGGTTCATTAGCTACCCAATTTCCGTTAGAATCGTCGAACAATGAGTCAGTGCAAAGAAAGTGTGTAGATGCTTAAAACTCAGAAATTCCCTCAAATCAGAGGGTGGGTTGATAAGTGGTGTACTTATCACCCAAACTTATTTATTCCAATTATAATAGAATTAAGATGGCGAGGACGCAAAGACAAATCCACATTTTAGTGGATACACAGGCTAATTAAGTCCAAAGACCTGAAGGGTCTTTGTGTTCAGATCGTAATGTAAAATTTCTTAGGATTGAAAAGTCCTAATGTCGAACTAATCCTTCCTAATTATATATATATATATAAGAAGAGAAAAACAATTTATATGGATTTCACAAAGCTGACCAAATAATTCAAAAATGAATCCACCCCCCATGCCTAGCTGATGCAATGTCCTCATTGAAAAAGCGACATGAAAGAAAAGGTAGAATATGAAAGATGTCACCTGGATATGAAGCTCGTATCAGCCTTGTGTCATATGTGCAACTACTGAGTTTAATGCCGTCAGCTAGGAGAAGTCGAGCCAAAGAAGTCACAAAATGGCTAGAGTAACAGAGTCTAAGACGGGTTCTGGAAGATTACGATCAACAACAGGCTTCAGACGTTGACCATTGACTTTAAAGGTGTTACCCATCTTTAGGTCAGAAATCTGAATGGCACCATTTGGAAAAATCTGATCAATTATGAATGGGCCATTCCATTTAGATCTAAGTTTGCCAGGAAAGAGCTTAAGTTTAGAATCAAATAACCAGACCTTCTAGTTTGGCTCAAAGCTCTTGCGGGAAATCAATTGATCATGTAGAGCTTTGGTCCGAGCCTTGTAGATCTTGGCATTCTCATAAGCATCATTTCTAAGCTCCTCCAACTCAGATAGTTGGAATTTCCTGGTCTTCCCAGCTAGATTCAGATCTAAATTGCATTGTTTGATTGCCCAGAATGCCTTGTGTTCAATCTCTACGGGTAGATGGCACGCCTTTCCATACACCAAACGAAATGGAGACATGCTGATGGGCATTTTATATGTCGTACGGTAGGCCCAAAGAGCATCCTCAAGCTTTTGAGTCTAATCCTTGCGATCAGGCCTAACCGTTTTTTGCAGAATGTTCTTGATCTCTCGATTGGAGATCTCGGCTTGTCCATTCATCTGGGGATGGTAAGGTGTGGAAATTCGATGATTAACCCTATATTTGGCCAATAAATTCTGGAATTGGGTATTAGTAAAATGAGTGCCACCATCACTGATGATAGCCCTCGAAATCCCGAACCTACTGAAGATATTTTTCTTGACAAAATTGATGACCACCTTGTGGTCATTGGTTCGGGTGGGAATCGCCTCAATCCATTTGGACACATAATCAATAGCAACAAGAATGTACTGATGTCCAAATGAAGGGATAAAGGATCCCATGAAATCGATGCCCCAAACATCAAAAATTTCGACAGGAAGAATAGGGTTTAGGGGCATCATGTCTCTCTTAGTTATGCTCCCGAGTGCCTGACATCGAGAACATGACCTTGAGAAGTCCTGAGCATCCTTGAATAAAGACGACCAATAGAAGCCAGATTGCAAGATTTTTGTAGCCGTCTTTTTCCCGGCGAAATGTCCACCACACCCAGATTCATGGAAGAACTCGAGTATACTATTGAATTCATTCTCCGGTATGCATCAGCAAATAATCTAATCAGAGCCGATGCGATACAGTTCAGGGTCCTCCCAGAAGTAGTATTTGGCCTCAGATTTGAGTCTATCCCGTTGTTGCTTGCTCCAATACTGGGGGATTTGACCAACGGACAAATAGTTAACAATGTCAGCAAACCATGGGGTGTGGACACCTAAAACTGTAAGAATGGTTTCGTCTGGAAAAGTGTCAGCAATCGGAATGTCCAGACAAGAAGAATCACCTAGGAGTCTCGACAAATGATCCGCCACCACATTTTGTACCCCAGTTTTATCCTTGATTTCAAGATCAAATTCTTGAAGAAGAAGAATCCAACGAATAAGCCGAGGTTTAGCATCCTTTTTAGCCAAGAGATGTCTCAAGGCCGAGTGGTCGGTATAAACGATAACATGAGACCCTAAGAGATAAGCCCTGAATTTTTCCAAAGCAAATACTACAGCTAGTAATTCCTTTTCAGTAATAGTGTAATTCCTCTGGGCTTCATCCAGAGTTTTACTAGTGTAGTAAATGATAGAGGGCTTTTGATCAATTTTCTAGCCCAGGACAGCCCCGACCGCGTAATCAGAAGCATTGGTCATGATCTCAAAAGGGGCTGTCCAAATTGGTGGTTGCAAAATTTGAACACAAGTGACTGCCATTTTTAGGAAATCAAATGCCTTTCGGCATGATTCGTCAAAAACAAACGGCGTTTCTTTGGCAAGAAGATTGCTCAAAGGACGAGCAACCTTCGAGAAATCCTTTATGAATCTTCGATAAAATCCCACATGGCCAAGAAATGATCTGATCTGTTTAACAGATGTGGGAGGAGGAAGTTTAGCGATAGCATCAACCTTAGCTTTGTCTACTTCAATTCCCCGTTCAAAGATTACATGACCCAAAACGATGCCCTCTTAGGTCATGAAATGACTCTTTTCCTAGCTAAGGACCAGTCGTGTCTTGATACATCGCTTAAGAATCATTTCCAAATTAGCCAAACAAGAGTCAAATGATTCTCCAAAAACAGAGAAATCATCCATGAAGACTTCCATAAACTCTCCCACCATGTTGAAAAATATGGCTAGCATACACCTCGCAGGTGCATTGCATAACTCGAAAGGCATCCTACGAAAAGCAAAGGTTCCGTAGGGATAGGTGAAAGTAGTTTTTTCCTAATCCTCGGGATGGATAGGATCTTGGTTGTATCCCGAGTAGCCATCAAGAAAACAGAAGTACTTCTGCCCGACTAATTTTTCCAAGATTTGATCAATGAAGGGCAGGGAAAATGATCATTTTAGTGGCTGTGTTCAGCTTCCTGTAATCAATACAAACTCTCCAAGAGGAAGCTGAACGAGTTGTGACAAATTATCCTCTCTCATTAGTCACAACAGTAATCCCGTCTTTTTTTGGAACAATCTGAACGGGACTTACCTAGGGACTATCAGAGATTGGATAAATAATTCCTGCATCGAGCCACTTGATGATTTCCGTTTTGACCACTTCTCGCATATTTGGATTCAATCTCCTCTACATCTGGCGAGAAGGGCGGGATCCACCTTCCAAAAATATTCCATGATTACAGTAAGATGGCTCGATCCCCTTGAGGTTATGAATGGTCCAATCAATTGCCTCCATATGTTCCTTTAGGACCTTAATCAATTTAATCTCTTGCTCTTTTGTCAATTTAGCACTAATAATCACAGGGAGCGTATTCTGAGGTCCTAGAAATTGATATTTTAAATTCTCGGGCAATGGTTTCAATTCAAGCTGGGGTGGGGTGATGATTGATGGTAGGGTAGATGCTGAAGATTCAACAGGAGGAAGAGGTTGTGAGTGAACAAAATCAGTAACCTCTTCCGAAGATGTCAGGTCAGAGGGTTGCGGGTCAAATTCATCAACAAAAGAGGAACTTTCAATTGAAGAAACTGTCAAACAAGTTTCAATATTAACATTATCCTCATCAAGTTCCTCAATAAATCCACAATCCTCAAATTTGTTGATCGCCTTAAAAATATCCAATTTCATTCGTTGGTCCCCAAAGGTGATTTCCATGCTACTGCTTTCACAATTAATGTTGGCCTTTGCGGTAGCCAGGAACGGATGTCCCAGAATGATGGGCATGTTCCTCAGATTATCTGGTACATCCATGTCAAGGACAAGGAAATCTATAGGAAAATATAAATCCTTGACCTTAACTATAACATCTTCAATAATGCCTCGCAGGTTTACTGAAGTTGGCCGAAGTTCACCTAACCCAAACTTCTCATAAAGAGAAGTTGGAATTAGATTGATGGATGCACCGAGATCCAAAAGTGCTCTATCAAATGTGTAATCTCCGATAACGCAAGAAATCAAAGGAGCACCAGGATCTCTCTTTTTCTGAGGGAGGTAGTGCAGGATAACAGAACTAGCCTGCTCGGAGAGTACCACCTTCCTCAGAATAGATTCTCTCGACTTACGCTTTTGTGTACATAATTCCTTTAAAAATCTTGCGTAAGCCGGTATGTGCTTGATAGCATAAAGGAGAGGGATATTGATATCAACATTCTTAAATAAATTCAGAAGCTCCTCATTGCTATCAATAGACTTCTTTGCTTTGGTTAAGGATTTAGAAAAAGGAACATGAGTCAGATCTTTGGAATTAGGTTACTGAGCCTTGATTTATCCTCTAGAATTCTCCTCTCTCTCCTCAGACACTTCAAAATTCAAAAGATCAAAATAATGTGGTTGTGGATGCTGAGTCTTCTTACCACTCCTCAAAGTAACAGAATTTACAGAAGCGTAAGAATTTGGGTCTTGGGGAGGGTTAGGAAAGATTGAAGGGGCATGATTGACCATGAATTGTTGATTTGCAGAAGAAGAAGACGAGGAACCTTGCTCAACCACCTGAGCATGTGCGTGCGGGTCCCTCTAATTTCCGTACCCTTGGGCTTGATTGCCCGAATTCATAATGTTTCGCAGGTTAGGTACGGGTTGGGATGGTAGAGATCTGGGTTGACGAGAGTTAGCAATGAGCCCGGATTGCAAGTTGTCCAGCGAGTTTTTCATTTGCTGCATGAGCTGGAGCATAGATCCTTGCATCACTACCATTTGACGGTTCAAATCAGCCTGCCCTGCGGGTTGATGGGCATTCCAAGCTGGCTGATTGACCTAATTCGGAGGCAATTGAGTATATACTTGACCCTGACCCATTGGTCGTTGCGGAGCATAATTGCCGGGTCGAAATTGGGTCTGTTGCCCCAGATTTTTCCAAGAGAAGTTAGGGTGGTTTCTCCAACCTGGATTATAGGCATTTGAGTAGGGGTTGGATTTAACATTCTCTTGTATAGCGCAGACATCCTCATAGGGTGAGGATGGAGAGAAAGAAAGGGAAGGATCAGAAAAACTGGGATCGAAGGCCCCAGTTGGGAACCCATGGGGTTCCGAAAAATGCTGACTCATAGGTTGAGTCGCATCGAGTTGATTCACGAACTCTCGTCCAAAAGGAGCTCGTGAGGAATGAAATCCTGAATTTTGGGATTGAGTGGATCGAGAGTTGTTCATAGAATTGCCAGCCATCCACTCTTCCATTCTTTTATCAACCAAGTCCACCTTATCAAGTTTATTACAAATCAATTCCATATCAAATGAATGAGAGTCATGGACTTCATTGACATTTGATCAGGGTTGCTGGGACCGGTTAAATGTATCCATGGAGGCATGATTAATTGAATTCTCACTCATTTCCTCAAATAAATCATGTGCACTATCTGCATCTTTATTGACGAAATTGCCTCCGCAAGAAGCATCCACATGATTTTTGAGTTGCTCAGTCAACCCATGATAGAAAATCTGCACGAGTTGCCATTTCGGCACCTCGTGGTGTGGACACCTCTGCAATAAGTCCTGGAATCGCTCCCAGGCCACATGAAATTGCTCCCCCGGCCGCTGGGTAAAGGTAGTGATTGCCCGTTTCAAAGCATTAGTACGATCGACTAGGAAGAATTTCTTCAGAAAGGCCGATTTCAACTCATTCCAAGTTGTAATTGGTCTTCCTATTGTCCTATACCAATGCACGGCCTTATCCCTAAGAGAGTGGGGGAAGAGCCTCATGATCATTTGCTCCTCATTTACGTTTCGAGCCTTGGTAGTCTGGACCAAAGTGATCAAGTCCTCCAAGTGTTGAAACGGATCTTCGGAGCCAAGCCCATGATAATGTTTAATCAGGCTTAACACCTGGGGCTTGATTTCTACGTCACCGGCTGGAATCTGGATGCCGGGATGTTCCCCGTAATTTGAAGGATCATAAAAATCCTTCAAGGGCTGAGCGCCCTGCATTCTCTGGAACCATTCCTGCATTCTCTGCATTTGTTCCAGCTGCCTTCGAAATTCTTCCTGTGGAGTTCCAAGCAGAGGAGGTTGTTGTTCGGCCATGGGATCAAATTGACCAAAATCTAACTTGCACCTCCTAGAATGTTCTAACGGTCCTTCCAATCGGTGATTCAATGACCGTCGTCCTAGCATAAACTAGGAGAAGGTCGAAAGGACTGGTGACAGGGACCCGCAGCATAACAAAACAAGGCTGTCCTTAAGTGGGGTAGCCTAAGGATCTACTGACTCCCAAAACCCCCCTTAAGACTGTAAATGATTTACTCTACTTAGGTCTGTTTAATCCAACCAGTTAGAAGGAGGGATTGGGGAGAAGGTTCTTCCTTTGGCTTTCGCCTCCGATTCCTACTGTACCCCCCAGCCGCGGTCGTTTGACGCTACTCCCCTAGCTAGACATCAGATTAATCAGTATAAGTAGGTTAATCAAAAATAATCTCAGACTAGGCCCTGAAGAGTGAATCAAACCTTAAGGCCAACGTCTACTCAATTTTATTAAGGCCTGGGATTGTGGTGCTTATGGAATGTGATGGGCCCTTACAATGGGTTGTGCCCTTAATGATTGATTGAGATTTGTGTAAGTGCGTGCACAACTAGAGTTTTCAAGCAAGATTATTTATAATGCATGAATTTTAATGTTCAAATCTTGCTTAAGTAGCTTTTAGGGTTTGAAATTAGGTATATTGCAATCAAGTTTCTAGGCAAACCAAGTTGTAAAACATGGGTGAAGATTGTTTTCCTTTAAAATCAGAAAGAAAGTGGAGTGCCTGGAATATACCTAGATTGAAAACCCTAAAGAGGAGCTACTTGATTAGTTGGTTTTAAATAAAGTGGTGCGGCCCAAACAACTCAAACAATTGGCCACAATTGTACCACTAAGTTAGGCACTCAAAAGTGGTTAACCTAGAATGATTTCTACTCTGTTATGTGTTGCTTTGTGTGTACCGGTTCCACAGATCAGAACCAAGTTAGTAGAAACAAATCAAGTTGATTAAGTGCCTTGAATGTGGGTGTGTGTTGTGTGTTTGTTGAAAATTACCCCACAAGATTATCTTTTTGTTATTTTTTTATGAATGAGGGTGGAATGAATGTGAGTGGAAATCCAAACAACCAAACTATTCCTAGGATTTATGCAAACACCTAGGTTAATTGGAATTTGGATTTAATATGGCGAATGAAATCTATGGAGGGGGAAAGAATGGGGGAGCACTTACAGTTGTCTTCAACTGCACTTTAATCCAGTCTACCGCTTGTTGATTCCTTGATGGATGTCTCTGCAAAATAATAGACACAAGAGAAAGCAAGTTAGAAAACACTAAAGTGCAAGAAATGTGAAGAAAAGGTCGGAAATCGTTGCCTCCCCAGCAACGACGCCAAAATGTTGAACGCAACGAATCGCTACGCTAACGTGTTCGATTTTAGAAAACCTGTCGTTGTAGCTTGAAAGTGAAGAATTCATGTTCAACAAATAAAATTTATACCGAAAAGAATTTCGGGTCGAACATAGGGAGGCTACGTTGATCTATATTCGTAATTATATTTTTTTTTAAGACTTTTGATAAGTAAGGCGATATAATTACAATGGAGCTATTAGACTAAAAGAGAGAGAGAGAAATAGAGAGAGAAAGAGAACATACATTCAATATTTCAACTGTTTATACAATCAAACTAAGTAAAAGTTACACTAGAAAGCGGGAAATCAATTACACTATAAAGTAGGAAAATTCTACACTAGAAAAGCTGTAAATAAGAATGGGAGAGAGAAGTTATCCTCCTCGACGATTGCTTGGTGGACGAGCCGGATGAAACGATGCGTGGACGAAGGAGAACGGAGCAGGACGAGGGAGGACGAAGCAGAAGAGCGGGAATGGAGCAGCACGCCGTCATCGTCGAGGGATCCACTTCCGAAGGGGGACGAAAATTTAGACTTTATCTTGTGAGGAGCATCCCGAGTGTGGGACAAGCTTCTCTTGAGCTTTGGAGAGGTAGAGAGGAGAAGGAAGGGATGAGAATTTCGTATGGAGGGGGCCTCCTTTTATAGTTGCAAGGAGTGGGGGCAAAATGGTCATTACAACTTTAAAATAATAAATGAGGGGTCTTTAGTGATGGATAAATCCGTCACTAAAGCCCCCAACGTGGGCGTAGCTTCCGCACCCACGCGCGCTCCTCAATTGCCCGCTTCCTCAACGCCAACGCACGTTCATAAGATCTCAGCCGTCCGATCGCGAGATCAAACGGCTTAAGACTCATCTCCACCCACTGCTGCGCCTACCTGGCGCGTGCGATCGCGCGTCCATGCCGCGCGTTCAATCGCGCGTGACTCGATTGAGTGCAGCCGGCTGTCCGATCACGATCCAACGCCCGCCCGCACTCGCTCACCCGCGCCTTCCTCCCCTTCACTGCGGTTCGAACCTATGCCCGCAGCTCACGTAAGCGTGCTCGACCGCTGCGCTACGAGGCGCCGTTGGTCGAGCGAGCACTTTTAGGCACGGCTGATCACAGCCGTTGGATTGAGATCCAAAGGCGGAGAGGAAGCAGGTACAGGGCCTTCATAGAATGTGTGCGGCCGTTTGGGTGGCCGGGATGGCACCACGTGGCTCCATCTTGGCCGTCCGTCTTCTGGAAGTTGTAGATGGTGCCACGGATGTCAGATTGACTTGATTTTTGCATCGTTGGGCTGCGATCGTTGATCCGAATTCATCCGTGCAGTTGGATTTGTCATCTGAAGTGCGGATTTACACCATCCTGGACCTTGATCTTCTAGGGTTCCCCGATCGCTATCTGATGCTACGGATGCCTGATTAGGGCGATCTTGGAGTCGTTAAACTCCAATCGTCGCCCTGATCACATCCATACGGTTAGATCTTTGATCCGAGGCCCCGATAAAATGTTTT
This sequence comes from Thalassia testudinum, assembly GCA_037157565.1. Classification (NCBI taxonomy): domain Eukaryota; kingdom Viridiplantae; phylum Streptophyta; class Magnoliopsida; order Alismatales; family Hydrocharitaceae; genus Thalassia; species Thalassia testudinum. The sequence continues at coordinate 20,656,236 of JAZHRO010000026.1, read as the reverse complement.
CCCTGTCCAAGCACATAAAAGGAGACAATTGACCTCCATTTTATTCAAACTATTCTAAATGCAAGATGATGCATGTTATGCAATATTTATATCATGAAATGCAATCCTATGCTTAAGAACATGCATAAATAGACATCTTAAGTAGTGTAAATGTGTTTACATCAACTACCCAGGTAATTCTCGGGTGTGTGGATTTCTAATTCAGAGGTATCATCTGCCTTGAAACAACCTTAGTCATCCAAAAATCTTTGAGTGCCTTAATTAGGTCCAATTCACATCCAGTCCCTCATCCCTTCTCTAGAGCACATACACAGGAAGGTCCTTAGGTTTTTAACCTAAGAAGCCTCATTAGATCTTCTACGAGATTTCTGATATGATCTGGTTACTTCAATCTGAACCTGAGTTTGATTCAACATCTTGATTCCACCACCTGATTCAAAAATGCAACCTAATATTTTAGGAAAAGTAATGAGGAAACCTGTGTCCCGAATGACTATCAAAGATAAGATGATTGAGGTTGCTTATAGACACCATGAAGAACATTATAAAGCCTTAGATAGGGACATTCAGGATAAATTTGCAAAAACAACAAACCACATTCTGAACCATATCAAAATAATATGGACACAAATGAAACATGGTTCAACTCAGGATGATCTCTTAGCAGAATACATTGAATTAATGAAATTACATAACGAGTGTCTGCAATGTTGGTCAAATCCTTCACTTGTGGAAGAACAAGTTTTCAAGGAGAAATGGGGAAAATTGCTAAATATGTTGTATAAAACCACTGATCGAGAATACCCCTACATCCCTTTAGAAGATATTGAGACACCCTGGAACAATATTGATGATCAACATGATTCCCCAGAACCCGAGTTAGAAAATCAAGATTATTGTGGACCCTCAACCCAAATGGAAGTCAAATCAAATTATGTGTTGAATGATACACCCTATCTTGAGATGGGTTAGGAGGATCCGATTGTAGGTGTTCACAATTTCGAACCAACCTTAGAAAGCCTTGAAGCTGGTCCATCAAACCTAGATTTCCCCAACACCTGTGATGATGAGATTGTGTTAGAACCTCTCGAGAATGTAAATTCCGCTCTTTATTCTGATAAGGTGATTCTCGAGAATGATTCTGACATCCCAATAGAGCCCAACCTAGATTCTAGTGATCCAATCCTTACCCTTAACCTAGAATCTGGATTCGAGCCTATTTGGGACAATCATGAGGCCCAATGTAATGAAAATCAAATTTTGGATCTGGACTATGATTCTGGGCCTATATTTGATGATTACATCTCTCCAATAGCCTCAGAGATATGAATCGATTTTTCAAAAGTTAAACCGATCTATGATGTAGAAATCGAGGAGTTGGAAGAGTTTGGATTCGATTAGGTCTACCCTAGGAGCCAAGAACCTGAACCCATGCCTAATAAGGACACTTTTTTGAATCAAAAATAGGGTTAGATCCAAGTTAGGTTGCTAATTCTACACATCTTGATTCATTCTGTGATGGAGCTCTCGATCTGGAATCAGGTTCAGAACATGATTCTCACAAATTCTCTGATGATTTCGAATCTTACTCTGATTTTGGAGAACCTTTGTTTCCTAATGACTATGAACCAAAGTACGACCTCATTATCCATGATCCGTTCTTCGACTCTAACTCTAAGGTCCCTGATCCAGAGATCATTGATTCAAAATCAGGTTCCATTGAGATGGAATCATTCTTTTTTGATCTTCAAGAATCAGAAACAGCAAGTGTCGAGAGTGTCTACAATTCAGAATTCAAATCTTTTATTGACCCAGATTTTCATGATCCTATAAGCACTCTCCAGGCATTTACATTTGATTTTGATGGGTATTATGAGGACTCTCTAGATGAACCTACTTTTGGATCCACTCTAGAGGAGCCCTCAACATACACAATTCTCATAGAAGCCACATCTTCTGATACACTTACAGATCCTTCCAAAACCCATTCCCAACCCTGACCAGCCACCGGAATCAACTTTTGCTCTGATTCACCTTTCTCTGATCCAGTTGCATATGATTCTCCTCCATCTATTGATCGGGTTTTAGACTATGATCAAATCGATAATTACTTCCCATCCTTTTTTTATCCTAATTGTAAGGTTCTTTTATCCTTTTCAGCTCCATTTTCTTTTGAGGATCCCTACTCTGATGAGGCTGAATTGACTTAGCCAAACCCTAAATTCTAATTTCCACATCCATTTGAGCTTCAAAGCATCTGGTGGGCTCCTCATCTATTGATTCACATCCATCAACCTACCAAACTGATTGGGTTTGGGATGCATCATCAACCTGTAGATCAGAACAAGCACCTGGTTGGACCAACCAGGCTATCGATTAAGGTGCTTATTCTACAACACTCCTCTGATTTGACCACTCCTCGATCACCTTCTGCTCAACTGAAGGCATTGAATTTAGTGCTTAATGGGAGACAACCCGTCATTCCAAAAACCTGAGACCCTTCTGATCATCTTTTGAGCAAGATCCTATTGCAGTTTTGAGTTCAGTGTTAGAATAGTCGACTCCACCTTTGGTATCCATATCAAAGCTTGAAATCGTCCACAACAGTCATCTCGACCCGTTCACCCACCCTTTGATCCAGTTCTAATCCTTGAATCCAAGCTGATTTCATACCCTCTGGTTTATAATGAGGACATTGCAAAACTTAGGCATGGGAGGGGTGTTAAAGTGCAAACATATGGAAATTCAAATTTTCTGAGGGGTTCTCACAAAAAAAAACATATTCAAAAAATGATAAAAAAATTGAAAAAAAGGAACAAGAAAAATAGAAAGGGGAGGAAAATTTTGAGAATTGATTGCATATCATTCTTAAGGAGGAAAGGAGAAAAAGAATTTAAATGACAAAAAGGAGCCAACCTGCAACAATAAAATGAGAGTCATTAGCACTTGATTATGGAAATTACTTAAGTTCTAGACCTAATTAAAAAGAAAGAAAAATTAAGTCCTAAAAAAAAACAAAGAGACAAAGAGATTAGTATGAGTGCTGATCTTAGGCCTCTTGGGCTTGTTTTAGGGCTTAAGCCTTCACGTATCCGTTAAGATCCAGATTAGTCTTGTCTGACTCTTTTTCTCTGAAATAAACCCCTAGCTTTTGAAATCCTTGCCAACAACCCCCTAACTTTGTCATCTTCTTCATGTTTAGGTCCCTGCTACCATTACCATGTGAACACACTTGCAGCTGACCTTCAATCAAGGAGTTCTCCCTGATTTTACGCTCAATCTCTTCCAAAATTGGAAGGAGAACTCTTGAAGAGATCCTCTTCAATCTGAGCCACATCTTAGGCTCTGATTTGTACCTAAATCCTCATGCAAACCCTTTGAAATCAAGGGTTTCCTATTCTTATGAAAGCTCCAAGCTTTGTTTCCAAGCTTGGAATACCTCCCTAAACTCCTATCTGGCCCGTCAACACCTGCACTCATGCCTCATGAGTCTGGGTTGGATCTGTTTACTCAGTTACTATTTACCTAGGTCTGGTTTGAGAGATAGGAAGAGATTTGTGGAAGAGGGAGCAGGGTTTTGCACTGTAGCACAATGGGATTCATGCCCCCCTCCTCTCTCCACACTTAGCCATTGCTGAGCCTTACCTCTTGTGCTATGTTCGAGAGGCTTCTGCCTTTGTGCTTCTGAGGCATTTGAATGTTAAGACGTCTGGTGCTTGGTCATGACATCTAATTAGTTGGCCCTTGTGCTTGCCTTGGTTCTGTTACTATGGATTCATATTTGATTGAAGGTGAGCATTATTATTTCAAAAGCTGCAAGTGACTGATAAAAACCCCATTGTGCTGATTTGACTGGTGCAAGTGACTGAGAAGAACCAATCAAATATGAATCACAAGGGCCACTCATGACAAGAGCTTGTACCTCAATTAGAGCAAGTTATTATTCCAACATCTAATCAGTTCAATTAGAGCTTAGTAATGTTATCTTCAAGAGATAACATTAGTGAGCAAGTAATAAATCAGGGCTAATGACATCTAATTAGCCCTTGTGCTTGCCTTAGTTCAAGGAGAACTCTTGAAGAGCTGGCATGGAAAGCTAACATTAGTGGTTGCGAGTTATTATTCAAATACTTGATTCTAATTAGAGCTTAATTTCTAAGGTTAAATTGGTGGTTTCAACCGCCATTTTTACCCAATTCTTTTTACATTTTTGTCTCTTTATTTTTACATTTTCTACTAGACATCCTCATATGCATTTCTAATATATTGATTATCATTTTGATTATTTCACCTACGCTATTATTTTTTGGAAATTATGATTTGTTACTTGCTCCCTACGAATGACCTCAGACTCATCTATTTCTTAGATTATAAATTTAACTGTCGAATTGATTTTCATTGCTATACTACGATGCGATATTTTCCTAGATACGACAATTTTCAAACCAACATCTACTACAAGATGGTTTGCCTGACTCCCTAATTACTGTCCAAGGGTTCAAGAAAAGAAGCAGTGCTTCTTTTCGACAAACTAAAGATGTCTATTAGTCTTCACAGTGTATCCATTGCAAATTCTACGTGCAAGTGTGACATTGTATTAGATTCTAAATTTAGGAATCAATTAAAGAACAAAATCCCTAATAAAACCTCTTGATAATTTTTTTTAAGGTGTTGGTAGGAAAATTTTTAAGTTTTGTGTACTACCCCGATGCCTAAATTCTTGCATGTCCTCATGCATAAAGGAAAATGAATTAAGATAGGGAGTAAGTGGATAGAAATCACCTGGAATTGCTCTTGATTCATCATTCAGCATATGCCAACACTACAATGATAATCACAATATGCAGAATAATATACCAAAATGAAATATGTTATGAATAAAGCAAATGTTAAGTCTGAATGCTAAGTTTAACGCCTCTAGCTGGGCAAAACTCCATCAGATGTATTAGTGATTGCAGGAGAAAGAGTCGAGATGGTAAGCACTTGGAGTTCCGTTGTCATCAACGGGCTAAAAATGGGAAACAGCAGTCCCTGAATACCAAGCCCACAAGGTCGGTAAAATAAAATATTAGGGCTTGGAATTGGTTGTATCCAGCTGCTACAAGAGAAATAAATCTGGGTGCCAAGGTGATAGGTAGAAAGTGGCTGCCCAGAAGAGTGGTGTATGAGCAATGCAGATGAGGTAGATAAGGAGTCGGGAGTGGGAAACAAATCATACGGGTCTTAAAAGTGGTGAAAAATGAAAGTAAGGACCTGAGTGGTGTAGTCTGACATGGTATAAGGAACCATTTTGTGAGTGGATCTGGGTGTGGGTGGTTGCGAAGTAGGTGTGTCGAGTAAGATCCAGTGTTCCATCCCAACCACTCTAGATTCACCCAATTCATTGTCATCCATGGGTTGATCAAAAATCTCAAATGAACCACCCAAATTCTATTCATGGTGTGAATCGTCAAATGTAATGGGTGGCAATTCATTATCCCTAAGGTGTAAAAAATCAGAATCTAGATGCAATAAGGCTGCAAATTCTTTTATTTTTTGTTCTATGGCTTCTGTGAAATCCTCGATATCGGAATCTAAGTGCGATGATGTGAAAGACGATGTAACATATCCATCCAACCCCAAATCCAAAAATGCCTCAAGATTTTCATATTTTCCTCACAATCAGAAATGGGGTTTTTATCAGATTCTTCCTCAACTTTGATTGGATTCTTTGACATTTTGAAATCAACCCCATGGATGTATGGAATCTCACATAAATCTATGTATTTATCATCTGAGCTTGTCATGAAGTTTTTAGGCAATTCCACTCCAGATCTCTTGGAATCCAAATCATATGCCTCATCAATTTTCTTTGTAGATCAACATTCACCATGATGTTAGAATCATTCTAACTCAAATCAATGAGTCTGACAAAAGCTATGTCTGGAATCAATTCGCCAAGAAGTTCTATGTTCCTACAGTGCTTAGGTTCATCATGATATTAATCCTTCATGATAAAACTACCATGTGGGTCCTTGTTTGCCCACAAAATATATAATCTAAGTTTCTCATTCTCTAAGGCGATCTCCATACACCCGGATGCATAGCTAATGTTAGCCTAGGCAATCACCAAAAATGGGTGGCCTAAGATGATAGGTGCATCGCGAAGACTAAAATGAATGCCCATATCCAAGACGAAAAAATTTGCTGGGAAGCAAAGCCCATGGATTTTTACAATGACATTCTCTACCACACCTCGGGGCAGTTTGACTGATCTGTCAACCAACTGCATAGTGGCCGAAGTGGGGTTTAGCTCCCTAAATTGGAAGTGTCCAAATACAGCAGTGGGGGTTAAATTAATGGACAAACCTAAATCAAGCAAGGTCCGGTCAAAAGGAGCATCTTGTAGCTGACAGGAGATGAGTGGGGCTCCTGGGTCTTTCTTCTTAGGTGGTAGGTGAGACAAAATGACTGCACTAGCTTCCTTGGATAATACCACCTTATTGGTCTTCCTCGAATGGTGTACAATATTCTTTAAAGAATTTACCAACCGTAGGAATGTGGTCAATGGCATCAAGAAGGGGAACCTTAATCTGTACATCTTTGAAGACTTCCTATAAGTCTTCATTGTTTCTGATTCCCTTTATCTTTCCTTTAGGTTCATGAGTTATAGCTCCAAGGAAGGGTAAAGGGATGTCAATGATGTCAATGATTGGTTCCTTTCCCTTAGGCTGCTCTATTAAAGGGTTAGAATGGGAAGAGGAGCTAGCCTGAGAAGTATCATGACCCGCCTGCCTACATGGTAGGCCCTTTGTAACTTTGCCACTCCTCAGTGAGACAGCATTTGCATCGGCATACTGTCTATGAGGTGGGGGAGGAGCAGAAGGAGCAGATTGGGCGGGATTCGATGATAAGGCCGACTGACGTGAAACATAACTAGGAGGTACAAGTGGTGCTTGTAATACTGCATGTGCCTGTCCCTATGATGCTTGGAACCTAGGTGGGGCACCTAAGTTCTGTACATATCTTGGGTTAGGGACAGGTTGGGAAGGCAAGACCCCCTGTGATCTATGCTCTTGTAGCAGCTGGTTCTGTGTACTTTGAATGTTTTGAATTTGATCAACAATCATTTCCATGAATTTCAAATTGTCATGATTTGATTGACACATAGATTCCTTCAATTCTTCTCTCAACGCCTCAAAAGAGTCAACCCGCCTTGGAGGGTGATTTGTAACTTGATGTAGTAGTTGATAAGTATAATGGGATTGTTGCTAAGATGGGAATGACTACTGGCTTGGGTATATGTTTTGCATATTCTCGTATTATCTAGTCTGGTAGTGTGGATCTTGATTGGGTCTTTGGGAGTTAACAGACTCGGAAATGTTAAGATGTTGGTGATTGCGTAGCAATCATAGGTCTTAATTGACCTAAATTAGGCTAGGACTTAGCATAAGTTTGGATAATTCATGCATGCATAAGCATTATTTACATCTTTACTACTTTCTTTTAGCTATGCATAAAATAATGCTATAATGTGCTAATTAGGTGCATTATGTCAATTACAGGTAATAAGCTGATTAGAAGCTAGATCTAAAGCTGGATCTGAAGGTGGATCTGAAGAATAAGGAGTAACTGGTGTTGTAGCAAAGCTGGAGTGGAAGACCTAGAATAAGATGTAGTAGACAATAATGTAAAGGGTTGAGGTATGCTATTCTAAGTAGGAATAAAGCAATAAATTATGAAGAACTTAGGTCTATCCTAGCCTTAGGACAACCTAGAAGCCTCCACAAGCCTTAGCTCACCCTTAGATTAGGTCACCACACCCTAGGAAACCTTAAAACCCTAATTTCAACCCCTATTTGGATGTCTAGATGAGTTATAGGATGTCCAGAACCCTTAGCCAACTCCCGCACACCTTAAACCTACTTCTGCAGTGTTATTGGATGTCCAGACACTTGGTCTGACGTCCAATTTCTGTAGAATAGCCAAGACAAAACCTAGAATCCATCCTCACTCTGATTAGACGTCCAAAATTGAAGTCTGGACTTTTGATTTTTAAGTATAAGTCGTCTGATATTATTATTGGATGTCTGGAACTGCTCTCCAGTTCCTGTTTTGAGATTCAAGACTTGATCTTGGATCTCTAGCTCCCTAAACCCAATTCTAACCCCCTATGAACCTAAATTTAGGTACCCTAACCCTAATATATCACCTCTAGACCTCCTTAAGGACCTAATTAGGTCCTCACTAAACCTAATCGACTTAGATCATAGTAAATTACCATTGCCTAGTCAATTGGACTCATAGAGTTCAATTGAGCTTAGATCTCAACCCATACAAGTCCAATTGGACTCAGTGAGAGTCCAATTGACCTAAGCCCAACCTAATTGAGTTATTTCACTCTCAATTAGGTTCACACTCATTCAATTAAAATTGTGTTAAGTTTAATTGCATTTCCCCCTTAGCAATTAGGGTTTGCAACCCTAATTTCAAACCTACACCAACCCAAACCCCTTAGGACCTAACCTAGACCACTTAGCCACATAGGGCATGGCCACACACACACACACCCATTCACTCACACACACCCATCTAGAGTTCTCTAGAACCCTCTTCCCCAGTCTTGGTTGCCAGAATTAGCAACCAAGAGCCATTCAATTCTTAGATCCACTTTTGGCGGATCTAAAAACTACCTTGGCCGGCCAATCTTGGAGCCCTCTCTAGAGAGCTCCACACTTCTCTAGAGAGCTTCCCTTAGGTCTATAAAAAGACCTAAGGGGTGGCCATTTGCACCCATCCCATTCTTGGCTTTATTCACTCTTGGCTTCCATTTAGTTTAAGCTACATCCACCTCCACTCCACCTTCACGAGTTGCTTCACCATGGCCACCACCACCCCCACGCCAAGATGCTGGATCACCTCTCCAACCTCTCTCCAAGGGTCGGCCTAAGCACCATTGGCCGCCCCTCCTTCTCCTCTCAGCCAACTCAAAGGCCATCGAAGACCACCTCCAAATGCCCTCATTTCTGCTAGATTAGTAGCTTAGTTCTTTATAGTTTACATGCTTTTATTACTACTTAGTAGTGTAGCTCTTTATTCTCCCCCAATGATGCATGCAAAATCCCCCCATAGATTTATGTATGCGATCGTTTTCTATTAGCTAGATTTATGTTTTCAAGCTTTCCTCTATAAGCTTTCCATTAGTTTTATGTTGCAAACACCCTACTAAATCAATAAAAGATTTATTTCTATATATATATCTCTATGTTGAGAATCACCATGCGATTATTGGAATATAATTTGTGTGATTAAAGTTGCTTGCTTTTAATTATTATCTATTACAACCAGCATGTCGTTACCTGAAAATATTGAGGATCTAACTATTAGTGCATTTTCCATAAACAACCACCACATAACTAGAATCGTGCGTACTGAAACTCACTTTCACATTTGTCATCTATCTAACACATGCACACATAATTAGGGTTCATAATGAAAGTGGCCAAACAATGATTCAACGATTAGAAACTAGCGTGCGATTTTAAACAAGATCGATTTCAAATTTGCATAAATGCCTCCTAGAGATGAATGATCGGGACTCAAGTCTCGTTATCTTTAAAAATCATTTTTGACAAATGTTTTAGCGCAACTATACTATGATTTCCGACGATTTCAAAATGCACGAAAACGAGTTTGTCAGTTGGTGCCAACCAGGATTATACGTCTCCGAATACGAGTTATTATGCCCGAAACCTTGGATAGCATTGACACTTCGTAGGCCAAAGATGTCTAAGGCACATATTCATCAAAAGAACATGCACTAGGATCATAATGGGGTGCATAACGTTGATTGTATGGTGCCAGATCTAGATAATTTAGGGGTTCCTAATATGCAGGATTCCATGAAGATGGAGAAGATAAATCCCGAGTGAGTAAATGTACATGAGTAGGAGGGACTCAGGATGTGAAAGAAGAGTGGGATGTAATTGAATTGCTAGGAAGTCCAGGTCAAGCTTGAATTAATTTGTCGAGCTTCTTGTCGAGTAGATCCACCTTATCCAGCTTCTTAGTGATAATGTCCACATCATCTCAAGCAAATTCGGCATGAGATTATGGACACTAACTCATTATTGTCCAGGTCGTTGGAATTGGTTCACAGATGCGGCATTCATTGAGTTCTCTGCTAATGACTCGAACAATTCGAATGTGCTATTCTCATCCTTTGTGAGGAAATTCCCGCAACTAGATGCATCGGCCAGGTACCGATGTGTGTCATCCAGCCTATGGTAAAAGGCTCATGCTAAGTGCCATCTGGGCACACCATGGTGCAGGCATTTCTTGAGAAGATCATGAAATCAATCCCAAGCATCATGCAATTTCTCCCCTGCTCCTTAAGAGAAGGTTGTAATTGCATGTTTTCCTCATCATGTTTGTCTGACCAATCGGGAAGAACTTTTGGAGGAATTCATGACGTAATTCCACCCAGGTTCCAATCGATCTCCTGATGGTCTAGAACCAATAAGAAATTTTATCCTTAAGAGAGAATGGAAAAAGCTTCATGAGAACAATCCCTAAATCAACATTTCTAGGTCGAACTGATTCTGTGATTTGACTCAGATCCTCGATGTACTGGAAGGGATCCTCATTCAAGTTTCCATGAAAATGAGTCTGAATCAGACTTATTATGTTCGGCTTCAGCTCAAATGCAACTCCGCCTACAGGAATCCAGACTTGACGTGCCAGAATTATAGTCGCTGGATCATAGAAGTCCTGCAGTTGTTCTCCATGTAGTGGATTCTGCATCCTGTCCAGTATGGTGAGAATCCTATCAATACTCTATTGATATCTCTGTTCTGATTGCCCAACCCTGACTTCTAGACGAGCCATTGGGTCTAGATTTTTGGGGCCTTAACCAAGTCCAAGACCAGGATTAGCCATCTCACTTAATCGAGAGGAAGATGAGGGTTGGGAAGAAGAGTCGATCAAAATGAAAAGTCACATTCGTCGCCTCGGGTTTGGTTCCTAAGGTCCAACTAATTTAGGTCTTAAAGACCTCCTTCCTTGCATACACCAACAAAAAGGGTTGGTGTAGCCATGCCAAACAAGGCTAAGGCCTTGTTAATCAAATTGGTCCTTTAGAATTAGATGACTAGATATTTTGTTTAAGTTTAAATTGTTAAAGAAAATTCATTGAGAAACTGACTGAAAATGATCCCCGCCTTTTAAGCTAACCCGACCAGTCTGTTACGAGGGGACTAAGAGGAAGGTTCTTCCTTTGGCTTTCGCCTCCAGGTCCTTTGTACCCCTTAGACACGATTGTTTGACACTACCTAGCAGGCTTGGCACCAGGTTTGGCCAAAGAGGTTGAGACCACCTAGTTGTTAAAAGACGAATGCAAGTTAATTGATATAATTTTACAATTTTTTTCTTAACCTTTTCTTCAATTTGGGTATGTGATGAGTGGTCCAAAAGGTGTCTTGACTCACCGACTAATGACTAGACTTGATTGTGTCTAGACTAGTTCAATGCGGTCTCTAAATGTGACCCTAAAGGTTAAACCTAAGGTTCATACAATTTGACTAGGCTGACTATAGTTAGATTCAAAATACTCTCTAAGATATAATTAGAATCCAAATGCTGTAAAAATTAGTAGAAATATTCCTTTTTCAATAATCTTCTCATAGAATATATTTTTAGAATTTTTACTGTCTCAAATAAATATATATGAATTTTTAACTAATAAAGGGTCAGATTTGAGATTTTGATCCCATGATGGTTTTTCTTTTTGAAACAATATCAAACGTGATCCAAAAATTTCGTAAAAACTTGGGAATGAAAGCTAACTTGGTTATCTTTCAAACCCCACTATTTTTGGGTCAATTAGATTTGTGTGTTGTTCGGAATTGATTTTTGAAGTTTAGAAAAATCGAGATTTTAGTCTATTTGACCCCTGTGTACGTCCGAAATTTAAAAAAAATACAAAATTTGATTTTTTTCATGGAAATGGTGGTGTTGGAAAGGTAATTTGAAACTATACAGCCTACTTGAATTTCAAAATTTTTGGACCACTAGAAACATAGCAAATGAGTTTTTAAATCCGTATCAAATTTTTGTCTGAATTTCTAAAAATTGCTCAAATGCTTTTCAATCCTTTTTTTTTCATGTTCTTTTTTCAAAGCAAAGAAAATCCTAACTACATAAAAGATAAAATCCTAATTTTTTTTCAAATAACTCTTATCCTAATGTAAAATCAATTTCTAATTTAAAATCCTACTGAAATAATTGTGTACCTGACTTTCTTCACCCGCAATTTATGCGTGCATTCATCCTTGTTTCATACCTGCACACCAAAGAAAAATACACTAAATTAGATATTAAATCAAGAATCCCCATGCCTCCCCATCGACGATGCTAATTTGCTTGGACGTAAAATCATGTTTTAAGATATTCTTGTCATAGTATAGTGCGAAAATATGTTGAAGCAAATAAAATGTAACAAGATGGTGAGTCCTGATCGAAGTCAGGCAGGCAGAAAAATGACTTGATTTAAATACCAATCTAATCTAACTAAAGTTAGAATAATAAGATATTTATATGATGCAAATATGTTCAGATAATAATCAGGCTGTTCAGATAGAAGAATAACTAGAACTAGAACTAAAAGAAACTACTAGAACTAGAAGAAAATACTAGAACTAATAGAAATAAAAATAGCTATCTATCTATTAGAACAAGGGCACCAAGGGTGGTCCTCGATGGCATTTCGAGAAGTTGGGGAGAGTAGCAGCAGTGCGCCAAGGTTAGCCTTGATGGATGTCTCGGAGGAAGAGGGAGTAGGAGAAGCTTAGAGATGTCAAGAGCAAGAGATGGAGGGAGAGATGCCTTCAAATGGGAGCTCTGGAGTCCTTTTTATAGCTAGAATGAGTGGCAAAGTAAGTATTTTGGACCCCCAATTCATGCAACAACCTTGGATTAATTGGATCCATCAATTTGAAGATCAATGGACCAAATCACACCTCAAAAGGATCTCCTTCATGCCTTCATTGTGCTCGTCACCCGCGATCCTGCCATGTGGCAGCTGCTCAGCCGCTTGACCTGCCGCCTCTACACTCCGCACTCTGCGCACGCACGTTTAACCTCAGCAGTCAAATCGTGAAGATTAATGGCTTAAAATGCGTACGCTACCACCTTTGATAGTCGCGTACAACAGCACATTCAACCACGTGTTCACCCACCACCTAATATGACATATCGTCGCGTGACATGCAGTTGTCCTCGCTCCCTTCAATCAAGATCACACAATCAAATTTCATCGCACCTCGTCACCCACTCTGATTTACACTCCTTGTGCCTCGAACGTGCATCTCACGCTCTCATGCGAAGTCGGAGACCAATGTGCTACGCGTGTGTTTGTGTCTCGATTTTGATTTCATGCGTGGCCATCCTCTGCCATTGAATGACGATCCAACAACTGTGGTAATCTTCCTTTTTGATGAATGGCATGAGGATCGATTGACGTGGCACATTTGTGGCTATTGGACGATGATCCAACAGCCCACAAAGCGTCTCAGAGGATGTACGATCGAGTGAGGGCCGTTGGGATGGTGCCATGTGGTGTAATCCTAACCATTTGTTTTCTCTCTTTTGTAGAAGGTGCCACAAGCTTCCGATTGAGGCAACTCTCATGTTGTTTGACTGTGATCATTGATCCTGATCCATCTGTGCGGTCGAATTTGGCATCTATGGTTCGAAATTGTGCCACCTTACTTCTTGGCCTTTTCTCTTTTGCGAACTTCACAAGATGCTACAAAAGTCCAATCAAGACGATCTCAAAAGCATTAGACTCCAGTTGTCATCTTGAATAGATCATTACGTTTGGATTTATCATCAGCAGCTCTGAATTACCTACAATTATTATTGCCTCTCAATTAGAACATAAAATAGCATTATTATTTACAAAGCTAACATATTAACTATGATGCAAAATATGCTCCTCATGCATGCATTATTCCTAAGTTAAGCTAGGATCTAACTTAATTCAGGTAGATTAGGTCCTATGATTGCTACGCAATCAAGGGGTAATTAGATGGGGAAATAATTGCAAACTCTACAAGGAAGGACAATGACAAGTTAGAAAGATTATTGGAAATGGGATCTAGCCTCACTTCTAAATCAACCCTTGAAGAACCTCAAGTTGAACCATTTAGCTCTGACTTTGATGAACTCAAGTTGGACCCAATTGATCATGATTCAAACAACTTGGACTTCATGAAAGGGATTGAAAATGTCCAGGTCATCCCGAGAAAAGAATTAAACGATATGGAGGTTATCTGTAGAAACATTATCATTATGGAAGAAAACGTGAAGAGAGAGCAATTTTTGCACTTAAGGGTTCTTATATTTTTGAACCCACCAACATTCTATGACGACCCTTATGCTTTATTTTATTTGGACTTAGGAAGGATCATGGAACTTGAGTGTGTTGAGTCTAGAAATTATCATTTTAAGATTAATTACCAATGGACACAAGCTTTGTATGATAAATATTTATCAAGTGTCTGAAACTTTAGACTTGGGTTGCATGTTCCTAAGCCTAAAATCAATCCCCATGTCCGTGAGCCTAAAAATGAATAGATGCGGACAAATCTGATTTGCTATTTCAAGAGCACCCACCCTTTTGGAATGGGGCTGCACCACTAACTTATCCACATTTGTGGGCATTTGACCTGCTAAGACTAATGATCACATCTTGATTTTAATCTTCTTCATCTCTACTAGGTTGATTGATTCATCCTCTTGAATATATGTCCAACTAAAGGCACTAAACTTAGTGCTTGTTGGGAGGAAACCTAATACATTTTGCCTATATATATAAAGATTTAATTTAGATTGTAAATTTTAGATTCAACTTTCTAGTTTGGAACCAGTTGAGCTACAATGCATCAACTATGGGTTATTTAGGTGATATACTCCCTTTTCTCATGTATATTTTTGTCATATAATGCAGAGATTGCATGAAATAGGCATGGGTTTCGTTTATCTAGTTCTAGAAACTCTTTTATTTGTATTTAATGAAAATAATAAAAAAAATAAAAAAATTTTAAAAATTAAAAGAATTAAAAATTAAAAAAAAAAAAATTGCATGATTTGAGTTAGGATTGATGATAAATTAGGTATTTAGGAATCATTAAACTTAAAAGTATGTGTTGAAAATTTGTCACTTAGACTCTTAGGTTGTCATCAACTTAATCAACTAGGGTATTTCTGTAGATACAAGTATGCTTCTAAGACCTTGAGCAATACTATCAACTAAGGTTTTAACCTTATAGAGAAGGCAGTATATGGCTTATCTATCCACCCTCTAGTTTGGAAGTCTTTGAAACCTAAGTATCACTCTGAGTTTGCTTATGGGCAAACACATTTAAAACTAGGTTTCCAAGGAGGATTAGATCTAAGGGTCCAAGTCAAAAATCATACTTAATTTCAATATAATTCCAAGACCCTCATAGATATGGTTGTTACGTTGCACTAGGTTTGCTTTCCAAATGTAGGTTATTCAGATCCCACCCTAGCACCTGGATTTTCACTTATTTAAACTAAGGAGATGTTTTGAATCAAGTTTTTGGAGGAGCCCCCTGCTTATATATATATATATATATATATATATATATATATATATATATATATATATATATATAGAAAAAAAGGAAGAGAGAAAAAGGAAAAGAAAAAATATATGTGTGTGTGTATTTAAATATGCACTATTAGAATAAGGTAAAGTGCCTCTTTCAACATCTTCCTGAGAAATTGGAGTGCAAGGCCAGGCTAGGAGGGTACCTTTTACAATGTCATCTCAAGGTGCCAGAGTGTACAGCCTTCAACGTAGATATATATGGGAAATGACTCCATTTTTGTAGTAAGGCAAATCTAAAGTGGGATGAGTGGAATGATAGGTAGACTTACGCTTTAAAGAAAGTAGAGTTTTTGATCTAGTTGCCCACTTATCAAGTCAATATCATGAGCACAAATGCTTAGAGTTTAGTTTCTCGCAAACCTTGGGTGGACTTGTAAGCCATAGAAACTACTCTAAAAGCTAATGACTGAGGTTTATGGGAATTTGAAGGGATTTGGTGACTTATATTTAGGGTGATAGTCTAGTGCTATTGAGTCTCTATGTATGAATTTTCATGCATATTTTCTGTAGTTGGTGGCTACTATTAGCTCCTAATGCACGAAATCCTGACTCAAGTTTTGATTCTATTCGCATTTTTGTTGCCTTTTGCTCAGGACTAGTAGCATGCTAAATCAAATAAATATTATCATGAAATAATTGGTTGAGAATGCTTATTTTATATTCATAAGTATCATGAATTCATTTAAGAAACTAAAAAGATCTAAAATTGATGAAGAGACAATATTTATGAAGAAACTAAAAAGATCTAAAATATTATATCTGTTACACTTGTAACTTGGTAAATGAGTTAAAATAATGTATGGATGGATTGATGATAAACATGGAAACTCATGAGATCAGTTAAATAGTTTAGCCTCATGCCAGGCATCAATGGTATGGTCGACTATACCATGTGTTAGGGACAATGACTGATTCAAGGAGTAGGCTAGCCTTCTTGTGACTTTTCTATTAGGCTTTTCATCCAACCAAGCAAGCAGGTGCAATTGGGTACGTGTTGTTTACTATGTGAGGCTTGGTACTGATAAACATGCATAAATTCATCATAAAATGCTGATAGTTCCTAGGCCTAGCATTGCATATCATGATATAAATATTGCGCAAACATCCATTGCATTGTGTTTAGGATAGTTGTATATTATGTACATTAATTCCATTATTTTACATGGCCAGGAGGCAGTGCGACATCTTTACAGGCTTCGGATGAAGAATCCGACCATACGGATGGATTCAGAGCAACGATCGCAGTCTATCAACGTAAGAATCATCCCGATCAGAGCTCTGTAGTACCCTCCACAAGAAGAAGAAGACTGACGGCCTAGATGGCACCACGTGGTGCCATCCAATCGACCCCAACTGAGCCGATACATCCCCAAGCCCATCGCAAGATGAGATCTCAGTTGTTGGATCCCAATCCAATAGTTGAGGGGCTCCCAAACTGTGTGACCGCACCAACCCTCCACTCGACAAACTGTGGCTTTGGCACATTGGTGAAGACACACGCTTGCAAACCACGAGCGCAAGTTCAAGCTGTGGTGTAGGGGAGGCAATCTCTGGAAGAGCGGGTGAGATTCGATTGCGCCTGTTGGATGTCATCAAGCGGTGGAGGCGTCACCACGTGGCACCACTCGATGGGCGTGGATGCCGTATGCGGCCGTCGACACACCTTGAGAACACATCATCTTACGTACAATCAAGAGGCGTGATCTCTGTGCCATCTCAGCCATTCACTTCTAAATCCAACGGTCGTGACGCATCCAACCTTAGCGATAGCAAGCAGACGAGTTGCCGCAACCTTCAACGACAACCTGGTGGACATTTAGTGATGCTTACAACCGTCACTAATTGATCATAGGCGCAAGGCCAACTGTGTGCCTGAGCGGGCATGAGCTGGCTACAACAACACTTACAATGACATCCTGGAGGTCACTATTGGTCTTATGCCTATTCTAACCTCCTCTCATCCACTATATAAAGAGTTACACCCCCTCCCATCCAAAGCATCTCTACCTACTCTACTCCCTCCTAGTCCTAAGCTCTAGCAAGCCTACCAATTCTCCGTTAGACCTTACTCTCAAGCTCCCAAGGCACCTATTAGTGTAACAAACCTCTGCCACAACAAATATTCCTCCATCTTCCCATCACCATTCGTAGATCACCTTGGAGCCATCCTCCCACCTCCATTCCGCTAGCAGATCATCTCTGCCTCCTCACCTCCATTCTGGAGCCACGCTGAAGCTTTCCTCTACCCGACGTCTTCCTACATCTCACCTCCATCATCCCACTTCCCAACTCCTTCCAAGCTTCCACCAGGCACCATTATCTCGCCGAACAGCCACTTCAAGAGATTCCTTCTCACCTCTCTTTTTTATGCTTTCTAGATTATTGTAATAAACATTTGTGCAATATATATCATATTTGCTTCTATCTCCATTGTGATCCATATTGTTTTCTTGCTTTATAAAAATAAACAAAAAAAATAACAAAACTGAAATACCAAAAACAAATAAAATGAAGCATGATTTTTGAATTAAGTAAACGTCGCCTCCCTGTGTTCGACCCAGGACTCCCTTGGAGTTTCGATAAAATTTTATTTGATAAACGAGTTTTGCAACTACAAGGGCGGGTTACTCTTAACCTTAATTTCAAACACACAAAACATGTACATCAGGTACCATTTTCTTCCATACCTAGCAATGGAGATGTCTAACCATGTGCTAGTGAGAAGTAGTGCCCCACATGCGTATTACACAAACTTGTAGTCACCACTTCACCTAAGTTGAGAACCCGAGATGGTTAACCATGTAGTCAGGTAGGTGCGAGTCATTCTCCTAAGCAACAGAGTGTCCTATGTCAACCTTGCTATTTAGGATATCATAGGAATATCGCCTCACTCCTTTCAAGGAATTTGATTATAGATTGGTGGCGATTGAAAAGTAATAATGCATAGATAATTTGCAATTGGAGTAATAAATGAATAATTAGATAATTAATATGAATAAGTACCTATTCTATGGTTCTTGTAGCTTCTCTCTACTTTTTATAGATATTATGCCCTGCTTTTACTACTCTACTCAGATTTTGTGACTTTCTTGGTGGACTCCGTACTTTAGTCTTGATGAGCTGCAACCATGCCCCACGATTGAAGGAGAAAATGGTATTGGTCAGAATTTAGCACCTTAGTTGGTCTATATTACTATTTTAATTAGTCATAGTTAGTTTTTCCTTTTCAGATTTCCTTTTAAAATTGTTTCTTCGAATATGTACTTTTGTTACTGTGATGGCTTTGAAAAATGATTGAACTCTTTAAACATTTGTCTCAGCTCGGTTTATTTCCCTTTTATATGTGTGGTGTTACTTTCTGTGCAATGCTATGTTTTATGTTTATATGTTAGACAGTTGAGATCTTGGAAATCAACTTGGGTTTCTACTAGAGTGGGTGTTCAGGTTGTAACATGTGGGTGATGAGCGGGGTGGTGTGAGTAGTGGAGGAGGAGTGCGATGGAGGGATAAGGAGGAGGCTGGTATGGCAGAGGAGGAGGGCAACTAAAAGTCCAACAGGAGTTCGAGGAGTAGCAAAAGAGGTTGTCAGGGGGAGGATCATTGAAGAGGAAGGAGTAGTGGGGTGTTGACTGTGATTAATAGTGCTGGGGAAGTCATCAATTCATGAATACAAGAAAATGGTTTGACATAACATTTCATCATTTGTTTTAGCGACGGCTATTGAACAATCATCGCTAAAAACATTTTAGCGATGGTTACAAAACCTTCATAAAAAACCCATCCAACAAAGTGTTTTTCATATTTGCTTTCCAATAACAATTTAACAATAACCATCGCCAAAAACCTTTAAAATATCATTTCATTCACATGTTCGACAATGGTTGATAAGAAAGCCATCGCTAAAGTTATGTTGGCTACAATTTTAAAAATCGTCAGCAAAACCATCGCCAAAGACCATCCACTGCAACCATTATCGCCCACATGGAAACACTTATTATTGACAGTTTAATTTAAAACTATTGCTAAAGGAACTTTTGGCGACGGTTTAAAAATCATCACCAAAAAATCATTGCAGAATGCACCATTTCTAGTATTGTTAGTTGGTCCACAAAGAAAATTTTGGGGGTAATCTCTTTGATTTACTGTGCACAATAGGTCTTAGTTAGCAGTAGTGGCTTTCTTACTTTTGCAAACTTTTGTGGTTGGGTGACATGTCTCCACTTTACACAGGTGTCATTCCAATTTGTACTACATGTTTACTTTAAACCTTCCATTACTTTCTGTATGCTCTTGAATGCAAATTTAAACTACTAGCTTCTTTTTTTTTTCTATTGCTTGGTTGTGGTAGGTGCTGCTATTTGTTAGTCAACAAGTTTTTGATCCAATTTTAGAGTGAAATTTTCAACTCAATCCTTAAGGGCCAACTCATTACATTTAGATCCTCATTTCACCAAATAGTTAGAAGGAGTTTGCTTGGTAGACTATATACTAAAAATACAACCTTAATATTGTGAAACACAAAAAGTGTTTTATGTCTCAAATGTGAAGAAAGTCTAGGACAACAAACATTGATTTTGATGTTCGCAAAATATATGGAAGGCTGTTAAAACTTTAGAAAGCAACCTTCATCTTTTAAGAAATATGACTATTGAAGAACAATCTTGAAGTAATAAATTGTAAAAGGATTGTTATAGCAACATTTATCTAATAGAATTCGTTAAAAGGACTATAAGAAAAATATTATTATAATAATAATTGCTTTGCCTAAGATTTAGAAATTGCAAATTATCATAGATGCTTGGGAAACAAGATGATTACTTTACACAAGTTTGAAATAAAAGTTGACCTACAATTTAAGTTGCCTATTTGTTAGAATGAGTTGACTTGCTAAGTAGTACAAAAGGCATTTCAAAAACTTAAAGCTAGTATATATGGCAACGTTGAAATTGAGGAATATTGTTCTAAATCAAATATAAGAAGATGAAAACAAAAGAAGATTTGGATATTATATTAAATCATATCATAATTATCAAATTCACATATTAGCACATATTAGGTTGGATTGCTCAATTTCAAATGAACCATATTCTTGTTAATTTTTGGCCATTTGAGCCCTTTAGCCAATCAAGTAGACAATTGTTTTCTTAATATCGATAAGAATATATTTCTAAAAGGAACTCAATTTCCTAAAGTTGTGAACTTTGTTAACCACTACAATAGTGAATGAATTGGTCCATCCCATTGGGGAATATATCTTTGTAGAAAATTGATTCTCTTTAATGCCATATCAACACCCTTTGCATCTATTTATCATGTATTGAAAAAAGACCAATTTATTCATGATACTTACATTGAATCCAATGGAATTTTAATTTTAGAGATGTATTCTTCTTAAACCATTACTTTGATTCTGGTCTTTTAGTACTTCATCATTGATAATATATTTTTACTAGGAAGTCATTTTGAATATCTTTAAGTTCTTATCCAAGTTATTTCATTGATATTATGATTGTTTTGATATTAAGGAAAAATTAGGATGACTAACTGTAGAAATGTGAATATCTTCACTTTTATTATTAGCAATTAGTTCTCTAGTGTGGAGAGGACCATTCTCCTATAAATAGAGAATAATTTACTCTTGGAAGGGTTAGACCTAGAGTTATGGAGTTTGATCATTACCCCATTTTAAGGATTGAAAAGTGGAAAATCTAAGTAAGCCAATCTCAAGTATTGAATGTAGCCCAAGAGTTGGGTGGATCGACATAAAATCTATCATACATCTCTTATAAAAAAAATCTCCTGTACATCTGTGGTTAAATGTTTTGCTATGAATGTCATTGAAATATTTCAAATTATTGAATATTATATATTGATTTAGATACATTTATTATTCGCATTTAGTGAGCACTATTCACCTCTCATATAGTGTCATCTACTCTTCAAGGAAGCACATCCTAGATTGTAGAACCCATCCAATCTTATATTGAGTGACTGGTGTTGGGAAATTCCTTAAACCCTTAGGGGCTTAACTAAAATTAACCCACCTCTGACTTAGGATGGAACTGTAACACAACTTGTCTTAACTGGACTTTATATTAACTAGGTACCGGTATTGGTGAACCAGTACTGGTATCGTTAAGTTACAATTATGAGTTCTATATCCCAATAAGTATAGGTACTGATGCTAGGTACCGGTACCCATAGGTTATGATTTAGAATCCATGTCCAGATGAGTACTCGTCCAGTACTCACTATGTACCGGTACTCGTGTTAAGTACCGATACTCATAGAGTACTCGTATTTCTCTGGGAAACAACAGGTATCAACGAGTACCGGTACTTGTTGAGTACTGGATACACAACCTACAGTTCGCTTTATCGGTACTAGCAACCTATAGTTCGCTTTACAGTATTCCAACGATACCGATACTCATCTTGAGTACCGAAACTTACGACAGTTACAGATTGTATTTTAGAGTTTCCAGGAATACGAAATGGTCAATCTAGGTTTTGTAGATATCAGATGTTGTTAATAGATTCATAGACATAAAATAAAAGGTTTAAACAGTCTTATCAAAAGATGGAAGATTAGCATACTAATCTATAACATATCTATATAAACATGCATGGAGATATATCATAAACATAGAAACTTTTAGAACAAACATATAGAGATACCTGTGTTCATGTTTGATAACAAATTGAGAGGCTACAAGATGTGGGAAATGGTCTTCCAAGAGATCCCTTAGATCGGTCAGAGAGGTCTAACCTTGATGCAAAGATGAAGAAGATCCTCTTCTTCAGCCGTCCAGCTCACCTTCTTTCTATTCTCAGTCACGATGGGGATTGTCCAAGAATGATCATTAGGGTCTCTTGGGGACCATAACCCCCTTTAGTGAAATGCAATTACACACACTAATTGCATGGTGATTTTCACTTCCGCCCATCGTGGAGGTGCTAATCACAAAATTAGGTCTCTGCACATATAAACATAACCACACCATCTCCTTGCATTTTATGTCCATACCCTTTATAAAACCTAATTTGATCACTTTAAAAATTGGGCTTTAGATGAAAGTCACTTTACTTATTTTTATTTGATTTTATCTATATATAAATTTATATATAGAAGTCCATATGTTGGATTTTAATCCAATAATCTCCCACTTGAACTATATGTGTAACCTGTTAATCAAACAACATATGAAATTGAGTTTGAGCTCAACTTTGCTATCATATCTTTAATGCATATCTAAAACCAAACTGATCTACCAATTACACTGGTAATAGAGCTAAGGCAGCTTTCGCTACATTCCAGTAACTAAACCAACAATGACTACGTACACTAATGCAAAAGGTAACTAGAAACGTGTGGATGTGTAGCATGGAAATTACATGCCAATGTGATCAACCCATGCCTATTCCCAACTGGTCCTCTAAATAGAGATCACTTCTAAAACCAAACCAAATTACTTCTCAAAATGGACAATCACAAGTAATGAACTGAAAACTTTAAGTTTTGTTTATTTCATAATAGAAATGAAGGTTTACAGAACTTTATACATAACCAAAAGAAAACTGAAATACTGAATAACTGAAATTGTCTATTACAAAATGAGCACTATAAAATTTACAAACTTCCACTAAAGGTAAAATTTCTGTAAGGACATATGACCCATAGAAGCTGCGTGTTCATGGAACATCTTGGGTATTATTCCTTTAGTAAGCGGATCCATACCAATGTGCTCTATAGATAGTTGTCTATTCTATATCCTTTCTTGAACAACCAGGAACTTGATCTCAATGTGCTTCGATTTGAAGGAGTGACGGTGAGGGGAAGTCTCGAGCTTGAAAATACGATTGTTGTTTTTTGTAGTATAGTCACGAAATCCATTCGTCAAAAATAACTTCTAAAATAACAAGACTATGAGTCTCGGTTGTTCGTCTCTGGGAGAAGTTATGGAATTGCAAAATGAATTCGATCTCTTTTCCTCTCTACTTGCTTAAAATCTCATGCCAGTTTCTAATCTTTGGATCAATGTTTTTCCACTTGCATTATTAACTCTAATTACGTGTGCATGTGTTAAGTAGATGACAAACGTGAAAGCGTGAGTTTCAGTACGCATGATTCTAGTTATGTGGTGGCTGTTTACGGAAAATGCATTAATAGTTAGATCCTCAACATCCTCAGGTACTGACATGTTAGTTGCAACAGATAGCAATTAAAGCATGCAACTTTAATCACACAAAAATATTGCAACAAGGATCATGGTGATTTTCACACATAGATATTTATATATATAAAAAGATTTTCATTGATTACATCAGGGTTATAGAGCAAAACTAGTGGAAAGCTTGTAGAGGAATGCTTGAAATAACTACTGGCTACAAGAAAACGACTGCATACATGAATCTATGGGGGGATTATGCATGAATCATTAGGGGAGAATATGGAGCTACACTACTAAGCAGTAATAAAGTAGTAAATCTACGAAGAACTATATACTTAGCTAGCAGAAATAAGGTCATTCAAAGGTGGGCTCCGATGGCCTTTGAGTTGGTTGAGAGGAGGAGGGGCAGCCAATGGGGGTTAGGTCGGCCCTTAGAGAGGTGAGGAGGAGGTGATCCATGCTTTTGGTGTGGAGCTACTACTGGCCATGGTGAGAGCTTGTGGAGGTGGAGGTGTGGAGTGATGAGAACCTCATCATGAACCCTAACTAGCACAATTTAACCTAGATATGCAAGAAAAAGCTCTTACATAGCTCAAAGAAAGGCTTAACTCAGAGAATTCTGAGTTTAAGAAGAAGACAAGTCATAAGGGGTAAAAATGCAATTTCACCAACGCAATTTGCAAACAGGGTAATTAAGGGTCCAAACACAGGTCAAACAAACCTAATAAGAAGGAAAGTGGGATGATCTGATCTAACAAGGGCTACAGCAACTCCAAAAAATTAAATAACATTCTGTAACCCTAAAGCAAACCTACTTCAATTCATGAGGTTCGAGGTAGGGTAAAAATCAAATAAACCCTCTAAAACTCATAGAAAAATAATCTCTAGGGTTTAGAACCTTTAATTTGGCCTGAGAAACCCATTTTGACCTACATTGAGAACCATGCCCAATTAATGATTTAATTTCAATTTTTACGTAAATTGGCCGGTCAAACATGGTCTGACCTAGAAAAAAAATTCACCATTAGAATCCTTAGGTTCAATATAGTCATGCATAAAACTTGAGCCTAAGAAGAGACCTCCTTGACCGACTTTGCAATTTGGTCCGCTTCATTTACTTTTTGACCCTTAACTTTCAAAATCCTTCCATTTTGACCCCCAACTTTCTCGTCGTTCTTTGCAGAACGGTCCCTCTTGCAAGCTCTACGCAGCATCATGCTCCTGCGACTTTGCGCGGAGCATGGCACCTCGCAGGGAGAGGGGATCGTCCTGTAAAGTGTACGCGGAGTTCCCTACAACGTCTGCTGTCGCAGGGACTCACCCATGCTTCCTGATGACCCCCACACCTTCCGTGCGAACACGAGGAAGGTATGGGTCTCGTCTCCGACCACATTCCGGTAAGGCTTCCACATCACCTACCTGTGTCCGCCTCTCTGCCACCCCCTTTATAAGAACCAGCACTCCACGCCAGTTCAAGCAGTCTAGTTTTGACGGAGAAACCCTCAACATTTCCTCTCTCCCCACTTCGACAGGAAACCCACCAGCTCCGGCGACCGCCCCTCCTCCTTCTCATCGCTCTGCTGCCATACCTGCAGCAGAGCCAACTTCGTCTCATCTTCCCGCATCGCGCCGCACCAAGCGCACGCCTCCCTGCCCACTTCCTCGTCGCCGCTCTCTCCCTCTGGGTATTTCTTCTCTAGCGACAGTCGATACGACTGCCCGCCTCTCTGGCCCCCTTCGTCTCTATAGGTAGGTTACATTTACTCCCCTTCTTCCCCTCTTTCTTTTCCCCACTCTATTTTACTTGATTGCCCCACGACCACGCCTGTCCACCATCACCTTCCTCACCTCCGGCCAACCTCCGGCGAGTCGCCCCCGTCATTCCGCAACTCCATACAACTCGCTAACCATCCCAAAAGCTCCGCCTCATCACACTAAACACCCTCTGCCCCTCCACTGCCACTCTACACCTCAACAACTCACCCCCGGTCACACCCACTTTCCCGGCCACAGGACGACCTAGGTATGCAAGCCTAGGCCGTCTCGCGGCCTGCTGCACTTCACACCACCTTAAGGTTCCCCAGTGGTTTGATTAGGCCAAGAGGCCCTTTTAATGCTTGACAGGTCTGTTGCCCCGGCCGCCATTGACGACGACTCGAGAAGCTCCCAAGCACGCTCCAGGTTATCAGTTGCTGCGAAGGCAGGCGAGCTGTGTGAAGGCAGACAGCTGGCAAGCGAAGGGGATCGAGGCTGCAGCTACGGCAGCAAGGCCGAGGTCTTCTTGCGGGTGCGTGCAAGGAGAAGCAACCAATAGTCCCACATCGTAAGATTACAAAGCGTCGCACCGGTTTAAATTGTTTTTGTGTTTCTTACTTACCGCCTCAGAACACGGGGTGAGGTCCCCTCGCCCACTCACCCCCGCCTCATCCGCGGATTCATCTCGCGGACCTGGCAGATCCGACCCGACACTACCGAGCGCACCTCGCGTACTATACACACGCTAGTGCGCCTAGTCACGGGTATGCTATCTGACCCATTAACCCGACTCTGGGAGAGCTTCTTGTGAGCGGTTTACAGAGAGAAAGAGAGAGACATGCGGGTAGAGGGAAGGGTTAGGTTTTGTTGTGCCTTGTGTGCAAGAACAGAGTGCGAAGGAGAAAGGCTAAGTACTTAGCCGTAGGCAAGGAAAAGAAGAAGTAGAAGGAAAGAAGAAGGCTCGCCAAAGAAGAAGCAGTAGCGAAGGAAGGAAAAGTGGAGAAGCACTGTAGCAGACTGCAGTTAAGTCGTCTAACTGCGGTATCAGATGATGGATGAGTAGCCTTCAGAGGAGATAAAGTAGAGGAGAAGGAAAGAAGAAGGCTCTTCAGCTGAAGAAAAGAAAGAAGACTTGGCCGCCAGAAAGAAAGAGAGAAAGGCAAAGGAAGAAGAGAGAAAGAAGAGAAACAGCAGAAGAAGAAAGAAGAGGGAAGAAGATAGGATCAGAGAGAAAGCACAAAGAGAAGAAGAAGCCAAGACAAAAATCTATCTCTCTCCCTCTCTCTCTCTTATTTTTGTAATTCAATAGAGGAACTTTGTACTTCTAGAATTCCAGTAGCTACCTGAGTTCGACCTCAGGAAAACTATTTCAGAGTAAAAAAATTCTATGGTAATGACAACCGTAGCTGTCTTGTCTTATACTATAATGACTATACTATAATAAACAAAAAGATGCACAAAGCAGCACCACGGTTGGACCATCACCATTTTTTGGCACCGTTGCCGGGGAGCAACGGCTATTCTAGAAGCTATAAAATCTCTATTTGTAAGTTTCTATTAACCTCTTCTCTTATTGTGTGCAGGTACAGGAAAATCAAGAAGCAGCCGCACAACAACCACTCCAAGGACAGGTAATTTTTTTTTTTTTTTATCCTCTCACTTTAACCCTCAATTCTAAAGAGGCAGAAAAAGAAAGAACAAGCAATATAGGTACAACCTGTCTTCCATACCTAGTAAACCATCAAAGCTGCAAGTTTTCAAATTTCAACCCACCATTCCTGCACACACTATCAAGGGTATTTAGGGCTAACACCTTCTTGCTTGAGCCCTAATTGCCCAATCTAAGGGAGCTAACTAGACCAAGTAGAGCCAACATAAGATTCAACATTAGGGTTTTTAGAGACACACTTCTTAAGCAAGAATTAGGAAATCCAAAAGGAGTGTGCCTAAGCCATTGATTGAAAATACCTATTCAGAGAAACCTTAAGAAATTGGCTCTGTAAAAACACTTGAACCCTAAAAGACAAGACCTAATAAGTTCTCAAAAGAATCAATAGGTGAGGTTGACCCCTTAGGGTCAACCAACCTTCAACTTAGGTCACTCTTTTCACTCAAAAGGCTAAAGTTCAAGTGAAAACCTAAGCACCTTGATCTTAACTAAAAATTGGTAGACTTAAGAGGTCAAGATCCCCATTCTAGTCTACCTGGAATCTCAGTGACAAGAGAGGTCGGGTGGGGGAAACCCTGTAACTCGTGGGGACGCTCTACCATGTAGGGGTCTTCGCGGGACTCACCCTCTCTGGCTGCCCAGGTAATTCTCAGGTGGACGATCTTTCTGATCAAGGGGTCCATCTGCCCGCACCTCTATAGTCACCCAACATTTTGGGTGCCTCGATTGGGTCCAGCACCTGCTTATCTCATCCAGTCCTTTAGTGTTCGGTAGGAGGTCCTTGAAACCTCCTTTAGAAATTCACTCTCCCCGAGGCTAAGCCTCGGCTCCCTTGTTTTTGCAGAAACCTTCCACATAGCCCCTTTTCCTCTGATACTGAACCAAGCCTCCCTTCTTCCATCTTGGCACAACTTGAGTCTACATCGAACTTCTGATTCTATATCTTGATTCCACCACCTGATTCAAATATGCAGCCTAATTACTTAGCATCACCCTTCAAGAGACCTAAATCTCAAAGATCCATGAGAGATAGGATGATTGAGGAAACCCTTGAGTTCTATGGAATCAAATATAAACAAATAGAAAACATTCAGGTTGATGTCTCAACAACCACAGCTTTCATCATAAATTGTGCCCAAATTCTGTTGACAGAAATTACAAAAGGATCAACCCGAGACATACTCATGATAGGATACATTGAGATAGAAAAATTACACAAATCTGAATACCTTCAATGCTTGAAAAATCCTGTACTTTGGGAACAACACCAAGATGCCCGTATATGCCAGAAAAATGGGTAGAAATGATGAGATCACTAGAACAAATTATCAACCAGAAATACCCGTATATACCAGAAACAGAGGATGAACCATCTTAGAACAGTATTAAGGATCAATCCAGTTTCCCAGATCTCGGGACTGAGGCACAGGGTGGTTGTGGATTCCCAACCCAGATAGAAGACAACATTGAATTAGGTTGGGATATTGCAGGAGAACACAATGATGAACTGACCCTAGACCATGAATTGCCAAGCTTAGAATTCCAAAACTCCTGCAATAATGAGATCAGAACTGAACCTTTTGAGGGTATAAATTCCACCCCTTATTTTGATAAGGTGACCTTCGAAGATTATTCGGACTTTGATTCTAGTAATCCTACCCACATCCTAAACCTAGAATCTAGATTCGAAACTTATTGGGAAGATTATGAGGCCCCATATGAGAAAGATCAAATTTTTAAAGAATATGATTCCGGGCCTCTATTTGATGAATATCCCTCTCCAACATCCTCAGGAAATCTGATTAATTTTTCAGAAGACATGGCAATTTATGATACAGAAACTGAGGAGTTGGATAAGTGGGGTTTCAATTGGGTCTATCCTACCAGCTTGAAGCTTGAGCCTAAACAGAACACCTTTTTAAGTCTAGAATTGACATATAGGCTAGACCCCAGTCAGGCTGCTGATTCCACATCTGATGATTTATGCTACGGTGGAATTCATGATCAAGAATCTCATTTAGAACTCAATTTTCGCAAACTGTCCGACAACTTCGGATCTGACTATAATTTCGGAGAGACTCTCCTTCCTGAACACACCAAGCCCATCTACGACCTCAGTTTACATGACTGATAAACGCCAGTTTATCATCATTCTTATGCATTAAAACTAACCTAGCTCTTAGGATTTTACTCCGCAAATGGGTTTTTGGGCTGCATTTTGGCATAAATTAGGATAGGCATGCATTGCATTTTTTATTTTCGTTTTAATGTGTTTTTGTTAGTGTTAGGGATGTACAGATGCACAGATCCCTAAAACCCTAGCACTCAAGAAGGCAAATGGTGAAGGAGAAGCCCAGACTAGCTGGAACCCAGCTTGATCCAGCTCACCACAGCTGAAACCTAGCTTACTTGAACTAGGGTTAGCTCATCCCAGCTCCATTTAGCTAATTGCAGCTGGATGGTAGCTCAAGAGAGTTCACCTTAGCTCACCCTAGCTCAAGTCAGCTCAGATCCAGCTCAACTTAGCTGAGTCTAGCTCATCTCAGCTCCCACTAGTTCACAGGGAGCTCTAGCTAGCTCAGCTGAGTTGACAGGAGTTCACCTCAGCTCACATCCAGCTCAACTTAGCTGAGTCTAGCTCATCTCAGCTCCCACTAGTTCACAAGGAGCTCTAGCTAGCTCAGCTGAGTTGACAGGAGTTCACCCCAGCTCAGATCCAGCTACATCCAGCTCCACTCAACTCCAGCCAGCTGAAGAAGAATTCATCTCAGCTCAGGAAGCTTAAGTCCAGCTCCCGGGGATTTAGCTTAGCTCAACTCAGTTGAGCTAAGCTACCTTAGCTGCCTCAACCAGCTTGATTCTCCCTGGGAGCACCAGACCTAGCTCACCTCAGCTCATTTTGGTAGAAGCTAGCTCACTTTAGCTTGGCTTAGCAACTAGCAAAGAACTAGCAAGCTAAGCTAGCTAGAGTAGCCCCATGCCAGCCTCTTCAGCAGCAGCCAGCTCCAGCTCCAGCTCCAGACTTCTCCTCCTCAGCTCTTCTCCCCGAAAACCCTAGCTCCAAATGCCTCCAACTCTACTCCCTATTATCTAAGCTAGCTAAGTTGCTTAACATAGCTAGTCCACCTCCATGGCACCAAAACCTACTACCCTACTACCTAAGCTCCAGCAAAAAGACCACCTACTCCTACTTTATTTTGGTGCCAACTATCCCTTCCATCACCACCCTACATCCACCATCAAAGCCCATCTCCACCCTCCATTTTTTCCCTTCAAAATTGCCTTCTAGAAGGTATTTTTGGAGGGAAAATCAAGGCACCTCTTCATTTCCCTCCCATTTTTCCCTCCAAAAATAACCAAGCACCCCTTCATTTCCCTCCAAAAAAACACCATAACCACCCCCCTTCCCATCCTATAAATACCCTACCCTACCACCACATAATTCCCATCCTCCCTTAGTGTATTTTCTACCTACATCCACCTATACCTACGCCCAAGGAGAAGGAGTAGAGAAGGAGATTAAAGGGGCACACCACCAGCCCTTTTGGTGCCTTCTTCTCCCCACTCTCTTCAACTTGGGCCACGCCAAGGAGGAGGACTCTCCCACTTCAAGGAGGACGGCCAGGCAAAGGAGAAAAGCTTAGGGTGGACGTCCACCCTTGGAGAGAAACTTAGGGCACGCCCCCTTAGGGCTTGCCTTGGAGGTCATCACCTTGGCGGAGTTCTGCAAGGAAGGAGTTGAAGGATTCTTTTCAAGCTTGGGAGCCACCAACCTTGGAGCAAGAAGCCCTCTTCTTCACCATCTATTTAGAGGATTTGTGTTTTCTTTTACTTCAATTATCTAGTAGTAGAAGCATTCCTCTACTAGGCATTTTTGTTAAACACTTTATCAATTATCTAGTTGCCTTCTTCGTATATCTTGTTTGCATTTCTATTTGCTTATTTTCAGCATTCTTCACTTCCTCTCCCTAATTATTCTAGGTTTCCACTTGCCTAGAGTGAGCTTAGGGAGAGGCTCTACTTGCCACTTAGAAGTAGTATTTTAAATTGAAGTGTAAATCACCTTCCCGTCACCATTCCGCATGTTGTCTTAATTTAAAACAAAAAAATGATATATTGAAAAATACCAAAAAGTAAGTTGAGATTGTATTCCAAGCAAGAGAATCACTATTGCAAACATTTGGCCTCCTTGGACGACCCTAGATACTCCCCTATCTAGGAATATAAATTTAAGAGTTGATCGGTTTTACGCATTACAACGACGTATTTTAACAAATCGCGTGAAATCGCTATCACTTTTTGGCGCCGTTGCCGGGGAGGCACGGCTTTGCATTAACTAATTTTCTCTTGCTTGAAGTGGATCTCATCCCCTTCTCTTTCTTTCTTTTGTGTGTGCAGGAACTACAGCGGGAAAGCGGGAATCTGGAAGCGAAAGCTTAAAGATCCTTTTCTTCCCATGAAAATTCAGGTTGGTTCCCCTTTCTTGTAACATTTAGGTTAAAAAAAAAAAACTACAAAAAATATATTAAACTTGGCTTTCAGGACCCTAAACACTTAAATTAAGTGGAGTGGTGCATTATAAAATCCATTGTTTGCTTGTATGCTTCTTTAGCACCATTCCATTGCAAGTATTGGTGTTCTATTTTTCTGGTCCAGATTTCTGTCCGGACTTGAAAAATCGATTCCTAACACCACA
Organism: Thalassia testudinum; assembly: GCA_037157565.1. Classification (NCBI taxonomy): domain Eukaryota; kingdom Viridiplantae; phylum Streptophyta; class Magnoliopsida; order Alismatales; family Hydrocharitaceae; genus Thalassia; species Thalassia testudinum. The sequence continues at coordinate 20,624,273 of JAZHRO010000026.1, read as the reverse complement.
GGCCTCCTAAAATCATAAAATTTCATAGAGGGATTTCCAATTAAGTTTGGAACATCTGCTCCAAATTTAAGATCAATTGGATTTGTATTTAATTTTTAAAAATTCGTGGATTACAGAGGGGTCACACCCTCTAATCTTCCTATTTTGCTACTGTCCACGAATTTTCAGAATTTTTATACTCATCCCATTTTTGTGAAATTTAGCTTGTTCGAATCCTTGTGAAATTTTACATATCATATAAAATCATAAAAATTTTCTGAGGTTGGTGGTAATACTGAAAAGTCCATAATACCCACGGGTATTATTTCTGGACTTTGACACCAGTACAATTAAAAATTCAAAACTATTATCAAACAAATTCCTAAAATCTTACAAAAATCTTTTCTGGAATCCTTGTTTGATTTTCTTCAAAGTAGTGGTGTTGTTTGACTTGTTTGGACCACTACTTAATTCTGAAAGCTAAAAATAATTCATTGGTAGTTAAATTTCTATCTTAGGGATAATTGGCTTAGGGTTTCTTTCTTTCTTTTTAGAGACTTACATTAAAGGAAATTAACCATCACCAATACAACTTGCCTTTCCTTTGATTGTGAGATTTCAAACTTGTTTGAAAATTTAAAAAGAAAAACCCTAAAATACATTCAATTAAATCAAATCCTAAAAGACAAAAATACAAAAAAAATTGTGTGACAACTTGATTTGCATTGGAGCCACTCTCCAATTCCTGCACACACACAAAAAAAAATCATCAAATAACAGGGCAACAACCCAATAAACGCCCTCCACATTCCGTGTGCACTATAGCATCCTAGACCTAATTAAAATTTGTAGCAACTTGACCCCTAAGGCTTTATCAACTTAGGCTTGCTATTTAGGTCTTAAGTTTTCTTTAGTTAGTACCAATTCTATCATCTGTATCTGGTGTTCAGGCTAAGGGGCCGTGTCAAACGACCAGGCGCGGGTTTGTACAAGCACCTGGGGTTTTCCCTGGGAAACGTTTAGGCCCAAACCTCCCCTTAAGCAACTTGGCCAGATTTGTTGATAGAACGGGTATTCACTATTGACTACTTATTTCCTATATAGACCAAGTCTTAGGTTATTATTAGGGAATCACATTTAAGTTAGGTCTAGTTTTGTCTGTTTGATTTGCACACTTTCTCTCATCTCCATCTCTTCTCCTCCCCTCCCGTTTCTTCCATTTTGCACGGGCGGCGGTCCAAAACTCCACACTTGGAGGGACCACTTGATTTTGCCTCCCCAAGAAAAGACTTTTCTGCATTCTTCCTCTTCTTTTAAAATGGAAAATAAAAATTGGTCCTCTAACCCACATGCTAATTTTTCTTTCCCCTATTCTTCCACCCAGGAGCTTCTTAATCAGGCCCCTCCACCTAATTTCTACTCTATCATGGCTCAGCTACAAGTTAAGCAACAACAGTTGCATAAGGATTTAACAAACCTGGCCAACCAAGGGAATCCTGCCACACCTGCCCAAGCTCCACACATTCCACATCTCACCCCTTTTAACACCCGCAAGAGAGAAAATCTACATAAATCCAATGCTGAGTATAATTGTTATTCTGAGTCTTTCTATGGTTCAACAGGGAATTATGTTTATCCCAATCATCACCCCACCCAAAATGTCCCTACCATCCAGGAGAAATTGAAAAATTCCTCTAATGGGGGGGATTATCCAACCCACTCCTGGACCAATCCGGTTCCACACCAACAACAGAACCCGTTTGGAGGGTATGGTTCAAATCAGACTTATCAATCTGGGCAATCTCAAGAAGACATTAATGCCCAGATGATGAAAACCTTGCAGGAGTTACAAAGAAAAACAAAGGAAACAACCCATCTTATTAACAACCTCAATGATCAAATTGGGGATATTCTGACTCAAAGACCTGCAGGACACTCACCATCCCAACCCACACCAAACTTTATTAATCACAGGAACCAACACCCGGGTGTCTACCAACATCAGAACCACATGATTCGGCCTCCTATTAACCCAATATCACAGCACCTACCCAGTTTCTTTCAACATCCGGCCCCCCTACCTCCTCTCAGTGAACACCAAGCTGCATATGCAGAGACTATGAGGAGTGAGGAAACCACCATGGATTTAAGGCCTTCTCAATCAAATGATGAAACTGATTCTCAACCAATGCAGATTGACCCCCCTAACCTTAATAAGGAAGAAGAAAAAGAAACCCCAAAAACACTTGATTCAAACCCTATTTCCCACTCTCAAAAACTGCAATCCAACAATCCAAAATCAGAGCCCTCTGACCATAATTCTTTGGATTTATTTGAGCAAGTCGAGAGGAATATTCCCTTCCTAGATTCCCCCCATGCCTCTAAAGAATTTACTACAAAAGGGCATGATCAGAATCTAGAAAGGTTGGTCCTTTCAAAGACAGCCAACTCAGTTTTTTAGAGCAAGCTGCCTTTCACAAAAAAGGACCAGGGCACATCACTTATCTCAATTGTCATAAGTGACACCATTTTTCGTGCCCCTCTCGACTTAGGTACCTCTAGTAATCTCATCCCCCCTGTCTTATTTGAGGAATTTCGATTCAGTGATTTAAAACCTACCAAGGTTCAATTTCAATTAGAAGATCGATCTACCATTCAACCGCGGGGAGTTGCTGAGGATAGTATTATCAAGGTCCGGAATTGTCTATTTCCGGTATATTTTCTAGTCCTTGACATAGAGGTACCCAAGGCTCTCATTAATGCCATCCTTGGAAGACCTTTTCTGATTATGGCAACAGCTAATATCAATTCTCATTCTGGGAAAATGAATATAAGTTGCAGTAACCAGACCTTCTCATTAGATTTATTTCAAGCTTCCAAGAGGTCCATTAATCACAAAATTTTTGAGGACACTGATAATAAAATGGAAGCAGTATTTGAAATGTCTATGTTGATCCAATCTCATTCATCTTTGACCACTATTGATCTAGATTTTATTGATTCTTATTCTACGGATAGTTATGTGGTCCAAGACTTTCCAGATCAACTAGGGTTTGACTTTCCCCCTTTTCATCTTCCTGAAACATCCACACTAACTTCACACACCCTACATCTCATTGACTCCATTCCCCATCCCTTTCCATTGGACCTATCACTCGACCCACCAGAATCTGGCAATTTACAAGCACTTAAACCATGGCCAGATTCGGGTCACTTTTCCATTTCTCTATTTTATTTTGATCCCTTTATCTTTACCACTCATCTTTTTAGGGATCTTGAGGAAGACACTTTTATTGTGGACATTCAAGTGTCCAACTATTTACATGATTTTCCGTCTTCTGTGCATACCTTCACGCCCGGCTAAATGGCGTAAAAGATAGCACTGGATGGGAGGTAACCCATCATTTTTTCTTGCTTTTTTTTTTTCCTTCTTTTTCCAGGTTTTGCTCATCCTAAACCCGACCGTTCTTCACTAAGGTGATCCCTTTTCCCTCCTAATGCATGAGGACATGGCATATCTTAAGCATGGGGGGGTGTTTTTAAATTTTTACGATCAATTTAGGATGTTCAAAACCTAAAAACATGTAATTTTCTTTAATTTATTTCCTGCTTGCATACCCAAAAAAATAATAATAATAAAAATGTTGAAAACTTTTTGAGGAAAAATTTTGAAATCGGGACTAAGGTCGAAAAATTCACTTTTGGTACAATGGGATTTAATCTTTAACAAACTAAGGATGAGGACATGGATCTGATCATTAGAATTCCAGGGTCTATTTTAGACTAGATCAGATATCCTTCTCTAAAATTCCACCTGAACTCATGATAGTTCAGGTGACTTGATCCTATTTTGTAATATGGAAAGTATTTGACTTAGTTTCTGATTCAAAAACTTACGGGTCTCAAGAAACTTCTTGTGTCAATTTTCACACACAAGTCAACACTTAAAAACAACTAAAAATTTGAAGAACTCCCTTGTTTGGATTTAGTAAAAGTCTGAAGCAGATCATTGGTTTGAGTTCCCACCGCCGAGAAGAAGGAAAATACCTTCTTTGAGGATGCGATGTCAACATGTTACCGCCTTGGCGCTGCTCTATATCTATATTTCATATCTTAAGACAGAGCATTAAAGCGCATTTCAGCAGCTCAAGTGTCTTGGACGGTGCTCTACCTATAGCGTCGGAGCAAGAGATTGAGTTTGCTTGGAGCGCCCCTTTTCACCGCATCGTGTTTTGGGGTTGTGAGCTCCTGGGTGGTGTCATGGACAGTGCTATCCCGAAGTACTGGCGCCAGAGCCCCCTCGAGGAATGGTAACGGGAATGATGATCCCGACACATCTGTTGTAAGACTAAGCTAAAAATAAGCATGGGGGAGAAAAAGAAAAAGAAAAAGAAAAAAAAGAAAAAAAATAATAATAATAACACGTCCTTATAAATGTTGACTTTTCACAAGCACAGACACAAGGTTTTAAAGGAATTTGCAAGTTGCGAATCAGATTCACGAGCCAGAAAAATCCTAAAACTAAACATTTCAAGTCATCTGAATTAACAAGGGGTTAATTTGTGAATTTTCTGGAGGATATATTGATCCCGTTCTATCTAATGGTTGGATCAAAAAATAAATCCTGATGTTGATCTTTAACAAATCCCGTACCTCCTGTGTTTTAATCTACCAAGGTCCCTTAATCTCTTTTTCTCCTCAAAAGTCAAAAAATTAGATTTCCCAAAAATTTCGTTTTTCAAAAAAATTAAAGTTTTGCTAAGAGACTAGCAAAAGATAAGCATGGGGGTGTGATAAACGCCAGTTTATCATCATTCTTATGCATTAAAACTAACCTAGCTCTTAGGATTTTACTCCGCAAATGGGTTTTTGGGCTGCATTTAGGCATAAATTAGGATAGGCATGCATTGCATTTTTTATTGTCGTTTTAATGTGTTTTTGTTAGTGTTAGGGATGTACAGATGCACAGATCCCTAAAACCCTAGCACTCAAGAAGGCAAATGGTGAAGGAGAAGCCCAGACTAGCTGGAACCCAGCTTGATCCAGCTCACCACAGCTGAAACCTAGCTTACTTGAACTAGGGTTAGCTCATCCCAGCTCCATTTAGCTAATTGCAGCTGGATGGTAGCTCAAGAGAGTTCACCTTAGCTCACCCTAGCTCAAGTCAGCTCAGATCCAGCTCAACTTAGCTGAGTCTAGCTCATCTCAGCTCCCACTAGTTCACAGGGAGCTCTAGCTAGCTCAGCTGAGTTGACAGGAGTTCACCTCAGCTCACATCCAGCTCAACTTAGCTGAGTCTAGCTCATCTCAGCTCCCACTAGTTCACAAGGAGCTCTAGCTAGCTCAGCTGAGTTGACAGGAGTTCACCCCAGCTCAGATCCAGCTACATCCAGCTCCACTCAACTCCAGCCAGCTGAAGAAGAATTCATCTCAGCTCAGGAAGCTTAAGTCCAGCTCCCGGGGATTCAGCTTAGCTCAACTCAGTTGAGCTAAGCTACCTTAGCTGCCTCAACCAGCTTGATTCTCCCTGGGAGCACCAGACCTAGCTCACCTCAGCTCATTTTGGTAGAAGCTAGCTCACTTTAGCTTGGCTTAGCAACTAGCAAAGAACTAGCAAGCTAAGCTAGCTAGAGTAGCCCCATGCCAGCCTCTTCAGCAGCAGCCAGCTCCAGCTCCAGCTCCAGACTTCTCCTCCTCAGCTCTTCTCCCCGAAAACCCTAGCTCCAAATGCCTCCAACTCTACTCCCTATTAGCTATGCTAGCTAAGTTGCTTAACATAGCTAGTCCACCTCCATGGCACCAAAACCTACTACCCTACTACCTAAGCTCCAGCAAAAAGACCACCTACTCCTACTTTATTTTGGTGCCAACTATCCCTTCCATCACCACCCTACATCCACCATCAAAGCCCATCTCCACCCTCCATTTTTTCCCTCCAAAATTGCCTTCTAGAAGGTATTTTTGGAGGGAAAATCAAGGCACCTCTTCATTTCCCTCCCATTTTTCCCTCCAAAAATAACCAAGCACCCCTTCATTTCCCTCCAAAAAAACACCATAACCACCCCCCTTCCCATCCTATAAATACCCTACCCTACCACCACATAATTCCCATCCTCCCTTAGTGTATTTTCTACCTACATCCACCTATACCTACGCCCAAGGAGAAGGAGTAGAGAAGGAGATTAAAGGGGCACACCACCAGCCCTTTTGGTGCCTTCTTCTCCCCACTCTCTTCAACTTGGGCCACGCCAAGGAGGAGGACTCTCCCACTTCAAGGAGGACGGCCAGGCAAAGGAGAAAAGCTTAGGGTGGACGTCCACCCTTGGAGAGAAACTTAGGGCACGCCCCCTTAGGGCTTGCCTTGGAGGTCATCACCTTGGCGGAGTTCTGCAAGGAAGGAGTTGAAGGATTCTTTTCAAGCTTGGGAGCCACCAACCTTGGAGCAAGAAGCCCTCTTCTTCACCATCTATTTAGAGGATTTGTGTTTTCTTTTACTTCAATTATCTAGTAGTAGAAGCATTCCTCTACTAGGCATTTTTGTTAAACACTTTATCAATTATCTAGTTGCCTTCTTCGTATATCTTGTTTGCATTTCTATTTGCTTATTTTCAGCATTCTTCACTTCCTCTCCCTAATTATTCTAGGTTTCCACTTGCCTAGAGTGAGCTTAGGGAGAGGCTCTACTTGCCACTTAGAAGTAGTATTTTAAATTGAAGTGTAAATCACCTTCCCGTCACCATTCCGCATGTTGTCTTAATTTAAAACAAAAAAATGATATATTGAAAAATACCAAAAAGTAAGTTGAGATTGTATTCCAAGCAAGAGAATCACTATTGCAAACATTTGGCCTCCTTGGACGACCCTAGATACTCCCCTATCTAGGAATATAAATTTAAGAGTTGATCGGTTTTACGCGTTACAACGACGTATTTTAACAAACCGCGTGAAATCGCTATCAATGACTCATTCTCTGACTCTGACTCGAGGTCCTGGTTCCCGAGATCACTGATAACACAGAATCATTCCTTTTCGATCCTCAGGAACCAAAAACAGAAAATGCCAAGAGTGATTACAACCTAGAATTCAAATTTTTTCTCGAATCAGATTTCCTTCATCCTATAGACACTCTTCAGGCATTTCATAGTTACCCAGAGGACTCTCTACAGAAAACCACCTGTCATTCGTTTCTAGAAGAGCCCTCATACACAGTTACCACCACACACACAGAACTTATCAAAACCTCTTCTCAACCCCGACCTGCAACTGGACTCAATTTCTATTCAAATTCACCTCTCACTGAGCCGGTTGCAGTTCCGCATCCACATCAGGTTTGGAACACTGATCAGACTACATACCATGCTCCATCATTCTCTGATCACCCCTGTAGGGTTACCGCGTCAATCACTCATTATTCTATGGGTCCCTATTCTGACCAAGCTGATTCGACTCAGCCAAACCCTGTATTCACACTTCCACATCCATCTGAGCCACATTTCATATGGTGGGTCCCACACCTTTTGATCTACATCTATCAACCCACTAGATTGATTGGGTTTGGGCTGCATCATCAGCCTGTTGATCTTAACAAGCACCTGGTTGGACCAACCAGGCTCTTAATCAAGGTGCTTGTTATATTAAACTCTGCTGATTTGACCATCCCCTCTCCATCTCATTTCCCACTTGGCTGAAGGCGTCAAATTTAGCGCTCAACGGGAGTTAGCCCGTCATTCTCTTTGAAAACCTAAAACCTTTTTGACACCTTTGTGCACTTAAAGTTCACCCTTTAAGACAGTGGACTCCACCTCAGATGCTTGCATCTGAGATTAGAAATCGCCCGCAACAGTCACCCCAGCCCATTCACTCATCAAAACATCTGTCCTAAGGAATGAACTAAGTTGAATAAAAACCACCTAAGTCACAATGAGGACATTGCAAATCTTAGGCATGGGGGGGTATGAAAGTGCAAAACTTGTAAGAAAAGGTTTTAAACAAAAAAATTTCACATATGCCAAAAACACCATAAAAATTAAAAAAAATTTTCGAAAAAGAATAAAGAAGAGAAAAGAAATTTTGTGAAGGAGGAGGAGAAAAAGAAACAAAAGAAAAAAAGGGAGCACAAAGATGAAAGAAAAAGTGATAGTCATTAGTAAGGAACTAAGGAATTGACCTAAGTTCTAGACCTCATTCATGCAAAAATTGAAAAGTGCATAGTAAGATTAGTAAGAACACAAACCTTAGGCATTCTTGGATAGACTCTTAGTACTCATTAAGATCCAGACACTCCTCAAGAGGTTGAGGAAAATGAAAAGCTTAAGTATTAGGTCCAAGGCTTTGGGAGTATTTGGCCTGATTAACTAACTTTTGGTTTATGGGACTCAGTAACCTAAGCACCCTAACCCCACACACAGCCTGGTTCAGTAAGCGTAAAAATCAAAATCACGTAGAAGCGTCAAAAAATTCTGAAAAGAACACCTAGAGTAGGAGCGGCCGATCAACACAAGTTGATTTGGACAAGTTCCCAGCACAAAGAGGTGGGAAATCCCCCTCGAAGATGCACAACAAAATATCATCTCCTCGGTGCTTGTCTCTTAGGATATTTACATATCCTACTGGGGGCATGTAAGCACTCTGCTGGTTCAGATTCCATGGATGGCATTATCACAAAGTGTCAATTGCCAAGGTCTGGATTTGGCCACGGAACACCATGGATGGGATTATCTCGAAATCTCAATAGCCAGGGTTCCAGGGGTTGCCATGGGCGGTGCAATCTCGAAGCATCGATTGCCAGGAACCCTTGAGGATTGATGATGGGAACAAGGAATCTGATACAGACCGTGTTGAAAAGCCAATCCTAAGCTAGAATGAAAAAGAAAAAGAGAGAGAAAACTCTCCAAACAGAAAAATCTTCTATCTCTCTTTCTTACAAAATGCACTGCGAACTGAGCCAGGGCTAAAATCATCTCAAGCACGGGTGCTTTAACCACAAAGTCCAATAGACCTTAGGTTAGTTCTTGCAGGCCTTAAAAACCTTTGCTAAGGACTGAGGCTGAGGCTAAACAAATCTGGATCTTGGTTGGTACTAGAGTACCTTTTAGCTATGGTCAGCATTCTAACCTAATCTAAGTTCAAATGAAAAGCACTTATCTGAAATCATTAAGAACTTCATGGTCTAGAACAAAGGTTGAAACCTTAAGTTTTTTGCTAAGGGACTTGCAAAAGTTAAGCATGGGGGTATGATGATGGAGGTGGAGCTATGCTGTGGAAGGTGCAATAATGGAGCTAAGCTTGAATGGGTGCAAATGGCCACCCCTTAGGTCTTTTTCTAGATCTAAGGGAGACTCTCTAGAGAACTGTGGAACTCTCTAGAGAGAACTCCAACTGTGGCTATCCAAGGTGGTTTTTAGATCCACCATTTGTGGATCTAAAAATTGAATGGATTTTGGTTGCTAATTTTAGCAACCAAAAGTGGTGCCACCTTGAAGAGAGTTCTAGAGAACTCTAGGTGTGTGTGTGTGTGTGTGTGTGTGGATGTGACCTAGGTGGCTAAGTGGTCTAGGTTAGGTCCTAAGGGATTTGGTTTAAGGTAGGTCTCAAATTAGGGTTGCAAACACTAATTTGCTAAGGAGAAAGTGCAATTAAACTTGGCAGAAGTTTAATTGAGTGGTGTGAACCTAATTGAGAGTTAATAACTCAATTAAGTTGGGCTTAGGTCAATTGAACTCTCACTAAATCCAATTCGACTTATGTGGGTTGAGGTCTGAGCTCAATTGGACTCTATGAGTCCAATTGACTAGGCAATGGTAATTGACTATGACCTAAGTCAATTGGGCTTAGTGAGAACCTAATTAGGTTCTTAGGAGGGTCTAGAGGTGGTGTACTAGGGTTAGGGTACCTTAATTTAGGTTCTTAAGGGGTTGGAATTGGGTTTAAGGACCTAAGAACTCAAGATCAAGGCTTGAATCCCAAAAGAGGAACTGGAGAACAGTTCCAGACATCTAATAAAGGTATTAGACAACTTATACTCAAAAATCAAAAGTCTAGATTGTAATTCACTGCAAGAGGGGGGTGAGATATGCGTGACATATAAAATGTGAAACTAAAATAAACAATCTCACAAAAATAAGCAATTACACAAAGGCACAAGAGATTTTTATGTGGAAACCCAAATCGAGTGAAAACGACCACTTAACCCTCTCGAATTAAGATTTCTCGATCGACCTAGTCGATCAAATCCACTAAACGAACTACTTAAAATGAGGGTAGTTCAACCTCAGCACAACCACGCTACTTTATGCTCGAGGGTAGCATACCTTAAAACCACTCCTCTTCACGAGGAGCACTTTGTCCCTCGATGGAGATGGGAATTCGCAATGCAAATACCCAACCAAAGAAAATAAAATACAATAATCCTATAGAGCCACAAAATATTAAAACCTAGCTTCTATAAGAGTTAGGAACTTCCCTTTGGTGGAAGTGCGTCGATGTGATGACGCGAGTGTGTGAACCACGCGGCAGCACTTCATTGCTCTCATAATTGCGGAGGGAGTGCGGGTGCACAACTAGATGGAAGCTCTCTAGATGTAGAATAAAGCTTGGAGAGCTAAAGCTTCCTCTAAAGTGTTTTGGATACAAATTGATGTGAAAACATGTTGCTTGGTGTGTGTTCGCAAGGCAAGGGTCCTCCTCTATTTATAGAGGGCCTAGGAAGGCTTTAGAAGGCCTTAGAAGACTTCCATAACCTTTGGGGATGAACCCAAGGCAAAACAGGCCGTAATCAGAATCATTTATGATATTGATAGGGTCATCAGATGTCTGGTCCAGGTTTCAGATGTCTGGTAAATAATTTCAGACATTTAGAAAACTAGTTTAGGACGTCTGGGAACTAAGTTAGACATCTAATTCTTGGCGGGTTTCCTTCCTGACTTTGATTAGACCTAAATAGGGTTCTAGTGTAAGGCCATTAAACGACATACAAGACGTATGGCACTATGTCTGGACATTTGGAAACCTATTGTACTGCGGGAATCGATTCCCTAGATAGGTTTACGGCTAGAATATCTCATAAAGTTATTTTGGGTCAATCGAGGCTCAACGGTCACATATTAGACATCTGGGGTCCTCTATGGACGTCTGATGGTAGCCTAATAGTTATTTTCCTCAACATCTCCTTTGATAGCCAACATTCCACTAATTAGACGTCTGGCACAACAATCAGACAACTTCTAAGACGTCTGAACTAAGGTCTGGATGTCTAGTTTAATCAGACAGAACCTACAAAGTCCAGCCTAAGTTATTGGATGTCTAAGTCAACAGTTAGACATCTTAAAAGTTACTTTCAGATGTCGGATTTCTAGATTAGATGTTTGATTAGGCTGTCAGAACCCTATTTTGGTTTTCTAAGTTCTCTACAGAAAACCTAAGTATCCTAGGGTTGTGTAAGTGTTCCTAGGACTACCTTAAGGGTTCTTTAAGGTTCTTTAACATAAGATTTAAGAAATAAAGAGCAAAAATAAAGTACAAAATACAATGAAGGAAATTTATCCTATTCTTCATCTCCTTCTTCAAGCTTTCGCTCCTCGTGAAGCTCCTTCTCTATCAAGCTCTTCCAATTCTCCATGGATGCAAGCTCGAACTCCATCTAAACACGTATCCATTTGCAAATATCTTGAAATCTAAGACTTCAAATGCAAATGTTAAATAACACATGCTTTGCTATCATCAAAATAAACGATCGTGGTGCTCTAGCACCAACAATCTCCCCCATTTTGATCATGACAAAACCATAAATAATATATAAAGTTCTCCCCCTTTTTGACATTATCAAAAAGGTGTTATAATATTTAATTATCCTAAACTCCCCCTTAAAACATGCTCTTCTAATTTCATCTTTTCATAAAAGCAGGATAACTATGATTATCTCCCCTTTCTAAAGGAAATATAGCTATGTCATTTTTAAAACCTCCCCCTTAAGGATGGACAAATAGCCCATTTATTTTAAATCCCCCTATCTATATGCTAATGATAAAAAGATAGGATTAAGGGTTACCTTACCTACCATGGCCAGAAGAATGGCCCAAATGGAGGTTGATGCCAAACCGGATGGGGTTCCCATCCATAGCTTGGAGGTCTGGCATTGGCACCGGTCTCCAATCGGGTGGTCGACGTGTGGCGATTCGATCATTTGTTCGGCATCTTGTTGGTCTTTTTGCAGATCTTCTGGTCTTGATGTTGGTCCACCTATCTCGAGTTGACCGTTTTTCATCATGTAGGTCCAATCTTTGATGTTGTAGTCTCCCTTGAAACCTACAAAATAAGATTCTATTTGTCTCTTCGGTATCCAAGTCAATTTGGATCCGGATCAGTTAGCGGATCTCCTTGAAGGAGATCCTTTCTCAACCTTAGAGTTAGATAGATTATCTACTTTATTTATCAATTTGTTAGAATTTTTCCTAAAGTATGCAATTTCTTTTTCTATAATATGCATCTTGGTTTTTAAACTAGAAATTTTGATTTTTAAACTTGTGTTTTTCTCAATCAATTTACTATTGTCATTGATTAAGTTTTTATTTTCTAATAACAAATTATTATCCTTAGGACTAACTTCTAGATCCTTGAGTTTTATTTCTAACCTTTCGTTGTCATTTTTAAGAAAACTAAGATTATTTTTAATATTTTTATTTTCTACCTTAAGTGATTTACTGATTTCAAATAATTCATCAAATGCATCTTGTAGTTTAGATTTTACCTCATTGTCGGAGTTGCTTTCACTATCTGCTGCCATGGCCATGAAACCCATGCAAGCGGTTTCATTCTTCTTCTCAAGATTTTCTTCTTCCTCCGAGCTCAAGTCATCCTAAGTTGCTTGGAACACCTTCTTCTTATACTTCTTCTCCTTCTCTTTCTTTTTCTCCTTCTTGAGAAGAGGGCACTCAGGCCGAAGATGACCCTTTTCGTTGCAGTGATAGCAACATCTCGGGCTTTCCTTTCCCTTCTCCTCCTTTTCTTTCTTTAATTCCCTACAAAACTTGGAAAAATTTTTAAGTAAAAAATAAAGTCTTCGTCATCAGAACTTACCTCGCTATCTGATGCGGTTCTGAAGGTGAGAGTCTTCTTAGGCTTCGGCTCCGGTGTATCCTTCTTCTGTTTCAGCTTTGTCTCATAGGCTATTAGATTGCCTAGGAGATCCTACATGTTGAGCTCCTCCACCTCGTTTGCCTCCTCGATGGCGATAACCTTCTACTCTCATTCCGATCCAAGGGAACGAAGAAGCTTCCCTTGAAGCTCCCCTTGATGAAGGTCTTCCCTAATGCTTTTAACTCATTCACAATGAGAGTGAACCTAGTGTTCATCTCACTCAAAGATTCGTTAGGCCTCATAGAAAAATATTCAAAATCTTGCAAAAAAATATTAATCTTAGAAGCCTTTACCTTGGAGGTACCCTCGTTAGTTACTTTGAGTGTGTGCCAAATCTCGTATATGGTGGCGCATTTCGAGATTCTGTTGAACTCTTCTGGATTGAGCACTCAATATAACGCGTTCATCATCTCTACGTTGAGTGACAGCTTTCAAATCTACTACTGCGAGTAGCCTGCGGTGGATCTCTGGGATGTCGAAGGGGGTCTTGCATCGGGCACAGATGGTGAAGTAACTAGCTTGAAGCCACGTCTTCATCCGCAATGATGTGCATACATCTAAATAGCTAAAAATGTTTATTAATGCATGTTCTTAGTACCATATTAGTATCATGCATTGTAAATACTGCACAACATGCATAATCATGCATTTAGCTCAAATTGTATAAATTGTATAGTAATTGTCTCCTTTTATGGCTAGGGACAGGGTGACTATTAATCAGGCCTCGAACTGAAGATCCAACTGTACGGATCTGATCAAGGCGACGACTAGAGTTCAACGACTCCAAGATCGCCTCGATCGAACATCCGTAGCACCAGATATAGTCCGAGGAAGCTCAGGAATCAAGGGCCAAGATGGTGTCAATCCTCACTTCATACGACAAATCTGAACTCATGGATGGGTTTCGATTGACGATCGCAGCCTAACAGCACGAAAATCGGTCCAATCTGACATTCATGTCACCTTCTAAAGTCACAGAAGATGGATGGCCAAGATGGCGCCAAGTGGCGTCATCCCAGCCACCCAATCAGCCCACGGAACCACCGCTGCCCTTTCTCTCCTTAACGAATTGATCAATCTCAGCCGTTGGATCTTGATCCAACAGTTGAGATCAACTCCCACTGCTCTCTCTATCCTCGCGCACCCTGTCTTTCTCTTTTCGCACACACAATCGGATTTGGGTCATTAGATCTTGATCCAACGACCGTGAGCGTGTGCGCCTTGGTGAGAAATGTAACAATCTAACACGACAACGCAAACATCATGCAGCTGTGGGTGAGACAGAGGTAACACGTTCGAGGCTCTTTGAGCGCCTCAATTCAGCCGGGGAGTGGGGCGCATTGATTTCAGCCATCAGATGCAGATCGTGTAGAAGAGGAGCGGGCGACGTGGCACAACGGTTGCAAGCGATTCACACATGTGTGATCCCACGCAGATGCAAACGCCCGATCTGACATGAGGGGCTCGATGCATTCTGAGCCGTTGGATGCGAGATCCAACGGCTGAGGAGAGGCAAGCACTGACTCTCAACGGCTGAAGAGTTTGAGCACTTTAAGTTGTCTGATCAGAGTGCAAGAATGTGGATGAGCATTAGGTGCACGAAAGAGGAGGAGACGGCAGGCGCACAAAAAGACGCGGCGACGTGGGGTCTTTAGTGACGCTTATTTCCATCACTAAAGACCCCCTAATTTAATGTTTTGAATATGTAATGACCAAATTACCCTCAATCCTTGCAATTATAAAAGAAGACCTCTACCCTATAAAATTCTCATCCCTTCCTTGACCCCTCTCCCTCTCCAAAGCTTTAGAGAAGCTTATCCCACACCTGGGATGCTCCTTTAGAGCCAAATCCAAAGTTCTCGCCCTCATTCCAAAAGTGGATCCCACGACAATGACAATGCTCTACCTCGTTCCCGCTTCTTCCTACTTCATCCTCCTCCTTCCCGCCCCATCCTCCATCTTCCAGGCATCGCTCCGTCCGGCTCGTCCTCCAAGCAATCTTCGAAGAGGATAACATCTCTCTCACTTCTTTTTATCACTTTGTAGAATAGAATTTCCCGCTTTCTAGCTGTAATCATTTCCTGCTTTCTAGTTGTAAAAATAGTATTCTTATATCAAGTGATTATTTTCTCTCTCTCTCTTAGTGTTAATATCAATTCTATTGTAATTATCTCACTTTCAAACAAAAATTCCAAAAAAAATATATAACCACAGATTTTAGATCGACATAGCCTCTCTGTGTTTGACCCAGAATTTCTTTACGAATTTCGATTAAATTTTATCCATTGACGGATTGCTTTGCAAATCGAACTACAATGATAGGTTTTTCAAACCCAACTCCGATTGCGTAGTTTTCCGCTTCAAACATTTTGGCACCATTGCCGAGGAGGCAACAATTCTTGATTTTCTTTTCGCATTTCGGGTACTTTATTATTTTCTAACTTGCTTTATTTCTCATCTATTGTTTTGCAGGTACCTCAACAAGAAATCGTCAAGTGGTAGATCGGAGTAAAGTACAGTTGAAGACGACTATAAGTGCTCCCCATTCTTCCCCCTCCATAGATTTTATTTCACAACATTAATTCAAACCCCAATTAACCTAGGTATTTATGTAAATCCTAAGGTTAGTTTGGTTGCTTGGATTTCCACCCACATTCATCTCACCCTCGTATAAAAAAAAAATTTGCAAAAAGATATTTCTTGTGGGATAAATCAACATACACCCATATTCAAGGCACGTAGCCTAATTGATTTTTATCTACTCAATCGGAATTCTGATATGTGGAACTGGTACACGCAAATCAACATATAAAAGAGTAGAAAATTAGTCTAGGTCAATCATTTTGTGTGCCTAACTCAGTGGTGCAATTTTAGCCAATTGTTTGAGTTGTTTGGGTCACACCACTTAATCTAAAATCAACTCACCAAGTAGATCTCCTTTAGGGTTTTTAATTTAGGTCAATACTAGGCACTCCACTTTACTTTTTTATTTCAAAAGGAAAAAGATCTTTACCCGTGCTTGAAAATCTGGTTTGCCTCTGAAACTTGATTGAATTAACCTAATTTCAAACCCTAAAAGCTACTTAAGCAAGATTTGAACCTTAAAATCCACTTATCAAAAATAATCTTACTTGAAAACCCTAGTTGTGCACATACTCACACAATTTCAATCAATCATTAAGGGCACAACCCATCTTAAGGGCCCACCACATTCCATAAGCACTCAAATCCTAAGCCTTAATAAAATCAAGTAGACGTTGGCCTTAAGGACTGATTCTCTCTTCGGGGTCCAGTCTGAGACTGTTTATGATTAACCTGCTTGTACCAATAAATCTAATGTCTAGCTAGAGGAGTAGCGTCAAACGACCGCGGCTGAGGGGTACACTAGGAACCGGAGGCGAAGGAAGAACCTTCTCCCTAATCCCTCCTTCTAACTAGTTGGATTGAGCAGACACAAGTAGAGTAAATCATTTATAATCTTAAGGCAGGTTTTGGGAGTCTGTAGTTCCTTAGGCTACCCCACTTAAGGACAGGATTGTTTTGTTATGATGTAGAGTTCTTATCCCTAGTCCTTCCGACCTCTTCCTAGTTTATGCTGGGAAGGAGGTCATTGATTCCCCGATTGGAAGGACCATTAGAGTATTCTAGGAGGCGTAGATTGGATTTTGGCCAAATTGATCCCATGGCTGATCAACAACCTCCTCTGCCTCAGATCCACAGGAGATGTTTCAAAGGCAGCTGGAACAAATGCAGAGAATGCAAGAATGGTTCCAGAGAATGCAGGGTGCTCAGCCCTTAAAGGATTTTTATGATCCTTCAAATTACGTGGAACATCTCAGTGTCCAGATTCCTACCGAAGATGCAGAAATCAAGCCCCAGGTGCTAAGCCTGATCAAACACTTTCATAGGCTTGGCTCTACAGACTCGTTTCAGCATTTGGAGGACTTGACCACTTTGGTCCAAACCACCAAGGTACGAAACATTAATGAAGAGCAGATGATCATGAGGCTCTTTCCCCACTCTCTTAGGGATAAAGCTGCTCATTGGTACAGGACCATAGGAAGGCCGATCGCAACATGGAACTATTTGAAATTGGCTTTCCTGAAGAAATTATTCCCTGTCAGACATACCAATGCTCTGAGATGGGCGATTACTACCTTTACCCAGCGGTCGGGGGAGCAGTTTTATGTTGCCTGGGAGCGATTCCAGGACTTATTGTAGAAGTGTCACACTACGAGGTACCGAAATGGTAGCTCGTGCAGATCTTCTACCACGAGTTGACAGAACAACTCAGAAATCACATGGGCACTTCTTGCGGAGGCAATTTCCTCAACAAAGACGTAGATAGCATGCATGATTTGCTTAAGGAGATGAGTGAAAATTCAATCAATCATGCCTCCATGGATACTTTTAACCAGTCCCAACAAACCAGATCGAATGTTAATAAAGATAACAACTCCCATTCATCCGATATGAAACTGATTTGCAATAAACTATATAAGGTGGACTTGGTTACTAAAAGGATGGAGGAGTGGATGGCTGGAAACTCAATGAACAATTCTCAATCCACTCAATACCAGATTTGGGATTCCATTCTTCACGAGCTCCTTCTGGACAGGAGTTCGTGAATAAATTGAATGTGGCTCAACCTGCGAGCCAGCATTATTCGAAACCCCACAGGTTCCAAACTGGGACCTTTGATCCCAGTTTCTCGGATCCCTCCCTTTCTTTCTCTCCATCCTCGCCTTATGAGGATGTCTATGATGTACAGGAGAACATTAGGTCCAACCCTTACTCCAATGCTTATAATCCGAGTTAGACGAACCACCCTAACTTCTACTGGAAAAACCTAGGGCAGTAGACCCAATTCCGACCAAGCAACTATGTTCCGCAATGGCCAATGGGTCAGGGTCATGTTTACACTCAGCTACCCCCGAATCAAGTTAATCAGCTAGCTTGGAATGCCCGTCAACCCGTAAGGCAGGCTGATTTGAACCGACAGATTGTAGAAATGCAAGGATCTATGCTCCAGCTCATGTAGCAAATGAAAACTTCGCTGGAAAACTTATAAACCGGGTTCATTGCTAATTCTCATTAACCTGGATCTCTGCCATCTCAACCCGTACCCAACCCGCATAATATCCAGAATCCGAGTAATCGAGCCCAAGGGTATAGGAATCAGAGGGACCCGCACGCACATGCTCAAGTGGTTGAGCAAGGTCGTTCCTCTTCTACTTCTTCAAATCAAAGGTTTCTGGCTAATGAAGCCCCTCCAATCTTTCCTAACCCTCCCCAAGACCCAAACCCGTATGCATCTGCTAATTCTGTTACCTTGAGGAGTGGAAAACAAACTCAGGATCCACAACCACACTGTTGTAATCAACCAAATCTTGCAGAGCCTGAGGAGAGAAAGGAGAACTCTGAAGAAGAAATCAAGGCTCAGGAACCTGATTCCAAAGATCTAACTCATGTTCCTTTTCCTAAGGCCTTTATTGAATGCTTACGAATCGCTACGCTAACGTGTTCGATTTTGGAAAACCTGTCGTTGTAGTTTGAGAGCGAAGAATTCGTGTTCAACAAATAAAATTTATACTGAAATGAATTTCGGGTCGAACACAGGGAGGCTACGTTGATCTATATTCGTAATTATATTTTTTTAGGATTTTTGATAAACAAGGCGATATAATTACAATGGAGCTATCAGACTAAGAGAGAGAGAGAGAGAGAGAGAGAGAGAGAGAGAGAGAAGGAGAACATGCATTCAATGTTTCAACTGTTTATACAATCAAACTAAATAAAAGTTACACTAGAAAGTGGGAAATCAATTACACTATAAAGCAGGAAAATTCTACACTAGAAAAGCTGTAAATAAGAATGGGAGAGAGAAGTTATCCTCCTCGACGATTGCTTGGAGGACAAGCCGGACGGGACGACGCCTGGACGAAGGAGAACGAAGCAGGACGAAGGAGGACGAAGCAGAAGAATGGGAATGGAGCAGCACGCCGTCGTCGTCCCGGGATCCACTTCCGAAGGGGAATGAAAACTTAGACTTTATCTCGCGAGGAGCATCCCGGGTGTGGGACAAGCTTCTCTTGAGCTTTGGAGGGGTAGAGAGGAGAAGGAAGGGATGAGAATTTCATATGGAGGGGGTCTCCTTTTATAGTTGCAAGGAGTGGGGGCAAAATGGACATTACAACTTCAAAACAATAAATGAGGGGTCTTTAGTGACGAATAAATCCGTCACTAAAGCCCCGACGTGGGCGTAGCTTCCGCGCCCACGCGCGCCGCTTCAGCTGCCCGCACGCTCAACGCCATCGCACGCACGCTGAGTCTCAGCCATCCGATCGCGAGATTGGACGGCTTAAAACGCATCTTCGCCCACTGCGTTGCGCACCCGCCCGCGTGCGATCGCGCGTCCACGCTGCGCGTCCAATCTCGCGTTTACTCTATTGGGCTCACATAGCCGTCGGATCGCAATCTGACGCTCCACCTGCACCAAATCGCCCGCGCCTCCAGCCCTCTGCTACGGCTCGAACCCGCGCCCGTTGGTCGCGTAAGCGTGCTCGACCGCTGCGCTACGAGGCGCGGATGGTCGAGCGGACGCTTTTAAGCGCGGCTGACCACAGCCGTTGGATCAAGATCCAACGGTGGAGAGCGAGCGGGTGCAGGGCCTTCGTAGAATGCGTGCGGCCGTTTGGGCGGCCGAGATGGCACCACGTGGCGCCATCTTGGCCGTCCATCTTCTGGAAGTTGTAGATGGTGTCACGGATGTCGGATTGACTTGATTTTTGCGTCGTTGGGCTGCGATCGTCGATCCGAATTCATCCATGCGGTCGGATTTGTCATCTGAAGTGCAGATTTTCACCATCCTGGCCATTTATCTACTAGGGTTCCCCGATCACTATTTGATGCTACGGATATCTGATTGGGGCAATCTTGGAGTTGTTGAACTCCAATCGTCGCCTTGATCATATCCATACGGTTGGATCTTTAATCCGAGGTCCCGATTAAATGTTTGCCCTATCCAAGCACATAAAGGAGATAATTAACCTTCATTTTATTCAAACTACTCTAAATGCCAAATGATGCATATTATGCAATATTTATATCATGAAATGCAATCCTATGCTTAAGAACATGCAAAAATAGACATTTTAAGTAGTGTAAATGTGTTTACATCATACCCCCATGCCTATTTTTTGCTAATCCCTAGCAAAAACTATATGCTATTTATAAAAGAATTAGGTTGGATTATTTGGACTTGAGCTATTTTCAATCATTAAGAAATTATCTACTTAGAAACTAAACTTTCAAAGACACAACAGTGCTCGGGTATCAGCCAAAATGCAGACCGCCTCAAGCCCTCGCCTTATTAAAAGAAAAATTTCTTTTTCTCTTTTTGTCTTTTCTAATTTTTTTTTGGATTTTCAAATTTTAGGGTTTAAGAGTGGCTTTCTATGACCATTCAACTCACCCAAGATTTGATGAGAACCCTAAGCTTTAAGCATCTTATTGTGATTGTGATAGACTCGTTGACCAGTAGTTAAAATGGACTTTGGATTTCTACGCCTCTAGGTGACCTAACAAGAATTCTGCCTAAAGGTGTATCTTTACAACCGGTAGCTTTCTCCCTACTTTTATTTTTTTACGGGGTCAACACAAGGGTGAATCCAGTGTATATCTCCCCAGTTTATTCTACTTTTCCACTTCTTCCTAAGTGTTTTGGGAATTTTTAGTGCATTTTCTGAGCTGGGTTCTGGACAACCGGTCGATGAGATGTTACCACCGACAACTTGTCAGCCATACTCATGCGGCGAAGTGTGGCTTATTTCTTTTTGTTCTTTTCTCCTTTTTTTTTTTAAGTAGGTGGCTTCCCTGGTCTAAGATTTACCTAAAGGCAGCAAACAGAGAAAGGTCCAGTGACTGGGCTCTGGACAACCTACCTATAGGCTGTTACCCACGATAACTTGCCAGCCATATCACCCTAGAAGGTTCATTAGCTACCCAATTTCCGTTAGAATCACCAAACAATGAGTCAGTGCAAAGAAAGTGTGTAGATGCTTAAAACTCAAAATTTCCTCAAATCAGAGGGTGGGTTAATAAGTCGTGTACTTATCACCCAAAATTATTTATTCCAATTATAATAGAATTAAGATGGCGAGGACTCGAAAGACAAATCCACATTTTAGTGGATACACGGGCTGATTAAGTCCAAAGACCTGAAGGGTCTTTGTGTTCAAATCATAATGCAGTATTTCCTAAGATTGAAAATTTTCTTAAACCCAAATTCTCTTTCCTAATTTGGATTTTTTTTTAATAAAAGAAAATAAATCTACGGAGTTGACGAATGAATTCAGAGATAAATATCCACCCCCCCATGCCTATCTAATGCAATGTCCTCATTGTATTAAAAAGACATAAAAAAGAGTGGAAAAGTGAAGAAAGCACCTGAATTGCATGAACGTCAGGTCTGCTCCGAGATGAAAACTAAGAAAAACTGTATATGTGCTAAGTTTAGTGCCTTCAGCTAGGCACACAATACAAGGAAAAAAATGAAAAATTCACAAGTGCAGGTCAGAATTAGAATAAACAGAAGAATCCTTCGACCTGTCAACAGAGGTCCACAGATCTGGACCAGATTGTGGTGCAGACCCACACCCCATAATCGAGAATATCTTAAGTTCTGGATAAAAATTACCCAAAACCTAAAATCAGAATGCAAGCGGGGTCGGGCCTGCGATTTATGAGGATGCAACCCAAGACCAAAAAGTCGGGTTACAGAGAATTGAAGCTCTAAAAGATAATCGTTGAATGTGTGCTTGAGTTGAACATCCTCAAAACAAATGTCGTAAGGGTTCTGATTTGATGGTTTCCGCTTAAAAGGAACCCTTCGATTCAATCATTTATTTCCTCCGAAATTAACTTCCCAAATCAGAACTTCCCAACTCCTATCCTCCTCATTCAGCATATCAAATTCCAGGACTTCTTGTATATTTATCACCCCATCTGAAATCTCCAAGTCTAAATGATGTGGCAGAATCAAATTCGACTTGGGTCTAATTATCTCAGAATTAGAATCATCAATAAGCTCAATAGGGTGTAACTGATAATCAGGGCATTGAATTGATTCCTCCAGAAAATGCGATTCTGGGTCCGTAATGTGTGCCCTAATAAGATCAGTTTCCTCAGTTATTAGGCTATCAAATGATCTATCAGATTCCTCAGGCCCAATCGTCTCACAGAAATTGTGTTCAGAAAACTCACGTGAGACTTCGCAACTTGAATCTTCACCATCAAGATCCGTATCAATGTATGTCCCAAAATCAGTTGTCACTTTGTGTTCCCTAGAGACATACGTTTCCTCGTAACCCGGCTCAGGGATCTCAGGTGAAGAAATCATATCATCCTTAATTGATTGCTTTAATTTAATCTGGTCAGCCTCGTAACACGTGTCCCCCCCAACAGGTGCCTGAGCGTGTTCTGTCATTGGCTTTCTTGAAGAGGGTTCATCCTGGGAATTATTCCAAGATTCAATCAAAGCAACCATGAATCTCATCCTTAATTTCACTAATTTCCCAAGTAGAAACTCACCTGGGTTCTTATCCTTAACATCCTGGAGCCAATCCAACAAAGACTTGTTTAAATCATCAATCATTTCAATCAGGGGCTCCAATCTCTCAATGCAAGGTATTGGATGAACTTCTAAAGATGGAATGATATTCCTCAAGTTAACCAGAACCTTATCTTGAACCTGGTTAACCTGAACCAAATGAGTTGGTTCAGGGTTGGGCGGGTTTGGGCTTAATGCAGGGGAATTAACGAATTGAGATTCGTTATACCCTTCCTAATAATAGGTCATTTCAGATTGTTGAAAAGATGGTGATGACCTAAAGGCAGTGAAATCAGAGGATGGGTAAGGATTGGTGTATCCTTCTTGATTGTAGATCGTATTAGGCTGTTCATGAAAGGAAGACGATCTATAATCGATGTAGCTCTGAGAAGGATAGAAATCAGAATCAAAGTGTTCAAGGTTAGACCCTAAACACGGGGGTCCGAAATTGTATCCCCAGTTCGAATTATCCCAACTAACTGATGGTTGATTATAGTACGAGTTGGGATAATCGTCATGTTGAGGATAATTCACAACAGGAGGGAAAGAGCGGGAATGCGTGAAATATGTGGAAGGATTCATGACACGGGAGGAAGAAAGGTGCCCTGCAATACAAACAATCAAACCTGTCCTTAAATGAGTTAGCCTACAGACCTACAGACTCCCAAAACCCGTCTTGAGATAAAGGAACGATTTGATCTACTTTTGTCTGTTCAATCCAACCAGTTAGAAGGAGGGACTGGGGAGAAGGTTCTTCCTTCGGCTTGCACCTCCGGTTCCTAGTGTACCCCCCAGCCGCGATCGTTTGACTCTGCTCCCCTAACTAGACATCAGATTGAACAATAGAAACAGACTAATCGAAAATAATCTCATTCTGAGTTCTGAAGAGCGAGTTCAATCCTTAAGGCCAACGTCTACTCTGTTTTATTTAGGGCTAGGTTTGAATGTGCTTTGGAATGTGATGGGCCCTTTAAATAGGTTGTGCCCTTAATGATTGATTGATTTGTGTGTGCGTGCACAACCAGTGGTTTTCAAGCAAGATTATTTTTGATGTGGTGAATTTTAAGGTTCAAATCTTGTTTAGTAGCTTTTAGGATTCAACTTTAGGTATTTTCAAACAAGTTTCATTGGCACACCAAGTTTTACAAGCACGGGTGAAAATGTTTTCCTTTAAAGCTTAAAAAGAATGTGGAGTGCCTGGTAAATCCCTAAGAGTTGAGCCTAATTGGCAGCTACTTGATGAGTTGTTTTATTTGAAGTGGTGCGGCCCAAACAACTCAAACAATTGGCCTGATGCACCAATTAATTAGGCACACAAATGATTACCTAATGTGATTTCTACTCAATTATGTGTTTGAATGTGTGTACCTGTTCCTGAGGTCGGTTTACCGGTTGAGTTTGAAAATCAGATGAGGTTGTGTACCTCTTTGAGATTTTTTTTAATTTTTTTTTCTTTTTCTAATGTGGGGGTTGGGGTGAGTATGGGTGTCAAACAACAAACAATCTAACTTTAGAGTTTATAAAAACACCTAGGTTGATTGATGTTTGAATTATTATGTTGTGGAATGAAATCTAATGGGTGGGGGATAACTCACAAAACCTTCTACAGCATTTTACTCCGATCTACCGCTTTTGCCTATCTCGAAAGAGTACCTACAATCACAATAAGAAAGAAGAAAAGTGAGGTAAATGATTTGTAGGTTAGAAAATGCGAAGAGAAACCAAAGAGCGTCGCCTCCCCGGCAACGGCGCCAAAATGTTGAACGCTTACGAATCTCTACGCTAATGTGTTCGATTTTGGAAAACCTGTCGTTGTAGTTCGAGAGCGAAGAATTCGTATTCAACAAATAAAATTTATACCGAAATGAATTCCGGGTCGAACACAGGGAGGCTACATTGATCTATATTCGCAATTATATTTTTTTAGGATTTTTGATAAATAAGGCGATATAAATACAATGGAGCTATCAGACTAAGAGAGAGAGAGAGAGAGAGAGAGAAAGAGAACATGCATTTAATGTTTCAACTGTTTATACAATCAAACTAAATAAAAGTTACACTAGAAAGTGGGAAATCAATTACACTATAAAGCAGGAAAATTCTACACTAGAAAGGCTGTAAATAAGAATGGGAGAGAGAAGTTATCCTCCTCGACGATTGCTTGGAGGACGAGCCGGACTGGATGACGCCTGGACGAAGGAGAATGAAGCAGGATGAAGGAGGACGAAGCAGAAGAACAGGAACGGAGCAACACGCCGTCGTTGTTGCAGGATCCACTTCCGAAGGGGAATGAAAACTTAGACTTTATCTCGCGAGGAGCATCCCGGGTGTGGGACAAGCTTCTCTTGAGCTTTGGAGGGGTAGAGAGGAGAAGGAAGGGATGAGAATTTCGTATGGAGGGGGTCTCCTTTTGTAGTTGCAAGGAGTGGGGGAAAAATGGACATTACAACTTCAAAACAATAAATGAGGGATCTTTAGTGACGGATAAATCCGTCACTAAGCCCCAACGTGGGTGTAGCTTCCGCACCCACACGCACCGCTTCAGCTGCCCACGCGCTCAACACCATTGCACGCATGCTGAGTCTCAGCCGTCAGATCGCGAGATCGGACGGCTTAAAATGCATCTTCGCCCGCTGCGTTGCACGCCCACGCTGCGTGTCTAATCACGCGTCGGCGCTATTGGGTGTGCGCAGCTGTCGGATCGCAATCTGACTCTCCACCCGCGCCGAATCGCCCGTGCCTCCAGCCCTCTGCTGCGGCTCGAACCCGCACCTGCTGGTCGCGTAAGCGCGCTCGACCGCTGCGCTACAGGGCGCCGATGGTCGAGCGGACGCTTTTGAGCTCGGCAGACCACAGCCGTTGGATCAAGATCCAACGGCAGAGAGTGAGCGGGTGCGGGGCCTTCGTAGAATGCGTGCGGTGGTTTGGGCGGCCGAGATGGCACCACATGGCGCCATCTTGGCCATCCATCTTCTAGAAGTTGTAGATGGTGCCACGGATGTCGGATTGACTTGATTTTTGCGTTGTTGGGCTGCGATCGTCGATCCAAATTCATCCATGCAGTCAGATTTGTCATTTGAAGTGCAGATTTTCACCATCCTGGCCCTTGATCTTCTAGGGTTCCCCGGTCACTATCTGATGCTACCGATGTCTGATTAGGGCAATCTTGGAGTTGTTGAACTCCAATTGTCACCCTGATCACATCCATACGGTTGGATTTTTGATCCGAGGCCCTGATTAAATGTTTGCCCTATCCAAGCACATAAAAGGAGACAATTAACCTCCATTTTATTTAAACTAGTCTAAATGCAAAATGATGCATGTTATGCAATATTTATATCATGAAATGCAATCCTATGCTTAAGAACATGCAAAAATAGACATTTTAAGTAGTGTAAATGTGTTTACATCAGCCTTGATTAAACCTAGGAAGAAGAAGCCTGCTGATAGTAACAAGGAGCTCTTGAATATATTCAAGAATGTTAGGATCAATATCCTGCTCCTCGATGCTATCAAACACATATCGGCTTACACAAAATTTTTAAAGGATTTATGCACAAAGAAGTGTAAGTCGAGGGAATCTGTTCCTAAGAAGGTGGTACTTTTCGAGAAGGCTAGTTTAGTTATCCTGCATCACCTTCCTTAGAAAAAGAGAGATCCAAGTGCTCCTTTGATTTCTTATATCATCAGAGATTACATTTTTGATAAGGCACTTCTGGATCTAGGTGCATCCATTAACCTAATTCCGACTTCTCTTTAGGAGAAGTTCAGATTAGGTGAACTTCGACCGACTTCAGTAATGCTGCAGTTAGCGGACTGTTCGATCACAAATTCGTGAGACATTATTGAAGATGTTATTGGCAAAGTTAAGGATTTCTATTTTCCTTTAAATTTCCTTGTCCTTGACATAGATGTACCTGAAAGTTTAAGGAACATGCCCATCATTCTGGGCCGTCCATTCCTGGCTACTGCTAAGGCCAATATCAACTATGAGAGAGGTAGCATGGAAATCGCCTTAAGGGATCAGAAATTGAAATTGGATATTTTTAAGGTGATTAACAAATTTGAGGATTATGGATTTATAGAGGAACATGAGGAAGACAACTTGAATATTGAAACATGTATGGTGGTTTCTGCAATCGAAAGTTCCTCCTGTTGTGATGGATCTGACCCACAACCCTCTGTGGCAAACCCGCCACATTCTGAAGAGGTTATTGATTTTATTCACTTTCAACCTCTTCCTCTTGATGAATCTTCATCAGCATCATCTTTACCTTCAATCCTAAACCCGCCCCAGCTCGAACTGAAGTAATTGTTTGAGAGTTTGAAATATCAGTTTTTGGGACCACAAAGATGCTCCCTGTGATTATCAGTGCTAGATTAACTAAGGAGCAAGAGATTAAATTGATTAAGGTCCTAAAGGAACACAAGGAGGCAATTCGTTGGATCATTCATGACCTTAGGGGGATCGAACCATCTTATTGCAATCATAGAATATTCTTGGAAGATGGATCCTGCCCTTCTCACCAAATGTAGAAGAGATTAAAGCCTAATATGCAAGAAGTGGTCAAGAAGGAAATTATCAAGTGGCTCGACGTAAGAATCATTTATCCGATCTTTGATAGTCCTTGGGTAAGTCCCGTACAAATTGTTCCCAAGAAAGTCGGGATTACC
This sequence comes from Thalassia testudinum, assembly GCA_037157565.1. Classification (NCBI taxonomy): domain Eukaryota; kingdom Viridiplantae; phylum Streptophyta; class Magnoliopsida; order Alismatales; family Hydrocharitaceae; genus Thalassia; species Thalassia testudinum. The sequence goes on along the minus strand of JAZHRO010000026.1, from coordinate 20,596,876 downwards.
GTTGTGACTAACGAGAAAGGAGAATCTGTCACAACTCGTTCACCTTCCACTTGGAGGGTTTGTATCGATTACAGGAAGCTGAACACAACCACGAAAAAGGATCATTTCCCTTTGCCCTTTATCGATCAAATCCTTGAAAGACTAGCTGGGCAGAAGTAGTTTTGTTTCCTAGATGATTACTCGAGATACAATCAAGTCCCTATCCATCCTGAGGATCAGGATAAAATGACTTTCACTTGTCCTTACAGAACCTTTACTTTTCGTAGGATGCCATTCAGCTTATGCAATGAACCTGTGACTTTTCAAAGGTGTATGCTAGCTATATTCTCTGACATGGTGGGAGAGTTTATGGAACTCTTCATGGATGATTTCTCTATTTTTGAAGAATCGTTTGATTCTTGCCTGGCTAATCTTGAAACGATCCTTAAAAGAGTCATCAAAACAAGACTGATCCTTAGCTGGGAAAAGAGTCATTTCATGACACAAGAAGGCATTGTCTTGAGTCATGTAATCTCTAAATGGGAAATCAAAGTTGATAAAGCTAAGGTTGATGATATCTCTAAACTTCCTCCTCCCACATCTGTCAAACAAATTCGATCATTTCTTGGTCATGTGGGATTCTATAGGAGGTTCATCAATGACTTCTCTAAGGTTGCTCGACCTCTGAGCAACCTTCTTGCCAAAGATACACTGTTTGATTTCAATGAATCATGCTGTAAGGCATTTGATTTTCTTAAAATGGCAGTCACTTGTGCTCCGGTGTTGCAACCACCAGTTTAGACAGCCCCATTTAAGATCATGACTGATTCTTCTGATTACGCAGTTGGGGCTATTTTGGGTCAAAAGCTCGACAGGAACCCTCTATCATCTACTACGCCAGTAAAACTCTGGATGAGGCCCAGAAAAATTACACTGTTACTGAGAAGGAATTTCTAGCTGTAGTATTCGCTTTGGAGAAATTCAAGGCTTATCTCTTAAGATCTCATGCCATAATTTACACCAACCACTCGGCCTTGAGACATCTCTTGGCCAAAAGGGATGCCAAACCCCAGTTAATCCGATGGATTCTTCTGCTTCAAGAATTCAATCTTGAAATCAAAGATAAATCTGGGGCACAGAATGTGGTGGCGGATCATCTTTCGAGAATTCTAAGTGATTATTCTCATCCGAATATTTTGATTGCTGATACTTTTTCGAACAAGACTATCCTTGTAGTATCAGTTGTCCAAACCCCATGGTTTGCTGACATTGTAAATTATTTGGTCGTTGGTCAAATCCCTCAGGATTGGACTAAGCAACAACGAGATAGACTCAAATCTGAGGCTAAATATTACTTCTGGGAGGACGCTGAACTGTACCGCATCGGCTTTGATCAGATTATTCACCGATGTGTTATGGAGAATGAATTCAAAAGTATACTCGAATTCTGCCATGCATCTGCATGTGGTGGACATTTCTCCGGGAAAAAGACAGCTGTAAGGATTTTGCAATCTAGATTCTATTGGCCGCCTTTATTCAAGGATGCCCAGAAATTCTTGAGGTCGTGTACCCGATGCCAGGCACTTGGGAGCATAACCAAGAGAGACATGATGCCTTTAAACTCGATTCTTCCCGTCAAAATCTTCAACGTTTGGGGCATCGATTTCATGGGACCCTTCCTCCCTTCATTTGGACACCAATACATTCTCATTGCTATTGATTACGTGTCCAAGTGGATCGAGGCTATTCCCACACGAACCAATGACCACAAGGTGGTGATCGATTTCATCAAGAACATTTTCAGTCGGTTCGGGATTTCGAGGGCCATCATTAGCGATGGTGGTACTCACTTCACTAATGCCCAGTTTCGTAATTTATTGGCAAAATACGAGGTTAATCATAGGATCTCCACACCTTATCACCCCTAGATGAATAGACAGGCTGAGATCTCCAATCGAGAGATCAAGAATATACTTCAGAAAATAGTTAGGCCTAATCGTAAAGACTGGACTCAAAAGCTTGAGGATGCTCTTTGGGCTTACCATACGACATACAAAATGCCTATCAGCATGTCACCATTTCATCTGGTGTATGGAAAGGCATGCCATTTACTCGTAGAGATTGAACATAGGGCATTCTAGGCAATCAAGCAATGTAATTTGGATTTGAGTTTAGCCGGAAAGACTAGGAAACTCCAAATATCTGAGTTGGAAGAGCTTAGATATGACGCATACGAGAATGTCAAGATCTATAAGGCTCGGACCAAAGCTCTTCATAACCAATTGATATCCCAGAAGATTTTTGAGCCGAACCAAAAGGCCTGGCTCTTTGATTCTTGACTTAAGCTCTTTCTCGGCAAACTTAGGTCAAAATGGAATGGCCCGTTCATCATCGATCAGATATTTCCAAACGGGGTCGTTTAGATCTCTGACCCAAAGGAGGGTAATTCATTTAAAATCAACAATTAATGTCTGAAGCCTTTTATTGACCATATTGTTCCAAAACCCATCTTAGACACAGTTGCTCTAATCACATTGTGATTTCTTTGACTGGACTTCACCTAGCTGATGGTATTAAACTCAGCAGATGTACAGTTAGACTCAGAGTTGACCCAAGCATCATATTCAGGTGATATCTTCTACATTCTACCCTTCCTTTCATGTCTTTTATTCTCAATGCAGACATTGCATCAGCTAGGCATGGGGGGGTGGATTCATTTATGAATCATTTTGTCAGCTTTGTGGAAATTTTGTAAATTCTACTTGTTTTCTCTCTAAAAAAAAAAAAGAATTAGGAAAGAATACTTGAGCATTAAGATTTTTCAATCTTAAGAAATAATATAGTAGGATCTGAGCAGTAAGACCCTTCGGGTCTTTGGGCTTAATCAACCCAGGTATCCACTAAAATGTGGATTTATTTATCGGGTCCTCACCGTCCTGAATTCTGTTTCAATTTGATTAAATAAGTTAGCGTGATAAATACATGAATTATCAACCTGCCCTCTGATTTGAGGGAACTTTAAGTCTAAGCATCTACACACTATTCGTACTGACTTGTTGTTCAGCGATTTTAATGGAAATTGGGTAGCTAATAAACCTTCTAGGGTGTTATGGTTGACAAGTTATCATGGGTAACAGCCCATATGTAGGTTGTCCAGAGCCCAGCCACTGGAACATTCTTTTCCTGCTGCCTTTAGGTAATTCTTAGACCAAGGAAGCCACCTACTTAAAAAAAGAAAAAGAAAGTCCAAAAAGAGAAAAAGAAAATAAAAATAAAAAGAAAAAAATAAAATAAAAGAAATAAGCCAGACTTCACTACACGAGTATGGCTAGCAAGTTATCGTGGGTAATAGCCCATTGGTAGGTTGTCTAGAACCCAGCTCAAGAAATGCACGTAAAAATTCCTAAAACACTTAGGAAGAAGCGGAGAAGTAGAATAAGCTGGGGAGAGTAGGGAGAAAGCTACTGGTCATATAGATACACCTTTAGGCAGAATTCTTTTTAAGGTCACCTAAGGGCATAGAAACCTGAAGACCGTTCTGATTGCCGATCAACGAGTCTATCACATTCACAAAAAGATGCTTAGAACTTAGGGTTCTCATCAAGTCTTTGGTGGGTTGAGTGGCCATAGAAAGTCGCTCTGAAAATATAAACTCAAAAATCCAAAAATAAAAAATAAAAAAGAAGAAAAAGAGAAAAAAAGATCCTTCCTTGAATAAGGCGAGGGCTTGAGGTGGTCAGCATTTTGGCAAATACCCGGGTGCTGTTGTGTCTTTGAAGTTCAAGTCCTAAGTAAAAAATTTCTTAATGTTAAAAATGACTTTTGCCTGAGTAATCCAATCCTAATTCTTTTATAAATAACATGTAGTTTTTGCTAGGGACTAGCAAAAGCTACGCATGGGGGCATGATGTGCATACATCTAAATAGCCAAAAATGTCTATTGATACATGTTCTTAGTACCATATTAGCATCATGCATTGTAAATATTGCATAACATGCATAATCATGCATTTAGGTCAAATTGTACAAATTGTATAGTAATTATCTCCTTTTATGGCCAGGGATAGGGCAACTATTAATCAGGGCCTCGGACCGAGGATCCAACCGTATGGATCTGATTTGGTTGACAATTGGAGTTCAACAACTCCAAGATCGCCCTGATCAGACATTTGTAGCACCAGATATAGTCCAAGGAAGCTCAAAAATAAAGGGACAAGATGGTGTCAATCCACACTTCAGACAACAAATCCAACCACACGGATGGGTTTGAATCGACGATCGCAGCCTAACGGCACAAAAATCGATCCAATCCAACATCCGCGGAACCTTCTAGAAGTCACAGAAGATGGACGGCCAAGATAGCACCACGTGATGCCATCCCAGCCACCCAATAAGGGCCAAGGAACAGCCGCTGCCCTTTCTCTCCTCAACGAATCAATCAATCTCAACCTTTGGATCTTGATCCAATGGCTAAGATCAATGCCCACTGCTCTCTATCCTCTTGTGCCCTCTCTTTCTCTCCTCGCACGCATGATCGGATCTTGGTCGTTGGATCTTGATCCAACGGTCGTGAGCATGCGTGCCTTGGTAGGAAATGTAACAATCTAGCACAATAGCATAATGGTCATGCAGCTATGAGTGAGACAGAGGTTGCACGTTAGAGCCTCTTCGAGTGCCTCAATTCAGCCGGGGAGCGGGACCCATTGATTTCAGCCATCAGATGCAGATCGTGTGGGCGAGGAGCAGGCGACGTGGCACAACGGATGTGCATGGTTCATGCACGCGTGATCCCACGCACATGCAAACGGCTGATCAGACGCGGGGGGTGCGATGCATTCTAAGTCATTGGATGCGAGATCCAATGGCTGTGGAGAGGCAAGCGCTGACTCTCAACGGCTGAAGAAGAAGACTTCGAGCTCTTTAAGCCATCCGATCTCTTGGTTGGACGGCTGAGAGTGCAAGAACATGGATGAGCATTAGGCGCGTGGGAGAGGAGGAGGTGGTAGGCATGCACGAAGCTACGACGATGTGGGGTCTTTAGTGATGCTTTATTCCGTCACTAAAAACCCCCTCATTTAATGTTTTGAATATGTAAATGACCAATTGCCCCTATCCTTACTACTATAAAAGGAGACCCCTACCCTATGAAATTCTCATCCCTTCCTTCACCTCTCTCCCTCTCCAAAGCTCTAGAGAAGCTTGTTCCACACCCAGGATTCTCCTTTAGAGCCAAATCCAAAGTTTTCTCGCCCCCGTTCCGGAAGTGGATCCTGCAACGATGGTGACGCTCTGCCTCGTTCCCACTTCTTCTTGCTTCATCCTCCTTCTTCCCACCCCGTCCTCCGTCTTCCAAGCGTCGCTCCATCCGACTCGTCCTCCAAGCAATCATCGAGGAAGATATCTCTCTCCCTTCTTTTTATCGCTTTCTAGAATAGAATTTCCTGCTTTCTAGTTGTAATCATTTCCCGCTTTCCAGTTGTAAAAATAGTATTCTTATATCAAGTGATTATTCTCTCTCGCTCTCTCTCTCTCTTTTAGTGTTAATATCAATTCCATTGTAATTATCTCACTTTCGAAGAAAAATTCCAAAAAAAATATATAATCACGGATTTTAGATTGATGTAGCTTCCCTGTGTTCGACACGAAATTTCTTTACAAATTTTGGTTAAATTTTATCTGTTGACGGATTGCTTCGCAAATCAAACTATGATGGGTTTTTCAAATCCAACTCCGATCGCGCAGTTTTCTACTTCCAACACTCATCTTCTGGTATGGGTGGTTGTTCCCTTCAAAGAATGGCAGTCTAGTGGTAGGCTGTCCCTCCGGAATCCTTGTCATAGAACTGCTTCCCTCCATGATCTTTCCTGATTGCTACTCCAAAAGGCAAGAACTTGCTTTGATACCAAATGTAATTCCCTACAGGAGGGGGTTGAGATATGCGTGAAGTATAAAAGGTGAACTAAAATAAGCAATCTCACAAAATAAGCAACTACATAAAGGCACAAGAGATTTTTAGGTGGAAACCTAAATCGGGTGAAAACCATCACCTAACCCTCTTGAGTTAGGATTTTTCAATCGACCTAGTCGATCAAATCCACTAAACAAACTACTTAAAATGAGGATAGATCAACCTCTGTACAACCATGCTACTTTATACCCGAGGGTAACGTACCTTAAAACCACTCTTCACATGGAGTATTTTGTCCCTCGATGGAGATGGGAATTCGCAATGTGAATATCCAACTAAAGAAAATAAAACACAATAATCCTATAGAGCCACAAATATTAAAACCTAGCTTCTATAGGACTTAGGAAACTTCCCTTTGGTGGAAGTGCATCGATGTGACGACGCGGGGGCGTGAGCCACACAGCGGTGCTTTGTCGCTCTTGTAATCGCGGAGGGAGAGCTGATGCGCAACTGGATGGAATCTCTCTAGATGTAAAACAAAGCTTGGAGATCTAGAGCTTCTTCTAAAGTGTTTTGGACACAAATTGATGTGGAAATGTGTTGCTTGGTGTGTGTTTGCATGGAAAGGGTCCTCCTCTATTTGTAGAGGGCCTAGGAAGGATTTAGAAGGCCTTAGAAGGCTTCCATAGCCATTGGGGTTGAACCCAAGGCAAAATAGGTCATAATCAGAATCATTTATGATTCTAACAGGGTCATTAGACGTCTGGTCTAGGTATCAGACATCTGGAAAACTTGTTTAAGACGTTTGGGAACTAAGTCAGATGTCTAATTCTAGGCGGGTTTCCTTCTTGACTTTGATCAGACCTAAATAGGGTTCTAGTGTAAGGCCATCAGACGACGTACAAGACGTCTAGCACTAGGTCTAGACATCTGGAAACCTATTGTATTGCATGAATGGATTCCCAAGATAAGTTAATGGCTAGAATATCTCACAAAGTGATTTTGGGTCAGTCGAGGCTCAATGGTCACACATTAGACGTCTGGTGTCCTCTACAGACATCTGGTAGAAGCTTAACAGTTATTTTCCTCAACGTCTACTTTGATAGCCAACGTTCCACTAATTGGGCATCTAGCAGAACCATCAGACATCTTCTAAGACGTCTGGATGTCTGATTTAATCAGACAGAACCTATGAAGTTCAGCATAAGTTATTGGACGTCTGAGTCAACAATCAGATGTCTTAAAAGTTACTATCAGATGTCGGATTTCTAGATTAGATGTTAGATTAGGCTGTCAAAACCCTATTTTAGTTTTCTAAGTTCTCTACAAAAAACCTAAGTACCCTAGGGTTGAACAAGTGTTCCTATGACTACTTTAAGGGTTCTTTGAGTCTTTTTAACATAAGATCTAAGAAATAAAGAGCAAAAATAAAGTACAAAATACAATGAAGGGAATCTATCCTATTCTTCATCTCCATCCTTCTTCAAGCTTTTGCTCCTCTCGAAGCTCCTTCTCCTCTGTCAAGCTTTTCAAATCTGCCATAGATGCGAGCTCGAACTGCATCTAAACACGTCCCCATTTGCAAATATCCTGAAATCTAAAACTTCAAATGCAAATGTTAAATAACACGCGTTTTGTTATCATCAAAATAAATGATCATGGTGCTCTAGCACCTACATAGACTTGTTGTCTAGGTGTCCAATCAGAGTTAGGAGGGATTCACGGTTCTGTCTTGGGTATTTTGTAGAAATTGGATGTCTGACCAAGTGTCTGGACATCCAATAACACTGCAGACTTGGGTTTGAGGTGTGCGGGTTGTGGCTAAGGGTCTTGAACATCCAATCACTTATCTGGACATCCAGATAAGGGATGCAACTAGGGTTTCAAGGCTTCATAGGCTATGGTGAAGTAATCTATGGGTGGCTAAAGCTTGTGAAGGCTTCTAGGATTGTCCTAGGGCTAGGATTGAACCAATGTTCTTCATAATTTAACTGCTTTACTTCTACTCAATAGAGTAGCATACCTGATAATGGTTGTGTTATGTTGATGGAGGTGGTTAGTAATGAAAATATCATAAGTGTCATTGTAGTGAGTTGTATGAAATACCAACCATCATTACAACCATTATTTAATTAACTAATTTTTACTGATTTTATTCCAGGTCGTTCACTGGGAGGCAGTTATTGATTTACATCACTCTCTAAGTCCAAACTTATCCTTTAATTCCAAAAAGAAGTTTTATGTCTAACAAAGAATGAATGAATGAATACTTGGTTTAATTGTGTATAGAGAATCAATTAATATGCTTGCAAAAATTAATTATAAACAAGCACCAAACACTTCATCAATATACTCTAAACTATCTCTTTATAAGTTATATTACTAATACTTACATAAATATACACTACCAACTAAGATTACCTAGCATACTAATTTAACTTACTATGCTGACATATACAGTAACACATATAATAGCTATAGTGACAGATGCAAACGTCGCTGGACCCCAGAAAAAACTATATACAAACTAAAAGAGGGAAACTAGGGTCTATAGTGACGGTTATTTCACATACAATGACATCTTATTCTATTAGTAAAGGTATGAAGTTATTTACATAAAAGTAAATGGCTGTACTACGTATATATATATAGATATTATAATTATTTTATACAATTTCAATCCTGTCTTTACTTCGTACCTGTATGCTCCCTCTCCCTTTCTTCACTATCCGTATTTCTACCTTTACTCTCTCTCTTTCCATGCTACACCTCTTCTGCCTTTCTTCTTCTTCTTCCTAGTCTTATTCTGCGTAGGTCTTAGCGACACTAAGGGATAATAGGTGATTAACTACTGTCATTACCCCTCTTAATTAATAAAAAATGTGTTTAATTTGTGGGCACGCTTTTCGAGGGATACACAGCACCTAGAGGGTGGGACCAGACCTCTACTAAGCGCGCCCTAATTTGTCATTAAGCCACTTAATTATGTATTATCAAGCTCAGATCAGAGGGCCTCTCAGCCCACTCACACACACACCCCTGGGCCCAAATGCTCATACTCATGCTCATGTTCGGATATAAGGTTTGGTTGTTTCGGGCGCCCGACGCCCTTGACGACTGCGCCTTATATTAACAAAATCAATATATATTACAACGCATGCTCTTCAGCGCACGATGTGGCGCTATTCGAGCGTCACATCAGCACTGAAATTGAGATGCAACTGCACGACAAAGGGCATTTTGGCCCTCAATTCGAAGGCCATAATTTATTTTAAAATAAAAATAGATTATGGGAAAATAAAGTATTTATATAATACTATATAATTGTACACTTGATTTGAAATTTTAATTATTTTTACTATATAAATAAATTAACTAAATTATACAGTTTATACATACTGATTTTTATGTTTAATTCTTTAATTACATATATATTAGTTATTATATGGTCGAATTGACCTTATACAGAGTTAGTATACATGTATAAGTATTTTATAGACATTTTTATTGTATTTTACAGGTTTGATTTCCATTTTATTTACATTTAAATAGCAGATTTTGAACTGTTTTATTTATAAATTAAGTTTAAAGAATATAATAAGATATAACCATGCTTCAATTAGCTTAAATTACTTAAAATACGTTAATCTAAATATACAGAATCAGTTAACTTCATTCTAACACTAAATTACTAATTTATCTAATTTAATCTTAATAACTTAGCTATTAAATTAATAAATTAATTATTTATTGTGCGTAAAGAATTAAATTAAATTACAAGGGTTAATTTGTTTATAATCTACATATAAATATGTATATACAGTATTATAGCTTAATATTGTTATTTATACTGTTTATTGATTTATGTAGTCTAAGAGTACATATAAGTTAGCTTAATTAATAATAATTATATAATTAATATATATACAGTATAATCTAACTTAAATACCCAATTTATAGTATACAATATATACATAAGTTATTTGTACAGTTTATATATATATGCTACTTATTTACATATATAACTTAGTATAAAGCTTATATTTACAAGAATATACTTAATATACAAAGTACTTTTTATGTATTTTTAGAGTTTTTCAATTTTTATGATTTGTATACATGTTATAGAGAGATAAGAGATGAGAAGGAAAGAATTAGATGAGGAAAAAGAGATGTTTTTGATGTTTTTAGGTGTAACCTCTATTATTAAGTTTCATGTTATACAGATCCGTCAACTGGCAAATTATACCAAGTTGAGAGCTCTGCATACCATGCAACTTGGTATATAGTTTGGAAACTTTCTGATCTTCAATCAGACAGTTTTATTTTTTTTTTTGGAATTTTTACTGATTTTTATTGAATTTCCAATCTCATCCATCTTAAGCCTTTCAAAGATTTCTAAAGAGTCCTAAAAGCTCAGGATGGATCTTAAAGAGATCTGAAAAGGCATTACCTGCCTTAACTATAGTTAGTATGAAATCTGAAAAGAATTTTACCCATTTTAGCACATTCTTCAGTTTGTATCTCATTTAGTTTATGTGTTTGGACAATTAGACTGAAAATTAACTAGCTGACAAATGTTTAGAAGAAAAATAACAAGCATTCAAATGATTGAAATTCAATTACTATACAGGTAATCTTGTATACAGGAATACAGTATGACTACATGTCAGCTATCTTCAGACCATATTCTACAGGGTTTTTAAATCAGAAATTTCTGCTACAGATTAAGATACAGAAACAGCAGCAGCAAGGACTCTAAACACCAACCCTGCAGCAAGCCAAACCTGATTCCAGACGGCTTAACTGCTGCTGTAGTTAGTCCATCTGGATTGAAATCAGGTTTGTAGAAAGAAGGGAAATGTAGCTGCAATTGCAGCAACTTATTGTGACTCTAGGATTAAAACACATACATCCTAGCTTAGAAATTCCCTCAACCCCATCTGACAAGGGTTTCACTACTCATCAAAAACACTCAATATTCCAACTCTGACGCAAGAACCCTTGTCAATAAATTCTCATCAAATTAAATCAATAAAAACACTGATCTAACTCTTCCTAATGCTATAGACAGCATGTAGAAAGAGTTAAATCAATCAACTAAAATCCACAATTCAAATCCCAGATTTTGGAACCTTAAGGAGTATTGAGAACTCCTTAGGTTAAAAATCATCAGTGCTCTTCACAAACAACAACTCATGAATACAAGATAGAACTTCAAATCACCACAGTGATTTTCCTTAGCTCTATCATGCATTCAATGCATTAAAATCCTCATAAAAACTCAGATTAGATTATGGTTCTTCTGAGATGAATTCTGACATTAGAAACATCTCAGATTCCTCCCCAAACAATGAATAAGAATCAGAATTCTTCAGTTTGTCAGATCAAAATAGTCAAAACCCAATTGAGTAAAAATCTTTGAAATCTGAGTTAATGAAAAATCCGACAAACTGATCACTTTTTAGCTCAGATCAGGGGCTTTTGTGAGCAAAAATGGGGTGAATGGGAAGCCCCTAATGTGCTTTTTGACGCCAATTTCAGATATGAGGTTAGAAGCCAATCAGATATGAAATTAGGTCTAAATGAATAGGTGAATTGCGAGAAACAAGTTGTGGAAATCAGAAGCAAATATGGAAAACATGGTGAGGGAGAGAATTCATGATCATGGACTGTGTGAAACCATCCCCTCTGATCTGGAATGATCAGAGGAGGTGAGGGGGGAATTCTAGTCTAAATCTACTGCTACAGCTACACTATCAGAATAGTGAAATTAAACACTACAAATTACTTTAATTCTACTCTAAACCTACTTAATTACAGCTACAACTAATTTGCAGAATGATAAATCTACTCTAATAGGAAGAATGGGACATACGGGTCCTTAGCCGGTGGCTAAGGAGGACGAAGGGAGGAAGATGACTCCAGTGGAAGGAAGAGCCTGCTAGTGAGGCTCCAGGGTCGTCCTCAGGTGCTACGTGGCCCTTAGTGATGAGGAGGTTGAGAAGAAGGCGGTGATTTCAGAGCCGGTGGCTGTGAAATCAGAGAATTGGTGGGGAGGAGAGACTGGAGTGGACGAATGATCGCCAAGAGATGTAGAAGGGAGCGATCCCTTGCACGCACAACCACTGAGGTGCTTAAGTAGCAAACTCAGTGGCTCAGATCACCGCGCGGGAGAGGATAGCCGATGAAGCAACTGGCGGCAGGGGTGAAAGGAGAGGGGCGCGTGGCAAGCCAACTCAAAAACTGACCGTCAGATGGGATCTGGGGAGGGGGGTGAGCGCATGAGTCGCTTCGCGCGAGGCTTCGGTTCAGATCAAGCTGCAGATCAAAATCGCGAGAGAATAGACAGTCGAGATCTGCCGTGTTCTTCGTACACTACAGTGCGTGCGAAGAGCAGCAGGTGGATATCGAAATGTTTGGAAAAATTGCAGGGAAAACCCCTTCAAGAAGGGGTAGAAAAATTATGTGCAGGCCCATAAGTGAAGAGAATTGTAACAGGATGGACCCTGCAGCCTTTCAAAGGGGTCCCTACGGGTAACAAGTAGGTCCAAAAGGAATTTCTAAAGATGGGAATGTGATGCATGAAGGACCTAAGTGTAAACTCTATACTACAAGGCCTAAATGTTGTCCAAATGCCTTCAAATTTTTATATGTGCTCAATTGAACATTTAAGAAATTAATTGTACTTTTGATTTGTGCTTTTAAACTTATTTATGTGTTCAATTAATGCATGGATCACCATTTATCCTTTTCCTTCATAATATCTCGTTTTATGACCTAATTATGCAATTTTAACACAGAATAAAGGTTTTAGGTCTTTTTCTTTGATTCCCACACTTAACCCTTTTTATCTGTTAATTTGATGTTATTTAACCCAGTGTCTGGCTTAACTTCAGCTTTTAAGCTATGATGAGTAGCCACTCATCATATCCCCATGCTTAGGTTTTGCTAGTCCCTTAGCAAATAATTCATTGAAGTGTATAGCAATTTGAGTATCAGCATGGCAAGTGTGAAGAGATATCTTTTTCTTCTTTCAATTTTTCTCAAAGTCTTAAGTGTTTGATGATGATCTTCAAGCTGAAAGATTTTTCCAATAAACCAACTGTGTTTATGTTTGGACATCGTGAGAACCTTATTACTGAGGATAACCTACCAGAACTCAAGACTTAAATGACATAGACCATCTCTCAACCAACAAGGACTCTTAATATTTAAACCTTAAGTCGAATTCCAAGACTCAGGGGGTTTTACAGACTCAAGATGCTATGAGGTTATGGTCATGCTTTGTGATAAGTCAAGACTAATCAAGTGAATTCTAAAACTCAATCCCAAGGTTTCACCTCTTTTTAAGTCCAGGTTGGTCCTAACTTCAGCTCATGTTTTCGGATGACTCTCAAGAATTGACGAGTATTCAAACCCAACTCTTATTGTGTTTGTGGCTCAAAGAATTTTTGGTGGAAAAATAGGGTATTTGTATTGAACCCTGAAAACATTTTTGGTGGAACTTTTATATTTACAGACTTTGGAGAACATACTTGACTTATTCGCAAGAACTTTCCTTTTAGACTTTTCTGATTTTTCTTTTTCTGTCAGTATGTCTCCGGCAACTTTATTTGGTAGAGAGCACTTTATTTGGTGGGTGAACTTTTTATGGAAAGAGTTTCTCCTAGACACAAGACTAAAGGTTAGGACAAAGAGTCTACCTGCATGCATAGGTAACGACTCCACCTTCCCTAATGAATACTAGGGTTGAATTTTAGGTTCAAGTGATTTTTCCTGACATTGTGTAGTGTAAGCCAAGGTTACTTAGACTCCTAAGTCAAAGCAAACCAGTGAATCCTGTACTGGTGACTCAGGTACAAAAATATGTCCTAAAGTTAGGAGAGATTATGGTCTATCTTGTCAAAGCTCAAAGTGTATTAAGCCTAAGCTTGAATCAAGCTATAGTGGCCCAACAAGTCAAACCAGTAAAGGTTGAATGTCCATAAACACTTATTCTATTTTTGTTCTCAGTTAGAAGATCATAGTTAAACACTTATTTTTCATCTTTGACAACGTTTTCTCCCTCTCTCCTTAAAAATTAATGTCCTCCCTTGACAATAGAGTGCATGTCCCTTATTGTATGATTTTTTTTTTTTTTGATAATATTATACTATATGTGCTATAGGTGTGTCTACAATTGTATTTCAGTTTAAATGGTTCACCATTTACACCCCCCATGCTTAAATGTTGCAATGTCCTCATTGAATGAATAGGGTGGATGCAAATGCATGCTTTGCTTTTCACTATCCTAGACTGGGTGATGGAAGGAAGTCGGAATGAGGAGATAAAATCTCTATGCGGACGATTTTAAGTCTGATCTAGGATCAGAGTGAACAGTTGGGCTAGGAAGTGAAATGCATGACATGTGTGTCAATGAAAGTATGCTAAAAATGCAAAAGTAGACACCTGATACAAACAAAGGCAAAAGTAAGAAAGGTGAAAAACAGCTATATATAAGGATAGGTTTTGCTAAGTTTAACGCCTTCAGCTAGGCGTAAACCTAGATGGTAATTCAAAATGTAGGAGTGAAATGGTGGAATCAACAAGTCTGAGATCATGTGGCTCAATGAAAGGTTTTAGTCTTTGTACATTGACAGTAAAAGGTTCAGATTTGTCAATTTCAGTGATCTCAATGGCTCCATTGTCAAAGATTCTTATGATTTTGAAAGGTCCAGTCCATTTTGATCTTAGTTTCTTAGGAAAGAGTTTTAGTCTAGAGTTGAAGAGGACTTTTTGACCAGGGTGAAATGATTTCCTATGAATGTGACGGTCATGGAAGGCCTTAAGTTTATCCTTATAAATCCTTGAGTTTTCATAAGATTCATTCCTTAACTCATCTAGCTCAGAAATTTGCAATTTTCTAAGATCACCAGCCTTCTCTAGGTCCAAGTTACACTTTCTGATGGCCCAATAGGCTTTGTGCTCGAGTTCTACGGGAAGATGACAGTGTTTCCCGTACACAAGTCTAAAAGGAGACATGCCTAATGGGGTTTTGTGAGCTATCCTATATGCCCACAATGCATCAGAAAGGCGGGAAGACCAATCCTTTCTATCTGGTCGGATGGTAGTCTGTAAAATCTTCTTGATCTCCCGATTGGACAATTCAGCAAGTCCATTGGTTTGAGGGTGAAATGGTGTAGCTATCCTATGTGACACCCCATACTTTTGAAGTAGGGACTAAAAATGTGTGTTTCTAAAGTGAGACCCTCCATCACTAATGATGGCTTTTGGTACCCCAAATCTAGAGAAGATGAAATCTTGAACGAATTGTGTCACAACTCTATGATCATAAGTCCTCAAGGGGATGGCTTCTATCCATTTAGAAACATACTCGACTGCCAACAATATATACTCGAAGCAATAAGATTTAGGAAAAGGTCCCATGAAGTCGATGCCCCAAACATCAAAGATTTTGCACACTATGATCGGATTCAAGGGCATCATGTCCCGGGGCAAATACTGCCGAGAGACTGACAACATGAACATGCCCTGCTATATTCGTGTGCATCTTTAAAGATTGTGGGCCAATAAAAACCACTCTGCAAAATCTTTGCCATAGTCTTTTTGCCAGAGAAGTGACCGCCGCACGCCTGGTCATGGCAGAACGACAAGATGCTTTCTATCTCCTTATCTGGAACACACTTCCTAAGGATCTGGTCTTTGCAATGCTTGAAAAGCCAAGGTTCTTCCCAGTAATAGTGTTTGGCCTCGGATCTAAGTCTGTCTTTTTGATGTCGAACCCAATCAGTGGGGAGGATTCCAGAAGCCAGGTAGTTGACAATGTCAGCATACCAGGGAAGATCAGAATGAATGACCAGCAATTGCTCGTCAGGGAAGTGGTCAGAAATAGGTAAAGAAGGAGAAATCGCTTCAGAAAGGAGGCAGGATAAGTGGTCAGCTACCACATTCTGTTTTCCAGCCTTATCACGAATCTCTAAATCAAATTCCTATAAAAGTAGGATCCATCTAATCAAACAAGATTTCACGTCCTTCTTGGCAAGATGTCGAATTGCAATGTGATCAGTGTAGACTATAATGTGGGAACCTAAAAGATAAGGTCTGAATTTCTCTAGTGCAAATACTACAGCTAGCAATTCCTTTTCTGTGACGGTGTAATTCCTCTGAGCTCATCTAAGGTCTTGCTAGCGTAATAGATGACTATGGGTTTCCCATTCAGTTTTTGACCAAGGACAGCTCCTACTGCATAATCAGAGGCATCACACATGATCTCAAAAGGGTGAGACCAATCCAGAGGTTGCAGTATTGGTGCCTTGGTGACCAGATCACGAAGTGTTGTATAGGCATGGACACAATCGTCAGAGATCTAGAAGTCTACATCTTTAGAGAGGAGATTAGTGAGAGGTCGGGCTATTTTTGAGAAATCCACTATAAAGTGGAGATAAAAACCAACATGCCCAAGAAAAGATCTAATATGTTTAACCGACGAAGGTAGTGGTAATTCAGAAATCAACTTTACCTTCACACGGTCAACCTCTATTCCTCTCTCCGAGATAAGGTGACCTAAAACTAGTCCTTCTGGTACCATGAAATGTGATTTCTCCTAGGAAAGTACCAGATTCACATTTATGCATCTTTGCAGGACCTTAGTTAGGTGGTCTAAGCATGCATCAAATGTGCTCCCGAAGATCGAGAAGTCATCCATGAAGACTTCTAAGCAATCACCTACCAAGTCGGAAAGGATTGCAAACATACACTGCTGAAATGTAGCCAGTGAGTTGCACAATCCAAAAGGCATCCTACGGAATGAAAAGGTTCCTTAGGGGTAGGTGAATGTCATTTCTTCCTGATCATCGGGGTGAATTGCCACCTGATTATATCCTGAGTAGCCATCCAAAAAGCAGAAAAATCTATTCCCCGCCAGTCTTTCCAATATCTGATCAATGAAGGGCAAAGGGAAATGATCTTTCTTCGTGGCTTGGTTGAGTTTCTGGTAATCTATAAATACTCGCCACGAACTAGCAATGCGTGTAGGGATGACTTCTCCAGAATTGGTGGTGATGATGGTAAGTCCGACCTTCTTTGGCACAACCTGAACAGGACTTACCCATCTGCTGTCAGAAATGGGGAAGATAATTCCGTTGTCTAACCACTTAATCATTTCATTTTTCACCACCTCTTGCAATGTAGGGTTCAATCTACGCTGGGGCTGTCTAGTAGGTCTCGATCCTTCTTCAGTGAAAATCCTGTGTGCAGTAAGAAGGACTAATGCTAGTCAGGTCAGAAAGGCTCCATCCTATAGCCTGTCTATGTGCTCTCAGGACCGATAAGAGTCGTAATTCTTGATCAGATGGTAAGGAAGAGTTAACAATCACCGGATAGGTCTGACAAGGTCTTAAGAAAACATATTTGAGAGAGTCAGGAAGAGGTTTGAGTTCAACAGGTACAGGATCAGAAGGAGCAGGTGTGGAAGTTTCAGGAGATCCTAGAGATACTAGAGGAATAGGAGGTAGGTCCTCAGTCTCTAAAATGGGTATCTCAGTGGAAGTCAAGTCAGAGTCCAAAGAGTGTTGAGGTTCTAAGTTTAACAAATCGATTAAGGTATCCTCAACCAACCGATCCAAAGAATCCAAAGAAAAGATTTCCTCAATTAAACTACAAGTCGGTCCTCTTTGGGCCTGAAAAATATCAATCATTATTTTCTGATCTTCGAACTTCAATTCTATAAGGCCCTCTTCACAATTAATGTTTGCCTTGGCCATAGCCAAGAAAGGTCTTCCTAAGATAGGTGTGTTCTGGATATCCTCAAGTACTTCCATGTCAAGGACTATAAAATCTACAGGAAAGTAAAAATCCTTGACCCGCACTATAACATCTTCCAACACTCCCTGAGGTGTCTTAACTGATCTGTCAGCTAATTGCAGGGACACCTCGGTTGGCTTCAGATTTCCAACCTCAAAATGTGTCAGCAGAGAGGTTGGGATAAGATTGATGGAAGCACCTAGGTCAAGTAGTGCTCTATTAAATGTGGTGTTACCTATCATGCAGGATAGGAGAGGGGTGCCTGGGTCTTTCATCTTAGTAGGGAGTGTACTGGAGATAATGGAACTAGCTTGTTCCGAGAGGATGATAGGATTACTCCCTTTTTGAATCCTTGCTTTACGCTTAGGTGTGCATAGGTCTTTTAAAAACTTAGCGTAAAGAGGTATGTGGCAAATCGCATCCAACAAGGGGATGTTTATGTGGACTTGCTCAAAGAGCTTAAGAAAATCCTCCTCAGGTGTCACACAGGTCTTTTTCTTTCCTTTCTCCTTCTTCTTTAAAGCTTCAGGAAAAGGTACAGAAGTGGTGACAAGAGGTTCAGTCCTAGGTGAGGGAGAAGTAGGGAAAGGAGGAGTGGAAGTAGAAGTAGTAGAAGTAGGAAGGGGTGGATATAGTGTGCTTTTACCACTCCTAGTGACTATGGCATTTAGTTCGGCCCTAGAGGTAGATGGTAAATCAGTGTTAGGTAGTAGAGGTGGTTTTGTTTGTACAAGAGAACTTGGGTCTGTGAAAAGTTCAGTGTCGTGCAAGGGTTGTGAAATGACATGTGCTTGACCTTGCATTGCCGGTCTAGGTTGAACATACCTCTGGGAAGGTATGTTCCTAGGGTTGGGTTGCGCTTGAGATGGGAGTGAATGTGGTTGACAGGACTCCGTCAAGTGTGATAGCTAGGCTCTCATCTCAGCTAAGGCCGTGTCCTGTCTCTACTGCATAGCAATATTCTATTGTTGCATCTCAGCAAGAGCTTTCATGATAGACCCCAACTGGTCATCTCGTGTAGCCCAGATTGAGAGTATTGGGTGGGCCTGGGTTGGGGTTGCTGGTAGGCATGCAGTGGATATTCGTGTGATTGCAGAGGTGGTACTCAGATCGAGTTGTGCTATGGTGGTGCAAAAGGTTGTTGAAAAGGAGGTCTCTGTGAGTTTCTCGACCACGAGAAATTTGGATGATTGCACTATCCAGGGTTGTAGGTTTGTGCAAAAGGGTCATTATGAATGGCATGGATCTCCTCTGAAGCTCTAGAAGGTGCAGGGAAGTTAGTGTAGGGAGGGACAAAGGTTCCTCCAACCGGTGAAGGATATGGAAATGGGAAATCCGGTAATGCAGTTTGTGTCACAGAGAGATTATTCACAGTTTCCCTCCCTGTAGAAAACTGAGAAGAAGTGTTTTATGCTGGTGACTGAGAAGAAGGAGATGATGAAGGTTTTGAGAGAAATTTTCTTACTTCATCTACTTTCTTCTCGATTAAGCCCACTTTATCTAGTTGACTAGCCACATCTCTAAGTCTCTGCAACTGGATTGGGTTTCGTGTACCCTAGTATGTGAGTGGGAATGTGAGGACTTTCTATTAAACATGCTCATTGAAGCATTATTAATAGAATTTTTGACCATGCCTTCAAAGAGCTCAAAGGCTGAGTCCTCATCCCGACACAGGAAATTGCCTCCACATGCGGCATTTACAAAATTCTGTGTGTCATCATGGAGCCCATGGTAGAAGATCTGGACCTTTTGCCAACGTGGGACACCATGGTGGGGACATTTTCTTAGAAGCTCGTGGAATCTCTCCCAAGCCTCGTGCATTTGTTCCCCTGAATTCTGAGTGAATGTAGTGATGGCATGCCTTAAAGCGTTAGTGTGGCCTACAGGAAAGTACTTCTTTAAGAACTCATGTTCTAAAGAAGCCTAGGAATCTATAGGTGTAGTCCGTGCAAGTGATCGAAACCAAAAGGCTACCTTATCTTTCAATGAAAAGGAGAACATTTTCATTAAAAGCGTGTGCTGATTATGTCCTTGTGGACCTAGAGTTTGGGCAAGATTCTTCAACTCCTCTAAATGCTGAAAAGGGCCCTCAGAAGCAAGTCCATGGAAGTGAGGAACAAGTGCTATAATGTTTGGCTTAAGTTCAGTAGCACGACCCCCATTGGGATAACGTACCACAAGCATTGGTTGAGCAACTGCAGGATTATAGTAATCCCGTAGTTGAGGTCTACGGAGTTGGGGTGGTGCCTGAGGATTTCTAGGTTGAGGTGGTTGTGGTTGGGGGTTAGCTAAAAGATTAACAGCTTGAGCAAGCTATTGCACCTGTTGGGTTAAGGTATTCATCTGTAATTGTGTTTCGAACAGGTGCTGAAGATGAGGCATAGGTCCTCTCTCCAAGGGTGGGTTAGGAAGATTAGGATAAGGTGGAGGTTGAACCTAGGGATAGGTGGTTGTGGTGGGGGAGGATGTGCAATTAAGTGTGGAGGAAGTTCTTCAAAATCCTCGAATTGTGATGACTCATGATCATCCTCTTGGTGAGTGGAATAGTGAATAGGAGTTTGAGACTCAGGAGGCAAGGGATTAGAAGTGGACGGAAAAGAGGTAGATACAATAACATGGGTATCAGTACCAAAGGGGAGTACTAGTTCTAGGTTCTGGGATCTCCTACCTTCCATTGAGTTGGTTTTTGAAAATACATTTACTTCAATTCATCACAACTCAATGGGAAAATTTTAGCTAAGTTCACAAAAAGCGAAAAATCCCAATTGAATCTCAATCAATCCAAAAGACCAAGAAAGCGAGATGAATTGAAAAATTTTTTTACCTAGAGGCTACTACGCAAAATTATGTTGTACGTGACTAGCCCATAGCTGTGGGCTATTTAAGTATTTAAGTGCCTAGACATTAGGTTAATTCTAACATTTATTTAGCATAAATTAGGATGTAAATAGATTAATTCATATTTCTAATTGAATTACATAATTCATGCATTGCATTCATATTTTAAATGCATTTAGAATTAGCTTAGAATGGCATTCATTTAATTAGCTAACCAATTAGGTACATTATTTAAGTTAACATAAAAGTTGAGGGTTTGTATATAAATAATCATAATATTTTAATAATATCCTTTATTCTTCTTCTTTTCAGCAACGGCTCGACTGCCGCTGCAATGCCTCCTGCCTCACTAAAGCACATTCACTTATCAGCGAAGAAGGTGGATCTGCTCCCGCCTCTCCATTCAAATTCGTGAAGTCAGCTATAAAAAGAGAGAGGATGCCGAGCGGAGGAGGCCTCCACCACCGACCCACCACTATGCAGAGAGTTCTTCTCTCTTCCATTCTACACCGTCAGCCTCAACCGTGGCGACGAGTCTCCACCACCGTGGGCGTGTGGTGTGACAGGCCACAATGCCATCCGGAGCTCATCTGCATTACCGTGACCACCTCAGCATGCACCTCCCTCGCCGTCGTCACCAACAACCATCGCCGCAGCCACTGCAATTCCACTCCTCAGTCAGCTAAGACGTCTAGGAAGTTTCCCAGACGTCTGAAGCTCCTACATCACACCTTCATCTTCCTTCCCTGTCCTTAGTTCTTCTTCCAGCCACCGGTCACAGCTACACCGCACGACCCTTCCATCCTCCAACGCCATCCCCAGCCCACACATGCCTTCCTACCGCACATCTACAGCAGCAACCTCCACTTCACTCCCACACCAACCGCGCGCGTACGCTCCCTGCCATCTGCAGCATGGCCACACAAGCTGCAACATCTGCCCGCATGCCTGCAGTAGGGCCGCACCAGCTGCAGCATTCCCCCGCGCCACGCCCTCCAGCCTTCATGCGCACTCGTGCCCACCGCCAACAGTGCGCGCACCCGCCTATGCAAGCAACAACAGCATCGGCGCCTCCCGCCTACAGTGCCTTCCGCCTGCGCATGCTCCTGCTGCGCCTCACCGCCACCTCCAGTGCTAACTGCCAGCCCACCCATGTGCATCACCTCCACCTTCCAGCGCGCGCTCGCCAGCGCCTTCAGCCTTCCTGAGCACACCCCCTGTAGCAGAGCTCAACGCACGCACATAGCCGCCCCTTCAGCAGCTGCAGCCACCGTTGGCAGCCACTCTCACCGGATGTAACGAGCGCGTACCCCAGACGTATTTTAAGACGTCTGGGAGGTGGCCCAGACGTCTGTCAAGACGTCTGGGATCACATCCAGACGTCTGACCAGACGTCCGGGATAGTTTACAGACGTCTGACGAACAGTTATACTCGCACGGGATATTCGTCTGCGCGCCTGTGCGCGCAGACCTGCGATCCGCATCTTCTCTGCGGCTGCAGGCGACTGCGGCCGTCTCTCTCCTCCTCTCCGCGCGGCGTTAAAAGGGGGAGGGGGCGCGCCTCCCCTCCCGTCTCCACCATCTTCCTCCTCTCCTGCTGCGGGCGGAGCGAGCGGACGCGAGGGCGCAGCGGCAGCGGCGCAGCAGAAGGCGCGGAGGAGCTGCGGCGTGCGAGGGCAGGGCTCTGCCGTGAGGGCGAGCTCGCCGGGAGCGGCTTGGCCGGCCGGCGGAGGGCGCAGGGGGCGCAGAGCGTCGCGAAGAGGGACCTGCTGCAGGCGGAGCAGCGGACGCGCGAGGTGCGACGCGGGCGGCGTCGCGAGCGGAGGCCGAGCGAGGTTCTGATTCTGGAAAAATCTCCAGAATCAGACGTCTGGACTGATATCCAGACGGCAAGGTCGACGTCTGTGTGATCATACAGACGTATGAAAGGTGAGTTCCGCTTTCTCCTTCTTTTTTTGTCGACTGACCGTACTGAGGGAGGAGGGTTGGCTGTGCGCAGGTGTTCGGATTCGTCATCCTTTGCGAATCCGACGTCTGGAAGTTGTACCAGACGGCGGGAGTGACCTCCAGACGTCCGGAGATACCATCGGACGTCTGGGATCTAGGAGAGACGTCGCCACAGACTTCTGGACGTCCGGGGAACCAAGCCGAACAGGTAATTCTCTGATCCACCGTTTAAGACGTCTGGAAGGAGTTCCAGACGTCTGATTTTGCACAGTATTGTCTTTCTCGACCCGTTTAGGGCCCGTTTGGGCTCCGTTTTCCGCGATTCGAGTTGCGTTCGATTCAGAATTTATTCCTCTACCCGCCTACAGTAGCTATACACTGTTTTGAGACACTCCTTGTGTTTGATCCTTGTGATAGGACCTCGTTCGGTTGCCGTCTTGAGAGTCGCGGAGGCGCGCGGGATTCCCGACCACGCCCCCATTACTTCCATTGTACCTGGTAGAGTGGTTTTAAGCATTAATAAAATCTATTAAAGTATGGAACCATAACTAGAACCTAGGGCATTGCATGAACCCTAGGAATGAGAAATGTATGGAATGATAGCTCCTAGGTGTTGCATGAATCCTAGGGCCGGAAAACTAGATTGTATGATAGATCCTAGGATATGGCATGAATCCTAGGATGGAAAAACTAGTGGAATGTATATTACTGCAGTCTTGGAAAAATGGAAAGGAATATATAAGCTGCCTGTGAAATTAATTAACAGCTGCCTGTTATGAACAAGGAAACATGTTGAGATCATGGAATGTGAGAACGTGAATCTGGAAAGTGAAACATATGATGTTCTGAGATAAAGAGCTGGAACCCTACGGGGAATTAGGAGTGGAACTCCTGGAAAGAAAAGGAATGGAACTGAGATGTAGTTGTACTGTCTCTTGGGTACGCAGTACCAAGGGAAGTACCTGTACCTGTTTTAGTGCAGAGTGGGGCCAGCCGCCCCAGGGACCCGGGGTTAGGCTTGGCCGCTCTGTACCGACTTGTTGGCCCTCGTGTACGTAGTACCGAGGAGAGCTAGTAGTGTTAGGAGAGTACTAGCTACCCCACGGGCCCCGGGGTTCTGCTAGCCTCCTTCACCGACTTGTTAGGCCCACTAGGGCAAACCAGGGTAGTCAGGCGAGGGTGCGCGGACTGTGGAGGGGCAAGGCCCCGGTTTGGTTACTGTGGAGGGGTTGGACCCCTGTTACTGAGAGGGCTCTGCCCTGGTTCCGTGCTATGCTTTGGGCGCACCCGTTAACGGAAACGACTGACCGCGTGCCAGTACGGGCTAGCTACCTGTGCGTTTATCGCGCGTGCCGTAGTCACCGTTACGTCTGTCAGTGACCTTGGGGTGGTTGACTGAGGGTAGGATCACCACGGGGGACTCTCCCGGCCAGGAGAGCACCACGTGCTACTTCTACTGTTGGAAAAGACTGCAATCAAGATCGTCCCACGAGGACATTCGAGATCAAGTAAAGGATCTGAGAAGTAAATGAAATAGTGAGAAAAATTGAAAGATGTAAATAAAGGAAGTAATAGAACATAACAGCTACTGTACACTCTACTGTTGCCTTTAGTTAGTTTGCCACTCTACTCAGCGTTTTGCTGACGTGTTACACTCGTTACCTTTTTCAGGACCAGGTGTTGAGCAGCCAGGGTCGGCGGCTGCAGAGGACGCTGGGCCGAGTAGGGTCCAGTAGAGTTGCCACAGCTTTGTACCTTCTTTTGTTTCTGTTCTAGTGAGTAGTTTTGTTTCCGCTGTACCTTCTTTACCTGCAGTTTTTGTTATATGATAAATATTGTTTTACTGTTGTGGTGGTGCCTACTGTAGTAGTTTCTTTCCTTACTGCTGTACTTTTTACTGTTAGTTATATTCATGCTGAATGTGGTTTATTTTACTATCTTTTGGTTACTTCCTCGTTGGACGACTGGGTCTTGGGATTAGTCGAGTCGGTCCGGTTCTCGTGTCTCGTAGGGACTCGGGAACCGGGTCGTTACAAGATGGTATCAGAGCAAGGTCGTCCCGAGAAGTGAATCAACTGACTGGAAAATAACCAATTCACATGTTTATAGCTAGAGTAGCCACCACAACATATCTCTTGACATGAGCTCTTAGAAGTGTTGTTAGGTACCGTCTGTTTTGACGTTTCCGTTTTGTTTCGCGTCTCCTTGCAGGAGATGCCTCGTCGTGGGACTGGCGAGACTGGCCGCGGGCGCGGCCGAGGGCGAGGTCAGCGAGGTGGACGTGCTGTCGTTGACGTCTCGGTGGACCAGCCACCACTCCCTGGCATCCAGGCCCAGGACCTCGCCAGACTGATACGGGATATTGTACGAGAGGAGCTCCACCCACCGCCCCGAGCACCTCCTCCTGGGGTTGCAGAGGGGGAGTCCTCTGTGGGACCACGCGACGGACGCGGCGCCGGACACGAGGGAGGGGATGGGCCCCTGCCGCCCCCACCTTCCTCCGACACTTCTGTACACGAGGCACCTTCGCCTGGAGGTGCACCAGCACCTCCCCTACAGCACCACTTCGAGCTTTTCGGACAGTTCCGGAAGCTGAAGCCCCCCTCCTTCAAGGGGGATGAGGACCCGACCGAGGCAGAGGACTGGCTTGAGCAGCTGGAGAAGATCTTCGACACCCTTCGCCCCCCGGTGGAGTGCCGCGTGGCCTTTGCCACGTACCAGCTGGAGAGTGCGGCACACCGGTGGTGGAGGGCGGTCCGGGGACAGGAGAGGGACGAGCCGACGTGGGACCAGTTCGTCACCCTCTTCTGCGAGCAGTACTTTCCCCAGACGTGGCAGGACCAGAGGAGGCGGGAGTTCCACACTCTCCGCCAAGGGACGATGACCGTGAGCGCGTACCGCACGCGTTTCTTGGAGCTGTCCCGCTTTGCAGCGACAGCGGTAGCCACTGAGGAGGAGCGCCTTTGGAGGTTCACCGAGGGGCTCCGGCCTGCGATCCGGGGGTATGTCAAACCCCTGAAGCTGCCGACGTTTTCAAGGGTGGTAGAGGCAGCCATGACGTTCGAGGAGACCAACCCGTCCGCGCGAGAGACCGACGGCGGGCGGAAGAGGCCCTTTCAGCCAGACTTCTCACAGGGCCGGCGAGAACGGAGACACGTGGCGTCCGCAGGAGAGCCGTCACGTTGTGCAGGGCCATCACTGGCCTTTGGGGGCCCTCGACAGGGGCCAGTCGCCAGCACCGGACCCCCGCCTAGCCGACAGCAGGGACTCACTGAGGGCGGGAGTCGGGTTCCCCTCTGCTACCAGTGTGGCCAGCCGGGCCACGTCAGGAGGGACTGCCCATCTAGGGCAGGAGGTCAGCAGATACTTCCCGCGCAGAGCACTGGAGGGCGCGCAGGAGGCCGCGGTTTCCAGGCGCGAGGAGGAGGACCGCAGTCGCGAGGAGGGTACCGGCCAGCACCTACCCGTCCGACGCAGAGTGTGGCTGCTTCGTCCGCACCTAGAGCTGAGGGGCGTATCAACGCCCTAACACACAGGGACGCCAGAGCTTCGGGATCTGTGGTAGCAGGTATGGTTTCAGTTTCTGGCAGACTCGTTTACACGCTTTTCGATTCCGGCGCTACGCACTCGTTTGTCGCAGACAGTTTCGCAGTTAGTTTGGACCAGGATTATACATTGTTAGAGAACCCGTTCGTAATCAGAGGTCCGAGTGGTCAGCTGTTTGTAGCTGAGGAGGTGTACACGGGTTGCGGGGTCAGCATCGGGGGACACAGCCTGCCAGCTGACCTGATTATGATACAGATGGAGGACTTTGGGGTGATCCTGGGGATGGATTGGCTGTCCGCTTACCACGCATTGGTAGACTGCTTTGAGAGGAAGATTGTCTTCTCCATTCCGGAGTTGCCTTCCTTCGAGTTTCACGGGCAGCCAGTGGACGGAGGTTTCAGGTGCATTTCGGCACTTCGGGCGGCGAGACTTTTGAGCCAGGGGTGTGAGGGCTTCTTAGCTTGTGTGGTGGCAGAGCACAGCCCCGTGGCAGACTTCCAGAGCATCCCGGTGGTCAGAGAGTACCCCGACGTGTTTCCAGACGAGTTACCAGGACTACCGCCCGAGCGTGAGATCGAGTTTGAGATCTCACTAGTACCAGGGACCAACCCCATCTCCACCGCGCCATACAGGATGGCACCGCTTGAGCTGCGAGAGCTCAAGTCTCAGTTGCAGGACCTTTTGGAGAAAGGTTTCGTGAGGCCCAGTGCGTCTCCCTGGGGAGCCCCGGTACTGTTTGTGAAGAAGAAGGATGGGACCCTACGCCTTTGTGTGGACTACAGACAGCTGAATAGGGTCACCATCAAGAACCGATATCCGCTGCCGAGGATTGACGATTTGTTTGACCAGTTGCGGGGTGCCACGGTGTTTTCCAAGATCGACTTGAGGTCTGGATACCACCAGTTGAGGATCAGGGAGACCGACGTCTCCAAGACAGCTTTCCGCACCCGGTACGGACACTACGAGTTTTTTGGTCATGCCGTTTGGGCTGACCAATGCCCCCGCTGCTTTCATGGACCTGATGAACCGGGTGTTCAGACCGTACTTGGACCAGTTTGTGGTGGTTTTCATAGATGATGTACTCATCTATTCTAGAGATCGGACGCAGCACGGACAGCACTTGCGGATGGTTCTGGACACTCTGAGACGACGCAGGCTGTACGCCAAATACAGCAAGTGCGAGTTCTGGTTGAGGGAGGTGACCTTTTTGGGTCATGTGATCTCTGGAGACGGCCTGGCGGTGGATCCCGCCAAGGTCGAGGCAGTGCTCAGGTGGGAGAGACCGCGTTCAGTCACTGAGATTCGCAGTTTCCTAGGACTGGCAGGTTACTACAGACGGTTCATCAGAGGGTTTTCGCAGATTGCACGTCCTATGACACAGTTGACTCGGAAGGATGTGCCTTTCACTTGGACAGACGCCTGTGAGGCGTGTTTTCTGGAGCTGAAGGAGAGGTTGACCTCGGCTCCCGTGCTCACCATTCCTGACAGTAGTGGCGGGTTCGTCGTGTACACGGACGCTTCCTTGCAGGGGTTAGGAGGTGTGCTCATGCAGAGGGGTCACGTGGTCGCTTACGCTTCGCGGCAACTGAAGCCCCATGAGCATACCTACCCTACCCATGACCTAGAGTTGGCAGCTGTTGTCTTCGCGCTGAAGACATGGAGGCACTACTTGTACGGTGAGACCTTCGAGATTTTTACAGATCACAAGAGCCTCAGATATCTTTTTGACCAGAAGGAGCTCAACATGAGACAGAGACGTTGGTTGGAGCTCCTGAAGGACTACGACTGCAGCATCTCCTACCACCCGGGAAAGGCCAATGTGGTGGCTGACGCCTTGAGCCGTAAGGCGCCCGCACGCTTGGCCAGTCTACAGTTACAGAGTTGGAGCCTTTTGGAGGAGGTGGGCAGTTGGCGACCTCTAAAGTTACGAGGATACTGTGGGGCAGTGACGGTGACACGGCAGACCAGACCAGAGTTGATAGACCGCATCATCACGGGACAGATGGCCGATCCGTACTTGCAGTCTTTGCGCGACAGAGTACTGTCAGGGGACCCAGGGGACTTCTCTTTCACAGACCAGGTGTTACGCTTGAGGGGACGGCTGTGCGTCCCCAGAGACGAGGAGCTGTTGAGAGAGCTCCTGACTGAGGCACACGGTTCCAGATTCACCATACATCCCGGAAACACGAAAATGTACCATGACTTGAGACGCGAGTTCTGGTGGAGAGGGATGAAGCGGGATGTGGGTGAGTTCGTGCAGCAGTGCTTAGTGTGCCAGCAGGTGAAAGCCGAGCATCAGAGGCCTGCAGGGCCGCTTCAGCCGCTTCCAGTGCCAGAGTGGAAGTGGGAGAGCATCACCATGGACTTGGTGGTGGGTTTACCTGTTACCCAGCGAGGACACGACGCGGTCTGGGTAATAGTGGATAGGTTGACGAAGACGGCACGATTCTTGCCGATCCGAGTCACTTTGGGACCAGCACAGTTGGCAGAGAGGTATATCCGTGATGTGGTGCGACTACACGGAGTTCCGCGGGAGATCGTATCCGACCGGGATACCCGCTTTACGTCCCAGTTTTGGGCTGAGTTTCAGCAGGCTTTGGGGACGAGGTTGAGGTTTAGCACGGCTTACCACCCCAAGACGGACGGACAGTCGGAACGCACGATACAGACACTTGAGGATCTTTTGCGTGCCTGTGTACTAGACTGGAGGGGCTCTTGGGAGGAACACCTGCCCCTGGCAGAGTTTGCATACAACAACAGTTATCACTCGAGCATCGGCATGGCTCCCTACGAGGCTCTGTACGGACGGAAATGCACGGCACCCTTGAGTTGGGTTGAGGTGGGGACCAAGTGGGAGGTTGGCCCCAGGTTGATCCGGCAGAGTCAGGAGGTAGTTGAACAGATCCACAGACGACTCCGCACTGTCAGGAGCAGACAGAAGAGCTACGCAGATCGCAGACGCAGAGAGGTGCAGTTCGAGGTTGGGGACCATGTCTTTCTTCGTGTTTCGCCCATGAAGGGCTTACAGCGGTTTGGGGTGAGAGGGAAGCTCGCGCCGAGGTTCGTGGGGCCCTTCGAGGTCCTGGAGCGGGTTGGACCCGTTGCTTACAGACTTGCCCTTCCCCCGCAGCTTTCTGGTGTGCACGACGTGTTCCACGTGTCCAACCTCAGGAAGTACGTAGCCGATCCCAGCCACGTACTGAGTCACGAGAGCGTCGAGGTGAGCGACGACCTGACCTACCCCGAGCGGCCAGTGCAGATCCTAGACCGAGCCGTCCGCAGGTTGAGACGAAAGCAAGTACCCCTGGTAAAGGTTTTGTGGAGGAGCCAGCGGTACGAGGAGGCTACCTGGGAGCCTGAGGCGGCAATGCGGGAGCGGTACCCAGAGCTTTTCGCGGGTACGTCTTTTCGGACCGGCTTCGGTCCTCTTTGAGTTTGTTATGGTTATTTGGACATCCTTTTTCCGCACCCTAGTTGGCGCAAGTTTCGGGGACGAAACTTCCTTTGAGTTTGTTATATTGTAACGAGCGCGTACCCCAGACGTATTTTAAGACGTCTGGGAGGTGGCCCAGACGTCTGTCAAGACGTCTGGGATCACATCCAGACGTCTGACCAGACGTCCGGGATAGTTTACAGACGTCTGACGAACAGTTATACTCGCACGGGATATTCGTCTGCGCGCCTGTGCGCGCAGACCTGCGATCCGCATCTTCTCTGCGGCTGCAGGCGACTGCGGCCGTCTCTCTCCTCCTCTCCGCGCGGCGTTAAAAGGGGGAGGGGGCGCGCCTCCCCTCCCGTCTCCACCATCTTCCTCCTCTCCTGTTGCGGGCGGAGCGAGCGGACGCGAGGGCGCAGCGGCAGCGGCGCAGCAGAAGGCGCGGAGGAGCTGCGGCGTGCGAGGGCAGGGCTCTGCCGTGAGGGCGAGCTCGCCGGGAGCGGCTTGGCCGGCCGGCGGAGGGCGCAGGGGGCGCAGAGCGTCGCGAAGAGGGACCTGCTGCGGGCGGAGCAGCGGACGCGCGAGGTGCGACGCGGGCGGCGTCGCGAGCGGAGGCCGAGCGAGGTTCTGATTCTGGAAAAATCTCCAGAATCAGACGTCTGGACTGATATCCAGACGGCAAGGTCGACGTCTGTGTGATCATACAGACGTCTGAAAGGTGAGTTCCGCTTTCTCCTTCTTTTTTTGTCGACTGACCGTACTGAGGGAGGAGGGTTGGCTGTGCGCAGGTGTTCGGATTCGTCATCCTTTGCGAATCCGACGTCTGGAAGTTGTACCAGACGGCGGGAGTGACCTCCAGACGTCCGGAGATACCATCGGACGTCTGGGATCTAGGAGAGACGTCGCCACAGACTTCTGGACGTCCGGGGAACCAAGCCGAACAGGTAATTCTCTGATCCACCGTTTAAGATGTCTGGAAGGAGTTCCAGACGTCTGATTTTGCACAGTATTGTCTTTCTCGACCCGTTTAGGGCCCGTTTGGGCTCCGTTTTCCGCGATTCGAGTTGCGTTCGATTCAGAATTTATTCCTCTACCCGCCTACAGTAGCTATACACTGTTTTGAGACACTCCTTGTGTTTGATCCTTGTGATAGGACCTCGTTCGGTTGCCGTCTTGAGAGTCGCGGAGGCGCGCGGGATTCCCGACCACGCCCCCATTACTTCCGTTGTACCTGGTAGAGTGGTTTTAAGCATTAATAAAATCTGTTAAAGTATGGAACCATAACTAGAACCTAGGGCATTGCATGAACCCTAGGAATGAGAAATGTATGGAATGATAGCTCCTAGGTGTTGCATGAATCCTAGGGCCGGAAAACTAGATTGTATGATAGATCCTAGGATATGGCATGAATCCTAGGATGGAAAAACTAGTGGAATGTATATTACTGCAGTCTTGGAAAAATGGAAAGGAATATATAAGCTGCCTGTGAAATTAATTAACAGCTGCCTGTTATGAACAAGGAAACATGTTGAGATCATGGAATGTGAGAACGTGAATCTGGAAAGTGAAACATATGATGTTCTGAGATAAAGAGCTGGAACCCTACGGGGAATTAGGAGTGGAACTCCTGGAAAGAAAAGGAATGGAACTGAGATGTAGTTGTACTGTCTCTTGGGTACGCAGTACCAAGGGAAGTACCTGTACCTGTTTTAGTGCAGAGTGGGGCCAGCCGCCCCAGGGACCCGGGGTTAGGCTTGGCCGCTCTGTACCGACTTGTTGGCCCTCGTGTACGTAGTACCGAGGAGAGCTAGTAGTGTTAGGAGAGTACTAGCTACCCCACGGGCCCCGGGGTTCTGCTAGCCTCCTTCACCGACTTGTTAGGCCCACTAGGGCAAACCAGGGTAGTCAGGCGAGGGTGCGCGGACTGTGGAGGGGCAAGGCCCCGGTTTGGTTACTGTGGAGGGGTTGGACCCCTGTTACTGAGAGGGCTCTGCCCTGGTTCCGTGCTGTGCTTTGGGCGCACCCGTTAACGGAAACGACTGACCGCGTGCCAGTACGGGCTAGCTACCTGTGCGTTTATCGCGCGTGCCGTAGTCACCGTTACGTCTGTCAGTGACCTTGGGGTGGTTGACTGAGGGTAGGATCACCACGGGGGACTCTCCCGGCCAGGAGAGCACCACGTGCTACTTCTACTGTTGGAAAAGACTGCAATCAAGATCGTCCCACGAGGACATTCGAGATCAAGTAAAGGATCTGAGAAGTAAATGAAATAGTGAGAAAAATTGAAAGATGTAAATAAAGGAAGTAATAGAACATAACAGCTACTGTACACTCTACTGTTGCCTTTAGTTAGTTTGCCACTCTACTCAGCGTTTTGCTGACGTGTTACACTCGTTACCTTTTTCAGGACCAGGTGTTGAGCAGCCAGGGTCGGCGGCTGCAGAGGACGCTGGGCCGAGTAGGGTCCAGTAGAGTTGCCACAGCTTTGTACCTTCTTTTGTTTCTGTTCTAGTGAGTAGTTTTGTTTCCGCTGTACCTTCTTTACCTGCAGTTTTTGTTATATGATAAATATTGTTTTACTGTTGTGGTGGTGCCTACTGTAGTAGTTTCTTTCCTTACTGCTGTACTTTTTACTGTTAGTTATATTCATGCTGAATGTGGTTTATTTTACTGTCTTTTGGTTACTTCCTCGTTGGACGACTGGGTCTTGGGATTAGTCGAGTCGGTCCGGTTCTCGTGTCTCGTAGGGACTCGGAAACCGGGTCGTTACACCGGAGCTCCGTCCGGCCGACTCTGACCACCGCTCGACATGCGGCTGCCACCATCGTGACGGCCTCGCTTCGACCACCCACCTGTGCGAACCTCTCCTCGATTAAACCTCTCTCCCGATCGCGAGGAGGAGAGAGGTAAAATGCTCTGTTATAGAGTTAATTAGTTATTACATTTCATGCCATTTCCAAAGAAAAATAATTTTGGTTTATGAATATTTTATTCTGGTAAAATTTACAACTTCATACTCAAGTTCTCTTACAATTGCATCGCTTTTGTAATTAACATTGTTTGACATTGGTTTTGGAATTTAAATGTGCATAAATTTTCTTTAATACATGTCAATGGAAAACTGCATAAAATCATCACATTTTTATTGAATATTTCAGTGAGGAAAAATTACACATCTACCCTTATGTTTTCAAGATACTGTGCATCATCTTTCCGTCGCATTTCATGTCAGATTTGACTATGGATTTCTCACGAGATTGAACGAATACGAAATAATTGAGATATTATTGCATCATTGCCTCCCTATGGATACGACCTGCTCTTCTGAGAGTGGTTATTTCTTTTTAAATATTGATTAGTCGATTTTTCCACCACATAAAACTACAAATGACTTTAAAGCGAACAATCGACTCGTCAAATGGCGCCGTTGCCGGGGAGGCAATAGAAGCAATAATTTCACCTAATTTTATTTTGATTATTTGTCAATTGCACAGTTATTTGACCATTTATTATCTGCTTTTCTGTGCCAGAAATTTGTGCAAGAATCAGCATTGTGAGAGGCGACCCTTAACGTCGCTAGAGGAGAATTGGATGAGCTATTTTGGAAAGGAGGAGAAGGACAAGGACGCGACGGACATCATTGTATATTTAGTCACTAATTTTATTAGAATAGAATTAAGACTTTAGATTTAATTTTTCATTGCATTTTGTTTGAAACCGTTGTTCTGGGGTATATTTTGAGGGGTTTATTCCCCGATTTTGTTTTGCGCCCATGTTGGGTAATTTTTGGGAGCCTGTTCCCTTTTCTTTAGATTTAGATTTTTAGTTTATTGATTACTTTTATTTGCTTGTGCATAAGTAGTTTAAAATATATATATATAAAATAAAAAAAAATGAGCTACCTACTAGAAGCTGCCTGCCCCTAGGATGAACCATTTAGGTCTGTATGAGCAACCTCTAGATTTATTTCTCTGCATTGCGTGCATTCTCGCATCGTTGATTGCTGGAAGCAAGGTACGCATTTTCTTACTTTGCATCCTATTCTTGATCACGCATTGTATTTGGACTTAATGCAAAGAACACCTAATCTGTATTGAATAAATTAAAGTGTTCACATATTTTCTAGAAAAAGGACTAATTAAAGGAGGGACATTTTAAAAACCAAGGATTTGATTTTCAAACTTGGCGTGCGATTCAAAATTCAAAATCTTTTGCGGTGTACGCACACTTATTTCACTTGCACCACGGCACGCTTCTAGACACTCCTTAGGTTTGGAAATACTAGGACAAGAGCCCTCCTATCGTTGGATTATGAAGTGTTTAGAACTTGAGATCAAAGGTTTTGTAAATCCAAAGAGGGGGATACCCTGTCATGGATTTTTGGGGGTAGTTGAGAAGCATCGCGAAAGCACAGCTTCAAAGGAAGGCTTAGGCCTACTTGCATCCCTTGATCTTCCATCTTTGGAGTTGCTCTACCATTTGAGATTTAGGGAAGAACACCTAAGCTCTAACTAGGTCTTCTTAGGCGAGCCGTAGGTCGACAATAGGCGCATAAATTGATTGAACAAATTATATTGTCACCTGCAATTTGACTTAAAATCAAAAGCCTAAATTGGGAAAGACCTAAAAGGTCCTTTTTGAATTGTGTTTTGCTTGGGGAATTCTGATTGAGGTGTGAGTTAGAATGGACCACATTGATTTTCATCCTTTCACATCTTGCCCACACCCTCAACCCCACTCTGCATCCTTCGATCCCAGACGCTGAGATGGTCCATCCCTTGATGGACATAATGACAATCCTTGGGATCCGTTTTACTCCTATTATAGGAGTATTGGCCTGGTTAAGCCCTAAATAAGTGAGCAGAACCTAGGGGCGAGATTTGCTTTGCCCAATATCCCACACACCATAGAAATACCCAACCCACCCTCCCTAAAAAATTATTATGGTTGGACAGACACTCCTGGGTACTATAAGCCTGAGCCTGACTTCTCTCATGATAGAAATGACCTCTCCTCTTTGAAGATGGAAATACAGAAAATGCAAAACGAAATGATTGAATTGTTAGGAGAATCTTCGAGAGCAGGCCAACAAGAAAGAGATGAAATTAGCCACCCAATCTACCCCATTGAGGATGACGTACACCCCTCTAGAATAGATGCATCTCCCGTGGGATAGCTACACTTTAAGTTGGAGGGAAATTCTAGGGAGAATAGCTACTTTTCGAGGATCGATTTTGAAACCTCCCCATTAGATGACACTTCCTTGAGAAATCCACAACTTAGGTGGGAGGAAGATACACATGAAAGTAGCTATGCATTGGATGAAGAAAGGTGGCAACCCGAGGAAGATGATGATAAGGTTGAGTATCCACCTGAATTATATTAGAGTCAAAAGAAGGGAATGATGGTACCATTGGAAGACCTCGACCCAGATGATAGTATTTTCGTGACATTTGACATTTGATGAAGTAGGTCAAAGTCAAGTTGCTAATCCTACCCTCCCTTCTGGTCATGATATGGAACTCAAGCCCACCCTTAGGGAGCCTAACCCTAAAGAAATTGACCTATCTGAGGAATCTGATGCTACCAGTGTAAACCATTTATTTCAGATAGAGCACCCTAAGGGATCTGCTGAGATATTAAATGATTCTAGACCTCGGGTATATGGTGAATTGTGTGATGAGGAGGAAGACGAATTATATGAGGAACCTACATTCAAGATTTGGAGTGACACTAAGAGTGATTATGTCATATTTGAAGAGTTAGCCCCTGAGGATGTCACAAATTTGACCAAATTAGGTTTCCTTAGCACACCCATTGATGATATTTCTCCTCATGATGAAATGATGGAAAATTTGGAAGCAATTTCTAAGATTTATGTGGATTCACATATAGACTCCGAGGAAGATTTGAGTAAAGAACAAAAACTTGGGGATGACATTGATAGAATAATCCCTAGATCTGTTGCTTCCAACCTACCTTCATTCATTTCGAAGTCACCCTCTGATTCGCTTATATCTGAAAGCGAAATTGTGACTCCTGATGAAGAGTAGGAAGATACATGTGATGGTGCAAGGAATGCTAGGGATGAAATTGAGGATTTGGAAAGAGTGTTTGGGATGGACATCGAGCTGAGTAAACCCAACCTAGATCTTATGGCCATCCCGCAACCTTGTAACGTGGATACCCTAGACGATCCTTGCCTTAGAGAATTGCTCACTTTTATTCTGACCAGGGGGCTTAACAGACCAATATTTCCCATAATGGAGTATCGGGTATGGATTGACGATTTCTTTAGTCAGTCCATTACCCTGGGGGTTTAGCTCTGCACCATTCCTTCCCCATTCTTTTTGGAGGATCCATCTTATCCTCCCCCAACCCCTTTGGAGGTTGTTATACCTGTTTATCCTTTAGAACCTTCTTTGGTGACCTGGGAAGATTTCATTCCCATCTTAGTTGGGCGAGCATTTGCTATCGGGATTCATCATCATCTCACCAACATCCTAGGTTACCTATTTTCTAGGCCAGCATTGCTTTGCTCATTTTTAGGGCCTATTTCTACAATTCTTGAACCTGATTTGCAGGTTCTTTGCCTATTCAGCCTAGCTCTGACACAGGTAATATCCTTCTATGCAATGAGGACATTGCAGAATTTAGGCATGGGGGGGTGTACTTGGGGATATACATAGCATAGTGCATTCATTGCATACATTTGCATTAAAAAAAAAAAAAGAGTTTTGAGCTTAACTGGCTAGATCTTGCAGTCTTAAGCAAATCAGAACTCTAGGGTAGACTAAGTTAATTCTAGGGTCAAACTTTAGAAGCTAAATGAGCTACTAGCTTTAGACCTTTAGGGTCCTTTGTGGACTTAAAAACTTAAGTAGGAGTTAAGTTGCGGACCATTCCTCAAGAGGTTGAGGAAGGGAAGCTAGGGTTTGAGTTAAAAGGTGGGGTAGTACCTGGAGTCTTGTTCTACATTTTGGTTTACGGGTCCTTGTAACCCAAGCATCCAAATTTGACACACTTGGTCTGGTAATTAACTTAATTTCTTTCTTTCTAAAAGGAGATTTGGTTCTCTTAGTTTTGACTTAGGAGAGGCTTGAAAACAATTTTGATTGGAAGAGTTCCCGCCACAGGAGAGGTGGAGTATATACTCACCTTGAGGATGCGATGATAACATATTACCTCCTCGGTGCTTGTCTCTTAGGATATCCATCCTACTGGGGGCATGTAAGCGCATTGTGCAGTTCAGGTACCATGGGCGGCCCTATCTCGAAGTGCCGATTGCCATAGGCCTGAATTCGCTTAAGAAATCCATGGGCGATACTATCTCGAAGTGTTGATTGCCAGGAGTTCTTGGGGTCTTTATGGGCGGTGCTATCTCGAAGCATTGAAAGCCAGGCACCCTTCGAGGTATGGTAATGGGGACAATGAATCTGACACAGACCGTGTTGACAGCTGATCTGAGGTTAGACTTAGAAGAATCAAACAAACAAATATATATATATATATATGAAAAAAAAAAACTTTTTCCTTTAACTCAAATAACTCAGACCAATGCACAGGCACGAATGCTTTAATCTCATGGATCAATAAACTTTAGGGTAGAGTCAGAAATCAGGGAAACTTGTGCCTGCAACTCGTCTTTAGCCGACCTAGTCTGTAACTTAGCAACTACTTAGGAACCTTGGGTCTAGAGTCTGAACTTAATATGCTTCTAAAGGAAGACTAAGTGAGTTGACTAGTCTACTTGGAGTGCTAGGTTTCGCTTAATTTTGCTAAGGACTAGCAAAAACTAGGCATGGGGGTATTTGATTAGCTTATAGTTGTGGGCTATTTAAGTATTTAAGTGCCTAGACATTAGGTTAATTCTAACATTTATTTAACATAAATTAGGATGTAAATAGATTAATTCATATTTCTAATTTAATTACATAATTCATACATTGCATTCATATTTTAAATGCATTTAGAATTAGCTTAGAATGGCATTCGTTTAATTAGTTAACCAATTAGGTACATTGTTTAAGTTAACATAAAAGTTGAGGGTTTGTATATAAATAATCATAATATTTTAATAATATCTTTTATTCTTCTTCTTTTCAGCAACGGCTCAGCTGCCGCTGTAACGCCTCTTGCCGCACTAAAGCACATTCATGCATCAGCGGAGAAGGTGGATTTGCTCCCGCCTCTCCATTCAAATTCGTGAAGTCAGCTATAAAAGGAGGAGAGAGGCTGCCGAGCGGAGGAGGCCTCCACCACCGACCCACCACTGTGCAGAGAGTTCTTATCTCTTCCATTCCACACCGCCGGCCTCAACCGTGGCGATGAGTCTCCACAACCGTGGGCGTGTGGTGTGACAGGTCACACTGCCATCTGGAGCTCGTCTGCATTACCATGAGCACCTCAGCGTGCACCTCCCTCGCCGTCGTCACCAACAACCACCGCCACAGCCACTGCAATTCCACTCCTCAGTCAGTTAAGACGTCTGGGAAGTTTCCCGGATGTCTGAAGCTCCTACATCACACCTTCATCTTCCTTCCCTATCCTTAGTTCTTCTTCTAGCCACCGGTCACATCTACACCGCACGACCATTCCATCCTCCAACGCCATCCCCTACCCACACATGCCTTCCTGCCGCACATCTGCAGCAGAAACCTCCATTTCACTCCCACACCAACCGCGCACGTACGCTCCCTGCCATCTACAGCACGGCCGCACAAGTTGCAGCATCCGCCCGCACGCCTGTAGCAAGGCCGCACCAGCTGCAGCATTCCCCCACTCCATGCCCTCCAGCCTTCGTGCGCACCCGCGCCCACCGCCAACAGTGCACGCACCCGCCTGTGCACGCAACAACAACATCCGCACTTCCCGCCTGTAGCGCCTTCCGCCTGCGCATGCTCCTGCTGTGCCTCACCACCACCTCCAGCGCTAACTACCAGCCCATGCACGTGCATCACCTCTAGCTTCCAGCGCCTGCAGCCTTCCCGCGCACACCCCCTACAGTAGAGCTCAACACGCGTGCATAGCAGCCCCTTCAGCAGCTACAGCCACCGTTGGCAGCCACTCTCGCCGGAGCTCCGTCTGGCCGACTTCGACCACCGCTCGACGTGCGGCTGCCACCATCGTGATGACCTCACTTCAACCACCCGCCTGTGCGAACCTCTCCTCGATTAAACCTCTCTCCCAATCGCGAGGAGGAGAGAGGTAAAATGCTCTGTTATAGAGTTAATTAGTTATTACATTTCATGCCATTGACAAGGAAAAAGAATTTTGGTTTATGAATATTTTATTGTGGTAAAATTTACAACTTCATACTTAAGTTCTCTTACAATTGCATGGCTTTTGTAACTAACATTGTTTGACATTGGTTTTGGAATTTAAATGTGCACAAATTTTCTTTAATACATGTCAATGAAAAATTGCATAAAATCATCACATGTTTATTGAATATTTCAGTGAGAAAAAATTGCACATCTACCCTTATATTTTCAAGATATTGTGCATCTTCTTTCCGTCGCATTTCATGTCAGATTTGACTATGGATTTCTCACGAGATTGAACGAATACGAAATAATTGAGATATTATTGCATCATTGCCTCTCTGTGGATACGACCCACTCTTCTGCGAGTGGTTATTTCTTTTTAAATATTGTTTAGTCGATTTTTCCACCACATAAAACTACAAACGACTTTAATGCGAACAATCGACTCGTCAGTACGTAAGCAATTATTTCAAACAATTGTACGTGTCCTAGGATAAACTTAGCGATGCGCAGACCTCTAAAATCCACTGGGAGTCTGCATAAGACTTAGCATGCGAATCCAGATCCTGTGGTTGCAGAAGGAGATGAGGTAGAAACCCATGTGTTGTGATCTTAAGTGATTGTGCTGTGTGCACGATAGCAATCAACACAAGGCAATAAAATCTCAATCAAGGTTTCACACAAAGTTTTTATCTCCTTTTGATTTAGTTCAAGTGATTATGAAGTGATTTCTATGCTCCTTGTCTCGCTTTTTACTCCGTTCAATACAAAAGATGGTCTTCTTTAATTTTTAAGTCAAATGCACTTATGATAGGAGTTGGAGAAAAGTAAAGAATGCGTACCTGACTCCAACAATCTTCAATATGCAAATTTGACTTGAATTAAAATATAGCAGAAAAGTATGCAACCTAAAATGGATGCCTAAGGATATGCTACTGCTAGATAAGGATGAGATCATTTTGAATTTTTTTGATTTTTTAAAAATTTTTTTTTTTTATGCAACAAACAGAAACAAAGAAAGAAATCGATTTGGAAAATCGTAACAGAAAAATCGTATCGATGAGAGATGAGTCTAAGAGGTAGAAGAATGAAGTCCAGAAAGTCCACAGTTATTACAATGAATGTGTGAGAATAGGCTCTCATAACTTATGGCTAACAATTGGGCCTATTTAATATACCTAAATCTAACTAAACTATACTACTATTATACTACTCCTACAACTACTCTGAGAACAAACTCCGCCTAGACATCAGGTCACGAGCGCAGCGGTTCCACCAGGAAGACGACCTCCACCTGGAAGGTGATACTGCTCCCCCTCCTCCTCAAGTGCTGTGGAAAAATAACAAATGATTAGTAAAAGAATAAAAGAATGTATACACAATAACAAATTAATCAATGGAGGAAAATAATTGCAATCAATGAATTTGAATGAAATGAATAATTTCCATATACGAAAAGAATTAAAGAGTAATTTTGGTGTAAAGAGAGTTGCCTCGCCGGCAACGGCGGCAAAAAATGATAATGGTTGTGTTATGTTGATGGAGGTGGTCAGTAATGAAAATATCATAAGTGTCATTGTAGTGAATTGTATGAAATACCAACCATCATTACAACCATTATTTAATTAACTAATTTTTATTGGTTTTATTCCAGGTCGTTCACTGGGAGGGAATTATTAATTTACATCACTCTCTAAGTCCAAACTTATCCTTTAATTCCAAAAAGAAGTTTTATGTCTAACAAAGAATAAATGAATGAATACTTGGTTTAATTGTGTACAAAGAATCAATTAACATGCTTGCAAAAATTAATTATAAACAAGCACCAAACACTTCATCAATATACTCTAAACTATCTCTTTATAAGTTATATTACTAATACTTACATAAATATACACTACCAACTAAGACTACCTAGCATACTAATTTAACTTACTATGCTGACATATACAG
Organism: Thalassia testudinum; assembly: GCA_037157565.1. NCBI lineage: Eukaryota > Viridiplantae > Streptophyta > Magnoliopsida > Alismatales > Hydrocharitaceae > Thalassia > Thalassia testudinum. The sequence goes on along the minus strand of JAZHRO010000026.1, from coordinate 20,556,198 downwards.
TAACACATATAATAGCTATAGTGACAGATGCAAACGTCACTGGACCCCAAAAAAATTACATACAAACTAAAGGAGGGAAACCAAGGTCTGTAGTGACGGTTATTTCACATACAATGACATCTTATTCTGTTAGTAAAGGTATGAAGTTATTTACATAAAAGTAAATGGCTGTACTATGTATATATATATAGATATTGTAATTAGTTTATACAATTTCAATCCTGTCTTTACTTCGTATCTATATGCTCCCTCTCCCTTTCTTCACTATCCGTATTTCTACCTTTACTCTCTCTCTTTCCACGCTACACCTCTTCTACCTTTCTTCTTCTTCCTAGTCTTATTCTGTGTAGGTCTTAGCGACACTAAGGGATAATAGGTGATTAACTACTGTCATTACCCCTCTTAATTAATAAAAAATGTGTTTAATTTACGGGCATGCTTTTCGAGGGATACACAGCACCTAGAGGGTGGGACCAGACCTCTACTAAGCGTGCCCTAATTTGTCATTAGGCCGCTTAATTATATATTATCAAGCTCAGATCAGAGGGCCTCTTAGCCCACGCACACACATACCCCCGGGCCCTCGGCCTTAAATGCTCATACTCATGCTCATGTTCGGATATAAGGTTTGGTTGTTTCGGGCGCCCGGCGCCCCTGATGACTGCACCTTATATTAACAAAATCAATATATATTACAGCGTACGCTCTTCAGTGCACGATGTGGTGCTATTCGAGTGCTGCATCTGCACTGAAATTGAGATGCAGCTACATGACAAGGGGCATTTTGGCCCTCAATTCGAGGGCGATAATTTATTTTAAAATAAAAATAGATTATGGGAAAATAAAGTATTTATATAATACTATATAATTGTACACTTGATTTGAAATTTTAATTATTTTTACTATATAAATAAATTAACTAAAGTATACAGTTTATACATACTGATTTTTTTATGTTTAATTCTTTAACTACATATATATTAGTTAGTATATGGTTTAATTGACCTTATATAGAGTTAGTATACATGTATAAGTATTTTATAGACATTTTTATTATATTTTACAGGTTTGATATCCGTTCTATTTACATTTAAATAGTAGATTTTGAACTATTTTACTTATAAATTAAGTTTAAAGAATAAAATAAGATATAACTGTGCTTCAATTAGCTTAAATTACTTAAAATACATTAATCTAAATATACAGAATCAGTTAACTTCATTCTAACTCTAAATTACTAATTTATCTAATTTTATCTTAATAACTTAGCTATTAACTTAATAAATTAATTATTTATTGTGCATAAAGAATAAAATTAAAGTACAAGGTTTAATTTGTTTATAATCTACATATAAATATGTATATACAGTATTATAGGTTAATATTGTTATTTATATTGTTTATTGATTTATATAGTCTAAAAGTATATATAAGTTTGTTTAATTAATAAATAGTTATATAATTAATATATATATAGTATAATCTAACTTAAATACCCAATTTATAGTATACAACATATACATAAGTTATTTGTACAGTTTATATACATATGCTACTTATTTACATATATAACTTAGTATAAAGCTTATATTTACAAGAATAAACATAATATACAAAGTACTTTTTAGGTATTTTTAGAGTTTTTCACTTTTTATGATTTTTATACTTGTTATAGAGAGAAGAGATGAGAAGGAAAGAATTAGACGAGAAGAAAGAGATGTTTTTGATGTTTTTAGGCGTAACCTCTATTATTAAGTTTCATGGTATACAAATCCATCGACTGGCAAATTATACCAAGTAGAGGGTTCTGCATACCATGCAACTTGGTATGTAGTTAGGAAACTTTCTGATCTTCAATCAGACAGTTTTATTTTATTTTTTTAGAATTTTTATCGATTTTTATTGAATTTCCAATCTCATCCATCCTAAGCCTTTCAAAAGATTTCTAAGGAGTCCTAAAAGCTTAGGATGGATCTTAAAGAGATCTAAAAAGGCATTACCTGCCTTAATTATAGTTAGTATGAAATCTGAAAGGAATTTTACCCATTTTATCACATTCTTCAATTTATATCTCATTTAGTTTTTGTGTTTGGACAGTTAGACTGAAAATTAACTAGCGACAAATGTTTAGAAGAAAAATAACAAGCATTCAAATGATTGAAATTCAATTACTATACAGGTAAGCTTGTATACAGGAATACAGTATGACTACATGTCAGCTATCTTCAGACCATATTCTACAGGGTTTTTAAATTAGAAATTTCTGCTACAGATTAAGACACAGAAACAGCAGCAGCAAAGACTCTAAACACCAACCCTGCAGCAAGCCAGGCCTGATTCCAGACGGTTTAAGTGCTGCTGTACTTAGTCCATCTGGAATGAAATCAGGTTTGTAGAAAGAAGGGAAATGTAGCTTTAATTGCAGCAACTTGCTGTGACTCTGGGATTAAAACACATACATCCTAGCCTAGAAATTCCCTCAACCCCATCTGACAAGGGTTTCACTACTCATAAAAAACACTCAATATTCCAACTCAGATGCAAGAACCCTTGTCAATAAATTCTCATCAAATTAAATTAGTAGAAACACTGATCTAACTCTTCCTAATGCTATAGATAGCATGTAGATAGAGTTAAATCAATCAACTAAAATCCACAATTCAAATCCCAGATTCTGGAAGCTTAAGGAGTATTGAGAACTCCTTAGGTTAAAAATCATCAGTGCTCTTCACAAACAACAACTCATGAATACAAGACGGAACTTCAAATCACCACAGTGATTTTCCTTAGCTCTATCATGCATTCAATGCATTAAAATCCTCATAAAAACTCAGATCAGATTATGGCTCTTCTGAGATGAATTCTGACGTTAGAAACATCTCAGATTCCTTGCCAAACAATGAATAAGAATCAGAATTCTTCAGTTTGTAAGATCAAAACAGTCAAAACCCAATTGAGTAAAAATCTTTGAAATCTGAGTTAATGAAAAATTTGACAAACTAACTACTTTTTAGCTCAGATCAGGGGCTTTTGTGAGTAAAAATGGGGTGAATGGGAAGCCCTTAATGTGCTTTTTGATGCCAATTTCAGATCTGAGGTTAGAAACCAATCAGATATGAAATTAGGTCTAAATGAATTGGTGAATTACGAGAAACAAGTCGTGGAAATCAGAAGCGAATATGGAAAACATGGAGAGGGAGAGAATTCATGATCACGGACTGTGTGAAACCATCCCCTCTGATCTGGAATGATCAGAGGAGGTGAGGGGGGAATTCTAGTCTAAATCTACTGCTACAGCTACACTATTAGAATAGTGAAATTAAACACTACAAATTACTTTAATTCTACTCTAAACCTTCTTAACTACAGCTACAACTAATTTGCAGAATGATAAATCTACTTTAACAGGAAGAATGGGACCTATGGGTCCTTAGCTGGTGGCTAAGGAGGACGAAGGGAGGAAGATGACTCCAGTGGAGGGAAGAGCCTGCTAGTGAGGCTCCAGGGTCATCCTCAGGTGCTACGTGGTCCTTAGCGACAAGGAGGTCGAGAAGAAGGTGGTGATTTCACAACCGGTGGCTGTGAAATCAGAGAATTGGTGGGGAGGAGAGACTGGAGTGGACGAATGATCGCTAAGAGATGTAGGAGAGAGCAATCCCTTGTGCGCACGACCATTGAGGTGCTTAAGTAGCAAACTCAGTGGCTCAGATCACCGCGCGGGTGAGGATAGCCGATGAAGCAACTAGCGACAGGGATGAGCGGAGAGGGGCACGCGGCGAGACAACTCAAAAACTAACCTTCAGATGGGATCTGGGGAGAGGGGTGATCGCACGCGTCGCTTCTCACGAAGCTTCGGTTTAGATCAAGCCGTAGATCAAAATCGTAAGAGAACAGATGGTTGAGATCTGCCGTGTGCTACAGTGCGTGCGAAGAGCAGTAGGTCGATCTCGAAATGTTGGAAAAATTGCAGGGAAAACCCCTTCACAAAGGGGTAGAAAAATTGTGTGCAGGCCCATAAGTGAAGAGAATTGTAACAGGATGGACCCTGCAGCCTTTCAAAGGGGTCCCTACGAGTAACAAGTAGGTCCAAAAGGAATTTTTGAAGATGAGAATGTGATGCATGAAGGACCTAAGTGTAAACTCTATAATACAAGGCCTAAATTTTTATATGTGCTCAATTGAACATTTAAGAAATTAATTGTACTTTTGATTTGGCCTTTTAAACTTATTTATGTGTTCAATTAACTCATGGATCACCATCTGTCCTTTACCTTCAGAATATCTCGTTTTATGACCTAATTATGCAATTTTAACACAGAATAAAGGTTTTAGGTCTTTTTCTTTGATTCCCACACTTAACCCTTTTTATCTATTAATTTGATGTTGTTTAACCCAGTGTCTAACTTAACTTTAGCTTTTTAGCTATGATGAGTAGCCACTCATCAATACCTCAACCCTTTACATTATTTCCCTACAACATTTTATTCTAATCTTCCGCTCCAGCTCTAATGCAGCACTAGCTTCAGATCCAGCTCCTGAGCTTCATATTACCTATAATTTATATAGTACGCTTAATTAGTACATTATTTCATTATTTCATGCATAGCTATGGGAAAGCAGTAAGGATGCAAATAATGCATATGCATGCATGTATTACACTAGCTTATACTAAGTTCTAGCCTAATTTAGGTCAATTAAGACCTATGATTGCTGCGTAATCAAGGAGCTTCTATTGTTGTTGGAGTAGAGGGCTGTAAGATGATTATCATAAAATAATTGTAGTGGCCTGCCAATGCCATCTACTATGGGCAACCCTGATATAAAGTTCCACAGCCATACTCTATGATTGGATGCCTCATAGCATGCTATGAATTCTGCTGCCATAGTGGAAGATGCAATAAGTGATTGTTTTGCACTCTTCCAAGAGATGGCCCCATTAGCAAGCATAAATACATATCCTAAAGTAGAATTTTTGCTATCTTGGCACCCAGCAAAATCTGAGTCAATATAACCATAAACCTAAAGCTTTTCTGACCTCTTGAAGGTGAGCATATAATCCCGTGCCTTCTGCAAATATCTTAGTACTCTCTTGGCTGCTCTCCAATGGTCTTTTTTTGGGTTCGCCAGGTACCTGCCCAATATGCTTGTAATGTATGCCAAGTCTGGTCTAGTATAGACTTGAGCATACATTATACTGCCAATGGCAAATGCATGAGAAACTGTTTGCATCACCCGTTTGTCCAAATCACTTAAGAGACACTGATTGAGACTAAACTTGTCTCCCTTAGCCACAGGAATGTCCAGTGGCTTACAATCTTGCATGTCGTACCTTTTGAGTACCTTATCTATATAGCTTCTTTGGGATAAACCAATAATATCATGAGAACGATCTTGACATATTTCAATCCCCAAAACAAATGAAGCATCTCCAAGATCTTTCATGTCAAAGTGTTTGGCAAGAAATTTCTTGGTGTCTAAAAGAATACTCATATCATTAGTGGTAAACAAAATGTCATCAACATACAGGACCAAGAAGATATACCTGCTCCCACAAAACTTATGGTATATACATTTATCAATGAGCTTCGCCTCAAAATCAAACGTGAGAATCACTTGATGAAACTTAAAATACCATTGTCTAGATATCTGCTTGACCCCATAGATAGATTTCTTTAATTTACATACCATACCTTTCGGATCACCCGTAACAAAATATTCGAGCTGAGCCATATAAATGATTTTCTCAATGTCACCATTAAGGAATGTAGTCTTTACATCCATCTGACACAACTCAAGATCAAAGTGGGCCACAAATGTCATTATAAGCCTTAGAGAATACTTAGAAGAAACAGGAGAGAATGTCTCCTTATAGTCAATGCCCTCATTTTGGGTAAAACCCTTAGCAACAAGACACACTTTGTATCATTCTACTTTTCCTTTCGAATCCCATTTGGTTTTAAAAACCCATTTGCAACCAATGGGTTTCGCACCTTCTAGTAGTGAAACATCATCCCAAATGTCATTATCTTTCATTGACTTCATTTCTTCTTCCATTGCCTTAATCCACTTTTCATAATTCAGACTTTCCATTGCCTGACAGAACTGATCGGATCATCTTCCATCATCCCAATTTCTGTTTCATGCTCCTGAGGGAATACCACATAATCATCCGAAATGGCACTCCTTTCTCTAGTAGGCCTCCTTAATGGCACAGTTTCTGTATGTGTCTAAGGTTGCTCTATAGGGGCTAAAACAATATCATTATCTTGATTGGAGTTGTCTTGAGGTATGTTAAAGACATGCTCGTCATCAACTTGAGTAACTCTAGGAGGAATAACTACGTTTTCCTCTTCAAAGACAAAGTCTTTAACCCTTTCAACTTGGGCAGACTCAATACATTCAAAAAACTTGGAATTACTAGACTCAAAATAGCCTTAATTGTGGGATCATAAAATTTATATCCTTTTGACCTCTCAGAATACCCAATAAAATAACAACTAAAAGTCTTTCTGTCTAGTTTCTTTTCATTTGGCCTATAAGGCCTTGCCTCAATTGGACATCCCCACACATGAAAATGCTTAAGACTAGGCTTTCGCCAAGTCCATATCTCATACGGGGTTATGTTAGTTTCCTTAGTTGAGACTCTATTCAACATGTAAGCTGCAGTCTTTAAGGTCTCTCCCTAGAGTGAATCTAGTAAGGAAGAATGAGCAATCATGCTCCTTACCATGTCCTTAAGCATCCTATTTCATCTCTCAGCAACACCATTCATAGTGAGCGAGCCTGGCATAGTGTACTAAGGAACGATACCGTATTTCTCTAGGAACCTAGCAAACGGTCATGGACATTGTTCACCTGATCCCTCATATCTGCTGTAGTATTCACCACCACTGTCAGATTAGACAAATTTAATCCTTCTATCGAGTTGATTCTCAGCTTCAACTTTATAATTCTTGAACGTGTCCAGTGATTGTCCCTTTTCATGAATTGATAGACAAAGCCATATCTTGATGGTTATTTATGAATGTGATAAAATACTGTTGGTCATTCCATGCAGGTGTAGGAAACGACCCACAGATGTCTGTATGAATTACATCTAAGACACCATTTAACTTATTGGCTTCAAACTTCATATTATTGGTTTGTTTCCCCTTAATACATTCCATACACTGATCTAAATTATAAAAGTCTATGGGGTCCAAATTTTCGTTTGACACAAGTCTCTCTATTCTCCTTTTGGAGATATGACCTAATCTCTTATGCCATAAGAAAGCACAGTTCTCATCTATGCATTACCTTTTCAGACCACGTGTACAAGAAAGAGAAGTTTTATGAAAAGAAGCAACAGTATCTAGACAATATAGATTATCAACAGCTGAAAGAAAATCATAACTAACTATCTTGAATTAAAGAAAATATTCACTTTTCCATCTCCAAAATTACAAAAATAGTTTAGTCTATCAAGAACATAAACTGAAACAAAATTGCGTCTAAAAGACGGTACAACAAAAGTATTCTCTAAATCTAAGTACATGCTAGTTTTCATTAAAAATTTAAAAGTTCATATTGCTTCTACAGTAACTGGCTTCTCGTCTCCCACATAGATGAACTGCTTAGCCTCATTTGGTTTTCTATTGTTCAAGCAGCCCTGTAAAGACACATTAATGTGAGTAGTGGCCCTTAATTCCATCCACCAAGTATAACTTGGTACTGAAACCAAATTACTCTCTTTACAAACCAAATTGAGAGCCATACCTTTCTTAGCACACCAAGCATGATAGTTGGTACAGTGCTTCTTTTGGTGCCCCTCAGCTCCATAGAAGAAGCATCCTAACTTGGAAGACTCTGCAGCCTTCCCCTGCTGCTTCTTCTATGAAGCTGTATCTGTAGCTTCTATAGTCCTTTTCTTTCCCTTGCCCTTATTGTTAGAGGAAGTGGCAATGTGAGTACTTTCTATCCCATCATGCTTCATTCTTTTTTCCTCTTGCACATAGTGCGAGATGAGCTCATTCAGATACCAAGTCTCTTTCTGACAGTTGTAGCTCACCTTCAACAAGTTGAAGGGGGGGTGGAAGAGAGATCAATACCAAATGTACCAACAGATCCTTTGAGAGATTAAGTTTTAGTGCCTTCAATTTCGAAGCAATGTGGGACATCTCCATAATATACTCATGTATATTACCCTTCCCCTTATACTCCTTTGAGATAAGGCTTGCCAAGAGTGTACCAATTTCAACCTTTTCATTCTTGGCAAACCGTTTCTCAAAATCAGTAAGAAAATCTTTAGCATTATCAATGTCATCCAACATCGTCCCCCTAAATGCCTCGGCTATGGCTTTCTTCATTATCATCATGGAAATGAGATTAGACCTCTCCCATCTTTTCTTCTCCTTCTTTTGCTTAGAAGTACTCGAATATGTAAGAATGCGAGAGGGTTCCCTAATCGCCAAATCCAAATCCATGACCCTGATAAACGCTAGTTTTTCATCATTCTTACGCATTAAAACAAACCTAGCTCCTAGGATTTTACTCCGTAAATGGGTTTTTGGGCTGCATTTAGGCATAAATTAGGTTAGGCATGCATTGCATTTTTTATTGTCTTTTGATATGTTTTTGTGAGTGTTAGGGATGAGCAGATATACAGATCCTTAAAACCCTAGCACTCAAGAAGGCAAATGGTGAAGGAGAAGCTTAGACTAGCTGGAACTCAGCTTGATCCAGCTCACCACAGCTGGAACCTAGCTCACTTGAACTAGGGTTAGCTCATCCCATCTCCATTCAGCTAATCTCAGCTAAATGGTAGCTCAAGAGAGTTCATCTTAGCTCACCCTAGCTCAAGTCAGCTCAGATCCAGCTCAACCTAGTTGAGTCAAGCTCATTTTAGCTCCCACAAGTCCGCAGGGAGCTCTAGCTAGCTCAGCTGAGTTGACTGGAGTTCACCCCAGCTCAGATCCAGCTACATCCAGCTCCACTCAACGCCAAATAGCTGAAGAAGAACTCATCCCAGCTCAGGAAGCTCAAGACCAGCACCCAGGGACTCAGCTTAGCTCAACTCAGTTGAGCTAAGCTACCTTAGCTGCCTCAACCAGCTTGATCCTCCCCGGGAGCACCAAACCTAGCTCACCTTAGCTCATTATGGTAGAAGCCAGCTCACTTTAGCTTGGCTTAGCAACTAGCAAAGAACTAGCAAGCTAAGCCAGCTAGAGTAGCTCCATACCAGCCTTTTCAACAGCTGCCAGCTCCAGTTCCAGCTCCAGACTTCTCCTCCTCAGCTCCTCTCTTCAAACGCTAGCTCCAATACCTCCTCCTCTACTCCATATCTAGCTAAGCTAGCTTAGATTTGCTTAGCTTAGCTAACAACCAGGTCCTTGGCCATCCACCACCTTCAACTCAACCCTAGCTAGCTCCACCCACTTAAGCCCTACCTAAGCTAGCTATCCTACTCATTTTGGCGCCACCTCTTCACCACCTTTCACCCCTCAACTAACCACCAAACGACACCAAAATTTGGCACCAAAACTAACCCTAACTACCTCCCTTTTGGCGCCAACTTTCAGCCCCTTTATCCACCCTACACCTACCCACATAACCCATCCTAGCCATCCACATACCCCCCTTCTAGAACCCTAAGGTGTCACCACCTAATGGCCTTCTAGAAGGCCCATTTTAGTGCCAACACTAAAGGGCACCAAATCCTTAACTACCCCCCTTAGCACCCCTTAGGTGGCGCCACTTATCCTTAGCCCTAGGATCCCCAATTACCCCCCATATCCTATCCTAGCCATCCATTCCAAGAGCCACCTATGCCCCCCTTCCTACACTATATATACCCACCTAACTTCCCACATTTTCTTCATCCTCCATTAGTGTTTACTTCCACCTACATCCACCTATACCTACGACCAAGGAGAAGGAGTAGAGAAGAAGATTAAGGGGGCACATCACCAGCCCCTTTGGTGCCTTCTTCTCCCCACTCTCTTCAACTTGGGCCATGCTAAGAAGGAGGACTTTTCTACTTCAAGGAGGATGGCCAGGCAAAGGAGAAGGACCTAGGGTGGACGTCCACCCTTGGAGAAAAGCTTAGGGCATGCCCCCTTAGGGCTTGCTTTGGAGGACATCACCTTAGCAGAGCTATAGAAGGAAGGAGCTGAAGATCTTCTTTTCAAGCCCGAGAACTACTAGGCTTGGAGCAAGAAGAGCTTCATCCTCTTCATCACCATCACCATCTAAAGGATTTGTCTTTATTTTGTTTTCAATTTATTTTTTTTTGTAGAAGCATTCATCTACTAGTAGACAATTTCCTTTAGTATAGAAAAGAAGTTGCCTTAATTTCTTATTGCACTCTTTCTTTTTGCATTACCTTGCTTTATCTTTAGTATAGTTGCACTCGTCCTTTCTAATTAACCTAGGCCTCCATGCACCTAGGTTGAGCTTAGAAAGAGGATAATTTTTGTCACTTAGATTAGCATAGTAGGTGTAGTAATTTTTCCCGCCAACAACTTCGCATGTTGCCTTAATTTCAAAAACATAAAAATGATATATTGAAAAAAAAAGACCAAAAAGAAAGTTGAGATTTATATTCCAAGAAAGAGATTTAATTTTTGTAAACTTGCCTCCTTGGACGACCCTAGATACCCCACTATCTAGGTTTATAAATTTAAGAGTTGATCGATTTTGCGTGTTACAACGACTTATTTTACAAACTGCGTAAAATCTGTATCAGACCCCGAAGACAATCAACAAATTTTCCTTCTAGGACTTAAAATTCGAGCTACTTAACATGGGTATGGAATTTAAGGTGGAAGTTATATTAGCAGAAGACATTTCTGAAAAGTAAATGTAGATAAACACATAATTAGCTCCTTTAAAACATGAAGTGTCTAATTAATTTAACAATCCCATCACATGTCTTAGTTAACTCCATCAAGGATCTCATCTTTGGACAAGAGGTTAACTTGTAAATAAAGATATGATGTGGTATGTAATGACTGTTGGTTCAAATCCAAGTTATTCATGGGCCTTCCTTTGGGCCGATTCAATGGCTACCCAGAAAACCTAATAACCAACACACCATTACTCCCACGCAAATGAGTGAAAGTACAACGAGTATACACTTTCCTTTAGGCCAGTGCACACTCATCTACTAACACCCATTCATCCTTTTACTATTCATGGATAAACCTAGTATTCACAGAAGAGCTCACTTTGGCGGGATGTTGCTTCAACTGGGTTACCCTATAATAATATACTTTATTAATTAGACTAGGCTTAATTACAGTAAGTAGAGAGTGGGTTAGCTCTGATACCACTTGTTGGGAAATTCCTTAAACCCTTAGGGGCTTGACTAAAATTAACCCACCTCTCACTTAGGATGGACCTATACCACAACTTGTCTCAACTGGACTTTATATTAGCTGGGTACGGGTATTGGTGTACCAATACTGATATCGTTAAGTTACAGCTATGAGTTCTCTATCCCAATGAGTACCGGTACTGATGCTAAGTTTATAACCCATCTCCAGATGAGTACTTGTCCAGTACTCATTATGTACCGGTACTAGTGTTGAGTACCAATACTCATAGAGTATTGGTACTCAACACTAGTACCGGTACATAATGAGTATTGGTATCTCTCCAGGAAACAATTGGTCTCAACAAGTACCGGTACTTGTTGAGTACTAGATACACAACCTGTAACCTACCAGTACCTGTACTTATGATGAGTACCGGTACTTGTAAATTACAAGTTCTAGTGACATCAAGTCCAGAACATAATCTGGGACTCATGTGTACCGATACTCATGATGAGTACCGATACATGTAAGTCCCAGTTTTGGACTTAAGACGACCTGGAGTTAATCTAGAGCTTTCACGTACTGGTACTCATGAAGAGTACCGATACTAGCAACCTAGAGTTTGCTTTACAGTATTCCAACGGTACTAGTACTCATCTTGAGTGCTAATACTTATGATGGTTACGGATTGTATTTTCGAGTTTCCAGGAATACGAAATGGTTAATCTAGGTTTTGCAGATATCAAATGTTGTTAATAGATTCATAGACAAAATAAAAGGTTTAAGCAGTCTTATCTAAAGATGGAAGATTAGTATACTAATCTATAATATATCTATATATACATGCATGGAGATATATCATAAACATAGAAACTATTAGAACAAATATCTAGAGATACCTGTGTTCATGTTTTATAACAAAGTGAGAGGCTGCAAGATGTGGGAAACGGTCTTCCAAGAGATCCCTTAGATCGGTCAGAGAGGTCTAACCTTGATGCAAAAATGAAGAAGATCCTCTTCTTTAGCCGTCCAGCTCACCTTCTTCTCTCTATTCTCAGTAATGATGAGGATTGTCCAAGAATGATCATTAGAGTCTCTTGGGGACCATAACCCCCTTTAGTGAAATGCAATTACACACATTAATGACATGGTGATTTTCACTTCCGTTCATCAAGGAAGTGCTAATGACAAAATTAAGTCTCTGCATATATAAACATAACCAGACCATCTACTTGCATTTTATGTCTATATCCTTTATAAAACCTGATTTGATCACTTTAAAAATTGGACTTTAGATGAAAGTCACTTTACTTATTGTTATTTGATTTTATCTATATATAAATTTACATATATAAATCCATATGTTGGATTTTAATCCAACAATTGGTACATACCTTACAGGTAGAAGATAGTACAATTCATAAAAGTATTGTGGAAGCTAGATTGTAAAAATGGGAGCAACTTGGAAAGTAGAAGAGGACATGAAGAACAAACCTTCGTATTAGCTTTTTTAGGGGAATTTCAAGGACACAATTGTAAGTGGGGAAGATGTATATGATGCAAGTCTTCTACTCATTTGAGGATTCCAAGGATTTTGGGTCTAGACGAGTTATAACAAATCATGTAAATATTGCACAATGAATATATGTTGTCACGCATGTGTTTGCCGAAGCAAAAATTGCAATTTGTTCCAAGCATGCAATAGATAATCAAGAATCTAACCTTTTAAATCCAAAAGAAGCAAATGCCAAAGTGAAAAGAATGAGTATCGAAGCGAGCTTTCAGCTAGGACGAAATTCCTGTACTAACATATACATTAATCTTACACCAGTTCCCTTTTTGACTATCCAATCGACCAGTTTAATTCGTGGATGAATTCCTTGTGCTTTTAAATAACAAATTCGCGAGTGGTAATTTGTTTAGATATCTTTTTACACTATCCTTCGAGAAACTGAAAGGTCATCGAAGAAGCACAGACGGCAAGGTTTGCGATAGTAGTTAAGCCATAATTACTTTCCCATTTACGTCCTTTTTCGTTAATCAAATTTCCAATGCTTTAGCGGGAAAAGCGCTTTTCCTGCGCCAAGAATCTAAGAGAGGCTTCCTTGTATATATCTGTGTGTGTGTGTGTGTGTGTGGAGGCAGCGCTACCAAGGAATGGCAAAGACGTGTTGTTTAGTCAAAAAAGTCCAACTGAATGGCACGAGCGCAACACAGAGCAAATCATTGGAACCCCGTGAGGATTACGATCGTTTTGATTGCAAGCATTTGTACCATTTTATCTGTTGTGGAAGGATGACAACCGAAGGCAAAAGGCTCTTTCCGTAGGGAGTAGTGCCATTCAATCTCTGATCATGATGATGCGACATCAGATAAAGATAAAGCCCGCCAATCCTATCTATACTTTTCGCAAATCCTCCTTCTTCCATGCTTTCAGACATAGATACGCCTTGTTTACGTCGACAGAAGGACCCACTAGGAAAAGGCCACTTTCACATGTAACGACCCAAAGCTACACAGATGACGATATTTGCTGCGGCCGAGGGTCCTTTTTTTTTAAGGAAATTTTGTTGAACTCCTGAACTTATGTGATTGAGCAAGATAATTATATAAAACCCCTCTTTCAATTTAGTCCCAGAAGATTGTTTATTATTTGTGTAACAATTATAGAAAAGGAATGAATGACATGAGGAAAAGACAAACTAAAATGCATAACTTGCCAATTAGATATTTATTGGACTCGATCGTAAGTAGAATATATAATAATTTGAAAGTCCAAGGATGACGAGCTGGGGTACCTCTTGCAAATTAAGAATAGAAACCATTAATTCAATGAAAATCACCGGTGCTAGAACTATTGTTTGGATTCGAGAAAAATGACATTCAGCTTATCTCAATACATAATCTAAGGCACCCTAGAAATTTGTGAAAATTTTTGTGTTTATGCTTATCAAGAGGACTTTTTGTGTCACTTGGGCTCTATATATACCATTTTATATATTCTTGAATTTTCTTGCCGGCAGTGCCCATATCTGCAAGGAAGACATCAATTTGACTACGAAGTCATGGCAATCACGTTCTGTCGACATTCATCAGCCTTTTCTGAGGTGGGGTACTGAATATTTCTGGAGAGGAGGACTGTGCTTCTTTAATTGTCTTTTCCTCTACGTGTTGTCAACGTAGGAACATTGTACAACATCCCTCGAGATTTTTATTTTGTTCGGGAGGTAGGTAGGTGTTGTATTCATGTCATATGCACAGTTACACAAGCCTGAGAGGGGTAGCGCTCAGGGCAACTAGTTGCCAATAGCTCAGAAGAACAAATTAAGCCAAAGAAACGCTGAGCACAGCTGTGTCAACTTAGAAACAACATCAAATGGTCAAAAGCTTAACTCAAAACTAGCATCCAGTTTAGAAGCACCGCACCTCGTAAATGCTTGACGGTCTGGGGCAGTGTGGCCAAGAGAGGAGCGTGCACCAAGCTCCAAGCATGCAAAAATGCGCCATTTGGGGGGTTTAAACCCCTCGGCGCATACTTTGGTTCCAAATCCATCACACAGAGTTGGCTGGTGCTTGCCTTTCCAAGGAGTTGAGTAGGAACTTGCATGGGAAGGTTCTCACTTCAACTTGTTGAGTGTATGTATCTAGGTATATGGATTTTGGGTGTGATTTGTGTAATCCACTTAATATAAATATGTAAACACCCCCTTCCTTGTGCTTTTAAGTGAAGAAAGCCCTAGCCTTCGGCCGTGTGTGGTGGAGGCTTAAGGGAGCGCTTTTCTCCCTCTCATAGTAGAGGGCTTTAACTTAAATCTCGTGTTTTGTGTGCTTTGTTGGTTCTTGTGAGTGTAATCTTCCTTATACATGACATCAGAGCTAAGGTTCACAAGATTTTTGTTGATTGTATGATTCTTCCACGCACGAGGTGCATGTTGAGAAATCTCGTGATTTGTGCACGTGGAGGTCTCCACTTTCTTGTTGAGACTTCGTAGCACTGTTGGGGAATTTCTGCAGCCCATTGGAGATCGTGTGATAGTGGCAAGGTGTTGCTAACTCATCCAAGTCCTTGCCAATCGGTTGAAGTGTCCTTTTTGTGTCGGTGATGTCCATTATCACTGGTGATTTTTTTATCATTTATCACCTATGCTCTTCAGTCCCCTTTGCACTACTTTAATGAGACATTTTCCTCACTTAGATCAAGAACTTCCAATGAAGGGCTCATTTCTGCATTAATTTTATCATCCTGATGCTCAATGTCCCTATCTTTTAAAGATTCTAAACGAAGCTCATGGTCCACAATTTCCTCAATGTTATTTTCAGATTCATCTAAGTTTTCCAACATTGGAGTATTGGAAATTTCAATAGGGGGCTCAGATGATTTAGGTTCAACAATCGATTCATAAGGTTCATGCTCAATCCAATTAATTCCCCCTAGGCCTAATATGTTTCTTATGTCCCTTTTGAGTTGATTCTCTATTTGTACTACCTTCAGTCGAACCTCAATTAATTTCACATGGAATTTCCGTAACATTGTGGTTTCCGTCTCAATCAACACCGTACTTTTGTGTGGGTTCATATTTTGCTTTTTCAATTCAGCCCATTTTTGGAGCATTGTCTGCTCTAGTAATTTACTAGTAGATGTTGGTTGAGGTTCCATACATTGACCTTGAGTTTGATTCTGGTTGAAATCATAATTTGGATTTGGGTAGGTATAGATTTAGGTTTTGAGAATTGGAATAAAAAGGTTGTGAATGCCCTCCAGCATTATAGGTCATGCTCGGATAATCATTTAGATCCAATGACCTAGATTGGAAGTTATCATTACGAGGGTGCAACGCTTAACCTAGATATTGATATCCAGAATTATGCCACACCCCCCCCCCCCCACCAAATTAGAAGTGGGATTATCCCAATTAGAAGGTGAATAATATTGTGCTGAATCGGGATCGCATTATAATCATTTTGGGGATAAAAGAGGTTTGAAGGATAAGCCCTAGATGTCCTCATTGGTGGTGGGTCATATTGGGATAATCATTTGAGTCTAATGACCCATAGTAAAGATTATTGTTAGGAGGGTCGAGAGCTTGGTTTTCTTTTTAGGGGAGTCGAGAGCTTGGTTTTGATATTGCAATCCTAGATTACATCCCCAATGTCAGTTTAAATGAGAAAATTTTGAAGGTTTAAAAGATTGATATGTATCAGGACTAAAGTTGTAATTATTTTGGGGATAGTTGGAGGTTTGAGGGTAAGAATCAAAGACCATGTGCTTTGTGTTTGAAGAATACATAGATGAGAATGGAATAGAAGAGAGAATTTGTGCCCTTAATCTAAGCCAAGCACACAAGTCTAAGCCTTAAAATTTAACCAAATGGACCTAATCCTATCACAATTAAGATCCAAATTAAATCTCTTCAACCCTTGAAGTACTTGGCCAACAAGATGGGAGGGACTCACTAAGACAATATGCATGGCGGTTCACCCAATCTTGCCATCAGTTGCCCCAAATAGACAAGGTCTTGAATTGATTCAACCCAAATCTTAATGCGCTAAGAAATTAATCCAACTTAGGGCATGTCTACTCGATTTTAGGCTTAGTGTAACGACCCGGTTCTCGAGTCCCTACGAGACACGAGAACCGGACCGACTCGACTAATCCCAAGACCTAGTCGTCCAACGAGGAAGTAACCAAAAGACAGTAAAATAAACCACATTCAGCATGAATATAACTAACAGTAAGAAAGTACAGCAGTAAGGAAAAAAACTACTACAGTAGGTACCACCACAACAGTAAAACAGCATTTATCATATAACAAGAACTGCAGGTAAAGAAGGTACAGCGGAAACAAAAACTACTCACTAGAACAGAAACAAAAGGGGTACAAAAGGCTGTGGTAACTCTACTGGACCCTACTCGGCCCAGCGTCCTCTGCAGCCGCCGACCCTGGCTGCTCAACACCTGGTCTTGAAAAAGGTAACGAGTGTAACACGTCAGCAAAACGCTGAGTAGAGTGGCAAACTAACTAAAGGCAACAGTAGAGTGTACAGTAGCGGTTATGTTCTATTACTTCCTTTATTCACATCTTTCAATTTTTCTCACTATTTCATTTATTTCTCAGATCCTTTACTTGATCTCGAATGTCCTCGTGGGAACGATCTTGATTGCAGTCTTTTCCAAAAGTAGAAGTAGCACGTGGTGCTCTCCTGGCCGGGAGAGTCCCCCGTGGTGATCCTACCCTCAGTCAACCACCCCAAGGTCACTGACAGACGTAACGGTGACTACGGCACGCGCGATAAACGCACAGGTAGCTAGCCCGCACTGGCACGCGGTCAGTCGTTTCCGTTAACGGGTGCGCCCAAAGCACAGCACGGAACCAGGGCAGAGCCCTCTCAGTAACAGGGGTCCAACCCCTCCACAGTAACCAAACCGGGGCCTTGCCCCTCCACAGTCCGCGCACCCTCGCCTGACTACCCTAGTTTGCCCTAGTGGGCCTAACAAGTCGGTGAAGGAGGCTAGCAGAACCCCGGGGCCCGTGGGGTAGCTAGTACTCTCCTAACACTACTAGCTCTCCTCGGTACTACGTACACGAGGGCCAACAAGTCGGTACAGAGTGGCCAGTCCTAACCCCCGGGTCCCTGGGGTGGCTAGCTCAGCTCTGCACTAAACAGGGGGACAGTCACTCTCCTTGGTACTCCGTACTCAAGGGCCAGCTCACTTCCCCAATTCTATTCCATTCGCTTTCCAGGAGTTCTACTCCTACTTCCCCGTAGGGTTCCAGAACATCTCATGTCTTACTTTCCAGTTTCACGTTCTTACAAACCATGATCCCAATCATGTTTCTTTATTCATAACAGGCAGCTGTGAACTCAATTTACAGGCAGCTTCATATATTCCTTTCCATTTTTCCAAGACTGCATTATTATACATTCCACTAGTTTTTCCATCCTAGGATTCATGCCATATCCTAGGGTCTATCATACAATCTAGTTTTCCGGCCCTAGGATTCATGCAACACCTAGGAACTATCATTCCATATATTTCTCATTCCTAGGATTCATGCAATGTCCTAGGTTCTAGTTATGGTTCCATACTTTAACAAATTTTATTAATACTTAAAGCCACTCTACCAAGTGCAACGGGAGTAATGGGGGCGTGATCGGGAATCCCGCGTGCCTCCGCGACTCTCAAGACTGCAACCGAACGAGGTCCTATCACAAGGATCAAACACAAGGAGTGTCTCAAAACAGTGTATAGCTACTGTAGACGGGTAGAGGAATTACTTCTGAAAAGAATGCAACTTGAGTCGCGGAAAACGGAGCCCGAACGGGTCCTAAACGGGTCGAAAAAGACGATACTGTGCAAAATCAGACATCTGGAACTCCTTCCAGACGTCTTAAAAAGTGGATCAGAGAATTACCTGTTCAGCGTGGTTTCCCAGACGTCCAGAAGTCTGCGGGGACGTCTGCCCTAGATCCCAGACATCCGATGGTCCCTCAGGACGTCTGGAGGTCACTCCCGCCGTCTGGTACAACTTCCAGACGTCTGATTCGCAAAGGATGGCGAATCAGCGAACCTGCGCACAGCCAACCCCCTCCCTCAGTACGGTCAGTCGACAAGAAGGAAGAAGAAGGCGGAACTCACCTTTCAGACGTCTGTATGATCTTACAGACGTCGACCTTGCCGTCTGGCTATCAATCCAGACGTCTGATTCTGGAAATTTTTTCCAGAATCAGGACCCTGCTTGGCCTCCGCTCGCGATGCCGCTCGCGTCGCACCTCGTGCTCCTGCTGCTCAGACCGCAGCAGGTCCCTCTCCGCGTCGCTCCGCGCCCCCTGCGCCCTCCGCCAGCCGGCCAAGCCGCTCCAGCGAGCTCGCCCTCACGGCAGAGCTCCGCCCTCGCACGCCGCACCTCCACGCTCACTGCGGCCGTCGCTGCCGCCCTCACGTCCGCTCGCTCTCGCGCACAGGAAGGAGAAGAAGGCGGAGACGGTGGAGGCGGGAGGGGAGGCGTGGCCCTTTTAAGGCCGCGCGAGGAGGAGAGAGGAGGTTGCAGGCCGCCTGCAGCCGCAGAGAGAAAAAGGGGGAATATACGGTCTGCGCGCTCAGGCGCGCAGGCGACTCGCGTGTGTCGAAAATAACGGATTTCCAGACGTCTTGAAACTATCCCAGACGTCTTATCAGACGTCTGGTTGTGATCCCAGACGTCTTGTCCGACGTTTGAGCCACCTCCCAGACGTCTTAAAAGACGTCTGGGGCACACATTCGTTACAATATAACAAACTCAAAGGAAGTTTCATCCCCGAAACTTGCGCCAACTAGGGTGCGGGAAAAAGATGTCCAAATAACCATAACAAACTCAAAGAGGACCGAAGCCGGTCCGAAAAGACGTACCCGCGAAAAGCTCCGGGTACCGCTCCCGCATTGCCTCCCCAGGCTCCCAGGTAGCCTCCTCGTACCGCTGGCTCCTCCACAAAACCTTTACCAGGGGTACTTGCTTTCGTCTCAACCTGCGGACGGCTCGGTCTAGGATCTGCACTGGCCGCTCGGGGTAGGTCAGGTCGTCGCTCACCTCGACGCTGTCATGACTCAGTACGTGGCTGGGATCGGCTACGTACTTCCTGAGGTTGGACACGTGGAACACGTCGTGCACACCAGAAAGCTGCGGGGGAAGGGCAAATCTGAAGCAACGGGTCCAACCCGCTCCAGGACCTCAAAGGGCCCCACGAACCTCGGCGCGAGCTTCCCTCTCACCCCAAACCGCTGTAAGCCCTTCATGGGCGAAACACGAAGGAAGACGTGGTCCCCAACCTCGAACTGCACCTCTCTGCGTCTGCGATCTGCGTAGCTCTTCTGTCTGCTCCTGACAGTGCGGAGTCGTCTGCGGATCTGCTCAACTACCTCCTGACTCTGCCGGATCAACCTGGGGCCAACCTCCCACTTGGTCCCCAACTCAACCCAACTCAAGGGTGCCGTGCATTTCCGTCCGTAAAGAGCCTCGTAGGGAGCCATGCCGATGCTCGAGTGATAACTGTTGTTGTATGCAAACTCCGCCAGGGGTAGGTGCTCCTCCCAAGAGCCCCTCCAGTCTAGTACACAGGCACGCAAAAGGTCCTCAAGTGTCTGTATCGTGCGTTCCGACTGTCCGTCCGTCTGGGGGTGGTAAGCCGTGCTAAACCTCAACCTCGTCCCCAAAGCCTGCTGAAACTCAGCCCAAAACTAGGACGTAAAGCGGGTATCCCGGTCGGATACGATCTCCCGCGGAACTCCGTGTAGTCGCACCACATCACGGATATACCTCTCTGCCAACTGTGCTGGTCCCAAAGTGACTTGGATCGGCAAGAATCGTGCCATCTTCGTCAATCTATCCACTATTACCCAGACTGCGTCGTGTCCTCGCTGGGTAACAGGTAAGCCCACCACCAAGTCCATGGTGATGCTCTCCCACTTCCACTCTGGCACTGGAAGCGGCTGAAGCGGCCCTGCAGGCCTCTGATGCTCGGCTTCCACCTGCTGGCACACTAAGCACTACTGCACGAACTCACCCACATCCCGCTTCATCCCTCTCTACCAGAACTCGCGTCTTAAGTCATGGTACATTTTCGTGTTTCCGGGATGTATGGTGAATCTGGAACCGTGTGCCTCAGTCAGGAGCTCTCTCAACAGCTCCTCGTCTCTGGGGACGCACAACCGTCCCCTCAAGCGTAACACCTGGTCTGTGAAAGAGAAGTCCCCTGGGTCCCCTGACAGTACTCTGTCGCGCAAAGACTGCAAGTACGGATCGGCCATCTGTCCCGTGATGATGCGGTCTATCAACTCTGGTCTGGTCTGCCGTGTCACCGTCACTGCCCCACAGTATCCTCGTAACTTTAGAGGTCGCCAACTGCCCACCTCCTCCAAAAGGCTCCAACTCTGTAACTGTAGACTGGCCAAGCGTGCGGGCGCCTTACGGCTCAAGGCGTCAGCCACCACATTGGCCTTTCCCGGGTGGTAGGAGATGCTGCAGTCGTAGTCCTTCAGGAGCTCCAACCAACGTCTCTGTCTCATGTTGAGCTCCTTCTGGTCAAAAAGATATCTGAGGCTCTTGTGATCTGTAAAAATCTCGAAGGTCTCACCGTACAAGTAGTGCCTCCAGGTCTTCAGCGCGAAGACAACAGCTGCCAACTCTAGGTCGTGGGTAGGGTAGGTATGCTCATGGGGCTTCAGTTGCCGCGAAGCGTAAGCGACAACATGACCCCTCTGCATGAGCACACCTCCTAACCCCAGCAAGGAAGCGTCCGCGTACACAACGAACCCGCCACTACTGTCAGGGATGGTGAGCACGGGAGCCGAGGTCAACCTCTCCTTCAGCTCCAGAAAACACGCCTCACAGGCGTCTGTCCAAGCGAAAGGCACATCCTTCCGGGTCAACTGTGTCATAGGACGCGCAATCTGTGAAAATCCTCTGATGAACCGTCTATAGTAACCTGCCAGTCCCAGGAAACTGCGAATCTCAGTGACTGAACGCGGTCTCTCCCACCTGAGCACTGCCTCGACCTTGGCGGGATCCACCGCCAGGCCGTCTCCAGAGATCACATGACCCAAAAAGGTCACCTCCCTCAACCAGAACTCGCACTTGCTGTATTTGGCGTACAGCCTGCGTCGTCTCAGAGTGTCCAGAACCATCTGCAAGTGCTGTCCGTGCTGCGTCCGATCTCTAGAATAGATGAGTACATCATCTATGAAAACCACCACAAACTGGTCCAAGTACGGTCTAAACACCCGGTTCATCAGGTCCATGAAAGCAGCGGGGGCATTGGTCAGCCCAAACGGCATGACCAAAAACTCGTGTGTCCGTACCGGGTGCGGAAAGCTGTCTTGGAGACGTCGGTCTCCCTGATCCTCAACTGGTGGTATCCAGACCTCAAGTCGATCTTGGAAAACACCGTGGCACCCCGCAACTGGTCAAACAAATCGTCGATTCTCGGCAGCGGATATCTGTTCTTGATGGTGACCCTATTCAGCTGTCGGTAGTCCACACAAAGGCGTAGGGTCCCATCCTTCTTCTTCACAAACAGTACCGTGGCTCCCCAGGGAGACGCACTGGGCCTCACGAAACCTTTCTCCAAAAGGTCCTGCAACTGGGACTTGAGCTCTCGCAGCTCAAGCGGTGCCATTCTGTATGGTGCGGTGGAGATGGGGCTGGTCCCTGGTTCTAGTGAGATCTCAAACTCGATCTCACACTCGGGCGATAGTCCTGGTAACTCGTCTGGAAACACGTCGGGGTACTCTCTGACCACCGGGATGCTCTGGAAGTCTGCCACGGGGCTGTGCTCTGCCACCACACAAGCTAGGAAGCCCTCACACCCCTGGCTCAAAAGTCTCGCCGCCCGAAGTGCCGAAATGCACCTGAAACCTCCGTTCACTGGCTGCCCGTGAAACTCGAAAGAAGGCAACTCCGGAATGGAGAAGACAATCTTCCTCTCAAAATAGTCTACCAAGGCGTGGTAAGTGGACAGCCAATCCATCCCCAGAATCACTCCAAAGTCCTCCATCTGTATCATAATCAGGTCAGCTGGCAGGCTATGTCCCCCGATGCTAACCCCGCAACCCGTGTACACCTCCTCAGCTACAAACAGTTGACCACTCGGACCTCTGATTACGAACGGATTCTCTAACAGTGTATAATCCTGGTCCAAACTAACTGCGAAACTGGCTGCGACAAACGAGTGCGTAGCGTCGAAATCGAAAAGCGTGTAAACGAGTCTGCCAGAAACTGAAACCATACCTGCTACCAAGGATCCCGATGCTCTGGCGTCCCTGTGTGTTAGGGCGTTGATACGCCCCTCAGCCCTAAGTGCGGACGAAGCAGCCACACTCTGCGTCGGACGGGTAGGTGCTGGCCGGTACCCTCCTCGCGACTGCTGTCCTCCTCCTCGCGCCTGGGAACCGCGGCCTCCTGCGCGCCCTCCAGTGCTCTGCGCGGGAAGTATCTGCTGACCTCCTGCCCTAGATGGGCAGTCCCTCCTGACGTGGCCCGGCTGGCCACACTGGTAGCAGAGGGGAACCCGACTCCCGCCCTCAGTGAGTCCCTGCTGTCGGCTAGGCGGGGGTCCGGTGCTGGCGACTGGCCCCTGTCGAGGGCCCCCAAAGGCCACTGATGGCCCTGCACAGCGTGATGGCTCTCCTGCGGATGTCACGTGTCTCCGTTCTCGCCGGCCCTGTGAGAAGTCTGGCTGAAAGGGCCTCTTCCGCCCGCCGTCGGTCTCTCGTGCGGACGGGTTGGTCTCCTCGTAAGTCATAGCTGCCTCTACCACCCTCGAAAACGTCGGCAGCTTCAGGGGTTTGACATACCCCCGGATCGCAGGCCGGAGCCCCTCGGTGAACCTCCAAAGGTGCTCCTCCTCAGTGGCCACCGCTGTCGCTGCAAAGCGGGACAGCTCCAAGAAACGCGTACGGTATGCGCTCACGGTCATCGTCCCTTGGCGGAGAGTGTGGAACTCCCGCCTCCTCTGGTCCTGCCACGCCTGGGGAAAGTACTGCTCGCAGAAGAGGGTGACGAACTGGTCCCACGTCGGCTCGTCCCTCTCCTGACCCCGGACCGCCCTCCACCACCGGTGTGCCGCACTCTCCAGCTGGTACGTGGCAAAGGCCATGCGGCACTCCACCGGGGGGCGAAGGGTGTCGAAGATCTTCTCCAGCTGCTCAAGCCAGTCCTCTGCCTCGGTCGGGTCCTCATCCCCCTTGAAGGAGGGGGGCTTCAGCTTCCGGAACTGTCCGGAAAGCTCGAAGTGGCGCTGTAGGGAGGTGCTGGTGCACCTCCAGGCGAAGGTGCCTCGTGTACAGAAGTGTCGGAGGAAGTTGGGGGCGGCAGGGGCCCATCCCCTCCCTCGTGTCCAGCGCCGTGTCCGTCGCGTGGTCCCACAGAGGACTCCCCCTCTGCAACCCCAGGAGGAGGTGCTCGGGGCGGTGGGTGGAGCTCCTCTCGTACAATATCCCGTATCAGTCTGGCGAGGTCCTGGGCCTGGACGCCAGGGAGTGGTGGCTGGTCCACCGAGACGTCAACGACAGCACGTCCACCTCGCCGACCTCGCCCTCGACCGCGCCCGCGGCCAGTCTCGCCAGTCCCGCGACGAGGCATCTCCTGCAAGGAGACGCGAAACAAAACGGAAACGTCAAAACAGACGGTTCCTAACAAAACTTCTAAGAGCTCATGTCAAGAGATATGTTGTGGTGGCTACTCTAGCTATAAACATGTGAATTGGTTATTTTCCAGTCAGTTGATTCACTTCTTGGGACGACCTTGCTCTGATACCATCTTGTAACGACCCGGTTCCCGAGTCCCTACGAGACACGAGAACCGGACCGACTCGACTAATCCCAAGACCTAGTCGTCCAACGAGGAAGTAACCAAAAGACAGTAAAATAAACCACATTCAGCATGAATATAACTAACAGTAAGAAAGTACAGCAGTAAGGAAAGAAATTACTACAGTAGGTACCACCACAATAGTAAAACAACATTTACATATAACAAGAACTGCAGGTAAAGAAGGTACAGCGGAAACAAAAACTACTCACTAGAACAGAAACAAAAGGGGTACAAAAGGCTGTGGTAACTCTACTGGACCCTACTCGGCCCAGCGTCCTCTGCAGCCGCCGACCCTGGCTGCTCAACACCTGGTCCTGAAAAAGGTAACGAGTGGAACACGACAGCAAAACGCTGAGTAGAGTGGCAAACTAACTAAAGGCAACAGTAGAGTGTACAGTAGCTGTTATGTTCTATTACTTCCTTTATTCACATCTTTCAATTTTTCTCACTATTTCATTTATTTCTCAGATCCTTTACTTGATCTCGAATGTCCTCGTGGGAACGATCTTGATTGCAGTCTTTTCCAAAAGTAGAAGTAGCACGTGGTGCTCTCCTGGCCGAGGGAGTCCCCCGTGGTGATCCTACCCTTAGTCAACCACCCCAAGGTCACTGACAAACGTAACGGTGACTACGGCACGCGCGATAAACGCACAGGTAGCTAGCCCGCACTGGCACGCGGTCAGTCGTTTCCGTTAACGGGTGCGCCCAAAGCACAGCATGGAACCAGGGCAGAGCCCTCTCAGTAACAGGGGTCCAACCCCTCCACAGTAACCAAACCGGGGCCTTGCCCCTCCACAGTCCGCGCACCCTCGCCTGACTACCCTGGTTTGCCCTAGTGGGCCTAACAAGTCGGTGAAGGAGGCTAGCAGAACCCCGGGGCCCGTGGGGTAGCTAGTACTCTCCTAACACTACTAGCTCTCCTCGGTACTACGTACACGAGGGCCAACAAGTCGGTACAGAGTGGCCAGTCCTAACCCCCGGGTCCCTGGGGCGGCTAGCTCAGCTCTGCACTAAACAGGGGGACAGTCGCTCTCCTTGGTACTCCGTACTCAAGGGCCAGCTCACTTCCCCAATTCTATTCCATTCGCTTTCCAGGAGTTCTACTCCTACTTCCCCGTAGGGTTCCAGAACATCTCATGTCTTACTTTCCAGTTTCACGTTCTTACAAACCATGATCCCAATCGTGTTTCTTTATTCATAACAGGCAGCTGTGAACTCAATTTACAGGCAGCTTCATATATTCCTTTCCATTTTTCCAAGACTGCATTATTATACATTCCACTAGTTTTTCCATCCTAGGATTCATGCCATATCCTAGGGTCTATCATACAATCTAGTTTTCCGACCCTAGGATTCATGCAACACCTAGGAACTATCATTCCATATATTTCTCATTCCTAGGATTCATGCAATGTCCTAGGTTCTAGTTATGGTTCCATACTTTAACAAATTTTATTAATACTTAAAGCCACTCTACCAAGTGCAACGGGAGTAATGGGGGCGTGATCGGGAATCCCGCGTGCCTCCGCGACTCTCAAGACTGCAACCGAACGAGGTCCTATCACAAGGATCAAACACAAGGAGTGTCTCAAAACAGTGTATAGCTACTGTAGACGGGTAGAGGAATTACTTCTGAAAAGAATGCAACTTGAATCGCGGAAAACGGAGCCCGAACGGGCCCTAAACGGGTCGAAAAAGACGATACTGTGCAAAATCAGACGTCTGGAACTCCTTCCAGACGTCTTAAAAAGTGGATCAGAGAATTACCTGTTCAGCGTGGTTTCCCAGACGTCCAGAAGTCTGCGGGGACGTCTGCCCTAGATCCCAGACGTCCGATGGTCCCTCAGGACGTCTGGAGGTCACTCCCGCCGTCTGGTACAACTTCCAGACGTCTGATTCGCAAAGGATGGCGAATCAGCGAACCTGCGCACAGCCAACCCCCTCCCTCAGTACGGTCAGTCGACAAGAAGGAAGAAGAAGGCGGAACTCACCTTTCAGACGTCTGTATGATCTTACAGACGTCGACCTTGCCGTCTGGCTATCAATCCAGACGTCTGATTCTGGAAATTTTTTCCAGAATCAGGACCCTGCTCGGCCTCCGCTCGCGACGCCGCCAGCGTCGCACCTCGCGCTCCTGCTGCTCAGACCGCAGCAGGTCCCTCTCCGCGTCGCTCCGCGCCCCCTGCGCCCTCCGCCAGCCGGCCAAGCCGCTCCGGCGAGCTCGCCCTCACGGCAGAGCTCCGCCCTCGCACTCCGCACCTCCGCGCTCACTGCGGCCGTCGCTGCCGCCCTCGCGTTCGCTCGCTCTCGCGCACAGGAAGGAGAAGAAGGAGGAGACGGTGGAGGCGGGAGGGGAGGCGTGGCCCTTTTAAGGCCGCGCGAGGAGGAGAGAGGAGGTTGCAGGCCGCCTGCAACCGCAGAGAGAAAAAGGGGGAATATGCGGTCTGCGCGCTCAGGCGCGCAGGCGACTCGCGTGTGTCGAAAATAACGGATTTCCAGACGTCTTGAAACTATCCTAGACGTCTTATCAGACGTCTGGTTGTGATCCCGGACGTCTTGTCCGACGTCTGAGCCACCTCCCAGACGTCTTAAAACACGTCTGGGGCACACATTCGTTACACTTAGGATTAGAGTACTCATGAATATGATGAGCATTAAGGGGGGTTGTTTCCCATAAATATCAATTAGTGTATAATGAGGTGCAACAATCAATCATTCAAGGCCTTTATTTTTGAGAGTTTGAAGCTTCTAGAGTTTTGCCTTTCTTTAATGAAGTTTACGGTTTTACTTACCCCTTTTAAGGTTTTAAGAATAGTTATTGTAGGTGATGTAACTTTCTTTGATAATTAAAGTCCAATGTAAAGTATGCGTGATGGTTCTAAGATAGTTAATCACAAAGAAATTAATTCCATTAGAGGTAGCTTTAACACTAGGATGCCCTACGGTGGATAGCTTCTATTCACTTGTAGGTTTAGGCCAAGAGAAGTTTTTTTTTGTATGCAAGGACTAACTAAATGCAATAACCTAACTTAAGAGGAGAGGAGACTTACATGACTAGGCCAGTCTGGATTAGCCCAAGGTTCAAATCTTCCTTTACAAAAATGCATAGACAAACAAATGCAAATGAGTTAGTATCTAGAATGCAAAGCAAATGCAATTAGGTGCAACTAAAAGCATGAAAAGGAAAGCAACTTGAACACATCACCTTCCTTTGATAATTAAAGTCCAATGTAAATTATGCCTGATGGTTCTAAGAAAGTTAATCACAAAGAATTAAATTAATTCAACTAGAGGCAGCTTTAACCCTAGGATGATTGCCCTACAATGGATAGCTTCTATTCACATGTAGGTTTTAGGGTGTGAGAGCTTTTTTTTTGTATGCAAGGACTAACTAAATGCAATAACCTAACTTAGGAGGAGAGGAGACTTACCTGGCTAGGCTAGTCTAGATTAACCCAACGATCGAATCTTCCCTTACAACAATGCACAGACAAACAAATGCAGAAGAGTTAGTATCTAGAATGCAAAGCAAATGCAATTAAGTGCAACTAAATGCTTGCAAAGAAAAGCAACTTGAATGCATCACCTCTCTGGCAATGGTTCCAAAAGTTGAGATGTATAATCACTAAGCTAACAAACATGCTGTTGTATTGTGAAAAATGTGTTCATTTTAAAATTTATAATATCAAAGTAGTGAAGATTTAAGTAAAAACGGGAGTCCAAGTTGTCTCACAGGGAGGTGTATGGTTTGAATTGCTTCTTGATCTAAGTGAAGAGTGTGAAAATTTTTTTTGGAAATTTTGAAAGTATTTTTCTATTTTGGTGGATATTTCTTTTCAAAACTACTCAAAAGGACTATTCTGACCCCTAATGCACGACACACGACTAACCTAGATTTAATGACCTCATAAATTGAACCAAATTTATCTAAGATACCTAATTAAGTAAGAAAACTTTTGCAAGTATTTCACACAAATTAGAGTTGTAAAAAAAAATTGAAAAATTCAGTAGTACTAAAATTTCAGTGCCTATTTTGCAATAGACTCCTCATCAATGCACGAATTTTATAAAATCATATACAGTGAATTAGACCACAAAATTTTGCAACGAGAATCCCTACTTGATACCTAAGCCACAAACAAAATTTTTGATTTATGGATGCATGGAATTTACAAAGTGATTTTTGGAAATCAAATTTGCGATTCTGGATGAGAAATTAGTGTTGCAAATTTATGGAAATTGATTTTTTTTGGGTTCTTTTGTCTTTCTGAATTTTTTTTTGGGAATTTTTAAATATAAGAGCAATAAAAATAACATAAGAAAACTATACGAACAAAGCATGGAGACACAAAGAATTTACATGGAAAATAAGAATTTTATTACTATACCAATCAAGTTCTACAGTTAAAAAAGCAAATAAAGAGAAGAAGAAATAGAAAAAGTAGAGCAAATTGTAGAAAGTCGAAGAAGATGGTGGACTCATGGCAGAGGTGGAGATGCCTACCAATGACCACCGGGATGTGAAGAAGCTTGAGGAGAATCCAAAGTAGTAGCACTTGAAAAAGAAGAACCTTGTAGTATCGATGGAGAAGAATGTAGTGATAGGGAAGAAGAAGAGAGATAGCTAAAGGAAGAAGAACAAGAATTAGAGAGGGAGAGGGAGGGGATACCTAAAGGAAGGGAAGAAGACATAGAGGAGGAACACTAAATGGGTGTGGTGATGGGGGAAGGGAGTATTTATATAGGTTGGTGCAACAACCTTTTAGGGTTTCCCTGACTTGTTTTAAATTTTTGGCCACCTTATAATCTGAATCTCAAATTGCACATAGAAATAAAGTTGTAGCAACTACAACAAAGAAGGGTTTTGGTCACGATTAAAAACCGTCACCAAAGGATTTATAATCGTCACCAATTAGCATCAGCAAAAGTTGTGTTGTGGAAGGATCTTTAGTGATGGTTCCACCCAAAACCATCACCAAAGTATTTGGTGACAGTTCCACCAAGAACTATCACCAAAGGTAGAGATATTTGGTGACGGTTCCACCCAAAATCGTCATCAAAGCCCCCACCGTAGCTAGACTCCATAGCTTTAGTCATGGTTATAAATGGCAACCAAATGATTTGGTGATGGTTTCACCAAGAACCATCACTAAAGGCAGAGATATTTGGTGACGGTTCCACCCAAAATCGTCACCAAAGCCCCCACCGTAGCTAGGTTCCACACCTTTGCTCATGGTTATAAACAGTGACCAAAGATGTTTAGTCAGTTGTAGAACCAAGACCAAAGAGAAAGCTTTGGTCATGGTTCCTTAACCGTCACCAAAGGCTACCTTTATTCATGGCTAATAAATCGTGACCAAAGTTCTCTTGAAACAAAAATATTAATCCCATTAGATTCCTGTCCATCTTGTTGTGGCTATAGATCAACTTCATCAATTACACATGAGTAAAATCCTTAAAAGTATTCTAGAGATCATGTCACCAACTTAAATACCAAGAAATTTCAGGAGAATCTTATTTCAATCCTTTTATATTGCATCAGTAACCAAAACTTGGATGCGAACAAGCAAAATTGCTGCAAACATGGATGTGAATAAGCAAAATTGCTGCATATATTATTGATACAAGAGCGTTTTTTTAGAGTAAAATAACCAAGAACCATAGTGTGATACATGTATAAGAGGGAATTTGACAAAAAATGTTGCATTTAGGAACTCATAGGAACTTAACAGGCAATGTCAATGACATTTTCAAGCGAATGTTCTAGGCATAAAAATTACGAACCCTGGCAAATGAGATTTCATCCCAGTCAAAACAAGAATTCAAACAGAAGCTCCCTTGGACACTCCATTCACATTACAAGCTTGCTTCTCTACACTCATTCAGACAATTATCTTCTTCAAAACATGCACTTAAAAAGAAAAAAAGGATTACAATTATGTACAATGATGTCCAAATACAGTAATGCCTTTATTAAGAGTGCAATGGCATTCCAAGGAGAGTGTAGAAGATGACTATTTTTTCAAAGTGAAGTTATAGGCCATTTAGCAAGCACATTATTCAGGGAAAAGTTTATAAATGAGCACAACAAACTAAGACGATAAATTTTACCATCAGTGTTTAATTCAATGATATCATGTATACTTCTACACTGATGAACATTTTGTTGGAAATTAGTTCGATAATGTCACCACCCTACCATGAAAATTGTTGACGGTGACGAATGCAAATCAAGTATTGTCAAAGCACACCAACTAAGACCCCTAAATGATTGCTCACTGAGGTTAAATAAAAAAAAAGTTATAACAAACATAGCTTAACCTTGAGTGTATCAGAAGATTCATCATATAGCTATGCACATTTTTGTGCAACAACCAAAGATTTTCATCATTGAGTCAAAAGGTTTCTAGAATTATCATGAAATAGGGTACATAAATAAACCACGAAAATGTGATTTACACTAATAAATGACAGCCAACACATGAGGTACACAAATTACTGTGTACCTGCTACTGCTGCATCTGCATCTGCTACTACTATTGCTGCATTTGCTACTGCTATTGCTGCATTTGCTACTGCTGCTGCTACATCTACATCTGCTACTGCTATTGCTGCATTTGCTGCTGCTACATCTGGAAAGGTGTACCTACTGCTGCTGCATCTGCATCTGCTGTGCTACTGTTGCATCTGGAAAGGCGACTCTTTTTGGAATAAAGATGGAAAAGAAGCAAATATATAAAATACCTACTAAGCTCCAAAATCTATCTATCTACCTAGGAAATAGACCACTGAAGGAGGAGCATCTTGCTGCATCTCTACTACTGCATTGCTGAGTTGAATGCTCTGAAGGAGCTGAAGGCTACAAATGAGAACTTGGTTTATCTAGAAAAGGAGAAATCTCAAGCACTTGAGGAGCTGAAGCAATGGATGGGTTTTCCTCTGCCTTGAAAGAAGCAGATGCTGAAGCAAAACAATCAAACAAAGAACTGGAGATGAAGGAATCTGAAGTTTCTGATGCACTATGTCAGCTAGCTGAACTGAAGAAAGCTCTCAAGTCCACTGACAAGAGGTACAAAACATTTCTTTCCATTTGCTGAAATCAAGCAAGAAATTGATAGGCTGGTTTCTAATAATTGAAGCTAATTGCTCACAATGTGCATGACATCTAACAATTATAAAATTCAACCAAATGGAATCTATCACGAAGAAAAGGTTAGAGAAATGCAAATCTTATCGATTCAAGGCAATATTTGATAAAAAGAACTGGAAAAGTGACACAAATTTTGATGACTAGTGTACATAGTCAAAATTGCAATCAAAATAAGCTAATGCAAGATTGTAGGCCCAATCATGGGATAAATTTATCCTGGGGTGAACCATTCCAACAAGGATTAGTGGATTTAATCCCATGACGGGAAGCCGTTCTCACACATTTGAAAGTCGTCGGAAATTGTAGTATAGTTGCACAAAAATGTTCGTCAAAAATAAGTTTGTAAAAATTACGAGACTTGAGTCTCGGTCGTTCGCCTCTGGGAGGCGTTTGTTCTACTTTTGAAATCGATCTTTTTGCCGCACTACTTTGTTTAAAACTACACGTCGGTTTATGATTATTACGTATTGAAGTACGACATGCTTAGTTGCAAGTATATCAGGAATTAAAAGCAGGCAACATTAATCACATAAAAGATATTGCAATGAGTTCATGATGATTCTCAACACATAGACATATATATATAGAAAAGCATTTTTCATTAATTCAGTGGAAGAGTTGTTTGCATAGGAAATTTAGAGGAAAGCTTATACATGAAAGCTTGAAACGAAAATCTAACCACCAGAAAATGACTGCATACAAGAATCAATGGGGGGATTTCGCATGCATCATTGGGGGAGAAGTTAAGACTACGCTACTAAGCAGTTATAAAAGTAGTAAAAGCTATGGAGAGCATAAACTAAATCTAGCAGAATGAAAGGGCATTCAGGGGTGGTCCCCAATGGCCTTGGAGTGGTCGGGAGGAGAATGAGGGGCGGCCAATGTAGCTTAGGCCGACCCTTTGGAGAGAGGGAGGAGTGATCCAGCATCCCGGCATGATGTCCTCCATGATGGCGGTGAGCTTGTGGAGGTGGAGTAGTTAACCTAAGTGAAGGTGGGCATGTATGGAGCTAATGAGGTGAGTGGTGCCAATGAAGCCAAGGGATGTGAATGGGTGCAAATGGCCACCCCTTAGGTCTTTTTATGGACCTAAGGGAAGCTCTCTAGAGAATTATGGAATTCTCTAGAGAGGCCTTTGGTGGGAGCTCGTGTGAGAGTGAGAGAGAGAGGATGGATGGTAGTTTTTAGATCCACCAAATGTGGATCTAAAAATTGAATGGCTCTTAGTTGCTAATTTTGGCAACCAAGGCAACCACATATGGTAGAGAGTTCTAGAGAACTCTAGGCTAGGTATTTTCGTGTGGATGGTGTGTGTGGGTGTGTGCGAGTGTGTGTGGGTCGAAACTTAGGTGGCTAGGTTGATTAGGTTAGTTTCTAGTGGGTTTAGGTCAAGGTATGTCTCAAATTAGGGTTATAAATCATAATTCACTAAGGTAAAGTGCAATTAAACTTAATACAAGTTTAATTGGGTGTGTGGAAACTTAATTGAGAGTAAAAAAACTCAATTAATTTAGGTCTAGGTCAATTTCACTCTCACTGAGTCCAATTGGATAATGTGTGCTGAGATCAGGGCTCAATTGGACTCAATGAGTCCAATTGAATAGGCTGATGGAATTGACTAAGATTCAAGTCAATTAGGTTTAGTGAGGACCTAATTAGGTCCTTAGGGAGGTCTAGAGGTGATGTACTAGGATTAGGGTACCTTAATTTAGGTTCCTATGGGGTTGGAATTGGGTTTAGGGACCTAGAGATCCAAGATCAAGGCTTAAATCTCAAAATAGGAATTGGAGAGCAGTATCAGACGTCTCATAATAGTCTCAGACGTCTTGTACTCAAAAATCAAAAGTCCAGACTTGTTGTCTAGACGTCCAATCAGAGTCAGGAGGGATTTTGGCTCCTGTTTTGGGTATTCTGCAGAAATTGGACATCTAACAAAGTGTCTGGACGTCCAATAACACTGCAGAAGTGGGTTTGAGGTGTGCGAGAGATGGCTAAGAGTTTTGGATGTCCTATAACTTATCTGGACGTCCAGATAATGGTTGGAACTAGGGTTTTAGGGCTTCCTAGGGTATTGTGATCTAATCTAAGGGTGGCTAAGGCTCGAGGAAGTCTCTAAGCTATCCTAGGACTAGGATGGACCTATGCTCTTCACATTTTACTGCTTTATTCCTACTTAATAGCATAGAAAACCTTTAACTCCCTCACATTATTATTCCTACATGTAATCTCAACCTTCTTCTCCAACTCTACTGCAACTCCCGTTATTCCTGATCCAGCTTCAGATCCAGCTCCTGATCAGCTTATTCCCTGCAATCGACATAATGCACTTAACCAGCACATTATAACATTATTTTATGCATAGTTAAAGGAAAGTAGTAAAGATGCAGATAATGCGTATGCATGCATGAATAACCCTAACTTATGCTAAGTCCTAGCTTAATCTAGGTCAATTAAGACATATGATTGCTGCGCAATCATACCCCCATGCCTAAATCTTGCTAGTCCCTAGCAAATGCAAGACTAAATTATTTACAGCAAAGGACCTTAAGGGACAGATTATTTTATCAAGTGTATGCGTAGAGATTTTTCTCCTTTTTGTTTTCATCCTATGCTCTAGAAATCCAAACAATCGTGAAAGTGCGGCTATGTAGCTTTTGCAACTGATTCGAGTGAAAACTAATACACCTCTAAAGCCTGTACTTGATCCCTAGTAAAAATTCTAGTGGGATAGGCGAACTTCTTCCCTCGGGGTACTCAAGATATTCTATGAATTTCACCCTGGCTTTAGGCTTAGGTAGAGAATTTCTAAGGGAAAGGATTATATATTTGGTGGCTCATTCTCACTTGGTGCTACATAGAGACTAGTACTATAGAATCTAGATTCCTGGATTGCTAAGTAACTCAACTCAAAGAAAGACGAGAAAAACTATGCTCTCTTTTGATTCCTTTGTATTCATTCTCTCTTTTTCTTAGAGCTCACTATCTCACCAGATTCACACATATGATCTGTATTTGGTGGTCTCACTAGGCATTAACACTTTAATTGAGTTCTCATAACCCTAACACTAAGTCGGAATTCCTCAGCCTGTATTCGGATGGTTGGAAACACAAGAAAAATAGGTTAGGGTCATATTTGGTGGATCTCAATTTTATTTGGTGGTACTGCCTTGATGAAATAAACACTAAATATTCATTCTCTTCTTTGCTTTTTCTTCTTTTTCTATTTTTTTTTCAGTTTTTCTTTCTTTTCATCATTTTTTTATTTTTTTTTCATCATTTTTTTTCATTTTCCTTTTCTTCTTTTTTTTCTTTTTCAACATAACACAACTAGCATACATCCATGAACTTTATTGAGGAGGCATTATTAGGGATTGGCGGTACTCAAGAGACATTGGGCGGCTTATTTGGTGGAAGTGCCTACTTACGGCACCAGGAGAGATGGATAGGACGGTGTATTTCTGACCTTGATATCAATACCCTCCTTCAGCTAAGGATTTCGTAAGGAATGGTCGTAACCATCCACCTTAGCCCTAGTTTTATGAAAACTCGCTCTCTGCGTATTTGCCTCATTTGGTGGCTCTCAAAATTCACTCAAAATGTATACGCAGGAACCGAGAGTGGAAACTATGCCTAATCTCTGAGTATCATCACCTAATTATCTAGGATTCCAGATTCCTTGCACTAATCTTCGAGCACCAGTACACTCTACTCTCATCTCACACTATTTGGTGGATTTTTGGAAGAAAATTTGCTTGACTCCCAAAACACTGTCCAAGGGTTTAGGAAAAGAAGTACTACTTCTTCTCGACAGACTGAAGACGTTTATCAGCCTTCAGCATGAATCCATTGCAAATTTTACATTTGTGTGAAAAGTTGTACTAGATTCCAAATTACAAGAATCAACTAGAGGATAAAATCCCTAATGCATTCTTTTAATGAAATAATCTTATTCATGAGTGCAATATGTATATATGCTATAAACAATTAACCTCGTATAATTTGTACTTCGTGAAATTCCCATATCGAGTTACAATCAGCTTGACCCTAAATTTAGAATAATAGGTGAGCGGGTGAGTCGAAAGTGGCTTTCACGATCACGTTCACAACCACCCCCCTCGGTGTTTTGACTGATCTGTCAGCCAGCTGAATCGTGACAGAGGTGGGCTTCAACTCCCCAAATCAAAATAGATCAAATACGGTAGTGGGAGTTAGGTTGATGGATGAACCCAAATCTAGAAAGGCCCGATCAAATGGAGAATCCTGCAAGAAGCAGGATATAAGTGGGGTACCAGGGTCTTTCTTCTTTAGCGGTAAGTCAACAAGAATCACGGCGCTAGCCTCTTTCAACAGTACCGCCTGTCATCCAATTCTCGGCTGTCACTTTGGGGTACAATAGCCCTTGAAGAACCTAGCAACAGTGAGAATGTGATCGATTGCCTCGAGGAGGGGGACCTGAATATGTACTTCCTTCAACATCGATTTCAGGTCCTCAAAATTTCATGTGTCCTTTTTCTGTGCTGCATTTCATGTCAGAGCCTCAGGAAAAGGGACGAGAATCTTAGGGTTAAGTGGCCTCTTACCCTTATCTACCGTAGGTGGCTCCTGGAATGAAGACAGAGTTGAATTCGCCTGCTGTGAAGGGTCGGAAAAATCTACCTAGGTGGTGGGTCGAATGCCTTTCTCCCGCTTCGCAAAGAGACAGCGTGTGCATCGGTTTGCTATCCATGAGGTGGTGGGGGAGCGGAAGGGGCAGAATACATGGGATTCTGCAAAGCTGGCTAGCCTTGCGCGTAACCGGGTGGTGCAGGAGGTGCCTGTAGTATGGTGTGTGCCTATCCCTGCAATGCCTGAAACCTAGGCAGGGCACCCTGGTTCTACACATATCGAGGATTTGGGATGGGTTTGGAGGGCAAGGCTCCCTAAATCCTATGCTCCTGCAACAGATGGTTCTGCGTGTTTTGTATGGTCTGTATTTGATCAGCCATCACCTTCATAATCTGCAAGCTATCTTGTGTAGATTTCCTCATCGATTCCTGCAGCTCCTCTTTCAGCACCTTCTAAGGGTCAGCTCACTTCGGAGGGTGGTTGGCAGCTTAGTGCAATGATTGGTATAATGAGCGAGGTTGCTGCTGTTGAGGCAGGAATGGTTGCTACCTAGGATACGTGTTTTGCGCATTCCCGTATTGCTTAGTCTGGTAGTGTGGATCTTGATGTGATCTCTATGAATTACCGACCAGGAGAAGTTTGGATGCTGGCGCCAACCAGGGTTATACGTCTCTGAATACGGGTTATTACGCTTGTATCCTTGGATAGCGCTAACGTCCTCGTAGGCCGAAGATGTCTTAGACATATATCCGTCAAGGGGATACGCATTATAATCTACGTGTGGTGCATAACCCTGGTCGTAAGGTGCCAGATCTGGATTATTTACGGGATCCTGATATGCGGGATCTCATAAATACGAAGAAGATGCATCCCGAGTGAGTAGATTAACTCGAGTAGGTGGGGCTCAGGGTGCATAGGATCGTCGTGATGTAGCAGAGCTCAAGTCAGATTGACCCTGGCTAATCTGGTCAATCTTCTTCTTGATTAAGTTTATTCTATCCAGCTGCTTGACGAAGATATCCATGTGTAACGACCCGGTTCCCGAGTCCCTACGAGACACGAGAACCGGACCGACTCGACTAATCCCAAGACCTAGTCGTCCAACGAGGAAGTAACCAAAAGACAGTAAAATAAACCACATTCAGCATGAATATAACTAACAGTAAGAAAGTACAGCAGTAAGGAAAGAAACTACTACAGTAGGTACCACCACAACAGTAAAACAACATTTATCATATAACAAGAACTGCAGGTAAAGAAGGTACAGCGGAAACAAAACTACTCACTAGAACAGAAACAAAAGAGGTACAAAAGACTGTGGTAACTCTACTGGACCCTACTCGGCCCAGCGTCCTCTGCAGCCGCCGACCCTGGCTGCTCAACACCTGGTCCTGAAAAAGGTAACGAGTGTAACACGTCAGCAAAATGCTGAGTAGAGTGTCAAACTAACTAAAGGCAACAGTAGAGTGTACAGTAGCTGTTATGTTCTATTACTTCCTTTATTCACATCTTTCAATTTTTCTCACTATTTCATTTGTTTCTCAGATCCTTTACTTGATCTCGAATGTCCTCATGGGAACGATCTTGATTGCAGTCTTTTCCAAAAGTAGAAGTAGCACGTGGTGCTCTCCTGGCCGGGAGAGTCCCCCGTGGTGATCCTACCCTCAGTCAACCACCCCAAGGTCACTGACAGACGTAACGGTGACTACGGCACGCGTGATAAATGCACAGGTAGCTAGCCCGCACTGGCACGCAGTCAGTCGTTTCCGTTAACGGGTGCGCCCAAAGCATAGCACGGAACCAGGGCAGAGCCCTCTCAGTAACAGGGGTCCAACCCCTCCACAGTAACCAAACCGGGGCCTTGCCCCTCCACAGTCCGCGCACCCTCGCCTGACTACCCTGGTTTGCCCTAGTGGGCCTAACAAGTCGGTGAAGGAGGCTAGCTGAACCCCGGGGCCCGTGGGGTAGCTAGTACTCTCCTAACACTACTAGCTCTCCTCGGTACTATGTACACGAGGGCCAACAAGTCGGTACAGAGTGGCCAGTCCTAACCCCCGGGTCCCTGGGGCGGCTAGCTTAGCTCTGCACTAAACAGGGGGACAGTCGCTCTCCTTGGTACTCCGTACTCAAGGGCCAGCTCACTTCCCCAATTCTATTCCATTCGCTTTCCAGGAGTTCTACTCCTACTTCCCCGTAGGGTTCCAGAACATCTTATGTCTTACTTTCCAGTTTCACGTTCTTACAAACCATGATCCCAATCATGTTTCTTTATTCATAACAGGCAGCTGTGAATTCAATTTACAGGCAGCTTCATATATTCCTTTCCATTTTTCCAAGACTGCAGTACTATACATTCCACTAGTTTTTCCATCCTAGGATTCATGCTATATCCTAGGGTCTATCATACAATCTAGTTTTCCGGCCCTAGGATTCATGCAACACCTAGGAACTATCATTCCATATATTTCTCATTCCTAGGATTCATGCAATGTCCTAGGTTCTAGTTATGGTTCCATACTTTAACAGATTTTATTAATACTTAAAGCCACTCTACCAGGTACAACGGAAGTAATGGGGGCGTGATCGGGAATCCCACGTGCATCCGCGACTCTCAAGACTGCAACCGAACGAGGTCCTATCACAAGGATCAAACACAAGGAGTGTCTCAAAACAGTGTATAGCTACTGTAGACGGGTAGAGGAATTAATTCTAAAAAGAACGCAAATCGAATCACGGAAAACGGAGCCCGAACGGGCCCTAAACGGGTCGAAAAAGATGATACTGTGCAAAATCAAACGTCTGGAACTTCTTCCAGACGTCTTAAAAGGTGGATCAGAGAATTACCTGTTCAGCGTGGTTTCCCAGACGTCCAGAAGTCTGCGGGGACGTCTGGCCTAGCTCCCAGACGTCCGATGGTCACTCCGGACGTCTGGAGGTCACTCCCGCCGTCTGGTATAACTTCCAGACGTCTGATTCGCAAGGGATGGCGAACCTGCGCACAGCCAACTCCCTCCCTCAGTACGGTCAGTCGACAGGAAGGAAGGAGAAGGAGGTAAACTCACCTTTCAGACATCTGTATGAGCTTCCAGACGTCTACCTCGCCGTCTGGCTGTCAACCCAGACATCTGATTCTGGAAATTTTTCCAGAATCAGGGCGCTGCTCGGCCTCCGCTCGCGACGCCGCCCGCGTCGCACCTCGCGCGTCTGCTGTTCAGACCGCAGCAGGTCCCTCTCCGCGTCGCTCCGCGCCCCCTGCGCCCTCCGCCGGCCGGCCAAGCCGCTCCGGCGAGCTCGCCCTCACGGCAGAGCTCCGCCCTCGCACGCCGCACCTCCGCGCTCACTGCGGCCGTCGCTGCCGCTCTCGCGCACAGGAAGGAGAAGAAGGAGCAGACGGTGGAGACAGGAGGGGAGGCGTGGCCCTTTTAAGGCCGCGCGAGGAGGAGAGAGGAGGTGGCAGGCCGCCTGCAGCCGCAGAGAGAGAGGGAAAAAGAGAGAGAGAGAGGAATCGCGGGTCTGCGCGCACAGGCACGCAGACGACTCTCCCGTGCGAAAATAACTATTTTCCAGACGTCTGGAAACGATCCCAGACGTCTGTGCAGACGTCTGGACGTGATCCCAGACGTCTGGACCGACGTCTAGGCCTCCTCCCAGACGTCTTAAAAGACGTCTGGGGCACGCGTTCGTTACACCATGTCAGCTCTAATAGACTCGGTGTGAGCCTTGTGGACACCAACCTGCTGCTGACCAGGCCACTGTAACTGGTTCATAGATGCGGCATTCATCGAGTTCTCCGCTAATGATTTGAATAGCTCAAATGCGTTGTTCTCGTCTTTTGCGAGAAAATTCCTGCCGCTAGATGCATCGGCCAGATACCGATGTGTGTCATCCAGCCCATGGTAAAAAATCTGAGCTAAGTGCCATCTGGGTATACCATGATGCAGGCATTTTCGTAGAAGGTCGTGAAATCTATCCCATGCTTCATGTAATTTCTTCGCAGCTCCCTGGGAGAAAGTAGTGATTGCGCGCCGCATTGCATTTGTTCGACCGATTAGGAAGAACTTTTGCAAGAATTCAAGTCGTAATTCCGGCCAGGTTCCAATTGGCTTCCCAATAGTCTTGAACTAGTATGAAGCTTTGTCCCTCAGAGAGAACGGGAAAAGCTTCATCAGAACAATCTCGAGATTGACATTCCTGGGTTGAATTGTTTCAGTGAGTTGACTCAGGTCCTCCAAGTGCTGGAATGAATGTTCGCTTGAGTTCCCATAGAAATGAATGTTGATCAACCCAATTACATTAGGATTGAGCTCAAACGCGTCTCCGCCTACGGGAATTCTGACAAGAGGTGCGACGATTTGTGCGACTGAGTCGTAGAAATCCCGCAGTTGTTCTCCTCGCGGCGGGTGCTGCATCCAGTCAAGTGCCGTCAGAATGCGATCCAAGCTCTACTGATGCCGCTCCTTAGATTCGGCGACCCAGGCTTTCAGACGAGCATCTGGTCCAGATTCTCGATATCCTGACCCGATCTAGGTCCAGGTCTAGGATTTGCCATGGTGGCTCTGGGAATGGAAGAAGTGGGGGTAGAAGATGGTCTGAGCAAGGTGACTCGCCTCCTTGGGAGTAGCTCCCAAGGTCCAACCAAGTGAGGTAGAAGTGACCTCCTTCCGTGCATACACCGCCTAACCCCTGGGTTGGTGTAGCCACGCAGTACAAGGTTAAAGCCCTGTCAATCAAATGGTCCTTATAGATCAGATGACAAAATTTTTTGTTAGAAATTTGAATTCCTGAAGATAAGTTCGTCGTTCAACCGATTAAAAGTGATTCCCGCCTCTCAAGCTAACCTAACCAGTCTTGTTACGGGGGGACTAAGGGGAAGGTTCTTCCTTTGGCTTACGCCTCCAGTTCCGTTGACCCCCGAGCCGCGGTCGTTTGACACTACCCCGCAAACTTAGTCATCACGTTTGGCAAGAGATTAAAAACACCAAGTATTATGAGAACGAACTCGGGTTGATTTCGTGTTTTAAAATTAGTTTTAACCCTTTTTCTTCAGTGGGGTTTGTGGTGAGTGGCCCACAAGGTGACCAAGTTCACTAGCTAACTAGACTTGATTAAGTCTAGGTTAGCCCAAAGTATGGTCTCTAGTTGTAACCCTAAAGGTTCAACCTAAGTTGCATGCATTTCTAAGGTTTTTCTTTCTCTGTTTCAGCAGACCATAAAAGTAATGTTTGTTCTCTGATAATAATTGGAATCCAATTAATTTAAAATTTTGCGAGTGGATTCCTTTTTCAATTATTCTTCTAGAGAATATTTTTGGAATTTTTTTACTATTTCAACCAAATTTTTAGAGAATTTTGAATATCAGGGGGTCAAATCTGAATTTTTGACCCCTGGTCAATTTTTCGCTTTGAAATAGTACCAAATGACCTTCAAAAATTCAGGAAAAATATGGAAATAAAGCCAATGAGATCAGCTTTCAAACCCCATCTTTTTCAGTCAAAACAAATTCATGGATTACTCAAAATCGCTTTTTGAAATTTGACAAATTTTGAATTTGGGTCACTCTGACCCCATGCACTTCGCGAAATTTTAAAAATTGTATACTTGAAATTTTTTCAAAATAATGGTAGCTTTTGAAAGAGAGATTGAAAATGAAGGGTTGGCCAGAATTGCATAATTTTTCGCTTACTAATTTTTCAGCAATCCTATTTTTAAATAAAGCCTGAAATTTGGTTGAAAATTAGGAGATGGTGGAAAAGCTTTTTAAAAATGTTTGAATTTGAAATCTAAGCTTTCCACCAAAAATTCCCCTTTCTTTTTTCAAATCTTTTGCACGTTTTTTTTTCACAAAAAGAATTTTTCAAAAGATTCAAGAAAATATTTTTTTTATTCTTTCTTTTTTGAACTAACCTAAGATTCAAAACGGAAACCTAATCTAGATTTTTTTCCAAAAATTTTTTTATTTTTGATTTTTTTTTCACGAAAATGAGTAAAACCTTTTTCTTTTCAGAAAGAATTTTTCAAGGGAATTGTAGAAAGTAGATCTAATCTAAAAATGAGATGATGTGCACCTGGATTTGTTCTCCACACTTGTTCTGCACAGATCTAGTTTTACTTTCGTTTTTCCTGCACATCAAAAACAAAGTAGAGGGAAATTTATCAGTTATAGTTTCAAAGATTGAAATCATAGAAAATGACGTTGCCTCCCCGGCAACGGTGCCATTTGATGGGAATCCATTCTCGTGCATTTGAAGGTCGTCAAAAATCGTAGTAAAGTTGCACAAAAACGTTCGTCAAAAATAAGTTTGTAAAAATTACGAGACTTGAGTCCCGGTCGTTCGCCTCTGGGAGGCGTTTGTTTTACTTTTGAAATCGATCTTTTTGCCACTCTACTTTGTTTAAAACTACACGTCGGTTTATGATTATTACGTATTGAAGTACGGCAAGCTTAGTTGCAAGTATATCAGGAATTAAAAGCAGGCAACATTAATCACATAAAAGATATTGTAATGAGTTCATGGTGATTCTCAACACATAGACATATATATATAGAAAAGCATTTTTCATTAATTCAATGGGAGAGTTGTTTGCATAGGAAATTTAGAGGAAAGCTTATACATGAATGCTTGAAACGAAAATCTAACCACCAGAAAATGACTGCATACAAGAATCCATGGGGGGATTTCGCATGCATCAATGGGGGAGAAGTTAAGACTACGCTATTAAGCAGTAATAAAAGCAGTAAAAATTATGGAGAGCATAAACTAAATCTAGCAGAATGAAAGGGCATTTAGGGGTGGTCCCTAGTCGAGCCCGGATAGGTTGTGTTAATATGGTGATTTTATCGTTGAAATGCGTATAGTGGTTAACCTAAATCGAGCCTATCCATCTCTTTACAAAAATTTTTAACCTACCCTACTTGATTTTATCTTGGTCACTTTTAGGCCTAGGGTTAAACTCAGGGAAATGGGATTAGAAGTGAATAAGTTTCTACGCCTTTCCTACAACGAATCTCTTCCGTTCGTTTATTATGTTTTTGGTGCTTTTCTATTTAATATTTATTTTCTGATAATTTTTGTCCTTGAGGTACTCCCTAAAAATCGGGTTCTTGGCTTTGAGCCAAATTAGGGTTCCAAAACTGTTCTTGCTAATAGCAAGACGGAGTACCTGCAAGTCAAAGATTATCTTTTCTCTTTTGTATATATATTTTTTATCTTTTTACTGCAAGGAAAGAGAAACAGAAATAAAGTAAATATAGTATATATATATATATGTATATATTATATATATAAAGGGGTAGGGGTGGAGGTGGAGATGGCGTGTAGCACGGTGTCGAGCGGTCGTCGTCTAGAAAGGCGCAACCAACAGGACGAAGTGCCACGTGGAGTGTAAGGTGGATTGGTGGAAGATGAGTGCGAACACGCTTTCTGTATGCGTGTATCGGAGAATATCAGCAACTGGTGTAGATATTCCCGTGATACAACGTATGGTAGGTGTATATTTATATATGTAAATATGTATATCTATATGTATATATATATATATGGTTATAATTGTATAAGTGTATATATAGCTGCATTTGTGTATGTATATATATATATATATATATGTATATATATATATAGATATGTATATATATGTATAG
Source organism: Thalassia testudinum (assembly GCA_037157565.1). Classification (NCBI taxonomy): domain Eukaryota; kingdom Viridiplantae; phylum Streptophyta; class Magnoliopsida; order Alismatales; family Hydrocharitaceae; genus Thalassia; species Thalassia testudinum. Next base: position 20,512,164 of record JAZHRO010000026.1, on the reverse strand, counting down.
ATAGGTATATGTATATGTATGTATATATAACTATACAGATAGGTATGTATATATATATATAGTTATAGATATATGTATATATACTTGTATATATATCTATGTATAAATATATGTGTATATATATGTATATATACTTATACTTAGCTATATAAGTACTGATATATGTATTGATATATGTATATATATATATATGTGTGTGTGTATGTGTGTGTGTGTGTGTGTATAAATATATGTATATATATCAATATATATGTGTATATGTATATATAAGTATATAATAGTATATAAGTGAGTGGGTGTGTGTACGAGAGAGAGTGTGTGTGTGTATGTGTCTGCAGTGAGAGTGAGAGAGTGCTGTGAGAGATAGAGAGCGTGAGAGGGAGAGAGAGAGAGCGAGAGAGAGAGTGTTTGCTGAGGAAGAAGGCGCAGAGAGATAAGTCGTCCGCAAGCAGCTGGCGACATCTGGTGATCCACCCGCATGCGTAGGCACGTAGGCGCGCGAAGACGCACGCGCACACAGGAGGGAGGGGGCGTGGGAGGAACCGCAACGCACCGCGCTGTGTGAAGAGGGTGATGCGGGCGAAGAAGCGGGTGACGGGTGCGGGTGAAGGGAGACGCGAGCACAGGTGCTGGAGTAGGTGCAGGGAGAGACGCGGGCGCGGGCTGGGGTGTGCGGTGGAGTTTCGCAACAGGGTGCGCGGTGGCCGGCGCCTTGCTGCTGTTGCTGCGAATGAGTGGTGGCCGGTTGTGCTTCAAAGCTTGAAGCTCCTGTGGCAATGGAGGGGTTGGATTGGAACGATGAAACAGGGAAGAGAACCACCACGCCCACCGGCTCTTTGATGAGCTTGGAGGTGGTGGGACTCACAGTGGTAGTTGTGCACCATAATGAGGTGCTCCTACCTGCAGAGTAGCTCCTCAGAAGGAGGAGAGGCTGCGTATGGAGGGGAGAGGGGAGGAGACGGCCTGGAGAAGAAAGCTGCTGTTGTGTTTCTTTTGTGTGGACCAGGCTCCCTTGCAAAGAAGGTAGCCGTGCCTTCTTAAAGAGGAAAGAGGCATGCACAGCCATGCCCTGGCTGTGCATGTCTCTACATGGCTGGCAGGGAGTGTTGTGCAATGAAAGCTTGCTGCAGAGAATCGCGTGAGGAAGAAGAGGCCATGCCTTGCAGCCGCGCGGAGAAATTCAAAGCCAAATGGGAATAGAAAATAAAGATGGAGATTTTGCATGGCAGCACTTGAGGAAAACGTAAATTTCAAGGCCAATTTATTTCACTCTCCTCCCCTCTCAAATAAATGCATACATGCGTGTATTTTCACAAATGCAACTATGGTTTCCTATTATGCACTGGTAATGTTAGGAAATAGCACAAGATGGCACAATTATTGGTGTATTTTTGCTGTGCAATCATACCCCCATGCCTATCTTTTGCTAGTCCCTAGCAAAACATTTTTTGTATTGTATTTAGAAATGATCTTAAGCTGAAGATTTTCTTCTGAGGTGACATAGGTGTGTTTATTGTTGGATATTGTGAGAACCAATTGTAGAGAAGACTACTAGTACTTTAAGTCTCACATGACAAAGACCATCTCTCGACTATCCAGAACTCTTGATATTTAAACCTTAAGTACGATTTCTAGGACCCGGGAGGTTTTTGCCGTACTTGAGTACTCAAGAGATTATGGCTTGTGCTTAGTGAAGGATCAAGACTGACCAGATGAATATTAAGACTCAAGCCCAGGGTTTCACAAATTTTTAAGTGCAGGTTGGTCCCAGTTTCAGCTTATGTCTTCAGATTCACCCTTAAAAGGATGATAGAAAACTCAACTCCCAATTTCTGACATTTGTGGCTCAAAGAAACAGGGTATTTGCCCTGAAGAACTTTTTTGTAGGAAGATTTTATAGACATTTGTGAGATATACTGACTTATTTGCATCTTCTTTTTTTTTTTTTTGAATCACGTGTCAGTATATCTCTTACAACATTATTTGGAGGAGCACCCTTTTTTTTTTGGTGGGAGAGTTCCTTCTTGGTGAAAAGAGTCTTTCCTAAACACAAGACTAAAGTTTGGGATAAGAAGTCTACCTGCGCACACAGGTAAGGACTCCACCTTCCCTAATGAACACTAGGGTTGGATCTTATGTTCACCTGGTCTTTCTTGATATGTGTAGTGTGAACCAGGATTACTTAGGCTTTCGAGTAGAAGCAAACCAACGGATCCTATACTGGTGTCTCAGGTACAAGAATACATCCTTAGTTAGGAGAGACTCCGATCTATCTTGTCAATGCTCAAGTGAATTAAGCCAAGCCTGAGTGAATCAAGCTTTTGTGGCCTGGAAAGTCTTCAAAACAGTGGTTGAATATCAATAAACACATTATATTTTTGTTTTAGCCTTCAGATCATTACTAAATACCATTTTTTTTTATATAGATGGAAATTGCATGATACCATAAAATACCCAGATCCTATGGATGCCTATCCACCCCCCCATGCCAAACGATGCTATGTCCTCATATGCATGCAGGAAAGGGTAGAGGGAGGACGAAAGATCGAGTAACGAGAGCTGAGGTGCAAGGTATACAACAGGGTGGTAGGGTGGGTGGATGGTGGGTGGTGAAGTGAAAAGTGAAGTGAGCGTGACAGTGATGTGAAAAGTGATGGTGGATGGTGAGTGTTGTTGGGGTGCCTCCCAACGAGCGCTGAATTTAACGTCCCCAGCTGGACTTAGAATGAGGCACAAAATTAGTTACCCTCCAGCAGGGCAACAGTTTCTCCAACAGGGGCAGGTTCATGAGTAAGATAGGGTTTCAAACGCTGCCCATTGACCGTGAATTTATGCCCAGATTTGGGATCTTCAATCTCCATGGCCCCGTTGGGAAATGGTCTTGATACCAGAAAAGGACCAGTCCATTTGGACTTCAATTTCCCAGGAAAGAATTCGAGTTGGGCATTGTAGAGCCAAACTTGCTGAGATGGCTCAAATTCCTTCCGCCGAATACGGCTGTCGTGAAAAGCCTTAGTGCGTTGCTTGAAAGTTAAAGCAAAATCATAGGCTTCACGACGGAGCTCTTCCAGCTCCTGGAGTTGGAGTTTCCTTTCTCGACCACACAGCTCTAGGTCGAGGTTACATTGGCGAACCGCCCAATAAGCGCATTGCTCCAACTCCACGGGGAAATGACAAGGCTTCCCATAAACGATTCTATAAGGAGACATACCAAGGGGAGCCTTGAAGGCGGTCCGATACGCCCAAAGTGTGTCAATCAGCTTATCGGACCAGTCCTTATGGTCAGGTCGAACTGTTTTCTAGAGAATTTGCTTGATTTGCCGGTTCGACACCTCTGCCTAGCCGTTCGTCTGAGGATGATACAGAGATGCGATACGATGGTGAACTCCATATTTCCTCAGAAGTGCCCGAAAAGAAGCATGGGTAAAGTGGCTTCCTCCATCCGAGATAATGGCTCGAGGGATCCCAAAGCGCACAAAGATGTGGTCTTTGACAAATCGAGTGGATATAACATGGTCAACACTACGCGTGGGAATAGCCTCGATCCATTTCAAGACATAATCCACAGCCACGAGAATAAATTCGAAGCCGTTGGAAGGAGGAAAGGGACCCATGAAATCAATTCCCCAAATGTCGAAGATTTTCACAGCTAGGATGGGTTGCAAGGGCATCATGTCACGTCGTGACATTGACCCTAACGAATGGCACCTAGTGCAATGTTTGGCATAATTGTGTGCATCCTGGTGAAGGGAGGGCCAAAAGAAATCGCACTGCAACACCTTGGCTGTAGTTTTCCTCCCAGAGAAATGGCCTCCGCAGGCCTGATCGTGGTAGAAGGATAGCACACTAGGGAATTCGCTGTCAGGAATACAGTGACAGATGATTTGATCAGCACCTATTCTAAAAAGAAGTGGATTATCTCAGAAATAATACTTTGCTTTTGCCATGAGACGCTGGCGCTGGTTTTTAGGCCAGCCACGTGGAAGGGATCCAGAAGCAAGGTAATTGGCAATGTCGGCATACCAAGGTCCACTTGCCACATTAATTGCCAATAGGTGCTCATCAGGAAAAATCTCATTAATCGACAGAGTAAGTCCAATATGGTCAGGGTCCAGTCTAGAAAGATGATCAGCCACAACATTCTGGACTCCGACCTTATTGCGGATCTCAATGTCAAATTCTTGGAGCAGAAGGATCCAACGAATAAGTCTAGACTTGGCATCCTTCTTATGCATGAGATGGCGAATGGCCGCGTGATCAGTGAAAACAATAACATGTGAGCCCAGAAGGTAAGAGTGAAATTTCTCCAGCCCAAAGACGATCGCCAGTAGTTCTTTCTCAATGGTAGTATAATTACGCTGGGCCTCGTCCAACGTCATATTGGCGTAGTATACCACGAAGGGGTGTCTATCACGTCTTTGTCCCAGGATGGCTCCGATTGCAAGGTCGGAAGCGTCACACATGAGTTCAAAGTCTAGGGACCAATCAGGTGGCTGGAGAACAGGGGCCTTGGTGACAGCATTACGTAGCTGTGTGAATGCTCGTATGCATTCAGGGCCCATATCGAAGGGTACGTCGGTCGATAGGAGATGAGTTAAAGGTCAAGAAATCTTGGAGAAATCTTTGATGAATCTCTTATAGAAACTGACGTGTCCCAAGAAGGAGCGGCTTTGTTTGACAGAGCCAGGCACAGGTAAGTCAGCAATAACATCAAGCTTAGCTCTGTCAACCTTGATACCCCTATCGGAGATGATATGCCCGAGAACAATTCCCTCATGTACCATAAAATGACTTTTTTCCCAGGAAAGCACGAGGTTTACATCAATACATCTCCGAAGGATACGGGTCAGGTTGGCAAGATAGACATCAAAAGATGGTCCAAAGATCGAGAAGTCATCCATGAAGACCTCGAGAAAGTCACCCACCATGTCATGAAATATCGCCAGCATACATCTCTGGAAAGTTGCTGGCGTGTTACAAAGTCCGAACGGCATCCTTCTAAATGCAAAGGTACTGAAGGGGCAGGTAAAAGTGGTTTTCTCTTGGTCTCGGGGGTCAATTGCCACCTGGTTATATCCTGAGAATCCATCCAGGAAACAGAAAAATTTATTTCCCGCTAACCGCTCCAGGATTTGATCAATGAAAGGTAGCGGAAAGTGATCTTTCTTAGTTGCAGCATTGATTTTCCTATAATCTACACACACTCTCCAAGATGTAGGACTACGTGTAGGGATGGATTCGCCCCTGTCATTAACAAGGATGGTGAGTGATGAGAACCTCATCATGAGCCATAACTAGCTCATTTTGACCCAATACAAAGGATAAAAGCTCCTACATAACTTAAGGAAAGGCTTAACTCAGAGAATTCTGAGTTTGAGAAGAAAACAAGTCATAAGGGGTAAAAATGCAATTTTACCAGTATAATCTGCATACAGGGTAATTCAGGGCCCAAACATAGGTCAAAGCAGCTTAATAAGAATAAAAGTGGGATGAAATGATCTAGCAAGGGCTACAGCAATTCCAAGAAACTAAATGATAATCTGTAACCCTAAAACAACCCACTTCAATTCACGAGGTTCGAGGCAAAGTAAAAATAGAATAAACCCTCTAAAATTCATATAAAAATAATCTCTAGGGTTTAGAACATTCAATTTGGCCTTCAGAACCCATTTTGACCTACATTCAGAACCATGCCCAATTAATAACTTAATTTGGGTTTTCGCATAAATTGACCGGTCAAACAAGGTTTAATATAGAAATGAAATTCACCATCAGATTCCTTAGGTCCTAATTAGTCATGTATAAAAACTTGAGCCTAAGAAGAAACCTCCTTGACCGACTTTACACTTTGGTCCTCATATATTTACTCTTTGGCCCTCAACTTTTGAACCCTCGCATTTTGGCCCCTAACTCTCCTTCGTTCTTTGCGATCAGATCCCCCCTGCAAAACCTGCCAGCACCATGCTCCGGCGACCTTGCGCGGAGCATGGCGCCGCGCAGGGTGAGGTGGGGGACCTGGCAAGTAAACCGGGGGTGCCCTGCGTCGTCAGCCGTCGCAGGGACACCCCCTGGTCGCTGTAGCCCACCATACCGGCCGTGCGAACGCACGGACGGTATGGGCTTTCGTCTCCGGCCATCCTCCGGCGAGGGAGACACGTCGTCTCCCTCCGCCTCCCTCCCTGTTTTGATCCCTATAAATACCCCCGTCGCTCCACCGTTCTTCCCAGCTCGGATCTGACGGAGAAAATCCCCAACTTTCCTCTCTTCTTTCTCCGGCAGACGCTCACCAGCTCCGGCGGTTCCTCCCCCTCCTCCTCTTCGCTCTGCCGCAATACCAGCAGCAGAGACTTCCTCCCCTGCTCTTCCCGCGCCACGCCGCACCCAGCTGGCACCTCTCCAGCTCTCTGCTCGCCGCTGCCCCTTTCCCTGAGCATCGTCTTCTCCGGCGACAGTCGATACGACTGTCGCCCTGTTCCTCCCCCTTCGTCCCTGCAAGTAAGTTAGAACTACTTCCCTTCTTCTCCTCTTTCTTTCCCCGCTTTCAATTTATTCAATTAAGCCCTCGACCGACCCTGACCATCGTCACCCCCTTCGTCTCCGGCCACCCTCCGGCGACATGCTCCCATCGCTCCACAGCCTCACACACCTCGCCGACCTTCACCGAACCTCCGCCTCATCACACTGAGCACCCCCCACCCCTTCACTGCCACTCCACACCTCCGTAACGCTTCCCCCAACAAACCCATCCTCCGACCCACAGTCCGACCTAGGGCAGCCCTTGCACGCCGCCCCACGCCTCGCCACCACCCACACGAGCTTCGCCGCACCCTAGCGAAGCTCCCGGCACTTTCTGATTAGGCCGAAAGGCCGTTTTCTTGTGAACAGGCCACCCGACCTCCGCCGCCATTGCCGTGCAGAAGGAGCTACTTCCGCCTGCAGCTACAGGCGCGCCACGCTCAGCGCCACGCCCAGATTCGACTCCCAGGCCTTGCGAGGCGTTTCGACAAAACACCAGGCTCGTAGCTAAGGCAGAAGGCTTCTCGTGACGCCACGATCTCCCGCTGCTTTCCCCGCTGCGGGCGCGCAATTGAGGCGGGACATTTAGTCCCACCTCGGAAAAGTCTGAAGAGGCGCAGCGATATAAGACGCAAAAGTGCTGGAGGCTTACTGCCTCAGCACACGGGGTGAGGTCCCCTTACACCCGCCCGGTTACCCGGTCTCGTCCGCGCTCACGCCCCGCGGACCTGATCCGACCCGACTTAGACTAACCTGCACTCCTCGCCCACCACGCACGCCGGTGGGCCTGGACCTGGGCGTGACCCGAACCCGATTACCCGGCAGCTCTGGGAGAGCTTTCCCAAGAGTGGTTTCAGAGAGAGAGAGACGCAGGGGGAGAGGGTAGAGTAGGTTTTGTTCTCTGACGTAAGCTCTGAAGTGTGCAGGCACAGGTGAAGAAGAAGAACCGCGGAAGAAGGAAGCTGACTGTAGCAACAGGAAGTTTAAGTCGTCTGATTTGGAAATCAGACGACGTCCTGAAGGGAAAAGAAGAAAGACGGAGGAAGATCTGAAGAACAACAGAAGAAGGCGAGGCAGAGGAGAACACAAAAGAACAAGGGAAGAACTGAAAGAAGGAAAACAAAGAAGAAAGAAGAAGATCTGAAGAAAGACAGAAGAAACAGGAGGAGCAGGAACAGCAGGAAGAAGAAGAAGAGCATCACCATTGCAGAAGAAAGACATCACCTCTGCAGACAAAGAAGAAGAAGAACTGAAAGAAGAAAACAAAGAAAAAGAAGACAACAAATTCTTTCCCTCTCTCTTTCTTTTTGTAAAAGAAACATGTATATCTCTAGAATACAACTTGCTCCCTGAGTTCGACCTCGGGAACTCTTTTATTTTCCGAGTAAAAAAATTATATTTGAAATGTTAGCAATAACTGGCTATACTACAACGCTATAACAATAAAACCCGGTTATCTCTCGAAGCCAACGTCCCAATTATTTGGCGCCACTGCTGGGGAGCAACGGCTATTCTAGAGGTAAACATTCCTGTTTCTTTTTAATTTCTGATAATCTCCTCTCTTTTGTGCAGAAAACTACAGGAAATCAAGAAGACAAGCAACCGCACAACAACCACTCTGAGGACAGGTAAATTTTTCCTCTCGCTATTAACCCCTAAAACTCAAAAGAAAGAAAAGAACAAGCAATATAGGGCTAACCTGTCTTCCATACTTAGTAACCATAAAAGTTGCATGTTTTCAACTCATTATTCTTGCACACTATTAAGGGTATTTAAGGGCTAACACATTCTTGCTTGAGCCCTAATTGCCCAACGAAGAGCTAAATGGACCAAGTAGAGCCAACATAAGGTCAAACATTAGGATTTCAGTAGAGACACACCCCTTAATCAAGAATTGAGGAAATCCAAAAGAGGTGTGCCCAAGCCATTGATTGAAAATAATTAACAAGAAAAATCCTAAACAATTGGCTCTCTCTAAACACTTGAACCCTAAAAGACAAGACCTGAAAGCTCTCAAAGAAAACAAGAGGTAAAGTTGACCCCTTGGGTCAACCAACCTTAAATTAGGTCACTCTTTGCACTTAAAAAGACTAAAGTTCAAGTGAAACCTTAAGCACCCTGATCTTAAAATTGGTAGACTTAAGAGGTCAAGATCCCCATTCTGGTCTACCTGGAACCGCAGTGACAAGAGAGGTCGGGTGGGGGAAACCCTGTAACCCGTGGGGACGCTTTACCATGTAGGGGTCTTCGCGGGACTCTCCCTCTCTGGCTGCCCAGGTAATTCTCAGGTGGACGATCTTTCTGATCAAGGAGTCCATCTGCCCCGCACCTCTATAGTCACCCAACACATTTTTGGGTGCCTTGATTGGGTCCAGCACCTTCTAAACTTACCTCTTCCAACAGTGCATGTACGGAAGGAGGTCCCTAAGACCACCCTTGAGACCTCCTTTAGAAATTCACTCTCGTCAAGGCCAAGCCTCGACGCCCGTGTTTATGCAGCAACACCCTCACATTATTCTCTCTTCTGATTCAGAACCAAGTTCTTCTTCCCCCATCATGGCTCAGCCAGTTGAGGAAGAAAATAATCTGGAACACCAGCTCCAGCGACTCAATGACCTCTTCCAAAACTTCGTGCACCCACCACAGCGTCCTATGATGCGAGACCACTACAATCCTGCTGCGGTGGCCATTGAGCCTCGAGTCAGAATCCCGACTGGAGGACCTGATTCCGAATTAAAGCCCAACATGATTCATGCTATACCTAAATTCCATGGGCTTAATTCTGAAGATCCCTTCCAGCACATCAAACAGCTAAAGCATCTGGCCCACACTTTTGGATCAGATGCGCAAAATCGGGATATTCTTCTCATGAAGATGTTCTCCTTTTCTCTTATGGACAAGGCCGCCCATTGGTATCAAACTCAGACCCGGCCGATCAACACTTGGGAAGAACTTCAATCCGAATTTTTGAAAAAGTTTTTTCCTGTTGGTCGGACCAACGCCTTGCGCCATCAGATTACACACTTCACTCAACAATCAGGAGAACCTCTCCATGAGGCATGGGATCGCTTTCAGGATCTCATGAGAAAGTGCCCCCATCACGGAGTTCCTAAATGGGAACAAGTCCAATCTTTTTACCAGGGACTCCGTGAGGACATCCGCCTTTTCGTCAATGCAACTTGCGGAGGAAACATCATGGGTCAACATGAAGACACCGTATGGGAAATTCTCGAAAATATGTGCGAGAACTCCATCAACAATGACTCCATGGGATTATTCGACTGGACGAATACCCGCGCAGCGACGAATCTTAAGGGAGCACATGAGACGCAGGGCCTGTCCGCATCAGTCGACCTGGAATTAATGGCCAGTCGATTGGACAAATTCTCAATCATTGAAAAGAAGGTGGATGAGCTGACTCAGCACTTGCAGCGAGCCACCTCCGCGCGTAACTCCTTTGCACAACCTCCTTCCACACAGGAGACTGTGCAAAACATCCTCCACCGATCTTCCCCTGGGATGGATCCATATCCATCTCCATCTGATTCTTGGACTGGAAGATCATCCGATCCTTTCTACACCAGCCGGGGGAACTCCATTCCTCCTTTCCCTGATTCTCAGGAGGTTCCTCAGACCTGCGAGGACCTCAACGCCATCCAGAACGACCCATTCTCCAACACTTACAACCCTGGATGGCGAAACCATCCCAATTTTCAGTGGGCGGGAAATTCCCAAACCCAAAGACCACCTTTTCAGTCCCGCCCACAGCCCTCTCGTCACTACCAGCCGCCTCAGCCTCGGCCCAACCCTACTTATCCATCAGGGCCAAATCAAGATCAAATGTCCTTAATCCTTCAGACTCTGGCTGACATTCAAAAAATGAATGCGGCTATTCAGAAACAGCACAAGGACGAGCTTACAGAAGTTAAAACTCAACTGGCCCAGTTGGCAAATTCTCGCCAACCAGGCACACTCCCTTCCCAACCTCTTCCTAACCCAAATAACGTGCCAACCCAGAAGTGCGTTATGAATCCAAATTTAGGCCACGCCCAATGGATTTATCAGGCTCCTACTGCTCCATCTCCAGATGAGATGGAAGCCTCAACTTCTTATGCGGGATTTCAGCAGCAGCCACCCCTCCTACCAAACCCAAACCAAAATCAGGCCGGATTAAATTCTGTAACAACACGTAGTGGTAAAACAACTCAAGACCCGCATTATCCAAACCACTCCCAGCCTGATAACCATGACCCTAGGATAGTTATCCAAGGTACCGCTGTTCCAGATCCACAACCTGGACCTATCCTAGAAGAACCAACCAAGATCCCGTTTCCCGAGGCCCTGACCAAGGGAAAGAAGACCACCAAACCCGTGGCCCCTGAGGAGGACCTGGTCAAGCTCTTTGAGCAGGTCCACATAAACATCCCCTTGATGGATGCAATCCGCCACGTACCAGCTTACGCACGATTTCTAAAGAATATATGTACACCCCAGCGTAAGCCGCGAACCAAGGGAGGGAGCCCAATTGTTATGTCAGAGCAAGCCAGCTCTGTAATCCTTAGTAGACTCCCACCCAAGGCAAAAGATCCTGGGACTCCCCTGATTTCCTGTAAGATAGGTGGTACCCAATTTGATAGAGCGTTGTTAGACTTGGGTGCATCCATAAACCTGATACCCACATCCTTACTTGACCATCTAGAAGAATCTGAGCTAAAACCAACCGAGGTGACATTACAATTAGCAGATCAATCTATAAAGTCACCAAAAGGGATTCTCGAGGATGTTATTGTAAGAGTGCGGGATTTCTATTTTCCAGTGGACTTTATAGTCTTAGATATGGATGCACCTGAGAACCCTAGGGATACACCAATCATTCTAGGGAGACCTTTCTTGGCTACTGCTAGAGCCAACATCAGCTGTGAGGAGGGCCAAATAGAGCTTAAGTTTGGAGATCAAACACTGAAAATTGATATATTTAAGGCCCAACAAGGAATTAATTGCGGCGTCATCGAACAAATTTGTGACATCAAGACTTTGGTTGATGAATCACACCTCCAGAATGACTCGAGTATGCCTCATCAACCACAGAAGGATCTTGACCCGCAAACAGAGGAGTCGAATCCAGATGTGAACAACCCAGTAACTCCCACCCTTGAACCTTACATCTATACTGAACCACCCGCTGCTGCTGAAAACCCCATCCTCGAACTGAAATCCCTTCCTGCTCACTTGAAATACGTCTTTTTGGGTTCTAATCAGACCCTTCCTGTGATTATCAATTCCAACCTCAGTCCTGAACAGGAATCCCGTCTGATTGTTGTCCTCCAGCAACATCGCAGAGCCATCGGATGGACTCTCGATGATTTGACTGGAATAAGTCCCTCTTATTGTACTCATCATATCTATTCAGAAGAGGGCACACGACCTTCCCGTGAAATGCAGAGACGCTTAAACCCCAATCTGCAGGAGGTCGTGAAAAAGGAGATCATCAAGTGGTTAGATGCCGGGATCATCTACCCGATCTCCGATAGTCGTTGGGTGAGCCCAATTCAGGTCGTGCCCAGGAAGGCAGGACTCACCACTATAACGACTGAGACCAGAGAAATCATTCCTACCCGATTAGCCAACTCGTGGAGAGTCTGTATAGATTACCGCCGACTAAATTCCTCCACAAAGAAGGATCATTTCCCACTACCCTTCATTGATCAAATTCTCGAAAAACTAGCGGGAAATAGGTTCTTCTGCTTTCTTGACGGGTACTCCGGTTATAACCAGGTGGCAATCCATCCTGAGGACCAAGAAAAGACCACGTTCACCTGCCCCTTCGGAACATACGCTTTCCGAAGGATGCCTTTCGGTCTTTGCAATGCACCCGCTACTTTTCAGCGATGCATGCTTGCCATATTCTCAGATATGGTAGGTGATTATCTGGAAGTCTTCATGGATGACTTTTCAGTTTTCGGAGCATCATTCGACGATTGCCTCCAACACTTGGTCCAGATACTCAGGCGGTGCATCGATGTGAATTTGGTTCTTTCCTGGGAAAAGAGCCATTTCATGGTGCCTGAGGGAATTGTCCTGGGACACTCAATTTCGGAGAAAGGTATCCAAGTAGATCGAGCTAAGGTTAATCTGATTTCTCACCTTCCTATGCCTAGCTCGATCAGGGACATCCGATCCTTTTTAGGGCATGTCAGTTTTTATCGACGATTTATCCCTGATTTTTCAAAAATCGCACGCCCCCTGACCACTCTTCTCTCCAAGGATGTTCCCTTCGAAATCTCCAAGGAATGCACTCAAGCATTTGAAATCCTGCGTGACCGAGTCACCCAAGCCCTGATCCTACAGTCCCCTGATTGGTCTCAACCCTTTGAGATCATGTGTGATGCATCCGACTTCGCTGTAGGAGCGGTTTTGGGACAGAAAATTGACAAGAAACCTGTGGTCATTTACTACGCCAGCAAAACACTCGATGAGGCTCAGCGTAACTATACGGTTACTGAGAAAGAGCTGCTAGCTGTAGTATTTGCCCTAGAAAAGTTCAGATCATACCTTCTGGGTTCCCGTGTCATCATATACTCGGATCACACAGCTGTGAGGCATCTCCTTGCAAAGAAGGACGCGAAACCTCGATTAATCCGATGGATCTTGCTGTTGCAAGAATTTGACCTTGAGATTCGCGACAAAGCGGGAAAGCAAAACGTGGTAGCTGATCACTTGTCCCGTCTTCCTTCTGAAATAATTGACCCTTCCGGACCCATCACTGAGCATTTTCCCGATGAGCACCTGCTGACTATTGGTACTAGCCTTCCATGGTTTGCTAATATAGTAAATTACTTGGCATCTCATCAGATCTCGTCCGATTGGCCGAAGGCCAAGAAAGACAAATTACGCTCCGATGCCAAGTATTACATTTGGGAAGACCCGTACCTCTTCCGCATAGGTGCCGATCAGATCATCCGGAGATGTGTCCCGGAAGGGGAAGTCAACAATATCCTCTCTTTCTGCCATGACCAGGCATGCGGTGGCCATTTTGCCGGGCATAAAACCGCATCAAAAGTCCTCTAGTGCGGCTTTTACTGGCCCACACTGTTCAAAGACGCATACAATCACTGCAAGGCATGCAGTCGTTGCCAGACTTTGGGCAACATGAGCCATCGCAACATGATGCCTATGCAATAGATTCTAGTATGCGAAATCTTTGATGTTTGGGGGATTGATTTTATGGGCCCCTTTCCTGTTTCGGATGGTTTCGAATACATTCTGTTGGCTGTGGACTACGTGTCCAAATGGATCGAAGCCATACCGACCCGAACCTGTGATCACAAAATCGTTCTCAAATTCATTCATCAGCACATTTTCTCAAGGTTCGGGATTCCTCGTGCAATAATCTCTGATGGAGGGACCCATTTCACAAATGCTCAGTTTAGGTCACTGATGACCAAATACGGGGTGTCTCACCGAATCTCTACTCCTTACCACCCCCAAACTAATGGTCTAGCTGAGCTGTCTAATCGGGAGATCAAGAAAATCCTGCAAGTCACTGTTCGACCTGACAGGAAGGACTGGTCGTCCCGACTTCCGGAAGCATTGTGGGCCTATAGGACCGCCCACAAGACCCAATTGGGCATGTCTCCCTTTAGACTGGTGTACGGAAAGGCATGCCACCTTCCCGTAGAACTGGAGCATAAAGCCTATTGGGCAGTACGGAACTGTAATCTAGATCTTTCCAAGGCTGGGACCCACAGAAAACTCCAAATCAGCGAGATCGATGAATTACGCCTAGACGCGTACGAGAACTCGCAAATCTACAAGGAGCGGGTTAAAGCCTTCCACGACAAACACATCTCGAGAAAGATCTTTCATCCTGGTCAAAAGGTCCTACTCTTTGATGCCCGACTCAAACTCTTCCCAGGAAAACTGAGATCTAAGTGGGTCGGACCATATTTGGTCCGACAGGTTTTTGGTAATGGAGCAATCGAAATCAGTCCACTCAGCCACGATTCTGAACCTTTCATCGTGAACGGTCAGAGACTCAAGCCGTTCATTGATGTAACTTCTACTGATTTGGCTGAGGCATCTTATATCCTCCTTTCCCCTTGAGCTTATTGCGCCCAGCCGATGGCGTAAAACTCAGCGCTTAACGGGAGGCAGCCCGTCATTCTCTTTGAAAACCTGAAACTTGTTCTGACACCTTTTAGCACTCGAAGTTCACCCTTGTAGACAGCCGACCCCAACTCAGATGGTTGCATCTGGGATTTGAAATCGTCCGCAAAAAAAAAAAATTCAACCCGACCCATCCACTCATCCAAATTTCTGTCTTAAGGAATGAATTAAGACCCCCTAGGTTACAATGAGGACATTGCAAATCTTAGGCATGGGGGGGTATGGAAGTGCAAAACTTGTAAGAAAAGGTTTCAAACAAAAAAATTCACATATGACAAAAACACCATAAAAATTAAAAAAAAAAATTTTTTCGAAAAAGAATAAGAGGAAAAGAGGAGAAGGAAATTTTGTGAAGGTGAAAAGAAACAAAATGAAAAAGGAGCACAAAAATTAAGAGAAAAGGTGATAGTCATTAGCAAGGAACTAAGGAATTAACCTAAGTTCTAGACCTCATTCAAGAAAATAACTGAAAAGTGCATAATGAGATTAGTAAGAACGCAAACCTTAGGCATTCTTGAATAGACTCTTAGTACCCATTAAGATTTGGACACTCCTCAAGAGGTTGAGGAAAATGAAAAGCTGAAGTATTAGGTCTAAGGCTTAGGTAGTATTCGGCCTCGTTAACTAATTTTTGGTTTACGGGACTCAGTAACCTAAGCACCCTAACCTCACACACAGCCTGGTTCAATAAGCGTAAAAATCAGAATCACGCAGAAGCGTCGCAAAATTCTGAAAGGAACACCTAGAATAGGAGCGGCCGATCAACACAAGTTGATTTGGACGAGTTCCCAGCGCGGAGAGGCGAGAAATCCCCTCGAAGATGCGTAACAAAATATCATCTCCTTGGTGCTTGTCTCTTAGGATATTTACATATCCTACTGGGGGCATGTAAGCACTCTGCTGGTTCAGATTCCATGGATGGCATTATCTCGAAGTGTCAATTGCCAGGGTCTGGATTCGGCCACGGAACACCATGGATGGAATTATCTCGAAATCTCAATAGCCAGGGTTCCGGGGGTTGCCATGGGCGGTGCTATCTCGAAACATCGATCGCCAGGAACCCTTGTGGATTGATGATGGGAGCAAGGAATCTGATACAGACCGTGTTGAAAAGCCAATCCTAGGCTAGAACTAAAAAGAAAAAGAGAGAGAAAACTCTCCAAACAGGAAAACTTTCTATCACTCTCTTACAAACGCACTGCGAACTGAGCCAGGGCTAAAATCATTTCAAGCACGGGTGCTTTAACCACAAAGTCCAATAAACCTTAGGTTAGTTCTTGTGGACCTTAAAAACCTTTGCTAAAGACTGAGGCTAAGGCTAGACAGATTTGGATCTTGATTGGTACTAGAGTACCTTTTAGGCCTATGGTCAGCATTCTAACCTAATCTATGCTCAAATAAAAAAGGCACTTATCTAAAACTATTAAAAACTTCATGGTCTAGAACAAGGGTTGAAACCTTAAGTTTTTGCTAAGGGACTAGCAAAAGCTAGGCATGGGGGTATGATGAGAACCTCATCATGAGCCATAACTAGCTCATTTTGACCCAATACAAAGGATAAAAGCTCCTACATAACTTAAGGAAAGGCTTAACTCAGAGAATTCTGAGTTTGAGAAGAAAACAAGTCATAAGGGGTAAAAATGCAATTTTACCAGTATAATCTGCATACAGGGTAATTCAGGGCCCAAACATAAGTCAAAGCAGCTTAATAAGAATAAAAGTGGGATGAAATGATTTAGCAAGGGCTACAGCAATTCCAAGAAACTAAATGATAATCTGTAACCCTAAAACAACCCACTTCAATTCACGAGGTTCGAGGCAAAGTAAAAATAGAATAAACCCTCTAAAATTCATATAAAAATAATCTCTAGGGTTTAGAACCTTCAATTTGGCCTTCAGAACCCATTTTGACCTACATTGAGAACCATGACCAATTAATAACTTAATTTGGGTTTTCGCATAAATTGACCGGTCAAACAAGGTTTAATATAGAAATGAAATTCACCATCAGATTCCTTAGGTCCTAATTAGTCATGTATAAAAACTTGAGCCTAAGAAGAAACCTCCTTGACCGACTTTACACTTTGGTCCTCATATATTTACTCTTTGGCCCTCAACTTTTGAACCCTCGCATTTTGGCCCCTAACTCTCCTTCGTTCTTTGCGATCAGGTCCCCCCTGCAAAACCTGCCAGCACCATGCTCCGGCGACCTTGCGCGGAGCATGGCGCCGCGCAGGGTGAGGTGGGGGACCTGGCAAGTAAACCGGGGGTGCCCTGCGTCGTCAGCCGTCGCAGGGACACCCCCCTGGTCGCTATAGCCCACCATACCGGCCGTGCGAACGCACGGACGGTATGGGCTTTCGTCTCCGGCCATCCTCCGGCGAGGGAGACACGTCGTCTCCCTCCGCCTCCCTCCCTGTTTTGATCCCTATAAATACCCCCGTCGCTCCACCATTCTTCCCAGCTCGGATCTGACGGAGAAAATCCCCAACTTTCCTCTCTTCTTTCTCCGGCAGACGCTCACCAGCTCCGGCGGTTCCTCCCCCTCCTCCTCTTCGCTCTGCCGCAATACCAGCAGCAGAGACTTCCTCCCCTGCTCTTCCCGCGCCACGCCGCACCCAGCAGGCGCCTCTCCGGCTCTCTGCTCGCCGCCGCCCCTTTCCCTGAGCATCGTCTTCTCCGGCGACAGTCGATACGACTGTCGCCCTGTTCCTCCCCCTTCGTCCCTGCAAGTAAGTTAGAACTACTTCCCTTCTTCTCCTCTTTCTTTCCCCGCTTTCAATTTATTCAATTAAGCCCTCGACCGACCCTGACCATCGTCACCCCCTTCGTCTCCGGCCACCCTCCGGCGAGATGCTCCCATCGCTCCACAGCCTCACACACCTCGCCGACCTTCACCGAACCTCCGCCTCATCACACTGAGCACCCCCCACCCCTTCACTGCCACTCCACACCTCCATAATGCTTCCCCCAACAAACCCATCCTCCGACCCACAGTCCGACCTAGGGCAGCCCTTGCACGCCGCCCCACGCCTCACCACCACCCACACGAGCTTCGCCGCACCCTGGCGAAGCTCCCGGCACTTTCTGATTAGGCCGAAAGGCCGTTTTCTTGTGAACAGGCCACCCGACCTCCGCCGCCATTGCCGTGCAGAAGGAGCTGCTTCCGCCTGCGCTACAGGCGCGCCACGCTCAGCGCCACGCCCAGATTCGACTCCCAGGCCTTGCGAGGCGTTTCGACAAAACACCAGGCTCGCAGCTAAGGCAGAAGGCTTCGCGTGACGCCACGATCTCCCGCTGCTTTCCCCGCTGCGGGTGCGTAATTGAGGCGGGACATTTAGTCCCACCTCGGAAAAGTCTGAAGAGGCGCAGCGATATAAGACGCAAAAGTGCTGGAGGCTTACTGCCTCAGCACACGGGGTGAGGTCCCCTTACACCCGCCCGGTTACCCGGTCTCGTCCGCGCTCACGCCCCGCGGACCTGATCCGACCCGACTTAGACTAACCTGCACTCCTCGCCCACCACGCACACCGGTGGGCCTGGACCCGGGCGTGACCCGAACCCGATTACCCGGCAGCTCTGGGAGAGCTTTCCCAAGAGTGGTTTCAGAGAGAGAGAGACGCAGGGGGAGAGGGTAGAGTAGGTTTTGTTCTCTGACGTAAGCTCTGAAGTGTGCAGGCACAGGTGAAGAAGAAGAACCGCGGAAGAAGAAGGAAGCTGACTGTAGCAACAGGAAGTTTAAGTCGTCTGATTTGGAAATCAGACGACGTCCTGAAGGGAAAAGAAGAAAGACGGAGGAAGATCTGAAGAACAACAGAAGAAGGCGAGGCAGAGGAGAACACAAAAGAACAAGGGAAGAACTGAAAGAAGGAAAACAAAGAAGAAAGAAGAAGATCTGAAGAAAGACAGAAGAAACAGGAGGAGCAGGAACAGCAGGAAGAAGAAGAAGAGCATCACCATTGCAGAAGAAAGACATCACCTCTGCAGACAAAGAAGAAGAAGAACTGAAAGAAGAAAACAAAGAAAAAGAAGACAACAAATTCTTTCCCTCTCTCTTTCTTTTTGTAAAAGAAACATGTATATCTCTAGAATACAACTTGCTCCCTGAGTTCGACCTCGGGAACTCTTTTATTTTCCGAGTAAAAAAATTATATTTGAAATGTTAGCAATAACTGGCTATACTACAACGCTATAACAATAAAACCCGGTTATCTCTCGAAGCCAACGTCCCAATTATTTGGCGCCACTGCTGGGGAGCAACGGCTATTCTAGAGGTAAACATTCCTGTTTCTTTTTAATTTCTGATAATCTCCTCTCTTTTGTGCAGAAAACTACAGGAAATCAAGAAGACAAGCAACCGCACAACAACCACTCTGAGGACAGGTAAATTTTTCCTCTCGCTATTAACCCCTAAAACTCAAAAGAAAGAAAAGAACAAGCAATATAGGGCTAACCTGTCTTCCATACTTAGTAACCATAAAAGTTGCATGTTTTCAACTCATTATTCTTGCACACTATTAAGGGTATTTAAGGGCTAACACATTCTTGCTTGAGCCCTAATTGCCCAACGAAGAGCTAAATGGACCAAGTAGAGCCAACATAAGGTCAAACATTAGGATTTCAGTAGAGACACACCCCTTAATCAAGAATTGAGGAAATCCAAAAGAGGTGTGCCCAAGCCATTGATTGAAAATAATTAACAAGAAAAATCCTAAACAATTGGCTCTCTCTAAACACTTGAACCCTAAAAGACAAGACCTGAAAGCTCTCAAAGAAAACAAGAGGTAAAGTTGACCCCTTGGGTCAACCAACCTTAAATTAGGTCACTCTTTGCACTTAAAAAGACTAAAGTTCAAGTGAAACCTTAAGCACCCTGATCTTAAAATTGGTAGACTTAAGAGGTCAAGATCCCCATTCTGGTCTACCTGGAACCGCAGTGACAAGAGAGGTCGGGTGGGGGAAACCCTGTAACCCGTGGGGACGCTTTACCATGTAGGGGTCTTCGCGGGACTCTCCCTCTCTGGCTGCCCAGGTAATTCTCAGGTGGACGATCTTTCTGATCAAGGAGTCCATCTGCCCCGCACCTCTATAGTCACCCAACACATTTTTGGGTGCCTTGATTGGGTCCAGCACCTTCTAAACTTACCTCTTCCAACAGTGCATGTACGGAAGGAGGTCCCTAAGACCACCCTTGAGACCTCCTTTAGAAATTCACTCTCGTCAAGGCCAAGCCTCGACGCCCG
Organism: Thalassia testudinum; assembly: GCA_037157565.1. NCBI lineage: Eukaryota > Viridiplantae > Streptophyta > Magnoliopsida > Alismatales > Hydrocharitaceae > Thalassia > Thalassia testudinum. The sequence continues at coordinate 20,492,239 of JAZHRO010000026.1, read as the reverse complement.
TGTTTATGCAGCAACACCCTCACATTATTCTCTCTTCTGATTCAGAACCAAGTTCTTCTTCCCCCATCATGGCTCAGCCAGTTGAGGAAGAAAATAATCTGGAACACCAGCTCCAGCGACTCAATGACCTCTTCCAAAACTTCGTGCACCCACCACAGCGTCCTATGATGCGAGACCACTACAATCCTGCTGCGGTGGCCATTGAGCCTCGAGTCAGAATCCCGACTGGAGGACCTGATTCCGAATTAAAGCCCAACATGATTCATGCTATACCTAAATTCCATGGGCTTAATTCTGAAGATCCCTTCCAGCACATCAAACAGCTAAAGCATCTGGCCCACACTTTTGGATCAGATGCGCAAAATCGGGATATTCTTCTCATGAAGATGTTCTCCTTTTCTCTTATGGACAAGGCCGCCCATTGGTATCAAACTCAGACCCGGCCGATCAACACTTGGGAAGAACTTCAATCCGAATTTTTGAAAAAGTTTTTTCCTGTTGGTCGGACCAACGCCTTGCGCCATCAGATTACACACTTCACTCAACAATCAGGAGAACCTCTCCATGAGGCATGGGATCGCTTTCAGGATCTCATGAGAAAGTGCCCCCATCACGGAGTTCCTAAATGGGAACAAGTCCAATCTTTTTACCAGGGACTCCGTGAGGACATCCGCCTTTTCGTCAATGCAACTTGCGGAGGAAACATCATGGGTCAACATGAAGACACCGTATGGGAAATTCTCGAAAATATGTGCGAGAACTCCATCAACAATGACTCCATGGGATTATTCGACTAGACGAATACCCGCGCAGCGACGAATCTTAAGGGAGCACATGAGACGCAGGGCCTGTCCGCATCAGTCGACCTGGAATTAATGGCCAGTCGATTGGACAAATTCTCAATCATTGAAAAGAAGGTGGATGAGCTGACTCAGCACTTGCAGCGAGCCACCTCCGCGCGTAACTCCTTTGCACAACCTCCTTCCACACAGGAGACTGTGCAAAACATCCTCCACCGATCTTCCCCTGGGATGGATCCATATCCATCCCCATCTGATTCTTGGACTGGAAGATCATCCGATCCTTTCTACACCAGCCGGGGGAACTCCATTCCTCCTTTCCCTGATTCTCAGGAGGTTCCTCAGACCTGCGAGGACCTCAACGCCATCCAGAACGACCCATTCTCCAACACTTACAACCCTGGATGGCGAAACCATCCCAATTTTCAGTGGGCGGGAAATTCCCAAACCCAAAGACCACCTTTTCAGTCCCGCCCACAGCCCTCTCGTCACTACCAGCCGCCTCAGCCTCGGCCCAACCCTACTTATCCATCAGGGCCAAATCAAGATCAAATGTCCTTAATCCTTCAGACTCTGGCTGACATTCAAAAAATGAATGCGGCTATTCAGAAACAGCACAAGGACGAGCTTACAGAAGTTAAAACTCAACTGGCCCAGTTGGCAAATTCTCGCCAACCAGGCACACTCCCTTCCCAACCTCTTCCTAACCCAAATAACGTGCCAACCCAGAAGTGCGTTATGAATCCAAATTTAGGCCACGCCCAATGGATTTATCAGGCTCCTACTGCTCCATCTCCAGATGAGATGGAAGCCTCAACTTCTTATGCGGGATTTCAGCAGCAGCCACCCCTCCTACCAAACCCAAACCAAAATCAGGCCGGATTAAATTCTGTAACAACACGTAGTGGTAAAACAACTCAAGACCCGCATTATCCAAACCACTCCCAGCCTGATAACCATGACCCTAGGATAGTTATCCAAGGTACCGCTGTTCCAGATCCACAACCTGGACCTATCCTAGAAGAACCAACCAAGATCCCGTTTCCCGAGGCCCTGACCAAGGGAAAGAAGACCACCAAACCCGTGGCCCCTGAGGAGGACCTGGTCAAGCTCTTTGAGCAGGTCCACATAAACATCCCCTTGATGGATGCAATCCGCCACGTACCAGCTTACGCACGATTTCTAAAGAATATATGTACACCCCAGCGTAAGCCGCGAACCAAGGGAGGGAGCCCAATTGTTATGTCAGAGCAAGCCAGCTCTGTAATCCTTAGTAGACTCCCACCCAAGGCAAAAGATCCTGGGACTCCCCTGATTTCCTGTAAGATAGGTGGTACCCAATTTGATAGAGCATTGTTAGACTTGGGTGCATCCATAAACCTGATACCCACATCCTTACTTGACCATCTAGAAGAATCTGAGCTAAAACCAACCGAGGTGACATTACAATTAGCAGATCAATCTATAAAGTCACCAAAAGGGATTCTCGAGGATGTTATTGTAAGAGTGCGGGATTTCTATTTTCCAGTGGACTTTATAGTCTTAGATATGGATGCACCTGAGAACCCTAGGGATACACCAATCATTCTAGGGAGACCTTTCTTGGCTACTGCTAGAGCCAACATCAGCTGTGAGGAGGGCCAAATAGAGCTTAAGTTTGGAGATCAAACACTGAAAATTGATATATTTAAGGCCCAACAAGGAATTAATTGCGGCGTCATCGAACAAATTTGTGACATCAAGACTTTGGTTGATGAATCACACCTCCAGAATGACTCGAGTATGCCTCATCAACCACAGAAGGATCTTGACCCGCAAACAGAGGAGTCGAATCCAGATGTGAACAACCCAGTAACTCCCACCCTTGAACCTTACATCTATACTGAACCACCCGCTGCTGCTGAAAACCCCATCCTCGAACTGAAATCCCTTCCTGCTCACTTGAAATAAGTCTTTTTGGGTTCTAATCAGACCCTTCCTGTGATTATCAATTCCAACCTCAGTCCTGAACAGGAATCCCGTCTGATTGTTGTCCTCCAGCAACATCGCAGAGCCATCGGATGGACTCTCGATGATTTGACTGGAATAAGTCCCTCTTATTGTACTCATCATATCTATTCAGAAGAGGGCACACGACCTTCCCGTGAAATGCAGAGACGCTTAAACCCCAATCTGCAGGAGGTCGTGAAAAAGGAGATCATCAAGTGGTTAGATGCCGGGATCATCTACTCGATCTCCGATAGTCGTTGGGTGAGCCCAATTCAGGTCGTGCCCAGGAAGGCAGGACTCACCACTATAACGACTGAGACCAGAGAAATCATTCCTACCCGATTAGCCAACTCGTGGAGAGTCTGTATAGATTACCGCCGACTAAATTCCTCCACAAAGAAGGATCATTTCCCACTACCCTTCATTGATCAAATTCTCGAAAAACTAGCGGGAAATAGGTTCTTCTGCTTTCTTGACGGGTACTCCGGTTATAACCAGGTGGCAATCCATCCTGAGGACCAAGAAAAGACCACGTTCACCTGCCCCTTCGGAACATACGCTTTCCGAAGGATGCCTTTCGGTCTTTGCAATGCACCCGCTACTTTTCAGCGATGCATGCTTGCCATATTCTCAGATATGGTAGGTGATTATCTGGAAGTCTTCATGGATGACTTTTCAGTTTTCGGAGCATCATTCGACGATTGCCTCCAACACTTGGTCCAGATACTCAGGCGGTGCATCGATGTGAATTTGGTTCTTTCCTGGGAAAAGAGCCATTTCATGGTGCCTGAGGGAATTGTCCTGGGACACTCAATTTCGGAGAAAGGTATCCAAGTAGATCGAGCTAAGGTTAATCTGATTTCTCACCTTCCTATGCCTAGCTCGATCAGGGACATCCGATCCTTTTTAGGGCATGTCAGTTTTTATCGACGATTTATCCCTGATTTTTCAAAAATCGCACGCCCCCTGACCACTCTTCTCTCCAAGGATGTTCCCTTCGAAATCTCCAAGGAATGCACTCAAGCATTTGAAATCCTGCGTGACCGAGTCACCCAAGCCCTGATCCTACAGTCCCCTGATTGGTCTCAACCCTTTGAGATCATGTGTGATGCATCCGACTTCGCTGTAGGAGCGGTTTTGGGACAGAAAATTGACAAGAAACCTGTGGTCATTTACTACGCCAGCAAAACACTCGATGAGGCTCAGCGTAACTATACGGTTACTGAGAAAGAGCTGCTAGCTGTAGTATTTGCCCTAGAAAAGTTCAGATCATACCTTCTGGGTTCCCGTGTCATCATATACTCGGATCACACAGCTGTGAGGCATCTCCTTGCAAAGAAGGACGCGAAACCTCGATTAATCCGATGGATCTTGCTGTTGCAAGAATTTGACCTTGAGATTCGCGACAAAGCGGGAAAGCAAAACGTGGTAGCTGATCACTTGTCCCGTCTTCCTTCTGAAATAATTGACCCTTCCGGACCCATCACTGAGCATTTTCCCGATGAGCACCTGCTGACTATTGGTACTAGCCTTCCATGGTTTGCTAATATAGTAAATTACTTGGCATCTCATCAGATCTCGTCCGATTGGCCGAAGGCCAAGAAAGACAAATTACGCTCCGATGCCAAGTATTACATTTGGGAAGACCCGTACCTCTTCCGCATAGGTGCCGATCAGATCATCCGGAGATGTGTCCCGGAAGGGGAAGTCAACAATATCCTCTCTTTCTGCCATGACCAGGCATGCGGTGGCCATTTTGCCGGGCATAAAACCGCATCAAAAGTCCTCTAGTGCGGCTTTTACTGGCCCACACTGTTCAAAGACGCATACAATCACTGCAAGGCATGCAGTCGTTGCCAGACTTTGGGCAACATGAGCCATCGCAACATGATGCCTATGCAATAGATTCTAGTATGCGAAATCTTTGATGTTTGGGGGATTGATTTTATGGGCCCCTTTCCTGTTTCGGATGGTTTCGAATACATTCTGTTGGCTGTGGACTACGTGTCCAAATGGATCGAAGCCATACCGACCCGAACCTGTGATCACAAAATCGTTCTCAAATTCATTCATCAGCACATTTTCTCAAGGTTCGGGATTCCTCGTGCAATAATCTCTGATGGAGGGACCCATTTCACAAATGCTCAGTTTAGGTCACTGATGACCAAATACGGGGTGTCTCACCGAATCTCTACTCCTTACCACCCCCAAACTAATGGTCTAGCTGAGCTGTCTAATCGGGAGATCAAGAAAATCCTGCAAGTCACTGTTCGACCTGACAGGAAGGACTGGTCGTCCCGACTTCCGGAAGCATTGTGGGCCTATAGGACCGCCCACAAGACCCAATTGGGCATGTCTCCCTTTAGACTGGTGTACGGAAAGGCATGCCACCTTCCCGTAGAACTGGAGCATAAAGCCTATTGGGCAGTACGGAACTGTAATCTAGATCTTTCCAAGGCTGGGACCCACAGAAAACTCCAAATCAGCGAGATCGATGAATTACGCCTAGACGCGTACGAGAACTCGCAAATCTACAAGGAGCGGGTTAAAGCCTTCCACGACAAACACATCTCGAGAAAGATCTTTCATCCTGGTCAAAAGGTCCTACTCTTTGATGCCCGACTCAAACTCTTCCCAGGAAAACTGAGATCTAAGTGGGTCGGACCATATTTGGTCCGACAGGTTTTTGGTAATGGAGCAATCGAAATCAGTCCACTCAGCCACGATTCTGAACCTTTCATCGTGAACGGTCAGAGACTCAAGCCGTTCATTGATGTAACTTCTACTGATTTGGCTGAGGCATCTTATATCCTCCTTTCCCCTTGAGCTTATTGCGCCCAGCCGATGGCGTAAAACTCAGCGCTTAACGGGAGGCAGCCCGTCATTCTCTTTGAAAACCTGAAACTTGTTCTGACACCTTTTAGCACTCGAAGTTCACCCTTGTAGACAGTCGACCCCAACTCAGATGCTTGCATCTGGGATTTGAAATCGTCCGCAAAAAAAAAAAATTCAACCCGACCCATCCACTCATCCAAATTTCTGTCTTAAGGAATGAATTAAGACCCCCTAGGTTACAATGAGGACATTGCAAATCTTAGGCATGGGGGGGTATGGAAGTGCAAAACTTGTAAGAAAAGGTTTCAAACAAAAAAATTCACATATGACAAAAACACCATAAAAATTAAAAAAAAAAATTTTTTCGAAAAAGAATAAGAGGAAAAGAGGAGAAGGAAATTTTGTGAAGGTGAAAAGAAACAAAATGAAAAAGGAGCACAAAAATTAAGAGAAAAGGTGATAGTCATTAGCAAGGAACTAAGGAATTAACCTAAGTTCTAGACCTCATTCAAGAAAATAACTGAAAAGTGCATAATGAGATTAGTAAGAACGCAAACCTTAGGCATTCTTGAATAGACTCTTAGTACCCATTAAGATTTGGACACTCCTCAAGAGGTTGAGGAAAATGAAAAGCTGAAGTATTAGGTCTAAGGCTTAGGGAGTATTCGGCCTCGTTAACTAATTTTTGGTTTACGGGACTCAGTAACCTAAGCACCCTAACCTCACACATAGCCTGGTTCAATAAGCGTAAAAATCAGAATCACGCAGAAGCGTCGCAAAATTCTGAAAGGAACACCTAGAATAGGAGCGGCCGATCAACACAAGTTGATTTGGACGAGTTCCCAGCGCGGAGAGGCGAGAAATCCCCTCGAAGATGCGTAACAAAATATCATCTCCTTGGTGCTTGTCTCTTAGGATATTTACATATCCTACTGGGGGCATGTAAGCACTCTGCTGGTTCAGATTCCATGGATGGCATTATCTCGAAGTGTCAATTGCCAGGGTCTGGATTCGGCCACGGAACACCATGGATGGAATTATCTCGAAATCTCAATAGCCAGGGTTCCGGGGGTTGCCATGGGCGGTGCTATCTCGAAACATCGATCGCCAGGAACCCTTGAGGATTGATGATGGGAGCAAGGAATCTGATACAGACCGTGTTGAAAAGCCAATCCTAGGCTAGAACTAAAAGAAAAAGAGAGAGAAAACTCTCCAAACAGAAAAACTTTCTATCACTCTCTTACAAACGCACTGCGAACTGAGCCAGGGCTAAAATCATTTCAAGCACGGGTGCTTTAACCACAAAGTCCAATAAACCTTAGGTTAGTTCTTGTGGACCTTAAAAACCTTTGCTAAAGACTGAGGCTAAGGCTAGACAGATTTGGATCTTGATTGGTACTAGAGTACCTTTTAGGCCTATGGTCAGCATTCTAACCTAATCTATGCTCAAATAAAAAAGGCACTTATCTAAAACTATTAAAAACTTCATGGTCTAGAACAAGGGTTGAAACCTTAAGTTTTTGCTAAGGGACTAGCAAAAGCTAGGCATGGGGGTATGATGAGAACCTCATCATGAGCCATAACTAGCTCATTTTGACCCAATACAAAGGATAAAAGCTCCTACATAACTTAAGGAAAGGCTTAACTCAGAGAATTCTGAGTTTGAGAAGAAAACAAGTCATAAGGGGTAAAAATGCAATTTTACCAGTATAATCTGCATACAGGGTAATTCAGGGCCCAAACATAAGTCAAAGCAGCTTAATAAGAATAAAAGTGGGATGAAATGATTTAGCAAGGGCTACAGCAATTCCAAGAAACTAAATGATAATCTGTAACCCTAAAACAACCCACTTCAATTCACGAGGTTCGAGGCAAAGTAAAAATAGAATAAACCCTCTAAAATTCATATAAAAATAATCTCTAGGGTTTAGAACCTTCAATTTGGCCTTCAGAACCCATTTTGACCTACATTGAGAACCATGCCCAATTAATAACTTAATTTGGGTTTTCGCATAAATTGACCGGTCAAACAAGGTTTAATATAGAAATGAAATTCACCATCAGATTCCTTAGGTCCTAATTAGTCATGTATAAAAACTTGAGCCTAAGAAGAAACCTCCTTGACCGACTTTACACTTTGGTCCTCATATATTTACTCTTTGGCCCTCAACTTTTGAACCCTCGCATTTTGGCCCCTAACTCTCCTTCGTTCTTTGCGATCAGGTCCCCCTGCAAAACTTGCCAGCACCATGCTCCGGCGACCTTGCGCGGAGCATGGCGCCGCGCAGGGTGAGGTGGGGGACCTGGCAAGTAAACCGGGGGTGCCCTGCGTCGTCAGCCGTCGCAGGGACACCCCCCTGGTCGCTATAGCCCACCATACCGGCCGTGCGAACGCACGGACGGTATGGGCTTTCGTCTCCGGCCATCCTCCGGCGAGGGAGACACGTCGTCTCCCTCCGCCTCCCTCCCTGTTTTGATCCCTATAAATACCCCCGTCGCTCCACCATTCTTCCCAGCTCGGATCTGACGGAGAAAATCCCCAACTTTCCTCTCTTCTTTCTCCGGCAGACGCTCACCAGCTCCGGCGGTTCCTCCCCCTCCTCCTCTTCGCTCTGCCGCAATACCAGCAGCAGAGACTTCCTCCCCTGCTCTTCCCGCGCCACGCCGCACCCAGCAGGCGCCTCTCCGGCTCTCTGCTCGCCGCCGCCCCTTTCCCTGAGCATCGTCTTCTCCGGCGACAGTCGATACGACTGTCGCCCTGTTCCTCCCCCTTCGTCCCTGCAAGTAAGTTAGAACTACTTCCCTTCTTCTCCTCTTTCTTTCCCCGCTTTCAATTTATTCAATTAAGCCCTCGACCGACCCTGACCATCGTCACCCCCTTCGTCTCCGGCCACCCTCCGGCGAGATGCTCCCATCGCTCCACAGCCTCACACACCTCGCCGACCTTCACCGAACCTCCACCTCATCACACTGAGCACCCCCCACCCCTTCACTGCCACTCCACACCTCCATAATGCTTCCCCCAACAAACCCATCCTCCGACCCACAGTCCGACCTAGGGCAGCCCTTGCACGCCGCCCCACGCCTCACCACCACCCACACGAGCTTCGCCGCACCCTGGTGAAGCTCCCGGCACTTTCTGATTAGGCCGAAAGGCCGTTTTCTTGTGAACAGGCCACCCGACCTCCGCCGCCATTGCCGTGCAGAAGGAGCTGCTTCCGCCTGCGCTACAGGCGCGCCACGCTCAGCGCCACGCCCAGATTCGACTCCCAGGCCTTGCGAGGCGTTTCGACAAAACACCAGGCTCGCAGCTAAGGCAGAAGGCTTCGCGTGACGCCACGATCTCCCGCTGCTTTCCCCGCTGCGGGCGCGCAATTGAGGCGGGACATTTAGTCCCACCTCGGAAAAGTCTGAAGAGGCGCAGCGATATAAGACGCAAAAGTGCTGGAGGCTTACTGCCTCAGCACACGGGGTGAGGTCCCCTTACACCCGCCCGGTTACCCGGTCTCGTCCGCGCTCACGCCCCGCGGACCTGATCCGACCCGACTTAGACTGACCTGCACTCCTCGCCCACCACGCACGCCGGTGGGCCTGGACCCGGGCGTGACCTGAACCCGATTACCCGGCAGCTCTGGGAGAGCTTTCCCAAGAGTGGTTTCAGAGAGAGAGAGACGCAGGGGGAGAGGGTAGAGTAGGTTTTGTTCTCTGACGTAAGCTCTGAAGTGTGCAGGCACAGGTGAAGAAGAAGAACCGCGGAAGAAGAAGGAAGCTGACTGTAGCAACAGGCAGTTTAAGTCGTCTGATTTGGAAATCAGACGACGTCCTGAAGGGAAAAGAAGAAAGACGGAGGAAGATCTGAAGAACAACAGAAGAAGGCGAGGCAGAGGAGAACACAAAAGAACAAGGGAAGAACTGAAAGAAGGAAAACAAAGAAGAAAGAAGAAGATCTGAAGAAAGACAGAAGAAACAGGAGGAGCAGGAACAGCAGGAAGAAGAAGAAGAGCATCACCATTGCAGAAGAAAGACATCACCTCTGCAGACAAAGAAGAAGAAGAACTGAAAGAAGAAAACAAAGAAAAAGAAGACAACAAATTCTTTCCCTCTCTCTTTCTTTTTGTAAAAGAAACATGTATATCTCTAGAATACAACTTGCTCCCTGAGTTCGACCTCGGGAACTCTTTTATTTTCCGAGTAAAAAAATTATATTTGAAATGTTGGCAATAACTGGCTATACTACAACGCTATAACAATAAAACCCGGTTATCTCTCGAAGCCAACGTCCCAATTAGTGAGTCTCGCCTTTTTGGGCACAACGTGAATAGGACTCACCCAGGGGCTATCACTGATCGGGTAGATTATACCCGCATCCAGCCCTTAATAATTTCCTTCTTAACGACCTTCCGCATGTTAGAGTGGAGACGTCACTGCATCTCGCGAGAAGGTCGAGTCTCCTCCTACGTATATATATGGTGAATGAAGTAGGAGGGGCTAATGCCAGATAAGTCTGATAAAGACCATCTAATGGCTGCCTTGTGTTCCATAAGGACCTTCGTTAGTTTGCACTCTTGCTCCCTGGTCAATTTTGAACTGATGATTACGGGGAGCATTTCATTTGGTCCTAAGAAGACATACTTAAGTGTACTAGGCAGCTCTTTCAGCTCGAGAGTGGATGGTGAAAGATCTGGCATTTCTTGGGACGAGAGTGCCTTAGGCGGATCAGAAAACAAGTCAAGAGGAAGAAATTGGCCCTCAGATTGGCCAAGAAGAGGGGCTTCTTGGATAGATGGATCCAAAATGGAATAGCCCCAGTGAGTAGTATGTGGGCTTAAGGTCCCAGTGTGGAGTTGCAAATCCGCCTGATTTGGCGGGAAAGAAAGGGCAATCCGGTCTTCAAGAGTGTGGACCGGCGGTGAGTAGCCCCGATATGACTCAGACCATGAGGTATGGGAAGCGAAGAAAACCTCGTCAGAAGTCTGGTCAGGAGAAGGTACGAGAATAGGGAGGGATGGGGGAACGTCACAATATGTGTTGGTCAGGCAATTGTCAGTGTTTAAATGTAGTCCACAGCAGTCAGAATAAGCCCCAATTAGTCCGATACACGCGCTGACGGCCATGTCCTCACCATACATGTCATCCTCGATGCAATCGCAATCAAAATTCTTGGCTGCCTTGAAGATGTTAAGCTTGATCTTTTCAGATCCAATGGCAATCTCAATACAACCCGACTCGTAGTTGATATGGGCGCGGGCTGTGGCCATGAAAGGTAGACCAAGGATGATCGGACAATCAGAAAGTGAGCTAGGAACTTCCATATCTAAAACAAGAAAGTCAACAGGAAAATAGAGACTGTTGACCCTAACCACCACATCTTCCACCACACCCTTCAGAATTTTGAGAGAACGATCTGCCAACTATAACGTGACAGGGGTGGGTTTTAGATCTGCCAACAGGAAAATTTTTCGAGCATGATGGTTGGTATGAGATTGATGGAAGATCCTAGATCAAGCAGGGCATGGTTAAAATTGCAGCCTTGAATGCTACAGGAAATAAGCGGTGTACCCGGATCTTTCTGCTTCGATGGTAGATTTGACAGTATAACACAACTCGCATGAGGCGAAAGAACCACTGGATTCTTAGTTTTCTTTGACTGTCACATGGGTGTTGTGTAGTCTTTGAAAAATCGGGCGACAGTAGGTATGTGGTCGATAGCCTCGAGCAGGGGTACCTTGATTTCAACATCCCTGAACAAATTAAGCAGGTTCTCAAAGACCTGCGTATCCTTCTTCTTGCCTTTTGGCTCCCTCAGAAGAGCCTCAGGGAATGGGACTGATTCTGGCACCAATTTGGGTGTATTGTCCTCTCGCGAATGTGGTGCGCATCCCAAATGAGAGGGTGATGAAGAAGACGAGCCAGGATTAGGTCGAGGCGGATCGATGGTCTGCTTGCCGCTCCTCGTAGTGATCGCATTAGACGATGCGGGTCCAGTGGCAACATAAGGCAAAGGAGGTTTCACAATAGGGACATAAGAGTGAGGTGCTGCAGCGGGATTAGCCTGAAATCCTGGTGGAATGCTCGGAGCTTGCAGAATTTGATGTACCTACCCCTGAGAAGGTCGTACCTATGGTTGAGGACCATGGTGTATGAAATTTCGTGGGTTTGGAATAGGTTGGGCAGGAAGAGTGCCCAGAGATCGAGTCGCCATGCGTAGTTGACTAATCTCAGCATTCTACTGCGCCAATTGGTGCTGAAGAGAGGTCATGTTCTCTTCATGGCGCTTTGACATTTCCGTCATCATTTGCATCAATTTTTTAAGAGGGCTTGATGCGTGTTCTGTTTGCGGTACGTAAGGATCTGATGGTGGATTCGTCATAGGATTAGACTGGGCCCATGGGATAACGAGTGCGGACGGTCTCGTTGGTCAACCCGCCGGGATTTGGCGCTGCGGGTTGTTGGACCATGAGAAGTTTGGATGATTTTGCCACCCTGGGTTATAAGTGGCAGAGAACGGGTTGTTCCCCAGGGTGCAAGCATCTTCTATGCCAGAAGATGTGTCCACATGTAAATATGCTTCCGAGCACAAGGAGGCTTGCTCCTCCATGTCGAAATACTGACTCGCAGAAGCCAGTTCCACATGACTTACCAAGTCGTTCGGTGCGACACTCGGTAAGGAAGGTCTTACGGGGTTTCTTGGATAAGCCTGGTGTTGGAAGAATTGGGATTGTGACGAAGTGGTGAGGTGGGGGTGTTTGCCATAGAACGGGCGGGGTTGGCCAGAAGCTCGTCCAACTTCTTGTGCACGACGGAGACTTCATCCAATTTCTGTGAGATAAGGCTGAGATCTGTGGATGAATGGGAGGGTCCCATGTCAACTTCGTGGACATTATGGGGCAGGCTGGTACGATTAAAGGTGACAATGGAGGCATTGTTCATTGAGTTTTCACTCATATTTTCAAATAATTCGAATGCTCCATTCTCTTCTTTATTCATGAAATTCCCTCCACAGGAAGTGTCTGCTATCTGCTTCAAAGTCTCATTTAGCCCATAGTAGAAAATCTGGGCTATATGCCACTTAGGCAGACTGTAGTGTGGACACTTCCTGAGGAGGTCATTATATCTCTCCCATGCCTCATGAAACTATTCGCCGTTTTGTTGCGTAAATGAAGTGATAGCACGGCGAAGCGCATTGGTTTGCCCAATTGGGAAGAACTTCTTGAGAAACGCTATTTGCATCTCTTCCCAAGAGTGGATGGTTCTCCCAAGGGTGCGTAACCACTGCGATGCTTTTTCCTGCAATGAAAATGGGAACATTTTCATGAGGACTATAGGTAACCCGATATTTCTTGGTTTAACAGTTTCAGCCAATTGGGTTAGGTCTTCCAAGTAGAGAAAAGGATCTTCACTTGCAAGACCATGAAAGTGAAAATTTATCAGGCCAATTATGTTAGGTTTCAATTCAAAGTCGTCCCCGCCCATGGGGACCCAAATTTGACCTATGGTCTCTGTAGCAATGGGATTCTGATAGGAGCTAAGAGACCTAGGCTCCTCCCATTCGGGAAGGTTCTGCATTTCCTCCAATGTTTCCCTAATGGCCTCAATTTGTTCATTATACATTTCCATTTGGGCTTGCAGGCTGGTTATGGGAACCAAGGCTCCACCACCTGGTGTGTTTTGAGGGCGGTTTCCTCCCTCGGGATTTGGGGGTGGGCGTGCAGCCATGTTTGTGGAGGAGGAGGACGATTCGGCTTCTTTTCTAAAATTATCAGGCAATTCACACAGTTCAGGGTTTTGTGACCTCCTCCCAAACATGCACTACCGCAGAAAGAATTGGGGGGATACGAAGGGAAAAGAGATGAGAGAAATGACGTCGCAAAGGCACACTTGATGACAAATCAATACAATCAAATTCCTAACCTCTACAGTGTGCCCTTAGACCTAAAGATCTAAGTTACCTACTATCACGAACTACGGAACCGAATGCGAGCACCGCGGAACCACCGAGCCAGATTGAAAGGTCGTTTGCCCCAGTCTTAGACACCCGATAGCACGCGGGAACCCTCACCAGCATGTAGGCGCTACACGCAGGTAGTTAAACCTCCAGTCCTTAATAAGGGTCAAGTTGCTACCAGTTTTAGTTAGAGGCTTAGGATCAAGTGCTTCTGGAATGTGAAGGGCATTATTTACGGGTAATGCTCAAGTGATTGATTTTGTAGAGTGTTTAAACCAAGCATGCAACGGGGAAATCTCCCCGAATTGAAGTTTTAATTGGTGAATGATTTTTAGAGTTCAGCCTTAAGTAGTATGGATTTTAGGATTTCTCTGAATTACCAATTCAACCAATCTCCGGGTTTTGAGTGAATACAAGTTTTCTTCTAAGCCCAACAAACCCTGCTTCAATGTCAATTGGTTAATGCATGATAAAATGCAATGGGCTTCCCTAAATGGAGATTTCTATGTGTGGATGTACGAATCAATTTTTAGATTAGTGTGAAAGGGAGCCAAAGCACTTCAATTCAAGTGCTCCCAATCACCAAAATGATTTCCACACACAAGGCTCAACCATAAGATAAAGAAAATCAAATTGTTGGGGTTGAAATATTCAGGATCGAATCTTAGGCACGTGAAAGGTCGTGGTGGGGTTGGAATCAACTTAATTCCAAGTCTCCCCACAAAAAAGGTGATCTCGAATTTGCAGATAAATGAGGCAAAGAGGGATGGTAATTAATCTTTTTATTTTTGCTTCAAAGAATACTTCACATGGTGAAAGATTCAGGAATCAAGATTCTAGGATCTTCGCTATGAGAAGTTTGGCGGGAAATCCCGGGGCGGTGGGAGTGATGACAAACAATCAAACAAGTGGTTTTTAATCCACTTGCCCCAAGAGATCCCAAGAATTTTTTTTTTTTAGTTTTTTTTTATTTTTATTAAGGTTACAAGTTAATCGAGGTTGCTAAGAAAGAAAGACCTACTTGTGCAGCAACATGTGCAAAGCTCCAGTGTAGTGTCAGCGTCTTCACGCTCTCGTTCCCGCCTTGGATCTGCCCACTTTTCTGACTTTGTCTACCTATCTTCTCCTTGCAACAGGATCACCTGCACAGCAACAAACAAAAACACCTGTGAAGAGAAGGGTGTGAGAAGAGAAAAATTAAAGGAATGGAGTAAAAACTTACTTGAATGCGCACTTCCCCAGCAACGGCACCAGAAAAGATGTATGGTTGAGCCTGGATAGGTTGTGTTAATATGGTGATTTTATCGTTGAAATGTGTATAGTGGTTAACCTAAATCGAGCCTAACCATCTCTTTACAAAAATTTTTACCCTGGCCTACTTGATTTTATCCTAGTCACTTTTAGGCCCAGGGTCGAACTTAGGGAAGTGGGATCAAAAGTGAATAAGTTTCTACACCTTTCCTACAATGAATCTCTTCCGTTCGCTTATTATGTTTTCGGTGTTTTTCTATTTAATATTTTTTTTCTGATAATTTTTGTCCTTGAGATACACCCTCAAAATCAGGTTCTTGGCTTTGAGCCAAATTAGGGTTTCAAAACTGTTCTTGCTATTAGCAAGACGGAGTACCTGCAAGTCAAGGATTATCTTTTCTCTTTTGTATATATTTTTTTTATCATTTTACTGGAAGGAAAGAGAAACAGAAATAAAGTAACTATAGTATATATATATGTATATATTATATATATATAAAGGGGTGGGGGTGGAGGTGGAAATGGCGTGTAGCATGGTGTCGAGTCGGTCGTTGTCTAGAAAGACGCAACCAATAGGACGAAGTGCCGCGTGGAATGTAAGGTGGATTGGTGGAAGATGAGTGTGAACACCCTTTGTGTACACATGTATCGGGGAATATCAACAACTGGTGCAGATATTCCCGTGATACAACACATGGTAGGTGTATATGTATATATGTAAATATATATATCTATATGTATATATATATGGTTATAATTGTATAAGTGTATATATAGCTATATATGTGTATATATATATATATGTATATATATATATAGATATGTAAATATATGTATAGATCGGTATACGTATAGATATATATATATATGTATATGTATGTATATATAACTATATAGATGTATATATATATATATGTATATATATATAGATATATGTAGATAGGTATGTATATATATATATATATATATGTATATGTACTTATACTTAGTTATATAGGTACTAATATATGTGTAAATATATGTATATATATATGTGTGTATATAAATATATGTATATATATCAATATATATGTGTATATGTATATATAAGTATATAATAGTATATAAGTGAGTGGGTGTGTGTATGAGAGAGTGTGTGTGTGTGTGTATGTGTCTGCAGTGAGAGTGGGAGAGTGCTGTAAGAGATAGAGAGCGTGAGAGGGAGAGAGAGAGAGCAAGAGAGAGAGCATCTGCTGAGGAAGAAGGAGTGGAGAGATAAGTCGTTCGCACGCAGATGGCGACGTCTGGTAATCCACACGCATGCGTAGGCACGTAGGCGTGCGAAGACACGTGCGCACGCAGGAGGGAGCGGGAGTGGGAGGAACCGCAGTGCACCGCACTGCGCGAAGAGGGTGATGTGGGCGAAGAAGCAGGCACGTGCAGACGGGTGTGGGTGAAGGGAGATGTGGGCGCAGGCGTTGGAGCGGGCATGGGGAGAGACGTAGGCGCGGGCTGGGGTGCACGGTGGAGCTTCGTAACAGGGCGCACGGTGGCTAGTGCCTTGCTGCTGCTGCTGCAGACGAGCGGTGACCGGTTGAGCTTCAAAGCTTGAAGCTCCTGTGGCAATGGAGGGGTTGGCTTGGAACGATGAAACAGGGAAGAGAACCACCACGCCCACCGACTCTTTGATGAGCTGGGCGGTGGTGGGACTCACGGTGGTGGTTGTGCACCATAGTGAGGTGCTTCTGCCCGCAGAGTAGCTCCTCAGAAGGAGGAGAGGCTACGTATGGAGGGGAGAGGGGACGAGACAGCCTGGAGAAGAAAGCTGCTGTGGTGTTTTTTTTGTGTGGACCAGGCTCCCTTGCAAAGAAGGTAGCCGTGCCTTTTTAAAGAGGAAAGAGCAATGCACAGCCATGCCCTGGCTGTGCATGGCTCTACATGGTTGGCAGGGAGTGCTGTGCAATGCAAGCTTGCTGTAGAGAATGGCGCAAGGAAGAAGAGGTGATGCCTTGCAGCCGCGCGGAGAAATTCAAAGCCAAATGGGAATAAAAAATAAAGATGGAGATTTTGCGCTGCAGCACTTGAGGAAAATGTAAATTTCAAGGCCAATTTATTTCACTCTCCTCCCCTCTCAAATAAATGCATGCATGCGTGTATTTTCACAAATGCGACTATGGTTTTCTATTATGCACTAGTAATGTTAGGAAATAGCACAAGATGGCACAATTATTGGTGTATTTTTACTGTGCAATCAGTCTCCGATGGCCTTGGAGTGGTCAGGAGGAGAATGAGGGGTGGCCAATGTAGCTTAGGCCGACCCTTTGGAGAGAGGGAGGAGTGATCCAGCATCCTGGCATGATGTCCTCCATGATGGTGGTGAGCTTGTGGAGGTGGAGTATCTAACCTAAGTGAAGGTGGGCATGCATGGAGCTAATGAGGTGAGTGGTGCCAATGAAGCCAAGGGATGTGAATGGGTGCAAATGGCCAACCCTTAGGTCTTTTTATAGACCTAAGGGAAGCTCTCTAGAGAATTATGGAATTCTCTAGAGAGGCCTATGGTGGGAGCTCGTGGGAGAGTGAGAGAGAGAGGATGGATGGTAGTTTTTAGATCCACCAAATGTGGATCTAAAAATTGAATGGCTCTTGGTTGCTAATTTTGGCAACCAAGGCAACCACACATGGTAGAGAGTTAGAGAGAACTCTAGGCTAGGTATTTTCGTGTGGATGGTGTGTGTGGGTCGAAACTTAGGTGGCTAGGTTGATTAGGTTAAGTTCTAGTGGGTTTAGGTCAAGGTATGTCTCAAATTAGGGTTATAAACCCTAATTCACTAAGGTAAAGTGCAATTAAACTTAATACAAGTTTAATTGGCTGTGTGGAAACTTAATTGAGAGTAAAACAACTCAATTAATTTTGGTCTAGGTCAATTGGACTCTCACTGAGTCCAATTGGACAGTGTGTGCTGAGATCAAGACTTCGTGAAATTCCCGTATCGGGTTACAATCAGCTTAACCCTAAATTTAGAACAATAGGTGAGTGGGTGAGTCGGAAGTGGTTGTTGCAAACATTTTCTAGCTCCACTGCGAGCACTGGTGGTGGAGTCGGTTGTTCTTTTATTTAGGGTCCTAAAGCACGTTTTACATGCAGCTCCAAGGTTCTCCTAAATGTTGGCAAAAAAATTCTTTTTCAGTTTTACTGTATCTGCCCCCCCCATGCCTGAGTTCTTGCATGTCCTCATGCATGAATATAAAAGAAATTAAATTCAACAAAGGATGAGTGGGTAGAAGTCACCTGGAATTGCTCCTAAAACTATACATTCAGCACCGACCAACCTGTTAGAGTGTAATATACAAAAAGGAAATATGCTATAAGAAAAATATGCTATGTATAAAGCGAGTATGTATAAGGTGATGGATGAATGTGGGGTAGATGCTGAGTTTAACGCCTCCAGCAGGGCGAAAACTCAATCAGATGTATCAGTTCTTGCATAGGAGCTGGTCAAAATTAAGAGAAAGATGTGCTCATATGCTCCTAGAATCAGTGGTCCAGAGATGCGGACCAGCTGATTGTGTACCCCTACTCCAAAATGTCTAGATATAAGAAAGTGTGGAGTGGGTACGGGCTTCAATTTGATCACGGGTGGGTCTGAGTCAAAAATGGGAGTGGGAGGAACAAACTCGAAGGTGGGAATCTGCTGATCTGTGTGCACGTGAATTCCTGCTGATTCGCTCCCTGTGAAATAATCAGTTGTGACTACGTTAACGGGAAACCCGTTGGCTGTAGTCATGTCTGTCAACAGCAGGGGTGATTCAGTAATGTATGGATCAGGATAGCTGGATTCAGGGGTGCTGTGATCAAAAGCACACCCTAAACAGTCAGATCCTCGGGGGGATATGTGTAGTGTAGTGGTTTCAATCTCGTGTGGATCGAGGTCCAAGAACCCTGATAGTGTAGACGAATGAGACATTAGGTCGTCACAAAGGAGCCCAATGTTACCATAGTATGTCGAATCTTCGTCTTCACCATCCTCCTTTATTTGATCACAGTCGAAGTTCTTTGCTGCCCTAAATATGTCAAGTCGAAGTCCCTCTTTTCCTAGGGCTATCTCCATACACCCAAATGCACAATCAATGTTCGCTCGAGCTGTCGCCAGAAAAGGGTAACCCAAAATAATTGGTGCATCTCGGAGATTAGGAGGAACTTCCATATTGAGAACGAAAAAATCTACAGGAAAGCAGAACCTGTGGACTTTCACGATCACGTTCGCAACCACCCCCTTGGTGTTTTGACTGATCTGTCAGCCAGCTGAATCGTGACCGAGGTGGGCTTCAACTCCCCAAATCGAAATCGATCAAATACGGTAGTGGGAGTTAGGTTGATGGATGAACCCAAATCTAGAAGGGCCCAATCTAATGGAGAATCCTGCAAGAAGCAGGATATAAGTGGGGTACCAGGGTCTTTCTTCTTTGGTGGCAAGTCAGCAAGAATCAAGGTGCTAGCCTCTTTCGATAGTACCGCCTGTCATCCAATTCTCGACTGTCGCTTCAGGGTACAATAGTCCTTGAAGAACCTAGCGACAGTGGGAATGTGATCGATTACCTCGATGAGGGGGACCTGAATATGTACTTCCTTTAACATCGATTTCAGGTCCTCAAAATTTCGTGTGTCCTTTTTCCGTGCTGCATTTCATGTCAGAGCCTCAGGAAAAGGGACAGGAATCTTAAGGTTAAGTGGCCTCTTACCCTTATCTACCGCAAGAGTCTCCTGGAATGAAGATGGAGTCGAATTCGCCTGCAGCGAAGGGTGGGAAAAATCAGGACCCACCTACCTAGGTGGTGGGTCGAATGTCTTTCTCCTGCTTCGCAAAGAGACAGCATGTGCATC
Source organism: Thalassia testudinum (assembly GCA_037157565.1). NCBI lineage: Eukaryota > Viridiplantae > Streptophyta > Magnoliopsida > Alismatales > Hydrocharitaceae > Thalassia > Thalassia testudinum. The sequence continues at coordinate 20,472,558 of JAZHRO010000026.1, read as the reverse complement.
GGCTTGCTGTCCATGAGGTGGTGGGGGAGCGGAAGGGGCAAAATACGTGGGATTCTACAAAAGCGGCTAGCCTTGCGCATAACCGGGTGGTGTAGGAGGTGCTTGTAGTATGGCGTGTGCCTATCCCTGCGGTGCCTGAAACCTAGGCAGGGCACCCTGGTTTTGCACATATCGAGGATTCGGGATGCGTTTGGAGGGCAAGGCTCCCTGAATCCTAGGCTCCTGCAACAGCTGGATCTGCGTGTTTTGTATGGTCTGTATTTGATCAGCCATCGCCTTCATAATCTGCTCATCCATTCTTGCAGCTCCTCTTTCGGCGCCTCCAAAGGGTCAGCCTGCTTTGGAGGGTGGTTGGTAGCTTGGTGCAGCGGTTGGTATAACGAGCGAGGTTGCTGCTGCTGAGGTGGGAATGGCTGCTACTTAGGATACGTCGCTGATCGTACAATCGGGTTACAATATGTAGTGATTGCACGCTGCATTGCATTTGTTCGACCGATTGGGAAGAAATTTTGCAGGAATTCACGTCGTAATTCTAGCCAGGTTCCAATTGGCTTCCCAATAGTCTTGAACCAGTATGAAGCTTTGTCCCTCATAGAGAACGGGAAAAGCTTCATTAGAACAATCCCGAGATCGATATTCCTGGGTCGAACTGTTTCAGCGAGTCGGCTCAGGTCCTCCAAGTGCTGGAACGGATCTTCACTTGACTTCCCGTAGAAATGAATGTTGATCAACCCAATTACATTGGGATTGAGCTCAAACATGTCTCCGCCTACAAGAATTTTGACAAGAGGTGCGACGATTTGTGTAACCAGGTCGTAGAAATCCCGCAGTTGTTCTCCTCGTGGTAGGTGCTGCATCATGTCAACTGTCGTCAGAATGCGATCCATGCTTTTCTGATGCCGCTCCTGAGATTCGGCAACCCGGGCTTCTAGACGAGCCATCAGGTCAAGATTTTTGATATCCTGACCCGGTCTAGGTCCAGGTCTAGGATTTGCCATGGTGGCTCTGGGAATGGAAGAAGTGAGGGTAGAAGATGGTCTGGGCGAGGTGACTCGCCTCCTTGGGAGTAGCTCCCAAGGTCCAACCAAGTGAGGTCGAAGTGACCTCCTTCCGTGCATACACTATCTAACCCCTGGGTTGGGGTGTTCACGTAGTACAAGGTTAAGGCCCTGTCAATCAAATGGTCCTTATAGATCAGGTGACTAGATTTTTTTGTTAGAAATTTGAATTCCTGAAGATAAGTTCGTCGTTCAATCGACTGAAAGTGATTCCCTCCTCTCAGGCTAACCCAACCGGTCTGGTTACGGGGGGACTAAGGGGAAGGTTCTTCCTTTGGCTTACGCCTCTAGTTCCGTTGACCCCCGAGCTGTGGTCGTTTGACACTACCCCGCAGACTTAGTCACCAAGTTTGGCAAGAGAGATTAAAAACACCTAGTAGTATGACAACGAACTCGGGTTGATTTCATGTTTTAAAATTAGTTTTAACCCGTTTTCTTCAGGGGGTTTGCGGTGAGTGGCCCACAAGGTGACCAAGCTCACTAGTTAACTAGACTTGATTAAGTCTAGGTTAGCCTAAAGTGTAGTCTCTAGGTGTAACCCTAAAGGTTCAACCTAAGTTGCATGCATTTCTAGGGTTTTTTCTTTTTCTGTTTCAGCAGACCATAAAAGTAATGTTTGTTCTTTTATGATAATTGCAATCCAATTAATTTGAAATTTTGCAGGTAGATTTATTTTTCAATTATTTTTCCAGAGAATATTTTTTGGAATTTTTTTACTGTTTCAACCGAATTTTTAGGGAATTTTGAATATCATAGGGTCAGATCTGGATTTTTGACCACTGGTCTATTTTTCACTTTGAAACAGTATCAAATGACCTTCAAAAATTCGGGAAAAATATGAAAAATAAAGCCAATGAGATCAACTTTCAATCCCCACCATTTTTAGTCAAAGCAAATTCGTGGATTACTCAAAATCGCTTTTTGAAATTTGAAAAATTTTGAATCTGGGTCAGTCTGACCCCGTGCCCTTTGCGAACTTTTAAAAATTGTATACTTGAAATTTTTTCAAAATAATGGTGGCATTTGAAAGATAGTTTGAAAATGAATGGTTAGCCTGAATTTCAGAATTTTTTGTTTACTAATTTTTCGGCAATTGAATTTTTAAATAAAGCTTGAAATCTGGCTGAAAATTAGGAGATGATGGAAAAGCTTTTTAAAGAGGTTTGAATATGAAATCTAAACTTTCCACCAAAAATGCCCATTTCTTTTTTCAAATCTTTTGCACGTTTTTTTTTTCACAAAATGAATTTTTGAAAAGATTCAAAGAAAATAACTTTTTTTATTCTTTCTTTTTTGAACTAACCTAAGATTCAAAAAGAAAACCTAATCTAGATTTTTTTCCAAAAATTTTTTCCTTTTTGATTTTTTTTTCACAAAAATGAGTAAAACCTTTTTCCTTTCACAAAGAATTTTTCAAGGGAATTGCAGAAAGTAGATCTAATCTAAAAATGAGATGATGTGCACCTGGATTTGTTCTCCACGCTCATTGTGTGCACAGATCTAGTTTTGCTTTCATTTTTCCCACACATCAAAAACAAAGTAGAAAGAAATTTGTCAGTTATAGTTTCAAAGATCGAAATCATAGAAAATGACGTCACCTCCCCAGCAACGGCACCATTTGACGGGAAGCCGTTCTCGTGCATTTGAAAGTCGTCGAAAATCGTAGTATAGTTGCTGAAAAACATTCGTCAAAAATAAGTTTGTAAAAATTACGAGACTTGAGTCCCGGTCGTTCGTCTCTGGGAGGCATTTGTTTTACTTTTGAAATGGATCTTTTTGCCGCTCTACTTTATTTAAAACTACACTTCTGTTTATGATTATTACGTATTGAAGTACGACATGCTTAGTTGCAAGTATATCAGGAATTAAAAGCAGGCAACATTAATCACATAAAAGATATTGCAATGAGTTCATGGTGATTCTCAACACATAGACAAATATATATAGAAAAGCATTTTTCATTCATTTAATGGGAGAGTTGTTTGAATAGGAAATTTAGAGGAAAGCTTATACATGAATGCTTGAAACGGAAATCTAACTACCAGAAAATGACTGCATATAAGAATCAATGGGGGATTTCGCATGCATCATTGGGGGAGAAGTTAAGACTAAACTACTAAGCACTAATAAAAGCAACAAAAATTATGGAGAGCATAAACTAAATCTACCAGAATGAAATGGCATTCAGGGGTGGTCCCCAATGGCCTTGGAGTGGTCGGGAGGAGAATGAGGGGTGGCCAATGTACCTTAGGCCGACCCTTGGAGAGAGGAAGGAGTGATCCAACATCCCGGCATGATTTCTCCATGATGGTGGCGAGCTCATGGAGGTGGAGTAGCTAACCAAAGTGAAGGTGGGCATGTATGGAGCTAATGAGGTGAGTGGTGCCAATGAAGCTAGGGGATGTGAACGGGTGCAAATGGCCACCCCTTAGGTCATTTTATAGACCTAAGGGATGCTCTCTAGAGAATTATGGAATTATATAGAGAGGCAAATGGTGGGAGCTCGTGGGAGAGTGAGAGAGAGAGGATGGATGGTGATTTTTAGATCCACCAAATGTGGATCGAAAAATTGAATGGCTCTTGGTTGCTAATTTTGGCAACCAAGGCAGCCACACATGGTAGAGAGTTCTACAGAACTCTTGGCTAGGTATTTTCGTGTGGATGGTGTGTGTGGGTTGAAACTTAGGTGGCTTGGTTGATTAGGTTAGGTTCTAGTGGGTTTAGGTCAAGGTATGTCTCAAATTAGGGTTATAAACCCTAATTCACTAAGGTAAAGTGCAATTAAACTTAATACAAGTTTAATTGGGTGTGTGGAAACTTAATTGAGAGTAAAACAACTCTATTAATTTGGGTCTAGGTCAATTGGACTCTCACTGAGTCTAATTGGATGGTGTGTGTTGAGATCAGGGCTCAATTGGACTCAATGAGTCCAATTGAATAGGCTGATGGAATTGACTAAGATCCAAGTCAATTAGGTTTAGTGATAACCTAATTAGGTCCTTAGAGAGGTCTAGAGGTGATGTACTAGGGTTAGGGCACCTTAATTTAGGTTCCTATGGGGTTGGAATTGGGTTTAGGGACCTAGAGATCCAAGATCAAGGCTTAAATCTCAAAACAGGAATTGGAAAGCATTATCAGACGTCTAATAATAGTGTCTGACGTCTTATACTCAAAAATCAGAAGTCCAGACTTGTTGTCTGGACGTGCAATCAAAGTCAGGAGGGATTTTGGATTCTGTTTTGTGTGTTCTGTAGAAATTGGATGTCTGACAAAGTGTCCGGATGTCCAATAACACTGTAGAAGTGGGTTTGAGGTGTGCGGGAGATGGCTAAGGGTCCTGGACATCCTATAACTTATCTGGACATCCAGGTAAGGGTTGGAACTAGGGTTTTAGGGCTTCCTAGGGTGTTGTGACCTAATCTAAGGGTGGCTAAGGCTCAAGGAAGTCTCTAGGCTATCCTAGGACTAGGATAGCCTAGAGACTTCCTATAGGATGGACCTAAGCTCTTCACATTTTATTGCTTTATTCCTACTTAATAGCATAGCAAACCTTTAACTCCCTTACATTATTATTCCTACATCTAATCTAAGCCTTCTGCTCCAGCTCTGCTGCAAGTTTCATTATTCCTGATCCAGCTTCAGATCCAGCTCCTGATCAGCTTATTCCCTGCAATCGACATAATGCACTTAATCAGCACATTATAACATTCTTTTTTCCATAGCTAAAGGAAAGCAGTAAAGATGTAGATAATGCGTATGCATGCATGAATAACCATAACTTATGCTAAGTCCTAGCTTAATCTAGGTCAATTAAGACCTTTGATTGCTGCGTAATCATCCCACTACATGGTGCCCAAAAGACATGATAGCTGACACATTCCTTGGATGCGATTGACAAAATCAATGCTAAATTGGTAGGGAAATATAGATGATTCGAGAAGATGAGGATAGCTGACCATATATATATCATTGCTCTTAAAAAGTAACAAAAAAATAAATAATTATAGTCATTAGCTGATGATCCAACAGCGATTAATGAAACCACTTGATTTAGAATAGGGCGTTTATGAAAGCATTAAAGGGTGAAATTTTCTTTGCTTAAATTACATGGCAAAGCATCCAAAAACATTAGCTTCCTTATTTGTTGTAAGCAAATAGGAAAAATTTCAAATAAAGCACAAATAATTAATTTGCAATCTGTAAACAGCATATTACAAGCAAAAAAGTCACACAAGTGCATTTCATGAAGGTGGAAAACAATTTGATTCAATTACCAGTTCTGCAAACTATAGCTAAAAGGCAAAATTGATATTTAATAAAGAAACAAATGGAAGCCATGTGTAGGCGCAGTACTAGAAAAAACATTTAGGCATCAAAGTAAAAGCAACAGTGGTGAGTATTGGAACGAACTAATACTGAAAGCATGTTTTCCTTTAACTAAACAGTTAGACATCCTAATCAAAGAGACTAAAACCCATATCCTCATCAGACTCCTCAGACTCCTCTTTCTTCGGCTCTTCTTTAGCGGCCGCAATAGGCTTGGTAGAAGTAGCAGCAGGTGCAGTAGCAATAGCAAACTTACTTGGGTCTTGCATCATCATGTAATAATTTTGATTAACCAGGAAAGTTACTTTACCATATGAAAAAAGAGAGATTTAATCAAACCTTCAAGTACTCTTTGACAGTTTCAGCTTGCGGGATGGAGTACTCAATCGCAATCGCAATAGAAAGAGCATTCTTATAAGCATTTATAAACATGTGGGGAGCAGCAGCCAGGGTTGGGTAGGAAATGGCCAACGATAGAGAAGCGACCATGTAATCACCATTAGCAAACATCTCAACCAAATCATCTTCGATCAAATCCAAAACCTCAGGGCTAAAGATCAAGCCATCATCATAAACAGACACAAGCACAAGACCATATGAGAATGGCCTGATGCCAAGCTTGGCAAGCAGGACAACCTTGGATGATCCAACCTTATCGCCTTTCTTGATAAGTTCAACTGGGGTAATAATTTCAACAGTTCCCTTGTTAATCTTGGTGGGAATGTTGAGAACCTAGAGGAAACAAAAAGGGAATGTTGTAGAGTAGTTAGAATTAGTCTATGAATGTTTAATCAGCAGAGAAGAGGTTGATATGGTGCACCCGGAAGAAAGATGTCTAGGAGGGATCCAACCCAGTATTCCTAGGAGGAACAACATTTATGGGTGCAACAAGTCCAACACGAGCAGGTGCACAAACCTGATAACAATTACTGCATTATGTTAAGTACAAAATCATCAAACATTGTCAGACTAAGTTATGTATTCAGAATTGGGCACATGCAACAGAGACACAATTGTATCATGCATGGCAAACCTAGAGAGAGGATTACATCACAAGTGGACTTCAGAAAACCAATCAACAAATAGTTTTCCCCAGATTGGCAGTCTAAGAGATTGAATTGTGTAAAGAATTGCCAATTGGCATAGAAACCACATGAAACCATGTTGTAGTTGCAGCATTTCAACCTTAGTGTTTTCTACTTTAAGGCTTAAACTTAAGAAGTTTTCTGCTTCATATTGCTGCCATTATCAATGAACAAGTTCCCAGAAATCAAAATCACCGAAAACAATCTGCCAAATAAACGAACAATGGAGCCTGATCAAAGGAATATCACTTCCCTATCCACCACCTTAGGTAACAATATTATTATAATATTAGTATATTGATGGTTGGTTTTATCCACTCAGTGTGTGCAAAGCCAATCGATCAATTTCACAATATTTGAAGCCAATTGCTCGCAATGTGCATGACATCTAACAATTAAAAAATTCAACCAAATGGAATCTATCATGAAGAAAAGGTTAGAGTGATGCAAATCTTATTGATTCAAGGTAATATTTGATAAAAGAACTGGAAAAGTGACACAAATTTTGATGACCAGTGTACATAGTCAAAATTGCAATCGAAATAAGCTGTAACTATAAAATCTTGGGCACACATTGCCCAGTAGAGTGTGTGAGCATAGTTTTCTACCACTTGTTATATCTACTCTGATATGGTAACAAAGCTTTAATGGGCGTTTCTACTCATCGTCTGATTTAAAACTTCTGCAATGGCATTATTAGATCTTGGAGCTTCATCTGGAGCTCATGGAGGTGATTCAGGAGCTCCACCACCTACCATTCACATGTGTTCCATTCAAATCAACAACTAGCAACTACCATCTCTAGAAAGCATAGCTATTGCCCATATTATCTGCATATGACCTTGTTGCCTTAGTCAATGGGACTAAAATAGCTCTAGCACAACACCAACTTGATGCATCATGCAACATTACAGGTATCAATGAAGCTTATAAAAGATGGAAATGTAGGGACCAATTGGTTCTAAGTTGGCTAAAATCATCTGTCCCTGAATGTATGTGCACCCAAATCTCTACTCTTCCCCATGCTAGAACTGTTTGAGTCTTTCTAGAATGATATTTTGCCACACAATCAAAATCTATAATTTATCAATATCATTGTGAACTAAGTAATATGAAAAAGGGCAATCAATCTGTTGCTGATTATGTGACTAAGGCATGTGAAATAGCAATGAAACTTGCTATTTGTGGAAAATCGATTGTTGATGATGATCTTACTCAAGCTGTTCTTCGTGATTTAAGTCCTAACTATGAGTCTATAATTGTGGTGATCACCAGCAAATTAGAGGACTATTCTTTTGAAGTTCTTGGCCTTCTCTTAAGTCATGAACAACTAATTCTTAAAAATAACAAAGTGATTGATATCAATCAAGCTATGTGAGCTAATAGAGCGAGAGGAAGTGGCTATTGAGCTAACGTGGCAGATTTGGTAGAAACACCCTTGGAGCTTATTTTAATATCCAAACCACTCATGGTAATTATCAAGTAGCTTGAGGAAGTTCCAATACTTTTTGTGGCTGCGATGGTCACTTGTATAACCCAAATCCCTGTCAGATTTGTGGTCATGATAATCACATAGCTGTTGACTGTTATTATTGCTATGATGAGATTGAAGTTGATTCCTATGTGCAAGCCAACACTGTCGAACATGTCATCCCCCAATTGTGGCACCCAGATTCAGGCACCTCACACCACATAACCAACTCATTATAAAACTTAGATATTGCAACTGATTACAATGGCTCCAATGAAGTACGGTTTGGACATGGTCAAGGTCTACCCATTAACCATATTGGCTCAAAATGTATTCCATCTCTGTCTAGTCACTTATATCTTAATGATGTTTTACATGTGCCAAAGGCGAATAAAAATTTACTATCTATTCAACATTTTGCTTAAGACAACTCTTATTATTTTAAATTATATCATCAGCATCTCGTAGCCAAGGACACAAAAACAAATAGAGTTCTTCTTGGAGGGAAGGTCGTTGGGGGCCTCTATCAACTGTGGTCGCTAATCTCTGTCACCCAGCAACCTCATACAATTTCCAGCAGCTCCTTTCCTGCAAGATATCTTTCACAAAAGGCCTCAGTGGATATATGGCATTGCTATTTAGGACATGCCCATAATAATATTATAAAAAGAGTTATCTCTCAGTTTCAGCTCCCTACTATTAACTCTTCTGTTACTAATGTTTGTTCTGCATGTTAAATGGAAAAATCCCATCACCAACATTTATATCAAACACCTACTATCAGCAATACAACATTTGCCTTGGTATTTTTAGATGTCTATATTTCTCCCCTTTTGTCATTCCAAGGGCATAAATACTACGTAACATTTATTGATTATTTCAGTACATATGTTTGGGTGTTTCCCTTGCATACCAAAGCTCAAGTTTATGAGGTTTTTCTTCAATTTCATGCATATATCAAAACTCAATTCAATATTGGCATTAAAGCTTTGCACACTGATGAAGGTGGTGAATATTCGCGTATACACCAATGGTGCAAAGAAAATGGAGTTACTCATAGGCTTTCTGTTCCCTATACCCCAAAGCAAAATGGGGCTACTAAATGTAAAAATCATCATTTAACTGAGGTAGCGCTTGCTTTATTAAACCATGCTGCTATTCCCCATCGTTATTAGCCTCTTGCGTTTCATTTTGTTGCACATATTATTAATAGCCTTCCCAAAGCCATTACAAATTATAACTCTCCACATCAACTATTATTCCAAACAGACCCAGATAGAGTTCTAGCTTGAGGGAATTGGTGCTTGCAATATCCCAATGCAGGGGTGCTAAACTTATCGGCATTGGGTAGTGACCATAGTCCAATATTACTAAGATTACACAAAAAAATCAAAAGTACATCAAAGATTTGGAGGCTGGGGGTAGAATGAACATTATTACAAGATTGTTAGTGGGAGATGTAGAAAGCTTGGATAGATAATGAACTAGAGGGGGGTTGAAAATATGGGAACGAAGTGAGCAGATAACGAGGAAATTGCAGGTTTAGCACAAGAAATCGAATGTAAATTGGAAAAAAGAAAAGCAAATATTGAGTTTGAGCTTGCTAATTTACAAGGGAGGTCAGCAGAAAAAAGTAATTGCAGTAGGGAATTGGAACTTCAAAAGCAATATGACAAGGTGCTGAAACAGGAGGAGGTGCATTGGTACCAAAGGTCAAGACATGAATGGGTTCAAAGTGGTGATAAGAATACAAATTTTTATCACTTGTATGCTCAAAATAGAAAGAGGAAGAATTCAATCAATTGGATCACCCTCCCAAATGGAGAAGAAACTACAGACCAAAGTATTATCAGTAATTTCTTCTACAATTTTTTCAAGGAATCATAGACCACCTAGAATTCAGAAATCAAACTTGATGAATTATTTTCTAATCAGCATTGGCCATTAGGGGTGGAAAGCAACTGGTGCACACAATTCCCAGATTAAGATGAAATTCATAATGTCCTATTTAAGATGCATTCGTGTAAAAGCCCAGGCCCTGATGACCTCAATAAAATCATCAGGTGGAAGATGGATATGCCAACAATAAAATTGATGAGGCAAATGGTAGATAAAATTCAGTTTAGCATTTACATATCATGTCTCAAGCAAATCAGATTACATGATAAGTTATGGGCTAAGACAGACAATATCATGAGTGATAGGCAAATGAAAATTTTAAGCATAAAACTGTAGGTCATCATCGCCATGATCATGGCTTGGATTGCATCCGACTCTGAAATTTGTTTCAACCTTATCATAAGTACGAGGCTTATAAAAATGGTATGTCCCTCTAAGTACACAGTAAGCACATATTTATGTGTACTTCAAGACCAGATGAATACATGCTCCTTTTTACAGTCCATCTGGCCACCAGATCTGATAACCAGGGTGGTAGAACATTGGATTACCACTAGATGGACTAGTGACAATGAAGAAGGGTGTTGAGGCTTGTCGCTTTAGGAACAAGCGACAAAGTTGATAATTATAGTTTGTGTTCTTGTTTAACAAGTTGCATAATGAAATTGACCACCATACATAAAGTCAGCCAAAGTACGACACAACGTTTCGGAAACTTTTTCACATTCAATGCAATATGGCTACTTCAAGCACTTGTTGTTGGACATGCAAAGTATGATATACACATTCAATTAAACTGAGCAACAACCAAACTAAAAAACCAAAATTTAAAGAAATCTACCTACTAGTGGGATTATCTGGATACAAGCTAGGTTCTAATTACCCTTCCAGGTAGGATTATCTAGAACTGTTGCTTTACCCTTTGTAACGACCCGGTTCCCGAGTCCCTACGAGACACGAGAACTGGACCGACTCGACTAATCCCAAGACCTAGTCGTCCAACGAGGAAGTAACCAAAAGAGCAGTAAAATAAACCACATTCAGCATGAATATAACTAACAGTAAGAAAGTACAGCAGTAAGGAAAGAAACTACTACAGTATATACCACCACAACAGTAGAACAACATTTATCCTATAACATGAACTGCAGGTAAAGAAAAGTACAGCGGAAACAAGAACTACTCACTATAACGGAAACAAAGAGGTACAAAAGACAGTAGTAACTCTACTGGACCCTACTCGGCCCAGCGTCCTCTGCAGCCGCTAACCCTGGCCGCTCAACACCTGGTCCTGAAAAAGGTAACGAGTGTAACACGTCAGCAAAACGCTGAGTAGAGTGGCAACTAAAACTAAAGACAACAGTAGAGTGTACAGTAGCTGTTATGTTTTATTACTTTCTTTATTCACATCTTTCAATTGTCTCACTATTTCATTTATTCCCCAGATCTTTTTCTTGATCTCGAATGTTCCTCGTGGGAATGATCTTGATTGCAGTTTTTTCCAAAAAGTAGAAGTAGCACGTGGTGCTCTCCTGGCCGGGAGAGTCCCCCGTGGTGATCCTACCCTCAGTCAACCACCCCAAGGTCACTGACAGACGTAACGGTGACTACGGCACGCACGATAAACGCACAGGTAGCTAAGCCGTACTGGCACGCGGTCAGTCGTTTCCATTAACGGGTGCGCCCAAAGCACAGCACGGAACCAGTCCAGGGCAGAGCCCTCTCAGTAACAGGGGTCCAACCCCTCCATAGTAACCAAACCGGGGCCTTGCCCCTCCACAGTCTGCGCACCCTCGCCTGACTACCCTGGTTTGCCCCAGCGGGCCTAACAAGTCGGTGTGGGAGGCTAGCAAAACCCCGGGGCCCGTCGGGTAGCTAGTACCTCCCTACACTAGTAGCTCCCCTCAGTACTACGTACACGAGGGCCAGCAAGTCGGTACAGAGTGGCTAGTCCTAACCCCGGGTCCCTGGGGTGGCTGGCTCCGCTCTGTACTAAACAGGGGGACAGTCGCTCTCCTTGGTACTCCGTACTCAAGGGCCAGCTCACTTCGCCAATACTATTCCATTCACCTTCCAGGAGTTCTACTCCTACTTTCCCATAGGGTTCCATCCTTTTTACTCAAACATCCAGGTTTCACTTTCCAGTTTCACATTCTTACAATCCATGTTCTCAACCACGTTATTTATTCACAACAGGCAGCTGTTAATTCAAATTACAGGCAGCTTTATATCTCTTCCCATTTTCCAAGACTGCAGTATTATACATTCCACTAGTTTTCCCATCCTAAGATTCATGCCATATCCTAGGAGCTATCATACAATCTAGTTTTCCAGTCCTAGGATTCATGCAACACCTAGGAGCAATCATTCCATCTATTTCTCATTCCTAGGATTCATGCAATGTCTTAGGTTCTATTTATGGTTCCATAATTTAACAGATTTTATTAATAACTTAAAACCACTCTACCAGGTACAACGGGAGTAATGGGGGCGTGATTGGGAATCCCGCGTGCCTCCGCGACTCCCAAGACTGCAACTGAAGGAGGTCCTATCACAAAGATCAAACACAAGGAGTGTCTCAAAACAGTGTATAGCTACTGTAGACGGGTAGAGGAATTAATTCTGAAAAGAACGCAACTCGAATCGCGGAAAACGGAACCCGAACGGGCCCTAAACGGGTCAAAAACGACGACACTGTGCAAAATCAGACGTCTGAAACTTCTTCCAGACGTCTTAAAAAGTGGATCAGAGAATTACCTGCTCAGCGTGGCTTCCCAGACGTCCAGAAGTCTGCAGGGACGTCTGGCCTAGATCCCAGACGTCCGATGGTCACCCAGGACGTCTGGAGGTCGCTCCAGCTGTCTGGTACAACAGCCAGACGTCTGATTCGCGTTGGATGGTGAATCACCGAGCCTGCGCACACCCATCTCCCTCCCTCAGTACGGTCAGTCGACAGGAAGGAAGAAGAAGATGGAAAACTCACCTTTCAGACGATTGGAAGATCTACCCGACGTCGTCCTCGCCGTCTGCCTATCAACCCAGACGTCCGATTCTGGAAAATTTTCGAGAACAGGGTGCCACCCGGCTTCCGCTCGTGACGCAGCCCGCGTCACACCTCGCGCGCCTGCTGCTCTGACCACAGCAATCCCCCCCGCCGCGTCGCTCCACGCCCCCTGCGCCCTCCGCCGGCCGGCCCTCGCAGCCCCGGCAACCTCGTCCTCACGACAGAGCTCCGCTCTCGCATGTAGCACCTCCTCCACGCTCACTACGGCCGCCGTTGCCGCCCTCGCGCTCACTCTCGCGCTCTGGCTGAAGGAGAAGAGAAAGGAGACGGTGGTGACGGAGTGAGGGGAGGCGTGCCCTTTTAAGGCCACGTGGAGAGGAGAGAGAAGGATTCGCGGCAGGGGAATCTGTAGCCGCAGGAGGAAGGAAAGGCGAATATGCGGTCTGCGCGCTCAGGCGCGCAGACGACTCGCGCATGTCGAAAATAACGGATTTCCAGACGTCTGGAAACGATCCCAGACGTCTGGTCAGACGTCTGGACAACCTCCCAGACGTCTTAAAATACGTCTGGGGCACACGTCCGTTACAATATAACAAACTCAAAGGAAGTTTCGTCCCCGAAACTTGCGCCAACTAGGGTGCGGGAAAAGACGTCCAATGAACCATAACAAACTCAAAGAGGATCGAAGCCGGTCCAAAAAGACGTACCCGCGAAAAGCTCCGGGTACCGCTCCCGCATTGCCGCCTCAGGCTCCCAGGTAGCCTCCTCGTACCGCTGGCTCCTCCACAAAACCTTTACCAGGGGTACTTGCTTTCGTCTCAAACTGCAGACGGCTCGGTCTAGAATCTGCACTGGCCGCTCGGGGTAGGTCAGGTCGTCGCTCACCTCGACGCTCTCGTGACTCAGTACGTGACTGGAATCGGCTACGTACTTCCTGAGGTTGGACACGTGGAATACGCCGTGCACACCAGAAAGCTGCGGGGGGAGGGCAAGCCGGTAAGCAACGGGTCCAACCCACTCCAGGACCTCAAAGGGCCCCACAAACCTCGGCGCGAGCTTCCATCTCACCCCAAACCGCTGTATGCCCTTCATGGGCGAAACACAAAGGAAGACGTGGTCCCCAACCTCAAACTGCACCTCTCTGCGTCTCCGATCCGCGTAGCTCTTCTGTCTGCTCCTGACGGTGCAGAGTCGTCTGTGGATCTGCTCAACTACCTCCTGACTCTACCGTATCAACCTGGGGCCAACCTCCCACTTGGCCCCCACCTCAACCCAACTCAAGGGTGCCGTACACTTCCGTCCGTATAGGGCCTCGTAGGGAGCCATGCCGATGCTCGAGTGATAACTGTTGTTGTATGCAAACTCTGGCAGGGGCAGGTGCTCCTCCCAAGAGCCCCTCCAGTCTAGTACAAAGGCACGCAAAAGGTCCTCAAGTGTCTGTATCATGCGCTCAGACTATCCGTCCGTCTGGGGGTGGTAAGCCGTGCTAAACCTCAACCTCGTCCCCAAGGCCTGCTGAAACTCAGCCCAAAACTGGGACGTAAAGCGGGTATCCCGGTCGAATACGATCTCCCGCGAAACTCCGTGTAGTCGTACCACATCACGGATATACCTCTCTGCCAACTGTTCTGATCCCAAAGTGACTCAGATCGGCAAGAAACGTGCCGTCTTCGTCAGTCTATCCACTATTACCCAGACTGCGTCGTGTCCCCGCTGGGTAACAGGTAAGCCCACCACCAAGTCCATGGTGATGCTCTCCCACTTCCACTCTGGCACTGGAAGCGGCTGAAGCGGCCCTGCAGGCCTCTGATGCTCGGCTTTCACCTGCTGGCACACTAAGCACTGTTGCACGAACTCACCCACATCCCGCTTCATCCCTCTGCACCAAAACTCGCGTCTCAAGTTGTGGTACATTTTCGTGTTCCCGGGATGTATGGTGAATCTGGAATAGTGTGCCTCAGTCAGGAGCAATCTCAACAGCTCCTCGTCTCTGGGAACGCACAACCGTCCCCTCAAACGTAGGACCTGGTCTGTGAAAGAGAAGTCACCTGGATCTCCTGACAGTACTCTGTAGCGCAAAGACCGCAAGTACGGATCGGCCATCTGTCCTGTGATGATGCGGTCCATCAACTCTGGCCTAGTCTGCCGTGTCACCGTCACTGCCCCACAGTACCCTTGTAACTCTAGAGGTCGCCAACTGCCCACCTCCTCCAAAAGGCTCCAACTCTGTAACTGTAGGCTGGCCAAGCGTGCGGGCGCCTTACGGCTCAAGGCGTCAGCCACCACATTGGCCTTTCCCGGGTGGTAGGAGATGCTGCAGTCGTAGTCCTTCAGGAGCTCCAACCAACGTCTCTGTCTCATGTTGAGCTCCTTGTGATCAAAAAGGTATCTGAGGCTCTTGTGATCTGTAAAACTCTCGAAGGTCTCACCGTACAAGTAGTGCCTCCAGGTCTTCAGCGCGAAGACAACAGCTGCCAACTCTAGGTCGTGGGTAGGGTAGGTATGCTCATGGGGCTTTAGTTGCCGCGAAGCATAAGCGACAACATGACCCCTCTGCATGAGCACACCTACTAACCCCTGCAAGGAAGCGTCCATGTACACAACGAACCCGCCACTACTGTCAGGAATGGTGAGCACGGGAGCCGAGGTCAACCTCTCCTTCAGCTCTAGAAAACACGCCCCACAGGCATCTGTCCAAGCGAAAGGCACGTCCTTCCGGGTCAACTGTGTCATAGGACACGCAATCTGTGAAAATCCTCTGATGAACCGTCTGTAGTAGCTAGCTAGTCCCAGGAAACTCGGATCTCAGTGACTGAATGCGGTCTCTCCCACCTGAGCATTGCCTCGACCTTGGCTGGGTCCACCGCCAGGCCATCTCCAGAGATCACATGACCCAAGAAGGTCACCTCCCTCAACCAGAACTCACACTTGCTGTATTTGGCGTACAGCCTGCGTCGCCTCAGAGTGTCCAAAACCATCCGCAAGTGCTGTCCGTGCTGTGTCCAATCTCTAGAATAGATGAGTACATCATCTATGAAAACCACCACGAACTGGTCCAAGTACGGTCTAAACACCCGGTTCATCAGGTCCATGAAAGCAGCGGGGCATTGGTCAGCCCAAACGGCATGACCAAAAACTTGTAGTGTCCGTACCGGGTGCGGAAAGCTGTCTTGGAGACGTCGGTCTCGCTGATCCTCAACTGGTGGTATCCAGACCTCAAGTCTATCTTGGAAAACACCGTGGCACCCCGCAACTGGTCAAACAAATCGTCGATCCTCGGCAGCAGATATCTGTTCTTGATGGTGACCCTGTTCAGCTATCGGTAGTCCACACAAAGACGTAGGGTCCCATCCTTCTTCTTCACAAACAGTACCGGGGCTCCCCAGGGAGACGCACTGGGCCTCACGAAACCTTTCTCCAGAAGGTCCTGCAGCTGAGACTTGAGCTCTCGCAGCTCAAGCGGTGCCATCCTGTAAGGCGCGGTGGAGATGGGGCTGGTCCCTGGTACTAGTGAGATCTCAAACTCGATCTCACACTCGGGTGGTGGTCCTGGTAACTCGTCTGGGAACACGTCAGGGTACTCTCTGACCACCGGGATACTCTGGAAGTCTGCCACAGGGCTGGGCTCTGCCACCACACAAGCTAGGAAGCCCTCACACCCCTGGCTCAAAAGTCTCACCGCCCGAAGTGCCGAAATGCACCTGAAACCTCCGTCCACTGGCTATCCGTGAAACTCGAAAGAAGGCAACTCCGGAATGGAGAAGACGATCTTCCTCTCGAAACAGTCCACTCAGGCGTGGTAAGCGGACAACCAATCCATCCCCAGAATCACTCCAAAGTCCTCCATTTGTATCATAATCAGGTCAGCTGGCAGGCTATGTTCCCCGTCGCTGACCTCGCAATCCGTGTACACCTCCTCAGCTACAAACAGCTGACCATTCGGACCTCTGATACCATCTTGTAACGACCAGGTTCCCGAGTCCCTACGAGGCACGAGAACCGGACCGACTCGACTAATCCTAAGACCTAGTCGTCCAACGAGGAAGTAACCAAAAGAGCAGTAAAATAAACCACATTCAGCATGAATATAACTAACAGTAAGAAAGTACAGCAGTAAGGAAAAAAAACTACTACAGTATATACCACCACAACAGTAGAACAACACTTATCCTATAACATGAACTGCAAGTAAAGACAAGTACAGCGGAAACAAGAACTACTCATTATAACGAAAACAAAGAGGTACAAAAGACAGTAGTAACTCTACTGGACCCTACTCGGCCCAGCGTCCTCTGCAGCCGCTGACCCTGGCTGCTCAACACCTGGTCCTGAAAAAGGTAACGAGTGTAACACGTCAGCAAAACGCTGAGTAGAGTGGCAACTAAAACTAAAGACAACAGTAGAGTGTACAGTAGCTGTTATGTTCTATTACTTTCTTTATTCACATCTTTCAATTGTCTCACTATTTCATTTATTTCCCAGATCTTTTTCTTGATCTCGAATGCTCCTCGTGGGAACGATCTTGATTGCAGTTTTTTCCAAAAAGTAGAAGTAGCACGTGGTGCTCTCCTGGCCGGGAGAGTCCCCCGTGGTGATCCTACCCTCAGTCAACCACCCCAAGGTCACTGACAGACGTAACGGTGACTACGGCACGCGCGATAAACGCACAGGTAGCTAACCCGTACTGGCACGCGGTCAGTCATTTCCGTTAACGGGTGCGCCCAAAGCACAGCACGGAACCAGTCCAGGGCAGAGCCCTCTCAGTAACAGGGGTCCAACCCCTCCACAGTAACCAAACCGGGGCCTTGCCCCTCCACAGTCCGCGCACCCTCGCCTGACTACCCTGGTTTGCCCCAGCGGGCCTAACAAGTCCGTGTGGGAGGCTAGCAGAACCCTGGGGCCTGTGGGGTAGCTAGTATCTCCCTACACTAGTAGCTCTCCTCGGTACTACGTACGCGAGGGCCAGCAAGTCGGCACAGAGTGGCCAGTCCTAACCCCGGGTCCCTGGGGTGGCTGGCTCCGCTCTGTACTAAACTGGGGGACAGTCGCTCTCCTTGGTACTCCGTACTCAAGGGCCAGCTCACTTCCCCAATACTATTCCATTCACTTTCCAGGAGTTCTACTCCTACTTTCCCGTAGGGTTCCATCCTTTTTACTCAAACATCCAGGTTTCACTTTCCAGTTTCACATTCTTACAATCCATGTTCTCAACCACATTATTTATTCACAACAGGCAGCTGTTAATTCAAATTACAGGCAGCTTTATATCTCTTCCCATTTTCCAAGACTGCAGTATTATACATTCCACTAGTTTTCCCATCCTAGGATTCATGCCATATCCTAGGAGCTATCATACAATCTAGTTTTCCAGTCCTAGGATTCATGCAACACCTAGGAGCGATCATTCCTTCTATTTCTCATTCCTAGGATTCATGCAATGTCCTAGGTTCTATTTATGGTTCCATAATTTAACAGATTTTATTAATAACTTAAAACCACTCTACCAGGTACAACGGGAGTAATGGGGGCGTGATCGGGAATCCCGCGTGCCTCCGCGACTCCCAAGACTGCAAGTGAAGGAGGTCCTATCACAAGGATCAAACACAAGGAGTGTCTCAAAATAGTGTATAGCTACTGTAGACGGGTAGAGGAATTAATTCTGAAAAGAACGCAACTCGAATCGCGGAAAACGGAACACGAACGGGCCCTAAACGGGTCAAAAATGACACTGTGCAAAATCAGACGTCTGGAACTTCTTCCAGACGTCTTAAAAAGTGGATCAGAGAATTACCTGCTCAGCGTTGCTTCCCAGACGTCCAGAAGTCTGCGGGGACGTCTGGCCTAGATCCCAGACGTCCGATGGTCACCCAGGATGTCTGGAGGTCGCTCCAGCCGTCTATTACAACAGCCAGACGTCTGATTCGCGTTGGATGGTGAATCACCGAGCCTGAGCACACCCATCTCCCTCCCTCGGTATGGTTAGTCGACAGGAAGGAAGAAGAAGACGGAAAACTCACCTTTCAGACGATTGGAAGATCTACCAGACGTCGTCCTCGCTGTCTGCCTATCAACCCAGACGTCCGATTCTGGAAATTTTTCCAGAACAGGGCGTCACTCGGCTTCCGCTCGCGACGCCGCCCACGTCGCACCTGACGCACCTGCTGCTCAGACCACAGCAGTCCCCCCCTCCGCGTCGCTCCGCGCCCCCTACGCCCTCCGCCGGCCGGCCCTAACAGCCCCGGCGAGCTCGCCCTCACGGCAGAGCTCCGCTCTCGCACGCAGCACCTCCTCCGCGCTCACTGCGGCCGCCGCTGCCGCCCTCGCGCTCACTCTTGCGCTCTGGCTGAAGGAGAAGAGAAAGGAGACGGTGGTGACGGAGTGAGGGGAGGCATGCCCTTTTAAGGCCGCGCGGAGAGGAGAGAGAAGGATTCGCGGCAGGGGAATCTGCAGCCGCAGGAGGAAGGAAAGGCGAATATGCGGTCTGCGCATTCAGGCGCGCAGACGACTCGCGCGTGTCAAAAATAACGGATTTCCAGACGTCTGGAAACGATCCCAGACGTCTGGTCAGACGTCTAGACAACCTCCCAGACGTCTTAAAATACGTCTGGGGCACACGTCCGTTACACCCTTCTAGCTTGCATGATCTGGAAGGCAAGTTTCATAAAATCCAAAGTCATCAAGAACTGATGTCTTGCTAACATGATCCTTAAACAACTTGAGAATTTGATTACCCTGATCAAGTCTCACCTGTTGATCAGGAATAGGAATTGCAATTAGAATGACCTTTATTAAAAGAACACGGTGACTGGAATCTATTTGGTGCTTCATGAAAGTATACCAGCTGAGTGTCTCTACTATTTGTCACAGGCTTATTCTCATTATTTTCCAAAATAATATGCTTGAGAGTACTTTAGCACATCAAACACATCAAGCATGATTATTACTTTAGCGCTACCTGATAGTAAACTAATGCATAATATGACTAATCAACATACACAACTACTGGAAAACATGATCACAAATGCAATGAAAAGTACTGAGCTCGAGGAGTTGGCTCCCTCATCATGCAGATAAGCAAGCCCTCGAGCCATCCCAAGAATTATGTTGAATCTTTGTTTCCAGTTAGGGATCCTTGTTGTTCACCTATTGGGTTACCGCTAAAAAAGAAACAACACCATAAATTAGAGTTAAACAAAAAAGGGTGAAAGAAGAAAAAAATGGTAGGTAGTTCTGTTACATAAGCTCTTTTTTCCCAATTACAGAATAATAACTAGAGTCCACCACTGCTGTTGGTGCTACTAACACTGTGAAAGCTTCATACATTCACCATAAATGCAAACATACTTATATCATTATTTCCCACACTCATATACCACAAATGCAAATATATATTCTACCATTCATATACATATTCCATCAATCACCACATGCATGATACTCATTCATAAATAAAACACATGTATATATACCATGTTTTGAAATGTATACATAAAACTTGACATGTGAAAATAAAAAAAATCTAGGCAACTATGTAATGGCTTCTATGCCGCCTGTTCCAGAACCTCCGCAATCATCATCAGGTGGATGAGGTGGGAAGTGAAAAGAAGAATGATCTGCACCACCTCATCCCAATGCACTTAAGATTGCCTGAAATTGTGCCTACATCTGTGTCTGCATCTAATCCCATTCTTGTTGTGCTTCATGTCATTGTCGTTCTAGAGATCATTTGTCTTCTCCAACTTCGATGTAACATTGTTTAATTTCTCTTGAAAGGTCTCCACCTGTGTCTGTAACTGTTGCAACCTCTCTGAACCCCTTGATCCCTTTCTTCCATACCAACTAGTAATAGTCTCACTCGCACCAACACTACAAACAAAACCACCATGCTCGGGGGGCATAACTGTCATAAATGCTTACTCTGCTATCATAGGCTGTAATTGGCCAATCTCTGATTTCTCATCCATATCATCGCTAGAAGGATGCATCAACTCCATCATGCGACCCTACACATAGTTGAGCTCATGGTAAGTTCTCCTAAATGTTTATCATTAAGTTATTCATCACTTGTTTCAACGAGCTTACATGTCTCTCTTGATATAATGGATCAATCCAAACATGGGGGCCATCAGTAGTATACTTGCTATGACTCCTCTCATAGATCGAAACATGATCAAGTTGTACACCATTATGGGTATCTGACTGCATATTTGAGATGTGGTTATAAATTAAGTTATCCTAAATTTTATCTTCTCTTATTTAAGTCTCATAACTTGTACGTTTTATAATAGATATTATAATCAATAGTTTTTATATCGTCAATTAAGCTGGTGAAAATGTACTTACATAATTATCCCTCAAGGTATCTATGCTCATCTGTCCCAAGCAGTGGGTTGCAGTTGGAGCTTTCGCCCTATTAGCTTTATTTTTCTTAGCTTGCTCCTATAACAGTAAATTATTGAAATTATTCCCTATTCATTTTGCTTTTAGAATAGAAGTAATTAATATAAAATATTAATTACCTTCGTGTTTTCCTGATCCCAATATTCGCAGCACTCCACCCAATGACCAACTTGTACTCCTGGTGGCACGTTTCTCAATGCATCCTCATAATTCTTACCAATAAAGAACTATTTATATATATAGAAAAGTTAGCAACACCTAAAAGTAAATAGTTGTGTTATTGTGTTATTATAAATTCTATATCTATGCTAATATCTTACTTGGCTTTTAAGCTCTTCTCTCCAACTACAAAGTGCCCTCCCTGCTGCTTGGAGAATATATGTAATCATCATTGGATTTGTTCCCCAATCATACGTCACTTGCATTTTATATTATAATGAATAATTAGATAAAGGATTTGAAGTAAACCAAATGAATGACATAACAACAATATCATATTAATACCCCTAGCTCATGAATGAACTCATCCTTTTGTTGCTGAAGAACCTACCTCCAATCAAAATAGCATGGGGTATCAATAGTCTCACAAGATTCGGGATCCTGCTATTAAAGGGTGCATAATGTGAACATCTTCTGCTACAATTTACTTCAACCGTTATTCGAGTCCCTTCAGTTAATTTTCTCAATTTCAAATTCCTTGCCTTACCCCTTGGCTTTGATTTTATACCTACAGTAAACAAATAGTCAAAATAAAATTGTTATAAAGAATTAATATCAAAGAAAATTAATGTGAGAATTTATATACCATTAGACCCTGCTTGACTCTGCTCCTAAGATTGGCTCTATGATTGACTCTGTGGCTGACTATTCTGCCAAGATTGGCTATGTGACTAGATCTAAGGAGGGTCTACGAATTGAGATGGTGCCTGTTGCTGGGACTAGATCTGGGGATGGTGTAGGTGCTAAGCTCGTGTTTGCTGCTGGGACTAGCTCTGGGGAGGGTGTAGGGGCTGAGCTCGTGTCTGCTATTGGGACTAGCTCTAGGGAGGGTGTAGGGGCTGAGCTAGTGTCTACTGTTAGGACTGGCTTTGGGGAGGGTGTAGGGGCTGAGCTGGTGTCGGCTGTTGAGACTGGCTCTGGGGAGGCTGTAGGGCTGAGCTGGTGTTCACTGCTGGGACTGTCTCTTGGGAGGGTGTAGGGGTTGAGCTTGTGTCCGCTGCTGGGACTGGCTCTAGGGAGGGTGTAGGGGTTGAGCTACTGTCTGCTGCTAGGACTGACTCTGGGGAGGGTGTAGGGGCTGAGCAGATGTCAACTGCTGGGATTGGCTCTGGGAGGGTGTAGGGGCTGAGCTGGTGTCCGCTACTAGGATTGGCTCTGGCAAGGGTGTAAGGGTTGAGCTGGTGTCTGCTGTTGGGACTGGCTCTAAGGTGGGTGTAGGGGCTAGGATTGGCTCAAGGGAGGGTGTAAGGGCTGAGGGTGTGCTTGCCTAGGTGGAAGCTGAGAGTGAGGCTGTGTATTTTGTTGAGGTCTATGCTGAGGCCTAGATGTTGCAAGAGTATGAGGTGGGATCATGGCATGTTGAGTATGAGATCGAAGTCGAGTCTGAGGTAGTGGCAAAGTCTGAAGAATGGGCATGTGGGAAGGCAACTGGAGTTAATGGTCATGCTAGCTATGAGTGGGGTTGAGGATCATGTTGGGGCTTAGGCTGGGTGTCGATGCCACCCTCGTGTCCTTGGACCTGGTCATTTGGCTCAAATGAAGAGTCATCACTGTGCATATCAAGATGATGCTTTTTGTATGCCATCTATAGATGTAAAAAAAATTATTAATTACAAAAATACAATAGAAGGATGATTACATTATCAAATATAAGATGTCATACTTTTTATAAAAGGAAATGAGAGATGAGCTACAAATTATAAAAAGATGATGTCATACTTTTTATATAGTCAACTGTAACGAAATAGGTATGCCAAAGTAAGTAAAAGATCAGCCTAGTACAATAAGAAAACCTCCAATGGAGAAAATATATGAAAAAATTTTTAAGAATGAAATAGTAAACTCTAGAAAATAGCTTAATTGAAAACATTTACCTCAAATATCAATATCCATTGCACCATGACCTATTTCTCCATCTTGTACCACATCTTGGTATGCTTCAGAATCAAAGTCGGGATCCTTATCATGTTGTATATTATAATAATAATCATGAGGCATTGTTCTTATTAGTACTATCCAGCAATTCCTACCATTACCAGGCACGTAAAAAACTTGTTCAACTTGACAAGCTAATGTAAATGGTTCATATGCTTGAAGAATTGTACGATCCTTATTCAAACTTGTAAAACCAGTTCTTTGTCCGTTTCAACACCATATCTGCTGTTAAAAATATCAAACTAGTCACACTTAAATAAGACGACTCGACGATCATGACTATAGGTGACTTCCACAATCTCTGTGATTTTCCCATAGTAACCATCACAACTAGTTTGTATGCCATCACATTTCATAATAACTCCTGAATGTTGTGTCACCTTCAAATCATCAACTGATTACACTCTAAATATGAACTCATTTATTATATATCTACAGTGATAATGTGCATGACTTAAGGGTATGTTCATCATTATATCAAAATCTTCTATCCATTGCGAATCATTATTTTATTTCATTTCTTGCACACATGTTCTGAACCAGTCAATGAAGTCTTCTTCACATCTAGAAATGTGCGAAGATTATCGAAATTCATCGTAAAAATCTAGAATCTGCTTTAATATATATGTGACCTAATCGTCGATCATGTTCAGACATTGGTTTAAATTCCGTTCGTATGATTGCCCTTCCTCATATATCAAATACTAAAAGATAATCTTCCACATTTTCACTGTTCTGTCTATCATCATTCCTTTCCAATCGATTGAATCGATTATCTGGACCATCCATATACATTGCACAAAAGTTGATGCATTCTTCTAGAAGATAACCTTTGATAATTGAATCTTGTGACTTAGCCTTATTGAAGATGTAGTCTTTCAACTTTTTCAAGAAGTGCTCAACTGGATACATCCACCTATATTGAACTAGTTCAACAATCCTTGCTTCATTTGCTAGGTGGAGTATAAGATGTACCATGACATCGAAAAATGTAGGAGGGAAAATCTGCTCCATCTTGCATAATGTGATCACAATTTACTTGTCCCAATAGTCTAACAATTGAGAATCCAATGTCTTTGAACATATAGCCTTGAAGAATAGGCTTATCTCTGTCAGTGAGTCAACCACTGGTGGAGGAAGCACTCCACGAATTTCTAATGGGAACAAGATTTGCATATAAACATGGCAATCATGACTCTTTAACCCACTTACCTTCTTCAATACTTCATTTACACGTGTAGAATGTTGTGACGAGAATCCATCTGGAACCTTGATAGTTTTTAGAAAAGGTAATATCTTCAGTCGTTGCTTATCCTTTAAAGTATATGTTGCCTTAGGAAAGTCATAACTGCCATCATCTTTATAATTTACGTGCAACTCAGGACGAGTGCCCAACATCTTCAAATCATTGCAGGTCTTCAACATGTCTTTTAGACTATCTGTTAAGTTTATAATATCTAAAATGTTATCCACAACATTCTTTTCGATATGCATCACATCAAGATTGTGACGAACTGTGAGATCTTGCCAATAAGGGAGCTCCATGAAGAATATGGTCTTTTTAAATCCAGAATTACGTAAATCTTTAAGATCTTTATGAAACAAATGACCCAATCGGATATTACCAATCTGTTATAACTTCTCCATTATTTTTATCCTGACAACTTGATTGT
The DNA here is from genome assembly GCA_037157565.1 of Thalassia testudinum. Lineage (NCBI taxonomy): Eukaryota > Viridiplantae > Streptophyta > Magnoliopsida > Alismatales > Hydrocharitaceae > Thalassia > Thalassia testudinum. The sequence goes on along the minus strand of JAZHRO010000026.1, from coordinate 20,447,488 downwards.
ATCTGTTCTTAGAAAATTTCTTGGATGAATAGCGGCATGGTTTACCACCAAATTTGTCTTTAAAATTGGATTGTCTCCATCTATGTTCAATTGGTAGAAATCTACGATGCCCTAAATAACACAATTTATTGCTTTCAAGTAAAGGAAAGTAATGAGTATCATTTATACATATAGGACAAGCCAACTTGCCTTTAGTACTCCAACCAGATAAATTTGTATAAGCTGAGAAATCATTAATAGTCTACAACAGTTTTGCATGCTTCTTAAAAAATTATTTTCTAGCTGCATCATATGTTTCAACCCCGTTATATCATAGCAACTTCAACTCATCGATGAGTGGTTGCATGTAAACATCGATTGCATTTCTTGGTGCCTTTTTCCCAGGGATGAGAAGCGTCAGCATCATAAACGAAGATCTTATACACATCCATGGCGGCAAATTATATGTGAAGATCGCCACTAGCCATATTGAATATGATGGATGCATATTTTTGAAAGGATTGAATCCATCACTTTCAAGACCAAGCCTAACATTACATGTTTCCTCTGCAAATAGAGCATGTTTGTTATCAAATGCATCCCACTCATCAGAATCTTTTGGATGACGCATAAGTCCATCTCATGATTTCTTATTATGATGCCATGTCATCCACTTTGTAGTTTTACTCGACATGAAAAGATGTTGTAGCCTAGGAATCAAAGGAAAGTAACGTAGTACCTTCCTTGATTGTTTCTTCCCTCGTGTATTTGAACTGGTATTTTCTTCATATCTTCCTTCTCCACGTTGCAGGAAACTATTCAAGTATGCATTTTCTTTAGTGTACAGCATACAATCATTCTTACAAGCATCAATCTTTTCACACTTCAAACCAAGTACGCGAAACTATTTCTTCGCATCATACCATAACTAAGGAAAATCTTTGGGATTATTTAACAACTCTTCTATGAACTTAAGGACATCAGACATTAACTTAGATGTTGCCTTATTCATCACTTTAATTTGAAGCATTCTCAAAAGAAATGATAACCTTGACATGGTATTAATTCCAGGAGTAATGGGTTCCTCTGCTGCCTTCATGCATCATAAAAATGATTACAATCTCCAAACATATTATCATTATCTATATTATCAGCATTTGCAGCCTTCATCTGTTCTATCTCTGCAACATTATCACTTCCAATATCTTCAATGCGATTCTCAACATCATTATCAACAGAAGGATAAGTGATTTCTTCTCCATGTGAGGTCCAGACTGTGTAGTGAGGCCACCAATCGGTATAGATAAGATGCTCAAATACTGTGTTACGATCATGCATAAATCCAATCAAACAACTTTTGCATGGACAACAAATTCTCTCATATAAGTCTCCTCTTCTATATTTCTTCCTATCTTCATGGAATGCCTAGTCTAAGAATGAAATCACTCTGCTCTTATATCGAAAATAATCAGAAATCCTCAAACCAATCCAAGACTTATCCATGGATCAAATAAACCCACAAACAATAAAAGTAAGTTACATAAAGAAACATCAAATATTTGTATATCAAAAAGTATTTGAATTGTATCAAATGATAGGATAAGTTTTTGATAATATTGGACACTTGGATCATATTATGTGAACTTCAAGGCAAATTGTATTCAACCCATATAGGCGAGACCATTTTTTCATTTGCATTCAATATATGATTGCAAGATAGCTACCCTCTACCCCTCTTAGCCTTAGACCAATGTTCCTTCTCCTTTCCCATGAAGTAAAATGAAATGATTGATCTTCATAGAGAAAAGAACCCAATAAACATAATATAAATGCCATTGTTTAGACTCTATAAATCAAATAGCTTAAAGAGTAAAACTACAAGTTCCAACTAAGGGTTTGTATTTGAAGTCAATTCCCTTCTCATTTTCGTGCTTTTCATCAGGTACCAAAACCCTTGAAATATCGATCATACCACCATGAAGTATGAATATTTAGATGCCCCTTGTAGAAAGGTTAATGCACATAACCTAGAAATATTACCCTCCATGAAAAAAATAGCCCTCAATGAAGCTGCACTGGTGACTATATTAATGGAGATAAAAATCATGCACAGATCTTAAAGCAGAGTGAAAGATCCTTGTATTACCATCAATTTCTTCCCAAAATTAATAAATCTTCAAAAATTAAACATCACCGTAGATTGTGATGCTATTAGTGGTCTACGAGGTTAAGCTTAAGGCTAGGAGTTATGAAATGAAATTGAGTTTGATTGAACTCTAAGTGGGCTTTGAGCTCCGCGTAAGGTCAGAGTTGACTTTTAGTGTTCAAACTTATAACTTCTGAGTGCAAAGCATGTGAAAAGCAAATATTAGTAGTGGCAATCTCTTTTGCACACATGTGATTCTCTCATTGTCAAGAGCGCAAATAGATGCATTGCTTGCATGACAAAGGAACTTACCCAAAGTGTACAATTTATTTGTTTCAATGGCAAATCAAATTGACAGTAACTTTCAACAATGTCTTTTTTATAAAAAAACTATCAACAATGCCCTATGTGTAACACTCACAAGTAATATTGCATTGCTGACATAATGGGCATTTAGCTTTCTAGTAGCAAATGGAACTGCAGCGAAAGTGCAAACTTATAAGAGGTTTCAATTATAGAGATATTTTTTTCTATGGATAATTACCCATCCAATTTCCAGTGGAGATTTCAGATAAAAGCCCATACAGAAATGCTGGCAGATAATGATTTCCATTCCAGTGAAATTAAATTGATTAGTGTGTAGGAGAAGGATTGTTGGGGGTGTCTTGGGACAAATGGGCAAGATTACACATAAGGATGTATAAGATTCTTCTTTGTTATGGAAGCACACCTTGGCACCTATTCAATTGATTGTAAAGAAAGGGCTTCTCTACTTAGATCCCCTTGCAACCTAACCCTGTCTGGGTCATGACATGCTAGTTTCCATCATTTTAAACGAACAATGCCTAAAAAGTGAGTTGAGTAGAATGAAGCTTTTTGAAGTGGATGTTTTTGTTCTGACTAGCTTTTTGAATCTGTATTACTCTAGGGTTTGGGAAATTGGCAAGTTTGAGATGTTGAGAGGAAACATATGTGGTCTTACGGAGTCAAAGTTAAACAAAAAAACTCTTAATTAGATATCTTGAGCCCTTAGGGTTTCCTTAGCACCATCCTGATTATGCCAGAGCTTAACTATGTCTAAATTTATTGAACGAGCAAAAGAACTAGGCAAATGCTTCCTTTTTTTCCTTTGTTGATTTAGTTGTCTGATGATTTAGGAGTCAAAAAGAATTCTATTCATTCTATGATCAATACTTTTAGAATAGGGAAAACATGTATGAACTTTCTTCACTCATATTATAAAGGACTATGCTTACCATCTAGCCATGCTATTTTGACATGGAAAGTGCCTTTTCTATGATATATGTTTATGAGATTTTTCTGTTTAAAGAATCTTCTCAGATTGAAGGAAATAGAACAACAAGCTAGGGTATGTTCTTTGATCTTGCTTATTAATAATGTAGAATGTTGCAATCTTAACACTATTATAATTTTAAAGCTTCCTAGATTCATGTTGTCTATGACCAAAAAAAGGTTCCTAGATGCATGTTGTCTATGACCAAAAAAAGCTTCCTAGTTTCAAAACTTGTTGGCATACCATCAAACACCTAGTGTGCTTATTACCCCTTAAGCCAATCCGAGGTTAGTAGATCTCCTTGAGCCACTCCGCAGCCAACAGATCCACCAAGTACTGCAACAACAATAATAACAGAAGATCAAGAGAAGTGGAGTTGGAGGAGGAGGAATGAAATGAACGAATAAATAAAAAGAAGGAAGAGTGGTGGATTAACCCTAGTTGTAGCAGGGGCAGTGGTAATGGAGGTGCTGTTGGGGAAGATAAGGGAGGGAGAGAGGTAGTAGTCTTGAGGGGGAGGAGATGTGCCTTCATCAGGGAGGTGCCTTCATCAAGGCAGGAGATGGGCCTTGAGGTAGTGGTCTGCTAGGGAAGATGGTTAGGGGAGGTGCTTTCGTCAGGAGAGGGAAGGGGGTTAGGGATGGTCGGGGGAGGTGACGTCGTTGAGGAGGCAGTTGGAGAGTCAAGGGAGGGGGAAGGTAATGGCAGCAGGAGTTGATTTTCAATAGTGATCTTGAGGGCTATGAGAGGTGCTACTGGAGATCTTGAGGGGGGAGTCAGGGGAGGCACCATCGTCATCGGGAGAGGGAAGGGGCTCCTTGGAGGTCAGGGGAGCTGACACCATCGGGGAGGGGGTCGGGGAGTCGGGGCAGGGGGAAGGTGATGGGGGCGCGAGTGGGTTTAGGGAAGGTTGAGTCGTGAAAATTCGAGAGAGGGCATGCAGGAAATTTTTTGAGGGAGAAATGGTGTGAAACCGTCACCAAAGGCAATGGAGGGAGCAATGCAAAGGGAACTCTATGGTCACGGTCTCACTTGAAACCATCACCAAAGGGAACTCTATGGTCACAATCTCACTAGGAATCATCACCAAAGCCTTTTGTTGTGGTTCTCATACCCGTAGCAAAAGGTTAAAATAGAAAACAAATCCCACTCTCTCACAATGGTCACGGTTTTGAGTGGAACCATCACCATAAGTTACTTTTGGTGACAATTACCAAAACCATCACCAAATACCCGTCACCAATTCCCACTTCCCTAGTAGTGAGCCCTTAAAATCAAATTTCAAATGCAACTTGAAAACTTAAGTTGAATTTAAATTGAAATATTTATGGAAAAAATACTAAGGGTATGTCAGGTTGTCACAAAATTCAAGATTAGGATTGGGATTAGGATATTAATTGGCTAAAATCATTGGGGGAATGATATGTAAGGTTGTTAGACATGAATAATGTTTGGGAAATGATTAAAATGAACATCCAAAGTGGCATGAGTGATAAATATGTGCTAGATTAAGGGTGGGTGTAATTAAGGTGGGGTTTAAGGCGGTGAGTTGAATTAGAGGGCAAGTTAGGTTTAAGGCTAGGATTAGGATTAGGAATTGGGGTTAGGGTTAGGAATTATGAAGGTGGACGCCAACATTTAGGAAATCAAATTAGGATTAGGAAAAGGTTTACGATTAGGATGACGATTAGGTTTTAGGGTTGGCATAATGGAGTGGCTTTTTAGGAAAGTAAGAATTAGGATTAGGATTGGGGTTAGGGTTTTAGAATTAGGATTTTATCCTCTCCTCATCTAACCTCAGTTAACTATGATTTCCTCTTCCTCCTAATCTTGGTTCAAACTCTCCTGCACAAAATAGAGCCTTAAATTAGTAATCATGAACTAATTAGGCTCAAATATGCAATCCTAATTTTAATATGCATGTATGCAATTATATACAGAATACCCTAATTCTAGTGCAACTAATGCCTTAAAACTAACAAACCTAAGTATGCTAACACATATTTAAACATGCTCACCAAAGGCAAAAAATCCTCGTGTGTGGGTTCTTTTGAAGGTTCACACTTAGTCTCCTCTTCATATTCTTGTTCCTCAATTACGTTTGACTCCTACCCCTTATCTTGGACTGGATACTTGGTCACTAATAAGTCAAAAAATTCATGAAGAGAAGAGAGATTAGGGTTTTGGAGAAACCCACGTCATAGTACATTTGAAAAATTTGCTTATTAGATAAAAATAACTGAACTCGATGAGTCTCGGGTTGAATACGAAGATGTGACCTTTGATTATGAGAAATCCACAATTATTTTATTTCTTTTTGGTCTTTTATGATTTTCTAAGCTTTTGGTGTTTTTACAGCAAGAGATCAAGTTGAAATATTTATATTTAGCTAATCTACTTGCAAAATAAAGGAGAGAGAAAGAGAGAGATAGAGAGAGAGAATAATTATTTCATGAAAATAAATCAATATTCATTACAACAACTTCTAGAAAATAAAACCACTCTAGAAAGCAATAAAAAGAAGGGAAGAGAGGGAATCCCCCTCATCAGCTACTTAAGAGACAACTCGCTCTGCCAGTGCCTGGACAAACGAGGTGAGAGGCTGGAGGAAGGAGGACGAAGTTGAAGGAAGAGGGATGGGGCAGGATGGCTTCACAACGAGGATCCACTTCTGGAATGGGGGTAAGAAAATGACCACAGGTGCTCCATGAGTGGGGATGAGAGAGGGGGGAAAATAATTATTTTCTACTCTAATGGAGCATCTTAGGCTTGGGACTAGCTCTAGAGTGGCTCTTGGAGCTTGGGAGAGGATGAGGAGAGAGTAGGAAGGGATGTGGAGCAAGGGAGGGGGTATGGGGTATATATAGGTGAAGGGGAGGGCCATGCCAAATGATTTGGGATGACTAGGCCTTAATGGCCGTGCAAGAGGCACTCCTCATGCGCAGCACATACGGACAGCATGGCGCCACGTTCGGGCACTGCGTGTGCTCTTGCATAGCAGCAGCTGGCTTGAGAAGGAGATCTCTCCACTGTATAATTCGAGATGAGGGGCTGTGGGAGTGCCATGATCGTGCTCTTAGATCGCGCGTTGCATGCTTGTGATTGCACATAATGCACGACTTACATCTGCGCCACCACATAACCGTTTTTGCCATCGCTTGATCATCATCGTACGATGCTAATTGCACGTACCACTTGCATTGCTGCTCTAAAGCACCCGGTGCAAGCGACGTGGCTCGATTAGGTGCATCCATCAGCAATCTCACAGCTCAATTGATTCCATGCTTGCTCTGAGGGGCGCACGAATTGGAATTTTAATGTGCACCCCATGGTTGGGAAGTGGGTATGCACACCACTATGCTATGCCTCGTCACGTGTGTATGTGGGTGGTTGGATCACAAGGCAACGGCCTAGATTGCTTGATGGAGTGATCATCTGAGGGCTGAAGAGAGTGCACGGACGTGGCTACACTGTGGCCGTTGGATGTGGTCATTGGATGAGGATCCAACGGCCCACATTTCTTGTTGGGCATGCACTTGAGTTTGAACGGGAAACATTGGGCATCTATGACGGGGCCACATGGTGAAATCATGGTTGTCCATTTTCCTTTGTTTGTAGGGGATGCTACAGATGGCTGATTAGGGTGATTTTCACATTGTTGGACTACGATCGTTGCCCCGAATCCATCCATATGGTTAGATTCATCATTTGAAGTTCAGATTTGCATCACCTTGTCCCTTGGCCATTGATCTTCTTTAGCTTATAGAGGATGCTACGGAAGTCCGATTGGGGCGATTTCAGTGGCGTTAGACTCCAGCTATCGCCCTAATCACATTTGTACGGTTAGATCTTCCATCTGTGGCCCAAAAATGTGTCTCCCTATTTCTTGGCCATTAAATTGGTAAATTAATATACAATTTATACAAATTAATCTAAATGAACAATGGTGTGTGTTATTCAGTATTTACAATGCTAAATGCATCTACTAGCCTCGAAACATGCATAAATAGATATTTTATCAAGAATAATTATGTATTCATCAGTCACCCTACTACTTCTTAAGTTAATAGAACTCCAGCTAGCTGGGGGTTTAGGGTTTTGCCCTACATTCATATTCTGCTGCGAATGCAAAATCGGGGCCTAATTAATTAGAGGGGGTTGTGGTTGTACCATCTAAGGTACTTGGTTAGCCATGTGAACTTGGTTTTGGAATTGGCCTTGGTTTGGGTACTTATTCACATTTGGATAAGAATTTTCATTAAACCCAGGACTTAGGTTCACTTTTGGTGGCATATTAGAAGGATTGGGGATGGGCTGATCTAAAAGGGACCCAAATTGTCTAGTGTTGTTTTGATGGTTCGATTGGTTCGTGATTTCATTAAGTGTTTGTTGAAATTGATTATTCATTTGTTGCATCATCTAAACCATCTAGGTCTGCATGTCACTCATAATTTTAGTCTGACTTTGAATCATTTACTCTAGGTGATTATCTTTTTGTGTGGCCATGGGTGAGATCACTTGATTTTGGAATTAAACTTGGCTTGGTGCACCAAAAGAGTTTGGATTTACATAATTGGGTTTGGTTTTGTTCACTTGCAGATTTTCTGGCCCTTGATTTTTCCAAGATAAATTAAGGTGGTTTCTCCAACCTAGATTATACATGTTGAAGTATGGATTGGATTTAGAATTCCCTTGGATCACTTGAACATCCTCAAAATCAAGACTAGGAATGGTGGAGGGAGTTGTATAAGGATAACATGAGGGATACGCAAATTGCGATCTCGAAGTGTGAGGGCCCAATTGATGTTCCTGATATAGTAGGTGTATAGACTCATTAAAAGAGGAGAGAGGGAAGAAGGATAATCAGGGACTTGACGGTTAAGTCTTCATGAATTTCTAGTCTAATTCATCAACTCATCAAGCATCTTAGAAACCAAATCCAATTTATCAAGCTTCTGCACAATTAAGTCCATGTGAATCTGGTTTGAGCTTGATTAAATCTCATGGATGCCACCTTTTTGTTGACTAGATCGACCAAAGGTATTCATAGAAGCATGATTCAGAGAATTTTCACTCATGTTCTCAATTATAGCTCAAAAGTTGTGTTCTCATCTTTACTCGGAAAATTCCCTTCACAGAATGCATCCACAAAGTTCCTTAATTGATCGTCCAAACTATAGTAGAAAATATAAACTAGTTGCCACTGGGGTACTTCATGATGTAAGCACTTCCTAATTAAGTCTATGAACCTTTCCTAGGTCCCATGCAATTATTCCTGCAGCTATTGTTGGAAAGTGGTTATGGCTATTCTTAAGGCATTAGTTCTACCAATAAGGAAAATTTTCTTTACAAATTAAATCTTTAATTGATTCCAAGTAGTGATAGGTCTCCCTATGTTTCTTTACCAATGGCTAGCCTTATCCTTGAGAGAGAAAGGGAATAATTTCATCCTTAAGGTGTCATCATTCAAGATCCTGATCTTAACTGACTGGCTAATTACTGAAAAGTCCTCTAAATGCTGGAAAGGGTCCTCAGAGTTATTTCCAAAAAAGTGGGGTCATAGAGCAATTGTAGCTGGCTTAATCTCATAATCAACATCAACTTAAGGGATGAGGACATTGGGTGCAGGTATGTAGTTAGCTAGGTTGTAGAAATCTCTAACTGGTTTTTGTTGTTCGTGGGTTTGATTTCAATTTAACATCTCTTACAATTGAAGTTGCATCTGTTGGAGTTGGTTATTTGAGCTTGAAGTTCTAGATCCATTTCAAACTTAATTTATTCCTCAGGATAGTGCTTCTTAGGAGTCTTATCCAAAGGGCTTTTAAGAGGGATGTGCTACAATCTCCTACTATGCATGCACTAAGGAAAAAGATAAGGATGAGAAGAGAACAGATGAAAGAAGTAGTGCCCTAAGTACAAAAATCAAGCATGCAGACCTAGCCTTAAAATGTTTGACCTTATTGGACCTAATCCTAGCACCCCAGAGATTCAAAGTCCCCTTGACCTTTAAATTACTTGGATGACCAAGCGGTAGGGACCTACTTGGACAATCCACACGATGATTCACCCAAGTGGTTAACACTGTTACCACACCATCCTACCTTATCATTAAGGGTTCCAAGTAGACAAATCCTCAAGTTGATTCAACCCAAATTCCAAAGTTCTAAGAAAATTAATCCAACTTAGCGCCACATCTACTCAATTTTAGGCTTAGGATTTTTATACTCCGGATATGATGGTTGTTAAGGGGGTGGTTACCCTTAAAAATAATTTAATCTGTAGTGTGGTGCAACAACCACACAAACAAGGGCTTCTTTTTGTTGAAATGAAATGCAAGTGGATAAGACGTAATTAACTAACTATATGAAATAGATTTCTTTTAGAGGATAACAGACAAATTCACTAAATAATCAACCAACTAAGTAGGATTTTTTTGATTTTTTAGGAGATAATGCTACAAAAAACTAATTAACCACTAACTAAGATTTTTAAAAAAAAGATAATGATGCAAATATTCACAAAATATTTCCTAATTGATAACTAAGATAATTTTTTATTTTTTATTTTTTCTAAGAGATAATAATCACTCAAAACTAACTAATCAAATTTGATTTTTTATCTTTTCTTTTCTTTTTGAACGCAAGGATAAAATAAGCTCTAACAACTAACTAAATATGCAATGATTCTTTTGTCTTTGTTTTTGTCTTTTTTTAAAAAGATAATGATGTAGATATAACCAAATATTGTAATGAAACTAAGAGTAACAGTCGACTTATTTGACTGGACCGATCTAGATTGACCCAAGGTTTGAGTCTTCTCCTTCCAGATGCACAAGCAAACAAATGCAAATGGGTTAGAAATCTAAGATGCAAAAGAAATGCAAACTAATTGCAATAGCTAAATGCATGCAGGACTGTACAATAGAAGGCAACTTGAATGCATGACTCCCCAACAACGGTGCCAAAATTGACCATAAGATTTGCTAAGAGATAAGTTCGTGTTGTAGCGTGAAATAACGATCATTTAAAATTTTTTCAAACTCCTAAAAGTGATTAAATCAAGTAAAATGAGAGTTCGAGTCATCTAACGAGGAGGCAAACCATTCAACTCGCTTCCTACTATTCTAATTAACTTTTTTTTGATATTTTTGAATTTTTTGGATTTTTTTGGTGTTATAAAGAAGGGATAAGTCTATGGGAACTACAGACGTGGACTAAATCATAATAGTAGGGACTTATATGTAATTCGTGTGAAATTAATTTCTCAATGATGTAAAAATTATATTAAAATTATTAAGATACTTTACTTCCTAACTAAGATTTCTACCAAATTTAACACAAAGCTAACATCTAGAACATGGATAATAAATTCAAAAATAAAATGTAAGGACTAAATTGTGACAACAAAAGGATTGGAACGTAAATGATTTTCCTTTTTTTTCTAGAATGATTTTTTAATGCAATTGGGACAAGAATTAAACCTAATATGCAGAAGCCTATGGTAAATGTTTTCCAATTTTTGAGTGTACGAAAATTATGAAATAAATTCGGGAAGTAAATGCAAGCATCTAAAAGCTGCATGAATGAAAATGTGCATATAAATCAAATGATAAAATAAATCAAATGAAATAATAAGCAAAGACGCATGCAAGCAACTAAATAATTAAAGAGAACATTTTTTTATTTTATTGGGGAACTAAATCGAAGTCACAAGTTGCAACTAGAATAAAAATTACTACAACTAGAAATAAAAATGCAAAAGGAAGAAGAGGAGGTGTAGGAGTGTCGAAGCATCGAAGCATCATCGTGGTGGTAGAGGACAGAGGTTGGAGGTGGAAGGTGTCATTGATGGTCGCCAGAAACCACCTATTTGGACGAGGGTCGAAAGAGAGCGAATGGGAGAGAGGTCATCCAATGGAAGGGTAACCAAAGGGTTTATATAGAGAGGGCAACAACCATCTAAAGTAGCCTTCAATATCTTCAATTTTTTGGCCCCTTTATTATGCGAATTTAGCATTTTCTATAAAAGATCAATCGTAGCCCTTCAGATCATCTTTTAAGCACATCTTGAATCACAAAAATCTGAGTTTGAATGAGAAATCTATGGACAAATGATTGAGCATGTACGTCTATTGAGAATTTCAAGATTAAGAGATGGATAGAGAAGATGGTGCCACCTCTTGAAATTTCCCCTCCCCATTGGATCCTCAACAAGAAAAGAATTATCTTCTCAAAATATTCTTTTCTTTTTATCATCTTGAATTACCAAAAAAATAATTCTTGGTTTATCCACTAAAGCAAGCGTCCACAACTCTCCAATCTTCTTCTTTATATATCAATGGCTCCCATTGCTTTTTATCAATACTTGGCAAGATAGTACTTACAAAATATGTTATTTATTTACTATTTTTTAAAATAATGGTCTTTATTATTCCAACCTTGCATGAAAGAAAATAAGCAAATATTAGTTACAACGTAATTGAGCTCAATGACACATTATTAACCAAATATGCATACATTCCTAAATAAATGCACTTATATATAAAATGCGATAATCTAATGAAATTATGCAATTAATGATATAAAACTAATATAAATTAAGCATAATTTTTATAAACATTCATGTGTTCATCAATCTACCATTAGGGAATTCTAATATTTTGCGATTAATCTTCTTGAAATTGAGCACACATCTTCATTGAAATTTAATTAAAGGAAGCGACATCACCAACAATAACATTGTTTGAAACCCTAAGAGTGGAAAGAGGAACCCCAAAACACATTTAACCAAGGAAAAGCTTTAAAAGGCAAGAATTTTAAAATTAAAGGCCTTGCTTGCTTAATTTTTGCATTTGCATATTGAATTAATCTTTAAGGACAACCTGCCAAAACGTACATCACATTTCATGCATCTACTTTTGCCTATATCCTAAAATTGAGTAGGCACTAGTCCTAAGGTTGGATAATTTCTAGCCTTAAGGGTGCAATTTAGGCTTTGTTTAAGTGATTTGCCCTAATTCCTAAGGTTAAATATAGTGTCTAGGTTGGGGGTACCAAAGTCAAACGACTTAAGAAGGTTAGCAGTCACTCAATTAGTAATTTAGCGAAAGCTTTGAAAACATGATGCATGCAAACTAGAATGGATTAAACATGTCATAACGTGGGATTACATGATCACTTAAGTAATTTTATGAACTTGAATCAAATTAAAATGTAATAATTGGGAGTCCAGGTCATATCTCAAGAAGACTTTTAGCTAGATCTCTTCCTAATTTATGTTAAGTGTGCATGAATTTTTTTTTCGAAGTTTTGGGGTTGTGTTTGTATTTTTTTGAATTTTTTTCTTTTGAAGTCAGGATAGACTGGCTGATATGACCCCTTATACAAGGTGCGTGTCTAACCTAAATGTAATGATTTCCTCAAATTATGCCAAATTTATTTGAGATCCTATTCAAATAAGAAAATAACTGCAAGTAATTTCATGCAAATCCAAGGTGTATAAAAAATCCTAAAAATTTGGAGTACTGAAATTTCAAGGTTCTGATTGGCTACAGACCCCACATCAATGCACAAATTTATAAATTGTAGAAATTGATTTATGCCACAAAATTTTGCAGACAAATTCCCTACTTGATCCCTAAGCTACTGTCAAAATTTCTTGATTTATGGAAGCATGGATTTTGCAAGGTGATTTTTGGAAAATGAGTTTGAGAATGTAGGCGTGAAAGAATGATTGCAAATATGTGGAACACAACACAACACACTTTTTTTTTTTTGCATTTTTGTATTTTATAATTTTTATGGTATCTTTATATAACAAAGCAATAAAAGTAAACTAACTAATGAAGCAAAGAGACAAGAGATTGGAACAAGCATAATATGAATTATATTGAATCTAAAAGAGAGTTCTACAACTACAATCAATAAAACAAAAGAAGAAGAAGAAGCAGAGATCAAGCTGTAGAGAAGCCTAAAGATGATGGAGGAATCGCGACGGTGGTGGAGAAATCCACTACGAGCTTCAAGATGTAGGGATGCTTGATGAAGTTCAGAGAGAAGATGCAGAGTTCTTGATGTGGAAGTTGAAAGTGATGAACAAGTAGATGGTGGAGGATATGAAGAAGAAGGTGGAGGTGTAGAGAAGGCTACCTAGCAAGAGGGAATCATAAGGAAAGAAGGGACCTAATGGAGACACTAGAAGGTGAAAGAGATGGTGGGGAGGACGTCTAGGCTTGGAGGAAGATGGAGGAGGTAGAGGTGGCATGTGGAGGTTGGAGGTAGAGGAAGTAGACTCAGGGTTTTTTGGAGGAGGGGCTACATGGACGAAGAAGATAATTCTATTTGGTGGAGGCTTGGGGTTTTTATAAAGCAAAAGGAGACAACTAGGGTTTGGTTGGGTGCTTGGAATGTAATGCAAGGCTTGGTGGTTTATGGAAATTAGGATTAGCTTTAGGTATTTTAGGAAATTGGCATTTCTAATTGGGATGGGTGATTGGATTTTTAGAAGAGTATTTTCATTGGATTTGGTGGGAGGCTTAAGATGATTTGCTTGAGGTCTTGGTGATGGGAGGGTGGAGTTGCGTTGGATTTATGGCAGGTGAGAAGGGTTGGACATAGGGTTTCATGGGGCGGTCTTTTAGAAGGTGGCATGTTCACACTAGGTGCATGTTCACATTAGGATAATTGGGTAAACAATTAAGGGATTGATTGGATCCTAATTTGTTTGATTGGATCCTAGATTATATTTAGGTGATTACCAAGATTTATTGTGGAATTTTAAAGGTAGAAAAATATAGGTGGCGTAGGATATTTGTGGAGGCTTCTAGAAGGTGTCCTAGGGTTAGGGTTTTGAGTAATGATATTAGAAAATTAAGCAAGTATTTTTAGGATTAGGTTTAGATTTTGGTTTAGGATTAGGACTAATGTTGGGATACCTAAATTAGGCAGGTTAGGATTTTGGGTTTGGATTAGGGTTTTGAGTGAGGCCAAATTAGGTAGGTGGGGAATAGGATTAAGGTTAGGGTTTTGGTTCAAGGTTTTGTTCTTCTCCTCTTCAGCTGAGCTCAATTGATCCTAAGTTCTTCTCTTCATCCTGAGCCTAATTTAGATATTCCTGCACAAAGCAAAGCCTCAACTTAGTACTTAGGAATTAATTAGGCTCAATTTCACAATCTTAATCGTATGATGCAAGTATGCAAATATATACAAAATGCCCTAAATCTAATGCATCTAATGCCCCAAAACTATCAAAACTAAGCATGCTCTCATGTTATTAAGAATACTTATCACACTCCCATCCCTATGTTTTGCTAGTCCCAAGCAAAATTCAATCAGAATTACAAAGAAAAACCAAAACTTGAGTTAGGAATTTTATACAATAGGAGGTAAAAGTAGTCACCATCTACAAATTTACTTGAGAAAATTCGTACACATAGACTCAACATCTCTAGACTACCACCCTAAATACAAGATGCCAAATCCCATTAAATTCCCATAAACTATGGTCATCAACTTTTAGAGTAGATTCTACGGCTTAAAGGTTCATCCTAGGTTTGCAAAAAACTAAAATGCTAAGCTCCCACACTCGTGATACTGACTCGACAAGTGCGCAACTAGGTTGGAAATTTTGTTTTATCCGAAGACTAAATCTACCCATCATCCCACTCACTCCACTCTAGATCTACCTCACTATAAAAATGGAATCATTTCCCCTATATATTTACTATATGTATACATGAAAGGCCCTGTAGTCCAACACCTCAAAATGACACCGTAAGAGGCACCTTCCTAACCAAGCCCTATGCTCGACGTCTTAGGATGACACCGTAAAAGGCACCCGACCTTATTCTATATAGTGCATATTTAAATATACACATTTATACATACCTTTTTCTATTTGTCTACCCTTTCTCTCTCTCTAATATATATATATATATATGGGGCTCCTCCAAAAACTTGGTTTAGAACATCACCTTAGTAAAAATATGTGGAAATCCATGTGGTAGGTTGGGATCTGAATACCCAACATCTGGAGAGCATACTAAGTGCACGTAACAACCATACTTTGGAGGATCTCCGAATTATATAGAGATTAAGTCTAATTTTTAACTTAGGCCCTCAAATCTAATCCTCAATATTGAAAACATAGCTTTCAATGTGTAATTGCCCACAAGAGAAATTAGAGTGAACATGTAAATGTGAGATACTCTAATTTCAAAGACTTTCAAATCAGAGGGTGGATAGATAAGCCATGTACTACCGTCTCTATTAGCTTCTAACCTTAGTTAATAGGACTCCTTAAGGACTCAGAAATAGATTTGCATTTAAGAAGATACCCAAGTTGATTACAACATGAATAGTCTAAGTAACAAACTCTCCAAATATATTCCTAGGGTTAGTGACTCCTAAATACCTAATCTTTTCATCAATCTTTACACAAACTATATATATATATATATATATAAAGCTTCTAGAACTAGATAAAAGAAACTTAGCAAAATATTACCTACCCCCCATGCCTATTTCATGCAATGTCCTCATTGTATGATAAAAAGTACACGAAAAAAGGAAACAAGAGAGGATATCACTTGAAAACCTCTAAGTTGATACAATGAAACCAGCCTAGCTCCTAACCTAATAACATTCCCTAAATAGGTACAAGAAAAATTATGCTAGGTTGCCTCCCAACAAGTGTTAAGTTTTACGTCTTCAAATAGATGTATAGCTCAATCAGATTTCTAAGAGGGCTAATTCTTCAATTAGGGGCATCTGGGCTAGGTTCTCAATTTAAGGTTTTAGTTCTTGACCATTCACCCTAAAAGTTTGCCCAGTCTTAGGGTCAAAATTTCTACAACCTCATTTTCAAACGATCTCAGCACCAAATATAAGCCAGTCCTCTTAGACCTAAGTTTTCCTGGGAAAAGTCTCAACCGTGCTTCAAAGAGCTAGACTTTCTAATTTGGCTTAAAGTGTTTTCTTATTATGTGCATGTCATGAAAGGCTTTTGATTTTTCTTTATAGATCCAAGCACTTTCATAAGCTTCATTCCTAATTTCAACGAGCTCATTCAGCTAAAGTTTCCTATCTTCACCAGCTTGGTCCAAATTAAAACTACATTCCTCAATTACCTAGTAAGCTCGGTGTTTTAGCTCAACAAGGAGATGACAGGCTTTCCAAAAAATCAATCTATACAGAGACATGCCAATGGGTGTCTTGTAGGTGGTCCTATAAGCCCATTATTCAGTGTAAAGTCTAAAGGACCAATCCTTTCTATCAAGTCATAAAGTCTTTTGCATAATGTTTTTGATTTCTCTATTGTAGACTTCAGTCTGCCCATTAGTTTGGGGGTGGTAAGGTGTGGCTATTCTATGTGTTACCCCATATTTCTTGAGTAAAGATTGAAATTGGGCATTGGTGAAGTGAGTCCCACAGTCAATAATTAAAGCTCGAGGCATCTTGAATCAAGAAAAAATATTCTTAACAAAATTAATCATAATCTTATGATCATTAGTTTGGATCGAAACTGTCTTTATCCACTTTGAGACATATTCAACTGTAAGAAGGAAGTACTCAAAGCTAGAGGATGATATGAAGGTGATGAGTCCAATTTAATGAACTATTGTTACGCCTAAGTTAAACTTTACTTTTACATTTTATGTTTATTAATAACTACATTGGGTCATAGAATGATTGCATGCATCATTACTTAAGTTTACATCTATTCTATTGCATTCTATAACTTATTATGTAATTATTTTATGTTTCATTATTGTAGGAATAATTTTGAAAGGAAACCAGGGTTGTGAAAAGAAATCCCCCCCCCCCCCCGGGGATCTCTCAACAGCCAGCCAGCCTCAATAAATCCACCTCTCAACAGGCGGCCAATTTTAGTGAGGGATTTAAAACCCCTTGACTTGCGCCGGGGAAGAACAGACGAGGAGGAGATAAAAGTCGCAGGGGGGTGCTCTTGGCAGGAGATCTCTGGAATGCACTGTGGACCCTGCACACACCGTGAGGAGAACCTACACTGTGGCCCTTTCAACCCTCTACAACCACGCCCGCACGCTATCCATCTCCCCTCCATGCAACAACGCCCTTGTGCGCACAACCGCACACAGCAGCGTGTGCCTCCATCTTCTCCCACGCATGGCCAGCAAACACCACACGCAGCAGCGTGCAAGCTCGCAGCGCACCACCACTCCTACCTGTGTTCCAGCAAGCCATCCCTGTCTGCTCCTTGTGCACCCACAGCAGCCGTACGCTCCATCAATAGCGTACACGTAGCCTTGCGTGCGCCCTTGTGCACGCGTGTCCAGCCATCGACGTGCCAACAGCCCTTCGTCTTCTTCTTCTTCTCTGCCAACAAAGAAGAGGAACCCAAACTTCACGCCGGCTCCTCCATACACAACCCACACATCGGTCCTCCATTCGACGTGCCACTGACTCCACCGCACTCACCTTGACTCCACGAGTGCCGCCACATCATCAAAAAAGTTGATAGTAGTCCCCACGCTCGCACGGAGGAACCCACCGCCAACGACCTCTGTCTTCCTGTCCGACGAACTCCGGCCACCTCTGGACATGAGACCACCACCATTGGAATGCCCTTCACACCTTCAACCTTCATCGAGGTTCGCACGACCATCCATCCCTCCTCATACAAACAACGGCTTCCAATGCCCTATTTTGCTATAGTGCACCCCCTATTAAAATTTACATTTGAATGCCATTGGAAGTGTGAGACTTTAAGTATTTCATTATTATATTCTGGTGGATTTGCAAGCATGCACTTATATTTCTACATATTTGATTGGTTCTTGCTTTACATGTCAATTCACATTGAAACTTGATTCATAGTTGCATGTAATTAAGAAGTACTTCCTCTGCCACTAGACTTGCGTTATTTAGAGATTTTGGAAGCTTGAAATTTGATGTGAAATTTGTATAAATAGTCCATAATTTTTCATAAAATCGCAAGTATATTCAGAGCAGCATATCTATTGCTTCCTTTGGCGAATATTTCTACAAATCTGATTATGGCTTATCTGTGATTTATTGTAGTTGTTCCTCCCTGTGGATACAACAACCTTTTTGTGGTTTAAATTGAGATCTATTTTAATCTTTGATTGAGAGATTTCCACCACATAAATTACAATGACATATCATTCTATTGATATTTTAATTAAATGAAACTCTCTCTATCAAATGGCGTCGTTGCCGGGGAGGCAACAAAGGCAATAGATTTACTTGATTATTCCTGAGTATTCTGAGTTGCGCAATTATTTGATCATTCTTTATCTTTTTGTGCATGGAATCTAATGGGGCGACAGGCACAACAAAGTGACGACATCAACCTCAAGCTAAGCCCACACGAGGAGAAGACGCAGGAGACCTGGATCCCACTTTCACAGGGGATTCTCCTTCACCATAAAGTTTATTTCTGTCTTCTCACCCTTGTAGTAATCGAGGTTGAATTTTTGGGGGTGATGAGAACCTCATCATGAGCCATAACTAGCTCATTTTGACCCAATACAAAGGATAAAAGCTCCTACATATCTCAAGGAAAAGCTTAACTCAGAGAATTCTGAGTTTGAGAAGAAAACAAGTCATAAGGGGTAAAAGTGCAATTTTACCAGTATAATCTGCATACAGGGTAATTCAGGGCCCAAACATAGGTCAAAATAGCTTAATAAGAATAAAAGTGGGATGAGATGATCTAGCAAGGGCTACAGCACTTCCAAGGAACCAAATGATAATCTGTAACCCTAAAACAACCCACTTCAATTCACAAGGTTCGAGGCAAAGTAAAAATAGAATAAACCCTCTAAAATTCATAGAAAAATAATCTCTAGGGTTTAGAACCTTCAATTTGGCCTTTAGAACCCATTTTGACCTACATTGAGAACCATGCCCAATTAATAACTTAATTTGGGTTTTTGCGCAAATTGACCGGTCAAACAAGGTTTAATATGAAAATAAAATTCACCATCAGATTCCTTAGGTCCTAATTAGTCATGTATAAAAACTTGAGCCTAAGAAGAAACCTCCTTGACCGACTTCACACTTTGGTCCTCATATATTTACTCTTTGGCCCTCAACTTTTGAACCCTCGCATTTTGGCCCCTAACTCTCCTTCGTTCTTTGCAAACAGGTCCCTCCTGCAAAACCCTGCCAGCACCATGCTCCGGCGACCTTGCGCGGAGCATGGCGCCGCGCAGGGTAAGATGGAGGACCTGGCAAGTGTACCGGGGGTGCCCTGCGTCGTCAGCCGTCGCAGGAGCACCCCCATGGTCATTGTAGCCCCCCATACCGGCCGTGCGAACGCACGGACGGTATGGGTTCGTATTCCGACCATTCTCCGGCGAGGGAGACACGTCGTCTCCCTCCGCCTTCCTCCCTGCTTCAACCCTATAAATACCCCCCGCCGCTCCACCGACGAAGGCAGCCTGGATCTGACGGAGAAAACCCCCAGCTTTCTTCTCTTCTTTCTCCGGCAGACGCTCACCAGCTCCGGCGACTTCCTCCCCCTCCACCTCTTCGCTCTGCCGCACTACCAGCAGCAGAGACGTCCTCCCCTGCTCTTTCCGCGCCACGCCGCACCCAGCTGGCGCCTCTCCAGCCCTCTGCTCGCCGCCGCCCCTCTCCCTGAGCATCGTCTTCTCCGGCGACAGTCGATACGACTGTCGCCCTGTTCCTCCCCCTTCGTCCCTGCAGTTAAGTTAGACTTACTCCCCTTCTCCTCCTCTTTCTTTCCCCGCTTTCGATTTAGTCAATTAAGCCCTCTACCGACCCTGTTCACCCTCATCCTCTCCGCCTCCGACCACCCTCCGGCGAGCCGCTCCCATCACCTCAGCGACCCACACGGCTCGCCGACCACCGCAGAACCTCCGCCTCCTCACCCTGATCCTCTTCCGCCCCTCCACTTCCCACCAAACACCCTCTGCAGACCCACCGAACACACCCACTCCCTCGCTCACAGTTTGACCTAGGACGACCAGTTAGCTCCATCTCGCCCCCTGCAGACCCCCTGACCACCTTCGCCGTGCCACGGCGAAGGTCCCCCGCCTGTCTGATTTGGCCGAGAGGCTGTTCTTCTGTGACCAGGTGACTCGCCCGCCGTCGCCATTACTGCGCAGGCAGAGCTGCTTCACCTGCAGGTGCAGGCACGCCTTCGCCCAGGGTTGACTCCCAGGTTGCGCAGGGACTCTCCGCGAAACGTCCCTGGTTCACAGACGGGGCGAAGGCCGCGCGGGAAGCCACGATCGCCCACTGCTCCATCCGCGACGCGCGCTCAATTGGGGTGGGACATTTAGTCCCACCTCGGAACCTCTCGAACGCGCGCGGATGCATAAAGGCAAAAACTGCCTTATGCTGTTTGCCTCAGTTACCACGGGGTGAGGTCCCTCTCACCCGACCCGACCCGACTCGGCCTCGTCCGTGACCACGCTCCGCGGACCTGGCCCGACCCGATTAGACTGACCTGCACTCCTCGCCCACCACGCACGCCGGTGGGCCTGGACCCGGGCCTGACCCGAACCCGATTACCCGATAGCGCTCTGGGAGAGCTTCCGAAGAGTGATTTCAGAGAGAGAGATACGCGGGGGAGGGGGGTAGAGTAGGTTTTTGCCTCTTGACGAATAAACTCTGAAGTGTGCAGGCCAAAGAAGAAGAAGCAGACCCGCTGAAGAAGAAGGAGCTGCTGCACTGTAGCGAAGGCATTGTTAAGTCGTCTCAGCACCGGGGCAGACGACGGAAGGTCAGCAGCCAAAGAAGAAGAAGACCCGCTGAAGAAGAAGGAAGAGCACGGCCATCGCGAAAGAAGAAAAAGAGAGGTCAAGGCAGGTGAAGACAAAGAAGAAGAAGGAATGAAGAGAAGCAAGAACCAAGAAAAGAAGAAGACGATCTGACGAAAAAGAAAGAAAGGAAACAAGGAAGAACAGAAGAAGAAGAGCACGAGGGGAAGATCTGAAGAAAGCAGAAGAAGAAGAAGAAGAACAGGAAGAACCAACGACAAAGAGGAAGAAAGAAGAAAAGAAGAAGAAGCCAAATTTTCATCTCTCTCTCTCTCTTTATTTTTGTAATAGAATTTGTATATCTCTAGAATACAACTTGCTCCCTGAGTTCGACCTCGGGAACTCTTTTATTTTTCCGAGTAAAAAAAATTTTATATGAAACGTTGGTAACAACCGGCTTTACTACAACGATATAACTGAACGCCGACGCTTTCATCAGGGGGTCTGTCCCCACATTCTTTAGCTACTAGGGTTTACATTTTTCTACTTGCATGATTCCATTTTCTGCTTGCTTGCCTTTAAAACCAACAAAAGAAAATATCGAGCTGCCTGTTTAGGAGTTGCATGCCCTTAGGTGCATGCATTTAGTTGTGATTGAGCAGCACATTACATCTCATTGTTGCATTGCAAGCACATTGGCACGAAGATTGCTGGAGACAGGTACATGAATAGTGCCTGGTGATGATGACACCGAAGCTTAGCCTTTTGTTTGTTCTTATTATAGTAATGTCATTGTGGTACAGATAAAATAGCTACGGTTTGCCGTCATTGCCACTATTACACTTTTACTCAGAAATGTTTTTCTTCCGAGGTCGAACTCAGAGAGCTACTAGAATTCTAGAAGTACAACACTTCTTTATTACAAAAATAAGAGAGAGAAAGAGAGAGAGAGGGAGAAGTAGATTTTGTTTCTTGGCTTTTTCTTCTTCTCTTCTTTCTCTCTCTTTGTCTGTCTTCTTTTTCTCTTCTTTCTCTTCTCTTTTCTTTCTTCATAGTTCTTGATCTTCTTCAGTTCTTCTTCTTCTTTCTTTATCTTCTTCTCTTTTCTTCTTCTTCTTTCTTCCTTCTTCTCTTTTCCTTCAGCTGCAGCACCTTTTCTTTTCTTTTTCTTCTTCTTTGCTTTGTCTGTAGAGCTTCATCCGTCATCTGATTTCTCAATCAGACGGCTTAAGTGGTGCCTGCTACAGTGCTTCCTTTGTGCTTCTCCCTCTTCTTCTGCGGTCTTCTTCTGCTTTGCTCCTTGGCCTTCTCCTTCTTTCTTCTTCCTTCGGCCAAGTGTGTTCTTCCCTCGCACCCTGTCCCTGCACAAAGAGCAAAACCTACCTTCTCCCTCTACCTGCACATCTCCCTCTCTGTAAACCACTCACAGGACGCTCTCCCAGAGCCGCGGGTAATCGGGTCGGGTTTCGTGCCCATGACCAGGCGCACCGGTGTGTGGGTGATGCGCGAGTTGTGCTCAGATAGGGTCGGGTCGAATCCCGTCAGATCCGTGAGGTGAAACCACGGACTAAGCGAGCGTGAGTAAGGTGAGGGACCTCACCCCAATGCTTTCGGAGGCGACCAGTAGAAAACACAAAATCAACTTATACTACTGCGGGGTTTGGTAAACCCACGATGTGGGACTATCCACTGCGCTCTTCTCGCGCGCGCCCGTAGCTTCACTTCCTCAGCTGCAGGCTCTATTCTCTTTGATTGCTGGGTTAGCTGCCTTCGCACTACCCTCCCAACTTCGCAGCACCTGGAGCCCTGGGGTTCTGAAGCCTGGAGCGCGCGTGGAGCTGCTTCAATGCAACGTCAATGGCGGCCGAGCGTCGAACCTGCCAGACATGAAAAGGGCCTCTCGGCCTAATCAGATCAGCGGGGGACCTTCGCCGTGGCATGGCGAAGGTGGTGCAGGGTGCAGTAGGTCATGGGGCAGCATCTGGCGGCAGGGCTAGGTCGGACAGCGACAGGAAAAATGGGTCTGATCGGGGGAGTGTGGTGGGGGTGTGGAGCGGCAGTGGGTGGGTGGAGGTTGTTCGGCGTGAGGAGGCGGAGGTTCTGTGAGGGTCGGCGAGGCGTGTGGGGCTGCGGAGAGATGGGAGTGTCTCGCCGGAGGGTGGCCGGAGATGAGGAAGGTGACAGTGGACAGGAGCGGTCGAGGGTTAATTGAATGAAAGACAGTGAGAAAAAGAAAGAGGGGGAGATGGGGAATAGTTCTGACCTAATTACAGGGACGAAGGGGCCGGAGCAGGGCGGCAGTCGTATCGACTATCGCCGGAAAAGAAATACCCAGAGGGGGAGGGCGGCGATGAGGAAGAGAGCGGGAGCGCTCGTGCTGGTTACGGCGCGATGCAGGAAGAGCAGGCGAAGGTGGCTCTGCTGCTGGCATTGCAACAGAGAGACGAGACGGAGGAGGAGGAGCCACCGGAGCTGGTGGGTTTCTGTCGAAGTGGGAAGAGAGGAAAGGTGGGGGTTTTTCTCCATCAGGATCAAGCTACCAGAGTCGGCTGGCGACGCTGGTCCTTATAAAGGCCGAGGCGGAGGGGTGGGCGTAGGGAGGCGACATGCCTCCCTCGCCGGAGAGTGGTCGGAACTGCGACCCATACCTTCTGCGCGTTCGCTCGGAGGGTGTGGGCGAGGGCAGAGGTCATGGCGGTGTCCCTGCGATAGCAGACGTCGTAGGGAACACCCGGTTCAACTGGCAGGTATCCTCCCTCACCCTGCGCGGCGCCATGCTCCGCGCAAAGTCACCGGAGCATGGTGCTGCTCAGAGATTTGCAGGAGGGACCTGTATGCAAAGAACGACGAAGAACCTAGGGGCCAAAATGCAAGGGTTTCGAAAGTTGAGGGTCAAAAAGTAATAGATGAGGACCAAAATGCAAAGTCGGTCAAGAAGGTCTCATGTTAGGTTCAAGTTTTTATGCGTGACTAAATGGGACCTAAGGATTCTAATGGTGAATTTTATTTCTAGGTCAGACCTTGTTTGATCGGTCAATTTACGTAAAAACCCAAATTAAATCATTAATTGGCCATGATTCTCAATGTAGGTCAAAATGGGTTCCCAAGGCCAAATTGAAGGTTCTAAACGCTAGAGATTATTTTTCTATGAATTTTAGAGGGTTTAGTCGATTTTTACTCTGCCTCAAACCTCATGAATTGAAGTGGATTTGTTTAAGGGTTATAGAATGTCATTTAATTCCTTGGAGTTGCTGTAGCCCTTGTTGGATCAAATCATCCCACTTTCCTTCTTATTAGGTTAGTTTGACCTATGTTTGGATCCTGAGCTACCCTGTTTATAGATTGTGTTGGTGAAATTGCATTTTTACCCCTTATGACCTATTTTCTTCTTAAACTCAGAATTCTCTGAGTCAAGCCTTTCTATGAGTTATGTAGGAGCTTTTTCTCGAACATCTAGGTCAGATTGTGCTAGTTAGGGTTCATGATGAGGTTCTCATCAGTACACCTTTCTAACTTTTGCATCCAGCTCCTATTCATGCATTTGCATTCAGATTAAAATTCAAGACCACCAAGTAGATTGAATTTACTAATTCAGTGGTCGCCTAACTAAAAGTGGGACTAATAATCAGATTCGACCTTAAAATCAATTCACATTTGATCTGATTCTAAGGGACTTGTCTGTGTTTTCGAAAAAATAAAAAAAAGATTTGTGGTGTGATGCACACTTCTGACGCTAAGCACGCACATTAGGCACCGCACTAAGGCTCGATCCCTTAAGGCTATACGCACCAGTCTCTTTATCGGTGCAGACCCTCCTATTGTGCTTTGTGGTGGTGGTACTATCTTTTGACCAAGTGTTTTGATAGTTCACGAAGGGGGACACCCCTTAAAGGAACAAAAGGGTAGTTAAGGGGCATTGCATACGCATTGCCTCAAAGGAAGGGTTCGCCCTACTTGCATCCCTTTGTTCGTCCTTGGAGTAACTTCTCACTTGATCTCCTGGGAGTATCATCTAAGCAAAGTATAGGTCCTAGGGCACTCAAAGGTTGAATTAAGTCATGTAATTGCAATGAATAACTTGTTTGATCATCTATATCAACCAATTCTACCCCTGCAACAAAGAAGGTTAAGATTTTAAGTCATCACCTCTCTTATACCACTTACGTGGGAACAGAGGGATAAGCCTTGACCTTTTAACCTATCTTTGGAGTGGAGATCTCACTTACTCAATCACTAAGAACTTGAATTGTGATTGATATTATATGCTTGGTAGACGCTCTCTTGTGGGTAGTCTAGTGTTTGATCCTGAGCTTGAGAGACTTCTTAGGAGAGCTCACCTAGGAGAGCAAAGAGAAGGCATGGCTGATCAAGGAACAAATCAATAAAGGACCCTGAGGGACTATTTTATTCCAACTAACCAACCTGCACAAGCACTGAGACGACCGGTAGGGGATAATTCATATGGGATCAAGAGAAGTACCATATCTTTGTTGCCCTCCTTTTATGGTTCTACTAGGGAGGACCCCTACTGGCATTTGGAGGAATTCACTGAGGTCTATTCCATGATGAACCTCCAGGGCTTTACTGATGAAGCCCTGATGAGGACTCTATTTCCATTCTCCCTAAAGGATAAGGCCAAGCACTGGTATCATACCATCGATGCAAGGGTAAATGATTGGGCCACCCTTAAGGGAGAATTTTTGAAAAAGTATTTTCCTATGAGTAAGATCAACCATTACAGAAGAGAGATTATGGGTTTTACTAAGCAGGAAGGGGAGCAATTTCATGAGACTTACGAGCGCTTTAATGACCTTCTTAGGTTATGCCCCCACCATCAGGTGCCAAGATGGCAGTCGGTCGAAAGGTTCTATAATGGATTATCTGAAAGGCATAGGCAAACCATCGATGCAACCTATGCAGGAACCTTCATGACCAAAATTGAAGATGAAGCCTGGGCATTATTTGAAACATTAAGCAACAACTCCATACATTTGTCCTCTGCCTATCAAGAAAGAAAACCATCAATCTTGTAGAGGAAGATAGAGGCCCATGAAGCCGGGGCTTCTCAGGATTTGGCTTATCAGATTCAATTATTGAATAAAAACTTTGATAGGCTTCTAGCAAACCCCGGCATGAACCCGCAAGCAGCCTCTATCTTTCAGGCTTCATTAGAATGCTCCATTTGCCAAAGCACAATGCATGCCACTACGGAGTGCCATTAGGAAAATCAATTCCCTAAGTTGATTCAGGCCAACTTGAACATGGCCCAAGGTTTCCGCCCTCCTCCTCGCAATAACCCTTATTCCAATACCTATAATCCGAGGTGGCGAAACCATCCAAACTTCTCTTGGAAGCAAGGTGATGCTTCTAACTCAGGGAATACAGGACCCTTACCTCCCCAAATCATATACCAACCATCTTATGAAAACCCTCCTCAAAATAAGCCCTCTGAGATGGATGAACTTAAAGCCATGATGAAAGCGATGCAAGAGCATTAGAATATGGTCATCCAATCTCAGAATAAGATGATTACTGATATGCAATCCCAATTTGGTCATCTTACTGAGGCAGTTGGCAACATGATCTGGGGAAGCTGCCTAGCTCTTCTCAGGAAAACCTTAAGGGCAAGGGGGTCGTATTCAAGGAGCACGCCCAAGCTGTGACCATGCTGAGGAGTGGAAAGAAGATTGACAAACCTGATAACACTCGTATGGTTACGTCTCAGAAGTCCCCTTCTACACCTAACTCGACTTCCATCTCCACCGAGGAAGAGCCACATTGCTCTCCCTTGCTTGAAATCACCCATAATGAGGATGTCGTCCTTCCACCACCCCTCTCCCGGCATGACGACCCCTCTACCCAGAAGCCGAGGGTGCCCTATCCAGAGTACCTATTATCTCCTGGGGAATCTTCTGTTGGCTCGCCTGGAGCCAAGGATAGGACAGAGGAAATTATGGACACTTTTAGGCAAGTCCAGATTAACTTGCCTCTGTTGGAAGCTATCAAACAGATCCCATCCTATGCCAAGTTTCTGAAAGACCTGTGCACCCAAAAGTGCCGATCTATGAAACAAGTCCAAACCAAGGTCATCCTGCCTAACCATGTTAGCTCGATTCCCCAACATGGAACACCCCCCAAAATGAAATACCCAGGGGCCCCGTATATTTCAATGGTTATAGGTAACCAACACATTGACGAGGCTCTACTCGATCTGGGTGTAGGGGTGAACATTTTACCGTGCTCTATCTACAAACTTTTGGGAGGAGGCAAGTTAAAGCCTAGTCCAGTCATCCTCCAGGTCGCAGATAGATCACTTAAGACGCCACGGGGATTGCTGGAAGATGTCCTTGTGAGAGTGGAGGACTTCTTCTTCCCTATTGACTTTCTGGTGCTTGATACTGACCCATCTAATAAGCCCACAAAGTCATCCATTATTCTGGGATGCCCCTTCTTGGCCACAACCAACGCCTCTATCGATTTTAGATTAGGGGCACTTAAAATGGGCTTTGGGAACAAGAAGATCCGGTTGAATGTTTTTGATACTCACAAGCAATCCAGATTTGAAGATTGTTCTCAGATTGAGGTCATTGATGAAATAATTGAAGAGACTACTCCAGCACTCCTATGTAGAGATCCCCTTCAAAAGGTCATATCTAAGGACCATCCTCCGATTATCAAAGAAACTGAAAGGGAAATGCCTGAATTAGAAGAGTTGCTGGGGATACACACAGAGTCTATGTCCCCACCCTGGACTGTGAAGGTAGATCCGCTACTTGAGGTGGGGACATCTCAACTTAAACCCTCAATCCAAAAGGCTCCTAAGTTGGAATTGAAACCCCTCCCGAGCACATTGAAATATGCTTTCCTTGGCCCTAATGACACACTCCCTGTTATTATCTCATCTGCATTATCTGAATCATAGGAGGGAGCTTTGCTTGAGTGTTTACAAAGGCATAAGGAAGTAATTGCCTCGTCAATTGTTGATATTAAGGGTGTTGATCCCTCTCTTTGCATTCATCATACATACACGAACGAGTCCGTGAAACCTTTCTGAGACATGCAGTGACAGCTCAACCCAAATATGCAGGAGGTTATTAAAAAGGAGATTCTGAAATGGCTGAATGTAGGGATTATCTATCCCATTTCAGATAGTAAATTGGTCAGTCCCTTCATGTAGTACCCAAAAAGGTAGGAATCACTATGGAGGAGAATGACCAAGGAGATCTGGTGACCACTAGATCCTCAACTGGTTGGAGGGTCTGCATTGATTACCGCTGTTTGAACATGGCTACCCAGAAAGATCATTTCCCCTTACCATTTATCGATCAAATTTTGGAACGACTGGCAGGGAACAAGTACTTTTTTCTTGATGGGTACTCTAGGTATAATCAGATAGCCATTTCTCCTTATGATCTGGAGCGTACCACCTTCACAAGTCCATATGGCACATTTGCATTCCACCGAATGCCATTCGGGTTATGTAATGCTCCTGCCACTTTCCAACGTTGTATAATGGCTATCTTTTCTGATATGATCAACAAGTTCGTTGAAATTTTCATGGATGACTTCTCCTTTTATGTCTCGCCGTTTGACCTATGCCTTTCACACCTTGATAAAGTCTTAACCTGTTGCAAAGAGGCAAAGCTCGTGCTTAGTTAGGAGAAAAGCCACTTTATGGTCCAGTAGGGCATTGTGTTAGGGCATATAGTTTCCGAGAGAGGATTAGAGGTGGACAACGCAAAAATTGATTCCATCTCTAAGCTTCCCTTGCCTGCCAATGTTCGTCAAGTTAGATCTTTCCTTGTCCATGCTGGATTTTATAGGCGTTTCATTAGAGATTTCAGTAAAATCTCTAAGCCACTCTGCGACTTGTTAGCGATGGATGTCTCCTTCGATTTTGATGATAGATATGGAGAGGCTTTCCAAGTCTTAAAGGAAGCCCTTATTACCACACCGATTCTCCAAGCACCAGATTGGACCCTCCCGTTTGAGCTAATGTGTGATGCTTTCGATTCTGCAGTGGGTGCGGTCTTAGGTCAAAGGGTTGATGGCAAACCTCATGTGCTGCATTATGCCAGCAAGACCCTTACGGATCCTCAACAAAACTACACGGTCACTAAAAAGGAACTTCTTGTTGTAGTATTTGCTTTGGAAAAGTTTTGGTCTTATCTTTTGGGATCCAAGGTTGTGGTGTTCACTGATCATTCTGCCTTAAAGCATCTTCTTGCTAAAAAGGACACCAAACCTTACCTAATTCATTGGATTCTGCTACTCCAAGAGTTTGACTTGGAAATTAAAGATAAGAAAGAAGTTGAGAATGTGGTAGCAGATCATCTGTCTAGGATCCCTATTGAGGCATCAAACCCTGTTGGCAGTATTCAAGAGACTTTCCCTGATGAGTCTCTGATGACCATGGAGGCTAAAACTCCTTAATTTGCTGACATAGTGAACTATCTGGTCACAGGCATTACCCCCAGTACTTGGGACAAGCAGAAGTAAGATAGGTTTCTTGCTAATGCTAAATTTTATCACTGGGAGGAACTCGAGCTTTTTAGAGTAGGCCCTAACTAGCTTTTTCGTCGTTGCATCCCTGATGAAGAACAAAGAAGTGTTCTGAGTTTCTGCCATGG
The DNA here is from genome assembly GCA_037157565.1 of Thalassia testudinum. Lineage (NCBI taxonomy): Eukaryota > Viridiplantae > Streptophyta > Magnoliopsida > Alismatales > Hydrocharitaceae > Thalassia > Thalassia testudinum. The sequence continues at coordinate 20,417,708 of JAZHRO010000026.1, read as the reverse complement.
CCTCCATTGTGGGGGACATTTTAGTGGGAAGAAGACTTCCCATAAGGTTATTCAGTCTGTCTTTTGGTGGCCCACATTATTCTGAGATGCACACACGTATGTGGGTGCATGTCTATGTTACCAGCAGATGGGAACCATTGGAAAAAGGGATAAGATGCCCCAGCAACCTATCCTCCCTATTGAGATATTTGATATTTGGGGCATCGACCTCATGAGTCCCTTTCCTGTGTCCTTTAGATATGAGTACATCCTTGCAGCTGTGGACTATGTATCGAAATGGATAGAAGCCATATCCACGAGAACCAATGACCATTCCGTGGTCTTGGGCTTTGTTAAGGCTAATATCATTTCTCGATACGAGTGCCCAAGGAAGATCATAAGTGATGGAGGACCTCACTTCAAGAATGTACACTTCACAAGACTACTCCAAAATTTGGGAGTTAACCATGTCATAGCCACACCTTACCATTCCCAAACGAGTGGACAAGTTGAAGTGCTTAATAGCGAGATTAAGCGAATTTTAGAATAAACTGTTAGGCCCGATTGTAAGGATTGGTCTAAAAAATTAAATGATGCTCTTTGGGCCTACAGAACCACGTATAAGACTCCCTTGGGTATGTCTCCTTTCCATCTGGTCTACGGAAAAGCGTGCATCTTCCCGTTGAAATCCAACATAAAGCCTATTGGGCTATTAAAAACGTTAACTTGAATCTGGATAAAGCGGGAAAGGCATGTATGTTAGAGTTAAGTGAGCTTGAGGAGATTCTTAATGAAGCCTATGAAACTTCTTAAGCTTACAAGCAATGTACAAAAGTCTTCCATGATAAGCACATCATTAGAAAGACTTTTGAGCCCAACCAGTGGGTCTGGCTTTTCAATTCCAGACTTAAATTATTTCCAGGAAAACTCAAGTCCGGCGGAGATGGCCCATACGTTGTTATCAATACTTTCCCTCATGGAGTGTACTTAAGGTAAATGGCCATACGTTGTTATCAATTCGGAACCCTACTTCTGGTGCGAGCTTTAAGGTAAATGGCCAGTGACTTAAACCTTATATTACTCTTTCAGATGGCCAGGTTTTGGATGCACTCGACTTGAGGAGCCTTAGCTCCTCCCACTCTCCTCCTCAGGTGGTATTCTTCTATGTCTACATTTTTCCAATGAGGACATTGTCAGTCTTAGGCATGGGGGGGTATAACCTAAGAATGTTTATAGCATTTATAAATATTTGCATACATTTAGGATATAAAAAAAAACTCTTATTTTCTTGAGCTAAATTGGTTAGTCCCTAGCAAAACATCTTTGTCATAGAAGTGTCATTAAAGATTTTTCTTCTTAAATTGTTTCTTAAGTTTAGAATCCAGTACATTTACTTCACCTACACATAGACTAGGTAATGGATCTTTGAAGAGAACCAATAAGCATTTTTAGTCTACTGAACCCTTAGATAGTTAATAGGGAGTCAAGCATACTATCTTCTAGTAGATCCACCTCATATTTGTAAAAAGAAAGTAGAGAGATTACTGATATGCTAAGTCTAGTGCAAGGACTCTTAAGTTTTGGACAATTAGATGATGATACTTCAGAGTTAGGCATAGTTTTTGCTCTATGTTCCTATGTGCATACATTGTGTGAATTCTTGAGAGTCACCAAATAAGGTAGATAAATAGTGATTGAGTCTTAATAAAACTATGACTATGGTTGATGGTTACAACTGTCCTTCATAGAGTCCTCGGCTGAGGAGGGTAATAGTGTCAAAGGTCAGAAATATGCCTGTCCTATCCATTCCTTCCCAATGCCGAGAATAGGCACTTCCACCAAATAAGCCACACAATATCCTCTTGACCATCATAATCTCTAATAATGTCTCATAAATAAAAGTTTGTGTCATGTTATGTTGATTTATGAAGAAAGAAAAAGAAAAAAAAAAAGAAACAATTATATCAAAAAAAAAAGAGAAAAGAAAAGAGTTTGAGTTTATAATTTTATCTTCGTGACATTATTTCTGAGGCAATAAAAACACCTATCGCGATCCACCAAATATGACCCATACCTACCTTTCAATATTTCTGATTGCCCGAATACTAGCTGAGGATGCTAACTTAGTTGTAGAGTTATAAGGACTTTAGTTGAAATGTGAATGCCATGTGAGGCCACCAAACAGTGAGTACACTTACTAAATCTGGCGAGATTTGTGATCTCAGAAAGAAAAGAAAGAAAAGAGTGAGCGCCAAGGAACATCACGAGAGCACAATTGTTTAGCCTCTCTCCGAGTTGACTTGTTTAATAGTCTAAAGATCTAAAGTCTGTAGTACTAGATTACATGTAGCATCAGATGAGTGTGTGTCACCAAAAACAAATCCATTCAACTCGATATCTCCTACCTAAGCCAAAAGCCAAGGTCAAATTACTGATTATCTTCTGCTTTATCCCCGAGGGAAGTAGTCGCCTATCCTGGCAGAAATATTTACCATGGGTGAAATACGAACTCCCAATGCGAATTGGCTTTTCACTTGGATCTGTTGTCTATGCTATTATCACTTCACAGTTATATGGATCTCTAAATGTTTGAAATAAGAAAAGAAGAAATCTTCTGATTACTTCTATTATTTTTCATTTTTGCTAGGGACTAGCAAATCTTAGGCATGGGGGTATTTGATGAGTCCATTTTAATGGACTATTGTTACACCTAAGTTAACTTTATTCTTACATTTTATGTTTGTTAATAATTACATTAGGTCATAGAATGATTGCATGCATCATTACTTAAGATTACATCTATTCTATTGCATTCTATAACTTATTATGTAATTATTTTATGTTTCATTATTGTAGGAATAATTTCGCAAAGAAACCAGGGTTGTGAAAAGAAATTCCCCACCATGGAGATCTCTCAACAACCGGTCGGCCTCAACAAATCCACCTCTCAATAGGCGGCTAATTTTAGAAGGGGATTTAAAATCCCTTGACTTTTGCCGGGGAAGAAGAACGAACGGGGAGGAGATAAAAGTCGCAGTAGGGTGCTCTTGGTGGGGGATCTCTGGAATGCACTGTGGACCCTACGCGCACCGTGAGGAGAACTTGCACTGTGGCCCTTTCAACCCTCTGCAACCACACCCGCAAGCTATCCATCTCCCCTCCACGCAACAGCGCCCTTGTGCGTGCAACCGCACGCAACAGCACACACCTCCATCTTCTCCCACGCATGGCCAGCAGACACCGCACGCAGCAGCACGCAACCTCGCAGCGTGCCACCACACCTGCCTGCATTCCAGCAAGCCACCCCTATCCGCTCCTCGCGCACCCACAGCAGTAGTGCATGCCACCAACAGCGCACACACAGCCTTGCGCGTGCCCTTGTGCACGCGTGTCCAGCCATCGACGTGCCAACAGCCCTTCGTCTTCTTCTTCTTCTCTTCCAATAGAGAAGAGGAACCTAAACTTCACGTCGGCTCCTCCATACACACCCGCACATCGGGCCTTCGTTCGACGAGCCGTTGACTCCACCGCACTCACCATAACTCCACGAGCACCGCCACATCATTAGAAAAGTCGACGGCAGTCCTCGCTCTCGCACGAAGGAACCCACCGCCGATGACCTCCATCTTCCCGTCCGGCAAACTCCGGCCACCTCTCGACGTGAGACCACCACCGTTGGAATGCCCTTCACTCCTTCAACCTTCACTGAGCTTCGCACGGCCATCCGTCCCTCCTCCTCAAACAAACAAGGGCTTCCAATGCCCTATTTTGCTACAGTGCACCCCTATTAAAATTTACATTTGAATGCCATTGGAATTTTGAGTATTTTATTATTTGATTATTATATTCTGGTGGATTTGCAAGCATGCACTTATATTTCCGCATATTTGATTGGTTCTTGCTATACATGTCAATTCACATTGAAACTTGATTCATAGTTGCATGCAATTAAGAAGTACTTCCACTGCCACTAGACTTGCGTTATTTAGAGATTTTGGAAGCTTGAACTTTGATGTGAAATTTATATAAATAGTCCATAATTTTTCATAAAATCGCAAATATATTCAGAGCAACATATCTATTGCTTCCTTTGGCGAATATTTCTACAAATTTGATTATGGCTTATCTATGATTTATTGTAGTTGTTCCTCCCTGTTGATACGACATCCTTTTTGTGTTTTAAATTGAGATCTATTTTAATCTTTGATTGAGAGATTTCCACCACATAAATTACAATGACATATCATTCTATTTCTATTTTAATTAAGTGAAACTCTATCAGAAGGGTCCTATGAAATCTATGCCTCGTACATCAAAAATCACAACAATCAAGCGAAGGTGAAGGGGCATCATGTCCTTTTTGGTCATACTCCCTAAAGATTGACATCTAATGTAGGATTTATGGAAATTATGTGCATCCCTAAATAGTGTTGGCCAATAAAATTCACCCTACAAAACTTTTGCAGCAGTTTTTTTTCAGAGAAGTGACCTCCACAAGTTTGATCATGGCAAAAAGACAAGATACACGTGACCTTCAATTTAGGGACACACTTCCTAATAATTTGGTTAGGACAAAGTCTAAAGAGACAAGGGTGTTCCCAAATGTAATATTTACTATTAGAGAAGAATATAGCATTCTATTGTTTGGTCTACTCAAGTGGTGTCCTTCCTATAGCTAAATAATTAACTAAGTATGCATATCAAGGAAGTCCTTTTTTAGTTATTGCCAGAAGTTGTTCATCAAGAATGTTGTCCTTAATTGGAGGTGCTAGTTCAATATTCTCCAAAGTTAGTCTAGGTAGATGATTAGCTACAACATTTTGTGATCTGATTTTATCTCCATTTTACATCCTTTTTCACCAACAAATGTAGGATAGCTGAGTGATCCATATAAATAACCATGTGGGAACTTAAGAGGTAAGATCTGAATTTCTCCAATCCGAACATGACAGCTAGCAATTCTTTCTTAGTGATAGTATAATTCCTTTGGGCATCATCCAATGTTTTGCTAGCATAATAAATCACCATTTGTTTCTGGTCACAAAATCAAATGTGGAATAAAAATGCATCATAGTATAGCGAAATCTCGAACTCATTTTATATGTAAAGAGAATGATGGCAAGTCTGAGTCATACAAGAGAGGCAAATGATGTCCTCTCAATCACTTACGCACTCTCTTGATTATCTTTTTTTTTCTTCCTTTCATATTTTTTTGGTCTCTTTTTCTCTTATGAGAAACAATATGAGATAAACCAACTACTCTATGGCACTAATCAGAAGAACATATAAAGAGGAAATGCATATTGAAATTATGAATCTAAATCTATTGCAAAGAAAGTACAAAATAAAACAAAACAACAAAATTATAATACTACATCAAAGAGAAGCTACTACACTAATAAAGTACAAATCTACTACAACAACAAAGAAAGTACAGAACGAATATGAGAGAAGAGTAGAGATGAGAGGGTGTATGGCTAAGATTGGTGAGGTTGTTGTAAGGAAGTAGAGTACCACCAATATCACAATGGCTACTTAAATTGCGAGGAGGAGAACCAAAGCTAGATTAAGGGAGAAGCTATGGGGTGGAGTAGAGGGCATGGGAATGGAGGAGAAGGTGGAGCTGTTAGGAGGGTTGATGGGAGGTGTGTGTGTGTATATGTGTGCATGTTGGATGAGTGGAGTGGGATGGTGGTGGAGTTTGTTGGGATTCTTTAAACCCTTAGGGGCTTAACTGAAATCAACCAACTTCTAACTTAGGATGAACCTATACCACAACTTGTCTCATCTGGACTTCATACTGATTGGGTACCGGAGCTAGTAGACCAGTACCGGTATCACATGTACTTAGTATCGGTACTGGTGAACTAGTATTGGTATCCTTAATCCACAGTTATGAGTTCTATATCCAAACAAGTACTGGTATTGATGCCAAGTGCCGGTACGCATAAGCTATAGTTTAGAACTCATGTCCAGATGAGTACTCGTCCAGTACTCACTATGTTTTAGTACTCATATTGAGTATTCATACTTAGTGAGTACTAGTATCACTCCAGGAAGGAACTGGTCTCAACGAGTACTGATGCTCATGAAGAGTACCGATATTTGTTGAGTACTGGATACACCACCTGTATCCTACCAGTACCGATACCAATGACCAGTACCGGTACTTGTATGCTACAGGTTCTGGTGACTTTAAGTCTAGAACCTGACCTGGGACACGTGTACCGGTACTCATGATGATGAGTACCGGTACATGTATGTCCTAGTTTTGGACTTAGGACAACATGGAGCTAATCTGTAGCATGCATGTACTAGTACTCATGAAGAGTACCAATACTAGCAACCTATAGTACACTTAGTGGTCCAAAACAGTAGTGCATAAGTACCAGTACTCATCTTTAGTACCAGTATTTACGACGGTTACAAAATGTGTTTGTCTATTTTTGAGAATATGAAACATCTAAATGCTCTTCTATTTCATGTACAGCAAGTATTTAACAAATAAAGACAGTCAATTACATCAAGATTTAATGTGCATGCTAGATTTTACAAGATGAATCTACCAATAAACAAGTGGCAATGTTTTATCAACGCATACATGAATATTTGATCATGTACATACCTTTTCCCTATCTGTAGAATAAAAGATTTACCTATAGTCATTGTCACAGCAAATAGAAAAGGGCTGCTAATGGATCTTCCAAGAAATCCCACCCTCACCACCTTGCTTGAGAGCCACACGAAGAAAGAACTCTACTTCTTCTTCTTGGTTCTCTCTCTCTTTCTCACATCAAGATGGGGTGCAATCTCATAAATGAACCATGGGTTTCTTGGGGACCATAACCCCCAAATAAGAGAACAATTAGTGTGACTAATTGCCAGGTGAATTGCCACTCCGCCCATTGATGATAACGTCATCATGAGACATATCTAGCTTTAATTAATCATAACCAAGGAATAAATGCTCCTACATAATCGCCAGAGAGACGTAATTCATTGTAAATCCTTTCTGAGAGAAATACAAAAAACCAGGGTTAAAACTGTAATTTTACCATCATATCCTGAATGCAGAATAACTGTGGGTTTCTCCAAGGGTTAATTAAGGGTCAAATGATCTTAAGAGTCTAACAAGTGGGTTAGCATAGACAGAAAAGGGTTTTCGCGTGTTTTGAGAATTAAATGACTTCCAAAACCCTAAAAGTAGACCCGCTTAATTAATTGAGGTTATGGTCAGGATAAAATACACCTAAACCCCCTAAAATTCATAGAAAAATATTCTCTAGGGTTTTTCATCCTTGATTTGACCATTGGAACTCGTCTTGACCAAAAACAGAGCCACAGATAGACTTTTTCCCTAATTTGGGTTTTTACATAAATTACCTAGTCAAACTAGGTCAAAACCAAAATCTAACTTCATCATTGGATTCTTTATGTTCAAATTAGGTTTGTCCCAAAATTTAAGCCCAATCTGAGATTGTTTCAACCTAGTTTGCACTTTGGTCCAAGTCTGACTTTCTTTATCTCCAATAGCCCCTCAGCTTTTGAATTCCTCACAAAAAGCCCCCCAACTTCTTTGTATTCTTCATAAAAAGGTCCCTGCCACCCTAGAATCCTAATCCTAGAACTCCAGTGACCTTTGATTGAAGAGAACTCCTCTGATCAATGAATCCCTTCCAAAATTGGAAGGGAAATTCCTTGAGAAGTTCTCTTTCCAATGAATCAGATCTGAAGCCCGACAACCTTCCCAATCTCTCATGCAAATGCATGAGAGATTCAAGTATCTTTCAAGTATCCTATTCTATCAAACCTTCGAAGCTTGGAAGCATAGCTTCCAAGCTCTTTTTGCCCTCTAGACCCCTATAAAAAGACCCCCAGACCTCGTAGAGTTCCCCAAGCTTGATTTCGGCGTGGAAAACCCTCTACTTCATCCCTCCTATTACGGCCAAAAGGCTCCTCAAGCTCCGGTGACTCGCTCTACCTATCCTCGTCGTCCGACCGCAATACCACCGGCGGATTCTTCTTCCTCACCTTCCTTCACATCGTGTAATGACAGCAGCTGTCGCTCTACCTCTGTCGTCATCGCTATCCCCCTTTATCAGAGTGCTTTCTTCCCCAGCGCCGGCCAACCAACACTGGTGCCATTCTCCCCCCTTCGTCTATTAGATTAGGGTTAGTTTAGTTAGTTTAGATCCTTAGGTTATTTTTATACCCAAAAATCCCAAAAATAACCCTCGACACCATCGTTCATCCTTGTCTTCCCCGTCTCTGACCACTCCTCCAGTGAGGCACCTTTGTCGCTAGACCCCTCCATCCGCCTTGCCGACACTCCCTACACCTTCGCCTCAACCCCAGGAGCAAAAGCCCTAACATAGTTAAGTCGATTGCCCCTTCAAACCTTTCGCCGAACAGACCCACCATCGCATGCACATTCCGAGGTCGTCAGACCTCCTCACTTTGCTAATCTCCTCCGCACCACCACCATTGCACTCTACGAAGTTCAGCAATGTTTCCTGAGTTGCTTTGATGAGGCCGAGAGGCCATCTTTTGATTTCAGGTACTCAAGTCGACTCTGCCATTAACAAAAATCTTTGAGGTTGCTTCAAGCTTGCTTCAACACCTGCAAGTCCCAGGTGGAAGTCCTAGGCAGAGTGGAAAGATCCCAGGATGCAATCCACGGCTTCTATTGGAAGCTCTACCATCAGTAGCTCCCTCAATTGGATGCATCATCCACTGTAGCAATGTGCGCGAGGAAGGTGGGACATTTAGTCCCACCTTGGAAACCACTGAGCATCCAACACCGCATAAGAGGAATTTGTGTCTGTGGCTATTTGCCCCGGCACACAGGGGGGTGAGGTCCCCCACTCACCCTCCACCTGCCTCGCCCGTGACACTATGTGCGCAGGCCTGGCTCCGACCCAACTCGCCTAACCTGCGCACACCTCGGTTGCTACCCTGCATTGGCAGCCCTAGTCCCAGGAGCACTTAGATCTGAAACCCGACTACCCAGTACTATGCATGGCCCTGGGAGGGCGTGAAAGAGGAGAACCGTGAGAAAAGATGAGAAAATAGAGAGAGAGAGCGGGGGTTGGGGGGTTTTGCTCTGAAGAGAAACGGCTGACACTTAGATGTTTGAAGAGGGATTACCTCCCTCTGTGCATGAAGAACAAAGCCATGGTAAGGAAGAAAAGAAGAAAAGGAGAAGATCTAAAGAGGCAAGGCAACCACAGTGGAAGAAGAGAAGAAAAGAGAAGCCAAGGTAGAAGAGGCTGAGAGAAGAGAAGGCCTCCCTGAGGCACTATAGCAACATTTAAGACATCTGAGTATATACTTGACATCTGATTTGGCACTATGGCTATGTGGCATTTCTAATTGATCAGTACTATTCAAACATTTGATTGGTTGATAAATGCTTAATTGAGGCTAATAATTAGTGATTCAAATCACCATTCTTTTGCCTTAACTTTCTTTTTGCCACATTAATCTCTTATTATGCTCATGGTATACATTGATAATCCATTTTGAGTATATATCACTCATTGCTAGCCATTATCTGATTTAATTCTTGTGCTTACTTTTCTATAAATGGAGATTAGCGATTGAATTCCTATTTGCTCCCAGCGAACAACCTCAGACTTTCATTCGAGTTATAAATTTTACTTGTTTTTCGTACTGATTTGAACTGTACTACAATGCGATGATTTTAAAACTCATTTCAAAGCGATTAACACCCATCAAAAAGTCACAATTCACAACTAGGTATCTGCACATATGTTTTAAGCACCACACTAAACCATTTGCATTTATGCCCATGCACTCAAAATAACTTAATTTGATCACTCTAAAATTGGGCTTTAGATGACAATCACTTATTTTTATTTGATTATATCTATATACAAATTTACATATACAAGTCCATATTTTGGATTTTAATCCAACAATCTCCCGCTTGGACTATATGTGTAACCTGTTAATCAAACAACATATGAAACTGAATTTGAGCTCAACTTTGTTGTCATATCTTTAATTCATATCTATAAACAATCCAATCTACCAATTACACTAGTAATAGAGCCAAAGCGACTTTCGCTACATTCTAGTAACTAAACCAACAATGACTACATGCACTAATGCAAAAAGTAACCAGAAACATGTGAATGTGCAACATGAAAATTACATGCCAATGTGATCAATGCATGCCTATTCCCAACTGGTCCTCCAAATTGAGATCACTTCCAAAACCAAATAGAACTGAAAACATCAAGTTTTGTGTATTTCATAGCAAAAATAAAGCTTTACAAAACTTTATACATAACCAAATAACTAAATAACTTAATTACTAAAATTGTCTATTACAAATAAGCACTATAAAATTTACAAACTCCAACTAAAGCTGAAATTTCTGTAAGGACATAAGACCCATAGAAGCTGCTTGTTCATGGAACATCTTGGGTATTATTCCTTAAGTAAGCGGATCGGCAACCATGGAGTCTGTACCGATGTGCTCTATGGACAGTTGTCCATTCTGTATCCTTTCTTTAATAACCAGGAACTTGATCTCAATATGCTTTGATTTAAAGGAGCTCCTGTTGTTATTGGAGTAAAGGACAGCAGACTGATTATCACAAAACAATTACAGTGGCTTATCAATGCCATATACAATGTGCAGCTCCGATATAAAGTTCCGCAACCATACTCCGTGATTAGATGCCTCATAGCATGCTATGAATTCTACTGCCATAGTGGATGATGCAATAAGAGATTGTTTTGCACTCCTCCAAGAGATGGCACCATTAGCAAGTAGAAATATATATCCCAAAGTAGACTTTCTGCTATCTTGGCACCTAGCAAAGTCTAAGTCAGTATAACCAAAGACTTGAAGCTTTTCTAACTTCTTGAAGATGAGCATATAATCCCGTGTCTTCTGCAAATATTTCAGTACTCTCTTGGTTGCTCTCCAATGGTCTTTTCCTAGGTTTGCCATGTATCTGTCCAACATGCTTGTAATGTATGCCAAGTCTGGTCTAATACAGACCTGAGCATACATTATACTGCCAACAGCAGATGCATAAGGAACTGTTTGCATCTCTTGTTTGTCGAAATCACTTAAGGGGCACACTGATTGAGACTAAACTTGTCTTGCCACTAGAGTGTCTAGTGGCTTGCAATCTTGCATGCCATACTTTTTGAGTATCTTATCTATATAGCTTTTTTGGGATAAACCAAGAATATGGCAAGAACGATCTCGACATATTTTAATCCCCAAAACAAATGAAGCATCTCCAAGATCTTTCATGTCAAAGTGTTTGGCAAGAAATTTCTTGGTGTTTAAAAGGATACTCATATCATTAGTAGCAAGCAGTATGTCATCAACATATAGGACTAAAAAGATATACCTGCTCCCACAGAACTTATGGTATATGCATTCATCAGCGAGATTTGCCTCAAAACCAAACGAGAGAATCATCTGATGAAACTTAAAATACCATTGTCCGGATGCCTGCTTGAGCCCATAGATTTCTCTAATTTGCATACCACACCTTTTGGATCACCCGTAACAAAATGTTCGGATTGAGCCATATAAATGGTTTCCTCAATGTCACCATTAAAGAATGCAATCTTTACATCCATCTGATGCGACTCAAGATCAAAGTGGGCCACAAGTGCCATTATAACCCTCAATGAATCCTTAGAAGAAACAGGAGAGAATGTCTCCTTATAGTCAATGCCCTCCTTTTGGGTAAAACCCTTAGCAACAAGACGTGCTTTGTATCATTCCACTTTTCCTTTCGAATCTCGTTTGGTTTTAAAAATCCATTTGCAACCAATGGATTTCGCACCTTTTGGTAGTGGAACATCCTAAACATCATTGTCTTTCATTGACTTCATTTTTTCTTACATTACCTCAATCCACTTTTCATGATTCGGACTTTCCATTGCCTAACAGAAGCTGATAGGATCATCTTCCATCACCCCAATGTCTATTTCATGCTCCTGAAGGAATACCACATAATCATCTGAAATGACACTCCTTTCCCTAGTGGACCTCCTTAATGGCACAATTTCTGTGTCTGAGGCTACTCTACAGGGGTTAAAACCGTATCATTCTCTTCAATGGAGTTATCTTAAGGTATGTCAAAGGCATGCTCCTCATCAACCTGAGTAACTCCAGGAGGAATAACTATGTTTTCCTCTTCAAAGACAAAGTCCTTAACCCTTTTAACTTGGGCAGACTCATCACATTCAAAGAACTTGGAATTACCATACTCAAAAATGGCATTAGTTGTGGGATCATAAAATCTATATCCTCTTGACCTCTCAAAATACCCAACAAAATAGCAGCTAACTGTTCTTGTGTCCAATTTCTTTTCATTTGGCCTATAAGGCCTAGCCTTAGCTGGACATCCCCACACGGGAAAATGCTTAAGATTGCGTGGAAAGCGCTTAAGACTAGGCTTCTGCCTAGTCCATAACTCATATGGGGTCTAGTTAGTTGCCTTAGTTGGAACTTTATTCAGAATGTAAGCTGCACTCTTTAAGGCCTCTCCCCAGAGTAAATCTGGTAAGGAAGAATGAGCAATCATGCTTCTTACCAAGACCTTAAGCATTTTATTTCATCTCTCAAAAACACCATTCATAGTGGGTGAGCCCGGCATGGTATATTGAGGAATGATCACGTTTTTGCGTTGTTTATTAAATTAGGGTTTTAAGTCGATGCAATGCACAAAAATGAATTTGCTTTTAAATTTATAAACCTAGATAGTGGGGTATCTAGGGTCATCCAAGGAGGCAAGTTTGCAAAAATTAAATCTCTTGCTTGGAAAATAAATCTCAACTTTCTTTTTTGTCTTTTTTTCAATATATCATTTTTAAGATTTTAAAATAACGGCGAACATGTGAATTGTTGGCGAGAAAGTGACTAACGCCTAACTCAATACACTACTCCTAAAGTGGCAAGTAGAGCCTCTCCCTAAGCTCACTCTAGGCAAGTGGTGGCCTAGAATAATTAGGGAGAGGGAGTGAAAAATGCTAGAAACAAAGCAATTAAGAATGCAACTAAAGAGGGCAACTTGATTAATGAGAAAGTGTTGTACAAAAACTCTAGTAGAGGAAAGCTTCTACAACTAGAATTATAAGTAAAAAGTAAAGAAACACTAATCCTCTAAAAATTGATGAAGAGGGGAGGCTCCTTGCTCCAAGCCTAGCAGCTCCTAGGCTTAAAAAGAAGTGCTCCAACTCTTGTCTCTGAAAGCTTCACCAGATTGATGTCCTCCAAAGCAAGCCCTAAGGAGGCGTGCCATAAGCTTTTCTCCTCCACGGGTGGACGTCCACCCTAGGTCCTTCTCCTTTTCCTAGCCGTCCTCCTTGAGATGGAAAGGTCCTCCTCCTTGGCATGGCCCAAGTTGAAGAGAGTGGGGAGAAGAAGGCACCAAAGGGGCGGGTGATGTGCCCCCTTAATCTTCTTCTTGGTGGTAGGTGTAGCTAGATATAGGTGGAAGTAAACACTAATGGCGGATGAAGAAAGTGTGGGAAGATAGGTGGGTATATATAGTGTAGGAAGGGGGGCATAGGTGGCTCTTGGAATGGATGGCTAGGATAGGATATGGAAGGTAGTTGGGGATCCTAGGGATAAGGATAAATGGCACCACCTAAGGGGTGCTAAGGGGGGTAGTTATGGCTTTGGTTCCCTTTAGAATTGGTGCCAAAATGGGCCTTCTAGAAGGCTATTAGGTGGTGCCACCTTAGGGTTCTAGAAGGGGGGTATGTGGATGGCTGGGATAGGTTATATGGGTAGGTGTAGGGTTAGGATGGGGGGAGTTTTGGAGGGAATTTTTGGAGCCAAAACAAGGGTAGTTATAGGTGGTTTTTGCGCCATTTAGTGGTGTCTTTTGGAGGTAGTGGCTAGGCTAGGATGGCACCAAGGTGAGGTGGAAGTAGGGTTAGCTTATGTGGAGCTTAGGTGGAGCTAGTTGGTGGATTTGCTAGGTAGGGTTTTTAGGTGGTAAAAGCCAAGGGAGCTGGAGCATAGCTAAGCTAAGCTAAGCTAAGCTAGCTTAGCTAGTAGTGGAGTAGAGGAGGAGGTATTGGAGCTAGGGTTTGAAGAGAGGAGCTGAGGAGCAGAAGCCTGAAGCCTGAACTGGAGCTGGCAACTGCTGAAGAGGGTGGCATGGAGCTATTCTAGCTGGCTTAGCTTGCTAGTTCTTTGTTAGCTGCTAAGCCAAGCTAAGGTGAGCTGGCTTCTACCATAATGAGCTGAGGTGAGCTGGGTCTGGTGCTCCCGGGGAGGATCAATCTAGTTGAGGTAGCTAAGGTAGCTTAGCTCAACTAAGTTGAGCTAAGCTGAGTCCCCGGGAGCTGGACTTGAGCTTCCTAAGCTAGAATGAAGTCATCTTCAGCTGGCTGGAGTTGAGTGGAGTTGGATGTAGGTAGACCTGAGCTAGGATGAACTTCAGTCAACTCAGCTGAGCTAACTAGAGCTCCCTGTGGACTAATGGGAGCTGAGATGAGCTGGGCTCAGCTAAGTTGAGCTGGATCTGTGCTGACCTGAGCTAGGGTGAGCTAGGATGAGCTCTCTTGAGCTGCCATTCAGATGAGATGAGCTGAATGGAGCTAGGATGAGTTAACCGTAATTCAGGTGAGCTAAACTCCAGCTATGCTGAGCTGGATCAAGCTGAGTTCCAACTGGTGAGAGCCTCTCCTTCACCAGTTGCCTTCCTGAGTGCTAGGGTTCTAGGGATCTGGCAATCTATTTATCCCTAACTCACAAAAACACATCAAAAACACAATAAAAAATGCAATGCATGCCTAAGCTAATTTATGCCTAAATGCAACCCAAAACTTGTTTGCAGAACAAAATCCTAAGAGCTAGGTTTGTTTTAATGCATAAGAATAATGATAAACTAACATTTATCACACCCCCATGCTTATCTTTTGCTAGTCTCTTAGCAAAACTTTAATTTTTACAAAATGGAATTTTTGGGGAATCTAATTTTTTTGACTTTTGAGGGAAAAAAAGATTAAGGGACCTTGGTTGATCTAAACACAGGAGGCACAGGATTTGTTAAAGATAAACATCGAAATTTGTTTTTGGATCCAACAATTAGACAAAACGGGATCAATATATCCTCCAGAAAATTCACAAATTAACCCCTTGTTAATTCAGATGACTTGAAATTTTTGTTTTTAGGGTTTCTTTGGCTCTTGAATCTGATTCACAACTTGCAAAATCCTTTAAAATGTTATGTCCGTACTTGTGAAAAGTCAACATTTATGGGGGCGTGTTTTTGGTTTAATATATATATATATTTTCTCTCTCTCCCCCATGCCTATTTTTATCCTAGTCTTACAACAGATGTGTCGAGATCAACATTCCCGTTACCAATCCTCGAGGGGGCTCTGGGGCCAGTACTTTGGGATAGCATTACCCATGACACCACCAAGGAGCTCACAACCTCAAAACACAATGCGGTGTAAAGGGGTGCTCCAAGCAACCTCAAGCTCTTGCTCCGACACTATAGGTAGAGCACCATCCAAGACACTTGAGCTACTAAAATGCGCTTTAATGCTCTGTCTAAAGATATGAAATATAGATATGGAGCAGCGCCGACGCGGTAACATGTTGACATCGTGTCCTTAGAGGCATTTTCCTCCTCGGCGGTGAGAACTCAAACCAATGATCTGCTTCAAACTTTTACTAAGTCCAAACAAGGGGGTTTTTCTAATTTTTAGTTGTTTTTAAGTGTTGGCTTGTGTGTGAAAATTGATACAAGAAGTTCCTCAAGACATGCAAGTTTTTGAATCAGAAACTAAGTCAAATACTTTCCACATTACAAAATAGGATCAAGTCACCTGAACTATCATGAGTTCAGGTGGAATTTTTAGAGGAGGATATCTGATCTAGTCTAAAATAGACCCTGAAATTCTAATGATCAAATCAACATCCACATCCCTAGTTTGTTAAAGATTAAATCCCATTGTACCAAAAGTGAGCTTTTCGACCTTAGTCACAATTTCAAAATTTTTCCTCAAAGAGTTTTTCAACATTTTTATATTTTTGGGTATGCAAGTAGGAAAATAAAATAACTAAAGAAAATGCATGTTTTTACGCTTTGAAAATCCTAAGTCGATCGTCAAATTTTAAAAACACACCCCCATGCTTAAGATATGTAATGTCCTCTTGCATTAGGAGGAAAAAGGGATCACCTTAATGAAGAACGGTCAATTTTAAGATGGTCAAAACCTAGAAAAAGAGGAAGAAAGGAAAGCAGAAAAAATGATGTGTTACCTCCCATCTAGTGCTATCTTTTACGCCATTCAACCAGGCGTGAAGGTATGCATGGAAGATGGAAAATCATGTAAATAGTTGGACACTTGGATGCCTGCAATAAAAGTGTCTTCCTCAAGATCCCTAGGAAGGGGCCTGGCCGGCCGCTGCTGAGGAGCACAGCGACCGGTTGCGGGCGCAGAGGCGGGCGACAGAGCAGACGAACGGAGGCGGGGAAGGCCTGCAGGCGCGCGCAGAGGGGCTGGGGCGCCTGCAGACGCTCGCGGAAGCTGCGGGGGCCGCTGCCGCTGCTGCTGCTGCTGCTTCCGCTTAGCTGCTGCTGCTGCTGCTTCCGCTTAGCTGCTGCTGCTGCTTCAAGCTTCCGACCTTGAAGCGGCAGCAATGGCTAGAAGTGCGAGAACGGAAAACAAATGAAAACAGAGAGCCACCACGCCCACCGGCTCTTTGAAGAGCTGGGCGGTGATGGTCTCACTGTGGTGGTGTGCACCACAGTGAGCTCCTGCCCGCCGGGTTTCTCCTCGGAGGAGGGCCGGCGTATGGAGGGGAGGACGGTGGTGGTGATGAGCTGAAGGTGGGCTTCTTTCTCTTGCTGCAGCCAGCCCCAGCTGCGTATTGCAGCCACGTCCCCTGTTGTCGCGAGGAAGAGCTGCGGCTTTATAGAGGAGGAGAGCATGGCGGGGCATGCGGGGAATGGGGGAGAATGGCAGCTGCAGGGAGAGGTGCGGGAAGGTGCAGCAGCAGGAAGGACGGCAGGGAGAGGCAGCGGAGAAGAAGTTGCAGCCGTAGGAAAAATAAAAATCAAGTGGAGATAAAAAAATAGAAGAGATGGATTTTTGTAAAGAGGCACTTGAGGAAAATGTAAATTATGAAGCCCTTTTATTTCATTCTCCTCTCCTCTCAATTAAATGCATGAATGCATGTATTTTTACAGATGCGACTATAGGATTATAATATACATAGTTAATGCTAGAAAATAGCATAAGAAGGCGTCCTTATAGGCGTGTTTTGAGGTGCAAACATATACCCCCATGCCTATCTTTTGCTAGTCCCTAGCAAAACCGTATTTAGAAATGTTCTTAAGCTGAAGATTTTCTTCTGAGATGATATCGGTGTGTTTATTATCGGATATTGTGAGAACCAATTGTAAAGAAGACTACCAGTACTTTAAGTCTTACATGACAAAGATTATCTCTCAACTAACCAGGACTCTTGATATTTAAACCTTAAGTACGATTTCCAGGACCCAGGAGGTTTTTCCATACTCGAGAGCTCAAGAGGTTATGGTTTGTGCATAGTGAAGGATCAAGACTGACCAGATGAACCTTAAGACTCACTCCCAGGGTTTCACGAATTTTTAAGTACAGGTTGGTCCCAATTTCAGCTCGTGTTTTCGGATTGACCCTTAAGATGATTACGGAAAACTCAACTCTCATTTTTGATTTTTTTTCTTTCTTCTTTTTTTTTTTTTTTTTTGGCTCACCGAAAAATAAAGTATACAGACATTTATGAGATATACTGACTCTTTTATATTTTTTTCTTTTCTTCTTTTTTTTTTTTTTTTTTTTTTTTGGTGGGAGAGTTTCTTGTTGGTGGAAAGAGCCACTCCTAAACACAAGACTAAAGCTTGGGATAAAAAGTCTACCTGCACGCACAGGTAAGGACTCCACCTTTCCTAATGAACACTAGGGTTGGATCTTATGTTCACCTGATCTTTCCTGATATGTGTAGTGTGAACCAAGTTTACTTAAGCTCTCAAGAAAAAGCAAACCAACGAATCCTGTACTGGTGTCTCAGGTACAAGAAACGTTCTTAGTTAGGAGAGATTTTGATCTATTTCGTAAATGCTTTAAGTGAATTAAGCCGAGCCTGAGCGAATCAAGCTTCTGTGGCCTGGAAATTCTTCAAAACAGAGGTTGAATATCCATAAACACTTATTGTATTTTTTTTTTTTTTTTTTTTTTTTTTTTTTTCAGCTTTTAGATCATTACTAAACACCATTTATTACTAATATATATATATATATATATATTTTTTTTTTTTCTTTTCTTTTTTCTTTTTCTTGCATATTTATAAATAGGTGGTAATTGTCTGATACCATAAAATACCCGGATCCTATGGATGCCTATCCACCCCCCCATGCCAAACAATGCTATGTCCTCATATGCATGCAAGGAAAGGCAGAGAACGGACGACAGATCGGGTAACAGGAGCTGAGGTTTAGGGTATAAATCAGGGTGGAAGGGTGGGTGGATGGTGGGTGGTGAAGAGAAAAGCGAAGTAATCGCGATAGAGGCGTGAAAAGTAATGGTGGATGGTGAGAGATTTGGCGTTTTCTGGGACGAGAATGTCCCAGGCGGATCAGAAAACAGATCAGGAAGAGGAAGTTGGCCCTTAGATTGGCCAAGAAGGGGGGCTTTTTGGATAGATGGATCCAAAAGGGAATAGCCCCGGTGAGTAAGCTGTGGGCTCAAGGTCCCAGTGTGGATTTGTAAATCCGCCTGATTTAGCGGGAAAGAAAGGGCAATCCGGTCTTCCATAGTGTGGACCGGCGGTGAGCAGCCCGGCAATGACTCAGACCACGAGGTATGGGAAGCGGAGAAAACCTCGTCAGAAGTCTGGTCAGGAGAAGGTACAGGAATAGGGAGGGATTGGGGAACGTCACAGTTTGTGTTGGTCAGGCAGTCGTCAGGTAATTTGCAGCAGTCTGAATCGGCTCCAATTAGTTCGACACACGTACTGACAGTCACGTCCTCGTCAGACGTGTCATCCTTGATGTGATCACTATCATCATAAGAGTGCGGTGCTGCAGCGGGATTAACCTGAAATCCCAAAGGAATACTCGGAGCTTGCAGAATTTGATGAACCTGTTCCTGAGAAGGTTGTACCTGTGGTTGCGGACCACAGGGTACAAAGTTTTGCGGGTTTGGAACAGGTTGGGCGGGAAAAGTGCCCTGAGATCGAGTCACCATGCTTAGTTGACTGATCTCAGCATTCTGCTGCGCCAAATGCTGAAGAGAGGTCATGTTTTCTTTATGGCGCTTTGACATTTCCGTCATCATTCGCATCAATTTATCAAGAGGTTTTGATGCGTGTTTGGTTTTCTGTACACAAGGGCCTGATGGCAGAGTTGCCATAGGATTAGACTGGGCCCTTGGGATGACGGGTGCGGACGATCGCATTGGTCCACCAGCGGGGTTTCGACGCTGCGGGTTGTTGGACCATGCAAAATTGGGATGATTGTGCCACCCTGGGTTATACGTGGCAGAAAACGGGTTATTCCCCAGGGTGCAGGCATCTTCTATGCCAGAAGACGTGTCCGCATATGTGTCCGAGTACACGGAGGCTTGGTCCTCCGTGTTGAAATACTGGCTCGCAGAAGCCAGTTCCACATGACTTACCGAGTCGCTTGGCGCGACACTCGATAAGGAAGGTCTTACAGGGTTTCCAGGGATAAGCCTGGTGTTGAAAGAATTGAAATTGTGACGAAGTGGTGAGGCGGAGGTGTGTGCCATGTTTGTGGAGGAGGAGGATGATTCGGCTCTTTTTCAAGATTTATCAGTCAATACAAGCAATTCAGGGTTTTGTGACCTCCTCCCAAACATGCACTACCGCAGGAAGAATTGGGGAGATGAGAAGGGAAAAGGGATGAGAGAAATGACGCCGCAAAGGTACACTTGATTACAAATCAATACAGTCAAGTTCCTAACCTCTACAGTGTGCCCTTAGACCTAAAGATCTAAGTTACCTACTATCACGAACTACGGAACCGAATGCGAGCACCGCGGAACCACCGGGCCAGATTGAAAGGCCGTTTGCCCCAGTCTTAGACACCTGATAGCACGCGGGAACTCTCACCAGCACGTAGTCGCTACACACAGGTAGTTAGACCTCCAATCCTTAGTAAGGGTCAAGTTACTACCAGTTTTAATTAGAGGTTTAGGGTCAAGTGCTTTTGGAATGTGAAGGGCGTTGTTTATGGGTAATGCCCAAGTGATTGATTTTAAGAGTGTGTAAGAACAAGCATGCAACGGGGAAATCTCCCCGAATTGAAGTTTTTATTGGCGAATGGATTTTAGAGTTCAGCCTTAAGTAGTATGAATTTTAGGGTTTTGCTGAATTACCAATTCAACCAATCTCCGGGTTTTTGCAAAAATACAGGTTTTCCTTCTAAAACCCAAGAAACCCTTCTTCAATTATCAGTTAGTTAATGCATGCTAAAATGCAATGGGCTACCCTAAATGGAGATTTCTAAGTGTGGATGCACGAATCAGTTTTATATCAATGTGACAGGGAGCCAAAGCACTTCAATTCAAGTGCTCCCAATCACCAGAAATGATTTCCACACACAAGGCTTCAACCAAAAGATAAAGAAAATAAAATTGTTGGGGTTGAAGTATTCAGGATCGAATCACAGGCAAGTTTGAAAAGTCGTGGTGGGGTTGGAATCAACTCAATTCCAAATCTCCCCACCAAAAATGTGATCCTGAATTAAAGATAATTGAGGCAAAAGAGGGATACAAGCAATCTTTTTCTTTGCCTCAAAGAATACTTCTCATGGCGAAAAATCTAAGAATCAAGATTCTAGAATTTTCGCTATGCGAAGTAAGGCGGGAAATCCCGGGGCAGTGGGAGTGAAGACAACCAATCAATCAAGTGAATTTTAATCCACTTGCCCTCAAGAAATCCCAAGAAGTTTTTCTAATTTTTAGTTTTAAAATTTTTTTTTTTTTTTTTTTTGTGTGGTGGCAAGTTAACCCTAATTTGATGAGAAAAGAAAACCTACTTGTTCGGCAACGTGTGCGAAGTTCCAATGCGATGTCGGCGTCTTCACGCTCTCGTTCCCGCCTTGGATCTGCTCACGTCCTCGACTTCGTTAGCCTTCTTCTCCTTCCACCAGGTTCACCTGCACACCAAAAACAATAATACCCATGAAGAGAGAAGAGACAAATTTAAAGGAATTGGATAGAAACTTACTCGAAAGCGCACCTCCCCGGCAGCGGCGCCAGAAAAGTTATGATGGTCGGCCTGGATAGGTTGTTAATATGATATTTTTATCGTTGAAATGTGTATAGTGGTTAACCTAATTCAGACCTAACCATCTCTTTACAAAATTTTTAACCTGGCCTAATTGATTTTATCTTGTCACTTTTAAGCCCAGGGTCGAACTCAGGGAAGTGGGGTTCAAGTCGAGTTTCTACGTTTTCCTTAAAACGCGTCTCTTCCGTTCGTTTATTCTGTTTTTGGTATTTTTCTTATTTAGGTTTTTTTCTTGTAATCCTTGTTCTTGAGGCACACCCTCAAAATTGTGTCCTTGGCTTTTAGCCAAAACAGAGTTTCAAAACACGTCTTGCTACTTGCAAGACGGGGGTACCTGCAAATCAAAGATTATCTTTTCACTTTTATACCTTTTTTTTATCTTTTTACTAAGAAGGAAGCTATCAGATAGAAAGTAAATATAGTAGCTATAGATATATATTTATATGTAGTATATATATAAAGGGGTGGGGGTGGAGGTGACGATGGAGTGTAGCACTATGTCGAGTCAGCCGACGTCTAGAGAGACGCAACCAACACGACTAGGTGCCGCGTGGAGTGTGGATGGAGGATGGATGATGTATGGGACCACGCTTTTTTTGTACGCGTGTATCAGGGAATATCAGCAACTGGTGCAGATATCCCCGCGATACAGCGTATAATAAATAACGTGAAAATATATGTACATATGTATGTATATGAATGTATAAGTATATATGTATAGATATATATAGATATATATATATATATATATATATATATATATGTATGTATATATGTATATAAGTATATATATATAATACTATATAGATGTATATATATATATATGTATATATATGTATAATAATAATATATGTATATGGGTATATGTATCTAGATATGTAGATATATGTATATAGTTATATAGATATATATATGTATATATGTATGTATATATATATATAAGTATAAGTATATAGATATATATATATATGTATACTAATACATACATATATATATATATATGTATGTATGTATATATGTATCAATATATAAGTATGCGTATATATATGTTTATAGTATAGGTGTGTGTGTGTGTGTGTGTGAAAGTGTGAGTGTAGATGTCTGTGTGCGTCGGTGTAGTGTGTGAGAAAGTGTTGTGAGAGAGAGTGAGAGAGAGAGAGAGAGAATGGGAGAGAGAGAGCAGGAGAGAGCTGGCAGGAGAGGAGAGAACGGAGGCAGCCGCACTGCAGGAGGCGAGGGAGCACGTTTTAAGTCGTCTGCAGTCGAAGGCCGTCGTCTGATGGTCGTGGGCGCGTATTCGCGCAGAGGAGATGAGGAGTCTGCGTCGACCTGCTGCGAGCGCGGAGGCTCGCGACAGCGCGCTCGGAGAAGGAGGCGGGGAGTCTGCAGGCACGCGCGGGCGCTTGCAGAGGCTGGTAGGGAGGCAGGGAGACGCTTGGCCGGCCGCTGCAGTGCGCGCAGCGGCCTGTCGCGGGTGGAATTGCAGAGGCGACAGAGCAGAGGCGGAGACGGGGAAGTGCCCTGCAGGCGCGCGCGGAGAGCTGAGCGCCTGCGGGGAAGGTCGCGGAGGTGCGAGGGGAGGTTCTGCAGTGGTCGCGGAGGGTCGCGGGGGTCGGCGCGAGGCCGTAGCCGGCCGCTGCAGTGCGCGCAGCGGCCTGCTGCGGCTGCAACTGTGGGTGGACAGAACGGAGACGGAGGCGGGGAACGGGCCTGCAGGCGCGCGTGGAGGGTTGTGCGCCTGCGGGGAAGGTCGCGGAGGAGCGAGGGGAGTGCTGCTGCTGCTGCGGTCGACGCTGGGCTGCTGAGGCTGGTAGGGAGGCAGGAAGGGGCCTGGCCGGCCGCTGCTGAGGAGCACAGCGACCGGTTGCGGGCGCAGAGGCGGGCGACAGAGCAGACGAACGGAGGCGGGGAAGGCCTGCAGGCGCGCGCAGAGGGGCTGGGGCGCCTGCAGACGCTCGCGGAAGCTGCGGGGGCCGCTGCCGCTGCTGCTGCTGCTGCTTCCGCTTAGCTGCTGCTGCTGCTGCTTCCGCTTAGCTGCTGCTGCTGCTTCAAGCTTCAGACCTTGAAGCGGCAGCAATGGCTAGAAGTGCGAGAACGGAAAACAAATGAAAACAGAGAGCCACCACGCCCACCGGCTCTTTGAAGAGCTGGGCGGTGATGGTCTCACTGTGGTGGTGTGCACCACAGTGAGCTCCTGCCCGCCGGGTTTCTCCTCGGAGGAGGGCCGGCGTATGGAGGGGAGGACGGTGGTGGTGATGAGCTGAAGGTGGGCTTCTTTCTCTTGCTGCAGCCAGCCCCAGCTGCGTATTGCAGCCACGTCCCCTGTTGTCGCGAGGAAGAGCTGCGGCTTTATAGAGGAGGAGAGCATGGTGGGGCATGCGGGGAATGGGGGAGAATGGCAGCTGCAGGGAGAGGTGCGGGAAGGTGCAGCAGCAGGAAGGACGGCAGGGAGAGGCAGCGGAGAAGAAGTTGCAGCCGTAGGAAAAATAAAAATCAAGTGGAGATAAAAAAATAGAAGAGATGGATTTTTGTAAAGAGGCACTTGAGGAAAATGTAAATTATGAAGCCCTTTTATTTCATTCTCCTCTCCTCTCAATTAAATGCATGAATGCATGTATTTTTACAGATGCGACTATAGGATTATAATATACATAGTTAATGCTAGAAAATAGCATAAGAAGGCGTCCTTATAGGCGTGTTTTGACGTGCAAACATAAAGATAAAGGGATCAAAATAAAATAGAGAAATGGAAAAGGGACCCCGGTTTGGCCATGGTTTGAATTGATGATGAAAGCCAAACTCGGGTGGATCAGGTGGTAGGTCCAATGGAAAAGGAAGGGGAAAGGAGTTAGTGTGATGCAAGATGGGTGAAGTTAGTGTGGATATTTTTGGTGAAAAATCAAGAAGATGAAAAGGGGGAACTTCAATCCCTAGTTGATCTAGAAAGTCTTGGACCACATAATTATCCTTAGAATAAGAATCAATAAAATCTAGATCAATAGTGGTCAAAGTTGAACCAAATTGGATCAACATAGACTTCTCAGATATTGCTTCCATTTTATTATCAGTGTCTGCAAAAATTTTGTGATCAATGGACCTCTTGGAAGCTTGAAATAAATCTAATGAGAAGGTCTGGTTACTGTAACTTATATTCATTTTCCCAGAATGAGAATTGATATTAGTTGTGGCCATAATCAAAAAAGGTCATCCAAGGATGGCATTAATGAGAGCCTCAGGTACCTCTATGTCAAGGACCAGAAAATTTATTGGAAATAGACAATTCAGGACCTTGATAAAACTATCCTCAACAATTCCCCGCGGTTGAATGGTAGATTGGTCTTCCAATTGAAATTGAACCTTAGTAGGTTTTAAATCACCGAATCAAAATTCCTCAAATAAGATTGGGGGAATGAGATTACTAGAGGTACCTAAGTCGAGTGGGGCACGAAAAAAAATTGTATCAGTTATGACAACTAAGATGAGTGATGTGCCCGGGTCTTTTCTTGTGAAAGGCAGCTTGCTTTGAAAAACTGAGCTAGCTATCTTGGAAAGGACCAACCTTCCTAGATTCTGATCATGCCCTTTTAAAGTAAATTTTTTAGAGGCATGGGGAGAATCTAGGAGGGCAATATTCCTCTCGACTTGCTCAAATAAGTCCAAAGGATTGTGTTCAAAGGGCTTTGATTTTGGATTGTTGGATTGCAGTTTTTGAGACTGAGAAAAAGGGTTTGAATCAAGTGTTTTTGGGATTTCTATTCCTTCTTCCTTATTGGGGTTAGGGGAGTCAATCTGTATTGGTTGAGAATCAGTTTCGTCATTTGAATGTGAAGGCCTTAAATTCATGGTGGTTTCCTTACTCGTCAAAGTCTCTGCATATGCAACTTGGTGATCACTGGGAGGAGGTGGGGGGTCCTGATGTTGATAGAGACTGGGTTGGTGCTATGATATTGGGTTAATAGGAGGCTGAACCGTGTGGTTCTGATGTTGGTAACCACTCGGGTTCTGGTTCCTGTGATTAATAAAGTTTGGTGTGGGTTGGGATGGTAAGTGTCTTGCAAGTCTTTGAGTCGAAATATCCCCAATTTGATCATTGAGATTGTTAATAAGATGGGTTGTTTCCCTTGTTTTTCTTTATAACTCCTACAGGGTTTTCATCATCTGGGCATTAATGTCTTCTTGAGATTGCCCAGATTGATAAATCTGATTTGAACCATACCCTCCAAACGGGTTCTGTTGTTGGTGTGGAACCGGATTGGTCTAGGAGTGAGCCAGATAATTCCCCCCATTAGAGGAATTTTTCAATTTCTCCTGGAAAGTAGGGGCATTTTGCGTGGGGTGATGATTGGGATAAACACAATTCCCCATTGAACCATAGAAAGCCTCAGAATAATAATTATACTCAGCACGGGATTTATGCAGATTTTCTCTCTTGCGGGTGTTAGCTGGGGTGAAACATGGGATTTGCAGAGCTTGGTTAAGTGTAGAAGGTTGCCCCTCGTTGGCTAGGTCAGTTAATTCCTTATGCAACTGTTGTTGCTGAATTTCTAGCTGAGCCATGATAGAGTGGAAATTAAGTGGAAGGGCCTGATTAAGTAGCTCCTAGGTGGAAAATAAGGGAAGGAAAAATTAGCATGCAGGTTAGACGACCAATTTTGATTTTCCATTTTTAAAGAAGAGGAAGAAGGCATGGAAAGGTCTTTATTGTGGGGAGGCAAAATCAAGTGGTCCCTCCAAGTGAGAAGTTCTGGACCGTCGCCCGTGCAAAATGGAAGAAACGGTAGGGGAGGAGAAGAGATGGAGATGGGAGAAGTGTGCACACAAGCAATCAAATTCTAGACCTAACTTAATTGTGACTCCCTAGAAATTGACCTAAGACTTGGTCTATCTAGGAAATAAGTAATCACTAGTGAATACCTGTTCTGTCAACAAATCTAGCTAAGTTGTTTAAGGGGAGGTTTGGGCCCAAGTGTTTCCCAGGAAAATCCCCAAGTGCTTGTACAAACTTGCTCGTGGTCGTTTGACACGGCCCCTTAGCCTGAACACTAGATATAGATGACAGAATTGGTATTAACTATAGAAAACTTAGGACCTATATAGCAAGCCTAAATTGATGAAAACCTTAGGGGTCAAATTGCTACCAATTTTAATTAGGTCTAGGATACTAGTGTGCACACAGAATGTGGAGGGCGTTAATTGGGTTGTTGCCCTGTTATTTTAATTTTTAGTGTATGTGTAGGAATTGGAAAGTGGTTTCAATGAAAAGCAAGTTGTCACACAATTATTGTATTTCTATCTTTTAGGATTGAATTTAACTTAGTGTATTTTTAGGGTTTTATTTTTAAGTTTTCAAACAAGTTTGAGAATCCACAAATAAGAGGAAATCAAGTTGTATGGGTGAGAATATGTTTCCTTTTGGTTGTTTGTCTCTAAAGCTAAAAAAAGAAACCCTAATCCAATTGATCCTAGGACAGAAATTTAACTATCAATGAGTTGTTTTTAGGTTTTCTGTATTAAGTAGTGGTCCAAACAATTCAAACAACACCACTACTTTGAAGAGAATCAAACAAGGATTCTAGAAAATATTTTTCTAAGATTTTAGGAATTTGTTTGATAATTGTTTTGAATTTTTATTTGTACTAATGTCAAAGTCCAAAAACAATACCCGTGGGTATTTTGGACTTTACAGTATTATCACCGACCTCAGAAAATTTTGGTGATTTTATATGTTGTGTAAAATATCACAAGAATTCCAGAAAGCTAAATTTCACAAAAGTTGAATGAGTATAAAAATCCTAAAATTCACGGCCAGTAGTAAAACAGGATTAGAAGGTGTGACCCCTCTGAGTCCACGAATTTTTAAAAATTAAATACAAAAGCCAATTGATCTGAAATTTGGAACAGATGTTCCTAACTTAATTTGGAATGATTGTATGAAATTTTATGATTTTAGAAGGACTGTGCTATTGGGAATTGATTTTTCAAGTCCAGATAGAAATCTGGACCCGAAAAATGGAACACCAATACATGAAATGGAGTGGTATTGATGGTGCAAACAAGCAATCAATGAGTTGTAAAATGCACCACTCCACATAATTAAGTTGTTTAAGGTCCTAAAAGCCAAGTTTAGTGTATTTTGGTAGTCTTTTAGTTTAGGTGTGACAAGAGAGAAGAGACC
Source organism: Thalassia testudinum (assembly GCA_037157565.1). Classification (NCBI taxonomy): domain Eukaryota; kingdom Viridiplantae; phylum Streptophyta; class Magnoliopsida; order Alismatales; family Hydrocharitaceae; genus Thalassia; species Thalassia testudinum. The sequence continues at coordinate 20,390,232 of JAZHRO010000026.1, read as the reverse complement.
AACCTGAAAATCCACGGCAAGAAAAGGAACTTTGAGCTTTTTCTTCCAAATTCCCACTTTTTTCCTGCAATACCTACACACACAAGATAAAAGAAAGAGAAGGGGATGAGATCCACTTCAAGCAAGAGAAAGAAAGATTAAGCAAAGCCGTACCTCCCTGGCAACGACAACAAAAATGATCGCATTTTTGCGCGGTTTGTTAAATTAGGGTTTTAAGTTGTTGCAACACACAAAAATGGATTCACTTTTAAATTTATAAACCTAGATGGTGGAGTATCTAGGGTCATCCAAGGAGGCAAGTTTGCAAAAATTAAATCTCATTCTTGGAAAATAAATCTCAACTTTCTTTTTTTTCTTTTTCTCAATATATCATTTTTATGTTTTTGAAATAACGACGAACATGTCAATTGTTCGCGAGAAAGTGACTAACACCTAACTCAATACACTACTCCTAAAGTGGCAAGTAGAGCCTCTCCCTAAGCTCACTCTAGGCAAGTGGTGGCCTAGAATAATTAGGGAGAGGGAGTGAAAATTGCTAGAAACAAAGCAATTAAGAATGCAACTAAAGAAGGCAACTTGATTAATGAGAAAGTGTTGTACAAAAATTCTAGTAGAGGAAAGCTTCTACAACTAGAATTATAAGTACAAAGTAAAGAAACAATAATCCTCTAAAAATTGATGAAGAGGGGAGGCTCCTTGCTCCAAGCCTAGTAGCTCCTGGGCTTGAAAAGAAGTGCTCCAACTCTTGTCTCTAAAAGCTTCACCAAATTGATGTCCTCCAAAGCAAGCCCTAAGGAGGCGTGCCCTAAGCTTTTCTCCTCCATGGGTGGACATCCACCCCAGGTCCTTCTCCTTTGCCTGGCCGTCCTCCTTGAGATGGAAAGGTCCTCCTCCTTGGCATGGCCCAAGTTGAAGAGAGTGGGGAGAAGAAGGCACCAAAGGGGCGGGTGATGTGCCCCCTTAATCTTCTTCTCTACTCCTTCTTCTTGGCGGTAGGTGTAGCTAGATATAGGTGGAATTAAACACTAATGGAGGATGAAGAAAATGTGGGAAGATAGGTGGGTATATATAGTGTAGGAAGGGGGCATAGGTGGCTCTTGGAATGGATGGCTAGGATAGGATATGGGGGGTAGTTGGGGATCCTAGGGCTAAGGATAAATGGCGCCACCTAAGGGGTGCTAAGGGGGGTAGTTATGGCTTTGGTGCCCTTTAGAATTGGTGCCAAAATGGGCCTTCTAGAAGGCTATTAGGTGGTGCCACCTTAGGGTTCTAGAAGGGGGGTATGTGGATGGCTGGAATAGGTTATATGGGTAGGTGTAGGGTTAGGATGGGGGGAGTTTTGGAGGGAATTTTTGGAGCCAAAACAAGGGTATTTGTAGGTGGTTTTGGTGTCATTTAGTGGTGTCTTTTGGAGGTAGTGGGTAGGCTAGGTTGGCACCAAGGTGAGGTGGAAGTAGGGTTAGCTTATGTGGAGCTTAGGTGGAGCTAGTTGGTGGAGTTGTTAGGTAGGGTTTTTAGGTGGTAAAAGCCAAGGGCGCTGGAGCATAGCTAAGCTAAGCTAAGCTATGCTAGCTTAGCTAGCAGTGGAGTAGAGGAGGAGGTATTGGAGCTAGGATTTGAAGGGAGGAGCTGAGGAGCAGAAGCCTGGAGCCTGAACTAGAGCTGGCAACCGCTAAAGAGGGTGGCATGGAGCTACTCTGGATAGCTTAGCTTGCTAGTTCTTTGTTAGCTGCTATGCCAAGCTAAGGTGAGCTGGCTTCTACCATAATGAGCTGAGGTGAGCTGGGTCTGGTGCTCCCGAGGAGGATCAGGCTGGTTGAGGCAGCTAAGGTACCTTAGCTCAACTGAGTTGAGCTAGGCTGAGTCCCCGGGAGCTGGACTTGAGCTTCCTGAGCTAGAATGAAATCATCTTCAGCTGGCTGAAGTTGAGTGGAGTTGGATGTAGCTGGACCTGAGCTGGGATGAACTCCAGTCAACTCAGCTGAGCTAGCTAGAGCTCCCTATGGACTAATGGGAGATGAGATTAGATAGACTCAGCTAAGTTGAGTTGGATCTGAGCTGACTTAAGCTAGGGTGAGCTAAAATGAGCTCTCTTGAACTACAATTCAGATGAGATGATCTGAATGGAGCTAGGATGAGCTAACCCTAGTTCAGATGAGCTAAATTCCAACTATGCTGAGTTGGATCAAGCTAAGTTCCAGCTGGTAAGAGACTTTCCTTCACCAGTTGCTTTCTGGAGTGCTAGCGTTCTAGAAATCTGGCAATCTGTTTATCCCTAACACTCACAAAAACACATAAAAAACACAATAAAAAATGCAATGCATGCCCAAGCTAATTTATGCCTAAATGCAACCCAAAAACCCGTTTGCGGAGAGAAATCCTAAAAGCTAGGTTTCTTTTAATGCATAAGAATAATGATAAACTGACGTTTTTCAAGGAATGATACCGCATTCCTCTAGGAACCTTGTAAACGGTCCTGGATGTTGTTCACCTGATCCGTCATATCTATTGTAGTATTCACCACCACTATCAGATCTGACAGATTTAATTCTTCTATCGAGTTGATTCTCAACTTCGACCTTATAATTCTTAAACGTGTCCAGTGACTATTCCTTTCATGAATTAGGTAGATGAAGCCATATCTTGAGTGGTCATCTATGAATGTGATAAAATACTATTGGTCATTCCATACAGGCATAGGAAATGGCCCACAGATGTTCGTATGAATCACATCCAAGACACCATTTGACCCATTGTCTTCAAACTTCCTATTATTGATTTGCTTCCCCTTAATACATTCAATACACTAATCAAAATCAGAAAAATCTAAGGGTTCCAAAATTCCATTTGACACAAGTGTCTCTATTCTCCTTCTAGAGATGTGACCTAATCTCTTGTGCCATAAAGTAGCTGAGGATTCATTTTCTAATTTTCTTTTCACGCCACATGTATCCAAAAGTGAAGACTCGTTATATGATGCTACAGTATCTAGGGAATATAGATTATCAAAGCAAGATAGAAAAACAAAAGCAACCAAATTTGAATTTAAAGACAAACTAACTTTTCTATCACCAAATGAACAAGTATAACCATATTTGTCAAAAACATAAAGAGAAATTAAATTTCTTATGAAAAATGGTACTACAAAAGTTTCATTCAAATTCAAATATGAACTAGTTTTCATCAAAATTCTAAATTGTCCTATAGCTTCAACCTCTACAGCCTTCCCGTTCCCGACATAAATGAATCTTTCAGCATCATTTGGTCTTCGATAGGTCAAGCAACCCTACATAGACACAATTATGTGAGTGGTAGCACCCAAAGCCATCCACCAAGTGTGCCTAGGTAACGAAGCTAAATTAATTTCCATACAAACAAGACTGAGAGCCGTACCTTTCTTAACACACCAAGCATAATAGTTGGTACAGTGCTTCTTTTGGTGCCCCTCAGCTCCACAAAAGAAGCATTTAGATTTGGAAGACTCTACAGCCTTCCCCTTCTGCTACAAGATGGCATAAGTACTAGTACTAGCAACCTATAGTAGAGTTAGTGGTCCAAATAGTAGTGCATAAATATCAATACTCATCTTTAGTATTGGTACTTACGGCTGTTATAGAATGTGTTTGTGTGTTTTTAAGAATATGAAACATCTAAATGCTATTCTATTTCGTGTACAACAGGTATTTAACAAATAAAGATAGTCTATTACAACAAGATTAGATGTGCATGCTAGATTTTACAAGATGAATCTACCAATAAACAAGTGACAACATTTTATCAATGCATACATGAATATTTCATCATGTACGTACCTTTGCCCTATCTGTAGAATAAAAGATTTACCTGTATTCATCATCACAGCAAAAAGAAAAGGGCTACTAATGGATCTTCCAAGAAATCCCATCTTCACCACCTTGCTTGAGAGCCACACGAAGAAAGAACTCTGCTTCTTCTTCTTGGTTCTCTCTCACTTTCTCAAATCATGATGGGGTACAATCTCAGAAATGAACCATGGGTTTCTTGGGGACCATAACCCCCAGATAAAACAGCAATTACTGTGACTAATTGCTGGGTGAATTGCCATTCTGCCCATCAAGGAGTCAATTCACAACTAGGTCTTTGCACATTTGTTTTAAGCACCACACTAAACCATTTGCATTTATGCCCAAGCACTCAAAACAACTTAATTTGATCACTCTAAAATTGGGCTTTAGATGATAGTCACTTTACTTATTGTTATTGATTATATCTATATACAAATTTACATACACAAGTCCATATGTTGGATTTTAATCCAACAGCGTTACAATGGTGGAGAGGAGGGGAGGGCTAGGGTTTTTTGATATACTAGGTGGAGGAGGTGATGTGGAAGGTGAGTAGGCATCCATGTGGAGGTGAGGTAAAAGAGTAAGATGACTAGGATGATGACATCACACATGTTTTAGGTTAAATTTTAGGAGAAGGTAGGCAGGTGTATCATGATGCATTTTGGTGTGGACTTGGGTTGGATTAAGCTTGATTAGGTGTAGGAATGTGGTAAATGCATCTTTACTCCTTAGTGTTGGGGTTGGCTTTTATTCTTTATTCACCTACTAGGCTCTCTAACTGGTTCAGTGTTGGGCTCAGCTTCTACAATTAAAGGTAGGCTTCATCAAGGAAAGGCATTCAATATATCTATGGATGTCTAATGTTGCTCTCATGAAGGAAAAAAGAAAGGTCAAGTGGCAAGTGTGCATGAACTTCACCTGCTTGAAGAAAGCTAGCCCAAAGGACACTTATTCATCCTAAGTATTGATTAGGTCATTGACAATGGAGCATATTGATCTTTAATTTCTTTTTTAGATGCATATTTTGGTTACAACTAAATTTCTTTATGTCCCTACTCAAACTTCACTGGCATGAAGAAAGCTAGCTCAAAGGACACTTATCCCTTACCAAGTATGGATCGAGTCATTGACAAAGGGGTAGATCGATCTTTTATGTCTATTTTATATGCATACTGAGGTTACAACTTGATTTTTTTATGCCCCCACCTAGGATGATCACCAAACAATGAGCCATTTATAAAGTGATTATTGCTGTAGTACCTAGTACAACATCAATGCTTTCATCCGATGGGATAACCTCTAGTAAAGAAATATGACAAATCTAATCTCCAAACTAGGTCATTCTTGCTACATCAATGCTTTTTGGGACTTACACTGACACATGCTGATCGTTAGTGCAAGTTTAAACCATTATAGTGTCCTCAATTTCCAAGGCCCATCTCCTTTGTTAGAAATTACCACTCGGTCACAGTCTATGCAGCCAAAGCATAAGCAATGGTTATTTATTCTTAAAACAAGAATAGCATATTAAAACAACTAATTAACTAATTCACAACTAAAAAAGGTTAGGCTAGATTTACATATGAAATGATGCATTTATTACTTACCTAACTTAGAGATTAAATTGATATAACGGGCTTATACCAAAAAAAAAAGGGATTTTTACATATATACCCCTGTAAACTTTAATATTACGTATATACCTCCATGTTCATGATATTGATGTATATACCCCTATAAAGTTACTCCGTTAAGGCCATATGCCCCTATCCATTAAACCCAATGGAAAACATCATAAAACATTTTAAAAAATAGGAAAATTTATATATACGTCTCTATATTTATCTTACAATTTCGTATATACCCCATAAAAGGTTTCACCATAAAAGGTCAGGATCATGTTCAAACATCAAAAGATCCTTAGCGATAGAAGTAATACATTTTGCAATCATAAAACAACATTATTACGCATCCAAGACCTAAAAGATCTCTAGTTATGAGCATTCCATCAATGCCACAATTTTATTGCAAGAGTTTTGCTAACACAGTAGCTCATATACATTCTCAACATTCTCCTTTGACGTAGAATTCAAACGCAAAACAAAAAAAGTCAAGCATCCCATTACCTCTGATCCTGTGGCAAGAGCAGCTCCATCGGGGGCTCCACAGCATGCCTTAGGCACCCCTCCTTTCCCCTCACAATGTTGAACGGGCACAGCATCGGCCTCTGACAAGTCGATTCTTGCTTAACAAGATGATAATTAAAATGATTTGTCATTTGTATTTCTAAGTGGTGGAAAATCGACTAATCAAAGTATTGAATTAAAATTAAACCACTCGAGAGAGGGAGTCATGTCCACAGGGAGGAATGTGCCTATTACAACTCATAAGGTTCGAAAACTAATGTTCACAAATGAAATCACAGAAAGTCGATGCCAAAACCCCTCTCAAATGAGGCACATAGAGCTCACATATGCTGATAAAGCAATTAAGGAAAGGAGGGAGGTTATCTTAAAAAGATAGCCAACATTATAATATTCAATAAATGAGAAAAATAAGTTTGGCAATGGAATGGAATGGTAAATAGAAAAACAACCTAAAATAGGAAATTTCTTCCCCATTACCGTGAGCGAGGAGGGAATGGCCAGAGGTGTGAAGCTTGGAGGAGGATCTCTACACCGAGGGCTCCACAATGGCGGTCGTGGCGAAGTGTGGGGTGGCCCGAGGTGGTCGGACGGAGCGAAGGAGGCTATGGGTTCCAGTGGCTACTACTGTTGCTTGTGCATGGCTAGGCGTGTGTGTGCGGTCTACTGGCCACGCGAGGAGGTGCAGCGCATGGAGGAGGAGGTGTGGCTGCTGTTGTGCACTGGAGTTGGTACTAACCGCACGTGGAGTGCGGGAAGGTACGATGCCCTGAGGGGAGCTACTAGAGATGGTGCGTGGTTTGCTGAAGGTGGAGCACGGTGGGCACCTACTGGTGCGAGGGTGATAGTGCACGAAGGAGAGGGTGGAGTCAGAGGGTCACACGTGCACGTAAGAGATGGCAGTAACGAAGGGGCATTGATGAAGGTGATGGCTGTTGGTGATGGTGGTGGTGGGTTTCGTTGAGTTGTAGGAGAAAACAAAGGAAGAGGAAAATGGGGGAGAAGAAGAAGATGGAGATGAGGTTGGGTCGTCAAACATCCAGCAAACTTCCCGGATGACTTAACCACGCGTGGATGCTTGCTGATGGTGGTTGTGCTGTTGGTGATGAGGAAGGATAACTGCATGGCCTTCAAGCACACGCTCATGGTAAGCTACACAAGCCACTGGTGGCGCAGCGGTCTGTCACCTCGCCTGCCCGCGGTGGTGTGGACTTGTGTACACAGTCGAGGCCGGCGGTGGTGTGGACTTGTGTACATAGTCGAGGCCGATGGTGGTGTGGACTTGTGTACATAGTCAAGGTCGGCGGAGGTGGAGTGGAGGAGAGCTTGACTCTCTGCATAGTAATGGAGTGGGGTGGAGGCCTCTCTCGCTCTATCATTGGAGGTCTCTTCTTATGTTGTAGGAAGGTGGAGAGGGAGATGAAGCGGCGAGCAACATGTGCAACCAAAATCCGCCTTCATCGCCAACATTGGTGCTCTTCAATGCCGCAATTCCTGCAGCCGTTAAGAAGAGAATGAAGAAAATGAAAAAGAAATGATAGGTTATTTATGTGCAAACCCTTAACTTCTATGTTAAATCCAAAACAATACATGTAATGCACCAAATTGGTTAACTAATCAAATGCATGCCATTCTAACTCAATTCTAAATGCATTTAATTATGAATGCAATCAAGTCAAAAATATAAACTAATCTATTTACTTCCTAATGCATGCTAAATAAATGTTAAAGACAACTTAATTTCTAGGCATTGAAATACCTAAATAGCCCATAAATATGGGCTCATCATCCTCCACCACCTCATTGCCCTTAGATCACATGCGACCAAGCTACCCCTTGTGGTGTTGGTGTTGCAGAAGCACACCACCCCTCTCCTATCCACAACCTCGAAATCACCCATCCTTACCCTAGCCAACCTCTCGCATCCTCCCCACCTCCTTCCACCCCTCCTCCCCACTCAATCTCCCACACCATGTCCCCCACCATGGCCCCCATCTCCTCCGCTCTCCCCACTAGCCACAGCCTCCCCCTGCACGATGTGATGTGGGAGCACTGTTAACGCGCTAAAGTCAGGTTTAAAATATGCGTCGTAGTACAATGACTACAATGACGAAACACTTAAATTTATAATCTTGAATGTGAGTTTGAGGTCGTCTCAAGGAGAAAAATAATACGCAATGAACCACTAATCAATTAAATATAAAATAAGTATAATAATATGATATAAAGGAAATAGAATATGCATGAACATCAATCTCAAATAGATAAAAAATGAATCCTCAATCTCCAAAAATAAAGTTTATGGGCAAAAAAATATGGTTTTCAAACAAGGCCCTTAGCCTTTCTCAAGCTCAAGCCAAACACATCAGACGTCCACACTAAGCCTTCACACGTCTTAAAGTCTATAGCCCTTAGCCAGCACCAATCCTTATGCTAGAAAATCAAGGTAAAACCAGCCCATTTCCTCTAGGTTTTATTAATGCAAGTCCAGGCCTAGGTGCACGAAGACCAGAACTAAGCCCAAGCTATATGCAAATCAAGGTAAAACCTGGCTTAGACTGGGCCTATGCACGAGCACCCACGTGTGTACGGTTACGTGAGCGTGTGTATGGGTGTGAGGGTGTGGGACCCGATGCCCTATGATCATGGGCAAGCAGTTGAGGGGCTCAATTCCTTTTATAGCAAATTTTGGTTTCAAATCCCACGATGTGGGACTATGTTTCCCCCTTCTTCGCGTTTCAGCAACTTCATGCCGTGGAAATGTCTGGCTTGATTTAGGCAAAGCAACCATTGGATCTTCGATCCAATGACTTGTAGACATTCCTTAAGTGAATCCGCATGGAGAGGAGAAGCTCCTTGGGTCTTTTGCTTGCCGGATGAAGATGGCGACATCAGAGAAGATGGCTTGTCTGGCAAATCACTGATGTGCACACATTTAATTGGCCTAAAATGCCTATTTATGCATTGTTGACGTGAGAAACTCGATCGTGTTTTAACAGTTAATTACGTCGTAGTATAGGTGATCAAGCGTCGTCAACAAATAAAAGATTTTATTACTCGAAAACCGAAGTATCCGAGGTCGAACACAGGGAGCAATTGGAATTTACTACTAATCTCAAGAATGTAATTGAACACTTTAATTACTCAAAACTTTAATTCAAATGTAAATGCATGAGTTTAAAAGCAATTATGGTAAAAAGAAAGAACCGGACGTCTGATCCCATGATCAGATGTCTTAAAAGTGTGTTTTTCCCTTCTTTGATTCTTCTTCTTTCTCTGCAATGCCTTGCTTTTCTTCTGGCTTCTTTCTTTCTTCTCCTGCAGTACTCTCTCTGCTTCTTTTCTTCTGTCTTCTACGGGTCTTCTTCTTCCTTGGCTCTGCTTCCTTCAGTTCCTCTTCTCTGCCTTGGCTCTCTTGCTTCCTTGGCAAAACTTCCTTCCCTCATTTCTTCTTCCTTTCTGCTTTGCCTTTCTTCCTTGGCAAAGCCTCTTTCCTTGCAGCGGCTAAGTGTTGGCTTCTTCCTCCCTTCTTCCCTGCACACACACCACAGCCAAGGCAAAACCTACTCTACCCACACCCGCGCATGTCTCTCTCTCTGTAAACCACTCCCAGGAAGCTCTCCAAGAGATGGGTTAACGGGTCGGATAACGTACCCGTGACCAGGCACACCGGCGTGAGGGTGATGCGTGAGGTGTGCTTAGGGTCAGGTCGGATATCGCCAGATCTGCATGGTGAATTCGCTGATGAGACGGCTTGAGATAGGTGTGGGACCTCACCCCAAGTGTCACTGGAGGTGATGAGATGATATCACAAAAACAATATAAAGCATGCAAGTGTTTTGTAAGTTACCGATGTGGGACTATTGGTTGCTGCCTTCTCTCAGGCACGCCCGCAGAAATCCTTCCTGCAATTGCCACAGCTGCGGACGTCGCAGCGTCTCTTGCTTGGTCAGATAGCTTCGCAGTGCTTCCCCGAGTGAGCTGCACCTGAAGCCTTGCGGTCTTGAAGCCTGGAGCGAGTTTGGAGCTTCTTCGAGTCACCGTCAATGGCGGCAGGGGCTATGAATCTGTCAGACACGAAACTGGCCTCGCAGCCTAATCAGATCACCAGGGAACCTTTGCCTTGTCACGGCGAAGGTGAAGGGCAAGGTGGCAGGCCGTGGGGCAGCCTAGGCATGCGTGCCTAGGTCGTCCTATGGGCAGATGGATGGGTGAGTTCGAGGGTGCGTTGTGGAGGTGTAGTGTGGCAGTGGAGGGGCGGAGTGTGTTCAGTGTGGTGAGGCGGAACTTTTGCGATGGTCGGCGAGGTGTGTGGGGCTGCGGAGCGACGGGGGCGCCTCGCCGGAGGGTTGCTGGAGGGATGGAAGATGACAATGGTCAGGCGTGGTCGTCGGGTAATCAAGTGAAATATAGTGGGGAAAAGAAAGAGGGAAAGATGTGGAGTAGTTCTAACCTACTTGCAGGGACAAAGGGGGCGGAGAGGCGGATGGCAGTACCTGCTGTCACCGGAGAAGAAGATGCCTAGTGGGGGAGGACGGCGACGACTACGGGGCTAGGGCAACGCGCACGAGTATTGCGCGACGCGGAGGAGAATGAGGAAGAAGTCTCTGCCACTGGTTTTGTGGGAGAGCGAAGAGGAAAGGAAGGAGAGCTCGCTGGAGCCCGCTGGACACCCTGGTCGGGAGGGAAGAGAGGAATCTAAGGTAGAATCCCGGCCAGGTCGAGCTCCAATTGAGCGGCCGGGTTTGGGGGTTCTTTTATAGGCATAGGCCATGTGTTCTAGAGCGTGGAGGGCAAGCATTCGTCACCGACGGCTCACTGGAGAAGGAAAGTGGGTGGATACCCAAATCCCTCATGCGTTCGCACGAGAGATTGGGATCAAATCAGGGATCATGACTGGCCTCAGATGGAAGGGAATTCCTCAGAGAATCTCCCTTCCATTTCTGGGAGGGGATCTCTGAGGAATCAGAGAGTATTCCCTCTCTAATCCTCGCTGGAGCAGGATTCTGCCCCAATAATGGCGGAAGGACCTAATTACAAGGTTGGCGAGGAAGTTAGGGGGCTCTCTACGTTGATTTTCAAAAGTTAGGGACCAAACTGTGATTTGGGTGTACTAAATTGTAAAGTAGGTCAAGATGACCTCCCCTTAGGTCCAAATTTTGGTACAAACCTAATTTTGATCTAAGGAATCCAATGGTGAAGTTGTATTTTATGTTTGACCACGTTTGACTGGATATTTTGCATAAAAACCCAAATTAGGTTAATTGATGAGCTAGGACCCTAATCTAGGTCAAACTGGGTTCCAAAGGCCAAATCAAGTGTTCTAAACCCTAGAGGATATTTTTTCATGAATTTCAGAGGGTTTAATTGATTTTTATCTTGACCAGAACCTTATTGATTTAAGCAGGTCAGTTTTAGGGTTACCAAATGTCATTTAATTCCTGGATTGCACATAAACCCATTTCTGATTGACTCAACCCACTTTTTATCTCATTTAGACCATTTGACCTATGCTTTGTCTATGAGAAATCCCATTTATGTACTGTAATGGTAAAATTACAGTTTTAACCTTTATTTCATGTTTTCTTCTCAGAGCACTTATTCCTCTAATTAAGCCCTCTTCTAAGTCATGTAGGAGCTTTTATTCTCTTTATTAGGTCAAAATGAGCTAGTTATGGCTCATGATGAGGCTCTCATCATGCATGTTCCTAGGTCAATAGAAGTAGCATTCATTATAAATATTGCATAACATGCATCATCATGCATTTAGATTGAATGGAGAGGGTTGGTAGGACATCTGAAAACTTTCCAAGAAGGCCCTGGAGGAGGTTGAATGGCGATGTTCTTTGTTTCAGATGCCGACAAAGGGGGCATTTGGCGATGATATGCAGAAACCCTTTCATCTGTTTGGCGTGTAGGGGCAAAGGGCACAAATGCGAGTCCTACCCTTGGAGGAAATCGCTAGAGACAAAGATGGCATTCTCGTGCCCTGTTTGGATGGTGAAGAAAGAGGCTCGACTGCCACTGCCGCCGGCATTTGGCCGGCATTCAATTGAAGGCCGATTTATGAAGAGATCTCGTCTGCAGGGATCATGCTAAGGGGCGCTTTGATTGGCGAGATTATGGTAGGCAAACCATCGATAGAAAGACTTCAAGACCTGGTATGTTACCTAAATCTCTTGTCTGTGGGATGGAAGATAGCTATGCTTTCCCAATCTTGATTTCTGGTAAATGGTTTGGGTATGATGGATGTTGAGTAACTGAGATTTCGCTCGAGCTCATTTGAAGAGTTATTGTGATTTGGAGAATGGTATCTCCCTTTGATGGGGCTCTCCCTGATCGGCCTCCTCAAAGAGTGGGTTCTAGGAGGATTCTTCTTGAGATTAATGGACTGCAGCTGCATCTAAGATCTAAGGGTTTGTTACTAAGATATTAGCAGGCTTTGCATCCATCATTGAAGGGTCTGAAGTCTTGATTAGAGAAGGGGACATCCGATCTCTTATAATTGAGGCTGATGTCTTCAATGCTGGCTCGATTCCTGACATGGTTACAATCAGATGTGGGGGCTCCTCATGGCTTATTCGGCTAACAGTGATTGGATAGGTGCCTGGGTAGTTTGAACAAGGGCAGGTTAAGACGCCTAGAGTCAGCATTGAGGTGAGGAAACAAGATGAAAGGGTCAGCCGCATTCCACCTGATGAAGCTCCTGAATCCAAAAAGAGGAAGGATTGCCACCAAGACTATGCTGAGGAGGACCTGATCGAAGAGGTTGATGCAGTTGGAGATTGCAGCCGAGCCCTAGTAGTCAAAGAGGATGGTTATATGGAGGTTGCTGAGAATTCTGTGATAGATTTAGAGGTGCTTAGCAGCAAAGAGGAGGGTAGGACAGGAAGGGAGCTGCAACTCAGAAATGGCAATAGAGCCCTCAAAGAGGCAAACCAGATGTAGCTCTCAATTCCTACTGATCTGAAATATGGCAGTGGATCCAATCAGAAAAGAGGTGTGGGTAGATCTCCATACATGCTTAGAAGGAGAAGGAAGGAGAACTTGCCCCCTATTGAGGAGCAGAATATTGCAAACTCAATTATGGTTGAGTTTGTGGGCAGTATGGCCCAAGGGGATCAATCTAGCAAGGAATGAGAGTGATGACTTGGAATGTGCGTGGGTTGCACAATAAGATGAGAAGGATTTCCTTGTGTAGATATCTTTCTGAGTAGGAGATTGATTGTGCTCTCATTCAAGAGACACATTTGGAGATGGAGAATGGTCAGGAATGGGATTGCTTTAAGCAATCTGGTTGCAGTGATGTTGTGGTAAAGGGTGTATCTAGAAGGTCTGGTGGAATGGCCTTTTGGTGGAGAAAGTCTTGTTTTTTGGTAACTGAAGTTATTCGTGACAGGTACATGCTTTCTTGCAGATGCCAATCTCCCCAAGGAGATATGGAATGGTTTGTGTCTTGCATTTATGGCCCTTGTGTGGCTGCAGACATGGCTGGTCTATGGGAGGATCTCTCTACAATGCGTCAAAGAGTGTAGGAGGTCCCTTGGCTTCTAGGGGGTGACTTTAATTGTTATCTCTCAAGTGATGACAGTCCTGATGGGAGGTTGGACAGCTCAATGGCAAACTTTCAAATGGTTGTACAGAATATGGGACTGACAGAATACCCTATTAGTGGAGTGGAGTTTACTTGGAGAAATGGCAGTGGACAGGTTTCTAAATTGGATAGGTTTTTTGGCAGTCCTAGCTTGTTTGAGAGGCATAAGTTACTAGCAGTTATGAGCCTTGATAGGCCTTTCTCTGATCATACTCCACTTGTATGGGACAGTGGAACGAATTCAGACATTGGATCATATTTCAAACTTAAGAGATCTTGGTTTAGGGAGGAAGGTTTTGTGCAAATGGTGTCTCAGTGGTGGCAGAACAAGGCTGTGCAAGGCCCTGCTACATAGCAGCTGGCTGCAAAACTATCAGACCTGTGTGACATGATAAAATAATATAGGCAGGTAGTGGCCTTGATTAGAGAACAAAAGAGGAGGGAGGCTCTGGCAGTAATCAGAGACTTGGATATGAAAGAATGCAGGCAGTCTTTGAACCTCTAGGAGCAGCAGGAAAGGTAGCTGATGTAGTCTGTAGTGGGGGAGGAGGACTTGAAAATAGAAATGGACTGGCGTGAAAGATCTAGACAACTATGGCTCAAAGAGGGTGATGCGAACACGAAGTTTTTCCATCTTGCGGCCAGTGCTAGGAGGAGATTTAGTCTTATCTCATCAGTTAAAGTAGAAGAGAGAACTATTACTTCTGTTAGTGAAATCAGAACTGAAGCAGGTAAATATTTTAAAGAAATATCCAAGGCTGCTCCAAGAGGCTCTTGGAGGATGGCATCGGTGGATTTCCCTTGTGTTAGTTGTGATTAGAGAGACATGTTAGTTACTCCTATATCTGAATAGGAAGTACTAAAAGCAATTAAAGATTTAAATAATGAAGGGGCCCCTGGTCCAAATGGGTTTCAAGTTTTCTTTTACAGAGAACTGTGGAGTGTTGTCAAGGTGGATGTATTGAAGGTTATTCATGAATTTGAACTAGGCAACTCTGGTTTTGAGAGGTTGAACAAATCCTATCTATTTCTGTTTCCTAAAAAATCAGGTGCGGAGAGGTTTTCTGACTACAGACCCATTGCACTATCTAATTCCATCTATCTTATTATCAGTAAGATTATAGCCAACAAACTACGAGAGGTTTTGAAGGACTTGATAATGCCAGTCTAGTCTGCTTTTCTTCCTGGGAGATCACTACAAGAGTCTTTCATTATTGCGCAGGAGATTGTAATGGGTTCGCACAGGAGAAAGACCAAGGCCTTTTTATGGAAAGTAGATATTTCTAAGGCTTATGATTCAGTCTCCATGTTGTATCTGTGGGAAATCCTTAAAAGGAGGAAGTTTCCACCTTTATTGATATAGTGGGTGAAGAGATGCATCACGATAGCCTCTTTTTCCCCATTGATAAATGGGAAACCATGCCATTCTTGGATTCAGCCCCAGTGTGGAGTTAGGTAAGGATGCCTACTTGCCCCTCTAATTTTCAATCTCACAGTGGATACTTTGGCAAGATACACCTGCAAACTGGTAGTGGATGGTTTCATAAGGTGGTACTCAATGTCTAATAATAGGGCTTTAGCTCCCATACTCCAATATGCAGATGACACTATTTTTTTTTTGTGGAAGGGGGGAAGAGGGAAGCACAAGCGCTTCTACATATGGTAAAGATTTTTGGGGAGATTTCTGGTCTTAGACTAAATGGAAATAAATCCTCCCTTGTCTGTTTTGGGATGAATGGAATATTACAGAATGATATCTCTACCATTCTGGGTACACTTGTGGTCTCATTGCCTATTAAATATCTGGGTTTGCCTTTGAAATGCTCTAAAATGAAGAAAGCAGATTAGTCTTTCCTATATGAAAATGTGGCTATGAAATTGGAGGGCTGGAGCAGTAGATACCTATCAAAAGGGAGGAGGTATATATTACTGAATTCTATCATCACTTCGATTCTAGTATTCTTTTTCTCTGTTCTCAAAGCCCCGAAGTCAATCTGGAAAAAACTTGATGTGATGTGCAAAAGATTCTTCTGGAAAGGGGCCTCTCACCAAGGGGCTTTTTTTCAACCTTTGAAGTGGGATTCAATTTGCAAGCCAAAAAAGATTGGTGGCATTGGTGTTAGATCCCTTAAGGAATTTAATGATGCTTTGCTATTGAAGTGGGTTGTTCGGTTGCTGCAGGGGGAAAAAAATGTGGACAGAAATAATTCAGGATAGTTATGGGACTACCAATGATGAGAAAAATCATCTAAACCCCTTTAAACCATCTTCCTTTTGGTCTTTAGTGGTGCATGCCCTGAGGCACAATTGGAAATTTTTCAAATCTGTATTAGGTGATGGGAAAAGCTTCAAATTCTGGTTAGAGAATTGGGTACTTTGGGGGGTGTTTAAAGACAGGTTCCCCCTCGCTTATACAGTGGCTTTGGAAAAAAATGTTGTGGTGTCTGATTATTGGGATGTGGAATCTGAGCAATGGTCTTTTAATAATGCTATGTGGAATACTCATGAAACAAGAACACGAGCAGAGAATGAACGTCTCATGCAAGAACTTGCTGCCTTCAAACCCATGCCTCATGAATATGACACATACAAATGGGAGGGTAAGTTTTCTGCTGTGGCTGCTTATGACAAGCTGATAGTGTCTTCCAGGATGGCGGAATCTGATGTGGGGAAGAAGCTAAGGAATTTAAAAATACCATTGAAGATACAAATTTTCTTGTGGCTCTGCAGAACGGACGGTCTGATTACTGGAGATCTGAGGCACAGGAGAATGGGTACTCCCACTCAGTTTTGCCACCTATGTGGGATGCATAATGATTCTAGCATTCATATCTTTTCTTCATGTGTGATCATTGATTATGTCTAGAGGAGAGTATGTAATGATTCTCTCCCCACGTGGGAGAATCTGTGGCATTATCTAGTAGATGGGAATAAGCCATGTTTACATATGGTGGCTGTGTTATGGTCTATATGGAGGGCTAGAAATGAGTGTGTTTTTTAGGAGACCCCAGTGTATGTGGATAATATTGTAAATTTTTGCTGGAGTCTCGTACATCATTAGGGTTCGATCATGTAATTGTTTCATTTTTATTAATAAAAGCTCTCCTGGTTTGCTATCGGTGATTCGATAGCATTCCTTTCTTTCTAAAAAAAAATCATGCATTTAGATTAGTATGTACAAATATTAGGTTAATTTTCCCTTTTTATGGTCAGGAGATAGGGTGATATTTATCAGGACCTCAAATTGAAGATTCAACCATACGGATTTGATCAGGGTGACGATCGGAGTTCAACGCTTTCGAGATCGCCCCGATCGGACCTTTGTAGCATCATATACAATCTGAGGAAGATCTGAGGTCAAGGGGCAAAGTGGTAAAAATCTAAACTCAAGATGACAAATCCAACCACACGAATGGCTTTAGATCGATGAACTCAACCCAATGACACAAGAATCAATCCAATCTAACATTCGTGGCAACACCTACTAGCATTTGAAGATGGACGATCAAGATGGCACCATGTGGCACCATCCCAACCATCCAAAGAAGCCAAGGCACCTCCGCTCAACCTTTGAAGGCTCAATAGACGAATGATCTTGGCCGTTGGATGAAGATTCAATGCCCATGAGCAAGTGAGCACAAGACCGTTCACGCGACCATCTGTGGCCACAGCCTATTGGTGAAGAGCGCGACTCTCACATCGACAGCATGAGTTCGAAGCACTACACCTCAAATCAATCGTGCAAGTGGGCCAACTAAATTCAACCGTCAGATGATAATCGAGCGCATTGCTGAAGGCGTCGACGTGGCGTGATCTAGACTATTAGTTGAAGTCGTGCGATCTCACGTGCATCTAAATGCCAGATCTAACACGTCGTAGAGACGCTGTGGATTGGATGGCTTTTAAGCCTTTCGATCCATTGATCGGATGGCTGATGGTGATGAGGCACGCACTAGCCAAAGGCGAACGGCCAAGTGGTGTGGCTGCATGAGGAGTGTCGAATCAACAATGACAACCCTCCTTCCATGTGAGCTTCAGCAATGTAGGGCTTTAGTAATGCTTGCATTTATCACTAAAAGCCCTACATTCATTGTAAAGGCATTAAAAATGACTCTTTTGCCCTTCACCTTTAAAAGGGACCTTACTCCACTTTTTCTTCATCCCTTCTCTTCTCCTCTCACTCTCTCCAAAGCTCTAAAGAGCTAGTCCCATACCCAGGATGCTCTACTAGAGTCTTAAACATAATTTTTCCATCTCATCCTCATTCATGGAGCACTCGTGGTTGTCCTCTCGTCGCCAGTTAGGAAGCGGATCCCGATGCGACATCGCCCTGCTTCATTTTCCATCCTCCAACTCCATTCTCGTCTAGCATCTCATCCCCATCGTCTAGGTGCTCTGTCAATCCAACTTGTCCTCCAAGCAACCGTCAAGGAGGATTTTCTCATCCCTCTCTTTTTACCGCTTTCTAATGTAGATTTCCAGCTTTCTAGTTGTAGAAATTAGTTGTAATGAACATTTGGTTATGAAATATTGATTCACTCTCTCTCTCTTTCTTTGTATTATTCTCTCTCGATTTTCTATTATTTATTCTTTAAGTAGAATAGCTAGGTAGATTAATTTCAACCAACTAATTTGCTTTCCAAAAATAAATCCAAATGTGATTTTTAATCAAACATTCGTTTCCCTATGTTCGACCCAGGACTCACCAGAGTTTCGGTTATAAATTTTATATGATAGTGGATTTTTATGTAACTGCAATGATGGGTTTCAAACTCAACCTTTTAGCATACGAAATCCTGCTCATCATTTTTCTACCATTGTCGAGGAACGAAATCCCGCTCATCATTTTGGCACTGTCGCCAGGAAGGCAATGCTCTTTGATTTCCCACGTTTCTCGCCTTACTGATCTTTTACCTCACTTTTTTCTTTTCTTATTGTGATTGCAGGTACTCTTTTGAGGTGAGCCAGAGTTGCATGATTGGAGTAAAGTGATGTTGAAGGGTCTGTAAGTTTACCCCACACCTCCCACCTCGTAGATTTCATTCCATCACATAAATAATACAAACCCTAATCAACCTAGGAGCTTGCATAAACCCTAAGGTTAGTCATGGTTGTTTGTCACTCCCACCAACCTCACCCTCGCATATATATATTTAAAAAAAAAATCTGATTGTGGGATTTACTTAAACCTATATGTCACATACACCCATAGAGGTACACGACCTCTTCTGATTTCAATCACTTAACCGGGAATCCAACCTAAGGACTCGGTGCACCTACACGACTTATACAAATAAGTGTTTAGAAATCTGATTAGGCTAACCATTTTGTGTGCCTAATTAGTGGTGCATTCGACCAATTGTTTGATCTATTTAGGTTGCACTACTCAACATAAAATTGATTCATCAAGTAGCTTGCCACATAAGATTCAACTTTTAGGAATTAACCAGGCACTCTACATTCTTTTAAGTTTTAAAAGAAGACATCTTCATCTGTACTTTCAAAACTTGGTGTGCCAACTGAACCTTGATTAAATAATCCTAAAGTTGAACCCTAAAAGCTACTAAACAAGGTTGAACGCTAAATGACAAATCACCAATTAACCTTGTTTCAAAACCATTGGTTGTTGATTGCACAGCAATCATGCAATCTAAATCATCTGAATTAAGCTAGATTCTAGCATAACTTAGGAATAATGCATTCATAGGCATCGTAATCTGCATAATAGCTAGTTTATTAGTCATATAGATAATATATGACCTAAAAGAGAGATAATTTTAATCGCAGATGATTCGAAGCCATGGATAATAGATCAAACCAGACAGATCTGATCAGAATGATGATGGGAGTCCAACGCTTCTGAAATCATCTCGATTAGACAACCATGGCATCTTATGCAGTCCATGAAAGAATAGAGATCATAAAGCCAAAGGACAAATATTCGAGCCTCAGATGAAGAATCTAACCATACAGATGAATCCGAATTGACGATTGTAGTCCAACAATGTAAAAATCAACTCGATCGGAGGTCTACATCACCAGATACAAGGAAAAGATGGACGGCCATGATGGTGCCACGTGGTGCCATCACAGCTGCTCCCTCACCACCGCCCCTTCTAAGAAGGGCACCTCGCATGCTGTGGGCCATTGGATCTTCATCCAGTGGCCACGAGTGCACCACGTCACCCATCCAACTGGATAAGTATAAATAGAAACAAACAAGGAAGTATAACAGAACATTCACATAGTACGTTGGCTCACGCGCTCTCGCGGAAGCAGGTGGTGTGCGTTAGAGTTACGAATTGCGTGAAATTGAATGCATGTTGGGAGTGGGTGCAATTGGTCGTCGGATCTTGATCAAAAGGGTGCCGAAGTGATCGCGTGGCGTGATCTGAGTGTGCCGCAGCCTAATGTTGGATCCCATGCACGCATAACACACGAACTCATGTGTTTCCTTCATTGCGAAGGGGATGCGAGCGTGCGTTTAAGCCGTCCGATCGTAAGATCAGACAATTGATGATTAGGCACTACAATGAGGCAAGCTGTGAAAGGCAAGAGATGAGCAGGTGTTGGGTGGGCGCTAGGTGCGAGTGAGACAATCAGATCGTGATCCAAGGGACGTAGGCAGGTCATGTGTCAACCAGGGATTAAATCGACATGATGGATTCGAATTTGAAGGTTTTTGAGGCTAGATCTGATCCATTGATCTCCCGATCAATGGATCTAATAAAACAAGAGTTGTTGCATGAGATAAAGGGGTTAAATACCCTTTTTACCTCCATAAAATCTATAAAAGAAGGCCTAGGGCCCCCCAATTGAGGCAACTCTCGCCCATCAACTCCAGATATCTTCCACCTTCTTTGCAAGTCTCCATCCCTCTGCAACTCTGCTCCGACCTTCATCCCGACGCTCTAGATCTGAGGTGCAACCGCATCTCTTACAAGCATCCTACAAGCAACGTCATCTCTCTGCCACTTTCTATTTCTCTCTATCTCTATCTCTCTATTTAATTCTAGTAACATTCTCTATTGTGGAAACTCTGTTCAATTGAAATTAAAATTTTAATCTTCTGAATGCCTGATTATACATTTGATTCCTATACATATATACATATATAAATATCTCTTTAAAGCAAGTTTTATTGGAAAGCTTTTGCAAAAATCGAGATTGCTTCCCTGCGAATAACCTGGTACTCACCATTGTTTTATAAATTTATTTGTCGAAGTGTTTTCATGCTATGCTACAACTAATTAACTCTTAAAATGCGAATTACATGCTGAACAAGTTGATGCTGTTGTTGGGGAGGCAACGAAAATTTTTGAAGCTTTATTTGGTGCGAATTTGAGATTTCTAACTTGCTATTTTCGTTGAATTCATGTGTGCAGGAAAGCAAGAAAATCAGAATAAAACATGACAATGGGAATTGCAGGTTCCAACCTCAGACATGTACCCATAGTTTAGATTAGTTGGATCTAGGATTTGCTTGAACCCTAGGATTAGTTAGAAATTGTTTACATAAAAAAAATTCTTGATTTTCAGGCTGAAATAAACCTTTATCTTAAAAATTAAATTCCCGACAATCCGTATGTCCAAAAATTCTCAATGTTTTACTGGACGTAGATTTCAAAGTCATAAACAACATATTAAAATTTTGCACAAACTTGAATTATAGAAAAATTTTCAAAATTTTCCCACTAATCTGTTATCAATGTAGTTATTGTTCCTGATTTTTCAGAGTTCAAAATATTATAAGAATTTTTATTCAACTCCAATTGATTGAAATTTATGCCACTAAATTTCTTAGATAATCAAGAATTTAAGAAAAATCTGAAAAAATTATTTCTTTCACGTTTGGTTGCAAGGATTATCTGATCATGAACTGCAGATCAAAACAGACTACAAAACCCCCAGTACACTTTAAATCAGAAAAAAATATAAAACATGGATTAAAATTCTTGAAAAAATATGCTTTTGAGTGCCTAGTTAGTGGTACAATAGGACCAATTGATTGCATTGCTTGGGTCGCACCACTAATCTAATCTTTGGACTTAAAAGAAACATCTAGAACTATCTGTGCTTAGGGTTTCATGCTAAGGATAGAGCACACTTGCATTTCCATACTTAAAGGAAATCTATCAAACAAAATGGGATTTGCAAAAACTCTTGTGTGCCTCATCAAAACCTTGATTGAAGATATTAAATTAAGTGAACCCTCACTAATAGAAGCGTTTGAATCCTAAAATTCACTTCATCATAAACAAAAAAATTGTTTATGAACCCTTTGCCTATGCACTTCACATTTGAAATTAATTTTAAGGGCAAACACCCCCTAACACCCATCATATTCCAAAATCACATCAAACCCAAGCATAAAATTAAGTAGATGTGCCTTAGGCAGGACTAATAGTCTTGGAGACTTGAAATTAGATTGGACTAAGGTTAAGGCCTTGTCTACTTGGACCCACTAGTGACAAGAAAGGTCGGTGTGGCAACTGCCTTAACCATTAGTGGTGTCCCGCCATGCGGGGTGTCCTAGGGGGTCCCACCCTTCTAGCCAGCCAAGTAATTCAAGGGTTGATCTAACCCAATAGTGTTTTAGGGAGCCAAGATCAGGTTAATTTAGGGTTGACACTCTAAGGACTAGTTTGATTGCTTGTATTGAAAGGGTGGGGTATTCTCTCATCTCTTCACTCTCTCATCTATTAACTTTCTTTTGGTACATGGATGCTAAAAGGTCTCTAAACCCTGATTTGGTACCACCTTCAGAGAATAAACTAAGGAGAAGACCCAATTCCTTTGAATACATTCCAATGACTAATTGGCATAAGGAAGAACTGATTGAGGAGGAAACCATGGGCCCATACTCTTTTGCCTCACACTATTTCTCCTTTTCTCCCTATCCCAACCTTTTCCTTACTTCAACTTCTTCAAGATGGGAGAACCCTCCTCAACACTAGGGACTTAATTCCCCTGCCTACACCTCATATTCCCCGGGTATAGCCAGGCCTATCTCGAATCCCACACAAATCTGTGGATATCAAGGATCTCTATAACCTCAAAAGACACTCTCCATGTAGGACCAGCACCTAATTGGCTTGACCAACTATCTTGATTAGATCAGCCAAACTCATCTCTCCCCAGATCAGGGATATGCCTCATAATCCCAATACCTAGAATATCAATCCTATCCTCGAAATCACTTTGCAAATTATCCCAATTCCACCCAAACAACTTCACCTTAACATTGGGATAACCCTACACCAACCAAACAAGGGTATGATTCTTACCCTAGGTATTCAGATGATAGATATTCTGATTCAACTGAGGAAAGAAATCCTTGAAATTGTTATCCTTAGCCCACTCAAATCCCTGACCATGACGGTGATCTTGAGATCACCGAATTACTCCAAGTAGTCCAAGGGATGAGAGAAGCTAATAAAAGAAATACAGATAACCTGACAAAACAGCTCAATAAAATCCAAAAAGCACAAGGTGATAAAACTGGTCAGAGTATGAAACAAGGTGGTAAGCCACTCAAGGTTGAGGATCCAACCTTAAGTATGACATCTTATCAAATCCCAACCTCTACATACACTGAACCCACCCACCATCCTTGTGATTATATAGAACAAATCTTTTTTGATATCCCAAAAACTAACTTTGAGGAGGAAGGCTCTTTTGAGGAATTATATCTTGATTTAGGCCCTGAATTGCAACCATTCTATTTTTGAGGAGCCAATCCATGGTGAGCTGGAGTATGAGTCTTTCATATTTAAAGACACACAATTGGACTACATGGTTGATTTGGGAAAATCAGAGCAAGATCAAGAATATAGAAATATTAGGGACAGTAACACTCCCAGCCAAGCACGGTTGGATGGCTCTAATGTCATCATGTCTGAGGATTACCATGATCAGATATGCTTAAACATTTGATATCTGGATTTGACGATACTAATCATTCTAAGATTTCCCATATTGAAGCCGAATCTTCTTTCACTTCTATTTCAGCTAATTCACACCCTTCTCTTCCCATCCACTAGAGTCCTGAGGAAAACCCTGACTCTTATCCTCAACATCTCGAGATTGAACAAGACAAACAATCCCCTTATGAAAAAGATGTTAAAGAAATTGTAGAATTACTGGGGATGACTTATGAGGATCTATCTGAAGAAGCAAAGAGTTTAACTAAATCATGGAATCCTGAGGAGTTTGATTTGACTGCTGGGGAATAGAAAAACAATCCCTTAGAAGATGTAATTCAAGAGAAAGACAATTGGGATCAAATTAAGAAGTCTAAAGAACTAAAAGAATTCGAAATCTTCACTAATCTAGATTCTGATCTTACTCCCCCTTGGGTTGTGATTTTAAGGAATAATGAATTTCTGTCCATTACATTTGAAGACTTTCATCATGATTTGGGCAACTCAAATAAGATTTTTGATCACCCCAGGGATAAGATTGAGGATTCTAACAAGTCCGGAACTAGTGAGATGAACGACTGGATCTTATTTGACTTACCTACTCTACATCCATCCATACCTAACTTGAATTGCGAAGTGGTTTCCTATATCATTTCAAACTACAACAATCAGGTTCCTCCTTTCATTTCCCATCACTTTCAGGACCCATATGATTTATTCCCCATGGACCACACTGTATCCACCTCATCTGCCTTCCTCATGCATCACATTTTAAGGTTTCCACTATCTACTTTCCACTATGGCACCTGCACTAATGTTTCTCTCTTTTGTAGCATCTGGCTACAATTAGTTTCAAGCTCATTCACTTTATTTTTCTGACCTTTTAGGCTTGGTATTCATCATCAGCTAGTCCGCATTTGTGGATCACTGATTTTGGGACCAAATGATCATATCTTTCCACTAATCTTAAATTCCCATGCAATTGTTATTACTTCTCTTAACCCACAGTATTGAACTACATATTTTTGGGTTTAAGTCCAGCAAATGACATTAAACATAGCGTTGGCTGGGCGGCAACCTAGTACTCTGTACAGGTAGCTGTGTATCCTCTACATCCTTGCTGACCTGGATTAACAAGAATAGTCAGGTGATATCCCCTCCTCTTACTTATTATATTTTGATTTTCATGCATACATTTCAATGACGACATTGTAATGAATAGGCATGGGGGCTGGACATTGCATGCCTTATTTTTATGTCAAAAAAAAGATTGCATTTAGGCATAAAGAATTTTTATTAAGATTTTATTAGGGATTTATTCTTAAGTTGATTCCTAAGTTTAGAATCTAGTACAATTTCACACTTACACATAGAATTTGCAATGGATCCTCTGTGAAGACTGATTGCGCAGCAATCATAGGTCTTAATTGACCTAAATTAGGCTAGGACTTAGCATAAGTTAGGGTTATTCATGCATGCATACGCATTATCTGCATCTTTACTGCTTTCCTTTAGCTATGCATAAAATAATGTTATAATGTGCTGATTAAGTGCATTATGTCGATTTGTAGGGAATAAGCTGATCAGGAGCTGGATCTGAAGCTAGATCAGGAATAACAGGAGTTGTAGCAGAGCTGGAGCAGAAGGCCTAGTTTAGATGTAGGAATAATAATGTAAGGGGGTTAAAAGTTTGCTATTCTATTAAGTAGGAATAAAGCAGTAAAATGTGAAGAGCTTAGGTCCATCCTAGCCCTAGGATAGCCTAGAGACTTCCCCAAGCCTTAGGCACCCTTAGATTAGGTCACAACACCCTAGGAAGCCCTAAAACCCTAGTTCCAACCCTTCTCTGGATGTCCAAATAAGTTTTAAGACGTCCAGGACCCTTAGCTAACTCCCACACACTTCAAACCCACTTCTGCAGTGTTATTGGACGTCCAGACACTTTGTCAGACGTCTAATTTCTGCAGAATACCCAAAACAGAACCCGAAATCCTTCCTGACTCTGATTGGACGTCCAGACAACAAGTCTGGACTTCTGATTTTTTAGTATAAGACGTCTGATTCTATAATTAGACATCTAATACTGCTCTCCAATTCCTATTTTGAGATTTAAGCCTTGATCTTGGATCTCTAGGTCCCTAAACCCAATTCCAACCCCATAGGAACCTAAATTAAGGTGCCCTAACCCTAGTACATCACCTCTAGACCTCCTTAAGGACCTAATTAGGTCCTCACTAAACCTAATTGACTTGGATCTTAGTCAATTCCATCAGCCTATTCAATTGGACTCATTGAGTCCAATTGAGCCCTAATCTCAGCACACACTGTCCAATTGGACTCAATGAGAGTCCAATTGACCTAGACCTGACTTAATTGAGTTGTTTTACTCTCAATTAAGTTTCCACACACCTAATTAAACTTGTATTAAGTTTAATTGCACTTTACCTTAGTGAATTAGGGTTTATAACCCTAATTTGAGACCTACCTTGACCTAAGCCCAATAGAACCCAACCTAATCAACCTAGCCACCTAAGTTTAGACCCACACACACCCACACACACCATCCACCCGAAAATATCTAGCCTAGAGTTCTCTAGAACTCTCTACCATGTGTGGTTGCCTTGGTTGCCAAAAATAGCAACCAAGACCCATTCAATTTTTAGATCCACATTTGGTGGATCTAAAAACCACCTTCCACCCTCTCTCTCTCACTCTCCCACGAGCTCCCACCATAGGCCTCTCTAGAGAATTCCATAATTCTCTAGAGAGCTTCCCTTAGGTCTATAAAAAGACCCCTTGGGTGGCCATTTGCACCCATTCACTCCATTGGCAATTGATCTCCATTGGTGCCATTCACACCACCTCCACTTAGCCACTCACTCCACCTCCACGAGCTCACGACCACCACCATGGAGGACACCATGTTGGGATGCTAGATCAACCCTACTTCTCTCCAAGGGTCGGCCTAAGCTACATGGGCCACCCCTCATTCTCCTCTCGACCACTCCAAGGCCATCGGGGACCACCCCTGAATGCCCTCTATTCTTCTTGCTCTAGATCATGCTCTTCATAATTTTTATTGCTTTCATTTACTGCTTAGTAGAGTAGTCTTACTTCTCCCCCAATGATGCATGCGAAATCCCCCCACTAATTCTTGTATGCAATCATTTTCTGGTAGTTAGATTTAATTTTAGATTTAATTTTAAGCATTCATGTATAAGCTTTCCTCTAGATTTCCTTGTACAACAACTCTCCCACGATGATTGAAATTTCATTTTATATATATATATATCTCTTATGTGTTTGAAATCACCTTGAGCTAAATGATTATCATATTTGCGTGATTTAAGTGCCTGTTCTTTAACCGCCTATATATTATGCACCAGCATGTCGTTTAAATAAAGTAGAGCGGCTTTAAGATCGATTTCAAAAACAAAAACGCCTCCCAGAGACGAACGACCGGGACTCAAAGTCTCGTTAATTTCAAAACAATATCTTTGTTGGATCGTATTTCGCAACTATACTACGACGCTTTTATCAAAAATGCGATCTACGACCTCCCAACAAAGACCGATAAACATCTTTAGTTTGTCAAGAAGAAGCAATGCTTCTCCTAAGCCCTTGGAAAATAATTAGGGAGTCAGGCAAACTATCTTCCAACAGATCCACCAAACAAGCGTAAGGTGAGAGTAGAAAGTCTACTGGTGCTCTAAGACTAGTATGAGGAATCTTAAACTCTGGATAATGAGATAATGATACTCGGAGTTAGGCATAGTTTTCGCTCTCGATTTCTGCATACAACTTCTTAGTGCGAATCTCTTGAGAGACACCAAATAAGGAAAATATGCGGAGAGTGGGTTCTGATAAAACTAGGACTAAGCTGGATGGTCACGACCATCTTTTACGGAATCCTCGGCTGAAGGAGGGTATTAATGTCAAGGTCAAAAATACATTGTCCTATCCATTCCCTTTCGGGTGCCGAAAATAGGCACTTCCACCAAATAAGCCACTCGATATCCTCTTGAACACCCATAATCCTGAATAACGCCTCATAAATAAAAGTTCGTATGCTGCACTGAGTTAATAAATATTTCAAAAAAAAAGAGAAAATAAAATTAAAAAAATATATATAGACAAAAAAAAATTTAAAGAAAGAAAAAGCAGAAAAGAAAAATAAAAGAGTTTATAAGTGTTTTTAGAATTTATTTCAAATGTAATGAGGCAACAACACCTACCACCCTTACGATCCACCAAACACAACTTTGACCTACTTTTCTGTATTTCTGGCCGCCTGAATATGGGTTGAGGAATTCTAACTTAGTCTTAGAGTTATCAAAACCTAATCAAAGTGTTAATGCCAGGAGAGACCACCAAATATACTGATAAATCTGGTGAGATTGTGAGCTCAAATAGATAGAAAAGAAAAGAAAAGAAAACGAAAGAGAAAGAGAAAGAGAGAGAATGAGTATAAAGGAACTAAAGAGAGCACAGTTTCTCGCCTCTCTCTGAGTTGAATTATTTCATAATCTAGAAATATAAGTTCTAAAGTACTAGTCTATATGTAGCACCAGATGAGTGAGAGCCACCAAATACAAATCTACTTGACTCAGAAATCTTTTACCTAAGCCAAAAGACGGAGCTGAATATACAGGTTACTTTAGAACCCCAAGGGAAGTAGTTTGCCTATTAGTTGTTGACTTTCTCAACACAGTTAATTAAGTTAATTGTCCTTAATTATGTGCAGAAAAAAGTAACTTAGGTCAACTTGAATTTATGTCGATTAAGTAGTATAGGGTCAAGTTTACCTAACATTTTAGATTTTATTTCTTTTTAACTGGTTGAGTCCAGGTCATTCGCTAGGAGTCATGACTTAATTAAAATTCACCATTAAATCTAAGCTACTTATGGAAATTATAATTAAATTTACTTTAAGAACATGAATTTTGCTTAAGGATTTCTAATTAAAAAGAATGCAAAATTCCATAAGGAAACACATTTACACAAATGATCTTCTTTTACAAACAAGTAAACATGTTTTTTTTTTTTTTCTCTACAAGAGATTAAGGCAAGAAAAAGTAACTCTAATGAAAATATGCCTTATTACAACATTAAGCTCAAAAGGAATAAATAAAATGCAAGAAATTAAACACAATTATTCTTCTTCTTGTCTTCAGCCTTATTCTTCTTTACCTTTCTCTCTCTCTCTCTTTTCTCTTAATCTTTCTCCTTAATCTTTCTCGAGCACTTCTCTTATGCACATCTTCTTCTCTTTCTTTTCTTTTAATCTTTCTCTACCTGTTATTTCTCTTTAGCTCTTGTGCTTGTTCAACCTTTCTTTATCTTTACGAGCTCTCCCTTTCTTCTCCTTCCCTTCCTTTACATCCTTCCTTCTTCTCCTTCTCTTCTAAACCTTTGCAATCCTTCTGAACCCTTGTAGATCTTTTGAATCGAACCAATTTAACCCTTTGAACCCAAAAATTAGGTTTTTGATTAGCAGCTTGGACCGACCAGGGATACATAGCACCCCTCTCAAGGTGGGACCAGACCCTACTAGGTCCAAGCCTGGTTTTTATTTGGTTCAATTTATTTCCAGTTCGCATAGTCTCAAGCCCATCCGACTCACAGCCTCCCGGGCCCACATATACACACCCTCACGAGCCCACACTCGCACACCCACAGGCACACACACACCCGGGCACGCGCACCGCATGCGCCCACACACACACCCATATGCTCATGTTCCTTTCATGCACCCTGCACTGTCGGCTGAAGTGCCTTAAACACAAATCACTTTTATACCAAGGCAGCCGCTCCAGTTCCACCGATGTGGGACTATAATTCCCCCTCCCAGACCAGAATTCACTTGATCATTCCAGCCAACTCAGAGCTCCAATCCGAGAAAATTAAGGCTTGCTGGAAAGCTCTTAGGTTGCTATACACGATTGGAGTATCAATTTGATACTTAGGGAAGGTTTAGCTCTTCGATTTGAAGGGCAAAGGGACCTAGTTCACTACGGCTATATTAGCCTACAGAAGGGTGTTTTGCTTCTAAGGTCCTACAGAAGGACATTTGACCTCTAGATGAGGTGTTAAAGAAGTTCAGAAGGTGATTCCACAGCTGTTGGTGAAGGTGAGAACCTCTAAAAAGCTTCAGGAAAGTGCAAAAGCTAAAAAGCTTTGCCAGTAAGCTTCAAAACTTGAATTCAAGTTCTGATAGGTTCAACAGACGGCTAAAGACCTATTTAATCAATTGAAACAACCTCTAGAGGTTGTTAAAAAAATTATCTAGGCAGATTATCCATTTGAATCTCATCACAAATTCACTATCGTCAGTTTGGGTTCAAAAATAACCCAAACTGAACAAAAATCAATTTCTTCTATAGAATCAATCAGAGATCATCCAAATTGATTTAAAATCATTTACAAACATCACAGGAATAGATTGGATTCTTCAATTTCTCTAATTGAATCCTAAACACATGAATCAAACTCAATGTTGACCATGAAGGCTCAAAATTTGACTTTCCAAATTTAATCATTTTAGAAGAAATTAAAGCCTAAATTATCTTCTCTTTAACCTTAGGAATGGATTTAAACCCTCAGAAGGATGCTTCAGTTAAGATTCCTAGGGTTCCAGGCTTGCCGCCTGAGATTCTAGAGGAGTTTGTTCGACAGAACAAACCAAAGTTAATCTCAGTGATTGACTTAATGGAATGGTCTCAGGGTTAGTTACTGATGCTTTTAGACCTTTTAAATGAGACTTAACCCTAACTAACAATCATCTCCAACTCTGCCGGAGTTGGAGAAGATTAAGATCTAACAGAAGCTTTAGACATTAAAACCTCAAATAAACTGCCTCAGCATGATCCATGAACTTCAAATCAGAGATCTGGAGCTTCAAACTAAATTTTATTGTCTGAAGAGCTCGTTTGACTCACCAGAGCGCACCGAAGCTCCAGTGAGTCCAGAAAAAGGCTAATATGTACAAATGTTGTTAAAACCTACCATTGATGATCTAAAAAGCTTCCTGAGGTCACAAGGAACCTCAGGAACACATTAATTTCATCAATTATCCATTAAAGTGAAAATTATGCAGTGAATTCACAGTAGACAAATTCTGAATATGATTAGGCTTAGGACCTATTTTCCCACTCAATTGAGTGGAAAAAACAAGTCAAAAGGTATTTACGATAGTTTATAGATGGATAATTAATGATCTAAAATCCTCCTGAGCTGCCATTGATAGCGAGCTCAAGAGATTAAATTAAATTGGGCATTTAAGTTATAGATGGTAATTACTTAAATTAAAGTGAGGATAGGGGCCCTTAAGTGATGGTTAGGTGGTGGAGGGCCCCAGTGGATGTGGAGTAAGCTCAACCACTTCTGCCATGGACAACAGAAGCAGTTGGTGGAGGTGGAGGTGGTTTAGACAAATAAGTGATCAATTCAATGATTAAAAGTGATAGAAATGTTCATGAAAGGTTTAAGAAGGTGATTATTGACTTAAAAAGATAAGAGATTTGCTCCTAACAAGCTCAAGGAGCTCGTCGGAGCTGGAGAGGATGAATAGAAATCTAGCATTACACCTATCTAATCTACCTAACTATTCTAACTGATCTACTTACCTATCCTACTGTTACCTGGACAAAGGAGGTAGAAGATCTCTATCGATGGCTCATAATGGAGGAGGAAATCAGAGGGTTGATGAAAGAAGTCCAGCGGGCATTTGTGAAGTGAAGCAGAGGAACTCCTAGTGTCAGCGCTGCGTCAAGAGACTTGGCTGACTTCGATGGAGATCCGGAGCGACCAAAGATGGATGGAGGAAGACGGATGAAGTGGAGGAAATTCATCGGAGTTTGGAAAGAATAGCCTATCGGTTAGCTCAGTGAAGAAGATGGAAGGGAGCTAACTTGGTGAAATCGAGGGTGTGGAAGGGTATTTATAGGTTGCGGTGGCTTAAGAGGGTGTATCTGGACGGAGAAGAGGCTAGGAGTGGAGTGACCACCGGTGTCTTCTCCGACGCTGGTGAGGTTATCCACAACCCTAAAATAGGATTGCAACTTTATCCAGACCGATGGATGAAAAGGAGATGGTGAGCAAAAGCTCCAAGAGCTTGGAGAGGAAGGAATGATGTCGGATATGCGGTGATCAAAAGGTGAAGGCACCTCCCATCGTCAGCCATCGAGGAGGCTGAAGAAGGAAAGAAGAAGAAGAAGAAGTTTTAGGGGCTTATTCATAACGAAAGTTGAGGACCTAAGTGCAAAATAAGGACTCGATTGAAATAAAACATAAGGACTAAAATGTAAACTAAGGTTTTCAAGGTTTATTTTAATTTAAATCTTTTTCAACTTTTTATATATGATTATAAATAAGAAAATTATTATATTTAGACCTTGAATTTACATTTTGACCTTTTTAGCTTAATTTATTTAATTAAGTAACGTTACTTAAGTTATTACATACTTAGGTATAAATTATACTTAAGTTAGTTAACACATTAATTAGATAAATTACTGATAATATTTCGAGTCCAATTATTAATTAAATTATTAATAATATTATTTGGATAATAATATAGCATTTTTAACTTATTTTAAGGTCTTTTACTATTTATCCCTTATTTAATAATTAACCCATATATTTACATATTCCTAGCTAATTAACTAAGAAAACTAGTTAATTAGGGGTAATTAGAGACCATAATGAGCTTCACATCACCTATCCCAATAGATTTTTACTAAGGGGCTTTAGATGAGGATTGGCTTTCACTTGGATCCATTGCATAGGCTACAACAAAACACAATCACGATTATCTGGATTACTAAAGCATCAGATGAAAACAAAAGACATAAACCTCTGGTCAAACTCTTTATAAAAATTACTCATGTAGGACCACTTTGCATTTAGACTTGCATTTGCTAGGGACTAGAAAGATTTAGTCATGGGGGTGTGATTTCACAGTAATCATGCAACCTAAATCACCTGAATTAAGCTAGATTCTAACATAACTTAGGAATAATGCATTTATAGGCATCGTAATTTGCACAATAGCTAGTTTATTAGTCATATAGATAATTTCGTCATTTTATGACCTAAAAGAGAGATAATTTTAATCGTAGATAATTTGAAGCCACAGATGATAGATCAAACCAGACAAATCAGATCAGAACGATGATGGGAGTCCAACTCTTTCGAAATCATCTCGATCAAACAATCAGGGCATCTTGTGCAGTCCATAAAAGAATGGAGATAATAAAGCCAAAGGATAAAGATACAAGCCTCAGATGAAGAATCTAACTGCATAGAAGAATCCAGATCGATGACTGCAATACAAGGGTGCAAAAATCAACTCGATCAGAGGTCTACATCACCAGATACAGGGAAAAGAAGATGGATGGCCATGATGGTGCCATGTGGTGCCATCATGGCAATCCATCTTCTTTTCCCTGTATCTGCTCCCTCACCACCGCCCCATCTAGGAAGGCCACCTAGCATGCTGTGGGCCATTCGATCTTCATCTAATGGCCACGAGCATGCCACTTCTCCCATCCAGCTGGATAAGTATAAATAGAAACAAACAAAGAAGTATAATAGAACGTTCGCATAGCGCATTGGCTCACGAGCTCGCACGGAAGTGGGTGGCACTTGTTCGAGCCACGGCTTGCATGAAATTGAACACGAGTTGGGAGTAGGCGCAATTGGTCATCGGATCTCGATCAAAAGGGCACCGGAGTGACTGCGTGGTGTGATCTAAGCGCACCGCAGCCGAATGCTAGATCCCACGTGCACATAATGTGCGAACTCACGCGTTTCCTTCGTCGTGAAGGAGATGCAAGCGTTCCTTTAAGTGGTTCGATCGTAAGATCGGACGGCTGACGATTAAGCGCTAAAATGAGGTGAGTGGCAAAAGGAAGGAGATGAGCAGGCGTTGGGCGGGCGTGAGGTGTGAGCAGGGCTGTCAGATCGCGATCCAAGAGACGTAGGTGTGCCATGTGTCAGCCAGGGATTAAATCAGCGCGATGGAGGAAAATTTGAAGGCTTTTGAGGCCAAATCTGATCTATTGATCTCCCGATCAACAGATCTGATCAAACAGGAGTTGTTGCACGAGATAAAGGGGTTAAATACCCTTTTTACCCTCCATAAAAGCTATAAAAGAAGGCCTAGGGCCCCCCAGTTGAGGCATCTCTCTCCTATCAACTCTAGATATCTTCCACCTTCTCCACAACTCTCCATCCCTCTGCAACTCAGCTCCGACCTTCATCCTAACACTCTAGATCTGTGGTGCTGACGTGCTTTTGTGCGTGTGTGTTAAGAGGTGTCGTTATAGTCGCACTTGCAACGTCGATTTTAAAATAATTAAACGGAGGTGAGTCCGAGTGTCGGTCTTAGGGAGGCATGGAAATCGGATTTTTACTTTACCACTTGTTGTCACAGAGAGTGCGGAGTTTTGCTTGCGAAAGGTGTGGTTTTGAAAAGCAAGAGAGAGAGATAGAGAGTGAGAGAAGGTTTAGGGTTAGGAAGGTCTTTGTTTTGATCATGCAACTTGAATAGAAATTAAAATGGCAACTGAACGAGAAAATAACTTCATTAAACATGCACTTGTAGTTCATGACTTACAACATTAAATACATGCTTCAACAAAGATAATAAAAAGCTTAAAAAAGAGAGAGAGAGAGAGAAAGAGAGTGTGTGTGGAGAGCAACGAGGCAGCCACGGCGGTGGAGGAGGCTCCATCGGCGGCTCGTCGTCTCCGGTGATTACAAGAGTGCCTAAGGCTAGCTAAGAGAGGGGTAGAGTAGTTGCAAGGGGGAGTGAATGCCTTGAATGGTGGTTGGAGGGGGTTTAAACAGAGTTAAGGGCCTCCTAAAAGAAGAAGGGGCTTTAGCGACATCCAGAGCGTCGCTAAAACTACTTCCAAAAGAGTCGATGAAGC
This sequence comes from Thalassia testudinum, assembly GCA_037157565.1. NCBI lineage: Eukaryota > Viridiplantae > Streptophyta > Magnoliopsida > Alismatales > Hydrocharitaceae > Thalassia > Thalassia testudinum. The sequence continues at coordinate 20,355,810 of JAZHRO010000026.1, read as the reverse complement.
CCTCCTGCCGTCGGTCAGCTGCCCGCCTCATTCCTTCTCCTCGTGCGATCTGTGGCCGCTGAACGAGTGCCGTCCAATCTTCGAGTCTTCCTCACCTACGCTGGGATCACACCTCGGGCGCACGTCTTCGCCCGGCGTGAGCGCGCACGTGGATGCTCGTGAGCTGTGGTCGCACTACGTGGCAAGATCCCAGCCGCCCGCTGCTGATCGGGCGACCCAATTTCTCTGCGCCCGTCGCCCATCTTCAAATCCCAGTCCCCGGGGCTCGAACGCGCATTGCGTGGGTGTGGGTGTGCGCACTAACTGTTACGCCACGCCCGTGCTTTGTCGCGGGGACCGCAGGCGGGCGCGCGAATCTCAACCGTTCGATCGAAGATCCACGGCCGAGATTTGATCTCGGCTGGCTGAAGGCACGGCGAGCGCGGGGGAGGGGCTGACGTGGCGTAATCTGGGCCGTTGATCTCCAGATCAACGGTCAGAACTTCTTGGGCCCATTGTAGGTGCTTCGGATGTCGGATTTGGCCGATCTTGAGTCTGTTGGACTCCGTTCGTCATTCTGAATCCATCTGTGCGGTCTGATTGCTCATCTGAGGCCTGCTTTGACAAATGTTTACACAAATGGCCATTAATGCAGTTTATAAGCAATCTTGGTACATGATGCATGCAATGCTCCTATTCTACTTATGTTGTGCCATTTATTATAAAGTTGGGCCATATTCAACATAATTATCACCCCCTTGTGTAGTGTTATCAGCTGCTACCGCATCTCGCACAAGCATCCTACAAACAGCATCGTCTCTCTACCACTTTCTATCTCTATCTCTCTCTTTCTCTCTATTTAATTCTTGTAGCATTCTCTATTGTGAAAACTCTATTTAATTGAAATTAAAATTATGATCTTTTGAATGCCTTATTATACATCTGATTCTTATACAGATATACATATATAAATATCAGTTTAGAGCAAGTTTTATTGGAAAGCTTCTGCAAAAATCAAGATTGCCTCCCTGCGAACGACTCGATACTCACCGTAGTTTTATAAATTTATTTGTTGAAGTGTTTTCGTGCTATACTACATCTAATCAACACTTAAAATGTGAATTACGTGCTGAACAGTTGTGTATGCACCCACATATCAATCAATCTTTAAGGGCACAATCCAAATAAAGGGCCCATCACATTCCAAAGCACATTCAAACCTAAGCCTAATTAAAATAGAGTAGATGTTGACCTTAAGGATATAACTCGCTCTTTAGGGCCCAGATTGAGATTATTTTCGATTAATCTATTTCTACCGGTTCAATCTGATGTCTAGCTAGGGGATCAGTGTCAGACGAATGCAACTGGGGGGTATCAAAGGAACCTACAGAGAAAGCCAAGGGAAGAACCTTCTCCCCAATCCCTCCCTCTAGCTGGTTGGATTGTCTGGAAGTAGACCATATCAATTCTTTCATTTAGAAATGAGGATTTAGGAAGCCAATTTTGGGAGAGATAGATATTTGGATCTAAGGGTTCCTTTATGTTTGAAACCACCAACCTTTTATCAGGGCCGTTATGATATTTATCACTCTGAGGATGTGCAACCTAAGTGTAGACTAATGGATTATCTTTTTGAGCAAATGATTAACTAGACAAATGAGCCCATTGATATAGATTTACTTATTGTCCGACATTTTGGACTTGGGTTGCATCCTCACAAACCACAGGCCTAGCCCCGCTTGCATACTGATCTCAGGTTCTAGGTAATTTTTATCAAGAACCTTAGATACACCCAAACCTGGGGCATGAGATGATAATATCATCATGAGTCATAACAAGCATTAATTAGACAAGATTAATTGATAAATGCTCCTACATGATCATCGGAGAACCGTAATTCCTTACATATCCTTTCTGAGAAGAATATATTAAATCAGGGTTAATTCTATAGTTTTAATAGCATACCATGAATGTAGAATAATCATGGGGTTTCCTAGGGGTTAATCTAAGGTATAATGAGAATTAAAGTCTAATGAGAGGGGTCCACACAAACAAAAATAGGTTTTCACACACTTTGAGAACTGATTCATAACCTAAAACCCTAATTTCAGACCTGCTTAAATAATAGAGATTTTGGTCAGGATAAAATCCATCTAATCCTTCTAAAATTAATAGAAAAATATTCCATAAGGTTTGGTGCCCTTGATTTGACCTTTGGAACCTATTTTGACCTCAAATAGAGTCCAGACACAATTCTGCCCTAATTTAGGTTTTTGCATAATTTGCTCAGTCAAACTTGGTCAAAACTAAAATTCGAGTTTACCATCAGATTCCTTGGGTCCAAATTAAGTTTTAACCAAAATTTGGACCCAATCAAAGTCCATCTTGACTTAGATTACATTTCAGTCCAGTCTAACTCTTTTTCTCTAAAATAGCCCCATAGCTTTCAAAATCCTTGCAAAGAGCCACCTAGGTCTGTCATCTTCTTTGCAAGTAGGTCCCTGCCGCCATTGAGGTCAAACCCAACCTCCATGCAAGCTTTGACCTCCACAAATCCTATCCAAATCATCATCAAATCCCACCAAAATTGGTAGGATTGACGTTCACACTTTGGAGAATTCATTGGGACTGTTCTTGAATCCTAATCACCCTGATTCGTACGTGCGAATGCATGAAATCAGTGGGTGTTTTCTTGAATCATAAGCAAGCCAATTAGGCTTGTTTCTTATTCTAGAGTTTGCCCTGAAGCTCTATAAGACTCCTTCATGCATGACTACTCTTCCTTAGCTTAGTTTGGACTCACTTCTTCGCCAAAAACCTCTCCCTCCAGCCTCCTCTGACCAGCTTCGGTGACGTCCTCTTCCTTGACTTCCTCTCTTGCTGCTACATACCATAGGCAGCAGGATTGCCTTCCTGACCTTCCTCAGCTTCTCGCGACACCAGTAAGGAACTCTCCGACTCTCTCTTTCCTCGTTGCCCTCTCACTAGAGAATTCCTCTTCCACGATGCCGGCCAATCACAGCTGACACCCTCCTACCCCTTTCAACCAATAAATTAGGCCTTTCTCTCTCCTTCTCTTCCTCTAGTTTAGAATTATGCTCTTACTCCCTTGTTTTGACCACCGCTCACTTCTCTTTGCCTCTATCTTCCCCACGTTTGACGTACCTCCGACGACGCATCCACTCCACCACAGACGACCAAACGTGCATGATCCACCTCCAAAAGCTCCGCCTCATCCATCTACATAAAACCCCTCACTCAATTCCACCAAAACCCCACTCTAACACTCCACCAAACACACCCATCACCTTCCACCTTCCCTGACCTTGCACACCCACTCCACACCACCACTCGACACGCAAACACAACCACCTCCTTCTCCATCACTTGGCAAGTCTCCTGAGCTATTCTAACATGGCCGTGAGGCTTTATTTTGCATTTCAGGTGATCGTCATCCTCCGCCGTCGCCCTCGACATCTCCAACCTCGGCCGTTGTTCTTCCGCTACAATCCCCCTCAACTTCACTTCCAGGCTACACGCAACAGGTGCATTCCCAGGTCCTCAATTGAAGAAGCAATGCCACCATCACCTCCAATTAAGCAACACCATCTGCTGAAGCTGCACGCAAAGAAAGCCTTGGTGCTTAAGTCCCACATCGTGGGATCTTAGACCAACTATAGCACATATTAGGATTTTGTGTCGTGGCCTCTTCTCCCAACCACCGGGGGTTGGGTCCCCATACCCCCTTTAACCGATTACCCGCCTATGTGCACTTCTCACCTGCGACTACATGCCTACAATCCTAGTCCTTGTACACACCATTTACCTGGTTACTGTGCATGCCCCAATACCCGATTAAGCTTGGGTCTTTGAGAAGAAAGAAGGAGGATATGTGAGGAGGAGGGGGGAGAGTTTTGCTGCATACTCCTCTACCTTGTGCTGAAGAGAAAGGGATCCCTATGTGACACTCTAAGAAGTTGGTTCCCTTGTGCTGTAAAGGAGAAGAAAGCCTCTGAAGAAGAAAAGAAGGAAGGACAGGCTTGTGAAGAAGAAGAAAAGGAGAAGGCTCTTGGAGAGCTTAAGCCTTGTGCTACTGAGGCTAAGTGTTGAGACACTTAAGCCGTCTGAGGAAGGTCTGATACTGAGTACTGTAGCATTGAGAACACTATTGACTTATTTGGCTACATTGAAAAGTTGGGATATATGCTTAAATAAACTAGAATAATTGGTGATTTAAATCAGCATTCGTTTGTCTTCTTGATTTTTTTTATCCCAATGAGTGTTTGAGATACTTTTGCTCCTTATTGAACATATTTCTAAATATTTGATTCATTGAATATCTTCTATAGCATCTGTTTATTGTGCTCATCAATTTCAATTCAAGATTAGTGTTGTGAATTCCATTATTTGCTTCCTGTGTTCAACCACGGACTCTTTTGTGATCCTGAGCTATAAATTTAAATGATTTAAGAGATTTTGTTCTATACTATGACACATCTCTTAAACAAATGATGAATTCACTTAAACATTTTGGCACCATTGCTGGGGAGCAACGCACAATTCATACATTATTCTTATCTTTCTTGATTTATTATCTAAGCACTAACTTGCCCTGTTTGCTTTGTTTGTGATTTTGTGAGGTACATCTCGAAGAGATCTTCCGCACAAATCAACCACTCCTGGGGTAGGTAAATTTCTCTTCTTCCTTAATCAACCTCTTAATCTTTGGAAGAGAGAAAAAGGAAACAAAATTAATTAGGATTCATCTGCCTTATTTTCTTAGTTATCATCTCTTAAAAGGCAAGTTTCCTGATTTGTGATGTCAATTCAATATCTGATTGAAGTTGAGATGATTCTATTTAGAGATCTCTACCCAAATTACCTGTACCTACTAGGGATTTATGCTTGATTTCTAATCATCTTGGACTATGCACTTCTTGTTTGAGTCTAATGTGTGACTTTGTGAGATTAAATTAGACTTGAAATAGAACCAATTAGGGTTTCTACTCTAGGGTTTTGAAGTGTTAGTCCACACCTACCTGAATTAAAGGAAATTAACCCTCCTGCATCTATATGCTACCCAAACCCTTGCTTGAAAAGATTTAATCAGAAATACCCTAAAAAAATTAAGCTTTAAATTCACTTGAATCCTAAAATTGTGGACCAAATAACCTGAGAGTCAATTCAGGGTGATCTTTGAGTCTTAACCCAAAATTTCACTCTTCATCTTTTAGGGTAGGTCAAGTGAAGTTGGTCTACTTTGTAGGCCAACCAACCTCCAAATTAGGTCACAAATTGAATTGACTTCTAATCAAGTGAAATCCAAGGCACAAATTAGGACTAAAATTGGTAGACTTAAGGTCTCAATTTATACATTCCGATCTACTTAGAACCACAGTGACAAGGAAGGTTGGGTGGGGGAAACCTTGTAACCTATGGAGACGCTCTACCGTGTAGGGGTCTTTGCAGGGCTTTCCCTTCCTGGCTGCCCAGGTACTTCTTGGGTGTGTGGATTTTTGATTCAAAGGTACCATCCACCTCGAAACAATCCTTAGTCATCTGAAAATCTTTGGGTGCGTTGATTGGGTCCAATTCCCATCTGATCCCTCATCTATTCTTTAGAGCACATACACAAGAAAAGGTCTCTAGGTTTTTGACCTAGAGACCTCATTAGAATTGATCTTCTTGGGGATTTTTTATCTGATCCAATCACTTCAATCTAAACCTGAATTTGATTCTACATCTTGATCCACCACCTGATTTGAAAATGCAACCTGACAATTTAGGAAGAATTTGTAGGAAACCTAAATCCCAAATGACCATAAAAGAGAAAATGATCGAGGCTCCTCTTCGAAATCATTATGAATACTACAAAACCTCTAATCAATCTAGGCACATTAAGGTTGATGTTTCAAAAACAACCCACATTATAAGCCATGTTAAAATGATTTGGACCCAAATGACACATGGTTCAACCTGGGATGATCATATCTTGAATTGAGGAAATTACATAGCAATGAGTATCTACAATGTTGGTCAAATCCCCTACTTTTGGGAAAACACCAAGGTCTCATGAAGAAACATGGAAAATTACTAAATACGATATATGAAGCCATTAATAAAAAATACCTAGATATACCCTCAAAAACTGATGAGACACCTTGAAACAACATTGAGGATCAATATGATTTCCCAGAACCCAAGTTTGAGAATAGAGGTTGTTGTGGACCCTCAACCCAAATGGAATCAAATTCAACCTTCGTAATAATTGGCATGGTTGATCTTAATGAGGGTTAGGAGGATCCAATTGTAGGTGTTCTCAATTCTGAACCAGCCTTAGAAAGCTTTGAAGCTGGTCCGTCAAGCCTAGATTCCCCAGACACTTGTGATGATAAACCTGAATCAAAACCTCTCGAGAATATAGTTCTCGAACCGTATCCTATTAAGGTATTCCTCGAGAGTGATTCTGACATCCCAGTAGGACCTAATCCAGATTCTAGTAACCCAATTCCTAACTTTAACCTAGAATCTAGACCAGAACCTACTTGTGATAATTATGAGGCCCAATGTGATGAGAATCAAATTTTGGATCTGGACTATGATTATGGGCTATGTTTAATGATTACACTTCTCCAACCTCCTCAGAGATACAGATTGATTTTTTGGAAGTCAAATAGATTTATGATACAGAAATTGAGTTGGAAGAGCTGGGATTCGATTGGGTCTATCCTAAGAGCCAAGAACCTGAGCTTATGCCTAATAAGGACACCTCTTGGAGCTCAGAATTTGAAATTAGGTTAGATCCCAGCGAGGTTGCTAATTCTACACATCTTGATCCATTCTATGGTGGAAATCCTAATCTAGAATTAGGTTCAGAAACTAATCTTTGCAAATTCTCCAATGATTTCGATTCCTACTCTAATTACAGAGAACCTTTGTTTCCTGACAACTACAAGCCAATGTACGACCTTAGCATCTATGACCCGTTCTTTGATTCTGATGCTGAGACCAATGATTTAGACCTCAAAGAAGCCACACCTTCTGATCCACATACTGAGCCTTCCAAAATTCGATCTCAACCTTGACCCACCACCAGAATCAACTTCTCTGATTCACCTCTCTCTGATCCGGTTGCATATGATTCATCTCCATCTTTTAATCGGGTTTCAGACATTGATCAGACTGTTAATCACTTCTTATCCTTTTCTGATCCTACCAATAGGGTTTCCACATCCTTTGCAACTCCATTTTCTTTTGAGGATCCCTACTCTGACCAGGTTGAGGCGATTCAGTAAAACCTCAAATTCTCATTTCTACATCTCTTTGAGCCTCAAAGTATCTGGTGGGTTGCGTACCTATTGATTCACATCCATCAACCCACTAGACTAATTGGGTTTGGGCTGCATCATCAACCTGTCGATCTAAATAAGCACTTGGTTGGACCAACCAGGCTATTAATCAAGGTACTTGTTCTACAAAACTCTTCTGATTTGACCACCCCTTCTCCTTGACCACCTTCTACTCAGCTAAAGACATTGAATTTAGCGCTTAATGGGACTCGTGATTCCAAAAACCCGAGCCCCTTCTGATTACCTTTTGAGCTACACTCTGTTCGAGGCATAGATCACGTAAAAGATGAATACGTCATACTATAGCATGAAATACGTCTCGACAAATAAAATTAATGGAACTGGGAGTCCCGATCAATCACAAGGAGGCAGAAGGCACTTTTGATTTCATGCACTTATTCTAAATCTAATTACTAAGTAGTAGAGACAATGAATTGCAATATATATCATGCAGAAAGTTTGAACATTAATTGCATATCATACATGTATTTGAATAAAACATAAAGTAAATAAACTACTACTCTAACAGAACAAGGGCACCACGGACGGTCTGTGGTGGCCTTTTGAAGAGGTTGAGAGGAGCAGTGGCAATCCAACAGGGTGGCCGAATGGATTTTGCAGACGAAAATGTAGAAATGAAGGAAAGAGGGAGAAGAGAGAGGTAGAAGAAGGAAGAAGAAGAATGAGAGAGTTGAGAGAGAGTTGTTTTCCAAAGGGGGGCCCTTTGGTCCTTTTATAGCTATTTTTCCTCATAAAAATCCTTCCCCAAATCCTTCTTCTTGGTTGGTTTATTCTAGTCCTTCCATGTGGCGCATTCTACACACTCAGATCCACATCGCATGGCTCTCGCGATCCCGCACCGCTTCTTCACATTTTCGTCTTCAAATCTCGCCTCATCATCTTAGTCGTCCGATCTTGCAATCAGACGGCTTAAATGCATGCTCATTGCGCCATTCAAATCCTACGCATGGTTCTTGCAACAACCCGCATGATTGTGCCACGTGGATGCCTCTAGGCCCTCCAATCCCGCATGCCCGCCTGCCCACTGTTGAACGTCGAAAGACTACGCTATCGGAGTTGATTTTGAAAAACCAGCCATAGTTTGAATAGTGAAGAACTCGGGTTCAACAAATAAAACTTATACCGGAAAATAAATCCTAGGTCGAACTCAGGGAGGCTACGTCAATCAAAATTCGCAATTATATATATATTGTGTTTAAAGAGTAGAATAATCACAATGAAATGGAATAAATATAAACAATAAGAGAGAGAGAGAAAACATTCACTTGATGTAGCAAAATGTTTTTACAACTAAGAAAGCGAGAAATTACACTAAAAAGTAGGAAAATTATTACAACTAGAAAGCAGGAAAATTCTACTCTAGAAAGTAGGAAAAAGGAATGGGAGAGAGAAGTTATCCTCCTCGACGATCGCTTGGAGGACGAGCCTGACTAGACAACGCCTGGAAGACAAGGAACAGAGTGGGAAGAAGGAGGTCGAAGCAAGAGGAATGGGAATGAGGCATCACGTCGTCGTCGTCGCAAGATCCGCTTCTGGAATGGGGGCTAAAAATTGATTTTAGCTCTTGAGGAGCATCCCGAGTGTGGGACAAGCTTCTCTTGAGCTTTGGAGAGGGAGAGAAGTGAAGGAAGGGATGAGAAATTCATATGGAGCGGCTCTCCTTTTATAGTTGCAAGGAGTAGGGCATTTTGGACATTTTAATTTCAAAAACATTAATATGAGACCTTTAGTGACGGACTTAAATGTCACTAAAGGTCTGTCGTGGGCGACGTGTGCATGCGTCGCGCGCTCCCGCACTTCTTCCCCGCCTGAAACGCTTACGCACGTTTGGGCGTTATCAGCCATCCGATCAAGAGATCAGACAGCTTAAACCACCTTCGCTCGCACCACGCGCCAGCGTACGATCACGCGTAAGCACCGCATGTCTGATCGATAGTGGGCACTATCGCTCGTTCAGTGCCGCTTGATGCGAATTAAACAGCTGCCATCGCACACCTACGCGCTTGCTTGTTCTAATTTGGCAACCGAGCGGATTCGAATGTGTGCCCGCTCTTCTTGCGAAGGGCGCTAGACCAACATGCTGCGGGGCCGACTCTACCTCGTTTAGAGATTAGGCATGTGCTTCTGCGACCGTTGGATGGAGATCCAACAGTCCAGATCGTCCATGCCTTTGTCTATAGATATTGAATGGAGAGGGGTGGCCGGTGCTGGGCGGCTATGATGGCACCATGTGGCACCATCTAGGCCATCCATCTTCTAAGTGATGTAGATGGTGCCACGAGTGTTGGATTGGACCGATTTTCACACTGTTAGGCTGCAATCGTCGATCCAAACCCATTCATGCAGTCAGATTTGTCATCTAAGGTGTGAATTAATAATATCTTGGCCCTTGCTCTTTAAGGTTCCTCAATCTCTATCTGGTGCTACGGATGTCCGATTAGGGTGATCTTAGAGTCATTGAACTCCAATCGTCACCCTGATCAGATCCGTACAATTGGATCTTCGATCCGAGGTCTTAATAAAAAGTTGCCCTATCCCTGACCATAAAAATGTGACAATTGCTATACAATTTATACAACTTGATCTAAATGCATGATTATTCATGTTATGTAATATTTACAATCTATGATACTAATGTGATACTAGGAACATGCATTAATAGACATTTTAGGTTAATCAGATGTATGCACATCACACCCCCATGCCCATCTTTTGCTAGTCCCTAGCAAAAACTACATGCTATTTATAAAAGAATTAGGTTGGATTACTTGGGCATAAGTTATTTTCAACATTAATAAATTTTTTTACTTAGGATCTAAACTTTCAAAGACACAACAGTGCCCGGGTATCTGCCAAAATGCAGACTGCCTCAAGCCCTCGCCTTATTCAAAAATTTTCTTTCTCTTTTTCTTCTTTCCTAATTTTTTTTAGATCTTTGATTTTAGGGTTAAAGAGTGGCTATCTACGGCCACTCAACCTACCCAAGATTTGATGAGAATCCTAAGTTCTAAGCATCTTATTGTGAATGTGATAGACTCGTTGATCGGCAATTAGAACGGACTTCGGATTTCTACGCCTCTAGGTGACCTTAAAAAGAGAGTTCTGCCTAAAGGTGTATCTTTATAACTGGTAGCCTTCTCCCTACTTTTATTTTTATGGGGTCAACACAAGGGTGAATCCAGTGTATATCTCCCTAGCATATTCTACTTCTCCACTTCTTCCTAAGTGTTTTGGAAATTTTTAGTTCATTCTTGAGTTGGGTTCTAGACAACCAGTTGATGAGCTATTACCACCGACAATTTGCCAGCCATACTCGTGCGGCGAAGTGTGGCTTATTTCTTTTATTTTCTTTTTTTTTCTTTTCTCCTTTTCTTTTTCTTTTTCTTTTCTTTTTGACTTTTTTTTTCTTTTTAAGTAGGTGACTTCCTTGGTCTAAGATTTACCTAAAGGAAGCAAGAAGAGAATGGTCCAGTGACTGGGCTGTGGACAACCTACCTATGGGCTATTACCCACGATAACTTGTTAGCCATATCACCCTAGAAGTTCATTAGCTACCCAATTTTCATTAAAACTGTCGATCAATAAGTCAGTGACAAGATAGTGTGTAGATGCTTTAGACTTAAAGTTCCCTCAAATCAGAGGGCATGTTGATAAGTCATGTACTTATCACCCAAACTTATTTAATCAAATTACAATAGAATTCAGGATGGCAAGGACTCGAAAAACAAATCCACATTTTAGTGGATACCCAGGCTGATTAAGCCCAAAGACCTGAAGGGTCTTTGTGTTCAGATCCTAATGTACTATTTCCTAAGATTAAAAAGTCTTAATGTCCAAGTATTCCTTCCTAATTCAATTTTTTTTATGTATATATAAGAAGAGAAATAGAATTTACAAGAATTTCACGGAGCTGACAAAATGATTCAAAAATGAATCCACCCCCCCATTCCTAGCTGATGCAATGTCCACATTGAGAAAAAGAGACATGAAAGGAAGGGTATAGTATGAAAGATATCACCTGAATATGAAGCTCCGGTCAACTCTAAGTTAGACTGTACAACTGCTGAGTTTAATTCCATCAGTTAGGCAAAGTCCAGCCAAAGAAGTCACAACATGGCTAGAGCAACCGTGTTTGAGATGGGTTCTGGAAGAGTACGGTCAATAATAGGCTTCAGATGTTGATCGTTGACTTTGAATGAATTACCCGTCTTTGGGTCAGAGATCTGAATAGCTCCATTTGGAAAAATCTGGTCGATAATGAACGGGTCGTTCCATTTCGACATAAGTTTGTTGGGAAAGAGCCTAAGTCGAGAATCGAATAGCTAGACCTTTTGGTTCGACTCAAAGCTCTTGCAGGAAATCAATTGGTAATGTGGAGCTTTGGTTCGAGCCTTGTAGATCTTGGCATTCTCATATGCATCATTTCTAAGCTCCTCCTACTTAGATAGTTGGAGTTTTCTGGTCTTCCAGGCTAAACTCAGATCTAGATTGCACTGCTTGATTGCCTAGAATGCCCTATGTTCAATCTCTACAAGTAAATGGCATGACTTTCCATACACCAGACGAAATGGAGACATGCCAATGGGCATTTTATACACCATACAATAGGCCCAAAGAGCATCCTCAAGCTTTTGAGTCCAATCTTTGCGATTAGGCCAACCATTTCCTACAGAATATTCTTGATCTCCCGATTGGAGATCTCAGCCTGTCCATTCATCTAGGGATGTAAGGTGTGGAGATTCATTGATTAACCCCGTATTTAGCTAGTAAATTACGGAACTGGGCATTAGTGAAATGAGTGCCACCATCACTGATGATGGCCCTTGGAATCCCGAACCTACGAAGATGTTTTTCTTGACAAAATTGATGGCCACCTTGTGGTCATTGGTTCGGGTAGGAATCGCCTCAATCCATTTGGACATGTACTCAATAGTAACGAGAATGTACTAATGTCCAAATGAAGGGAGGAAGGGTCCCATGAAATCGATCCCCCAAATGTCAAAGAGTTCGATAGGAAGAATTGGGTTTAGGGGCATCATATCACTCTTAGTTATGCTCCTGAGTGCCTGAAATCGGGAACATGACCTTAAGAAATCCTAACCATCCTTTAATAAAGACGACCAATAGAATCCAGATTGCAAAATTTTTGCATCCGTCTTTTTCCTGGAGAAGTGTCCACCACACGCATATGCATGGCAGAACTTGAGTATACTATTGAATTCGTCCTCCAGAACACATCGGCAAATAATCTAATCAGAGCCGATGAGGTACAATTTAGGGTCCTCCCAGAAGTAATATTTGGCCTTAGATTTGAGTCTATCCCGTTGTTGCTTGGTCTAATCCTGGGGGATTTGACCAACGGCCAAATAGTTAACAATGTCAGCAAACCATGGGGTTTGGATGCCTGAAACTGTATGGATGGTTTCGTATGGAAAAGTATCAGCAATCGAGATGTCCAGATGACAAGAATCGCTCAAAAGTCTTGACAAATGATCTGCCGCCACATTCTGTACCCTGGATTTATCCTTGATTTCAAGATCAAATTCTTGAAGTAGAAGAATCCAACGAATAAGCTTGGGTTTGGCATCCTTTTTGGCCAAGAGATGTCTCAAGGCCGAGTGGTCGGTATATATAATGATGTGAGACCCTAAGAGATAAGCCCTGAATTTCTCCAAATCAAATACTACGGCTAGTAATTCCTTCTCAGTAACAGTGTAATTCCTCTAGGCCTCGTCCAGAGTTTTACTAGCGTAGTAGATGACAGAGGGCTTCCTATCAATTTTCTGACCCAAAACAGTGTTGGTCATGATCTCAAAAGGGGCTGTCCAAACCGGTGGTTGCAGCACCAGAGCACAAGTGATTGTCGTTTTAAGAAAATCAAATGCCTTACGGCATGATTCGTCGAAATCAAACCGCGTTTCTTTGGTGAGAAGATTGCTCAGAGGACGAGCAACCTTCAAATCTCCTGTAGAATCCCACATGACCAAGAAATGATCGAATTCGTTTAATAGATGTGGGAGGAGGAAGTTTAGCGATAGCATCAACCTTAGCTTTATCCACTTCAATTCCCCGTTCAGAGATTACATGACCCAAGACAATGCCTTCTTGTGTCATGAAATGACTCTTTTCCCAGCTAAGGACCAATCTTGTTTTGATGCATCGTTTAAGAATCATTTCAACATTAGCTAGACAAGAGTCAAACGATTCTCCAAAAATAGAGAAATTGTCCATGAAGACTTCCATAAACTCTCCCACCATGTCAGAGAATATAGCCAGCATACACCTTTGAAAAGTCGCAGGTGCATTGCATAAGCAGAATGGCATCCTATGAAAAGTAAAGGTTCCGTAGGTACAGGTGAAAGTAGTTTTTCCTGATCCTTGGGATGGATAGGAATTTGGTTGTACCCCGAGTAGCCATCAAGAAAATAGAAGTACTTCTACCCGGCTAATCTTTCCAAGATTTGATCAATGAAAGGCAAAGGGAAATGATCATTTTTCGTGGCCGTGTTCAGCTTCCTGTAATCGATACAATCCCTCCAAGAGGAAGCTGAACAAGTTGTGACAAATTCTCCTTTCTCATTAGTCACAACGGTAATCCCGACTTTCTTGGGAACAATCTACATGGGACTTACCCAAGGACTATCAGAGATCGGATAAATGATTCCTGCATCGAGCCACTTAATAATCTCCTTTTTGACCACTTCTTGCATATTTGGATTTAATCTCCTCTACATCTAGCGAGAAGGGTGGGATCCATCTTCCAAAAATATTCTATGATTGCAATAAGATGGCTCGATCCCCATAAGGTCATGTATGGTCCCACCAGTTGCCTCGTGTTTCTTTAGGACCTTAATCAGTTGAATCTCCTGCTCCTTTGTTAATTTAGCACTGATAATCACAGGGAGCATCTTATGTGGTCCTAAAAGTTGATATTTCAAATTCTCAGGCAATGGTTTCAGTTCAAGCTGGGGCGGGTTGATGATTGAAGGTAAAGAAGATATTGATGAAGACTCATCAAGAGGAAGAGGTTGAGAGTGAACAAAATCAATAACCTCTTAAGAAGATGGTGGGTCTACCATAGAGGGTTGCAGGTCCAATTCATCATTAAAGGAGGAACTTTCAAATGCAGAAACCATCATACAAGTTTCAATATTCACATTATTGTCCTCAAGTTCCTCAATAAATCCACAATCCTCGAATTTATTAATCGCCTTAAAAATATCCAATTTCATTCTTTGATCCCCAAAGGCGATTTCTGTGCTACCGCTTTCACAATTAATGTTGGCCTTAGTGGTAGCCAGGATCGGATGCCCCAGAATGATGGGCGTGTTCCTCAGATTTTTAGGTACATCCATGTCAAGGACAAGGAAATCTACAGGAAATTAGAAATCCTTAACCTTAATAATAACATCTTCAATAACACCTCGCGAATTTGTGACCAAACAGTCCGCTAACTACAGCGTTACTGAAGTCGGCCAAAGTGCACCTAATCTGAACTTCTCATAAAGAGAAGTCAGAATTAGGTTGATGGATGCACCCAGATCCAGCAGTGCTCTATCAAAAGTGTAATCTCCAATGATATAAGAAATCAAAGGAGCACCTAGATCTCTCTTTTTCTGAGGGAGGTGGTGCAGGATAACAAAACTAGCCTACTCGAAGAGTACCACCTTCCTTGGAACAGATTCTCTAGACTTAGGCTTCTGTGTACATAAATCCTTTAGAAATCTCGTGTAAGCCGGTATATGCTTGATAGCGTCGAGGAGTGGGATATTGATCTCGACATTCTTGAAAATATTCAGAAGCTCCTCATTACTATCAACAGACTTCTTCTTCCTTGATCTGCTCAAGGCTTTAGGAAAAGGAACATGAGTCAGATCTTCGAAATCAGGTTCCTGAGCCTTAATTTCTTTTCCAGAATTCTCCTTTTTCTCCTCAGGTTCTTCAGGATTCGGTAAATCAAAACAGTGTGGTTGTAGATCCTGAGTTTGTTTACCACTCCTCAAGGTAACGAAATTTGCGGATGCATACGAGTTTGGGTCTTGGGGAGGGTTAGGAAAGATTGTAGGGGCTTCATTAGCCAAGAATCGTTGATTTGTAGAAGAAGAAGAAGAAGGACCCTACTCAACCACCTGAGCATGTGCATGTGGGTCCCTCTGATTTCCGTACCCATGGGCTTGATTGCCCGGATTCAGGATATTTCGTGGGTTGGGTATGGGTTGAGATGGTAGAGATTTAGGTTGACGAGAATTAGCTATAAGCCCAGTTTGCAAGTTGTCTAGTGAGGTTTTCATTTGCTGTATGAGGTGGAGCATGGATTCTTGCATCTCTACCATTTCTCGGTTCAAATCAGCTTGCCCTACGGGTTGATGGGCATTCCAAGCTGGCTGATTGACCTGATTCAAGGGCAACTAAGTAGAAACATGACCCTGACACATTGGTCGTTGCGGAGCATAGTTGCTGGGTCAGAATTGGTTTTGCTGCCTCATGTTTTTCCAGGAGAAGTTAGGGTGGTTTCTCGAACTCGGATTATAAGCATTAAAGTAGGGGTTGGATATAACATTCTCCTGTACAGCACAAACATCCTCATAGGGTGAGGATGGAGAGAAAGAAAGGGAAGGATCATAGAAACTGGGATCAAAGGCCCCAGTTTAGAACCTGTGGGGTTCCGAATAATGCTGGCTCGTAGGTTGAGCCTCATCAAGTTGATTCACGAACTCCCGTCCAGAAGGAACTCGTGATGATTGGAATCCTGAATTCTGGGATTGAATGGATCAAGAGTTGTTCATTGAGTTTCCAGCCATCCACTCCTCCATTCTCTTAGCAACCAAGTCCACCTTATCAAGTTTATTACAAATCAATTCCATATCGAATGAATGAGAGTCGCGGACTTCATTAACATTTGATCTAGGCTGCTCGGATCGGTTAAAAGTATCCATGGAGGCATGATTGATCAAATTCTTGCTCATCTCCTCAAACAAATCATGCACGCTATCTACATCTTTGTTGAGGAAATTGCCTCCACAAAAAGCATCCACGTGATTTCTGAGTTGCTCAATCAACCCGTGGTAAAAAATCTACACAAGTTGCCATTTCGACACCTCATGGTGTGGACACCTCCGCAATAGGTCCTGGATCGCTCCAAGGCCACATGAAATTTCTCCCCCGGCCACTGGGTAAAGGTAGTGCTTGCCTGTCTCAAAGCATTGGTACGTCCGACAGGGAAGAATTTCTTCAGAAAGGCCGATTTCAACTCATTCCAAGTTGCAATTGGTCTTCCTATAGTCCTGTACCAATGAGCAGCTTTATCCCTAAGAGAGTGAGGGAAGGGCCTCATGATCATTTGCTCCTCATTCATATTTTGCACCTTGGCGGTCTGGACCAAAGTGGTCAAGTCCTCTAAGTACTAAAATGTGTCTTCATAGCCAAGCCCATGGAAATGTTTGATCAGGCTTAACACCTGGGGCTTGATTTCTATGGCTCCGGTAGGAATCTGGACGTCAGGACATTCCCCGTAATTTGATCATAAAAATCCTTCAAGGGCTAAGCGCCTTGCATTCTCTAGAACCATTCTTGCATTCTCTGCATTCGTTTTAGGTGCCTTTGAAATACCTCCTATGGATCCAAAGACAGAGGAGGCTGTTGATTGGCCATGGGATCAATTTGGCCAAAATCCAATCTATGCCTCCTAGCATACTCTAGTGGTCCTTCCAATCAGGGATTCAATGACCTTCCTAGCATAAACTAGGAAAAGGTCGGAAGGACTAGGGATAAGAACCCTGTAGCACAACAAAACAAGCCTATCCTTAAGTATGGTAGCCTAAGGATCTATAGACTCCGAGAACCCACCTTAAGATTATAAATGATTTACTCTACTTGTTTCTGCTCAATCCAATCAATTAGAAGGAGGGACTGGGGAGAAGGTTCTTCCTTCGGCTTGCGCCTCCGGTTCCTAGTGTACCCCCCAACCGTGGTTGTTTGACGCTACTCCCCTAGCTTGACATCAGATTAATCAATACAAGTAGGTTAATCGTAAACAATCTCTGACTAGGCCCCGAAGAGCAAATCAGTCCTTAAGGCCAACGTCTACTCGATTTTATTGAGGCCTAGGATTGTAGTGATTATGGAATGTGGTGGGCCCTTAAAATGGATTGTGCCCTTAATGATCAATTGAGTATATGTAAGTGCGTGCACAACCAGGGTTTTCATGCAAGATTATTTGTGATGAGTAGATTTTAATGATCAAATCTTGCTTAAGTAGCTTTTCGGGTTTAGAATTAGGTTGATTTCAATCAAGTTTGAGGCAAACCAGGTTTTCAAGCACGGGTGAAGATTGCTTTCCTTTTGAAATCAGAAATAAAGTGGAGTGCCTGATATGAACCTAGATTGAAAACCCTAAGAAGAAGCTACTTGGTGAGTTGATTTTAGGTTGAGTGGTGTGGCCCAAACAACTCAAACAATTGGCCACAATTGCACCACACACAGAAATGATTAACCTAGAATGATTTCTACTCTTTTATGTGTTGATTTGTGTGTACCGGTTTCACAGATCAGAATCCGGTTGAGTAGAAGAAAATCAATTAGGTTAAGTGCCTTGAATGTGGGTGTATGTTGTGTGTATGTTGAATTACCCCCACAAAATTATCTTTTTATTTTTTTTTAATATGCGAGGGTGAAATGTAAGTGTGAGTGGAAATCCAAACAACCAAACTAATCCTAGAATTTATGCAAACACCTAGGTTAATTGGAATTTGAATTTAATGTGATGAAATGAAATCTATGGAGGGGGAAGAATGCGAAGCACTTACAGTTATCTTCAACTGCACTTTACTCCGATCTACCGCTTGACGATTCCCTGATAGAGGTATCTGCAAAACAATAGACACGAGAAAAAGCAAGTTAGAAGACAGTAAACTGCGTGAAATGCAAAAAGATCAGAAAATCGTTGCCTCCCCGGCAACGACGCCAAAATGTTGAACGTCGGAAGACTACGCTATCGGAGTTGGTTTTGAAAAACCTTTCATTGTAGTTCGAATAGCGAAGAACTCGAGTCCAACAAATAAAATTTATACCTGAAAAAGAAATCTCTGGTTGAACTCAGGGAGGCTACGTCGATCAAAATTTGCAATTATATATATATATATATATTTTTTTTTGTTTAAAGAGCAAAATAATCACAATGAAATGGAATAAATATATACAATAAGAGAGAGAGAGAAAACATTCACTTGATGTTGCAAAATGCTTTTACAACTAAGAAAGCAAGAAATTACACTAGAAAGTAGGAAAATTATTACAACTAGAAAGCAAGAAAATTCTACTCAAGAAAGCAGGAAAAAGGAATGGGTGAGAGAAGTTATCCTCCTCGACGATCGCTTGGAGGACGAGCTGGATGAGACAATGCCTGGAAGACGAGGAACGGAGCGAGAAGGAGGTCGAAGCAGGAGGAACGGGAACGAGGCAACATGTCATCTTCATCGCGAGATCTACTTCCGGAATGGGGGCTAAAAATTGATTTTAGCTCTTGAGGAGCATCCTAGGTGTGGGACACGCTTCTCTTGAGCTTTGGAGAGGGAGAGAAGAGAAGGAAGGGATGAGAAATTCGTATGGAGGGGGTCTCCTTTTATAGTTGCAAGGAGTTGGGGCATTTTGGACATTTTAATTTCAAAAACATTAATATGGGACCTTTAATGATGGGCTTAAACATCAGTAAAGGTTCATCGTGGGCGATGTGTGCACACGCCGCGCGCCCACTCTTCTTCTCCACCTAAAACGCTTACGCACGTTTGGGCGTTATGAGCTGTTCGATCAAGAGATCAGATGGCTTAAACCACCCTCGCACACGCTAGGCACCCGCGTGCGATCACGCATAAGCCCCATGCGCCTGTTCATGCATGGGTGCTATTGCTTGCTCAGCGCCTTTTGATGCGAATCGAACAGCTTTGATCACATGCCCACGTGCTCGTTTGCTCTGATTTGGCAACCGAGCAGATTCGAACACACGCCTGCTCTTCTTGCAAAGGGCACTGGATCAATGCGCTGCGGGGCCTACTCTACCTCATTTAGAGATTAGGCGTGCGCAATCTGCAACCGTTGGATGGAGATCCAACGACCCAGATCGTCCACGCCTTTGTCTTCAGATATTGAATGGAGAGGGGCGGCCGATGCTGGGCGGCTATGATGGCACCACGTGGCGCCATCTAGACCATCCATCTTCTGAGTGATGTAGATGGTGCCGTGGGTGTCAGATTGGATCGATTTCCGTGCCATTAGGCTGCGATCATCAATCTAAACCCATTAATGTGGTTGGATTTGTCGTCTGAGGTGCGGATTAACACCATCTTGTCCCTTTCTCTTTAAGGTTCCTCGATCTCTATCTGGTGCTACGGATGTCCAATTAGGGTGATCTTAGAGTCGTTGAACTCCAATCGTCACCCTGATCAGATCCGTATGGTTGGATCTTTGATCCGAGGTCTTGATAAAAGTTTCCCTATCCCTGACAATAGAAAGGAGACTACTATACAATTTATACAACTTGATCTAAATGCATGATTATGCTTGTTATGCACTATTTACAATGTATGATGCTAATGTGACATTAAGAACATGCATTAATAGAAATTTTAGGTTAATCAGATGTATGCACATCACCCGCGCCCACCCGCATACACGCGCATCAATTTTGCACAGTGTCGGGCTTGAACCCATGCCCCACGCAAAAGCGCGCGTGCGAGAGCGAACGCGCTGCTCAAACCCTTTGTCATATATCCTTAATTATATTTATATTAATATGTTCTGGGTGGCGATGTGGCACATTCGTGGCCATTGGATGAAGATCCAATGGCCCACACTGCGAGGCGAGGCACCTTCAGGGGTTGGGGGTGCAGCAAGGGCAGCTGCGATGGTGTCATGTGGCGCCATCATGGACATCCATTCTTCTCTTTATATCTGATGACGTAGGCCTCCGATTAAGTTGATTTCTACACCGTTGGACTGCAAACATCAATCTGGATCCATCCGTATGGTTGGATTTGTCATCTGAGGTCCGAATCTTCAATTCACCCCTTGGCTCTTGTTCTTCTACGAACTCCCTAGGGTGCTACAGAAGTCTGATTGATGCGATCTTGGACGCATTGGACTCTCGTCATTATTCCAAACAAATTCATAAGGTTGGATCAGTCATCTGTAGCCCTAGATTATCTGCCATCATTAATACCTCTCAAATAACATAGTTTAATACATAAAACACATCTATCAACTACGATGCAAAATACGATGCGTATGCATGCAGAATGTTCATGTTAAGCTAAGTTCTAACTTAATACAGGCAAGTTAGAGCCTATGATTGTTGTGCAATCATACCTCCATGCCTAAATCTTGCTAGTCCCTAGCAAGTTCAAGACTAAATACATTTTACCAAGAGTTAAACTAAAGATTTATTTCATTTTGCTGCATCCAAAAATTCAGAATCTAGATAACTATGAATATATAATGTTGTAGCTTCTACAACGGATCCAAGTGAAGACTCGATATACATTTAAAGTTTGTACTTGACCCCTAGTAAAATTATGTCAGGATAGGCAAACCTCTTCTCTCGGGGTTATAAAATATTTTCTGATTTTGGCCTCGATGTTTGGTTTGGGTAGGAGATGTCTGAGTTAACTGGATTGTATTTGGTGACTCACTCTCTTCTGGTGCTTCTTAGAGAGTAGTATTTCAGAATTTAGATTTCCAGATTATTGAATAAATCAACTTAGTGAGGGGCTGGAAAAACTGTTCTCTCTTTAATCTTTTGTACTCTTCTCTCTTTTTTTTCTTTTTCTTCCTGAGCTCACATCTCACCAGATTTGCAAATGTATTTTGTGGTCTCACATGGCATGACATTTTAATTAGGTTCTAATAACCCTACAACTAAGTCAGACTCCTCAGCCCGTACTCAGGCAATCAGAAATACAGAAAAAGTAGGTGTTTTCAACGTTTCTGTGCGGATTTAAAAGCGTATTACGTTGTAGTAGAACCGACAAAACGTTTAAACAAATAATTTTTATTACTCGAACAACTAGGGTATCCGAGGTCGAACACAGGGAGCAAACTCAGTACTTTGTAAAACCCAAGAATACAACTGTTAAATGCAAATATAATTGATTCAAAGAGTTTTTAAGAAAGATGTAAAAAAAAAATAGAATTAGACGTCTGATTTATGTATCAGACGTCTTAAATGTGATCTTTCTTTCTCTTTTTCTTCTTCTGCTTTGCCTTTCAGATCTCTTTGCAATCTTCCCTTGTCCTTCTTCTTCTTCTCCTGCGAAGACCTCTAACCTTTCTGTTTTCCTCCTTCGCCTGCGAAGACTTCTTTCTTTCTTCTTCTTCTGTCTTGCTTCTCCTTTCTTCGTTGCCTTCTTCTTCTTCTTTGTCTTGCTTTCTTCTTCTTCTTTGTCTTGCTTCTCCTTTCTTCTGCAGCGGCCACGTCCTTCTCCTGCAATCAGTCTGCCTGCACAGGGGAACAAAACCTAACCCTTCTCCCTCTACCCACGCGTGTCTCTCTCTCAAGCAATTCACTCTAACCGCTCTACCAGAGCCACAGTCTCAATCGGGTCGGATCGTACCCGGGACCAGGCGCACCTGCAGGTGTGTGATGCGCGAGGAGTGCGTAGGTCTAGGTCGGGTCGGATCCGCCAGGTCCGCGTGGTCAGGCCGCGGACGAGGCGGGTGGGGTCAGTGAGGGACCTCACCCCTGTGCTTTCGAGGCAGCAAACGTATATCACAAAAAAGCTTTATACCATACCTGTGCCTTGAGATTCCACGATGTGGGACTAAACTTTCCGCCCTTCCTTTGCGTGCGCCCGCAGACTCTCGTGTGCAATTGCCCACGCTGAAGGCCCTGCTGCTGATCCTTGCTGAACTCAGTCACCTCGCAACACTTGCGAGAGTCTGCTGCACCTGCCGCCTGAGAAGCCTGACGCCTGCTGCTGCTCCAAGCTTCCTGCTGCCTCGACTGTTAATGGCGGCCGGAGAGTTTACCTGAACTTCCACAGAACGGCCTATTGGCCCAATTAGAATAGTTGGAAACCTTCGCCGTAGCACGGCGAAGGCGGTGGGTGATGCTGCAGGTTGCCGGTCGGCCTAGGCGTGCCCGCCTAGGTTAACCTGTGGCCGGAGATGGTGGGTTGTTCGGGGGGTGATTATGGAGGTCTGGAGTGGCAGTTGTGGGGTGGAGCGAGTTCCTGGTGGTGAGGCGGAGCTCACGAGGTGGTTGGCGAGCCGTGTGGAGTGGCGGAGTGGTGTGGGCGGCTCGCCGGAGTTCGGTCGGTGATGTGGAAGATGAGGGTGGTCAGCGTCGGTCGAGGGGTAATCAGATGAGATAACAGGGGGAAAAGAGAGAGGATAGGATGGAGAGGAGTTCTAACCTAATTGTAAGGACGAAAGGGGACAGAAGGCGGACAGCAGTACTTGCTGTCGCCGGAGAAGATGACGCCCAGTGGGGGAGAACGGCGGCGACGACAGGGCTGAGGCGGCGTGCGCTGGTACTGCGCGACGCGGAGGGAGATCAGGAAGCTAACTCTGCCACTGGTTTTGTGGCAGAGCGAAGAGGGAGGGGAGGGGGGCTCGCCGGAGCTAGCTGGGGTATTTGGCCGAGCAGGAGGAGAGGAATTGAAGGGGGAAACTCGGCCAAATCAAGCTCAAGATGAGTGGCCGGGTCCGAGGGGTGTTTTATAGGTGCTGGACTTGGTGTGCAGGGCGTGAAGGGCACGTAATTGCCTGAGGTTGGTCGCCGGAGATGGAAAGGAGTTAGGATACCCAAATCTCTCGTGCGTTCGCACGAGAGATTGGGTTCACACCAACGATTGTAATTGACTTTATGAGGAAGGGAATTCCTCAGAGAATCCTCCTTCCATTTCTGGGAGGGAATCTCTGAGGGATTAGAGAGCAATCCCTCTCCGAACCTCGCCGGAGTTCGGTTCTGCCCTAGCAATGGCGGCAGGACCGGTTTGCAAAGAAGGCGAGGAACCTAGGGGGCTCTCTGCAAGGATATTCAAAAGATAGGGACCTCTTTGTGATTTGGGTGTACTAACTTGCAAAGTAGGTCAAGATGGCCTCCCCTTAGGTCCAAATTTTGGTACAAACCTAATTTGGCCCTAAAGAATCCAATGGTGAAGTTGGATTTTAGGTTTGACCTCTTTTGACTGGACATTTTGCGTAAAAACCCAAATTAGGTTAATTGAAGAGCTAAGACCCTAATCTAGGTCAAACTAGGTTCCAAAGGCCAAATTAAGTGTTCTAAACCCCAGAGGATGTTTTTCTATGATTTTTAGAGGGTTTGCTTGATTTTTATTCTGACTGAAACCTTGTTAATTTAAGCGGGTCTGTTTTAGGGTTACCAAGTGTCATTTAATTCTTAGATTGCACATAAACCCATTTCTGATTAATTCAACCCACTTTGGACTATTTGACCTATGTTTTGCTTTTGAGAAATCCCGTTTATGTACTGCAATGGTAAAATTGCAGTTTTAACCTTTATTTCATGTTTTCTTCTCAGAGCACTTGTTCCTTTAGTTAAGCCTTCTTCTAGGTTATGTAGGAGCTTTTATCTTCTTTATTAGGTCAAAATGAGCTAGTTATGGCTCATGATGAGGCTCTCATCATACCCCCATGCCTAGCTTTTGCTAGTCCCTTAGCAAAATTTCAAAGTTTTAACTTCCATTCTAGACCCAAAGTGTCCTTAGTTATGATAAGTGCTTCTTTTGTGATTAGGTAGGAATGCCGACAATAGGCCTAGAGGTACTCAAGTACCAACCAAAATCTGGACCTGTTCTGCTTTAGCCTCAGTCCTTCGCAAAGGTTTCTACGGCCCACAAAAACTATCCTAGGGTTTGTTGGACTCTGCGGTTAAAGCACCCGTGCTTGAGACATTTTTAGCCTACGCTCAGTTTGCAGTGCGTTTTTTTTTTTTGTAAGAGAGAGATAGAGGATTTATTTGTTTGGAGAGCTTTTCTCTCTCTTTTCTTTTTATTTCTAGCTTCGGATTAGCTTCTCAACACGGTCTGTATCGGATTCCTCGTCCCCATCATCAATCCTCAAGGGTCCCTGGCTTTCGAGATTTCGAGATAATCCCGCCCATGGCAACCCCCGGAACCCTGGCTTTCGAGATTTCGAGATAATCCCGCCCATGGCGTTCCGTGGCCGAATTCAGACCCTGGCGATCGACATTTCGTGATAATGCCACCCATGGTATCTGAACCAGCAGAGTGCTTACATGCCCCCAGTAGGATATTTAAATATCCTAAGAGACAAGCACCGAGGAGACGATATGTTGTTACGCATCTTCGAGGGGAATTTCCCGCCTCTCCGCGCTGGGAACTTGTCCAAATCAACTTGTGTTGATTGGCCGCTCCTAATCTAGGTGACTTTTTCAGAATATTAAACGCTCTTGCGTGTTTTGAATATTTATGCGCACTGAACCAGACTGTGTGTGAATTTGGGTGCTTAGGTTACCGAATCCCGCAAACCGGAGGTCAGTTAACGAGGCCGAATACTTCCTAAGCCTTAGACCTAATACTTGAGCTTCGCATTTTCCTCAACCTCTTGAGGATTGTCCAGATTTTAACGGATACGTGAATTTTTAAGCTAAAAATCTAGCCCAAGAGGCCTAAGACCAGCGTTCCCGCTAATCTCTTGTTATATCTCTGTAGCATTTTTCTTTTCTTTTTCTTGACTCGGTATAGAACTTCAGTTAACCCCTTAATCTTTTACTAATGACTTTTTCTTTTTCTTTTCCTTTTGTGCTCCTTTCTTTATTTTTGCTCTTTTTTGTCATTTTTCTTTCTTTTCCTCCTCTCATTTGTATGACCCTGAATTGTTCCTTCCCTCTATCAAGTCCCCTTTTTTTTTTTTTTTTTTTTTTTATGAATGAAACCCTTTCTTGATATGAATTTTCTGACATTTTGCACTTTCATACCCCCCCATGCCTAAGATTTGCAATGTCCCCATTGTAAATTAGGTGGGTTCGAATTCAGCTTAGTTCATGTGTTAGGACAGGTGTGTGGTGAGTGAATGGGTCGAAGCGACTTGTTGCGAACGATTTCTAATCTCGGGTAGGTATACCTGAGGTGAAGTCGGCTGTTCTAATGGATGAACCCTAAAGTGCAATATGAGTTCCGCATAGCGATGTCAGAAACGGTTTCAGGTTTTTCAAAGAATGACGGGTTGCCTCCCGTTAAGCGCTGAGTTTTACGCCATCGGCTGGGCGTAATGAGCTCAAGAGGAAAGGAGGGTAAAGGATGACTCAGTCAAATCTATATCGGTCATGTCAATGAACGGCTTGAGTCTCTGCCCATTCACGACAAATGGTTCAGAATCGTGGCTGAGTGGGCTGATTTCAATAGCTCCATTTCCGAAGATTTGGCGGACTAGGTAGGGTCCGACCCACTTGGATCTTAGCTTTCCTGGGAATAGTTTGAGTCGAGCATCAAAGAGTAAAACTTTTTGACCAGGATGAAAGATCTTTCTAGAAATGTGTTTGTCGTGAAAAGCTTTAACCCGTTCTTTGTAAATTCGCGAGTTCTCATATGCGTCGTGGCGTAATTCATCGATCTCGCTCATTTGAAATCTTCTGTGGGTTCCAGCCTTAGAAAGGTCGAGATTACAGGTCCGTACTGCCCAATAGGCTTTATGCTCCAATTCGACGGGGAGGTGACATGCCTTCCCGTACACTAGTCTGAAGGGAGACATTCCTAATTGGGTCTTGTGGGCGGTCCTATAGGCCCACAATGCTTCCGGAAGCCGAGAAGACCAATCTTTTCTATCAGGTCGAACAGTAACCTGAAGGATCTTCTTGATCTCTCGGTTAGATAGCTCAGCTAGACCATTAGTTTGAGGGTGGTAAGGAGTAGAGATTCGGTGTGACACCCCGTATTTGATCATCAGTGACCTGAACTGAGCGTTTGTAAAATGGGTCCCTCCGTCGGAAATTATAGCACGCGGAATCCCGAACCTTGAGAAAATGTTTTGATGAAGGAATTTTATAACGACTTTATGATTGTTGGTTCGAGTCGGAATGGCTTCTATCCATTTGGAAACATAATCAACTGCGAGTAA
The DNA here is from genome assembly GCA_037157565.1 of Thalassia testudinum. Lineage (NCBI taxonomy): Eukaryota > Viridiplantae > Streptophyta > Magnoliopsida > Alismatales > Hydrocharitaceae > Thalassia > Thalassia testudinum. Next base: position 20,329,369 of record JAZHRO010000026.1, on the reverse strand, counting down.
AATGTATTCGAAGCCATCCGAGGTAGGAAAGGGTCCCATGAAATCAATCCCCCAAATATCAAAAATTTCGCATACCAAGATCGGCTGTAGAGGCATCATGTCTCTATGGCTCATGTTGCCTAGAGTCTGGCAACGGGAACATGCCTTACAGTGATTGTATGCATCTTTGAAAATTGTGGGCCAGTAGAAACCACACTGGAGGACTTTCGATGCGGTTTTATGTCCCGAAAAATGTCCACCGCATGCCTGGTCATGGCAAAATGAGAGTATGTCTTTGATTTCCACTTCCGTGACGCATCGTCGGATTATCTGATCAGCACCAATGCGGAAGAGATACGGGTCTTCCCATAGATAATACTTGGCATCAGAACGCAATTTGTCCTTTTTGGCCTTCGACCAATCGGGCGGAATCTGATGTGATGCCAGGTAATTAACAATATCGGCGAACCATGGAAGACTTGTACTGATAGTCAGGAGGTGCTCATCAGGAAAATGTTCTGTAATAGGTCCGGACGGATCAATAATTTCAGGAGGAAGGCGGGATAAATGATCAGCTACCACATTGTGCTTTCCCGCCTTGTCGCGAATCTCGATGTCAAATTCTTGCAACAGCAAGATCCAGCGGATTAATCGAGGTTTCGCGTCCTTCTTGGCTAGGAGATGCCTCACAGCTGTGTGATCCGAGTATATGATAACACGGGAACCCAGAAGGTATGATCTGAATTTTTCCAGGGCAAATACTACGGCCAGCAGCTCTTTCTCAGTAACCGTATAGTTACGCTGAGCCTCATCCAGTGTTTTGCTGGCGTAGTAAATGACCACAGGTTTCCCATCAATTTTCTGCCCCAAAACTGCTCCTACAGCGAAGTCAGATGCATCGCACATGATCTCAAAGGGTTGAGACCAATCAGGGGACTGTAGGATTGGGGCTTGGGTGACTCGGTCACGTAAGATCTCAAATGCTTGAGTGCATTCCTTGGAAATTCCGAAAGGCACATCCTTGGAAAGCAAATTGGTCAGGGGGCGCGCGATTTTGGAGAAATCAGGGATGAATCGACGGTAGAAACCGACGTGCCCCAAAAAAGATCGGATGTCCTTAATCGAGCTAGGCATAGGGAGCTTGGAAATCAGGTTAATCTTAGCTCGATCCACTTGGATGCCTTTCTCTGAGATTAAATGTCCCAGGACAATTCCCTCAGGCACCATGAAATGGCTCTTTTCCCAGGAAAGAACCAAATTCACCTCTATGCACCGCCTGAGTATATGGACCAAGTGTTGGAGGCAATCGTCAAATGATTGTCCAAAAACTGAAAAGTCATCCATGAAGACTTCCAGATAGTCACCTACCATATCTGAGAATATGGCAAGCATGCACCGCTGAAAAGTTGCAGGTGCATTGCAGAGACCGAATGGCATCCTTCGAAACGCGTACGTCCCGAAGGGGCAGGTGAATGTGGTCTTTTCTTGGTCCTCTGGATGGATTGCCACCTGATTGTAACCGGAGTACCCGTCAAGAAAGCAGAAGAATCTATTTCCCGCTAGTTTCTCGAGGATCTGATCAATAAACGGTAGTGGGAAATGATCCTTCTTCGTGGAGGAATTTAGTCTTCTGTAATCAATGCAGACTCTCCACGAATTAGCTATTCGGGTAGGAATGACTTCCCCGGTTTCTGTCGTGATGATGGTAAGTCCTGCCTTCTTAGGTACCACTTGTGTTGGACTCACCCAACGACTGTCGGAGATCGGGTAGATGATCCCTGCATCTAACCACTTAATGATCTCCTTTTTCACGACCTCCTGTAGGTTAGGATTTAGTCGCCTTTGCATTTCTCTTGAAGGTCGTGAGCCTTCTTCTGTATAGATTCGATGCGTGCAGTATGAAGGGCTTATACCAGTCAAATCATCTAGAGTCCATCCAATGGCTCTACGATGTTGCTGGAGAACAGAAATCAAACGGAGTTCCTGGTCAGGTGTGAGTCGAGAATTGATAATCACAGGAAACGTTTGATTTGAATCCAAAAAGACATATTTTAGATGTTCAGGAAGGGGCTTGAGTTCCATGACAGGATTTTCAGCAGCAGCGGGTAGTTCAGGGTTTGTATCGGGAGCAATGGTAGGAGTCATAGGTGTGTCTAGATTGTGTTCGCACTCCTCTGTTAGCGGTTTTTGACTTTCTAGTGGTTGATCAGGAATAATCAGGTTGTCCTCTATGTGCAATTCATCAACCACGGCTTTGACATCACAAATTTCCTCTATAACCCCGCAATTAATCCCTTGTTGGGCTTTGAAAATGTCGATCTTCAGATTTTGATTCCCAAATTTTAATTCTATCTGACCCTCTTCGCAGTTTATATTGGCCCTAGCAGTGGCCAGAAAGGGTCTCCCTAATATGATTGGTGTGTCCCTTGGGTTCTTAGGTGCATCCATGTCCAGTACTATGAAGTCCACTGGGAAATAAAAATCTCGTACCCTAACAATGACATCCTCGAGTATACCTTTGGGTGACTTGATGGATCGATCAGCTAACTGCAATGTCACCTCAGTGGGTTTAAGTTCAGATTCTTCAAGGTGGTCAAGGAGGGATGTAGGTATTAAATTTATGGAGGCACCTAGGTCTAGTAGGGCTCTATCAAGTTGGGTTTCACCAATTTTACAAGAAATCAAGGGGGTTCCTGGGTCTTTAGCCTTGGGTGGGAGTTTGCTTAGGATGACAGAGCTGGCTTGCTCTGACAGTACAATCGGATTCCCATCCTTGGTTCGCGGCTTACGTTTAGGTGTACATATGTCTTTCAAGAATCTTGCGTAAGCCGGTATGTGGCGGATTGCATCCATCAACGGGATGTTTATCTGGACCTGTTCAAAGAGCTTGACCAGATCCTCCTCAGGAGCCACAGGTTTGGTTGTCCTTTTTCCTTTGGTCAAGGCCTCAGGAAATGGGATCCTAGCTGGTTCCTCTAGGATAGGTCCAGGTTCTTGATCTGGGACAGTAGTATCTTGGATGACTACCCTAGGGTCTTGGCGATTATCAGGCTTGGAGTGGTTCAGATAATGTGGGTCTTGTGTTGTTTTACCACTACGTGTTGTTACAGAGTTTAATCCATCCTGACTTTGGTTTGGGTTAGGTAGGAGAGGTGGCTGCTGCTGAAATTCTGCATAAGATGTAGAAGCCTCCATCCTGTCTGGTGATGGAGTAGCAGGGGCCTGATAAATCAAATGTGCGTGGCCTGGATTTGGATTCATAATGCGCCTCTGGGTCGGCACATTATTTGGGTTGGGCAGAGGTTGCGAAGGAAGGGTGCCAGGTTGGCGAGAATTTGCCATCTGGGCCAGTTGGTTGCGAACCTCTGTGATCTCGTCCTTGTGCTGTTTTTGCATTGCCGCATTCGTTTTTTGAATGTCAGCCAGCGTTTGAAGGATAAGAGTCAGTTGATCCTGATTTTGCCCAGATTGGTAGGTGGGATTGGGCCGAGGCTGAGGCGGCTGATATGGACGAGGAGCTTGTGGGCGGGGTTGATATGGTGGTTTTTGAGAGTTTCCCGCCCACTGAAAGTTAGGATGATTTCGCCATCCAGGGTTGTAGGTATTGGAGTATGGGTCGTTCTGGATGGCGTTGAGGTCCTCGCAGTTCTGAGAAACCTCAGGAAAGTCAGAATACGAGGGTTCAGAGTTCCCCCAACTCGAGTAGGCGGGCACGGAGGTCACTCCGGTCTGGGAGGTAGACGGGGGTGGATAGGGGCCCATCCCCTTGGCAGGTTGGTGATAGATGTTTTGCACTGTTTCCCTTGCCAGAGGAGGTCGTGCAAAAGAGTTTTGTGCAGAGGTGGCTTGCTGCAAATGTCGAGTTAGCTCGTCCACCTTCTTTTCTATGATAGAGACCTTGTCCAACCGACTGGCCATCAATTCCAGGTCAACAGAAGTGGACAGGTCCTGCGTCTCATGTGTCCCTCTTAGATTCGTCGATGCGCGGGCATTCGTCCTGTCGAATAAGCCCAAGGAGTCATTGTTTATGGAGTTCTCGCACATGTTTTCGAGAATCTCCCACACCGTGTCCTCGTGTTGGCCCATGATGTTTCCTCCACATGTTGCATTGACGATTAGACGAATATCCTCACGGAGTCCCTGGTAAAAAGACTGGACTTGTTCCCACTTAGGAACTCCGTGATGGGGACATTTTCGCATGAGATCTAGGAATCGATCCCAAGCTTCGTGAAGAGGTTCTCCCTGTTGTTGAGTGAAATGAGTGATCTGGTGGCGCAAGGCATTCGTCCGGCCAACAGGGAAGAATTTTTTCAAAAATTCGGACTGTAATTCCTCCCAAGTGTTGATCGGGCGGGTCTGAGTCTGATACCAGTGCGCGGCCTTGTCCAAGAGGGAGAACGAAAACATTTTCATGAGTAGGATATCCCGGTTTTGTACATCTGACCCGAAAGTCTGGGCCAGATGCTTGAGTTGTTTAATGTGTTGGAATGGATCCTCAGAGTTAAGCCCATGGAACTTTGGTATGGCATGAATCATATTGGGCTTTAGATCAGAATCGGGTCCTCCAATTGGGATTCGTACTCGGGGTTCAATTGCCACCGCAGCGGGATTATAGTGATCTCGCATCATAGGTCGCTGTGGTGGGTTTACAAAGTTCTGAAAGAGATCGTTCAAGCGTTGAAGTTGGTGTTCAAGGTTATTCTCATCTTCAATGGGTTGTGCCATGATGGGAGAAGGAGGAGAATCAGGGTCTGAATCAGATGAAAGATTTATGTGGTGGGGTTGCTGCACAAACAAGGGCGTCGAGGCTTGGCCTCGGCGAGAATGAATTTCTAGAGGAGGTCTTAAAGGTGGTCTCAAGGACCTCCTACCAAACATGCACCGGAAGATGTGATGAGATTAGAAGGTACTGGACCCAATCAAGACACCCAAGAATTGTTGGGTGACTATAGAGGTTCGGGGCAGATGGACCCCTGGATCAGAAGATTGTCCACCTGAGAAATACCTGGGCAGCCAGAGAGGGAGAGTCCCGCAAAGACCCCTACACGGTAGAGCGTCCCTACGGGTTACAGGGTTTCCCCCACCCGACCTCTCTTGTCACTGCGGTTCCAGGTAGACCAGAATGGGGATCTTGACCTCTTAAGTCTACCTTTTTTATTTTAAGATCAAGGTGCTTAATGTTCCACTTGAACTTTTAAGTATTTTGAGTGCAAAAAGTGACCTAATATTAAGGTTGGTTGACCCGAGGGATCAACTTCACCTTTGAGAGCTTTTAGGTCCTTCCTTTTATGATTCAAATGAATTATCAGCCTGATTTGCTTAGGGTTCCTCTTGTATAAATATTTTCAAACACGGTTTAGGCACACTTCTTTTTGGAAAGTTTGTTTCTTTGTTTTAGAGAAGATGTGTCTCTAAAAACCCTAGCTTTGCAATCCTAACTTGGCTCTAATGGGTCCAATTTAGTTGCCTTAGAATTTAGCACCTAGGGCTCAATCAAGAAAGTTTTAGCCCTAGTTGCCTTAGTTGGATGACAGACAAAAATATGTTGAAATGAAAATCAGGCAACTTGATGAGTTACTAAATATAAGACAGGTAGCCCTAAGTTGACTTCTCCCTTTTTTTTTTTTTTGTCTTTTAGATTGTGAGAGGGTTAAGGGGGAGGGCTTATGGAGATTACCTGCTCCAGTCTGTTGTGCAGTTGCTATTCTTTCCTTTTTGTTTTGCTTTCCCTGTTTGAACACAACAAAAGAGAAGTTAAGTCAGATATTAAATAGAAAAGTTGTACTCAAAAGCTTTACAAGTGCCCGTTGCTTCCCGACAGCGGCGCCAAAATGTTTTCAACGTTTCTGTGCGGATTTAAAAGCGTATTACGTTGTAGTAGAACCGACAAAACGTTTAAACAAATAATTTTTATTACTCGAACAACTAGGGTATCCGAGGTCGAACACAGGGAGCAAACTCAGTACTTTGTAAAACCCAAGAATACAACTGTTAAATGCAAATATAATTGATTCAAAGAGTTTTTAAGAAAGATGTAAAAAAAAATAGAATTAGACGTCTGATTTATGTATCAGACGTCTTAAATGTGATCTTTCTTTCTCTTTTTCTTCTTCTGCTTTGCCTTTCAGATCTCTTTGCAATCTTCCCTTGTCCTTCTTCTTCTTCTCCTGCGAAGACCTCTAACCTTTCTGTTTTCCTCCTTCGCCTGCGAAGACTTCTTTCTTTCTTCTTCTTCTGTCTTGCTTCTCCTTTCTTCGTTGCCTTCTTCTTCTTCTTTGTCTTGCTTTCTTCTTCTTCTTTGTCTTGCTTCTCCTTTCTTCTGCAGCGGCCACGTCCTTCTCCTGCAATCAGTCTGCCTGCACAGGGGAACAAAACCTAACCCTTCTCCCTCTACCCGCGCGTGTCTCTCTCTCAAGCAATTCACTCTAACCGCTCTACCAGAGCCACAGTCTCAATCGGGTCGGATCGTACCTGGGACCAGGCGCACCTGCAGGTGTGTGATGCGCGAGGAGTGCGTAGGTCTAGGTCGGGTCGGATCCGCCAGGTCCGCGTGGTCAGGCCGCGGACGAGGCGGGTGGGGTCAGTGAGGGACCTCACCCCTGTGCTTTCGAGGCAGCAAACGTATATCACAAAAAAGCTTTATACCATACCTGTGCCTTGAGATTCCACGATGTGGGACTAAACTTTCCGCCCTTCCTTTGCGTGCGCCCGCAGACTCTCGTGTGCAATTGCCCACGCTGAAGGCCCTGCTGCTGATCCTTGCTGAACTCAGTCACCTCGCAACACTTGCGAGAGTCTGCTGCACCTGCCGCCTGAGAAGCCTGACGCCTGCTGCTGCTCCAAGCTTCCTGCTGCCTCGACTGTTAATGGCGGCCGGAGCGTTTACCTGAACTTCCACAGAACGGCCTATTGGCCCAATTAGAATAGTTGGAAACCTTCGCCGTAGCACGGCGAAGGCGGTGGGTGATGCTGCAGGTTGCCGGTCGGCCTAGGCGTGCCCGCCTAGGTTAACCTGTGGCCGGAGATGGTGGGTTGTTCGGGGGGTGATTATGGAGGTCTGGAGTGGCAGTTGTGGGGTGGAGCGAGTTCCTGGTGGTGAGGCGGAGCTCACGAGGTGGTTGGCGAGCCGTGTGGAGTGGCGGAGTGGTGTGGGCGGCTCGCCGGAGTTCGGTCGGTGATGTGGAAGATGAGGGTGGTCAGCGTCGGTCGAGGGGTAATCAGATGAGATAACAGGGGGAAAAGAGAGAGGATAGGATGGAGAGGAGTTCTAACCTAATTGTAAGGACGAAAGGGGACAGAAGGCGGATAGCAGTACTTGCTGTCGCCGGAGAAGATGACGCCCAGTGGGGGAGAACGGCGGCGACGACGGGGCTGAGGCGGCGTGCGCTGGTACTGCGCGACGCGGAGGGAGATCAGGAAGCTAACTCTGCCACTGGTTTTGTGGCAGAGCGAAGAGGGAGGGGAGGGGGGCTCGCCGGAGCTAGCTGGGGTATTTGGCCGAGCAGGAGGAGAGGAATTGAAGGGGGAAACTCGGCCAAATCAAGCTCAAGATGAGTGGCCGGGTCCGAGGGGTGTTTTATAGGTGCTGGACTTGGTGTGCAGGGCGTGAAGGGCACGTAATTGCCTGAGGTTGGTCGCCGGAGATGGAAAGGAGTTAGGATACCCAAATCTCTCGTGCGTTCGCACGAGAGATTGGGTTCACACCAACGATTGTAATTGACTTTATGAGGAAGGGAATTCCTCAGAGAATCCTCCTTCCATTTCTGGGAGGGAATCTCTGAGGGATTAGAGAGCAATCCCTCTCCGAACCTCGCCGGAGTTCGGTTCTGCCCTAGCAATGGCGGCAGGACCGGTTTGCAAAGAAGGCGAGGAACCTAGGGGGCTCTCTGCAAGGATATTCAAAAGATAGGGACCTCTTTGTGATTTGGGTGTACTAACTTGCAAAGTTGGTCAAGATGGCCTCCCCTTAGGTCCAAATTTTGGTACAAACCTAATTTGGCCCTAAAGAATCCAATGGTGAAGTTGGATTTTATGTTTGACCTCTTTTGACTGGACATTTTGCGTAAAAACCCAAATTAGGTTAATTGAAGAGCTAAGACCCTAATCTAGGTCAAACTAGGTTCCAAAGGCCAAATTAAGTGTTCTAAACCCCAGAGGATGTTTTTCTATGATTTTTAGAGGGTTTGCTTGATTTTTATTCTGACTGGAACCTTGTTAATTTAAGCGGGTCTGTTTTAGGGTTACCAAGTGTCATTTAATTCTTAGATTGCACATAAACCCATTTCTGATTAATTCAACCCACTTTGGACTATTTGACCTATGTTTTGCTTTTGAGAAATCCCGTTTATGTACTGCAATGGTAAAATTGCAGTTTTAACCTTTATTTCATGTTTTCTTCTCAGAGCACTTGTTCCTTTAGTTAAGCCTTCTTCTAGGTTATGTAGGAGCTTTTATCTTCTTTATTAGGTCAAAATGAGCTAGTTATGGCTCATGATGAGGCTCTCATCAGTAGGTTAAGGCTGTATTCGGTGGTTCTTGAGGGTGGTAGGTGTTTTTGCCTTAAAACATTTCAAAACATTTAACTTGACTCACATTATGCCAGTATTTTACATAAAAGCTTTTTTTTTCTTTTGTATTTTTTTTTTTTCGAGCAAACAACTCTTTTGTATGCAAATCTATTGGCACAATGCCACACACGACATACTGTTGTATTTATCAGCACAACACAACACGACATACGTACCTTTATACGTGAGGCACTCTTGGGGAATTTTGGGATGACCAAGAGGATTTTGGGTGGCTTATTTGGTGGAAGTGCCTCTTCTCAGCATCAGGAAAGGGATGGACAGGATGACGTATTTTTGACCTTGACATCAGTACCCTCCTTCAGCCGAGGATTCTGTAGAGGATGGTTGTGACCATCCACCTCAATCATAGTTTTATTAGAACCCGCTCTCTGTGTTTTTGCCTTATTTGGCAAAAACATGGATTTCACGACCATGAGGGTTTATTTGCCTCCTTCAGCCGACGTATTTTTGCCTAAAATTACCCTCATGGATTTCAATATATTTATCATCTAAGCTTGTCATGAGGGTTTTGGGCAATTCCACTCCAGATCTCTTATAATCCAAATCATGGGCCTCATTAAGTGTATATACCCAAGTCTCAGAATGTACCAATTCATGAGTGTCATGATCCTCCATCTCTATCTCCCAAGATTCAGGATTTTCAGATCGAAAATCGATCATGGGACTTTCCTCACTATTTTCTAGGCTAGGGCTCTCTACTAATTTCTTTTTAGATATGCCAAGAACATTTCCCTTATTTCCATCCGATATCTCATCTCTCACTTGAAAATCACCTACATCATCTACTTCGAGCATGTGAGTTGAAGAATCCTTAAAAGTCGTCTCAAGTTCCCTAAAATCCTCTAGGCTAGTCTGAACTTGGTACTGCAAAAGGAGTATATCTTGAAGTGTGCAAGTTTGTTGATTCATCCTAGCCACAGATTCTAGTTCTTTAAGGGCTTCCATCAGAGATTCTTCGATTGCAATCAAAGTCTATCTCTGCCCTGGATCAGTAGTGATATCTCACAATTGTGTCCTTGTACTTTGTTGTTGTTTGTTACAGACTGAGAAGTAGTTGTGAGTCTATTGGTGGCTCCCCAGTGGTGATCTGTGTGGATGTGGCCTCAGATGCGAGTCTCAGGGAAGATGGAGTGTTATAATAGATTTGGTCTGGGGAATCAGAAGGGTGGTGGGTGGGTTCAGTGCAGTTATAGGTTGCAGTTGATTCCTTAACCTTGAGTGGCTCACCATCCACCTGCGGTACATTCTCTCTAAATTCAGAACCCCTAGAGGTGATGTCTTGGGTTCTTTGTCTTTCATCCTGAATTGCTTTTCTTAAGTCTTCATATTCCCTTTTTCTGGCCTCTTTTTCTTCCTGGACTATTTGGATCAGTTTGACGATCTGAGGGTTCTTGTGAGATGTAGGAACCTGCCTTTGGTGTGACTTATCAAGATAATCAATCATCATGATGACATCTCGATCCTGCATGGAGAGTGTCTCTAAGTGCTGCGAAATCTGTGTGGATGTCCATGAGGTTGAGGTGGGTATGTCCTAGGCTTGAGGTGCATGTGTATAGGAATAATGAGGAGCAATCTCCCACCCATAAGAAGTTGGTATCATAGTTGAGTTGGGAGGAGAACCCTACTGATGGTAAGATGAGAAAGAGTATGGGTCCATGATTAAGATGATCAAAAGGACACCAAAATGGTCCTAGTTACCTTCTTACACCAGTTACAAGAGACAGGTGGCAAAATAAGGCAAGGGCCTTGTAATCAAATTGGTCCTTAGAATCAAATGACCAGATTTTTCGTTTAAGTTCTAGTTATTGAAAATTTGGCTAGAGACCAATTGCAAGGAATTCCTGCCTCTCAGGCTAACCCGGCCAGGCTGGTTATGAGAGGACTACGATGAAGGTTCTTCCTTCGGCTTTTGCCTCTGGTTTCGTTACCCCACAGCCGCAGTCGTTTGACGTTACCTCGCAGCCTTAGATAGCAAGTTTTGCAAGAGAAGTTGAAACTTCTCAGTAGTTTCAAGCCAAATGCAGGTTATTTGATGTGTTTTCATGAATTCTTAACCTGTCACTTCAATATAGTAGATGGTGGGTGGTCCGCAAGGTGATTCACCTCACCGACTAACTTTTGGGCTCATCAGAGTCCAAGTTAGTCCAATGCGGTCTTATTGGCTCATACGCTTCTATGTTATTTCAAATTAAAGATCATAAATCAAATATAAACTCTCAGGTAATATGGTATCCAAATGATTTTAAACTTGGTAAGAAGATTCCTCTTGCAATAAGCTTTTCAGAGAATATTTTTTCAAAATTTTTTACTATTTCCAACAAATAGTTATGAATTTTTAACTAACAAGGGGTCAAATTTGGGATTTAGACTCCATGTTGGTTTTTCTATTAGAAACGATATCAAATATGCTTAAAAATTTTTTTAAAAATATGATATTGAAAACTAATTTGATTATCTTTCACACCCCATAAATTTCTAGTCAATCTGATGTGTATGTTTGTCAGAATTGATTTTCAAAGTTCATAACAATTCTATTTTTTAGCAATCTGACACATATGTACTCTACGAATTTTCAAAAATTCCACAGATGGAATTTCCTTTCCAAAATGGTAGTGTTGAAAAGATAACTTGAAAATCTAGTCCCAATTTAAATTTCAGAATTTTTGGAGGATTAGAAACATAGCTATTGAATTTTGAAGATAACACTTACTTTCTAGTTGAATTTCTAATGGGAATGTGTGCACCTGATTTTCGTAGCGCCCTCTTCGATTTGTTCGCTGCTTCGTGTCGTTGTTCCTGCACACAACAATAATGTATTAGAGATAAAATCAAAAGTTGCCTTGCCTCCCCGGCAACGGTGCCAATTTGTTCGGGGCGTAGATCACATAAAAGAGTAATACGTCGTAGTATAGCACGAAATACGTCTTGACAAATAAAATTAAAAGAACTGGGAGTCCCAGTCAATCACAGGGAGGCAGAAAGCACTTTTGATTTCATGCACTTATTCTAAATCTAATTACTAAGTAGTAGAGACATTGAATTGCAATATATATCATGCAGAAAGTTTGAACATTAATTGCATATCATACATGTATTTGAATAAAACATAAAGTAAATAAACTACTACTGTAACAGAATGAGAGCACCACCGGTGGTCTGTGGTGGCCTTTTGAAGAGGTTGAGAGGAGTTGATAGGGCGGCCCAATGGATTTTGCAGACGAAAATGCAGAAACAACGGGAAGAGGGAGAAGAGACAGAGGTAGAAGAAGGAAGAAGAAGAATGACAGAGTTGTTTTCCAAAGGGGGTCCCTTTCGTCTTTTATAGCTTATTTTCGTCTTCAAATCCTGCCTCGTCATCTCAGCTGTCCGATCTTGCAATCGAACAGCTTAAATGCGTGCTCATCACTCCATTCAAATCCTACAAGAGGTTCTCGCAACAACCAACGCGATTGAGCCACGTGGATGCCTCTATGCCCTCCAATCGCGCATGCCTACCTGCCCGAGCCGCCCGCATACACGTGCATCAATTTTGTGCAGCGCCGGGCTCAAACCCGCGCCCCGTGGATAAATGCACGCATGCGTGAGCCAACGCACTAAGCAAAGCCTTTATCATATATACTTAAATATATTTATATTAATCTGTTCTGAGTGGTGATGTGGCATGTTCGTGGCTGTTGGATGAAGATCCAACGGCCCACGCTGTGAGGCGAGGCGCCTTCAAGGGTTGGGGGCGAGGTGAATGGCGGCTGCGATGGTGTCACATGGCGCCATCGTGGTCGTCCGTTCTTCTTCTCTTTATATATGATGACATAGGCCTCTGATTAAGTTGATTTCTACACCGTTGGACTACAGACGTCGATCTGGATCCATCCATATAGTTGGATTTGTCATCTAAGTTTCAGATCTTCTTCAATTAGCCCCTTGGCTCTTGTTCTTCTGCGAACTCCCTGGGGTGCTATGGAAGTCTGATTGATGCGATCTTGGATGCGTTGGACTCCCGTCATTATTCTAAACAAATCCATAAGGTTGGATCGGACATCTGCAGCCTTGGATTACCTACCATCATTAATACCTCTCAAATAACATAGTTTAATGCATAAAACACTTCTATCAGCTATGATGTAGAATACGATGCGTATGCATGTAGAATGTTCATGTTAAGCTTAGTTCTAGCTTAATTCAAGCGAGTTAGGGCCTATGATTGCGTGCAATCACACTCCTACTGCACTCCTGAGTTCAAATTTGGAACAGCTGACTCCACCTTTGGTACTTGTATCAAAGCTTGAAATCGTTCACAACAGTCATCCCGACCCATCACCCACCCTTTGATCCTGTTCTAAACTTTGAACCAAACTGAATTTGTACCCTCCTGCTTTACAATGAGGGCATTGCAAAACTCAGGCATGCGTTGGGTGTTAAAGTGAAAACATATAGAAATTCAATTCTCTGAGGGATTCTCACAAAAAAAATACATATTCAAAAATGGTAAAAAATAAAAAAATTGAAAAAAGAAAAAGAACTGGTGAAAGGGGAGGAAATTTTGAGAAATAATTGCAAATCTTTCTTGAGAAGGAAAAGAGAGGAGAATTCAAATGTCAAAAAGGAGCAAAAATCAAGAAAAAATGATAGTCATAGCAATTGATTATGGAAGTTACTTAAATTCTAGACCTAATCAAAAGAAAAATTAAGTCATGAAAATAAAGAGACAAGGAGATTAGTATAAGTGCTGATCTTAGGCCTCTTAGACTTGTTTTAGAGCTTAAACATTCATGTATCCATTAAGATCTGGATTAGTTCTCAAGAGGTTGAGGAAAGTACGAAGCTGATGTAATAGGTCTAAGGCTTAGGGATTATTCAATCCTGTTGCCTACCCTTTGGTTTATGGGATTTAGCAACCTAAGCACCCAAAATCACACTTAGTCTGGTTCAGTGCACTTAACAAAAAACTTTGCCAAAAGTATTCTGTTCTGAAAAGCCTTCTCGAAGATCTAGGTTAGGAGCGGTTGGACAACACAAGTTGATTGGACGAGTTCCCAGTGTAGAGAGGTGGGAAATTTCCCTCGAAGATGTGTAATAGCATACCATCTCCTCAGTGCTTGTCTCCTAGGATATCTAAATATCCTACTGGGGGCATGTAAGCGTCTTGTGCTAGTTCAGGTGCCATGGGTAGAATTATCTCGAAATGTCGATTTTTAGGGCCTAAATTTAGCTACAGAACGCCATGGGCGACACCATCTCAAAGTGTTGAAAGCTAGGAGTTTTGGGGGTTGCCATGGCCGGTGCTATCTCAAAGCATCGATTGCCAGGGACCCTTCGAGGATTGTTGGTGGAGACAAGTAATCTGATACAAACTGTGTTTAGGGCCAATTTGAGGCTAGATCTAGGGAAATCTAAGAAGAAAAAGAGAGAAAACTCTCTAAATAAAAATCCTTCTATCTCTCTTTTACAAAAATGCACTGGCAAACTGAGCATGGACCTCTATGCACAGGTGCTTAACCATTGAGTTCAACGAACCTCTAGGTAGTTTTTGCGGGCCTTAGAAACCTTCGTGGCAAACTCAAGCTGAAGCTAGTCAGGTCTGGATCTTGATTGATACTTGAGTACCTCCAAGCCTATTGTTGCCATTCTAACCTAATTTCTAGAAAATGGAACAAATCAGGAATTTGAACTTTAATGCATGGTCTAGAACTCTACTTTTCATAAGATTTCGCTAAGGGACTAGCAAATGTTAGGCATGGAGGTATGATGATAACATCATCATGAGCTATAACGAGCTTTAATTAGCCAAGATTAATTGACAAATGCTCCTGCATAATCGTTGGAGAGTCATAATTCCCTACATATCCTTTCTGAGAAGAATACATTAAATTAGAGTTAATTCTGTAGTTTTAACAGCATATCAAGAATGTTGAATAATCACGGGGTTTCCTAGGGGTTAATCTAAGGTCTAATGAGCATTAAAGTCTAATAAGAGGGTCCACACAGACAGAAATGGGTTTTCACGCACTTTGAAACTATTTCATAACATAAAACCCTAATTTCAAATATGCTTAGAGAGGTTTTGATCAGGATAAAATCCATCTAAACCTTCTAAAATTCATAGAAAAATATTCCATATGGTTTGATGCCCTTGATTTGACCTTTGAACCTATTTTGACCCCAAATAGAGTCACAGACACAATTCTACCCTAATTTGGATTTTTGCATAATTTGCTCAGTTAAACTTGGTCAAAACTAAAATTCGAGTTCACCATCAAATTCCTTGGGTCCTAATTAAGTTTTAACAAAAGTTTGGACCCAATCAAAGTCCATCTTGACTTAGTTTACATTTCAGTCCAGTCTAACTCTTTTCCTCACAAAGAGCCCCTCAGCTTTCAAAATCCTTGCAAAGAGCCCCATAGGGTTGTCATTTTCTTCGCAAGTAGGTCCCTACCGCCATTGAGGTCAAAGCCGACCTTCACGCAAGCTTTGACCTCCACAAATCCTATTCAAATCTTCATCAAATCCCACCAAAATTGGTGGGATTGATGTTCACACTATGGAGAATCCATTGGGACTGTTCTTGAATTCTAAATCACCTTGATTCTTGCATGCGAATGCACAAAATCAGTGGGTGTTTTCTTGAATCCTAAGCAATACAATTTGCTAGTCTATAAAATCCGAAGCGGTTGTGCTTGTTTCCAGTTCTAGAGCTCACCCTGAAGCTCTATAAAACTCCCTCATGCACAACCGCTCTTCCTTAGCTTGGTTTGGCCGAATTTCTTCACCTAAAACCTCTCCCTCCAGCCTCCTCTAACCAGCTTCGGTGACGTCTTGTTCCTCGACTTCCTCGCCTGCTGCCACATACCATAGGCAGTGGGATTGCCTTCTCACCTTCCTCCGCTTCTCACGACACCAGCAAGTAGCTCTCTGACTCTCTCTTTCCTCGCCGCCCTCTCACCAGAGAATTCCTCTTCCACAATGTCGACCAATCATAGCAGTGCCCTCCTGCCCCTTTCAACCAGTAAATTAGGTCTCTCTCTCTCTCCCTCTCTTCCTCTATTTTATTATTAGGCCCTTACTCCCTTGTTTCGACCACAGTTCACCTCTCTTCGCCTTTGTCTTCCCCACATCTGGCATACCTCCAGCGACGTCTCCACTCCACCACAGACCAGCAAACGTGCCTACTCCACCTTTAAAAGCTCCTCCTCATCCATCAACATAAAACCCCTCACTCAATTAGACCAAAAATCCACTCCAACACTCCATCGAACACACCCATCACCTTCCACCTTCCCTGACCTCGCAAACCCACTCCACCCCACCACTCGACACACAAATAGGACCACCACCTTCACCATTACTTGGCGAGTCTCCTAAGCTGTTCTAACATGGCCATGAGGCATTATTTTACATTTTAGGTGATTTCCATCCTCCGCCGTCGCCCTTGACATCTCCAACCTCTACTGCTATTCTCCGACCGCAATCCCCCTCAACTTCACTTCCATGCTGCGCGCAACAGCTCCAGGTGCATTCCCAAGTCCTCAATTAAGGATGCAATGCCACCCTCACCTCCAGTTAGACAACACCATCTGCTGAAGCTACACGCAAAGAAAGCCTTGGCGCTTTAGTCCCACATCATGGGATCTCAAACCAACTGCAGTGCATATTAGGATTTTGTGTTGTGGCCTCTTCACCCAAGCACCAGGGTTGGGTCCCCATGCACTCTCTCACCGATTACCCACCTATGTCCACTCCTTGCTTGCAACCACACGCCTGCAAGCCTGGTCCCTATACATGCCCGTTTACCTAGTTACTATGCATGCTCGAATACCTGATTAAGCTTGGGTCTTTGAGAAGAAAGAAGGAGGATATGTGAGGAGGAGGGGGGAGGGTTTTGCTGCGTAGTCCTCTGCCTTGTGCTGAAGAGAAAGGTATCCCTGTGCAACACTTAGCCTCTGAGAAGTTGGTTCCCTTGTGCTTTAAAGGAGAAGAAAGCCTCTGAAGAAGAAAAGCAGAAGAAAGGACAGGTTTGTGAAGAAGAAGAGGAGGAGAAGTTTCTTGGAGAGCTTAAGCCTTATGCTACTGAGGCTAAGTGTTGAGACACTTAAGCCATCTGAGGAAGGTCTGATACTGAGTATTGTAGCATTGAGAACACTATTGATTTATTTGACTACATTGAATGGTTAGGATATATGCTTAAATAAACTAGAATAATTGGTGATTTAAATCACCATTCTTT
Source organism: Thalassia testudinum (assembly GCA_037157565.1). Lineage (NCBI taxonomy): Eukaryota > Viridiplantae > Streptophyta > Magnoliopsida > Alismatales > Hydrocharitaceae > Thalassia > Thalassia testudinum. The sequence goes on along the minus strand of JAZHRO010000026.1, from coordinate 20,312,581 downwards.
TGTCTTGATTTCTTTTTATCCCAATGAGTGTTTGAGATACTTTTTCTCCTTATTGAATATATTTCTGAGCATTTGATTCATTGAATATCTTCTGTAACATCTATTTATTGTGCTCGTCCATTTCAATTGATGATTAGTGATGTGAATTCTATTTTTTGCTCTCTGTGCTCACCTCGAACTCTTTTGTGATTCTGAGCTATAAATTTTAATGATTTGAGCGATTTTGTTCTATACTATGATGCATCTCTTAAACAAACAACAAATTTGCTTAACAGCATGGGTCTGCATCATAACCTGGTCCACGTCAATGGACATCTTCTCCTTGCAAGTCCAAAAATTAATCTTTTTATTTTGATCTTGACCTACAGTTGTGAATTCCTAATTTCCTCTTTATTTGTATAGTGTACCTAGCTGAAGGTAATAAATTTAGCATATATACAATATATTTTCATCTCGAAACTGACCGGTTAATCACAAAATTCAGATGCTTTCTTCTCTACTCCACTCTTTTTCATGTCATTTAATACAATGAGGACATTGCATTAAATAGGCATGGAGGGGTGGATATATATTCATCTCTAAATCATTTTCTTAGCTTCATAGAATCTTTTTATTTCCCCTTTATCATTTTCTCTTTATTTTTGAAAAAAAAAGAAAAAAAATGAATTACGAAAAGAGAACTTGGGCTTTAAAAATTTGTCAACTTTAGGAAATAATACAACCTAATGATTACGCAGCAATCATAGGTCCCAATCAACCTAAATAACATTTGAACCTAGCTTAATTTTTAAATATTGCGTTCATATCATGCATATCATTAATTGCATCATTTTATATAGAATAAGATGAGATATATTTCTATTTAATGTTTTTGCTGCTATTTGTAGGTGCTAAAGTGATCCAGGATGCGAGATAGAGTGGAATAAGGCAATAACGAGAGAACAAGATTGATTTAGACATGAGGAGTGAGGAGGATAACCTTATCCCTACCCTTAGAAACCCTAGGATAGCCTTCCTAAACCCAAAATCACTTCCATTAAGACATCTTGGCCTTAGAACCTAAAACATGGATAGTACCTAAGGTGGATAAGAACATGGATAGTACTATCCATGTTCTTATCCACCTTATCCCTCTCCCAAACACCTAGGAACCAAAACCTACCTTAGAAAACCCAAAACCCACTCTCCACCACCTTTCTAAATGTCCAGATATTAGTCTAAGCATCTGATTTTTGCAAAAAATCAATCCAGGAAGCCAAAACCTCTTTATCAAATGGCACTGTTGCCGAGGAGGCAACAAGCAAGTTTTTAGATTTAGATTTGTATTGCTTAACATTTTTGCATTTGTTTTGATTGTAGGACAAGATGAGGATCTACGCACGCATTAACCCGTGGTGAGGATCACAGGTATTATTCTTGATCCTCTATTTGGTTGCTTTCTTAGGTTAGAAAAAAAAATGAAAATAATTATATATAAAAAAAATTCAAATTCAAATTTTTGGATTTGAATTTAAAAAATAAAAAAAATCTTTGTTTGGTGTATATTTGACTTGGAAACTACCTAAAATACACCAACTCTATATTTAGAAACTCAGCCTGAAATTGATTTTGATTTTCAAAAATTAATTTCCAAAAAATTAGGGACTCAAAAATTCTGAGATTTGGTCTAATATTAAGGATCCAAACCAGCTTTCCAACACAATATTTTATTTGAAAAAATTCGTACGATACAAATTTTATAGTGAAAGGGGGTCAGAAAAGTCTGCATATTGATTTTATCTAAATTTAAACATTAATTCTGACCTCTATATAAATCAAATTGATTTTAAATTTGTGGGGTTGAAAAGCCACTAAAACCTAGTTTTTTATATAAGTTATCAAGAATTTTTGAAGTTCCTTTGATACTGTTTCAAACTAAATTACTCGTAGGGAGTCCATCTGGCCTATTTGACCCCCTGACACTAACAAATTCGTGACAAATTGTATGAAATAGTAAAAATCTCCAAAAAATACTCACTGAATTTCTTATTGAAAGAGGAATATGTTTATAAAATTTCATTTTATTTGAGTTCCTTTACTAATGTGGGGAGTGCTTTCAAGCCAAAATAAGGTCTGACTGTAGGTTTTTAGAAGAGCATAAACCCTAGGACATAAAACTTTAGGGTTTAATTTTTTTCTAGAGACATAAACTGACTTAACTCAACTTATTTCCCTCTTAGGTGAGCTTGATTTCTTGATTAACCCCCTCACCTACCTGAATTAAACTTATCTACATTTCAACTTAGGCAACCATTTAGGTCTATTTCATTTTGTTGTGGTACATTAGGACCATTATTTTCTCTGATTGGGTCACACCACTTCTACCTTGTTGGACTTAAAATCATCATATAGACCTATTTGATATTAGCGTTTCCACATTAAGGTAGAGTGCATTTGCATTCCATACTTAAAGGAAATTCATAAAACAAATTGGGACTTGCAAAACCCATTATGTGCTTCACTACAACCTTGTTTGAATTGACTTAAACAAGAAAACCCTAAAAGAAATTAATACAAGAACTTGAACCATAAAAGCCACTACATCAATTAAAGCTTTTATTGCAAACCCTTTATTTGTGCACTTCACACTGCTAAATCTAATTTTAAGGACAACAACCCCATAATGCCCAATCACTATTGAAGGGCCTATTCGAGAGATTAAAGTGTCTCGTTGTAGTAAAGTCACCTAAATAAGTCTTCAACAAATACAATTTATAACTCGAAAATCTAAAAATGAAGTCCGAGGTCGAACACAGGTAGCAAATATGAATTCACACACTAATCTTGATTAATATATAAATGAGCACAAGGAATCAAGCCAAGAATGATTATCAATGAATAATATCTACTCAAAATTGATCTTCAATGCAAAACATGAGTATATCAAGAGTTTTAATGAGGCAAAATGATGTCTAAAATAAAATAATGGTGATTTGACAATTATTAGCCTATGTATACATATATATCAATTACTCAATGTCTGAAATAAATGAACAGTGGCTTGAACCACTTAAGCCAATTTCCACGCCAGCCAATGATTCTACAATACTGTTCTCAAAGCAGATCAGACGTCTCCTTCCTTGGATCAGACGACTTAAATGTCGCCTTTACAGCACAACACAAGGCTTTCAAAGCCTTTCTCTTCTTCTGCCCTCTCTTCTTTCCTTCTTTTTTCTCTTTAGCTCCTCTTTTTCTTCTGAGTCCTTCCCTTCACAACACATGGGGAGCCAAGGCTTTTAGCGACTAAGTGTCAAGAGTGCACACACCCTGAAGCACATGTACAAAGAGCAAAACCCTCCCCCGCTCTCTCTCACAATTTCCTTCCTCTTCCTCTCCCTACTTTCTCACATAATCGGGTTAATTGATCCAGGTACATGGACCAAGGCAACCGACAGTGAAAGGTAACCAAGGAGTGCATACGGGTGAAGAGGGGACCTCACCCCCATGGTCTTGAGGTGACAGGGCAATATCACATATTCAATTTATTCAGCCGCAGCTACTCGTTTAACGATGTGGGACTACGTCCCACTCTTCTCTTCATGAAGGCAGCAACAGCAGATTGCTCCAATTGAAGGTGCTGCAACTGATGTTTCTTCCAATTGCTGGAGTGGCTTCATTCCTAAGATGAATCCGCAACTCCTGGGCATAAAATCAAGGCTGAAGCAAGTTGGACGGAGGTGGACAGAGTCAGAGATGATGGCGGCAATGGCAGAGGGTAGTGATGACCTAAAACATTAGATATGGCCTCTCAACCACATTAAAACACTTGATGTAAACACGTTTATATCACATAAGCAATCTATTTTTGCACGTTCTTAGACATAGAGTTGCATCATATATTATAAATATTGCATAACATGCATCATCTTGCATTTAGGTTAGGTTGTGTAAATTTTAAGTTAATTTTCCCTTTTTGTGGTCAGGTAACAGGGCAACATTTAATCGGAGCATCGGATTGAAGATCCAATCATATGAATCTAATCAGGGTGATGATCAGAGTTCAACAACTCCAAGATCGCCCTGATCGGACTAACGTAGCATCAGATATAATCCGAGGAAGATTCAGAGATCAAGGGCCAAGATGGTGTAAATCCACACTTCAGATGACAAATTTGACCACACAGATGGGTTCGAATCGACGATCATAGCTTAATGACATGAAAATCGATCCAATCTAACATCCATGGCACCATCTACATGACATAGAAGATGGACGGCCAAGAAGAAGCCATATTGCGCCACCCCAGCCACACAACCGGCCCAAGGACCCACCACTACCCACTCTCTCCTCAACCGCGCAGACGATCTCAGCAATTGGATCAAGATCCAATGGCTGAGAGCTCGCACCTAAATTTAGCGTTGTGCCTCAAACCGCTGCGTAGAGTAGTGGTTAAGGCGTTGCTCGCGCAAGGAGTGCGAGTTCGAGCTGCTCGCGTTGTGCCTCTCCTTGCGTGGATGAGTGCGATCTCTACCGCGCGATCAGCTACAAACTGCCAGGATCTTCCAATCAAAAAGACATGCAATCGGATGCGGTTATGCTTACGCGATCACATGTGCTTAACGCACGAAGCTGAAGCAGGCGAGGAGCATTTTAAGCCATCCGATCTTGAGATCGGACGACTGAGAATCAAAGAACGTGGTTAAGCATTGGGTGGGAGGAGGCGAGGGAGTGTGCACACTTCAGCAACAATCAGGCTTTAGTGACGAATAAATCCGTCACTAAAGACCCCTAATTTATTATTTTGAACTTGAAATGACCTTTTTGCCCCCAACCTCAACACCTATAAAAAAGCCTACTCCCCCCACATTTCAATCATCCCTTCCTTCACCTCTCTTCCTCTCCAAAGCTCTAAAGAAGCTTGTCCCAAACCCAGGATGCTCCTCTAGAGTCAAAATCAAAGTTTTCTCTCCCTCGTTCCGGAAGTGGATCCTGTAACAACAACGATGCCCTGCCTCGCCCCTGGTTCTTCCCACTCCATTCCTCTTCTTTCATCTTCATCCTCCATCTTCTAGGCGTCGCCCTGTCCAACTCGTCCTCCAAGCAGCCGTTGAGGAGGATAACTTCTCTCTACCTTCATTTTATCACTTTCTAAAGTAGATTTTCCCAATTTCTAGCTATAATATTTTCCCGCTTTCTAGTTGTAGAATTTCCTGTTTTCTAGTTGTAAAGACATTTTCCAAGCTTATTAAAGTGATTGTTCTCCTCTCCCTCTTAGTGTTTATATCAAGTTCTTTATAATTATCGCACTTTCTAAACAAAAATAACAAAAAATATATATAACCACGGATTTCAAATCGACGTAGCCTCCTTGTGTTCGACCCAAAATTCTTTCGAATTTCGGTAAATTTATCTATTGACGGATTTCTTCACAAATCATACTACATGGACAAGTTTTCAAAACTCAATTCCATTTGCGTATGTTTTCCAATTCAACAGTTTGGCGCCTTTGCTGGGGAGGCAACGCTCTTTGATTTTTCGCATTTTCCTACCTTACTTATCTTTTACCTCACTTCTCTCCTTTCTTATTGTGATTGCAGGTACTCTCTCAAGACAGGCAAAAGCGGTAGATTTGAGTAAAGTGCTGTTGAAGGGTCAGTAAGTTCACCCCCACCTCCCACCCACTAGTTTTCATTCCACCACGTAATAACATAAACACAAATCAACCTAGGTGTTCTTATAAACTCTAAGGTTAGTTTTTTATTGTTTGTTTGTCACCTCCACCCACCTCACCCTCCACATATAAAAGAAATTTTTTTTTTAAAATCTCACAATGGTACACAACCTCTTCTGATTTTCAAACTCAACCGGTAAACCAATCTTTGGAACTAGTACACACACCTAAACACATAATCGAGTAGAAATCAGATTAGGTAATCACTTGTGTGCCTAACTAAATGGTGCATCTGGCCAATTGTTTAATTTGTTTGGGCTGCCCCACTTCAACTAAAATCAACTAATCAAGTAGCTGCCACATAGGTTCAACTTTTAGGGATTTACCAGGCACTCCACAATCTTTTTAATATTTAAAGGAAAACATCTTCACCTGTGCTTTCAAAACTTGGTGTGCCAACTAAACTTGATTGAATACACCTAAAGTTGAATCTTAAAAGCTACTAAGCAAGATTTAAACCCTAAAATTCACCACATCCAAAAATAATCTGCTTGACAACCATTGGTTGTGCACACACACACATAACGATCAATCATTAAGGGCACAACCCAGATAAAGGGCCCATCACATTCCAAAGCACATTCAAACCTAACCCTAATTAAAATAGAGTAGATGTAGGCCTTAAGGATTGGACTCGCTCTTCAGAGCCCAGACTGAGATTATTTTCCATTAGTCTATTTCTACCATTCAATCTGCTATCTAGCTAGGGGAGCAGAATAAACGACCGCGGCTGAGGGGTACACTAGGAACCAGAGGCATAAGCCAAAGGAAGAACCTTCTCCCCAGTCCCTCCCTCTAACTAGTTGGATTGACCGGAAAGAAGTAGATCAAATTGTTTCTTTATCTCAAGATAGGTTCTGGGAGTTTGTAGGTCTTTAGGCTAGCCCACTTAAGGACAGGTTTGTTTGTATTGCAGGGTACCTTTCTTCCTCCTGCTCTATCATGGATCCTTCCACATCCTATTCGCACTTCCACTCCTACCCTCCTACCACTACTTATTCCCAAAATGATTATTATTCCAACCAGACTTATTCTTATCCATCTTATAGTAGGGATAATCCTGATTAGGAATACAGTTTCGGACCTCAGTATTCAGGATCTAACCCTGGACACCATGATCTTGATTCTTATCCTTCTCCGAGCTACATCGATTATATACACCGCTGATGAACACACATAAATTCATGATAAATTACTTATTTATGATAGTTCCTAGGTTTAGCATTGCATATCATGTTATAAATATTACATAACATCCATTGCATGGCATTTAGGATAGTTGTATGTTTTGCATATTAAGTCCATTTTATATGGCCAGAGGGAAATGCGACATCCATATGGGTTTCAGATGGTAAATCCAACTGTACGGATGGATCTGGAGCGATGATCGCAGTTCGGCATCGTGGGAATCATCTCGATCTGAGCACCATGGCACCCTCTACAAGAAGAAGATGGATGGCCTAGATGGTGCCATGTGGCTCCATCCAAACCGCCCACCACCAGCCAGCAGCCACCGCCCACTCCCTTCATCATCCATGCCCTTGAATCCTAGCCGTTGGATCAAGATCCAACAGCTAGGGAGCATCTGCACCAAGCTCCTCCGCGAGGCATAAAGGGCATCCTAGAGCAATGGTGGGAGTGGCGGTTCTCAAGGGAGGGGCATGGGTTCGAATCCCCGTAGCCCCCCTAAATCCTCAAATCAGCTGCATGCATAGCAATAGTAGCAGCGCATGCAAAGCAGCAGCGGCAGCGCAGCACTCGCACCCCAGCACATGGTGCCTCCGTAGAATTTGAAATATGAGTTCTTAAGACCTGAAAACACGCTCCCTGTCATTATTAGTGCTGATTTGACTAGGGAGCAAGAATTGAAGTTAATTAAGGTCCTTAAGAATAACAAGGAGGCAATTGGATGGACCATCCACGACCTTAGGGGGATCGAGCCATCTTATTGTAATCATCGTATTTTCATGGAAGATGGATCTCGCCCTTCTCATGAAATGCAAAGGAGACTAAACCCAAATATGCGAGAAGTGGTCAAGAAGGAGATAATCAAGTGGCTCGATGCTAGGATTATTTACCCAATCTCAGATAGTCCATGGGTTAGCCCCGTTCAGATTGTACCCAAGAAGGCAGGAATAATCGTTACGACTAACGAGAAAGGGGAAATGATGTGCATACATCTGATAAACCTAAAATGTCTATTAATGCATGTTCTTAGTGTCACATTAGCATCATACATGGTAAATAGTGCATAACATGCATAATCATACATTTAGATCAACTTGTATAAATTGTATAGTAATTGTCTCCATTTTATGGTCAGGGACAGGGTGACCTTTTATCAGGGCCTCGGATCGAAGATTCAACCGCACGGATCTGATCAGGGTGACGATTGGAGTTCAATGACTCCAAGATCGCCCTAATCGGACATCCGTAGTACCAGATAGAGATCAACGAACCCTAAAGATCAAGGGCCAAGATGGTGTTACTTCGCACCTCAGATGACAAATCCAACCACATGGATGGGTTCGGATCGACGATCACAACCTAACAGTGTGAAAAATGATCCAATCCAACACCCATGGCACTATCTACAATACTCAAAAGATGGATGGCCAAGATGGTGCCACGTGGCGCCATCTCGGTCGCCCAAACCAGCCCAACCAAATCTGTAAGACCTCCACACCCTCTCTCTCTCCTCACCCGCTCGATGGAATTGGACCATTGGATCACCATCCAACAGTCTCAGACGCTCGTGCCTTAAAACCTCCACGCGACAAACTCACCGCAACAGTGCAACTGTCAAGCGCGCTACGCGAGCGTGCGACGCGCAATCGAGCCCGCATCTGTAGTGCACGGGTGCGCAATTGCAGCCTCATGATGCACATCCAATGATGGAGAACGAGCAATAACACCCACGTGCAATCAAACGTGCGGCACTTACTCGTGATCGCATGTGGGCGTAGCCACTTTAAGTCGTCCGATCACTTGATCGAACGGCTGAGAGCGCGCGAACATGCGCGTGAGTTGAAAGGCGCAGAGGTGAGGGGGCGCACGAGCGGCGCGCACGTCAACCACGTTCAGGCCTTTAGTGACAGATAAATCAATCACTAAAGGTCCTGAATTAATGTTTTTCAAGTTGTAATGTCCAAAATGCCCCCACTCCTTGCAACTATAAAAGGAGACCCCCTCCATACGGATTTCTCCTCCCTTCCTTCTCTTCTCTCCCTCTCTAATGCTCAAGAGGAGCTTGTCCCACACCCAGGATGCTCCTCAAGTGCTAAAACCAAGTTTTCGCCCCCGTTCCGGAAGCGAATCCTACAACAACGACGACGTGCTGCCTCTTTCCCATTCCTCCTACTTCGACCTCCTTCCTGCTCCGTTCCTCATCTTCCAGGCATTGTCTCATCCGGCTCGTCCTCCAAGCGATCATCGAGGAGGATAACTTCTCTCTCCCATTCTTTTTCCTACTTTCTAGATTAGAATTTTCCTACTTTCTAGTTGTAATAATTTCTCTCTTTCTAGTGTAATCTTTTCTCGCTTTCCTAGTTGTAAAAATATTTTTGCAATATCAAGTGAATATTTTCTCTCTCTCTCTTATTGTCTATATTGATTCCATTTCATTGTGATCATTCCACCCTTTAAACAAAAACACGCAAAAAAAATATAATTGCAAATTTTGATCGACGTAGCCTCCCTGAGTTCGACCCGAGATTTCTTTATAGATTTTTCGATACAAATTTTATTTGTTGAACGGATTTCTTCGCTACTCGAACTACAACGACATGTTTTCAAAACCAATTCCGATAGCGTAGTCTTTCGATGTTCAACAAGAAACCTTCACCACTCATTCAGCTTCTGCTTGGAGAGTCTGTATTGACTATAGGAAGCTGAATACAGCCACTAAAAAGGATCACTTTCCCTTGCCATTCATTGATCAAATCCTCGAAAGGTTAGCTGGGAAAAAATATTTTTACTTCCTGGATAGTTATTCGGGACATAACCAAGTCCCTATCCATCTCAAAGACTAGGAAAAGACAACTTTCACATGTCCCTATGAAACCTTTGCATTCCATAGAATGTCGTTCGGGCTTCGCAATGCATCTACGACTTTTCAAAGGTGCATGCTGGCCATCTTTTCTGACATGGTGGGAGATTGTCTTGAGGTGTTCATGGATGATTTCTCCATTTTTAGAGATTCTTTTGAGTCTTTCCTGGCTAACTTGGAATTGATCCCTCAGAGATGCATCAAAACACGGCTGGTCCTTAGATGGGAAAAGAGCCACTTTATGACTTAGGAAGGCATCATCCTGGGTCACGTGGTCTCTAGTCGAGGAATTGAAGTTGATAGACCTAAGGTGGATGCTATCTCTAGACTTCCTCCACCCACATCCATAAAATAGATTCGCTCTTTCCTTGGGCATGTAGGTTTTTACAGAAGATTCATTAAGGATTTCTCGAAGGTTGCTCGGCCGTTGAGTAACCTTCTGGCCAAAGACACACCATTAAAATTTGATGAATCATGTCGTAAGGCATTTGATTTATTGAAAACGACAGTCACCTGTGCCCCGGTATTGCAACCACTAGTCTGGATAGCCCCATTTGAGATTATGGCTAACGCATCTAATTATGTTGTCAGGGCTGTCTTGGGTCAAAAGATTGAGAAAAAGCCCTCTGTGATTTACTACGCTAGCAAAACTCTGGGCGAGGCCCATAGGAACTACACCGTTACTGAAAACGAATTGCTAGCCATAGTTTTCGCTTTGGAAAAATTTAGGGCTTATCTATTAGGTTCTCGTGTCATCATCTATACCGACCACTCGGCCTTGAAACATCTCTTGGCCAAAAGGGATGCTAAATCCAGGCTTATTCGCTGGATTCTGCTGCTTCAAGAGTTTGATCTTGAAATCAAGGATAAAGTCGGGGCACAAAATGTAGTGGCAGATCACCTCTTGAGAATCCTAATTGATTCTCCTCATCTGGATGTTCCGATCTCTGATACTTTTCCAGATGAAACTATCCTCACAGTCTCGGGTATCTGAACCCCCTAGTTTGTGGATATTGTCAATTATTTGGCCATTGGTCAAATCTCCCAGGATTGGACCAAACAACAATAGGATAGACTTGTGTCTGAGGCCAAATATTATTTTTGGGATGATCCCGAGCTATACCGCATTGGCGCAGACCAGATTATTCGCTGATGCATCCTGGAAGTCGAGTTCCATAGCATACTTGAGTTCTGTCACACATCCGCGTGTGGTGGACACTTTTCTGGGAAAAGGACGGCTGCAAAAACTTTGCAATCCAGATTCTATTGGCCGTCGTTATTTAAGGATTCCTAGGAATTCTCTAAGTCATGCACTCGATGCCAGACACTCGGGAACATGGCTAAGAGAGATATGATGCCCCTAAACCCAATTCTTTCCGTCGAAATTTTTGACATTTGGGGCACCGACTTTATGGGACCCTTCCCTCCTTCATTTGGACACTAGTATATTCTGGTCGCTGTTGATTACATGTCCAACTGGATTGAGGCAACTCCCACTGAGACTAATGACCACAAGGTGGTCATCGATTTTGTGAAGAGAAATATCTTTAGTCAGTTCGGGGTTCCTAAGGCAATTATTAGTGATGGTGGCACACATTTCACTCATGCCCAGTTTTGAAATTTACTGGGGAAATACGGTGTGAGCCATCAGATTTCCACACCTTATCACCCTCAGACGAACGAACAGGCCGAGGTCTCTAATCGGGAGATCAAGAACATTTTGCAAAAAATCGTTAGGTTTGATAGGAAGGACTGGACCCAAAAGCTAGATGATGCTCTTTGGGCTTACCATACGGCATACAAAATGCTTATCGGTATGTCTCCGTTCCGTCTAGTGTTTGGTAAGGTGTGTCACTTACCCATAGACTTGAACACTGGGCATTTTGGGCCATCAAGAAATGTAATATGGACCTTGAGTTGGCCAGGAAAATCAAAAAACTCCAACTATCTAAGTTGGAGGAGCTTCTAAATGATGCTTATGAAAATGCCAGAATCTATAACATAAGAACCAAAGCTCTCCATGATCAGATGATTTCATGTAAGAGCTTTGAGCTGAACCAGAAGGTCTGGCTTTTCGATTCTCGATTGAATATTTTCCCTGGTAAACTCAGGTCTAAGTGGGGAGGCCAGTTCGTGAGTGGATTTTCCCTAACAGGGCCGTCAATATCTCTGACCCAAAGACGGGTAATATTTTCAAGGTCAATGGACGGCGTCTCAAACCCTTTGTTGACCATGTGCTCCCAAAACCCATCTTGGACAAGGTTGCTCTTACCTTGTCATAACCACCACGGGCTCATCATCGCCCAGCGAAGGCACTAAGCTTAGCACATGTAAATACTATTCCAAGCTGCCCAGAGTCTCACGGAAACCAGGTGTTATTCTTCCACTTCTACTCTCCTGCATGCTTTCATTTTTTTTCACAATGAGGACATTGCAATAGCTAAGCATGGGTGGGTGAACATATTTTATAGCCATTTTGTCAGCTGTAACAGTGATTTCCTGTTATTTGATTCTTGTTAAAAAAAATGAAAATTTGAAAAAAATAAAAAAAAAAATAGAATTAGGAGACGAGAACTTATGCATTAGGAGTTGTAAACTTTATAAATTGATACTTTGAGACCTGAATACTTAGACTCTTTAGATCTTCGGGCTTAATTAGCCTGAGTGTCCACTCGAATGTGGACTTAGTCTTGAGTCGTCGCCAATTAAAATTTATTTCAATTTGGTAAATAATTTGGGATGATAAGTATGCGACTTATCAACCTGCCCTCTGATTTGGGGGGACTTTAAGCTTAAGCATCTACACACATTTTTTACACCGACTCACTTTCCAGTGGCTTTTACGGAAATTGGGTAGCTAATGGACCAACTTGGGTGGTATGGCTGGCAATTTATCGGTGGTAACAGCTCATCGGCCGATTGTCTAGAACCCAGCTCACAAAAAAAAATGCACAATAATTCCCAAAACACTTAGGGAAGAAGCGGGGAAGTAGAATAAACCAGGGAGATATACATTGGGTTCGCCCTTGTGTTGACCCCATATAAAAGAAAGTAGGGAGAAAGCTAACAATCATAAAGATAAACCTTTAGGCAAGGTCACCTAGGGTTGTAGAAACCCGAAGTCTGTTTCAACAGTCATCTAATGAGTCTTTCACTATTTTCACAAGATGCTTAGCACTTAGAGTCCTTTTCAAGTCTCGGGTGGGTCGGGTAGCCGCAAAAAGTTATCTCGTAACTCTCAAACTCCAAAAGTACAAAAAAAATTAGAAAAGAAGAAAAACAAGAAAAAAATATTATCTTCTCTTCTCAAATAAGGCAAGGGCTTGGACAGTCTGCATTCTGACAGGCACCTGGGCACTGTTGAGTTTTTGTAATTAGGTCTTGGGTTGAGATTTTATAAAGCAATCAATGAATTTTGCCTAAATACTCGAACCCTGATTCTACCTTTATACATAGCATTTAGGTTAATTTTGCTAGGGACTAGCAAAAAGTAAGCATGGGGGTATGATGAACACACATAAATTCATGATAAATTGCTTATTTATGATAGTTCCTAGGTTTAGCATTACATATCATGTTATAAATATTGCATAACATCCATTGCATGGTATTTAGGATAGTTGTATGTTTTGTATATTAATTCCTTCATTTTATATGACCAGGGAGCAATGCGACATCCATACGGGTTTTGGATGGTAAATCCGATCATACAGATGGATCTGGAGTGACGATCGCAGTTCGACATCGTGGGAATTATCTCGATCTGAGCACCGTGGCACCCTCTACAAGAAGAAGAAGACAGAAGACCCACATGGAGCCACATGGCACCATCTAGACTGCCCACCACCGGCCAGCAGCCACTACCTACTCCCTTCATCATCCACGCCCTTGAATCTTAGCCGTTGGATCAAGATCCAACGACTGGGGAGCATCTGCACCAAGCTCCTCTGCGCGACACAAAGGGCGGCCTAGCGCAATGGTGGGAGTAGCGGTTCTCAAGGGAGGGGTGTGTGTTCGAATCCCCGCAGCCACCCAATCCTCAAATCAGCCGCATGCGTAGCAGCAGCAGCAGCTCATGCAAAACAGCAGTGGCAGTGCACGCGCACGCTAGTGCATGGCAGTACGTACACAGCAGGGCATCGCGCGATTAGCGTGCGTAATGGGCGGCAGCGCAGCACGGGCACAAGCGCAGTTGGTGCCAACTTTCACGACAGCTGGGCTAATCTACGGCAACGCTTATAGCCATCATTGCTTCATTGCAAGACAGCAGAGCCAGCTAAGGGCGCCAGCGGATGTGAGCTGCCTACAGCGATGTTTCCAGCAATGGTTTGAAGGTCGCTAAAGGTCCTTTACCCATTTTTAGCCTCTTCTCCTCCACTATAAAAGGACCTACACCCCCTCCCTTCCAAGCCATCTCTACCTACTCTCCTCCCACCTACTCCCAAGCTCTAGCAAGCCTACCAATGCTCTGTTAGAGCTTGCTCTCAAGCTCCCAAGGCACCTATTAGTCTAGCGAACCTCTACCCCACCAAATACTCGTCCAACTTCCCATCCCCCTTCATAGGTTGCTTTGGAGCCGTCCTCCCACCTCCATTCCGATAGCAGATCATCTCCATCTTCTCACCTCCATTCCAGAGCCACACTGAAGCTTTCCTCAACCCGACGTCCTCTTGCATCTCACCTCTGTCGTCCCGTTCCTCACCTCCTTCATCCGAGCTTCCGCTAGGTGCTGTCATCTCGTTGAACAGCCGATTCGGGAGATTTTCTCCCACCTCCCTCTCTTTTTATGCTTTCATAGTTTATTTCATAGTTTATTGTAATTGACATTGGAAGTGATATATATCATATTTGTTCTATAAAAAAGAAAAAGAAAAACAAAAACAAAACCCTAAAATACCAAAAACAAACAAAATAAAGCACGATTTTCAATAAAGTAAACATCCCCTCCCTGTGTTTGACTCGGGACTCCCTTGGAGTTTCAATATAAATTTCATCTAATCAACGTGTTTTGCAACTACGATGACAAGTTACTTGTAACCCCAATTTCTAACACGCGAAACATGCCCGACCAACCACCCTCATTTAGACAACCTAATATGATCTACAATCAAGAAAGATATGCTGATCCTTACCCTTCCTCAGATTACAATGCATATAGGTCACCACCCCTCTTTGAACAACCCGAAATGACCTATTATTAAGGAGGGTATCAAGAACCTCAATTTGTTAACTCCCCTGCACTGAACCCAAACACGCCCAACTCTAAACCAAACCATTTGGTTCAGGTGAACCAGGTCCAAGATAAGGTGTTGGCTAACTTAAGGAATACCATACAATCTTTAGAAGCTTAGCCAACACCTTTCCCTGAAGAATTGGAGCCCCTGATTAAAATGATCGACAATCTTAACAAGTATCTATTGGATTGGCTCCAGGATGTTAAGGATAAGGGCCCGGGTGAGTTTTTAGTTAGGAAGTTATCGAAATTGAGGATGAGATTTGTGGTTGCTTTAGTTCAATCTTGGGATGATTCCCAGGATGAACCCCCTTCAGGAGAGCCAATGTCAGAACCCACTCAGGCACCTGTTGGGGGGGACACATGTTACGAGATCGGGATTGACCAAATTTGTCTAGAGCAACCAATTAAGGATGAACTGATTTCTTCACCTGAGATCCCTGAGCTGAGGTACGAGGAAACGTATGTCTCCATGGAACAGAAAGTGATTAATGATTTTGAGACACACATTAATGCATATTTCAATTTCTTTGATTCTGAAGGTAAAGAATCATTATGTGAAGTCTCACATGAGTTTATAACACAATTTCTGTGAGACGACTGGGCTTGAGAAATTTGATGAATCATATGATAGCCTGATAATTGAGGAAATTGATCTTATTGGGGCTCACATGGCAGAGTCAGATCCTGATTTCATGAAGGATTGAATTCAAAACCCCATTCCTCAATTACATCCTATTGAGCTTACTGACGATTCTATTTTTGAAATCACTAAACCCAAGTCCATTTTGATTCAGTCACATCTTTTAGACTTGGAAAATTCAGATGGGGTGATTAATATACAGGAGGTCCTGGAATTTGAAAGTCTAAATAAGGAGGATAGGAATTGGGAAATGATGATTTGGGAAGCCAATTCGTGAGGAAGTAAAAGATCGAGTCTAAGGGTGCCTATTTGTCTGAAACCACTAAACTTCTACCAGAACCCTCATGACTTAGAGGATGTCCAACTCAAGCACAAATTCATTGATTATCTTTTTGAGCTTGATTTCTCTGTAACATGACGTTTTGGTCTTAGGTTGCATCCTCACAAATCGCAGGCCTGACCCTACTTGCATATTGATCTTAGGTTTTGGATAATTTTTATCCAAAACCTTAGATATACTCGACCATGGGGTATGGGTTTGCATCACAATCTGGTCCACATCTGTGGACATCTGCTGGCAGATCCTGAGGTGAATCTTTTTATTCTGATTCTGACCTGCACCTATGAATTATTTATTTCTTCTTCTTTGTATAATTTGCCTAGCTGAATGCACTAAATTCAACACATATACAATTTCTTTTCATCTTGGAGCAGACTTGTTATTCACGCAATTTAGGTGCTTTCTACTCTACTCCACTCTGTTTCATGTCTTTTTAATATAATGAGGACATTGCATTAGATAGGCACAGGGGGGTGGATATTCATCTCTGAATTATTTCGTCAACTCCGTAGACTTTTTTTTTCTTTTTCTTTTTTTTTAAAAAGGAGTTGAATTAGGAAGGAGAACTTGGGCTTTAAAAAATTTTCAATCTTAGAGAATAAAACTATATAATTTGAACACTTAGACCCTTCGGGCTTAATCAGCCTGGTGTCTACTAAAATGTGGACTTGTTTCTTGAGTCCTTGCCATTCCAAATTCATATTTTAATTGGTTAAATAAGTTGGGGTGATAAGTACATGACTTATCAACCCGCTCTCTGATTTGAGGGGATTTTAAGTCTAAGCATCTACACACTATTTGCATTGACTCGCTTTTCGGTGATTTTAATAGAAATTGGGTAGCTAATGAACCTTTTAGGGTGGTATGGCTAGCAAGTTATCATGAGTAACAACCCATTGGTAGGTTGTCCAGAGCCTAGTTACACGACCATTCTTTTCCTGCTGCCTTTAAGTAAATCTTAGATCAGGGAAGCCACCTACTGAAAGAAAGAAAAAAAAAAGAAAAGAAAAGAAAAAGAAATAAGCCACACTTCACTGCACGAGTATGGCTGGCAAGTTATCATGGGTAACAGCCCATTGGTAGGTTGTCCAGAACCCAGCTCAAGAAATGCATGTATAATTCCAAAACACTTAGGAAGAAGCGGAGAAAGAGAATAAGCCAGGGAGATATATGATTAGCCCATATTTGTGGGCTATTTAAGTATTTAAGTGCCTAGACATTAAGTTAATTCTAACATTTATTTAGCATAAATTAGGATGTAAATATATTAAATCATATTTCTGATTTAATTACATAATTCATGCATTGCATTCATATTTAAATGCATTTAGAATTAACTTAGAATTGCATTCAATTAATTAGTTAACCAATTAATTCATTGCATGCATTATTTTAAGTTAACATAAAAGTTAAGGGCCTGTATATAAATAATCATAATATTTTATTATTATTTTATTCTTCTTCTATGAGCAATGGCTACATTTCTTCCTCCAGCTGTCGCACTGAAGAGCCCAATCAAGGAGTAGTGCCAAAAGTGGATCTGGTCTCCTCGACTGGGATAAGGAAGAGAGCAAGGCTGCCATGCTCCAGAGGCTACCATCCCCGACCCACCACTGTGCAGAGAGTTGACGTCTCGTTCGCTCCACCACCACTGACCTCAACTGTGGCGACGTGGCGACGAGCCTCCACCACCGTGGGCGTATGGCGTGACAGGCCACACTACCATCTGGAGCTCGTTTGCATTACCATGAGCACCTCAGCATGCACCACCCTCACTGCCATCACCAGCATCCACCACCGCAACCGCTGCAACTTCACTCCCCCGTCCGTTAAGATGTCTGGGAATGTTCCCAAATGTCTGAAACTCCTACAGTAACAGCTTCATCTTCTTCCCCCATCCTCTGTCCCCACGCGTAGCAGCAGCCACCTCCAACTCCACACCGTGCACGATAGTCCAGGTCACTACTCCACGCTCACCACGCGCGGCCATCTACACGTACATGCACCAGCTGTAGTGCCGCCCAACCGCGCACCACACCTCCTGCAGCACTCACCAGCACGCAGCATCTCATACCCCTCCACCGCACGCAGCCACCTCCAACACCAGTGCCATTCCCGCACCAAGTGCCCCTCTGCGTGTGTCTACGCCTCCGCCACGCTCGTAGGCAGCATTCTGCGCGTGCAGCGACCTCTTCCAGCAGAAAGCGTGCATGCAGTGGCTTCCTTTCCCACGCGCTGCACACGTCCACACAGTGCCCAGCTGCCCACGTAGATGCAGTAGCCACCCCCGTCGCACCTGCTACACTCCGCCAGCTCCTCACCCCACACGGCCTGCAGCAGCAGCTATGTTTGTCGTGCCTCCCCTCGTGCGTGCACACGCCTCCACAGCAACACCTCCAGTAGCCCACCACCGGCCACTTCAACCATGCCGCCGGCCACCACCGGCCGTCTTCCACCTCACCGCCATTGTCATTGAACTCCCAACGTGCCAACCGACCTTCCCTTAGAGCCTCGCCGGCTGCCATTCCCCTTCCCATGCGCGACAAAGTGAGAGAAACTTTCCTCTATTTTGCCATGAATTAAAATTTACATTGTTTTACCATTGCAAGAGAGGGAATTTTATTTAATTAATATTATATTGTGGCTGTTTTGCATGAATACCCCTCCACTTTCATACAAATGCAATTTCAGCATAACTTCTCACTATTATCTTGATTTAAAGGCAGATTTGGCTTGATTTCTTGACAAAATCAATAGTGAACATTCATTTTTGATATTAACGACTTTAATTAGGCAATTGCCTCCCTGTGGACACGACTCGCTCCTAATTGAGTGGTTATATTAATTGTTGATTAGTCAATTTTTTTCCTACAACATAGAACTACAAATAACGCATCATTTTATGTGACAAATGACTTTAAAAGCAAAGAATCGACTCATCAATATACACTAGGTTCGCCCTTGTGTTGACCCCATAAAAATAAAAGTAGGGAGAAAGCTACTGCTTGAATAGATACACCTTTAGGCAGAATTTCCTTTCAAGGTCACCTAGGGGAGTAGAAATCCGAAGTCCATTCTAATCATCGATCAGTGAGTCTATCACATTTCACACAAAGATCCTTAGAACTTAGGGTTCTCTTTGAGTCTTGGGTGGGTTGAGTGGCCATAGAAAGCCACTCCAAAACCCTAAACTCAAAAAAAAAAAAAGAAGAAAAGAAGAAAAGGATCCTTCTTTGAATAAGGTGAGGGCTTGAGGCAGTCTGCATTTTGGCAGACACCTGGGCTTGTTGTGTCTCTGTAGTTTAGGTCATAGTTGAAATCTCTAAATGTTGAAAAATAACTATTTCCCAAGAAATCCGACTTAATTCTCTTATAAATAGCATGTAGTTTTGCTATGGACTAGCAAAAGATAGGCATGGGGGTGTGACGTAAACATGTTTATATCACATAAACTGTCTATTTTTGCACGTTCTTAGACATAGAGTTGCATCATATATTATAAATATTGCATAACATGCATCATCTTGCATTTAGCTTAGGTTGTGTAAATTTTAGGTTACTTTTTTCTTTTTGTGATCAGGTAACAGGGCAACATTTAGTTAAGGCCTCGGATTGAAGATCCAACCATACGAATCTAATCAGGGTGACGATCGGAGTTCAACAACTCCAAGATTGCCCTGATCGGACTTCCGTAGCATCAGATATAATCCGAGGAAGGTCAGAGATCAAGGGCCAAGATGGTGTAAATCCACACTTCAGATGACAAATCCGACCGCACGAATGGGTTTGGATTGACGATCGTAGCCCAATGGTGTGAAATCGATCCAATCGAACATCCATGGCAACATCTACAAGACATAGAAGATGGACAACCAAGATGGCACCACATGGCGCCATCCCAGCCGCCCAACCGGCCCAAGGACCCATCGCTACCCTCTCTCTCCTCAACCATGTAGACGATCTCGCACCTAAATTCAGCGTTGTGCCTCAAAACGCTGCTCGCGTAAGGAGTGCGAGTTCGAACCACCCACGTTGCGCCTCTCCTCGTGTGGATGATCACGATTAGCTACGAACAGCCAGGATCTTCCAATCAGACAGACACGCAATCGGATGCAATTATGCACGCACGATCACACGCGCTTAACGCGTGAAGCTGAAGCAGGCGAGGAGCGTTTTAAGCCGTCTGATCTTGAGATCGAATGGCTGAGAGTCAAAGAACATGGTTAAGCGTTGGGTGCCAGGAGGTGAGGGGGAGTGCGCACTTCAGCCACGATCGAGCTTTAGTGATGAATAAATCCATCACTGAAGACTCCTATTTTATTGTTTTGAACTTGAAATGACCTTTTTACCCCCAACCTCAACACCTATAAAAAGGCCTATGCCCTCACATTTCAATCATCCCTTCCTTCACCTCTCTCCCTCTCCAAATCTCTAAAGAAGCGTGTCCCAAACTCGGGATGCTCCTCTAGAGTCAAAATCAAAGTTTTCTCTCCCTCGTTACGTAAGTGGATCCCGTGACGACGACGACACCCTGCCTCGCCCCTAGTTCTTCCCGCTCTGTTCTTTTTCTTCCATCTTTGTCCTTTGTCTTCCAAGTGTCGTCCTGTCCAGCTCGTCCTCCAAGAAGCCATCGAGGGGGATAACTTCTCTCTTCCTTCTTTTTATCACTTTCTAGAGTAGATTTTTCCGATTTCTAGTTGTAATATTTTCCCACTTTCTAGCTGTAGAATTTCCCACTTTCTAGTTGTAAAGACATTTTCCAAGCTTATTAAAGTGATTGTTCTCTCTTTCTCTCTTAGTGTTTATATCGAGTTCCTTGTAATTATTCCGCTTTCTAAACAAAAACAACAAAAAATATATATAACTACGGATTTCAAATCGACGTAGCATCCCTGCGTTCGACCCGGAATTCTTTCGAGTTTCAGTAAATTTATCTGTTGACGGATTTCTTCGCAAATCATACTACATTGACCCATTTGTGTACATTTTCTGCTCTAACAACACTTCATGAGGGTCTCACGGATATGGTGGATGTGATGGTGGTGATTTCGTGAGGTGAGGAGGTCTATGGAGGTCGAGCGAACTCGAAGGAGGTGTGTAGAAGTGGGTGAGTTCTGTGAGGAGATGGAGTAGGTAATAGGCTCAAAATGATTAGGGCTTTTGTTCTAGAGGCCATGGCAGAGGTTCTAGGAGTGGTGGCGAACTAGATGGTGGTCTATGTCAAGCTCACGACCTCACTGAAGTTCGGCCGAAGAGATGAGGTAGAGGCGTGGTCGATGCTCAATCTGAAGAATAAAGGAGTTGAGGATGGTCTAGAGAGGGAGAGGAAGCTAATAGGACCTAAATTAGTGGATGAAAGGGGTAGGAAGGCACCGACTTTGATTGGCCGGCTTCATGGAAGATGAGGGCTCTAGGGAAGGAAGACGATGGCGAGGAAAGGGTAAGACAACCCTCATTGTGGCTGGCGAGGCATGGAGGAAGGTGATGAAGAAGATGGACAGGCCAATTTGACCGTTGGCCATTCCTAGGAAGACATGGAAGGAGGTCACCGGAGCTAAGGTGGAGCTTGGCTGGAGATGGAGGAAGAAGGGGTATTTGGCTTCAAAACCTTGCTAAGGATGTAGGGCTGTGCACAGAGGCTTTTTATAGGCCATTGGGTTGAGCTTCAAGCTTGGAAACGAAGCTTGAGAGCTTCGCAAATCAGGAAATAGGTTTAGGATTCCCAAGAGTTCGCATGAACTCTTGGATGAATTAGGAAGGTCATGGAAGAGCTCAGATGAAAGGAGATCTCCTCAGTAGTCTCCCTTCCAATTTTGAAAGGGTTTCTTCGTGAAATCAGGGAGATCTTCCTAATTGAAGATTAGATCTTGGTGGATTCACACGACCATGGCAGCAGGGACCTTTTCACGAAGAAGATGAAGAATTTGGGGGGTCCTTGCAAAGAATTCGAAAGTTAGGGGCATGTGTGTGAGAGAAAAGAGTCAAACTAGACCAAAAAGCAAACTTGGTCAAGATGATCTCTGATTGGGCTCAAATTTTGGTAAAATCATAATTTGGACCCAAGAAATATGATGGTGAACTTGGATTTAGGTTGTGACCAAGTTTGGCTGGGTAAATTGCATAGAAACCCAAATTATGGTAATTGTCTGTCTAAGACTCTATTTTAGGTCAAAATGAGTTCCAATGGTCAAAGCAAGCATACTAAACCTTAAATAATATTTTTCTATGATTTTTAGAAGATTTAGGTGAATTTTATCCTGACCAAAACCTCAATAAATTAAGCGGATCTGTTTTTAGGGTTTCAAATGTCATTTGATTCTCAAAACGTGTGAAAACCTGTTTCTGTCTGCATAAACCCACTTATTAGACATTTATGACCATTTGACTTTCATTTAACCCCTAGGAAACCCCATGATTATTCTACAATTAAGATATTCTATTAAAATTGCAGATTTACCCCTGTTTTCATGTTTATCTTTTAGAATGGATATGTAGTGAATTAGGGCTCTTTGGTGGTTATGTAGGAGCATTTATCCATAAATTATGACTAAATAAAGCTAGATATGGCTTATGATGATGTTATCATCAATCACATTCCAAGAGCACTTCAAGCCCAAGCCTAAAACTAAGTAGACGTGCCCTAGGCAGGATTAACTTACTTGGTAACCGAAGTTTAATTGGGTGAAAATCAAGGCCTTGTCTATTTGGACCAACTGGTGACAAGAAAGGTCGGTGCGGTAACCGCGTTAACCTCTAGTGGTGTCCCCCCATGTAGGGTGTCCTAGGGGGTCCCACCCTTCTAGCCAGCCAAGTAATTCAAGGGTTGGTTTAACCCAAGTCCATTTCAAGGTGCCAAGTTTAGGTCCATGTAGGGTGTACAATTTAGGGCTAACTTGTTTACTTGATTTGGGGCTTTCTCTCATTCTAAGCCTTTTCCTGGTTGTGTCTTCCTAAGGATGACCTTCTCTTCTCTCTATCCTCTTCTTTTCTTGAATATCCATGAACCCATATCATCCTTCTAACCCTCAGGGTCCTTCATCTCCCAACCCAACCATGTTTTCGAATCCTCCTGGTTGGGAGACTCATCCTCAGCAACTGGGATATGATTATTCTCATACTCCTTATCCCCAGCTTATTTAGAACCTTAACCTCAGGCATCCAACCCTTATCTAGATCAAAATCGATTGAAGGCCATAGTTGCTGAATTCCGGGAGTTTGACAAGAGCTTAGAGGATCAACGTGCCAAGCTCCTGGAGCAAATTAGACAATGTCAGGCACAATCTCAATCTTATCACTCCTCCCAAGAATAAGAGACTTGGAATACCCAGCCTAGTGGATCAGTTGAGCCATATTTTCGATCCACTAGCTACTCTACTAACTCTTGCTACCCTGGGGAGGCATCCTAGACTCAACCAACCCAGAAAGCACCTTTGGACCTACTTCATGATTTGGGTAGATCACTTGGGGAATGCACCATTTCTGATATACCTGTACTTGATGATATATCACTTAAGAATTGGAACAATGGATCACAAGTACAAGACCACACATCAGGTTCTCAATCAACTCCCTCTATAGTCAGCACCACCCAGGGTGATACACACTTTAATTCATATCCTGATTCATATAACCTTGACTGGAGAGACAATCCTGATCTTTCATGGCCACCACAAAGACTAACTCAAACTGAATATCAATCTAGGTCAGCCCAGTACTCCACTTAATCTACTTTAGGGCAACCATCTAGTCCAACCCAACCCACAACCACCCTTGAGGATATCATGAACCTTTTGTTGAACTTTGACAAGAAAAATAAAGAAAGGATAACTAATTTGGAAAATCAAGTGAAATTTTAACGGGATCAAATCAAGAGACTTCAAGAATCATTCTATCCTCGTATGCACACTCTTCACTCCTACTCTCCACCTATTCTTCCAACCCCTCCTGCAATTTATCACATGTGCCATTGTGCAGGTGCCAATTCTTTAGCCTCTAAAAGGAAGAGGAAAGCTAAGAGCCCACACAAACGATCTGATTTGGGCTAAACCAAAAAACTTAGGACCAAACCTGCATCCAACTCTGACTGTGACTCCAGAGACAAAAAGAAGAAAAAGGCTCCTAAAGTTGATTTGACCTATTTACCCTTTCCTGGGGCCTTAAAGAAAGATTCACAAGAAAAAGACTTGTGCACCTAAAGAGGTGGTTTTATCTGCTAACATAAGTGCATTTGTTTCTGGCACTCTACCACCCAAAAAGACCAACCCTAGCAAACCATTCATATCTTGTGCCATCAAGGGATTCACTTTAATACAGCCCTTGTGGATCTAGGGTCTTCCATCAGCTTGATTCCTACCGCTCTTTTTGACCACAACAAACTTGGAGATCTGCACCACACATCTATCACCATTAAAAAGGCAAATGGCTCCATCAACACACTTAAGGGGGTAGTTCATGATGTGATCATTAAGGTGCAAGGTCTTAGCTTTCCAGTTGATTTTATTATTTTGGAGATGGATATACCGGAGAAGCTAAGTGATTCACCCATTATTCTGGGTTGCCCTTTCTTGGCTACAGCCAATGTATGAATTGACTGTTACTCAGGATGTATGGAAATGAGTAGCAACAATAAGATTCACTTTGATATTTATGCAGCCACTATGAAAACAAAGTCAGGGTATTTTTTGGATGATACGGAAAGTGATTCGGAGGGTAATTCGGAAGAAACCATGGCAATTGACATCTGGGTAGGACCACATGACCCGAATCAAGAATCTACTAAATCACAAGAGTCACCCTCAATACAAGATCAATTCTTTGATAGGATGGTTGACTATATTGACCAACCTAGCCCAATTCAAACCCTTGCCCCTTGCAATGAATCCCAGATTACTCAATTGATCAAAATGGTTCATGAAATAAAAGAAGCCAGTGCTAGAGAATATGATGATATAAGAAAAGAGCTTCATAGAATCTGGGATGTGCAACAAAAATCAGAAATGTTTGAATTTGGTTTGGATGTGCCACAACAGATTTGTGATTCTATGGTTGTCATTGAGGATTCTGTAGATCAAGCACCCAAGGTGGATGATATTGATGTTCCTATTGAAGTTGAGGAGGGGGATTCATTTGATGAGCTTGATCTTGATTTAGGGTCTGAATATCAATCATTTCATTTCAAGGAACCAAGCAATAACGGGCCTGAATATGATTTTGTTGTATTTAAGGATACCCGTGGAGACATTGATGAATTAATTCAAATGATCACATACACTAAACAACAAAATCTAAAGGACCTTAACGACTCTTCAATCAATGATGTAGCTCATTCCACTTTCATGGAGGGACTCACTACCGAATCTAATGCCCAATTCCATCTAAGTGAGAAGGAGGAAATATTCCCCTATGGAAAAGATATTTAAGAGATTGAAAAATGATTGGGGATTACATATGATAAGTTATTTAAGGAAGCTAAAAATTTTGCTGAATCATGTGATAATTGGGAATTAGAATTGAATTATTTGGAAAAAGAAGAGGATGATACTCAGGAAGAAACATCTTTGGGAGATACAGAGATTGATCACTGGACCTTGATTTCCAGATCTGATCACACCACTTGGGTCATGCCTCCCATTCATCACCATTATCAGGACCCATATGATTTTACCCTACATGACTCCACTCATACCCCAACCACCCATGATGAGTCCATTTTAATGGACTATTGTTACGTCTAAGTACTTCAATTCTAACATAGTATGTTTGTTAATAATCACATTAGGTCATTAAATAAGTACATGCATCATTACTTGAGTTTTTATCTATTTTATTGCATTCTATAACTTAGTATGTAATTATTTTATGTTTTGTTGTTGTAGGCATGATGTTGGAAGAGAACAAGGAGGGGGGGATAAATTTCCCCCAACAAACGCCTCAACACCTCCCTCATCCTCCAGCCAGCCTCAACACCTCCCCACAAATATCTAACCTACGACCGTCCTCCCTCAACAAATGAAGCCATATTTAGAAAAGGATTTTGAAAATCCCTTGAAGGGTGGAAGAGAGGAGATATAGAGCGAGAGGCGGAGGGGCTTGGGGGAGCCATCGAAGACTGCATGCACTGTACAACCAGCGTGCACTATGCACCAACGCCCCCGACAGCCTGCCTTGCGTGACCTACCTTAGCGATGCACCAAAGCCTCACCACCCTTGCAGCCCTGCAAGCGCTGCCCCCACGTCACACCTGCACGCACAACATCCAGCACCCTCGTGCGCACCCTCCAGCGCTCTTGCGCGCCTAGCTCCCCCACTAGCGCCCTTGCGCAGCCACCAGCGCTCCTAGCAGCATCAAAGCCTTCCCTCACCGCACGCAACAGCCTCCCGCAAGCACTGCGCCCAACGTCCAGCGCCCTTATGCTCCCAGTCGCCCGCACCTGCACTGCCTGCAGGCACTTCTCCAGCGCCCCCACCACAAGTGCGCCCTTGCCTGCACCTATGCCTTCTCCACTTCTCAGTAGCAGCAGTGAGAGCCTCATTGCTTCGCCTCCGCGAACAGCAAGCAACCAGCGCACCTCCAACCTACCCAACAGCAACCTTGAGCAGCACACCCCTTGTGCGATCAATGGTCAGCCAGCCGCGGCACCTAGCCACGTGCACATGCAACAGCAGCAGCGCACGTCAGCCCCCTGCAGCAAGCTCCACCGGCATCAAGCTCTCCGGCTAACAGCCACCCGCCACCTCCAGCTGTGCTTCCCCCGCCGTCGCGATCACCTCTCTTCCACGCACCGTCGTCAAGCTTCGGTCGGTCGGCCACCAAGCCTTCATGCACGTAAAGAGGAGAGAGGAATTTTCCTCTATTTTTGGTGACATTAGAATTTACAATCCTTGCCATTGCCAAAAACCCTAGTGCAGTATTTAGTGGATTAATACATTTGAGTGAAATTTCATGCATGCCCTTACATGTTATAGTATTTCTTTCGTACACTTAACTCTTAAATGGTGATGTTGATAAATGCATAAGATCTTATCCATACACTCACATGACCTAAAAGAGAGCCCCATCTCTTGAAATATGACTATGTTACATGCCATTACAAGTTATTTCATGAAAGGAAAATTACATTCATACCCCTGCATTTCTAAATAATTACGTGTTCCTTCTTTTCACCTTGTTTCGCATCAGATTTGAAAATGGATTGCGCACGTGATTGAATAAGTACAAAGGAAAAAGTATTTTGTGAAATTATTAATTTGTTCCTCCCTGTGGATATAACATCCTTTTTGTGGTTTAAATTCATATCTATGTTAATCTTTGATTGAGAGATTTCCACCACATTAATTACAACGACATATCCTTCTATTACTATCATAAATAAGCGAAACTCTCTCCATCAACCCACATTCTTCATCACCTTTTTGGGATGCCTTCATCTTCATTTCTTCTCGACATCAGTATTTATCTGTCTTTCTTCTGTAGCATCTGGCTGCAGATTTTCCCAAGTCCCATCTACATATTTTTTTTACTCTTTGTGCTTGGACCTCATGGACAGCTGCTCTGCATTTGCAACCCGTTGTTAGCGAACGAGATTAAACTTCTTATTATTTTACTCACCATTCTTAATACAGTATTGACATGTCCTTTTTGAATTTACCCCCAGCTAGAGGCGTTAAACTCAGCACTTATATATATCATATTTTATTTGGAATATTTTCTTGCATATTAATTTTACGTCTTAGGTGTTGGAATAAGCGGAACGAAAAATTCAGGAGCTATTCCAGGTGATTTCTACCCATGTGCTCCCTGTGTTAATTTATTTTTCATTATATTCATGCATGAGGACATGCAAGAAAGTAGGCATGGGGGGGGGGGAGGGGGGTAGTATATGTAAACTAAAAATTTTTCTACCAACACCTAGGAAAAACCATTCATACATCATGCTAATTGCACTTTAGAGCCCTTAAATTAAGAACAACCAACTCCACCTCCAATGTTTGCATTGGAGCTAGAAATAGTTCGCAACAACCACTTCCGACTCATCCACTCACCTTTTTGTTCTGAATTAAGGACCAAGCTAAATGTAAATTGAATTAAGGAAATCTTCAAAGTGCAACTTTGAAAGGTTATACATAGCATTTATATATACATAGTCATGCATTCATTTTTGTTAAGGAGGTTTTATTAGGATTTTATTCTCCAGTTGATTCTGAATCTAGAATCCAGTACAATGCTTACACTTGCACATAGATTTTGCAATGGATTCATTGTGAGGACTGATAAATGTCTTTATTCTGTCGAGAAGAAGCAGTGCTTCTTTTCCTAAACCCCTAGACAATGTTTAAGGAGTCAAGCGAATCTTCTTCTAAAATCCACCAAATAGCATGAGACGAGAATAGAGTGTTACTGGTACTCTAAGATTAGTGCAAGGAATCTGGAATTCTGGATAATTGAGTGATGACACTCAAAGTTAGGCACAGTTTTGCTCTCAGTTCCCGTGTATAATTGATTGTGTTAATTTTTGAGAGCCACCAATCGAGGCAAATATGCAGAGATCGAGTTTTAATACAACTAGAACTAAGGTGGATGGTTACGACCATTCTTTACGGAATCCTCGACTAAAGGAGGGTATTGATGTCAAGGTTAGGAATACACCATCCTATTCATCTCTTTCCCAGTGCCGAGAGTAGGCACTTCTGCTAAACAAACCATTCGATATCTCTTGAACACCACCAATCCCTAATAATGCCTCCTAAATAAAATTCACATATGTCATGTGCTGTATTGAGTTGTGTTGAAAAATTATAAAGAAAAAAAATTATTATTAGAAAAAAAGAAAAAAAAAGGAGAGAAAAAAAAAGAGAAAGAAAAAAGAAAGAAAGAAAGAAAAAATATATCTAGAAAAAGAGAGAGAGAAAAAATTTGAAAAAGTAAAAAAAGAAAAAGGTGATGACCTTACGAGCACTTTAGTATTTATTTCAATTACATTGAGGCAGCATTACCTACCACAATTGCGAGCCACCAAATATGGCCTTAACCTTTTTTTTTGTATTCCTGACTGCCCGAATACTGGATGAGGAATTTTGACTTAGTGTTAGGATTATTGGAAATCTATTAAAGTGTTAATGCCATGTGAGACCACCAAATATAGATTATATGTATAAAGCTGGTGAGATTGTGAGCTTAAAAGAAAAAAAGAAAGAAAAAAAGATGACAAAAGAAAAGAAAAAGAGAGAGTGATTACAAAGGAACAAAAGAGAGCACAGTTTTTCTTGCTTTTCTCTGGGTTGATTCACTTGATAATTTGAGAATCTAGATTCTATAGTACTATCCTCTATGTAGCACCAAATATGTGTGAGCCACCAAATACAAACCTATTTGCCTCAGACATTCTCTACCTAAGCTAAAATCCGGGGTAGAAATCATAGAATATCTTGGATACCCCGAGGGAAGAAGTTTGCGTATCCTGCTAGTATTTTACCAGGGGTCAAGTACAGGCTTTAGAGGTGAATTAGCTTTTCACTCGAATACGTTGCATAAGCTACATAGCTACACTTTCACAATTGTCTGGATTTCTAAATTTCTGGATGAAACAAAAAGAAAAAAATCTTTAGTCAAACTCTCTGATAAAAAGAATAAGCTATCCTTTAGGGACCGAACTTCTAAATTACATAGCCATACACTTAGTCTTGCATTTGCTAGGGATTAGAAACGTTTAGGCATGGGGGTATGATTAAGCAACAATCATAGGTCCCAATCAACCTAAATAACATTTGAACCTAGCTTAATTTGTAAATATTGCATTCATATCATGCATATCATGCATTGCATCATTTTATATAGAATAAGATGAGATATATTGCTATTTAATGTTTTTGTTGCTATTTGCAGGTGATAAAGGGATCCAGGATGCTAGATAGAGTGGAATAAGGCAATATGAGAGAAGATTGATCCAGACATGAGGAGTGAGGAGGATAGCCTTATCCCTACCCTTAGAAACCCTAGGATAGCCTTCCTAAACCCAAAACCACTTCCATTAGGACATCTTAGCCTTAAAACCTAAAACATGGATAACACTATCCATGTTCTTATCCACATTATCCCGCTCCCAAACACTTAGGAACCAAAACCTACCTTAGAAAACCCAAAACCGACTCTCCAACACCTTTCTAAATGTCCAGATATTAGGCTAGACAATTGATTTCTGCAGAAAATCAATCCAGGAAACCAAAACCTCTTTGTCACCTAACACTTAGATTTTTCAAGTCTTTAGGCTTAATAAGCCCGAGTGTCTGATCGCACATGTTTCGCGAGTTTGAAATCAGGGTTACAAGTAATCTGTCGTCATAGTTGTAAAACTCGTGATCAAATAAAATTTATACCGAAACTCCAAGGGAGTCCTGGGTCGAACATAGGGAGGCGACGTTTACTTTAATTGAAACTGCACTTCATTTTGTTTGTTTTTGGTATTTTAGGGTTTTATTTAATTTTTTTTTTTGAAAGAAGACAAGAAAAATGAATCACAAGAGATATGGAACAAATATGATATATATCACTCCAATGTCAATTACAATAAACTATGAAAGCATAAAAAGAGAGGGAGGTGAGAAGAATTCTCTCGAATAGGTTGTTCGGCGAGACGATGGCATCTGGCGGAAGCTCGGACGAAGGAGGTGAGTAGGACGACGGAGGTGAGATGCAGGAGGACATCGGGTAGAGGAAAGCTTCAACATGGCTCCGGAATGGAGGTGAGAAGGTGGAGATGATCTGCAACGGGAATGGAGGTAGGAGGATGGCTCCAAGGCAGCCTATGAATGGGGATGGGAAGATAGAGGAATATTTGGTGAGGTAGAGGTTCGCTACACTAATAGGAGCCTTTAGAGCTTGAGAGTAAGCTCTAATGGAGCATTGGTAGGCTTGCTAAAGCTTAGGAGTAGGTGGGAGTAGAGTTGGTAGAGATGAAGAGGAATGGGGGGTGTAGGGGTGTGTATATAGTGTAAGGAAGAAGAGCATCCTGCGCACAGGAATTCAGCGATAGCTACAAGCGTCACTAAAGGCCGCTAAAGCTGTCGCCAAAAGATCCACTCCTCTTCAATGCCTTGGCTGGCGCATGCACTATGCAGGCCATTTATTGACAGCTTGAAGTGTCACTAAAGGCCTGCTCTTCTGTCATTGTAAAGCCCACGCCCAACGCTCACGCTCGTAGCTGTCATAGGCGTGGCAATCGTCAACTGTTGGATCGGGCGTGGATGGCTGTGATTACGAGAGGAGAGCCTGTGCCTGCCAACATTTAAAATTTGCATCGCTGGCATGTGCGCTGGCAGCCGTTGGATGATGCATCGCACGATCGAGATGCGCCCGTAGATTGCGCATGCTTTGATTTGAATCGCGTGCCTCGCACGATTGTCAAGATCGGACGACGGGTGCTGCTCACGGTCGAGTTAAATGCACGCCCCAAATGGCATGCGTGTGATCTAGCGTGCACCTTCACATCGGCAAGCGGCAAAGGATCACGCGTGGGGACTCTCGATCGCTCAATTGCGATTGGGCGACCCTATTGCATCAGGCACTATAGTGGGGCGCGGCAAATCGCGGCTCAATCTCGCGCTCGCTCTTTGAGAGCACTCGACCTCACCACTGTGCCACATCTGCAGGTGTGTTGCAGAGACGAATTGTGCCCGCACGATGAGGGCAGCCTCTCAACCATTGGATTTTCATCCAACGGCTGAGATCACCCGGTGGCTGGCCTTTGGAGATGTTTAGGCAGCTTTGGGCAGTCAAGATGGTGCCACATGGCAACATTTGGACCATCCACCCTTCATTGCTTGCAGAGGATGCCACGGTACTCGGATCGAGGTGAAATGCTGTCGGACTGCGATCGTCGCTCCCGATCAATCCATAAGGTCAGATTTTTCATTCGAAGTCCGTAAGGACGTCGCATTGCCTCCTGGCCATATAAAATGAAGGAATTAATATACAAAACATACAACTATCCTAAATTCCACGCAATGGATGTTATGCAATATTTATAACATGATATGCAATGCTAAGCTTGGGAACTATCATAAGTAAGCAATTTATCATGAATTCATGTGTGTTTATCATACCCCCATGCTTACTTTTTGCTAGTCCCTAGCAAAATTAACCTAAATGTTATGTATAAAAGTAGAATCAGGGTTCGAGTATTTAGGCAAAATTCATTGATTGCTTTAGAAAATCTCAACCCCATCACCTAATTACAAAAGCTCAACAGTGCCTAGGTGTTTGCCAGAATGCAGACTGTCCAAGCCCTTGCCTTATTTGAGAACAGTAGAAAAAAGAAATTTCTTGTTTTTCTTCTTTTCTAATTTTTTTTTACTTTTGGAGTTTGAGAGTTCTGGGATAACTTTTTACAGCTGCCCGACCTGCCCAAGGCTCGAAAGGGACTCTAAGTGCTAAGCATCTTGTAAAAATAGTGAAAGACTTACTAGATGGTTGTTAAAACGGACTTCAGGTTTCTACGGCCCTAGGTGACTTTGCCTAGAGGTTTATCATTTTAATCGGTAGCTTTCTCCTTACTTATTTTATTTATGGGGTCAACACAAGGGCGAACCCAATGTATATCTCCCTAGTTTATTCTACTTCCCCACTTCTTTCCTAAGTGTTTTGGGAATTATTGTGTATATTTTGTGTGTTGGGTTCTGGACAACCGGCCAATAGGCTGTTACCCACGGTAACTTGCAAGCCATACTTGTGCGGTGAAGTGTGATTTTGTTTTCTTTTTCCCCTTTTTCTTTTTTGTTTTCTTTCTTTTCTTCTTTTTTTTCTTAAGTAGGTGGTTTTCCTGATCTAAGATTTACCTAAAGGCAGTACAATGAAAATGGTCTTGTGACTGGGCTCTGGACAACCTACCGATGAGCTATTACCAACGACAACTTGCTAGCCATACCACCTGATGAGAACCTCATCATGAACCCTAACTAGCATAATCTAACCTAGATATTCGAGAAAAAGCTCCTACATAACTCATAGAAAGGCTTGACTCAGAGAATTCTGAGTTTAAGAAGAAAACAAGTCATAAGGGGTAAAAATGCAATTTCACCAACACAATCTGTAAATAGGGTAACTCAGAGTCCAAACATAGGTCAAACTAACCTAATAAGAAGGAAAGTGGGATGATTTGATCCAACAAGGGCTACAGCAACTCCAAGGAATTAAATGACATTCTATAACCCTAAAACAAACCTACTTCAATTCACGAGGTTTGAGGCAAAGTAAAAATCGGCTAAACCCTCTAAAATTCATAGAAAAATAATTTCTAGGGTTTAAAACCTTCAATTTGGCCTTGGGAACCCATTTTGACCTACATTGAGAACCATGCCCAATTAATGATTTAATTTGGATTTCTACGTAATGTGGAAGGTCAAACAAGGTCTGACCTAGAAATAAAATTCACCATTAGAATCCTTAGGTCCCATTTAGTCATGCATAAAAACTTGAGCCTAAGAAGAGACCTTCTTGACCGACTTTGCATTTTGGTCCTCATCTATTACTTTTTGACCCTCAACTTTCGAAACCCTCGCATTTTGGCCCCTAGGTTCTTTGTCGTTCATTGCACTTAGGTCCCCCCTGCAAATCTCTAAGCAGCGCCATGCTCCGGCGACTTCGTGCGGAGCATGGTGCCGCGCAGGGTGAGGGAGGTCCTCTGCAAGTTGAACCGGGTGTTCCCTGCAACGTCTGCTGTCGCAGGGACACCACCATGACCTCTGCCATCGCCCACACCTTCCGTGTGAACACGCGGAAGGTATGGGTTGCAACTCAGACCATTCTCCGGCGAGGGAGGCACGTCGCCTCCCTGCGCCCACCCCTCCGCCTTCACCTTTATAAGGACCGCTGTCGCCAGCCGACGGGGGCAACTTGGACCTGACGGAGAAAAACCCCCATTTTTCCTCTCTTCCCACTCTGGCAGAAACCCACCAGCTCCGGCGGCTCCTCCTCCTCCGTCTCGTCGCTCTGCTACAATACCAGCAGTAGAGCCACCTTCGCCCGCTCTTCCCTCGTCGCGCCGTACCCAACGCGCGCCCTCCCACTCTCTTCCTCGTCGCCGCCCTCTCCCTCTGGGTATCTTATTCTCCGGCGACAGTCGATACGACTGCCGCCCTGCTCCGGCCCTTTCGTCCCTGTAACTAGGTCAGAACTACTCCCCGTCTTTCTTTTCCTCACTGTCTTTCATTTGATTAAACCCCAGACCGCTCCTGTCCACCGTCACCTTCTTCGTCTCCGGCCACCCTCCGGCGAGATGCTCCCATCGCTCCGCCGCTCCACACGCCTCGCCGACCCTCGCATAACCTCTACCTCATCACGCTGAACAACCTCCGCCCACCCACTGCCGCTCTACACCCACTCATCGCTCCCCCGAACACACACACACCTCCGGTCACAGGGCGACCTATGCACTCACGCTTAGGCCGCCCCACGACCTGCTGCACCTCGCACCACCTTCGCCGTGCCACGGAGAAGGTCCCCCACTGATCTGATTAGGCCGAGAGGCCCTTTTTGTCGGCCCTTTTTGTGTCTGGCAGTTTCGACTCCTGGCTGCCATTGACGCTGCATTGAAGTAGCTCCACGCACGCTCCAGGCTTCAGAACTCCAGGGCTCCAGGTGCTGCAAGGTCGGGAGGGTAGTGCGAAGGCAGCTAACCCAGCAATCGACGCGAATAGAGCCTACAGCTGAGGAAGCGAAGCTGCGGTCTGCTACGGGCGCGCGCGAGAAGAGCACTGAAGATAGTCCCACATCGTGAGTTTACTAAACCCCGCAGTAGTATAAATTGATTTTGTGCTTTCTACTGGTCGCCTCCGAAAGCACTGGGGTGAGGTCCCACACCCACTCACCCACCCGGTCCGCGAGCTCATCACGCGGATTCGGCGGATCCGACCCGACCCAATCTGAGCACACCTCGCGCATCACCCACACACCTGTGCGCCTGGTCACGGGCACGAAACCCGACCCGATTACCCGCAGCTCTGGGAGAGAATCCTGTGAGTGCTTTACACAGAGAGAGAGACATGCGGGTATAGGGACAGGGTAGGTTTTGCTCTTTTTGCAGGGACAGGGTGCGAGAAGAAGAAAGAAGAAGACCGCAGGAAGAAGAAGAAGAAGACTACGAGAAGAAAGAAGGAAGAAGGAAGAAGAAGACTGAGAAAAGAAGGAAGAAGAAGATGCACAAAGGAAGCATTGTAGCAGACACCACTTAAGCCATCTGATTGAGAAATCAGACGACGGATGAAGCTCTACAGACAAAGCAAAGAAGAAAAAAAAGAAAAGAAAAGGTGCCGCAGCTGAAAGCAGAAAGAAGAAGGAAGAAAGAAGAAGAAAAGAAAAGAAGATAAAGAAGAGAAGAAGAAGACAAGCAAAGAGAGAAAGAAGAGAAGAAGAAAAAGCCAAGAAACAAAATCTACCTCTCTCTCTCTCTCTCTCTTTTATTTTTGTAATAAAAGCATTGTACTTCTAGAATTCTAGTAGCTCCCTGAGTTCGACCTCGGAAGAAAAATATTTCAGAGTAAAATTGTAATAGTGGCAATGACGACAAACTGTACTATTTTATCTGTACCACAATGATATTACTATAACAAACAAAAGACCTAGCTTCGGTCGCATTGCTACTATTTTTGGCACCGTTGCCGGGGAGCAACGGCTATTCTAGAAGTTATAAAATTTCTATTTGTGAGTTTCTAATAATCTGTTCTCTCTTTTGTGTGCAGGTACAGGAAAAAATTAGGACGCAGCCGCACCACAACCACTCCAAGGACAAGTAACTTCTATCCTCTCACTATTAAACCCTAAAATTTTAAAGAGGAAGAAAAAGAAAGAAAAAAATAGGTATAACCTGTCTTTCATATGTAGTAATAGCTGCATGTTCTCAAAACTACTATTCCTGCACACAATATTAAAGGTAATTAAGGGCTAACACATTCTTGCCTAAGCCCTAATTACCCAACAAGGAGTTAACTGGACCAAGTAGAACCAACATAAGATTAAACATTAGGGTTTCAGAGACACACCCCTTAATCAAGAATTTAGAAAATCCAAAAGAAGTGTGCCTAAGCCATTGATTGAAAATACCTATTCAGAGAAACCCTAAACAATTGGCTCTCTAAACACTTGAACCCTAAAAAAAAATAAGACCTAATAAATTCTCAAAGGAATCACTAGGTAAAGTTGACCCCGAGGGTCAACCAACCTTCAAATTAGGTCACCTTGTTCACAAAAATACCTAAGAGTTCAAGTGAAACTTTAAGCACCTTGATCTTAAAGTAAAAGAGGAAGACTTAAGAGGTCAAGATCCCCATTCTGGTCTACCTGGAACCGCAGTGACAAGAGAGGTTGGGTGGGGGAAACCCTGTAACCCGTGGGGACGCTCTACCGTGTAGGGGTCTTCGTGGGACTCACCCTCTCTGGCTGCCCATGTAATTCTCAGGTGGACGATCTTTCTGATCAAGGGGTCCATCTGCCCCGCACCTCTGTAGTCACCCAACAATTTTTGGGTGTCTTGATTGGGTCCAGCACCTTCTAAACTCATCTATTGCAACAGTGCATGAATGGTAAGAGATCCTTAAGACCACCCTTAAGATCTCCTTTAGGAATTCACTCTCGTCAAGGCCAAGCCTCGACGCCCGTGTTTGCACAGCAACCCTATCCCATCATTCCCTCATTCAATTCTGAACCAAGCTCTTCTTCTTCCCCCATCATGACTCAGCCAGTTGAGGAAGAAAACAATCTGGAGCATCAGCTCCAGCGACTCAATGACCTCTTCCAAAACTTTATGCACCCACCGCAGCGTCCTATGATGCGGGACCATTATAATCCTGCTGCGGTGGCCATTGAGCCTCGAGTCAGAATCCCGACTGGAGGACCTGATTCCGAATTGAAGCCCAATATGATTCATGCTATACCTAAATTCCATGGGCTTAATTCCGAAGATCCCTTCCAGCACATCAAACAGCTAAAGCATCTGGCCCAAACTTTTTGGTCAGATGCGCAAAATCGGGATATTCTTCTCATGAAGATGTTCTCCTTTTCTCTTATGGACAAGGCTGCTCATTGGTATCAAACTCAGACCCGGCTGATCAACACTTGGGAAGAACTTCAGTCCGAATTTTTAAAAAAGTTCTTTCCCGTTGGTCGGACCAATGCCTTGCGCCATCAGATTACTCACTTCACTCAGCAAACAGGGGAACCTCTCCATGAGGCATGGGATCGCTTTCAGGATCTCATGAGAAAGTGCTCCTATCACGGAGTTCCTAAATGGGAACAAGTCCAATCATTTTACCAGGGACTCCGTGAGGACATCCGTCTTTTCGTCAATGTAACCTGTGGAGGGAATATCATAGGTCAACATGAGGACACCGTGTGGGAGATTCTCGGAAACATGTGCGAGAACTCCATCAACAATGACTCCATGGGATTATTCGATAGGACGAATACCCGCGCATTGACAAATCTTAGGGGAGCAAATGAGACGCAAGGCCTGTCCACATCAGTCGACTTGGAATTAATGGCCAGTCGATTGGACAAGGTCTCAATCATTGAAAAGAAGGTGGATGAGATGACTCAACACCTGCAGCGAGCCACCTCTGCGCATAGCTCCTTCGCACAGCCTCCTTCCACACGGGAGACTGTGCAAAACATTCTCCATCGATCTTCTCCTGGGATGGATCCATATCCATCATCTGATTCTCGGACCGGAGGGCCATCCGATCCTTTCTATGCCACTCCGAGGAATTCCATTCCCCCTTTCTCTGACTCTCTGGAGGTTCCTCAGACCTGCGAGGACCTCAACGCCATCCAGAACGACCCGTTCTCCAACACCTATAACCCTGGGTGGCGAAACCATCCCAACTTTCAGTGGGCGGGAAATTCCCAAACCCAAAGACTACCCTTTCAGCCCCGCCCACAACCCTCTTGCCTTACCAGCCACCTCAACCTCGGCCCAACCCCACTTATCCATCAGGGCCAAATCAGGATAAAATGTCCCTTATCCTTCAGACTTTGGCTGACATTCAAAGAACGAATGCGGCTATTCGAAAGCAACACAACGACGAGCTTACAGAGGTCCGAAATCAACTGGCCTAGTTGGTAAATTCTCGCCAGCCAGGCACTCTTCCTTCCCAACCTCTTCCTAACCCAAATAACGTGCCAACCCAGCAGCGCGTTATGAACCCAAACCCGAGCCAAACCCATATGATTTATCAGGCCCCCTCTGTTCCTTCACCCGACGGGTTGGAGGCCTCCACTTCTTTTGCAGGCCACCAGCAGCAACCCATCTTACCCAATCCCAACCAAAACCAGGCAGGACTTAATTCCGTGACAACCCGTAGTGGTAAGGAAACCCAAGATCCACCTCATCCAAACCACTCCAAGCCTGGTAGTGATCCCAAGCCTAGGATGGTAATCCAGGACGTTCCTACCCCTGTGCCAGATCCAAGACCTGGACCTATCCTAGAAGAACCAACCAAGGTTCCGTTTCCCGAGGCCTTGACCAAGGGAAAGAAGACTACCAAGCCTGTGGCACCTGAGGAGGACCTGGTCAAGCTCTTTGAGTAGGTCCACATAAACATCCCCTTGATGGATGAAATTCGCCACGTACCGGCTTACGCACGATTCTTAAAGAATGTGTGTACACCCCAGCGTAAGCTGCGAACCAAGAGTGGGAGTCCAATTGTTCTGTCAGAGCAAGCTATCTCTGTAATCCTAAGTAGACTCCCACCCAAGAATAAAGATCCTGGTACTCCCCTGATTTTCTGCAAAATAGGTGATACCCAATTTGATAGAGCCTTGCTAGACTTGGGTGCTTCCATAAATCTGATAACCACATCCTTACTTGACCATCTAGAAGAATCTAAGCTAAAACCAACTGAGGTGACATTACAATTAGCAGATCGATCTATAAAGTCACCAAAAGGGATTCTCGAGGATGTTATTGTGAGGGTACGGGATTTCTACTTTCCGGTAGACTTCATAGTCTTAGACATGGACGTACCTGAGAACCCTAGGGATACACCAATCATTTTAGGGAGACCTTTCTTGGCTACTGCTGGAGCCAACATTAGCTGTGAGGAGGGCTAAATAAAGCTCAAATTTGGGAATCAAACCTTGAAAATCAATATATTTAAGGCCCAACAAGGAATCAATTGCGGTGTCATCGAACAAATTTGTGACATTAGGGCTTTAGTTGATGAAACACACTTCCAGAATGACCTGATTATACCTCATCAACCGCAGAAAGATCTTGACCCGCAAACAGAGGAGTTGAATCCAAATTTGGACAACCCAATAGCTCCTATCCATGAACCTCACGTCTATTCTGAACCACCTGCCGCTGCTGATAACCCCATCCTCGAACTAAAGCCCCTTCCTGCTCACTTGAAATACATCTTTTTGGGTTCTAATCAGACCCTTCCTGTGATTATCAATTCCAACCTCAATCCCGAACGGGAATCCCGCCTGATTGCTGTCCTTCAGCAACATCGCAGAGCCATCGGGTGGACTCTTAATGATTTGACTGGAATAAGTCTCTCTTATTGTACTCATCATATCTATTCAGAAGAGGGCGCACGACCTTCTCGTGAAATGCAGAGACGTTTGAACCCCAATCTGTAAGAGGTCGTGAAAAAGGAGATCATCAAGTGGTTAGATGCCGGAATCATCTACCCGATCTCCGATAGTCGTTGGGTGAGCCCAATACATGTTGTGCCTAAGAAGGCAGGACTCACCACTATAACGACTGAAACCGGAGAAGTCATTCCTACTCGATTAGCCAACGCATGGAGAGTCTGTATAGATTACCGCCGACTCAATTCCTCCACGAAGAAGGATCATTTCCCACTACCTTTCATTGATCAAATTCTCGAGAAACTAGCGGGAAATAGGTTCTTCTGCTTTCTTGATGGGTACTCCGGTTACAACCAGGTGGCAATCCATCCTGAGGACCAAGAAAAGACCACGTTCACCTGCCCCTTCGGAACTTACTCTTTCTGAAGGATGCCTTTCGGTCTTTGCAATGCACCTGCTACTTTTCAGCGATGCATGCTTGCCATATTCTCAGATATAGTAGGTGACTATCTAGAAGTTTTCATGGATGACTTTTCAGTTTTTGGAGCATCATTTGACGATTGCCTCCAACACTTGGTCCAGATACTTAGGCGATGCATCGATGTGAATTTGGTTCTTTCCTGGGAAAAGAGCCATTTCATGGTGCCTGAGGGAATTGTCCTGGGACACTTAATTTCGGAAAAAGGCATCCAAGTGGATCGAGCTAAGGTTGATCTGATCTCTCGCCTTCCTATGCCTAGCTCGATCAGGGACATCCGTTCTTTTCTGGGGCACGTCGATTTTTACCGTCGTTTCATTCTGGATTTCTCAAAAATCACACGCCCCTTGGCTTCTCTTCTCTCTAAGGATGTACCCTTTGAAATCTCCAAGGAATGCACACTAGCCTTTGAAAACCTTCGTGACCGAGTCACCCAGGCACCTATCCTACAATCCCCTAACTGGTCTCAACCCTTTGAGATCATATGCGATGCGTCTGATTTCGCTGTAGGAGAGGTCCTGGGGCAGAAAGCTGATGGGAAACCCGTGGTCATCTACTACGCTAGCAAGACACTTGACGAGGCTCAGTGTAACTATACGGTTATGGAGAAAGAGCTGCTAACCATAGTATTTGCCCTTGAAAAATTCCAATCGTATCTCCTGGGTTCCCATGTCATCATCTACTCGGATCACACGGCTGTAAGGCATCTCCTTGCCAAGAAGGATGCGAAGCCTTGACTAATTCGTTGGACCTTGCTGTTGCAAGAATTCGATCTTGAGATTCGCGACAAGGCAGGAAGGCAGAATGTGGTAGCCGACCATCTGTCCCGTCTTCCTTCTGAGATTATCAACCCTTCTGGACCCATCACGGAACATTTTCCTGATGAACACCTGCTAACTATCGGTACTAGACTTCCATGGTTTGCTGATATAGTAAACTACCTGGCATCTCATCAGATCCTGTCTGATTGGCCGAAGGCCAATAAAGACAAATTGCGTTCTGATGCCAAGTATTACATCTGGGAATACCCGTACCTTTTCTGCATAGGTGCTGATCAAGTCATCCGGAGATGTGTCCCGGAGGAGGAAATCAACAATATTCTCTCTTTCTGCCATGACCAGGCATGCGGTGGCCATTTCTCTGGGCATAAAACCGCATCAAAAGTCCTCCAGTGTGGCTTTTACTGGCCCACGCTGTTCAGAGACGCATACAGTCACTGCAAGGCATGTAGTCATTGCCAGACTTTGGGCAACATGAGCCGTCGCGACATGATGCCTTTGCAGCTGATTCTCGTATGTGAAATCTTTTATGTTTGGGGGATTGATTTTATGGGCCCTTTTCCTGCTTTGGATGGTTTCGAATACATTCTGCTTGCTGTGGACTACGTGTCCAAATGGATCGAAGCCATACCGACCCGAACCTATGATCACAAAATCGTTCTCAAATTCATTCATCAAAACATTTTCTCAAGGTTCGGGATTCCTCGTGCTATAATCTCTGATGGGGGGACCCATTTCACAAACACTCAGTTAGGTCACTGATGACCAAATACGGGGTGTCTCACCGAATCTCTACTCCTTACCACCCCCAAACTAATGGTCTAGCTGAGCTATCAAATCGGGAGATCAAGAAAATCCTCCAGGTCACTGTTCGACCTGACAGGAAGGACTGGTCGTCCCGACTTCCGGAAGCATTGTGGGCCTATAGGACCGCCCACAAAACCCAATTAGGCATGTCTCCCTTTAGACTAGTGTATGGGAAGGCATGTCACCTTCTCGTAGAACTGGAGCATAAAGCCTATTGGGTAGTACGGAACTGTAATCTAGATCTTTCGAAGGCTGGAACCCACAGAAAACTTCAAATCAGCGAGATCGATGAATTACGCCTAGACGCGTATGAGAACTCGCGAATCTACAAGGAGCGGGTTAAAGCCTTCCATGACAAGCATATCTCGAGAAAGATCTTTCATCATAGTCAGAAGGTCCTACTCTTTGATGCCCGACTCAAACTTTTCCCTGGAAAGCTACGATCCAAGTGGGTTGGGCCATATTTACTCCGACAGGTTTTTGGAAATGGAGCCATCGAAATCAATCCGCTCAGCCATGATTCCGAACCTTTCATCGTGAACGGTCAGAGACTCAAGCCGTTCATTGATGTGACTTCTACTGATTCGGCTGAATCATCTTATATCCTCCATTACCCTTGAGCTTATTGCGCCCAGCCGATGGCATAAAACTCAGCGCTTAATGAGAGGCAGCCCGTCATTTTCTTGAAAATCTAAACCCTTTTTCACACCTTTGTGCACTTAAGGTTTGCCCTTATAGACAGCCGACTCCACCTCAGATGCTTGCATCTGAGATTAGAAATCGTCCGCAAAATTCATCCCGACCCATTCACTCATCAAAACATCTGTCTTAAGGAAAGAACTAAGTAAATAAAAACCCCCTAAGTCACAATGAGGACATTGCAAACCTTAGGCATGGGGGGGGTATAAAAGTGCAAAACTTGTAAGAAAAGGTTTCAAAAAATTCAGATATGCCAAAAACATTATAAAAATTAAAAAAAAATTTCGAAAAAGAATAAGAGAATAAGAGGAGAAAGGAAATTTTGTGGGAGAAGGAAAAGAAACAAAATGAAAAAGGAGCACAAAAATGAAAGAAAAGAGTGATAGTCATTAGTAAGAAACTAAGGGATTGACCTAAGTTCTAGACCTTATTCAAGAAAAGAAATGAAAAGTGCATGGTGAGATTAGTAAGAATGCAAACTTTAGGCATTCTTGGATAGACTCTTAGTACCCATTAAGATCTAGACATTCCTCAAGAGGTTGAGGAAAATGAAAAGCTTAAGTATTAGGTCCAAGGCTTAGGGAGTATTTGACCTCATTAACTAACTTTTGGTTTACGGGACTCAGTAACCTAAGCACCCTAACCTCACACACAGCCTGGTTCAGTAAGCGTAA
Organism: Thalassia testudinum; assembly: GCA_037157565.1. Classification (NCBI taxonomy): domain Eukaryota; kingdom Viridiplantae; phylum Streptophyta; class Magnoliopsida; order Alismatales; family Hydrocharitaceae; genus Thalassia; species Thalassia testudinum. Next base: position 20,269,588 of record JAZHRO010000026.1, on the reverse strand, counting down.
AAATCAAAATCATGCAGAAGCGTCACAAAATTCTGAAAAGTACGCCTAGAGTAGGAGCGGCCGATCAACACAAGTTGACTTGGACGAGTTCCCAGCGTGGAGAGGTGGGAAATTCCCCTCGAAGATGCGTAACAAAATATCATCTCCTCAGTGCTTGTCTCTTAGGATATTTACATATCCTACTGGGGGCATGTAAGCACTCTGCTGGTTCAGATTCCATGGATGGCATTATCACGAAGTGTCAATTGCTAGGATCTGGATTTGGCCACGTAACACCATGGATGGGATTATCTCAAAATCTCAATAGCCATGGTTCCGGGGGTTGCCATGGGCGGTGCTATCTCGAAGCATCGATTGCCAAGAACCCTTGAGGATTGATGATGGGAGCAAGGAATCTGATACAGACCGTGTTGAAAAGCCAATCCTAAGCTAGAATTAAAAAGAAAAAGAGAGAGAAAACTCTCCAAACAGAAAAATCTTCTATCTCTCTCTCTTACAAAACACACTGCGAACTGAGCCAGGGCTAAAATCATTTCAAGCACGGGTGCTTTAACCACAAAGTCCAATAGACCTTAGGTTAGTTCTTGTGGGCCTTAAAAACCTGTGCTAAGGACTGAGGCTGAGGCTAGACAGATCTGGATCTTGGTTGGTACTAGAGTACCTTTTAGGCCTATGGTCAGCATTCTAACCTAATCTAAGAGCACTTATCTACAATTATTAAAAAAATCATGGTCTAGAACAAAAGTTAAAACCTTAAGTTTTTGCTAAGGGACTAGCAAAAGCTAGGCATGGGGGTATGATGAGAACCTCATCATGAACCCTAACTAGCACAATCTAGCCTAGATATTCGAGAAAAAGCTCCTACATAACTCATAGAAAGGCTTGACACGGGGAATTCTGAGTTTAAGAAGAAAATAAGTCATAAGGAGTAAAAATGCAATTTCACCAACACAATCTGTAAACAGGGTAACTCAGGGTCCAAACATAGGTCAAACTAACCTAATAAGAAGGAAAGTGGGATGATTTGATCCAACAAGGGCTACAGCAACTCCAAGGAATGAAATGACATTCTGTAACCCTAAAACAAATCCACTTCAATTCACGAGGTTCGAGGCAAAGTAAAAATAAGCTAAACCCTCTAAAATTTATAGAAAAATAATCTCTAAGGTTTAAAACCTTCAATTTGGCCTTTGGAACCCATTTTGACCTACATTGAGAACCATGCCCAATTAATGATTTAATTTGGGTTTTTGCATAAAGTGTCTGGTCAAACAACGTCTGACCTAGAAATAAAATTCACCATTAGAATCCATAGGTCCCATTTAGTAACGCATAAAAACTTGAGCCTAAGAAGAGACCTTCTTGACCGACTTTGCATTTTGGTCCTCATCTATTACTTTTTGACCCTCAACTTTCGAAACCCTCGCATTTCGACCCCTAGGTTCTTCGTCGTTCTTTGCACTTAGGTCCCCCCTGCAAATCTCTGAGCAGCGCCATGCTCCGGCGACTTCGCGCGACGTCTGCCAGTTGAACCGGGTGTTCCCTGCGACGTCTACTGTTGCAGGGACACCACCATGACCTCTGCCATCGCCCACACCTTCCGTGCGAACGCGTGGAAGGTATGGGTTGCAACTCCGACCATTCTCCGGCGAGGGAGGCACGTCGCCTCCCTGCGCCCACCCCTCCACCTTCGCCTTTATAAGGACCGCCGTCGCCAGCCGACGAGGGCAACTCGGTCCTGACGGAGAAAAAGCCCCATTTTTCCTCTCTTCCCACTCCGGCAGAAACCCACCAGCTCTGGCGGCTCCTCCTCCTCCGTCTCGTTGCTCTGCTGCAATACCAGCAGCAGAGCCACCTTCGCCCGCTCTTCCCGCGTCGTGCCGTACCCAGCGCATGCCCTCCCGCTCTCTTCCTCGCCGCCGCCCTCTCCCTCTGGGTATCTTCTTCTCCGACGACAGTCGATACGACTGCCGCCCTGCTCCAACCCTTTCGTTTCTGTAACTAGGTCAGAACTACTCCCCCTCTTTCTTTTCCTCACTGTCTTTCATTCGATTAAACCCTCGACTGCTCCTGTCCACCGTCACCTTCTTCGTCTCCGGCCACCCTCCGGCGAGACGCTCCCATCGCTCCGCCGCCCCACACGCCTCGCCGACCCTAGCATAACCTCCGCCTCATCACGCTGAACAACCTCCGCCCACCCACTGCCGCTCTAACCCACTCATCGCTCCCCCGAACACACCCACACCTCCAGTCACAGGGCGGCCTAGGCGTGCACGCGACCTATGCATGCACGCCTAGGCCGCCCCACGACCTGCTGCACCTCGCACCACCTTCGTCGTGCCATGGCGAAGGTCCCCCGCTGATTTGATTTGGCCAAGAGGCCCTTTTCATTCTGGCAGTTTCGACGCCCAGCCGCCATTGACGCTACATTGAAGCAGCTCCACGCACACTCCAGGCTTCAGAACTCCAGGGCTCCAGGTGCTGCGAGGTCGGGAGGGTAGTGCGAAGGTAGCTAACCCAGCAATCGACGCGAATAGAGCCTATAGCTGAGGAAGTGAAGCTGCGGTCTGCTGCGGGTGTGCGTGAGAAGAGCGCTGAAGATAGTCCCACATCGTGAGTTTACTAAACCCCGCAGTAGTATAAATTGATTTTGTGCTTTCTACTAGTCGCCTCAGAAAGCACTGGGGTGAGGTCCCACACCCACTCACCTACCCGGTCCAAGAGCTCATCACGCGGATCCGGTGGATCCGACCCGACCCAATATGAGCACACCTCGCGCATCACCCTCACACCGGTGCGCCTGGTCATGGGCACGAAACCTGACCCGATTACCCGTGGCTCTGGGAGAGCGTCCTGTGAGTGCTTTACAGAGAGAGAGAGACGTGCGGGTATAGGGATAGGGTAGGTTTTGCTCTTTGTGCAAGGACAGGGTGCGAGAAGAAGAAAGAAGAAGAAGAAGACCGCAGGAAGAAGAAGAAGACTGCGAGAAGAAAGAAAGAAGAAGGAAGAAGAAGAAGAAGACTGAGAGAAGAAGGAAGAAGAAGAAGAAGAGGCACAAAGGAAGCACTATAGCAGACACCACTTAAGCTGTCTGATTGAGAAATCAGATGACGGATGAAGCTCTGCAGACAAAGTAAAGAAGAAGAAAAGGAAAAGAAAAGGTGCCACAGCTGAAAGCAGAAAGAAGAAGGAAGAAAGAAGAAGAAAATAAAAGAAGATAAAGAAGAGAAGAAGAAGACAAGCAAACAGAGAAAGAAGAGAAGAAGAAAAAGCCAGGAAACAAAATCTACCTCTCTCTCTCTCTCTTATTTTTGTAATAAAAGCATTGTACTTCTAGAATTCTAGTAGCTCCCTGAGTTCGACCTCGGAAGAAAAATATTTCATAGTAAAATTGTAATAGTGGCAATGATGACAAACTGTAGCTATTTTATCTGTACCACAACGATATTACTATAACAAACAAAAGACCTAGCTTCGGTCGCACTGCTACTACCACCCTAGATAGTTCATTAGCTACCCAATTTTCGAAGAAACCGTCGAAAAGTGAGCCAATGCAAAAAAGTGTGTAGATGCTTAGGCTTAAAGTCCCCTCAAATCAGAGGGCTAGTTAATAAGTCGCATACTTATCATCCCAATTTATTAGCCAAATTAAAAATGAATTTGAATTGGTGAGGACTCAAGACTAAGTCCACATTCAAGTGGACACCCAGGCTAATTAATGTCGAAGACTTGAAGAGTCTAAGTGTTCAGGTCTCAAAGTATCAATTCCTAAAATTTGCAACTCCTAATGCTTAAGTTCTCTTCTCCTAATTCTATTTTTTTTTTAAAGGAAGAAGAAAAAAAAAAAGGAAATTATAGTTACAGTTCACAAAAAGATTATAAGATATTTCCACCCCCCCCCCATGCTTATCTATTGCAATGTCCTCATTATTCAAAATGAAAGCATGCAGGAGAGTAGAAGAAGAAGAATAGCACCTGGTTTTCATGAGACTCTGGTCAGCTTGGAACAGTCTTTACATGTGCTGAGTTTAGTGCCTTCAACTGGGCGATGATCGGCTCGCGGTCGTTAAGGAAAAATAATAGCAACCTTGTCTGAGACGGGTTCAGCGAGCACATGGTCAACAAAGGGTTTGAGATGTTGTCCATATACCTTGAAGATATTACCCATCTTTGGGTCAGAGATTTCGACAGCCCCGTTAGAGAAAATCCGCTCGATAACGAACAGGTCGTCCCACTTAGACCTAAGTTTTTCAGGGAAAAGCTTCAATCAATAATCAAAAAGCCAGACATTCTGGTTCGACTCAAAGCTTTTACGTGAAACCATCTAGTCATGGAGAGCTTTGGTCCTTGTCTTATAGATTCGTAGCATTTTCATAAGCATCATTTCGAAGCTCCTCCAACTCAGATAGTTGGAGTTTCCTTGTTTTCCCAACCAACTCAAGGTCCACATTACATTTCCTGACGGCCCAAAATGCCCAATGTTCAAGTTCTACGGGTAAGTGACACGCCTTACCAAACACCAGATGGAACGGAGACATACCGATAGGCATTTTGTATGCCGTACGATAGGCCCAAAGAGCATCATCTAAATTTTGGGTCCAATCCTTCCACCCCGGCAACGGTGCCAAAATGATCGCACGTGTTTCGCAAGTTTGAAATCAGGGTTACAAGTAACCTGTCATCGTAGTTGCAAAACTCTTGATCAAATAAAATTTATACTGAAACTCCAAGGGAGTCCTGGGTCGAACAGAGGGCGGCGACGTTTACTTTAATTGAAAATCGCACTTCATTTTGTTTGTTTTTGGTATTTTAGGGTTTTGCTTTTTTTTTTGTATTTTTGAAAGAAAATAGGCAGAATGAATCACAAGAGATATGGAATAAATATGATATATATATATATATCACTCCAATGTCAACTACAATAAACTATGAAAGCATAAAAAGAGAGGGAGGTGAGAAGAAATCTCCTGAATCGGTTGTTCAACAAGAAGCTGGCGCCTGGAGGAAGCTCGGTCGAAGGAGGTGAGGAGCGGAACGACGAAGGTGAGATGCAGGAGGACGTCGGGTAGAGGAAAGCTTCGTCATGGCTACGGAATGGAGATGAGAAGGCAGAGATGATCTACTACCGGAATAGATGATCTACTCCAATGCTAATGCCTACAACTATCACAGGCGTGGCAATCGTCAACCGTTCGATCAGGCGTGGACGGCTGCGATTGTGAGAGAAGAGTGCATGCCTGCCAACGTTTGAAATTTGCATCGCTAGCGCGTGCGCTGGCAGTCGTTGGATGAAGCATCGCATGGTTGAGACACGCTTGCAGATTATGTGTGCTTTGATTTGAATCGCGCACCTCGCGTAATTTTGAAGATCGGACGGTGGGCAATGCTCGCAGTCGACTTAAATGCATGCCCCAAATGGCATGCGTGTGATTTGGCGTGCGCCTTCGCTTCGGTGAGCGATGTTGGATCACGCGTGGGGAATCTCGACCGCTCGATTGCGATCGGGCTGCCTTATTGCATCAGGCACTATAGCGGGGCGCGGCGAATCACAGCTCAATCTTGCGCTCGCTCTTTGAGAGTTCTTGACCTCACCACTACGCAACATCTACGAGTGTGTTGCAAAGACGAATTGGGCCTGCACAGTGAGGGCGGCCTCTCAGCCATTGGATTTTCATCTAACAGTTGAGATCACACGATGGGTAGCCTTTGGAGATGTGCGAGCCGCTTTGGGCACTCCAGATGGTGCCACGTGGCAACATCTGGACTGTCTACCCCTCATTGCTTGCAGAGGATGCCATGGTGCTCAGATCGAGGTGATTTCTATGTTGTCAGACTGCGATCGTCGCTCCGGATCCATCCGTACGGTTAGATTTTTCATTCGAAGTCCATAAGGACGTCGCATTGCCTCCTGGCCATATAAAATGAAGGAATTAATATACAAACATACAACTATACTAAATGCCATGTAATGGATGTTATGCAATATTTGTAAAATGATATGCAATGCTAAGCCTAGGAACTATCTTAAATAAGCAATTTATCATGAATTCATGTGTGTTTATCATACCACTCAAATGTGGACTTATTTCTCGAGTCCCTACCATTCTAAATTCATTTTTAATTGGTTAAATAAGTTGGGGTGATAAGTACATGACTTATCAACCCACCCTCTGATTTGAGGGGACTTACATTCTAAGCATCTACACACTATTTGCACTCACCTTTCGGTGATTTTAACGAAAATGGGCAGCTAATGAACTTTCTAGAGTGATATGGCTAGCAAGTTGTCGTGGGTAACAGCCCATTGGCCGGTTGTCCAGAGCTCAGCCACACGACCATTCTCTTTCTGTTGCTTTTAAGTAAATCTTAGATCAGGGAAGCCACCTATTTGAAAAAATAAAAATAAAAAAAAGAAAAATATATAAAAAAAAGAAAAATAAATAAATAAACCACACTTCACCACACATGTATGGCTAGCAAGTTGTCGTGGGTAACAGTCCATTAGTCGGTTGTCTAGAACTCAGCTCACAAAATGCATGTTTAATTCCAAACACTTAAGAAGAAGCAGAGAAGTAGAATAAGCCTGGGAGATACACATTGGGTTCGCCTTTGTGTTGACCCCATAAAAATAAAAAGTAAGGAGAAAGCAACCAGTCAGACAGATAGACCTTAGGCAGAATTTTCTTTTAAGGTCACCTAGGGGAGTAAAAACTTGAAGTTCATTCAAGTTGCCGATCAGTGAGTCTATCACATTCACACAAAAAGATACTTAGCACTTAGAGTTCTTGTCAAGTCTTGGGTGGGTTGGGTAGCAGTAAAAAGCTACCCCGAAACTCTTAACTCAATAATCAAAAAAATTAGAAAAGTAAAAAAAAATGTATTTACTTTTGAATAAGGCGAGGGCTTAGGTGGTTTGCATTTTGGAAAACACCCAGGCACTGTTGAGTCTAGGTAGTTCAAGTCTTTAGTAGAAATTTCCTAGTATTGAAAAATAACTATTTCCCAAGTAATTTGATCCTAACTTTATTTATAAATAGCATGTAGTTTTGCTAGGGACTAGCAAAAGATAGACATGGGGGTGTGATGTGCACACATCTAATTGGCCTAAAATGCCTATTTATGCATATTCCTAGGTCTATAGAAGCATCATGCATTATAAATATTACATAACATGCAACATCATGCATTTAGATTAGTTTGTAAAATTTTAGGTTTATTTTCCCTTTTTATGATCAGGAGACAGGGTGATATTTATCAGGACCTTGAATTGAAGATTCAACCATACGTTTTTTATCAAGGTGACGATCGGAGTTCAATACTTTAAGATCGCCCCGATCGGACCTCCGTAGCATCATATGTAGTCCGAGGAAGACTAAAGTCAAGGAGCATGGTGGTGAAAATTCAAACTCCAGATGACAAATCCAACTGCACAGATGGGTTCGGATCGATGATCGCAACCTAATGACACGAGAATTGATCCAATCCGACATCTGTGGCACCACCTACGAGCATTTAAAGATGGACGGTCAAGATGGCACCACGTGGCGCCATCCCAACCATCCAAACCCACCAAGGCGCCTCCGCTCAACCTCTGAGGGCTTAATCGATGAATGATCTCGATCAATGGATGAAGATCCAACGACCATGAGCGGGTGAGCACAAGACCGTCCATGCAACCATCTGCGGCCACAGCCCATTGGTTAAGAGCGCGACTCTCACATCAACAGCATGAGTTCGAAGCTCATTGCGATGATGATTGAGCGGTGCTAAAGCCGTCGACGTGGTGTGATCTGGACTACCGGTTGAAGACGTACGATCTTACATGCACCTAAATGCCAGATCTGACACATTGCAGAGGCGTCGTGGATTGGATGGCTTTTAAGTCATCCAATCTATTGATTAGATGGCTGATAGTGATGAGGCGTGCACCAACTGAAGGTGAACGACTGAGTGACATGGCTGCACGAGGAGTGTTGGATTGGTGATGAGCGGTCCTCCTTCCATGCGAGACTCAGTGATGTGGGGCTTTACTAACTCTTGCATGCGTCGCTAAAAGCCTTGCATTCATTTTAAAGGCATTGAAAATGACTCTTTTGCCCTTCTTCATCACCTATAAAAGGGACCTTACTCCTTCACTTTTCCTTCATCCCTTCTCTTCTCCTCTCACCCTCTCCAAAGCTTTAAAGAGCTAGTCCCATACCCAGGATGCTCCACTAGAGTCTTAAACATAATTTTTCCACCATCTCATCCTTGTTCGTGGAGCGCCCGTGGTTATCCTCTCACCGCCATTCAGGAAGTGGATCCCTCTATGACGTCACCCTGCTTCATTCTCCATCCTCCAACTCTGTTCTCCCTCATCTAGCATCTCATCCCCATCGTCCAGGTGCTCCACCAATGCAACTCATCCTCCAAGCAGCCATCTAGGAGGATTTTCTCATCCCTCTCTTTTTACTACTTTTTAATGTAGATTTCCAACTTTTTGGTTATAGAAATTAATTGTAATGAATATTTGGTTATGAAATATTGATTCACTCTCTCTCTTCTTCTCTGTATTATTGTTGAAGCTTCAAGCTGCTACGTTAACGTGTTTGATCTTGAAAAGCCTGTTGTCATAGTTTGAAAGCAAGGAACTCGTGTTCAACAAATAAAATTTATACCGGAATAGAAATCCCAGGTCGAACTCAGGGAGGTGGACGTTTGATTTGAAAAATACATGTTTATTTTATTTGTCACAAAGTAGATTAATTGATTAGAAACTATCTATCTATTTACAATAAATAGAAGAGAGAGAGAGAATGAGAGAGAATATTACAAACAAAAGTCAAAAAGAGATGTAGAATGAATATGGAATTCATTATCAAAGAAATTATTCGTTACAATAAACATTACAACTAGAAAGTAGTAAATCTACTCTAGAAAGCATTAAAAAGAATGGAGAGAGAATTATCCTCCTCGACGGTTGCATGGAGGATGAGCTGGACGAGACGACGCCTGGAAGATGGGGAATGGAGCAGGACGAAGGAGGACGAAGTGGGAAGAATGGAAACGGGGCAGCACGTCATCGTCGTCGCGGGATCCGCTTCTAAAAGGGGGATGAAAATTTGACTTTATCTCTTGAGAAGCATCCTGGGTGTGGGACAAGCTTCTCTTGAGCTTTGGAGAGGGAGAGAAGAGAAAGAAGGGATGAGAATTTCGTGTCGAGGGGGTCTCCTTTTATAGTTGCAAGGAGTGAGGGCAATTTAGTCATTTTAATTTGAAAAATATTAAATCAGGGGTCTTTAGTGACGAATAAAACCGTCGCTAAAGCCCCATCGTGGGCGTAGTGGGGCTACCGCTCGCCTCCCGCACATGACACACACGCTCCACGTTCTGCTGATCTCACGATCGGACTACTTAACTCACCCCTCGCAGTGCCTCCTCTACGCGCAACGCCCGCGTGCGATCTCGCGTGAGGCGCGAGCGTGCAATAGCGCGTGGGCACTATCGAGCACCCGCAGCCGCTCGATCCTCATCAGGCTATCGATCGCACCCATACACCTTCACCCAACCGTAGCTCGCGAGGATTCGAACGCTCACCCACGATGCGCTTAAGCGCTCTCGCCCACTGCACTACGCATGTGGATGGGTGGGCGAAGTAATCCTTGATCGCGTGATCTGGACCGTTGGATTGAGATCCAACAGTCATGGTTGTGCCTTCCAGCAGTCCTTCAGAATCTTCAAGTGCTGGTTGAGCTCCTCTCTCAGCCCTTGGATCTTGATCCAACGGCTGAGATGCGTGGGCACTAGAAGCTTCAGCGGTTGAGGGTGGCTGGTTGGGTGGCTGAGATGGCGCCACGTGGTGCCATCTTGGCTGTCCATCTTCTGGATGATGTAGATGGTGCCACGGTGTCTGATTAAGTTGATTTTCTCACCATTAGGCTGCAATCATCGATCCAAATCCATCCGTGTAGTTGGATTTGTCATTTGAAGTGTAGATTCACACCATCTTGGCCCTTGATCTTCTAGGGTTTTCCGATCTCTATCTGATGCTACAGATGTCTGATTAGGGCGATCTTGGAGTCATTGAACTCCAATCATCGCCTTGATCAAATCTGTACAGTTGGATCTTCGATCTGAGGCTCCGATAAAAATTTTCCCTGTCCCTGAACATAAAAGGAGACAATTAACCTCTATTTTATTCAAACTAATCTAAATGTAGGATGATGCATGCTATGCAATATTTATAGTATGCAATGCAATTTTATGCTTAAGAACATGCATAAGTAGACATCTTATGTAATGTAAATATGTTTACATCATACCCCCATGCTTATCTTTTGCTAGTCCCTAGCAAAAACTATATGCTATTTATAAAAGAATCAGGTTGGATTATTTGGGCATGAGTTATTTTCAATCATTAAGAAAATATTTACTTAGGATCTGAACTTTCAAAGACACAACAGTGGCCGAGTATCTGCCAAAATGCAGACTGCCTCAAGCCCTTGCCTTATTCAAAGAAAAATTTCTTTTTCTCTTTTTCTTCTTTTCTAATTTTTTTGGATTTTCAAGTTTTAGGGTTTAAGAGTGGCTTTCTACGGCCATTCAACTCACCCAAGATTTGATGAGAACCCTAAGTTCTAAGCATCTTATTGTGGGTGTGATAGACTCGTTGACCGACAGTAAAAACGGACTTCGGATTTCTACGCCTCTAGGTGACCTTAAAAAGAGAATTCTGCCTAAAGGTGTATCTTTACAACCGGTAGCTTTCTCCCTACTTTTGTTTTTACGGGGTCAACACAAGGGTGAATCTAGTGTATATCTCCCCGATTTATTATACTTCTCCGCTTCTTCCTAACTGCTTTGGGAATTTTCAGTGCATTTATTGAGCTGGGTTCTGGACAACCGGTCGATGAGCTGTTACCACCGACAACTTTCCAGCCATACTCGTGCGGCGAAGTGTGGCTTATTTCTTTTTTCTATTTTCTTTTCTCCTTTCCTTTTTCTTTTCTTTTTGACTCTATTTTTTTTGAGTAGGTGGCTTCCCTGGTCTAAGATTTACCTAAAGGCAACAAATAAAGAAGGGTTCAGTGACTGGCCTTTGGACAACCTACCTATGGGTTGTTACCCACGATAACTTGCCAGCCATATTACCCTAGAAGGTTCATTATCTACCCAATTTCCGTTAAAATCGCCGAACAACGAGTCAGTGACAAGATAGTGTGTAGATGCTTAAAACTCAAAATTCCCTCAAATCAGAGGGTGGGTTGATAGGTCTTGTACTTATCACCCAAACTTATTTACTCCAATTACGATAGAATTAAGATGGCGAGGACTCGAAAAATAAATCCACATTTTAGTGGATACACGGGATGATTAAGTCAAAAGACCTGAAGGGTCTTTGTGTTCAAATCATAATGTAGTATTTCCTAAGATTGAAAATTTTCTTAAACCCAAGTTCTCTTTCCTAATTCCAAAAATTTTTTTTAATATAAATAAAAGAAAATGAATCAAATCTACGGAGCTGACGAATAAATTCAAAGATGAATATCCACCCCCCATGCTTATCTAATGCAATGTCATTGTATTAAAAAGACATAAAACAAATTGGAATAGAGTAGAAAACACCTGAATTGCGTGAATGTCGGGTTCACTCCGAGATAAAAACTAAAAAGAACTGTATACGTGCTTAATTTGGTGCCTTCAGCAAGGCACACTATACAAAGAAGAGAAATAAAGAATTCACCGGTGCAGGCTAGAATCAGAATAAAGAGAAGAAACCTCTGACCTACCAGCAGATGTCCACAGATGTTGACCAGATTGTGGTGCAGACCCATACCCCATAATCAAGAATATCTCAGGTTCTGGACAAAAATTACCCAAAACATAAAATCAGTATGCAAGTGGGGTCGGGCCTACGATTTATGAGGATGCAACCCAAGACCAAAAAGTCGAGTTACAGAGAATTCGATATCGAAAGGATAATCAATGAATGTATGCTTAGTTTGAACATCCTCAGAACAAATGTCATAAGGGTTTTGGTTTGATGGTTTTAGATGAAATGGAACCCTTAGACGCAGTCTTCTACTTCCTCCAGAATTTGCTTCCCAAATTAAAATTTCCCAGCTCCTATCCTCCTCATTCAAAATGTCAAATTCCAGGACCTCCTGCATATTAATCACCCCGTCTAAAATTTCCAAGTATAAAAGATGTGGTTGAATCAGAATTGACTTCGGTCTAGTTATCTCAAAAATAGAAACATCGATAAGCTCAATGGGGTGTAACTGACAATCAGGGCATTTGATTGAATCCTCCAGAAAATGCGATTCTAGATCCGTAATGTGAGCCCTAATAAGATCAGTTTCCTCAGTTATTGGGCTATCAAATGATCTATTAGATTCCTCAGGCCCAATCGTCAATCATTGGGTTCCTATCCTTAACATCTTGGAGCCAATCCAACTAATATTTATTCAAATCATCAATCATTTCAATCAGGGGCTCCAATCTTTTAATGGAAGGTATTGGCTGAACTTCTAAAGATTGTATGATATTCCTTAAGTTAGCCAGAACCTTATCTTGAACCTAGTTACCCTAAACCAAATGAGTTGGTTCAGGGTTGGGCGGGTTTAGGATCAGTGCAGTGGAATTAACGAATTGAGATTCGTTATACCCTTCCTGATAATAGGTCATTTCAAATTATTCAAAAGGTGGTGATGACCGAAAGACAATGTAATCAGAGGATGGGTAAGAATCAGTGTATCCTTCTTTATTGTAGATCGTATTAGGTTGTCCATGAAAGGGTGATGATCTATAATCAATGTGGCTCTGAGAAGGATAGAAATCACAATTATAGTGTTCAGGGTTAGACCCTAAACACGAAGGTCTGGAACTAGACCCCCAATCTGAGTTATCCTAACTAACTGATGGTTGATTACAGTATGAGTTGGGATAATCATCATGTTGAGGATAACTCAAAACAGGAGGGAAAGAGCAGGAATGCGTATAATATGTGGAAGGATTCATGAGAGACGGGAGGAAGAAAGGTACCCTGCAATACAAGCAATCAAACCTATCCTTAAGTGGGCTAGCCTAAAGACCTACAGACTCCCAAAACCTGTCTTGAGATAAAGGAACGATTTGATCTACTTCTATCTGTTCAATCCAACCAGTTAGAAGGAGGGACTAGGGAGAAGGTTCTTCCTACGGCTTGTGCCTCTGGATCCTAGTGTACCCCCTAGCCACGATCGTTTGATTTTGCTCCTCTAGCTAGACATCAGATTGAATAGTAGAAATAGACTAATCGAAAATAATCTCGTTCTGGGCTCTAAAGAGCGAGTCGAATCCTTAATGCCAACGTCTACTCTATTTTATTTGAATGTGCTTTGGAATGTGATGGGCCCTTTATCTGGGTTGTGCCTTTAATGATTGATGTGTGTGTGTGTGCGTGCATAACCAGTGGTTTTCAAGTAAGATTACTTTTGATGCGGTGAATTTTAAGGTTCAAATCTTGCTTAGTAGCTTTTAGGATTCAACTTTAGGTATTTTCAAACAAGTTTTGTTGACACACCAGGTTTTCAAAGCACAGGTGAAGATGTTTTCCTTTGAAGCTTAAAAGAATGTGGAGTGTTTGGTAAATCCCTAAGAGTTGAACCTAAGCGGCAGCTACTTGATGAGTTGATTTTAATTGAAGTGGTACGGCCCAATCAACTCAAACAATCAGCCTGTTGCACCACTTAATTAGGCACACAAGTGATTACCTAATCTGATTTCTACTCAATTATGTGTTTGGATTGTGTACCAATTCCAAGGATCGGTTTACCTGTTGAGTTTGCAAATCAGATGAGGTTGTGTACCTCTATGAAATTTTTATTTTTATTTTTCTTTTTAAATGTAAAGGTTGAGGCAGGTGTGGGTGTCAAACAAACAAACAAAACTAACCTTAGAGTTTATAAGAACACCTAGGTTGATTGATGTTTGTATTATTATGTGGTGAAATGAAAACTAATGGGTAGGAGGTGAGGGATAACTCACAGAACCTTCAACAGCACTTCACTCCAATCTACTGCTTTTGTGCATCTCGAAAGAGTACTTGCAATCACAATAAGAAAGGAGAGAAGTGAGGTAAAAGTTTTGTTAGTTAGTAAACGCGAAAAAAAATCAAAGAGCGTCGCTTCCTCGGCAACGGCGTCAAAATGTTGAAGCTTCAAGTTGCTATGTTAACGTGTTTGGTTTTGAAAAACCTGTCGTTGTAGTTTGAAAGCGAAGAACTCGTGTTCAACAAATAAAATTTATACAGGAATAGAAATCCCGGGTCGAACTCAGGAAGGCGGACATTTGATTTAAAAAATATGCATTTATTTAATTTGTCACAAAGTAGATTAATTGATTAGAAACTATCTATTTACAATAAATAGAAGAGAGAGAGAGAATGAGAGAGAGAATATTACAAACAAAAATCAAAAAGAGATGTAGAATGAACATAGAATTCATTATCAAAGAAATTGTTCGTTACACTAAACATTACGGCTAGAAAGCAGGAAATGATTATGCTAGAAAGTAGTAAATCTACTCTAGAAATCAATAAAAAGAATGGAGAGAGAATTATCCTCCTCGACGATCGCTTGGAGGACGAGCTGAATGGGACAATGCCTGGAAGATGGGGAACGGAGCAGGACGAAGGAGGATGAAGTGGGAAGAATGGGAACGAGGCAGCACATCATCATCGTCGCGAGATCTGCTTCCGAAAGGGGGACAAAAATTTGACTTTATCTCTTGAGAAGCTTCCCGGGTGTGGGACAAGCTTCTCTTGAGCTTTGGAGAGGGAGAGAAGAGAAGGAAGGGATGAGAATTTCATGTGGAGGGGGTCTCCTTTTATAGTTGCAAGGAGTGAGGGCAATTTAGTCATTTTAATTTGTAAAACATTAAATCAGGGGTCATTAGTGACAGATAAAATCGTCGCTAAAGCCCCATTGTGGGCGTAGTGGGGTAGTTGCTCGCCTCCCGCGTATGAGACGCGCGCTCCACGTTCTGCCGATCACGATCGGACAGCTTAACTCGCCAATCTCAGCACCTCCTCTAAGTGCAACGCCTGCGTGCGATCTCGCATGAGGTACGAGCGTGCAATAGCACGTGGGCACTATCAAGCACCTGCAGCCGCTCGATCCTCATCGGGCAATCGATTGCACCCGCGCACCTTCACCCAACCGTAGCTCGCGAGGATTTGAATGCTCGCCCACGCTGCGCCTAAGAGCTATTGCCCACTGCGTTACGCGCATGGATGGGCGGGCGGAGCAATCCTTGATCACACGATCTAGACTGTTGGATTGAGATCCAATGGTCATGGTTGCGCCTTCCAGCGGTCCTTCAGAATCTTCAAGAGCCAGTTGAGCTCCTTTCTCAGCCATTGGATCTTGATCCAATGGCTGAGATGCGTGGATGCTAGAAGCTTCAGCAGTTGAGGGCGACCAGTTGGGCGACCGAGATGGCGCCACGTGGTGCCATCTTGGCCATCCACCTTCTGGATGATGTAGATGGTGCCACGGGTGTCGGATTAAGTTGATTTTCGTGCCGTTAGGCTGCGATCATCGATCCGAATCCATCCGTGTGGTCGGATTTATCATTTGAAGTGTGGATTCACACCATCTTGGCCCTTGATCTTCTAGGGTTCCCATGTCTCTATTTGATGCTACAAATGTCTAATTAAGGCAATCTTGGAGTCGTTGAACTCCAATCGTCGCTCTGATCAAATCTGTATGGTTGGATCTTCGATCCGAGGCCCCGATAAAAATTTTGCCCTATCCCTGAATATAAAAGGAGACAATTAACCTCCATTTTATTCAAACTAATCTAAATGCAAGATGATGCATGCTATGCAATATTTATAGTATGCAATGCAATTTTATGCTTAAGAACATGCATAAATAGACATCTTATGCAATGTAAACATGTTTACATCAATTATTCTCTCTCGATTTTCTATTATTTATTCTTTAATTAGAATAGCTAGCGTAGATTAATTTCAATCGGCTAATCTGCTTTCCGAAAATAATTCCAAACATAATTTTTAATCAAACATTCGCTTCCCTATGTTCGACCCAGGACCCACCAGAGTTTTGGTTATAAATTTTATATGATAATGGATTTTTATGCAACTACAACGATAGGTTATAAACTTAACCTTTTAGCATACGAAATCCCTCTCATCAATCACTTGAAACAAGAACACGATCCCTTGGTTCCAATTAAACACATGGAGAGCTCCGCCATGACGTGAGGAATGTGGTGGTGGTGTTGATTTGGTGAAAGGGTGCATGTGGTGGTCGACCAGACTCGTGAATGGTGGTGGATGAGTGTGTTGTTCGATCGGTCAAATTGTAGATCAAAGCTCTCAATTTCTTGAGGTCTTTTGATATACAAGATGAGGTGGAGCTTGTAGTGTAGGTAGATGGGTGATTCGTGGTGTGGTGTGGCCGTTCGAAGCTCGCTGGAGCTTCACTGGACACGAAGAAGACGATGGTCGAACGATGATAAGAAGAGGGGATGAAACTTAATTCTAATGACCTAAAACTAGCCTAGGAAGTGAGAGGAAGAAGAGGAGCTACTTATTGGGGTGAGAGGAAGAGAAACCACATCCGGTGTTAGTAGCCCAGACGTAGGGAAGAAGACATGGACGGCAAAGGCAACGACAAGGAAGATGAGGTCAGCTATGCCCTTGCTTTAGCTGGCAAGGATCATGAGGAAGAGAGGAAGATGTTGGCGGCGCCAATTGGCCTTGAACATGTGCGGAAGAGGGAGAATGGAGCAGCTTGCCGGAGTGCGTGAGGCCATTTCTTACAACCCGAACCAGGCTCCACGTGGAACCCAAGTTGAATCACCTTGACTAACCCAAGACCCAGTTGTCAAACGAGAAATATACCAAATAGTAAATCATTCCACACATGCAACATAGCTAGAAACATTAAATAAAAGATAGAAAGCTGTAAGGTAGACTGTAACTGTAAACAGTACCACATGAGAATAACAAGGTTTACAACATAGCCATCACAACCATAATAAAATGAAAGAAATAGAACTACTAGTTCTAGGAATGGATACTCACAACAACAAAAGGAAAACAGTCATGCTATAGCAGAAATAGAAATGAAAACAAACTAAGGCTGGGCTCGACTAAGCCCAGCTCCCTCTACAGTCGGTGGTACTGACTACTCACTTCCTTGTCCTGCTCACAAGTGGTAGATGTTAGTAAAAAGCTGAGTAGAGTGGCAAGCATACAATCAACTAATTCAATTTAACTAAAAGAAGTAAACATTCTAGACAATTGTAAATGTTTCATACATTTTCATGTTGTGTTTCTATTTCTATGTACTAGCTATTTAGTGTTTCAGATATTCTAATAAGGGATCCCGTTATCTGTTGGTTCACATGTTCCCTAACAAAACGATCTTGCTGCAGTTTTCCTCACGATGCAGGATGTGCACATGGTGCTCTACTAGTCGAGAGAACACCCCGCGTTTGTCCTACACCCAATCTACCAACCTGGGGTCATAGTTGCGACATTCACGCGGGATAAATGCACGTAGGGCTACCCCACACTGGCACGCAATCAATTATTTCTGCTAATGGGTACGCTCTAAGTCGTACAGCACAAAACAGAATAGGAACCGCACCCCTCACTAGTCTGCGTACCCTCGCCCGACTATCCTGGTTAGCCCTGTAGGAGGCCATTCCTACCCTTGGTCCCAACCCAAGGGAAGGCTAGCTCTCCCCCTACACAAGGGTTGATTAGCACTCCTTGGTACGTGTGTACCTGACGGAAAGCGTTTTTGCGCATTTTAAAGTCGTCAAAAATCATAGTATAGGCACACAAAATGATCAAACAACAATATTTATAAAAAGATAATGAGACTTTGAGTACCGATCGTTCGTCTCTGGGAGGCATTTGTTTAATTCTGAAATCGATCTTTTATCGCTTTACTTTATTTAAAATCGCACGCTGGTTTCCAATCTTCGTATTAAAGTTTCGCCACATCTATTGTGAATTCTGATTACGTGCACATGTCAAATAAATAGCAAAGGTGAAAGTGTTTGTTTTAGTGCGCACAATTCTAGTTACATGGTGGTTGTTTACAGAAAATGCATTTATAGTTAGATCGTCTATATTTTCCGGAACCGACATGCTTATTGCAAAATATATATATAAATGAGAACATGCAACTTGAATCACACAAATTTGATTGCAACCAATAAGCTCATGGTGATGTCAAACATAGAGACATATATAAAAAGATATCTTTTTTTCATTCATTCAGAGGGTGTTTGCAACATGGAGTGTAGAGGAAAGCTTGTAAAGGAAAGCTTGAAAAACATAAAACTAGCTAACAGAAAATGATCGCATACAGGAATCTATGGGGGGATTTTGCATGCATCATTCGGGGAGAATAAGAACTACACTACTAAGTAGTAAATGAAAGTAGTAAATATAAATAACTAGCTACTAATCTATCAGAAAGTGAGGGAATTCAGAGGTGGGCTCCGATGGCCTTGGAATGGTTGAGAGGACAAGGAGGGGCGGCCAATGGAGCTTAGGCTGGCCATTGGAGAGAGGTTAAGGAGATGATCCAACTTCCTGGCATGGAGATGGTGACCTCCATGGTGGTGCTCCTTGATTAGCCCATATTTGTGGGCTATTTAAGTATTTAAGTGCCTAGACATTAAGTTAAATCTAACATTTACTTAGCATGCATTAGGATGTAAATAGATTAATTCATATTTATGATTTAATTACATAATTCATGTAATGCATTCATATTTAAATGCATTTAGAATTAACTTAGAATTGCATTCTTTTAATTAGTTAACCAATTAGGTGCATTGCATGCATTAATTTAAGTTAACATAAAAGTTGAGGGTTTGTATATAAATACCCATAATATTTTATCATTATTTTTATTCTTCTTCTACGAGTAACGGCTGCATTTCTTCCTCCAGCTGCCGCAGTGAAGAACCCAATCAAGGAGTAGCGCCAAAAGTGGATCTGGTCTCCTCGACGGGGATAAGGAAGAGAGGGAGGCTGCCATGAATGGGGAGACACCACCCCACTCCACCACCATGTACTCCATTCCACCACCGTGGTCTCCAAGGTCGAGCTCCACCACACCGTGGGCCGGCGAGGTGACAGCTCACCGCGCCAAGCCGGTGGACTCGTGCCAACACCGTGAGCGTGTTCCCTGGCCACGCTTCCATCACTGTGCCTCACCAGAATCAACATCACCACCTTCACCGCCATCACCAGCAACCACCACCACAGCCGCCACAAGTCCATGCCCTGCATTTTCATCTCCTCCGTCAATTAAGACGTCCGGGAAGTTTCCCGGACCTCTGAAGCTTCATCCCCATGCACAATAGCAACCGGCCTCTCCTCGAGCCCGTGGCATCACCAGCAGCTTCTCCCCGCTCCATCAAATCCACCCTCTCCTCCAGCCATGCACGCAGCCGGCACGCCCCTCCGGCTACACGCACCCACCAGCGTGCAGCACCATCTACAGCTCCACCACACGCCTCTTCATCTCCTCCAGCCTGCAGAGCCCACGCCCGCTCCTTCCGCGCCCTCGCCGACCTCCTCCAACGTACCTCCAGTGCACAGCAGAACCCGCACCTACTCCCTACAGCGCTTCACCACGCGCCTGCAGAACGCGCGCCACCTCCGTGAGCACCCTGCGGCAGCAGTAGCTTCTTCACCGCCGCTACCTTTCTCCTCCGACAGGCTGGCTCCGTCCACCTCTCGACGTACCACTGCCACCACCGCAACGGCCTCACTTCAGCCAACCGCCTGTGGGAACCTCTCCTCAATTGAACCTCTCTCCCGATCGCGAGGAGGAGAGAGGTAAAATCCTCTATTTTTATTCTCATTAGTAATTACATTTCATGCCATTTCCAGGAAAAGGAATTATGATTTATGATTATTTTATTATGGTGAAATTGCAACTTCATACCCAATCTTTCTTACAATTGCGTGGCTTTTGTGATTAACATTGTTTGACATTGGTTTTGGGATTAAAATGTGCACAAATTTTCTCTAATACATATTGATTGAAAATTACATAAAATCATCACATATTTATTGAATATTTCAATAAAGAAAAATTGCACATCTACCCTTACATTTTCGAGTTATTGTGCATCTTCTTTCCATCGCATTTCATGTCAGATTTGACTATGGATTTCTCACTAGATTGAACGAATACAAAATAATCGAGATTTTATTATGCCATTGCCTCCCTATGGACACGACCCGCTCCTAATTGAGTGGTTATACTAATTGTTGATTAGTTGACTTTTCCACCACATAGAACTACAAACGATGCATCATTTTATGTGACAAACGACTTTAAAAGCGAAGAATCGACTCGTCAAATGGCGTCATTGCCGGGGAGGCAACAGCCACAATAATTTCACCTGATTTTATTTTTTATTATTTCTCATTGCACAGTGATCTGACCATTTTTTATTTTTTCTGTGCGAGAAATTTGTGCGAGGAATTAGAGAGAGGCGAGTGCAACGATCTGCGACACATATTCTATGACTCGCAATCACACCAGCCATCGTGAGAGGCGACCGTTTACATCACCAGAGGAGAAATTGATCGAGCTACCTTGTAAAGGAGGGGAAGGACAAGGACGCAACGATCATCTCTGTACATTTAGTCGTTGATTTGATTAGAGTAGGATTAAGACTTTAGACTTAATTTTTCATTGCACATTTGGTTTAAAACCCTTGTTCTAGGGTATATTTTGAGGGGTTTGTTCCCCGATTTTGTTTTAGGCCCGTGTTGGGTAATTTTTGGGAGCTTGTTCCCTTTTCTTTAGATTTAGGATTTTAATTTATTTTGTGGATTGTTTACCTTTATTTGCTTGTGCATAAGTAGTTAAAAAATATAATAGTAATAAAAAAAATGAGTTGCCTGCTAGAAGCTGCCTGCCCCTAGGACGAACCATTTAGGTTTGTATGAGCAACCTCTAGATTTACTTCTCTGCATTGCGTGCATTCTCGCATCGTTGATTGTTGGAAGCAAGGTACACATTCTCTTACTTTGCATCCTATTCTTGATCATGCATTGCATTTGGACTTAATTCGAAGACCACATAATTTATCTTGAAGAGATCTAACAAGTGGCCACATATATTCGTGAAAAAGGACTAATTAAAGGAGGGACATCTAAAAATCAAGGACTTGATTTTCAAACGTGATGTGCGATTCAAAATTCAAAATCTTTTTACGGTGAATGCACACTAATATCTTTTGCACCACGACACTCATTTAAACACTCCTAACTCTTGGAACGACCAGGACAAGAGCCCTCCTATCGTTGGATTATGAAGTGTTTAGAACTTAAGATCAAAGGTTTTGTAACTCCAAAGAGGGGGATACCCTGTCACAGATTTTTGGGGGTAGGTGAGAAGCACCGCGGAAGCACAGCTTCAAAGGAAGGCTTAGGCCTACTTGCATCCCTCGATCTTCCATCTTTGGAGTTGCTTTACCATTTGAGATTTAGGGAAGAACACCTAAGCTCCAACTAGGTTTTCTTAAGCGAGCCGTAGGTTGACAATAAGCGCGTAAATTGATTGAACAAATTGTATTGTCACCTACAATCTGACTTAAATCAAAATCCTAAATTGGGAAAGACCTAAAAAGTCCTTTTTGAATTGTGTTTTGCTTGGGGAATTCTAATTGAGGTGTGAGTTAGAATGGACCACATTGATTTTCATCCTTTCACATCTTGCCCATACCCTCACCCCCACTCTGCACTCTTCGATCCCATACGCCAAGATGGTCCATCCCTTGATGGACATAATGACAATCATTGGGATCTGTTTTACTCCTATTATAGGAGTATTGGCCTGGTTAAGCCCCAAATCAGTGAGCAGAACCTAGGAGCGGGATTTGCTTTGCCCAATATCCCACACACCATAAAAATACCCAACCCACCCTCCCTGAATAATTATAATGGTTAGACAGATACTCCTGGGTACTATAAGCCTGAGCCTGACTTCTTTCATGATAAAAATGACCTCTCCTCCTTGAAGATGGAAATATAGAAAATGCAAAACGAAATGATTGAATTGTTAGGAGAATCTTCAAGAGCAGGCCAACAAGAAAGAGATGAAATTAGCCACCCAATCTACCCCATTGAGGATGACGTACACCCCTCTACAATACATGCATCTCCCGTGGGAGAGCTACACTTTAAGTTGGAGGGAAATTCCGGGGAGAATAGCTACTTTTCGAGGATCGATTTTGAAACCTCCCCATTAGATGACACTTCCTTGAGAGATCCACGCCTTAAGTGGGAGGAAGATACATATGAAAGTAGCTATTCATGGGATGAAGAAAGGTGGCAACCCGAGGAAGATGATGATAAGGTTGAGTAACCACTTGAATTATATTGGAGTCAAAAGAAGGGAATGATGGTACCATTGGAAGACCTCGACCCAGATGATAGTATTTTCGTGACATTTGATGAAGTGGGTCGAAGTCAAGTTATTAATCCTACCCTCCCTTCTGATCACGAGATGGAACTCAAGCCCACCCTTAGGGAACCTAACCCTGAAGAAATTGACCTATCTGAGGAGTCCGATGTTACCAGTGTAAACCATTTACCTCAGATAGAGTACCCTAGGGGATTTGCTGAGATATTAAATGATTCTAGACCTCGGGTATATGATGAATCATATGATGAGGAGAAAGATGAATTATATGAGGAACCTACATTCAAGATTTGGAGTGACACTAAGGGTGATTATGTCTTATTTGAAGAGTTAGCCCCTAAGGATGTCACAAATTTGACCAAATTAGGTTTCCTTAGCATACCCATTAATGATATTTCTCCTCATGATGAAATGATGGAAAATTTGGAAGCAACTTCTAAGATTTATGTGGATTCACATATAGACTACGGGGAAGATTTGAGCAAAGAACAAAAACCCAGGGATGACATTGATAGGATAATCCCTAGATCTGTTGCTTCCAACCTGCCTTCATTTATTTTTAAGTCACCCTCTGATTTGCTTATGTCTGAAGGCGAAATTGTGACTCCTGATGAAGGGCAGGAAGATACATGTGATGGTGCAAGGAATGCTAGGGATGCAATTAAGGATTTAGAAAGTGTTAGGGATGGACATCGAGCTGATTAAACCCAACCTAGATCTTATGGACATCTCGCAACCTAGAAACTTGGACACCCTAGACGATCCTTGCCTTAGAGAATTGCTCACTTTTGTTTTGACCGAGGGCTTAACAAACCAATATTTCCCGTAATGGAGTATCGGGTATGGATTGATGATTTCTTTAGTTAGTCCATTGCCCTGGGGGTTTATCTCTGCACCATTCCTTCCCCATTCTTTTTGGAGGATCCTTGTCATCCTCCCCCTACCCCTTTGGAGGTTGTTATGCCAGTTTATCCTTTAGAACCTCCTCTGGCGACCTGGGAAGATTTCATTCCCATCTTAGTTGGGTGAGCATTTGCTATCGGGACTCATCATCAACTCGTCAACATCCTAGGTTACCTATTTTCTAGGCCAGCATTACTTTGCTCATTTTTAGGGCCTATTTCTACAATCCTTGAACCTGATTTGCAAATTCTTTGGCTACTCGGCTGCTAACAAAAGAATGACAGCCCATCTCTGACCCAGGTAATATCCTTCTATGCAATGAGGACATTGCAGATTTTAGGCATGGGGGGGTGTACTTGGGGATATACATAGCATAGTGCATTCATTACATACATTTGCATTAAAAAAAAATCTAAATAAATAAAAATAAAAAAATAATTTAAAAAAAAAAATTTTGAGCTTAACTGTCTAGGTCCTACATTCTTAAGCAAATCAGAACTCTAGGTGAGACTAAGTTGGTTCTAGGGTCAAACTTTAGAAGCTAAATGAGCTACTAGCTTTAGACCTTTAAGGTCCTTTGTGGACTTAAAAAAACTTAAGTAGGAGTTAAGTTGCAGCCCATTCCTCAAGAAGTTGAGGAAGGAAAGCTAGGGTTTCAGTTAAAAGGTAGGGTAGTACCTGGATCTTGTTCTACCTTTTGGTTTATGGGTCCTTGTAACCCAAGCATCCAAATTTCACACACTTGGTCTGGTGTAAGTAATCAACTTAATTCCTTTCTTAAAAGAGATTTGGTTCTCTTAGTTTTGACTTAGGAGAGGCTTGAAAACACAATTTGATTGGAAGAGTTCCCGCTGCAGGAGAGGTGGAGTATATACTCACCTTGAGGATGCGATGATAACATATTACCTCCTCAACGCTTGTCTCTTAGGATGCATTGTGCGGTTCAGGTACCATGGGTGACCCTATCTCGAAGTGCTGAATGCCATAGGCCTGAATTTGCTTAAGAAATCCATGGGCGATACTATCTCGAAGTGTCGATTGCCAGGAGTTCTTGGGGTCATTATGGGCGGTGCTATCTCGAAGCATCGAAATCCAGGCACCCTTCGAGGTACGGTAATGGGGACAATGAATTCGACACAGACCGTGTTGATAGCCAATCCGAAGTTAGACTTAGAGGAATCAAAAATAAAAACATATATATATATTATTTAAAAAAAAAAAATCCTTCTTCCTATAACTCAAATAAATCAAACCAATGCACATGCATGGATGCTTTAATCTCAGGGATCAATAAACCGTAGGGTAGAAACAAAAATCAAGGAAACTTGTGCCAGCAACTCGTCTTTAGCCGACCTAGTCTGTAACTTAACAACTTGGAACCTTAGGTCTAAAGTCTGAACATAATAAATTTCTAAAGGAAGATCGATTGGGTTGGCTAGTCTACTGGGAGTGCTCGATTTTGCTTGGATTTGCTAGGGACTAGCAAAAAAATTAGGCATGGGGGTATTTGATTAGCCCATATTTGTGGGCTATTTAAGTATTTAAGTGCCTAGACATTAAGTTAATTCTAACATTTATTTAGCATGCATTAGGATGTAAATAGATTAATTCATATTTCTGATTTAATTACATAATTCATGCACTGCATTCATATTTAAATGCATTTAGAATTAACTTAGAATTGCATTCTTTTAATTAGTTAACCAATAAGGTGCATTGTATGCATTAATTTAAGTTAACATAAAAGTTGAGGGTTTGTATATAAATAATCATAATATTTTATCATTATTTTTATTCTTCTTCTACGAGCAACAACTGCATTTCTTCCTCCAGCTGCCGCAGTGAAGAACCCAATCAAGGAGTAGTGCCAAAAGTGGACCTGGTCTCCTCGACGGGGATAAGGAAGAGAGGGAGGCTGCCATGCACAGGGCGACACCACCCCACTCCACCACCGTGTACTCCATTCCACCATCGTGGTCTCTAAGGCCGAGCTCCACCACACCGTGGGCCAGAGAGGTGATAGCTCACTGCGCCAAGCTGGTGGACTCATGCCAACACCGTGAGTGTGTGTCCCTAGCCACGCTTCCATTACTGTGCCTCACTAGAATCAACATCACCACCTTCACTGCCATCACCAGCAACCACCACCGCAGCCGCCGTAACTCCATGCCCTGCATTTTCATCTCCTCTGTCAATTAAGACGTCTGAGAAGTTTCCCAGACGTCTGAAGCTTCATCCCCATGCACAATAGCAGCCGGCCTCTCCTCTAGCCCACGCCATCACCAGCAGCTTCTCTCCGCTCCATCAGATCCACCCTCGCCTCCAGCCACACACGCAACTGACGCGCCCCACCAGCTGCATGCGGCCACCAGCATGCAATGCCGTCTACAACTCCACCACATGCCTCTTCATCTCCTCCAGCCTGCAGAGCCCGCGCCCTCGCCGACCTCCTCCAGTGCACCTCCAGTGCGCAGCAGAACCCGCACCTACTCCCTGTAGCACTTCACCACGTGCCTGCAGAACGTGAGCCACCTCCTTGCACACCCTGCGGCAGCAGCAACTTCCTCACCGCCACTACCTTTCTCCTCCAACAGGCTAGCTCCGGCCATCTCTCGACGTACTGTTGCCACCACCACGACGGCCTTACTTCAGCTAACCGCCTGTGGGAACCTCTCCTCGATTGAACCTCTCTCCCGATCGTGAGGAGGAGAGAGGTAAAATCCTCTGTTTTTGTTCTCATTAGTAATTACATTTCATGCCATTGCCAGGAAAAGGAATTTTGATTTATGATTATTTTATTATGGTGAAATTGCAACTTCATACCCAATCTTTCTTACAATTGCGTGACTTTTGTGATTAACATTGTTTGACATTGGTTTTGGGATTAAAATGTGCACAAATTTTCTCTAATACATATTGATTGAAAATTACATAAAATCATCACATATTTATTGAATATTTCAATAAGGAAAAATTGCACATCTACCCTTACATTTTTGAGTTATTATGCATCTTCTTTCCATCGCATTTCATGTCAGATTTGACTATGGATTTCTCACTAGATTGAACGAATACATAATAATCGAGATTTTATTGTGCCATTGCCTCCCTATGGACACGACCTGCTCCTAATTGAGTGGTTATATTAATTGTTGATTAGTCGATTTTTCCACCACATAGAACTACAAATGACGCATCATTTTATGTGACAAATGACTTTAAAAGCGAAGAATCGACTCGTCACTCCTCATGGAGCAGGAGTGGAGATGAGTGTGGCTTGCCTAAGTAGAGGTGGATGTGAATGAATGCCAAGAAAATGGATGCCAAGAATGTGGATGGGTGCAAATGGCCACCCCTTAGGTCTTTTTATAGACCTAAGGGAGTCTCTCTAGAGAAGAGTGGAACTCTCTAGTGAGACCTCCAACGGTGGCCGGCCAAGTGAGAGAGAAGTGGTTCATAGATCCACAAAAAGTGGATCTAAGAATTGAATGCCTCTTTGTTGCTAAATTTGGCATCCAAGAGTGGCGCCACTTCAAGAGAGTTCTAGAGAACTCTAGATGTGTGGGAGTGCGTGAATGGGTGTGTGTGTGTGGTCATGCCCTAGGTGTCTAAGTGATATAGGTTAGGTCCTAAGGGGTTTAGGTAGGTGTATGCCTTGAATTAGGGTTGCAAACCCTAATTGCTAAGGGGAAATTGCAATTAAACTTAACCCAAGTTTAATCGAACGAGTGTGAACCTAATTGAGAGTGAAATAACTCAATTTGGTTGGGCTTAGGTCAATTGGACTCTCACTAAGTCCAATTGGACTTGTGTGGGTTGAGATCTTAGCTCAATTGGACCCTATGAGTCCAATTGACTTAGGTGATGGGAATTGACTTTGATATAAGTCAATTGGGTTTGGTGAGGACCTAATTAGATCCTTAGAGATGTTTAGAGGTGATGTACCAGGGTTAGGGCACCTTAATTTAGGTTCCTATGGGGTTGGAATTGGGTCTAGGGAGCTAGAGATCCAAGGTCAAGGCTTGAATCTCAAAAGAGGAACTAGAGAGTAGTTCCAGACGTCCAAAAATAGAATCAGACGTCTTATACTCAAAAACCAGAAGTCCAGACTTCAATTCTGGACGTCCAATCTGAGTCAGGGGGAAATTCTAGGTTCAGTTTTGGGTATTCTGCAGAAATTAGACGTCTGACAAACTGTCTGGGCGTCCAGATGAGGGTTGGAATTAGGGTTTTAGGGTTTCCTAAGGTGTGGTGACCTAATCTAAGGATGGCTAAGGGTTGGGGAAGTCTCTAGGCTATCCTAAGGCTAGGATGGACCTAAGTTCTTCATATTTTACTACTTTATTTCTACTTAATAGAGTAGGATACCTTAACTCCCTTACATCATTATTTACTACATCTAATCTAAGTCTTTTACTCCAGCTCTGCTGCAACACTCGTTATTCCTAATCTTGCTTCAGATCCAACTCCAGATCCAGCTTCAAATCCAACTTATTACTTGTAATTAACATAATGCACTTAATCATCACATTATAGCATTATTTTATGCATAGCTAAAGGAAAGTAGTAAAGATGCAGATAATGCTTATGCATGCATGAATTACCCTAACTTATGCTAAGTCGTAGCCTAATTTAGGTCAATTAAGACCTATGATTATTGTGCAATCAGTACCCAAGGGCCAGCTCACTCCCAAAGTAAAACCCAACAAAAGTCATGCCACCTAGTGGGTGAAACATCCATCATTATTGAAGTTCATACCACGATAGATAAGTTATTGTCTAGATATCACTAAGAGTGTTAAGATCCCTTAAATTCTGTTCAAGCATCAGAGATTTCATGCATCACAAGTCACAATTTATATTTAGCATGGAATAGACAATTTGTTTCATCATCATAAAACCTTAATCCCAACCACTAGGGTTAACATCTCTTCACATCAAGCATTAATCAATCATACAAATAACTCAAGTGCAGAGTTTATCCATTTAAGCTTTGGGCATGCATGTATGTAAGTACACTTATAATCCTATGCAACCATATGTCTCATTCACATTTATAAAAATCTTGGATCTTGATTAATTAACTCCTTGTAGCATGCATTTAATGAAAACTAAACGCACCGGGATGGGAAGGTTCACTCTACCTAGGGGTACGGGAGATATGGGGACACGCGGAATGTTGACGAGGCGAGATCGT
Source organism: Thalassia testudinum (assembly GCA_037157565.1). NCBI lineage: Eukaryota > Viridiplantae > Streptophyta > Magnoliopsida > Alismatales > Hydrocharitaceae > Thalassia > Thalassia testudinum. The sequence continues at coordinate 20,241,028 of JAZHRO010000026.1, read as the reverse complement.
GGTTTTAAAAGATATTCGTTGCAATATAAACGAAATCACCGTGAAAATAAATAAGAATTTATTACTCGAAAACCAAGGTATCCGAGGTTGAACACAGGGAGCAAATTGGTATTTAAAAACTTAAGATTACAACTCACAATTTAATAAAAGGCAATGACCAATCCAATCAAAATTATAAAGTAGAAAATGAGGTCAATGTATAGATAAGCTCAAAAAATTGGACATCTGATGTAAAATCAGACGTCTTAAGTGGTTTCTGCTACAGTGCAAGACTTATTCTTCTCCTTCTGATTTTGCCTTCTCTTTGTCTTCTTTCTGTCATCCTCTGCAGTCTTCTTCTTCTTCTACCTTCTTTCTCCTTTTGTTCTTTGGCTTTCCTTGTCTTCTCCTTCTTCTTTCTGTCTTTGCTTGGCCGCTCCTTCTTTCTTTCTTCAACCTTTGCCTTCTGCGACTAAGTCCCTCCTTAGCCTTCAAGTCCTGCCTTCAACAGCTGCCTCCTTCTTCTTCTTCTTTTCTTCAGCCTCTGCCCTTGGTCTTCTTCTTCAGCTGCTCCTCTTCTTCCTTCTTAGCTTTGGCTACGGCTACACCTTCAGCTTCCTCTTCTTCTTCCCTACACACACACACCGGAGCAAAACCTACCCCCTACCCTCCCCGCATCTCTCTCTCTCTATTTCTCTCTTAGGTACACTCTCCCAGAGCTAGGTAATCAGGTTGGGTTTCGCGTGCACGGGTCTAGGTGCACCGGCATGGTGTAGTGCGCAAGGATTGCTAGGTAATCAAGTCGGGTGCCAGGTCCACGGGGGCAAGGGTCGCAAACGAGGCATGCGTAATGGCAAGGGTCCTCACCCCGTTTGGTTTGGAGGCGATAAGCTAAAAACAAAAAAATAATAAGTACTACTCACCTCACTCTTGAGTTCACGAGGTTGGACTAAAAGTCCTACCTACTTCTGCTGGCGCCTGCAGGAGGGAAGTCCACGCAATTGGGGCAGCTGGGAGCCTCGCGAAGTCTGCTCTCAGGCTGGTTACGTTCGCACACTCAACGCGCGTCTCCTGGAGCTCTTATGCCTGGAGCATGCGACCTGGAGCTCTTTGCAAGCTTGCTTGCTTCAACATTAATGGCAGAAGGGGGCTCAGACCTGCGCAACACAAAGACGGCCTTACAGCCCTATCAAACAATGGGGAAAGCTTCGTCGTGCCATGGCGAAGGTGAGGCGGGGGTTGGCGTGGTGCAGAATGGCCTAGGCGTGCGTTCCTAGGTCAGACTGTGACCGTGAAGGTGCGTGAGTTTGGTGGTCATTTAGGGAGGTGATGGCGGTCAGTGGATGGGCAGAAGGTGATCAATGGGTGATGGCGAAGGTGATGAGGTTGGTGGCAAGGCGTGTGGAGGTGCGGAGCGGTGGATTTGCCTCACCGATGGTTGGCCGGAGATGAGGGAGACGAAGGTGGATAGTGGCAGTCGAGAGGCGTTTCCTGAAATCAAGTGAGGGAAAATGAGGAGTGGAAGGAGAGGAACTTATCTGTGGATATTGGGACGAAGGGGAGGTAGAGGAGACGAGAGGCGCGTATCTGTCATCATCAGGGAAGAAAGCCCTGAGGTGAGGATGACGGTGATGAGGAGGAGGTTAGAGAGGCGTGCACTGGTGCAGCACAACGCGGAAGAACGAGACGAAGATAACTCTGCCACTGGTATGGTGGCAGAGTGATGAGAGGAGGGAGGAGAGATCATCGGAGCTTGTAGGTGTTTGATCAGAGATGAGGAAGGAGGAAATTGAGAGGGTATCTGCGACCAAATCAAGCTTGGAAGATGCGCTAAGGACCAAGGGTCCTTTTATAGCCGCTGGCTGAACCATTTGTGCTTGGAAGGCAAGCCTTCAAGCGCAAAGTTCTCGCCGGAGATGGAAGGTGCTCAAGACACTTAAATCTCTCGAGCATTCGCATGGGAGATTTGGTGTGAATCAGATCTGGAGATCCTGTTCAGATGATGGAGAAATCCTCAGAGAATCTCCTTTCCAAATCTGGGAGGAGATCTCTGAGGATTCGGGGAGATATCCTCCTCGAATCCTTGCCAGAGTGGGATTCCTCCGTTGTAATGGTAGAGTGACCTGAATGTAAGGGTGGCAAGGAAGTTAGGGGGGTCCATGTAAGGATTTTCAAAAATAGGGGCCAGAATGTAATTGTGTAGACTATTTTGCAAAGTAGGTCAAGGAGACCTTCCCATAGGCCCAAATTTTGGTAAAAACCTAATTTGGACCTAAGGAATCCAATGGTGAAGTTAGATTTTAGGTTTGACTACGTTTGACTTGACATTTTGCACAAAAACCCAAATTAGGTCAAATAATGAGCTAGGACCCCAATCTAGGTCAAAATAGGTTCCAAAGGCCAAATTGAAGGTTATAAACCCTAGGGGATATTTTTCCATGAATTTTAGAGGGTTTAGTTGATTTTTATCTTGACCACAACCTTGTTGAATTAAGCGGGTCTCTTTTAAGGTTATAGAATGTCATTTAATTCCTAAACTACTCATGAACCCATTTCTGACTAAACCAACCAACTTTTCATCTTCTTAAGACCAGTTGACCTATGTTTTGCCTCTGAGAAATCCATTTATGTACTGCAATGGTAAAATTATAGTTTTACCCTTTATTTCTTATTTTCTTCTCAGAACATTTCTTTCTTGAATTAGGCCCTTCTTTAGGTTATGTAGGAGCTCTTATTCTCTTTCTTTGGTCAAAATGAGCTAGTTAGGGCTCATGATGAGGTTCTCATCATACCCCCATGCCTAGCTTTTGCTAATCCCTTAGCAAAATTTCAAGGTTTTAACTTATGTTCTAGACCCTGAGTTTCTGTCACTAGTTATGATAAGTGCTTTTCTTCTTCTTTTGATTAGGTTAGAATGCTGACAGTAGGCCTAGAGGTACTCAAGTACCAACCAAAATCCAGACCTGACCCGCTTTAGCCTCAGTCCTCCACAAAGGATTTTAAGGCCTAGGATAGTTTCTTCAACTCACTAGGGTTTGTTGGACTTCGCGGTTAAAGCACCCGTGCTTGAGACATCTTTAGCCTAGGTTCAGTTTGTAGTGCATTTTTGTAAGAGAGAGATAGAAGATTTATTTGTTTGGAGAATTTTCTCTCTCTTCTCTTTATTTCTAGCTTTGAATTGGCTTCTCAATACTGTCTGTATCGGATTCCTCGTCCCCATCATCAATCCTCAAAGGTCCCTGGCAATCGATGCTTCATGATAGCACCGCCCATGCCGTTAAATGGCCGAATCCATACCCTGGCAATTGACATTTCGTAATAATGCCGCCCATGGTATCTGAACCAACAAAGTGCTTACATGCCCCCGGTAGGATATTTAAATATCCTAAGAGACAAGCACCCAGGAGACGATATGTTGTTACACATCTTCAAGGGGAATTTCCCTCCTCTCCGTGCCAAGAACTCCTCCAAATCAACTTGTGTTGATTGGCCGCTCCTAATCTATGTAGCTTTTTCAGAACATTAAAATGCTTTTGCGTGATTTTGATAGTTATGCGCACTGAACCAGACTATGTGTGGGTTCGGGTGCTTAGGTTATCGAGTCCCGCAAATCGAAGGTCAGTTAACGATGCCAAATACTCCCTGAGCCTTAGACCTAATACTTAAACTTCTCATTTTTCCCAACCTCTTAAGGAATACCCAGATCTTAGCGGGTACTTGAATTTTTAAGCCTAAGAGTCTAGCCCAAAAGGTATAAAGTCAGCGTTCCTACTGATCTCTTTCTATGTCTCCTTAGCACTTTTTTTTCTCTTATGTGGTCTAGAACTTCAGTTAATCCCTTAATCTTTTACTAATGACTATTCTTTTTTTCTTTTTCATTTTGTGGTCCTTTTTAGCATTTTTGCTCTTTTTCCTCATGTTTTGTATAGCCCAAAAATTTTCTCTTTCCCTCAATTTTTTGTTCTTTTTTTCAAGAATTTTCAATTTTTTGTGTTTTTTATGATATGTGATTTTTTTGTTGAAACCTTTTCTTGATATGAGTTTCCATGACATTTTGCATTTTCATAACCCCCCATGCCTACGATTTGCAATGTCCCTATTGTAAATTAGGTGGGTTCGAATTCAGCTTAGTTCATTCATCAGGACAGGTGTTGGGTGGGCGAACGGGTTGAGGTGACTGTTGCGAATGATTTCTAGACTTGGGTATGGATACCTGAGGTGGAGTCGGTTATTCTAATGGATGAACCCTAAAGTGCAATATGAATTCAGCATAGAAATGTTAGAAAAGTTTTCAAGTTTTTTAAAGAATGACGGGTTGCCTCCCGTTAAGCGTTGAGCTTTACACCATCATCTTGGCGCAATGAGCTCAGGGAGAATGGAGGATAAAGGATGTCTCAACCAAATCTGTATTGGTCATGTTAATGAACAGTTTGAGTCACTGACCGTTCACGACGAAGAGTTCGGAATCGTGGCTGAGTGGACTGATCTCAACGGCTCCATTTCCAAAGATTTGTCCAACTAGGTAGGGTCCGATCCACTTAGATCGTAGCTTTCTAGGGAATAATTTGAGTCGGCCATCAAAGAGTAGAACCTTTTGACCAGGATGAAAGATCTTTCTAGAAATGTGCTTGTCGTGAAAGGCTTTAACCCACTCTTTGTAGATTCGCGAGTTCTCATACGCATCATGGTGTAATTCATCGATCTCACTCATTTGAAGCTTTCTATGGGTTCCAGCCTTAGAAAGATCTAAGTTGCAATTCCGTACTGCCCAATAGGCTTTATACTCCGATTAGACGGGGAGGTGACACGCCTTCCCATACACTAGTCTGAAGGGAGACATACCTAATTGGGTCTTGTGGGTGGTCCTATAAGCCCACAAAGCTTCCGAAAGCTAGGATGACCAATCCTTCCTATCAGGTCGCACAGTAACCTGAAGGATTTTCTTGATCTCCCAGTTTGATAGCTCAACTAGACCATTAGTTTGGGGGTGGTAAGGAGTAGAGATTCGGTGCAACACCCTGTATTTGGTCATCAGTGACCTGAACTGAGTGTTTGTTAAATGGGTCCCTCCATCGGAAATTATTACGCGTGGAATCCCGAACCTTGAGAAGATGTTTTGATGAATGAATTTGATAACTTTGTGATCATTGGTTTGGATCGGAATGGCTTCGATCCACTTGGACACGTAGTCAACAGCTAGTAAGATGTATTCGAAGCCATCCGCGATAGGGAAGGGTCCCATAAAATCAATCCCCCAAATGTCAAAAATCTCGCATACTAGAATCGGCTGTAAAGGCATCATGTCTCGATGGCTCATGTTGCCCAAGGTCTGGCAATGGGTACATGCCTTATAGTGACTGTATGCATCCTTGAAAATTATGAGCCAGTAAAAGCCACACTAGAGGACTTTTGATGTAGTTTTGTGTCCTGAAAAATGTCCACCGCATGCCTGGTCATGGCAGAAAGAGAGTATGTCTTTGATTTCTGCTTCCATGACACATCATTGAATTATTTGATCAGCACCAATGTGGAATAACTATGGGTCTTCCCAAAGGTAATACTTGGCATTGGAATGCAATTTGTCCTTCTTGGCCTTCAACCATCAGATGGGATCTGATGTGATGCCAAATAGTTTACTATGTTAGCAAACCATGGAAGCCCTATATCGATAGTCAGGAGGTGCTCATCAGGAAATTGTTCCATGATGGGTCTGGAAGGGTCAATGATCTCAGAAGGAAGGTAGGACAAGCGATCAGCTACCACATTCTATTTTCCCACTTTGTTGCGAATCTCGAGGTCAAATTCTTGCAACAGTAAGATCCATCGGATTAATAGAGGTTTCGCATCATTCTTCGCAAGGATATTCCTCACAGCTGTGTGATTCGAGTAGATGATAACATGGGAACCCAGAGGTATGATCTGAATTTTTCTTGGGCAAATACTACAGCCAGTAGCTCTTTCTCAGTAACCGTATAGTTACGCTAAGCCTTGTCTAGTGTTTTGCTAGCATAATAAATGACCACGGGTTTCCTATCAATTTTCTACCCCAAAATCGCTCCTACAGCGAAGTCAAATGCATCGCGCATGATCTCAAAGGGTTGAGACCAATCAAGGGACTGTAGGATCGGGGCTTGGGTAACTCAGTCACGAAGGATCTCAAATGCTTGAGTGCATTCCTTAGAGATTTCGAAAGGCACATCCTTGGAGAGAAGAGTAGTCAGGGGGCGCGTGATTTTTGAAAAATCAGGGATAAATCAACAATAAAAGTCGACGTGCCCCATAAAAGATCGGATATCCTTGATTGAGCTAGGCATAGGGAGTTTGGGAATCAAGTTAACCTTGGCTCAGTCGACTTGGATGCCTTTCTCCGAAATCAGATGTCCTAGGACGATTCCCTCAGGCACCATGAAATGGCTCTTTTCCCAGGAAAGAACCACATTCACATCGATGCACCGCCTGAGTATTTGGACCAAGTGCTGGAGGCAAATCGTCAAATGATGCTCCAAAAACTAAAAAGTCATCCATGAAGACTTCCAGATAATCACCTACCATATCTAAGAATATGCAAGCATGCACCGCTAAAAAGTCGCGGGTGCACTGCAGAGACCGAACGGCATCCTTCGAAATGCGTACATTCCGAAGGGGAAGGTGAACGTGGTCTTTTCTTGGTCCTCTGGATGGATTGCTACTTGGTTATAACCAGAGTACCCATCAAGAAAGCTGAAGAACCTATTTCCCGCTAGTTTCTCGAGGATCTGATCAATAAACGGTAGTGGGAAATGGTCCTTCTTCATGGAGGAATTGAGTCTTCTGTAATCAATGCAGACTCTCCATGAGTTAGCTATTCAAGTCGGTATGACCTCTCCAATTTCAGTTGTGATGATGGTGAGTCCGGCCTTCTTTGACACAACCTGGATTGGACTCACCCAGCAACTGTCGAAGATTAGGTAGATGATCCCTACATCTAACCACTTGATGATCTCCTTTTTCACGACCTCCTGTAGATTAGGGTTTAAACGTCTCAGCATCTCTCGCGAAGGTCGTGCGCCCTCTTCTGTATAGATTCGATGTGTGCAATAAGAGGGGCTTATACCAGTCAAGTCATCGAGAGTCCATCCAATGGCTCTATGATGTTGCTAGAGAACAATAATCAGACAGGATTCCTGGTCAAGTGTGAGTCGGGAGTTGATAATCACAAGAAACATTTGATTGGAACCCAAAAAGACGTACTTCAGATGGTCGGGAAGGGGCTTGAGTTCCAGGATGGGATTATCAGTAGCAGCAGGCGATTCAGGGTCTGTATCAAGGGCAAGGTTCAGAGTTATGGGTGTGTCTAGATCAGGTTTAGACTCCTTTGTTTGCGAGTTTTGATCTTCTGGTGGTTGATCAGGGGTAATCAGGTTGTCCTCAACATGCGATTCATCAACCACGGCTTTGATATCACATATTTTCTCTATAACCCCACAATTAATCCCTTGTTGGGCCTTAAAGATGTCAATCTTCAGAGTTTGATTCCCAAATTTTAATTCTATTTGGGCCTCCTCATAGTTTATGTTGGTTCTAGCAGTGGCCAGAAAAGATCTCCCTAATATAATCGGTGTATCCCTTGGGTTTTCAGGTGCATCCATATCCAAAACTATGAAATCCACCAGGAAGTAGAAATCATGTACCCTAACAATGACATCCTCGAGTATTCCTTTAGGTGACTTGATGGATCGGCTAATTGCAATGTCACCTGAGTTGGTTTAAGTTCAGACTCTTCAAGGTGGTCAAGGAGGGATGTAGGTATTAGGTTTATGGAGGCACCTAGGTCTAACAAGGCTCTATCAAATTGGGTTTCACCAATTTTACACGAAATCAGGGGGGTACCTGGGTCTTTAGCCTTAGGTGGGAGTTTGCTCAAGATTACAGAGTTGGCTTGCTCTAACAGTACGATCGGACTCCCACTTTTGGTTCGCGGCTTATGCTTGGGTGTACACACGTCTTTCAGAAATCGTGTGTAAGCCGGTACGTGGCAGATTGCATCCATCAAGGGGATGTTTATCTGGACTTGTTCAAAGAGCTTGACCAAATCCTCCTCAAAAGCCACGGATTTAGTTATCCTTTTTCCCTTGGTCAAGGCCTCGAGAAATGGAACCCTAGTTGGTTCCTCAAGAATAGGTCTAGGTTATTGATCTGGGATAGGGGTGTCCTGGATAACTATCCTAGGGCTTGGGTTACTACCAGGCTTGGAGTGGTTTGGATAATGTGAGTCTTGGGTTGCTTTACCACTACGAGTTGTTACAGAGTTTAATCCTGCCTGGTTTTGGTTTGGGTTTAGTAAGATAGGTGGCTGCTGCTGAAATCCCGCATAAGATGTCGAAGCTTCCATCCCGTCAGGTGATGGAACAGAAGGGGCCTGATAAATCATATGTGCATGGCCTGGATTTGGGTTTATAACACGCCTCTGGGTCGGCACGTTATTTGGGTTTGGTAGAGGTTGCGAAGGAAGGGTGCCAGGTTGGCAGGAATTCGCCATCTAGGCAAGTTGATTGCATACCTCTGTGATCTCGTCCTTGTGCTGTTTCTACATTGCCACATTCATCTTCTGAATGTCAGCTAGTGCTTGAAGGATAAGAGTCATTTGATCTTGGTTTGGCCCAAATTTATAGGTGGGGTTGGGCCGAGGCTGAGGTGGCTGATATAGACGAGGAGCTTGTGGATGGGGTTGATAAGGTGGTCTTTGAGTCTGAGAATTTCTCGTCCACTGGAAGTTGGGATGATTTCACCATCCAGGGTTGTAGGTATTGGAGAATGGGTCATTCTAGATGGTGTTGAGGTCCTCGCAGGTCTAAGGAGCCTCAGCAAAGTCAGAATACAAGGGTTCAGAGTTCCCCCAACTAGAATAGAGTGGATCAGAGGTCCCTTCGGTCCGAGAGTCAGGCGGGGGTGGATACGGGTCCATCCCCTGAGAAGATTGGTGATAGATGTTCTGCATAGCTTCCCTCGCAAGAGGTGGCCATGCAAAAGAGTTTTGCATAGAGGTGGCTCGCTGCAGACGTTGAGTTAGCTCATCCACCTTCTTCTCTATGATAGAGATCTTGTCTAACTGATTGGCCATCAGTTCCAAGTCGACGGATGTGGACAGGTCCTGCATCTGACGTGCTCCCCTAAGATTCGTCAATGCGCGGGCATTCGTCCGGTCAAATAAGCCCATGGAGTCATTATTGATGGAGTTCTCGCACATATTTTCAAGAATCTCCCACATCGTGTCCTCATGCTGACCCATGATGTTTTCTCCGCAGGTTGCATTGACAAATAATCGAATGTCTTCATGGAGTCCCTGGTAAAAAGACTGGACTTGTTCCCATTTAAGAACTCCGTGATGGGGGCACTTTCGCATGAGATCTAAGAATCGATCCCATGCCTCATGAAGAGGTTCTCACTATTATTGAGTGAAATGAGTGATCTGATGGTGCAAGGTATTTGTCTGGCCAACGGGGAAGAACTTCAAAAATTCAGACTGAAGTTCATCCCATGTGTTGATCGGACGAGTCTGAGTTTGATACTAATGAACAGCCTTGTCCATGAGGGAGAAAGAAAACATCTTCATGAGTAGAATATCCCGATTCTGTGCATCTGACCTGAAGGTCTGGGCCAGATGTTTAAGCTACTTAATGTGTTGGAATGGATCCTCGGAGTTAAGCCCATGGAATTTTGGTATGGCATGAATCATATTGGGCTTGAGTTCAGAATCAGGAACTCCAGCCAGGATTCGGACTCGAGGATCAATTGCCACCGCAGCGAGATTATAGTGATCTCGCATCATAGGATGCTACGGTGGGTTTACAAAGTTTTGGAAGAGATTATTTAGGCACTGAAGTTGGTGCTCAAGGTTGTTCTCTTCTTCAATGGGTTGTGCCATGATGGAAGAAGAAGGAGAACTTGGTTCTGAATCAGAGGAAAGATCTATGTGGTGGGGTTACTGCACAAACAAGGGTGTCGAGGCTTGGCCTCGGTGAGAGTGAATTTCTAAAGGAGGCCTTAAGGACCTCCTACCAAACATGCATCGAAGGATTTGATGAGATCAAAATGTGCTGGACCCAATCGAGACACTCAAAAAAAATGTTGGGTGACTATAGTGGTTCGGGGTGGATGATACCCCTTAGTCACAAAGGTCGTCCACCTGAGAAGTACCTAAGCAGCTAGAGAGGGAGAGTCTCGCAAAGACCCCTACACGGTAGAGCATCCCCACGAGTTGCAGGGTTTCCCCCACCAGACCTCTCTTGTCACAAAGATTCCAGGTAGACCAGAATGGGGACCTTGACCTCTTAAGTCTACCTTTTTTTAGTTAAGATCAAGGTGCTTAGGGTTCCATTTGAACTTTAGGTCTTTTGAGTGTAAAACGTGACCTAATTTTAAGGTTCGTTGACCCAAAGGATCAACTTCACCTCTTTGTTCCTTTGAGAGCTTTTAGGTCCTTTCTTTTAGGGTTCAAATGGATTAAGAGCCTGATTTGCTTAGGGTTTCTCTTGGATAGTTCTTTTCAAACAAGGCTTAGGCACATCTTTTTTTGAAATTTTTGCTTCTTTGCTTAAGAGAAGATGTGTCTCTTAAAACCTTAGCTTTGCAATCCTTAGGTTGGCTCTAGTTGGTCCAATTTAGTTGCCTCAAAAATTGGTATCTAGGGCTCAATCAAGAAGGTTTTAGCCCTAGTTACCGTAATTAGATGTGCAATTCAAAATGTGTTGAAATGAAAATCATGCAACTTTAGTGAATTACTAAATATGGAAGTAGGTAGCCCTAGATTGATTTTTCTTTATTTTTTCGTTTTCATACTTTGAGGGGATTAAGAGAGAGGGCTAATGACAGTTTATCTATTCCTTGTTGTGGTTGTTGTGTGGCTCCTCTTTTTGAAATTTTTGCTTCTTTGCTTAAGAGAAGATGTGTCTCTAAAAACCTTAGCTTTGCAACCCTTAGGTTGGCTCTAGTTGGTCCAATTTAGTTGCCTCAAAAATTGGTATCTAGGGCTCAATCAAGAAGGTTTTAACCCTATTTACCGTAATTGGATGTGTAATTCAAAATGTGTTGAAATGAAAATCAGGCAACTTTAGTGAATTACTAAATATGGAAGCAGGTAGCCCTAGATTGATTTTTCTTTATTTTTTCCTTTTCAGACTTTGAGAGGATTAAGAGAGAGGGCTAATGACAGTTTACCTATTCCTTGGTGTGGTTGTTGTGAGGCTTCTTTTCTTTCCTTTTCTTTCCCTGAGACAAACATAGCAAAAGAGAGAAATTAAGTCAGTATTGAATCAGGGGTTGTGATCAAAGTTTCTAAAATGCCCGTTGCTCCCCGGCAACGGTGCCAAAATGTTAACAAGGTGAGATCGTGGTTTTAAAAGATGTTCATTGCAATATAAATGAAATCGCCATGAAAACAAATAAGAATTTATTACTCGAAAACCAAGATATCTGAGGTCGAACACAGGGAGCAAATTGGTATTTAAAAACTTAAGATCACAACTCACAATTTAATAAAAGGCAATGACCAATCCAATCAAAATTATAAAGTAAAAAATGAGGTCAATGTATAGATAAGCTCAAAAAATTGGACGTCTGATGTAAAATCAGACGTCTTAAGTTGTTGCTGCTACAGTGCAAGACTTATTCTTCTCCTTCTGATTTTGCCTTCTCTTTCTCTTCTTTCTGTCTTCCTCTGCAGTCTTCTTCTTCTACCTTCTTCTTTCTCCTTTTGTTCTTTGGCTTTCCTTGTCTTCTCCTTCTTCTTTCTGTCTCTGCTTGGCTGCTCTTTCTTCTTTCTTTCTTCAACCTTTGCCTTCTGTGACTAAGTCCCTCCTTAGCCTTCAAGTCCTACCTTCAGCAGCTACCTCCTTCTTCTTCTTTTCTTCAGCCTCTACCCTTGGTCTTCTTCTTCAACCGCTCCTCTTCTTCCTTCTTAGCTTTGGCTACGGCTACACCTTCAGCTTCCTCTTCTTCTTCCCAGCACACACACACAGGAGCAAAACCTACCCCCTACCCTCCCCGCATCTCTCTCTCTATTTTGCTCTTAGGTACACTCTCCTAGAGCCGGGTAATCAGGTAAGGTTTTGCATGCCTGGGTCCAGGCGCACCGATGTGTTGTAGTGCACGAGGAGTGCTAGGTAATCGGGTCGGGTGCCAGGTCCGCGAGGGTAGGGGTCGCAGATGAGGCATGCGTATCGGCGAGGGACCTTACCCTGTGTGGTTTGGAGGCGATAAGCTAAAAGCAGAAAAACAATAAATACTACTCACCTCACTCTTGAGTTCACGATGTGGGACTAAAAGTCCCACCCACTTCTGCCGATGCCCACAGGAGGGAAGTCCACGCAATTGGGGCAGCTAGGAGCCTCGTGAAGTATGCTCTCAGGCTGGTTATGTTCGACACTCAGCGCGCGTCGCCTGGAGCTCTTATGCCTGGAGCGCATGGCCTGGAGCTCTTTGCAAGCTTGCTTGCTTCAACGTTAATGGTGGAAGGGGGCTCAGACCTGTGCGACACAAAGTCGGACTTACAGCCCTATCAAATAAAGGGGGAAAGCTTCACTGTGCCACAGCGAAGGTGAGGTGGGGGTTGGCGTGGTGTAGAACGGCCTAAGTGTGCATGCCTAGGTCAGACTGTAATCGTGAAGGTGCGTGAGTTCGGTGGTCGTTTAGGGAGGTGATAGCAATCAGTGGATGGGCAAAAGGTGATCCATGGGTGATGGAGAAGGTGATGAGGTTGGTGGCGAGGCGTGTGGAGGTGTGGAGCGGTGGATGTGCCTCGCCGGTGGTCGGCCGGAGATGAGGGAGATGAAGGTGGATAGTGGCAGTCGAGGGGCATTTCCTGAAATCAAGTGAGGGAAAACGAGGAGTGGGAGGAGAGGAACTTATTTGAGGGTATTGGGACGAAGGGGAGGCAGAGGAGACGAGCGGCATGTATGTGCCGTCGTCAGGGAAGAAAGCCCTAAGGTGAGGATGGTGGCAACGAGGAGGAGGTCGGAGAGCCGTGCGCTGGTGCGGCGCAACGCAGAAGAATGAGACGAAGATAACTCTGCCACTGGTATGGTGGCAGAGCGATGAGACGAGGGAGGAGAGATCGTTGGAGCTTGCGGGCATTTGACCAGAGATGAGGAAGGAGGAAATTGAGAGGGTATCTACGGCCAAATCAAGCTTGGAAGATGCGTTAAGGATCGGGGGTCCTTTTATAGCCGCTAGCCGAACCCTTTGTGCTTGGAAGGCAAGCCTTCAAGCACAAAGGTCTCGCCAGAGATGGAAGGTGCTCAAGACACCCAAATCTCTCGACCGTTCACATGAGAGATTTGGTGTGAATCAGATCTGGAGATCCTGTTCAGACAATGGAGAAATCCTCAAAGAATCTCCCTTCCAAATCTCTGAGGATTCGGGGAGATATCCTCCTTGAATCCTCGCCGGAGTGGGATTCCTTTGCTGTAATGGTGGAGGGACCTGAATGTAAGGGTGGCGAGGAAGTTAGGGGGGTCTGTGCAAGGATTTTCAAAAGATAGGGGCCAGAATGTAATTGGGTGGACTATTTTGCAAAGTAGGTCAAGGCGACCTTCCCTTAGGCCCAAATTTTGGTACAAACCTAATTTGGACCTAAGGAATCCAATGGTGAATTTGGATTTTAGGTTTGACTCGTTTAACTGGACATTTTGCACAAAAATCCAAATTAGGTCAAATAATGAGCTAGGACCCCAATCTTGGTCAAAATAGGTTCCAAAGGCCAAATTGAAGGTTATAAACCCTAGGGGATATTTTTCCATGAATTTTAGAGGATTTAGTTTATTTTTATCCCGACCACAACCTTGTTGAATTAAGCAGGTCTATTTTAGGATTACAGAATGTCATTTAATTCCTAGGCTGCTCATGAACCCATTTCTGACTGAACCAACCAACTTTTCATCTTCTTAAGACCATTTGACCTATGTTTTGCCTCTGAGAAATCCCATTTATGTATTGCAATGGTAAAATTATAATTTTACCTTTTATTTCATGTTTTCTTCTCAGAACATTTCTTCCTTGAATTTGGTCCTTCTTTAGGTTATGTAGGAGCTCTTATTATCTTTCTTAGGTAAAAATGAGCTAGTTAGGGCTTATGATGAGTTTCTCATCAGGGAACTACTCTGGAGGTCCTCGTATTTCCAGCACATGCCTTGAATTCAGAACCTACATCCAAACAATGGTCAAAAAGAGAATTAAACACTTTGACCAACATTTCTGTATGCTAAAAGGGTTCAAAATAGCATAAACTTGATCTCAGAAAGTGAGAAATTCTAGGAGAATTCAAACGATACCTTGTTTGCATGATTCCGACCTTGTTTGGGCCTTGAACTGACCCAAAAACCCTTCCTGGTTCACTTGAACCGTGACAGGTGATTGCGCAGCAATCATAGGTCTTAATTGGCCTAGATTAAACTAGGAATTAGCATAAGTTAGGGTTATTCATGCATGCATACGCATTACCTGCATCTTTACTCATTTCCTTTAGCTATGCATAAAATAATGTTATAATGCGCTGATTAAGTACATTATGTCGATTGCAGGGAATAAGCTGATCAGGAGCTGGATCAGGAATAACAAGAGTTGTAGCAGAGCTGGAGCAGAAGGCCTAGTTTAGATTTAGGAATAATAATGTAAGGGGTTTAAAAGTTTTCTATTCTATTAAGTAGGAATAAAGCAATAAAATGTGAAGAGCTTAGGTCCATCCTAGCCCTAGGATAGCCTAGAGACTTCCCCAAGCATTAGCCACCCTTAGATTAGGTCACAACACCTTAGGAGGCCCTAAAACCCTAGTTCCAACCCTTCTCTGGACGTCCAGATAAGTTTTAAGATGTCCAGGACCCTTAGCCAACTCCTACACACTTCAAACCCACTTCTGCAGTGTTATTGGACGTCCAGACACTTTGTCAGACGTCCAATTTCTACAGAATACCCAAAACAGAACCCGAAATCCTTCTTGACTCTGATTGGACGTCCAGACAACAAGTCTAGACTTCTAATTTTTAAGTATAAGACGTCTGATTATATAATTAGATGTCTGATACTGCTCTCCAATTCCTGTTTTGAGATTTAAGCCTTGATCTTGGATCTCTAGGTCCCTAAACCCAATTCCAACCCCATAGGAACCTAAATTAAGGTGCCCTAACCCTAGTACATCACCTCTAGACCTCCCTAAGGACCTAATTAGGTCCTCACTAAATCTAATTGACTTGGATCTTAGTCAATTCCATTAGCCTATTCAATTGGACTCTATTCAATTGGACTCATTGAGTCTAATTGAGCCCTGATCTCAGCACACACTGTCCAATTGGACTCAGTGAGAGTCCAATTGACCTAGACCTGACTTAATTGAGTTGTTTTACTCTCAATTAAGTTTCCACACACCCAATTAAACTTGTATTAAGTTTAATTGCACTTTACCTTAGTAAGTTAGGATTTATAACCCTAATTTGAGACCTACCTTGACCTAAACCCACTAGAACCCAACCTAATCAACCTAGCCACCTAAGTTTCGACCCACACACACCCACACACACCATCCACACAAAAATATCTAGCCTAGAGTTCTCTAGAACTCTCTACCATGTGTGGTTGCCTTGGTTGCCAAAAATAGCAACCAAGAGCCATTCAATTTTTAGATCCACATTTGGTGGATCTAAAAACCACCATCCACCCTCTCTCTCTCACTCTCCCACGAGCTCCCACCATAGGTCTCTCTAGAGAATTCCATAATTCTCTAGAGAGCTTCCCTTAGGTCTATAAAAAGACCCCTTGGGTGGCCATTGGCACCCATTCACTCCCTTGGCAATTGCTCTCCATTGGTGCCATTCACGCAACCTCCACTTAGCCACTCACTCCACCTCCACGAGCTCACTACCACCACCATGGAGGACACCATGCCGGGATGCTGGATCAACCCTACCTCTCTCCAAGGGTCGGCCTAAGCTACATTGGCCGCCCCTCATTCTCTTCTCAACCACTCCAAGGCCATCGAGGACCACCCCTGAATGCCCTCTATTCTTCTAGCTCTAGATCATGCTCTTCATAATTTTTATTGCTTTCATTTACTGCTTAGTAGAGTAGTCTTATTTCTCCCCCAATGATGCATGCAAAATCCCCCCGCTGATTCTTGTATGCAATCCTTTTCTGGTAGTTAGATTTAATTTTAGATTTAATTTTAAGCATTCATGTATAAGCTTTCCTCTAGATTTCCTTGTGCAACAACTCTCCCATGATGAATGAAATTTCATTTTATATATATATATATCTTATGTGTTTGAAATCAACTTGAGCTGAATGATTATCATATTTGAGTGATTTAAGTGCCTGCTCTTTAACTGCCTATATATTACGCACAAGCATGTCGTTTAAATAAAGTAGAGCGGCTTTAAGATCGATTTCAAAAACAAAAACAACACCTCCCAGAGATGAATGACCGGGACTCAAGTCTCGTTATTTTACAAAATAATATTTTTGACGAACGTTTTTGCACGACTATACTATGATTTTCGATGACTTTAAAATGCGCGAAAATGGCTTTCTGTCACCAGGTCGGTTCAATCAGACCGAACCTTCCGCCTGCCTGCCCATAGCTCGCTGTTCTATGCACAAAAGGAGATTTTAAAGATGCGTTCGTTGTATACACTCCTAAATCGCACAACAAATCATTTAAATTTATAAACTCAGATTCTAAAGGAATCTGAGGTCGTTTGCAAGGAGCAAATATGGGACTCAAACATTAATCTTCATTTAAGATAGATGAGCACAATCAATTGATCATCAAAATAGATATTCAATGAATACAATTTGTCAGAGTGTAATTCAAATGATGATGAGATAAAAAGAATGAAGAGAATCTAAAAAGTGGTGATTTAGATCACCAATTAGGTCCTCTAATTAAGCATGCATCTCATGTTCAAATTCAATCAATCAGAATTCAATGTTAATTTATTACTTAAATAACTCAGCAGTGCTCAGAATAATCAGATCAAACAATTGGAATATTGCATCAGATGACTTAATAGAGCACAAGCATAAGGCTCTTCAGAGAGCCTTCTCTTCTTTCTTCTTCTTCAAAGCCTTCTCAAGCACACAGAGCATAGCCTTTCTCTTCAAAGGCTAAGTGTTGCTTCTCTCTTCCTTCTCATAGGAATGAGGCAAAGGGTCATATTACAAAACCCTCCCCCCTCTCTCTCAGAAATCTCTCCTTTCTTATCTGTCAAAGACCCGGGTGTAATCGGATCATATGGTCGAGTACTCGAATCTGGACAGGGGACCATGCCTTTGGGCATGTGGATCGTAGGCGAGCAGTGGATAGGCAGGTAAGCGGGTGAATGGGGACCTAACCCCCGTGTCTTGGGTGAAGAACGGGTGTCACAAATTCAACTTATGCTACGTCATGGGCTTTACCTCTATCGATGTGGGACTATCCCACTTCTTCTTGTCCATGCGTGCAATAGTAGGTGATCTTCCAAAATCGATGTAGCTACTGGCTCCTTTGCCTTCAATTGCAATTGCTTCTGAAGTCGTAGATGAAGTTTGCAGCACCAAGAGTGTGAGTGGCGATGATAGCGGCCGGAGAACTACTAGTAGGGGCGAAGAGGGTCGACAAATTCATCAGCTCCGGTAAGGATACTTGCAGGCATGAATACAGGCTAAAAGCCTTGGTTAAAAAGCTCAAAAGCTTCATGGAAGCATGATAAAGGTGTTGGCAGTGTCTGTGTGTCGTTCGCGTGCGTATGGTGGTCAGGCGACGTCGGGGAAGGTGCTCGGATTTGGGTTTGTTCGGTGGAGCTTTGGAGTGGGTGGATGATGGAATTCAGTGAGCGATTTTGATTGTGGAGATGAAGCGTAGCTTTTGGGATCGTTGGTGGGTTGTTTGATGGTCTGTGGTGGTGTGGAAGCCTCGCTGGAGCTCGGCCAGACGTGGAGAAGATGGAAGGCGAACGGAGGTGTCGGTGGCCGAAACAGAAAGGAAGGGATCTAGGGAGATTAAGGAGGAGAAAAGGGAGAGGATAAGACCTAATTAGAGGGCGAAAGGGGAGAGACGGCATCGACTGTGATTGGCCAGCACCATGGAAGATGAATTCTCCGGTGGTGGAACGGCAAGGAAGAAGGGGTTCTGGACTCTCCTAATTTGGCTGTCGAGGAGAGGAAGAAGGAGATGAACACAATCCCTCTACCTATGGTATGTGGCAGAGGGCGACGACGGAGTTGGGAGGAGCTCGTTGGAGATACGGTTAAAGGTGGCCAGGGAGGGAAAATTGTGAAGAAATGTGGCCTAAACCTAGCTAAGGAACACAGTTATAAGCTTTAGGAGAATTTATAGAGCTCAGGTAGGCTCTCAAGATTGGAAACAAGCTTGAAGAGCTCGAAAAATTAGGGAAGAAGATACCTAAAATTCTAAGGGTTCGCACAAGCTCTTTGGTCCAAATATGAGGCCAAGATTTGATTCATGCGATTAGGGACATCCTCAAGATCATCAGTTTCAAATTTTGAAGGGATTGGTCGAGAAATCAAGGAGGTATTCCTGATTGAAGGTCACCTCTTTTGAGTTCACACCTGCCATGGCAGCAGGGACCCTTTTGTGAAGAAGATGACAAAATTTGGGGGGCGATTTGCAATTAATTCGAAAGCTAGGGCCTTGTATGTGAGAGAAAGAGTCTGACTGGACTAAAATACAAACTAGGTCAAGATGAACTTTGATTGAGCCCAAATTTTGATACAAATCTAATTTGGACCCAAGGAACATGATGGTAAATTGGATTTTAGTTTTGACTAAGTTTGATAGGGTAATTTACGTAAAAATCCAAATTATAGTAAAATTGTGTCTGTGACTCTAATTAAGGTCAAAATGGGTCCCAAAGGTTAAATCAAGGATACCAAATCTCATGGAATATTTTTCTATGAATTTTAGTAGATTTAGGTGAATTTTATCTTGAACAAAGCCTCTGTAGTTTAAGCGAGTTTGAAATTAGGATTTCAAGTCATAAATCAGTTTCGAAGTGCGTAAAACCCTATTTCTATCTGTGTAGACCCTCTTATTAGACTTCAATTCTCATTAGACCTTAGGTTAAACCCTAGAAAATCCCATGGTTACTCTTCTTTCGTGATATGCTGTTAAAACTGCAGAATTAACCATGTTTTAATGCATTCCTCTCAAAATGGATGTGTAGGGAATTACGACTCTCAGACGATTATATAGGAGCTTTTGTCAATTAATCCTGACTAATTAAAGCTAGTTATGGCTCATGATGATGTTATCGTCACTCGCCTGGCTCTTATATCAGATGTTTAAGGCACTCCTTAGACGTCCTACACAGCTCGGAAGCCCCACTTCTCCTCCTCAAACATCCAGTGGGTGTCCCAGCCATCCAGGGGCCACTCCGGATGTCCGACATCCCACTCGGGCACCTGAAATGAGTGTCTTCCTCGCTCTCGCATAGCAGACTTGCTCCTCTCCTACGCAAAGCTATCTGCAACGCAACCTTGACCTCATGAAGCACCCTCAGAGCTCACACGTGACTAGAGCCCTGCCTTGCCATGCTGGCTTCACGGTGAACTTCTGCTCAACGCAAGCGCTTGGCGAGCTGCTACTCACTCCACCCTCGCGTAGTAGCACCTCCATAGCACTGGCTCGTGCAACCGCCGCGCAACCTGCAGCTGCAACTCCACCCATCGCCGAAGCTTGGCCTTGAGCTCCCTTCCCCTCATGCGGCTCCTCTTTGGACTCTCCTCTCCTACTCACCTCTCCCACTGGAATGAGGAGGGCATGCCACCCAAGAGTGATGTGGGGAGGAAGTGGGGTTACAAGGGGAGGGTTTAAGGGGTGTTGGGTAGGGTTTTAGGTAGGGAAAATTTGTTGGTTTGACCCCCCAGGAAATTTGTTCTTCCACATGGGGTCCACAAAATAATATCAGGGGAGTTAGAATTTTGGAAAACACTCCAAAAGTCCAAGAAACTCACGGGGACCCTCGTTAAGGGTCATTTCAACGTGGTCGGAGATGAAGAAGGTGATTTTTTGGCCAAGTCATGACTAATTTTTTCATGAGAAGATGTTGGAGATTAAATAGGTGATGTATTGTCTCTTAATTTTCCTCAATTTTGCAAGATTTCCCATCAAATTTTTGGCAACTTGTCTCCACTATTCTCGATTTGATTAAGGGCCAACGGCTCCAAATTGGAGCTTGGGACCAGTGCTATAGATTTAGGAGAGTCTAAACATCAATCCCTACAAATTTGGAGGGATTTGGTTACGATTTAGAGGAGATTTTGCCAATCAGTTTGGGTTCTTTTCCCATGGCTGATCTTTAGGAGTTGAGGAAGAAGAAAAGGAGGGCTTGTGGGGACCAATTTGCAATAAAATACAAGACTTAAGGGCAGTTGTGTGATAAACAAGAAGAAATGAGCTAAAATGCAAACTACGTCAAGATAGACTCTAATTGTTCTCAAATTTTTGAGTTAACCTAATTTGGACCCAAGGAATCTAATGGTCCTCTTAAATCTAATTTTTGACCAAGTTTGATTTGATAATTTACATAGAGGCCCAAAATATAACAATTTCCTACCTAAGTCTCTATTTTTTGTCAAAATAGATTCCTTGCATCAAAATGAAGGTTCTAAACCTCTTAGGATAGTTTTAAACAATTTTTAGAAAGTTTAGATTACGTTTATCTTTACCAGAACCCTTTTAATTGAAGTGAAACTGTAATTAGGGTTTCTATTAATAAAATAATCCTTGAAATATGAAAAATCCTATTTCAGTCAGCTCAGGCCCACTTCTTAGGAAATTAAGCTTATTTAAATTTAGATTTAGCCTTAATTAACCTCTTAGTTAATCTGCAATTGTGATTAGGTGTTAAAACAAAAGAATTAACTTATTTTCTCTTCTTCTTCTCAAACCCAACTCAGAACAGAATTATAATCTTTTGATGAATATTAAGGAGCATTTATCACTGCAATTAGGCTAAATTAGGTTAGTTACCACCAATGGTGGTGCTACCATCAAGCACACTAGCACCAAAACCTCCACCACCACCAACCCCTACGCACTGGTTGTCGAGTCGAACCTCAACAGTATGTTCAGTTTGCAAGCGATGCAATACAGGACCCTACTGACCTTCACCACGCTGCTGATGATGGAGATACGAAGGTCAAGCTCGCAGCTCGACGCCTAGCGGTGGGTGGTGGAGTTGTACAACTGTGAGAGGACACTGGCGAAGGTGTTGACAGCGGCGATCACGTAGGCCCTGGAGGGGTGACGGAGGAGGGAGACGGTGTAGGGGGAGGGCCTGACCTCTTTTGATGTTTGAGAAAGATCCTGACCTTTTGTGGTGAAACCTTTTATGGGGAATATACGAAGTTCTAAGATAAATATAGAGAGATATGTAAATTTTCCTATTTTTTTAAAATTTTTTATGACGTTTTTCGTTGGGTTTAACAGAGTAGGGGCATACAGCCTTAACATAGTAACTTTATAGGAGTATATATGTCAATATCAGGAACACGTGGGTATATACATCTTATCAAAAATTTACAGGGGCACATATATAAAAATTCCTAAAAAAACAAAAGAGGAAAAACCTTCGCATCGTGGTGGCGACTTGGCTCTACATTTGGGGCAATTAATACAAATTGGCTTTTGTAAGGAGGACCCATAAGTAGGAGTCTGGTCGAATTCTCTAACTGGGAGGTTGATTGTATTTGAATTATTTTACCTAATTTTTAACTTGTGTATTATGACGGGAGTGTAAAAGTCAATCACTACAAAAGTGTAAAAGTCAATCATATAAAAGTTAAATATGATTTTCAATCGGTACATTTTAGTTTTTGATCAATGCAATGCACATTGCAAAATGCATTGTCTAGTATTTCTTGGTTTTCAACCTGTGGAAAAGAAGAAACACCAATTGAAAATTAATATACATCGTATATTGCAAAATATATTGCTCGGTATATTTCGATTTTCAATCGATATCTTAAATTTAATTTATACTGACAGATTTTATATATATATTATTTCATATTTTTGTAAAAATATATTCAATATTGATCTCTAATTAAAAAATATAATATGAGGATATCGATGGTAAAGATAAAATTGAAATGAATATACGTATTAAATAATATAAGATAAAAAAAATAAAAAATAATATGAGACAAAGCTTAGGAGAGCGAAAGGAATAAAACAAGATATGAGAGAAAAACGCAATGAGTACTTTAGCAAAATAATAAAAAAATTTTATTTTAGGCATGCAGAATTAATATATTTATAGATTAAATTTGTAGCTAAATTCAAGAGATCCTTTGTGCTTGCTCCAACGAATTTGAACCTTTGCTCTAGGGAGATGTGGGAAATTCTGGTCTTGTTGGGTTCCACGTACGCTTGATTTAATTAAGCGCCGCACATCAAAGAAAGTTCACTTTAGTGACGTCTTTTTGATGGTTAAAGTTAGATATCACAATGGTCCTCAGGTGTGGTCTTTCCTGTTAGAGTATAAGTCGTTCAGAAAGGGAATATATTGTTGGGTGGGATGTAGAAGCATGCCTCGGCATTAGGGTTAGAAAAATGGATCCACTTCCTGATGTCTTTTTTGATAGCTAAGTTAGATATCATGATGGCCCTCACGTGTGGTCTTTGATTATCTTCTATTACTCTTGGGTTATGCCAATTTCCAAAATTTGTGGCAAGTGGAAACTTGATTTTGATAAAAGATTTGGAGGTGGGTTAGGAGTAGATTAAAGGTGAGATCAATAGATTAATATTTTCATATTTTATATAAATTATTATTATTTCTTATATCATATTAATCTATTCATATTTATATTATAATATTAACAATTCATCCAATATTAAAAATTACCTGCTAATATTACACCATCACTCCGATCATTATAAATATACCAATCCTTGCAAATTCATTAAATACCTCACCCAACCATTTGGAGTCTCCTTCAACCAGTGATGATTGGTGACCACTCTCTCACTTATACCCTCTCAACTAGAGTACAAATGTTCAATCTGAACAAGTCACTACCAGGAAATTTGACTCATGCTTCACGATAAGAATAATATTATTATCGATAAAAAAATAAAAAATATATAAAATATAATTTATCAAATTATTTAATATATGTATTTTTTTATTTTAATAACTAGAATAGTAATCTATTTTAAATAATAAGATAATAATATATGATTTATACAAAATGTATGGAAAAATTTAAATAAAAAATATTTCTAATTAGAAATTATCTAAAGATCCATACTTCACAATGAAAATAATATTATTATCGATAAAAATATATATCTAATTTAATTTATTAAATTATCTAATATATACATAGTTATTTTTATTTCAATAATTAGAATAATATAATCTATATAATATGTATGGAAAAATATTTAAAAAATATATCTAGTTAAAAATTGCCTAACTAAATTAAAAAGAGAGAGAAATAAGTAAGAAATAATGTCATAACTCAGGGAAACAAGGGAGAGAGGCAGGGAGTGGAAAGGATATTAATGTTGTCTCATGAGTGTGTGCGTGAGAGAGAGAGAGGAATAGAGAGAGGACGGAGGAGGGATCGAGGGAGGCAGGAACTGGGAGGGGAGGGGGGATGAAATGAGAGATCAGCATGTGGTGATCAGAATTTAATTAGTATATATTTTATATATAAGTAATATCTAATTTATTAATGAGATGAAAATAAATAATTTAATCCAAAAAAATATTAGACCCGTAGAGCGTGGAACTATGGTGGAAATCGTTTCCGGTAGTTGGACGTCTCAGCTTTAAACTTTCCAAACGTCAAAAAAGGAAAAAATAATCGGAGGGAAACGGGGGAGAGAGACGGGGTGTGAGAGGGACATTAATGTTGTCTCATTTGTGTAAGGGAGAGAGATAGAGAGAGGACGGAGGGGGGAACAAAATGACGGATGAACATGTGACAGTAGGAATTTAATTAGTATCTATTTTATATATAAATAATATCTAATTTATTAACGGAAAGAATAATGTTTACGCAATAAATAATTGATAATCTATAAAATTAAATATTTAATTAAAAAATAAATAGAATCACCAAAGATACAATTACTATCTTTAGACAATCAAGTGAGTGTGTTTCATGACTTGAGAGTGTGATGGTATTTATAGTTGGGAAAAAATAAGGTACTAAGAGACATACAGGGAAAAGAAGTTTCTGAAAAAAGACCCTATGAGCTTCGACCCGTGCGTGTGTGTGTGGGAGGGGGGGTTGGGGTGGTGTGGGGACGGGACATGGCCTCGATTTGTGAATTTTTTTTTTTGTTATTATTATTATTTTTTTATGATGGAGGATAGAAATTATTTGGTGTCGAATGGAGAGAGAGAGAGAGAGAGAGAGAGAGAGAGAGAGAGAGAGAGAGATCACGTCGAACCGAGGGTGGAGGCAGGGGTATTTGACATGTGGCCCCTGAAGACCCACGTTTAGTATATTAGTATAGATATCTGAATTTTCTTTTATTATTATTATTAAAAGGTTGGAGTCGCTATTTCGCTATCGAGCCGAAACGAGGAATTACTCCTGATAGATTATGGCGATTCCAACGATTGTGTGTTATAAAGCTTGAATACATATCTTTAAATATAAACTCATTTCAACATCTTGAAAAAAAATTGCTAAGAGATCTCCATAGCACCAATCCTACGCTGAAACCCTCTATCTAATGGGGATATGTTCGGGAAAATAGAGGCCCAACCTCTTGTGACTGCGTTACACCCATGACACACCGTGACACTGTTGTTACAAGTATATACGTTTGTCTACCTCTTGTATATGTGTTTGGCTATGAAAGTTATCTATTAGATTGGATAAATTTAAGATCTAATCTAATTTGATCTAATTAGGCTTCATTAGATTGATGTTTTTGCCTTTATTTCTTAAATTGCATTAGATAATATTTAATGTGTTAAAAGTTGAATTCAAGCAAGTTAAAAAACTTTAAATCAATCCAATCCATACTTTCTAATATGCATAATCCAATTCAATTGAAATGATAATCAATCAAATAATGATATATGTATATGCATGTACGTAAAATGCCATTAGAGAAATATAATTAATATTATTTCTCCTTTAAAGGTAGGATTGTTATTTTCTTGTTATCATTGAAACTAATTTTGTTATCATGCTATAAGTTTCATGAAGTTGATAATCTTTATATATATACATGAAGCCCATGGACATATAACAATAGATGGTATTGTTCGTGTGTTTTTAGGTAAATAGTTTCTACCGCAAAATGTATAGTCCACGAAATCTAGCTAAGTTGGTGCCATTGCATATACTATCCTCTACAGGTATGGTTTCAAACCTTATATACTAAGCACACTTGCCTTTTAATTATTTTGAAAATTAATTTTCTATGAAGACTTCATAAAATTAAGTCATAAAAATTAATATCGAAAACTTTACAAAAGGAACACTAAAATATAAATATGTTGTAGTTTATGTGAAAAAATGAATATTGAAATGATAAGAAGTAACAATAAAGAGCTTTTCATTTCAATGATAAATATCAGTTACTTTTTTAGCCAAAATGATAATTCTACCTGTATTGTAATAATGCACTTCCAATTTTTGGTAGAAGAAGCTTTGTGATAATTATTAGATTTAATTAATTCCATTCTAGATAAGATGGAACCGATGCACTCGCAATTAATTCTATGTTTTAGATTCAAATTGCTACCTTTCATAGAACCATTCATGATTATATCGAATATACAACTATTTTTCATGCATAGCACGAAGCGTATGTGAAATGATCATTTTCAAGAGTTGTTCAAAGTTTTTCAGAGAGATAGGAGCGTAAGCGTAATTTTAAACCCCCTTAGTTTAGGTATGTGGACCTTGCGGGAAAGAGAAAGATTTTACAGGGGAGATTTCATAATTTCACACACTCTCTCTCTTCCTAGACAACACACCCACACGACACACCCACGCACACACCCTCCTCCCTTTAAAAAGACACCACCACCACCCTCTCCATCTCCATCTCCACCACCTTCACCCCTCCATCTCCACCACCACCACCTCCACATCTCCACCACCTCGCCACCAACGAGCCTCTCCTCCCCCCTCCCCTTGCAACTGCAAGTGGGGAAGAAAGAGAAGGGCAGAGCACGGGAGAGAGGGAGAGTGAGAATGTGAAAGAGAGGGAGAGCGTGGGTGAGGGAGAGGGAGAGCGTAGGAGACGAGGGGCGATCAGACGAGCTCGGAGCAGCTTGGGAGAGGAGGGGTGACCGAAGGTGCGGCCGAGGGAGCTCGTGGAGAGAAGCTGTTAAGACCTGTGCTGTTTGAGCCCTTTAAGATGTCTGGAACTTGGATCAGACGTCTGGTCAGATGTCTGGACACCTTCCTAGATGTCTGGACCCGAGGGAGCTCGTGGAGAGGAGCTTGTGTTTGCCCACGTGCTGCGCACAGACAGTACACATCCCTCGTTTCTTCTTCTTCTCTCTCCTTTCGCCCGATGAAAACCCTAAACCCACACCCTTATATAAGCCCCCTCCTCTCCCTCGTTTCACCCCACTTCCCAGCCACCTCCCTCTTACACTCCAGTGAGAGCAGCCGAGCGAGAACGGCGGAGCGAAGGAGAGGCATGAGAGGAGAGGAGGAGCGGCGTGAGGAGGCAAGGAGAGCCAGTTTGCGAGCTCGCGTGGGAGCTCGCCGGTGAGCTTAAGGCCGGTCGGCGTGTGTGCAAGGAGGAGGAGTGCATCGAGCAGGTCCTCCCTGACACTGCTGCAGCTGGAGCAGCAGGCGAGAGGACGCGGCGTGGCCACGCGTGGCATGAGAAGGCAAAAGTAGGTCCTGGTTCTGGGATTTTCCCAGAATCAGACATCTGGAGGTGGTGCTAGACGTCTGAGGAGGAGGCTTCGCGAAGGTACGTCTCCTTTGCGGATACGGCCATGCAGGCCGCTCCGTCGAGACACTGTTTCTTGCTTTTTGATGGAGATTCGATTGATTTGCGTAAGAGTTGCTTCAGGAAGGTGTGGGACACGCCCTCCCATGCACTTCGGATGTCTGGGTGAGGCACCAGACGACGAGAAGCACTTTCAGACGTCCGGAGAGGTGGTCGGACGTCTGGAACTGGATCCAGACGGTCCAGTGGAGTTCTTGGACGTTTGAGGAGTAGTGCAGGACTTGAGGTATGGCTCTGGACTCTTTAAAGATGTTTGGAAGTTATTCCAGACGTCTAATTTGAGTTAGAATCACTATTTTTGACCCGTTTAGGGCCTGTTTGAGGTCCGATTTCTGCAATTAAGATACCGATATTTTCCGTATGAATTCCTCTACTTGTTGGAATACTTTCTATACTGTTCTAAGTATTCTCCTGTGATTGATCCTTGTGATAGGACTGGTTTCCACTGAGGGTTCAAGGCTTACTGAGGCACGTGAGCCTGCCGTTTAAGCCCCCATTACTCCTAGGTTTACTGGCAGAGTGGCTTCCCCTTAATTTAATTACAACCTAATTGCATGTTTGGAATGAATGATTAGAACCTAGGATATGGCATGAATCCTAGGACTAGAAATATTGGATTGTCTGTATTGAATGAATGAATTGCAGTCTTGAATGAGTACAAAGAATGATAGCAATTGCCTGTAAATGAATAACAGTTGCCTGTGAAATATGTAGTAATTGTGTTAGTTAACTGTTGAATGTAACATTCCTGTCACACTCGTGAAATGACGTAATATGAGCTGCATGCATATAATTTGAAAATGGAAAGGTGATTGTTGGAAACACGAGCTATCTGTGAATAAACTAAATATGGAATAGAGTTACAAACTGCATGTGTATAACCTGAGAGTGGAAATAGAAATGATGAAACCTGGTATGGCTTGGCCTGAGAAATATGAGCATGAACCCTATGGGGAATTAAGAGTAGAACTCCTGGAAATAAATGAAATGGAAATGAGAATGTGAGTGGGGAGGTGAGCTGGCCTTGAGTATGGAGTACCAAGGAGAGCGACTGTCCCCCTGTTTAGTGCAGAATGGAGCTAGCTGCCCTTGGGTTGGGACCCGGGGCTAGGATTGGCCACTCTATACTGACTTCTTAGCCCTCGCGTACACAATATCGGGGAGAGCTACTAGTGTAGGGAGCGAGTTAGCCACCCCACGGGGCCTAGGGTTCAGCTATCCACCTTACACCGACTTGTTAGGCCCACTGGGCAAACCAAGGTAGTCAGGCGAGGGTGCGTAGACTGTGGAGTGGCGAGACCCCTGTTTGGTTCTTAGGGGCTAGACCCCTATTACTGAGAGGGCTATGCTCTATACTGGTTCCATGCTATGCTTTGGGCGCACCCGCTAACGGAAACGACTGACCGCGTGCCAGTGCGAGATAGCTACCCGTGCACTTATCGCGCATGTCGTAGTCATTGTTACGTCTATCCATGACCTTGGGGTGATTGACTGGGTGTAGGGCCACCACGGGGGACTCCCCCAGCCAGGAGAGCACTACGTGCGACTTCTACTCTTCAGAAAAGACTGCAATCAAGATCATTCCCATGAGGAACATTCGAGATCAAGAAAGATACCTGATAAATAAACTAAAAGGTGAAAAAGAATAATTAGCTAAAGAAAGTAATTGAAAAACAACAGCTACCTGTCCACCTTTACTGTTTAGTTAGTTGGTTGCCACTCTACTCAGCGCTCGCTGACTTCGTGTACTCATAACCCTTTTCAAGTCCAGGGTTGAGCTGCCAGAGCCTACGGCTGCTGAGGGTGTTGGGCCTAGTAGAGCCCAGTAGTTGTAGCTCTTTTTGTACTCGTTTGTCTTAGTGAGTAGCTTCTTGTACCTTTATATTCTGTACTCTTTCATTCTGCACATTATATTCCTATACTCATTTACTTTTCTGTTGTTGTGTACTGTAGTAGCTTTATTTCTTTGCTGCTGTACTTTTGTTACTGTTAGTTGCTTAGCATAGTGAATGTGGTTTACTTTCCTACTTTTTAGTTACTTTCTCGTTGGACGACTGAGTCTTGGGATTAGTTGAGTCGGTCCGGTCTCGTGTCCTGTAGGGATTCGGGAACCAGGTCGTAACAAGATGGTATCAGAGCAAGGTCGTCCCGAGAAGTGAACCAACTAACTGGAAAATAACCAATTCATGTGCTTGTAACTAGAGTAACTGAAAGAGTAGACTTTCTGCTTTGCGTTGTGTATTTAAGTGGTGGAAAAATTGACTAATCAAAAAAAATAAAAATAACCACTCACAGAAGAGCAGGCCATGTCCACAAGGAGGCAATTATGCAATAAATTTATATTCTTTCGGTTAAGTGCAAAATCCCTATTTAAATCTAACATAAAATGCCAAGGAAAGTAGATTCACAATAACTTAAAAAGATAAGGGTATATGTGCAATTTTCCCCCACTGAAATCTTCAATAAATTTATGATTAGTTTATGCAATTTTCATGTGATGTGTAATAGAGAAAATTAGTGCTCAGGTTAAGCCCAAAATCAATCTTCAAATAGGTGAATATCATGAATGTGCAATTATTAGAGAATATGAGTGTGCATGCTCAATTTTGCCATAATATAATAATAATAAATAAAAATCAAATTCTGGTGGCAATGACAGTGAATGTAATTTTTAATTGAATTCAAAACAGAGCATTTGCTCTCTCTCCTCGCGAGAGAGAGAGCACAGGCGGGGCTTTCACCAGCAAGGGATGTTGGCGAGGATGAGGGCTATCCGATGGAGGTCGCGGCGTCGATGGAGATGGCCGGAGGTGGCCGGATGGTGGAGGAGACTGCTGCTGTCGTGAAGGTGCTATAGCTGTGGTGCAAGCGCCTGCAGGAAGAGTTTGGCGTGTGCGTGCCTGCGGGTAGAGGCGTGGGTCTGCGGGCGCGCAAGGTGGAGAAGGAGCGGGCACTGCAGAGGGTTGAAGGTGTTGAAGGTTGAGGTGGGTGCGCGCCTGCAGCTGAATGCGGGCGGTGGAGATGCTGCGGTGCGGTGCAGTGATGGCAGGAGAATGCCTGCAGGTGCTTGCAGAGGAACGCTCCTGCGAGGAGGTGTTGGAGGGTGTGCTCGCGAGCTGGTGAAGGCACTACTGAAGGTTGAAGGGGCTGGCTGCAAGCGGCGCACTTGCGGGAGTGCGGGTGTGCCTGGCTTCCTGGAGGAGGGAGCGCGCAAGGTGAGGTAGTCTGCAGCGTCTGCAAGCGTGTGGGCGAGAGTTGAAGGTTGAGGCACGCGCGGGCGTCAGTGCACTACAGTAAAGCGTGGGCCTGCGAGGAGGTTGAAGGCGCTGGCTACAGGCAGCGCGCCTGCGGGAGGGGGGTGGCGCAAAGTGAAGTGGGAGCGGTGCTTGGAGAGGCGGCTGGAGAGGATTGAAGGCACTGGCAGGTCTGCAGTGCTGTGCCTAGTGCTGGAGACGGGCACGCTCCTGCTGGGAGCGCTAGGCGGGGAAGAACTGGGTGATGGCGGGTGCGGGTAGAGGTGGCGTTGGAGAGGTTGGAGCACGCGTGGAAGGTGGGTGCGCGCCTGCAGAGTGGCTTGCTAGGGTGCGGCTGTAGGCGCACGGTAGTGATGAAGGTGCGGTGCCTGCTGGGGCAGGCTTGGTGGCGTGAGCAGGCGGTGTGCGCTGGAGATTGGAGAAGCGGCTGGAGATGTGCGCACTGAGAAGATGCAGATCCTGGTCCACAGTGCACGCTGGGTAGTTCCCCTGTCTCCCTAGACGATCCCTCTCCTCTTTCTCCGCCTCTTCTTTTAACTCCTCCTAGTTTGCGCCTGTGAGAGTTAAGGGATTTTCAAATCCCTTAACTATTTCTGGCCGGCAGCTGTTGAGGGTACCCGGAGGATGGGGAAAAGAACAGCCACCTGTTATTTGAAAGGGTAATTTACCCTTTTCTCCTCCTTTTGCCAATTATTTTTCCTGCACATAAAAAGAACATATTAAGTTATAGAATAGATGTAAACCTAAATCATGATGCATGCAAACATTCTATAATTTAATATAGTTATTAACAAACTTAAAAGATACAATTAAAGTTACTTAGGCGTAATATTAGTCCATTAAAATGGACTCATCAAATACCCCATGCCTAAGATTTGCTAGTCCCTAGCAAAAATGAAAAATAATAGAAGTAATCAGAAGATTTCTTCTTTCCTTACTTCAAAACTTTAGAAATCCAGACAAAGGTGAAGTGCTGATAGCCTCGGTAACAGATCCAAGTGAAAGAACCAATTCGCATTGGAAGTTCGTACTTCACCCTTGGTAAATATTACGTCGGGATAGGCAACTACTTCCCTCAGGGATAAAGCAGAGAATAATCTGTAATTTGACCTTGGCGTTTGGCTAAGGTAGGAGATATTGAGTTGAATGGATTTGTATTTGGTAGCACACACTCTTCTGGTGCTACATATAGTCTAGTACTATAGACTCTAGATCTCTAGACTATTAGACAAGTCAACTCTGAGAGAGGCTACATAATTGTGCTTTCTTGATGTTCCTGGGCACTCCCTCTTTTCTTTCTTTCTGAGATCATGAATCTCGCCAGATTTAAAAATTGTACTCACTATTTGGTGGCCTCACATGGCATCCACACTTCAATTAAAGTCCTAATAGCTCTACAACTAAGTTAGAGTCTCAACTAGTATTCGGGCAATCAGAAATACTAAAAGGTAGGTATGGGTCATATGTGGTGAAACGTGATAGGTGTTCTGTTGCCTCAGAAATAATGTTACATCATAAACTTGGACTTTTTTTTCTAATATAACTATTTCTTCTTTTTGTTCTTTCTGTTTCTTCTTTTTCTTCTTTTCTCTCTTCCCCTTTTTTTTCTTATTTTTATTTCTTTTTCAAGCAACACAACACAATACGGACTTTTCTTTACGAGGCATTATTAGGGATGATGATGGTCAAGAGGAAGTTGTGTGGCTTATTTGGTGGAAGTGCCTATTCTCGGCACCGGGAAGGAATGGATAGGACAAGCGTATTTCTGACCTTTGACACTATTACCCTCCTTCAGCCGAGCTCTCTATGAAGGACGGTCATAACCTTCCACCATAGTTATAGCTTTACTAAGACTCAATCTCTGTGTATCTGCCTTATTTGGTGACTCTCAGGAATTCACACAAAATACACACATAGGAACAGAGAGTGAAAACTATGCCTAACTCTGAAGTATCATCATCTAATTGTCCAAAACTTAAGAGTCCTTGCACTAGACTTAGCGCACCAGTAATCTCTCTACTTTCTTCTCATAAATATGAGGCGGATCTACTAGAAGATAGTATGCCTGACTCCCTATGAACTGTCCAAGGGTTCAGTGGACTATAAATACTTATTGGTTTTCCTCAAGGATCCATTACCAAGTCTACGTGCACATGAAATAAATGCACTGGATTCTAAACTTAAGAAATAATTCCAGAAGAAAAACTTCCAATAACAAAGGTATTTTGCTAGGGACTAACCCAATCAGCTCAAGAAAAGTGAATTTTTTTTTATAATAAATATGTAAATATGTATGCAAATATTTATAAATGCTATAAACATTCTCAGGTTATATCCCCCCATGCCTAAGATTGACAATGTCCTCATTGGAAAAATATAGACATAGAAGAATATTACCTGAGAAGGAGTGGGAGGAGCTAAGGCTCCTCAAGCCGAAGTACGTCCAAAACCTGGCCATCTGAAAGAGTAATATACGGTTTAAGTCGCTAGCCATTTACTTTAAAGCTCGCACCTGAAATAGGGTTCCTAATCTCTACAGCTCCATGAGGGAAAGTATTGATAACAACGTATGGCCCATCCCAGCGGGACTTGAGCTTTCCAGGAAATAATTTAAATCTAGAATTGAAAAGCTAGACCCATTGGTTGGGCTCAAAAGTCTTTCTAATGATGTGCTTGTCATGGAGGACTTTTGTACGTTGCTTGTAAGCTTGAGAAGTTTCATAAGCTTCATTACGAAGCTCCTCAAGCTCACTTAATTCTAACATACGTGCTTTTCCCGCTTTATCCAGATTTAAGTAACGTTTTTATAAGCCCAATAAGCTTTATGTTGGATTTCAACGGGAAGGTGGCACGCTTTTCCGTAGATAAGACGGAAAGGTGACATGCCCAAGGGAGTCTTATACGCAGTTCTGTAGGCCCAAAGAGCATCATTTAGTTTTTTAGACCAATCCTTCCGATCGGGCCTGACAATTTTTTCAAAAATTTTCTTAATCTCCTTATTAGACACTTCAACTTGTCCACTCGTTTGGGGATGATAAGGTGTGGCTATCATGTGGTTGACTCCCAAATTTTGGAGTAGTCTTGTGAAGTATACATTCTTAAAGTGAGGTCCTCCATCACTTATGATCGTCTTTGGGCACCAATACCGAGAAATTATATTAGCCTTAAGAAAGCCCAAGACCATGGAATGGTCATTGGTTCGCATGGGTATGGCTTCTATCCATTTTGATACATAGTCAACAGCCACAAGGATGTATTCATATCCGAAGGACACAGGAAAGGGACCCATGAAGTCAATGCCCCAAATATCAAAGATTTCAACAGGGAGGATAGGTTGTTGGGGCATCTCATCTCTTTTTCCAATGGTTCCCGTCTGCTGGCAACGTAGACATGCGCCCACAAACGTATGTGCATCTCGAAATAATGTGGGCCACCAAAAACCAGATTGAAGAACCTTATGGGTAGTCTTCTTCCCACTAAAATGTCCCCCACAGTGGAGGTCATGGCAGAAACTCAGGACACTTCTTTGTTCTTCATCAGGAATGCAACGGTGAAACAACTGGTCAGGGCCTATTCTAAAAAGCTCGGGTTCCTCCCAGTGATAAAATTTAGCGTTGGCGAGAAACCTGCCTTGCTTCTGCTTGTCGCAAGTACTAGGGGTGATGCCCGTGACCAGATAGTTCACTATGTCAGCGAACCAAGGAGTTTTAGCTTCCACGGCCATTAGAGACTCATTAGGGAAAGTCTCTTGAATACCGCCAGCAAGGTTTGATGCCTCAATAGGGATCCTAGACAAATGGTCTACTACCACATTCTCAACTCCTTTCTTGTCTTTAATTTCCAGGTCAAATTCTTGGAGTAGTAGAATCCAACAAATCAGGCGAGGTTTGGTGTCCTTTTTATCAAAAAGATGCTTAAGGGCTGAATGATAAGTGAACACAACAACCTTGGATCCCAACAGATAAGACTGTAACTTTTCCAAAGCAAATACTACAACAAGTAATTCCTTTTCAGTGACTGTGTAGTTTTGCTGAGGATCCGTAAGGGTCTTGCTGGCATAATGCAGCACATGAGATTTTCCATCAACCCTTTGACCTAAGACCACTCCCACTGCAAAATCAGAAGCATCGCACATAAGCTCAAATGGGGGCATCCAATCTGGTGCTTGGAGAATCGGCGCGGTAATGAGGGCTTTCTTCAAAACTTGGAAAGCCTCGCCACATCTATCATCAAAATCGAAGGAGACATCCTTCGCTAACAGGTCATAGAGTGGCTTAGAGATTTTACTGAAATCTCTAATGAAGCGTGACGAGTCGATTGTTCGCTTTAAAGTCGTTTGCAGTTTTATGTGGTGGAAAAATCGACTAATTAATATTTAAAAAGAAATAATCACTCGCAGAAGAGCGGGTCGTATCCACAGGGAGCCAATGACGTATTTAAATTCGCACCAGTTAAAAACGTTGGTTCCTAGTTAGTTTGGACAAGAATCAAGCCAAAATTGCCTTCAGATTAAGGTTGAATCAAGAAATCATGCTGAAATAGCAATTCTGAATAACTAGAGGATATTTGTCGCAATACAGAATCAATAAAATATCATTAAAAATTGACAATGGTAAGAAATGTAATTATTAATGGCCATGTTACTGTAGCAAAACAGGGGATTTTTTTCCCCTTTGTCTTGCACGACGAGGAGTGGACGGCTGGACGCGAGAAGCTCAGAGGAAGTTCCTTGGACCGAGGGCTTCGAAGCAGTGGTGGCGACGTGTCGCACGACGGCAGGAGCCAGCTGGACGAGCTCCGGCGGAGGTGGCTGCAGCCGGTGTTGCAGCTGCTGTTGGCGGGAAGTGCATGTGCTGCAAGCGGGAGGAAGTGCAGGCGCGGGAGAAGGGCGGCTCTACTGCTGCGTGCTGCCTGGAGGCGTGGGTGCGCACACGGCCTGTTGGCAGTAAGCGCGGGTGAGGTTGCAGGCGTGGGTGCGCGGGTGCGGTGGATGTGCGCGGCCTTGAGTGGATGCGGGAGTGAGCGGGTGAGTGTGGTTGTGTGGGTGCGGCTGCAGGCAGAAGGTGAGCGGGCGTGAGCGGTGAGGCGCTACAGGCTGTGCATGCCTTGCGTGCAGCTGGAGGCGTGTGGGCAGCGTGGAGTGAGCGGGCAAGGGCTGCGGTTCAGGTGCTGGAGGTGAAGTGGGTGGACAGTGGTTGCTGTTGGAGTGGGGTGTGGCTTCAGATGTCTAGGAAATTTCCTGGATGTCTTAACCGATTGAGAAGATGATTGCAGCAATGGTGGTTTTTGATGACGACGGCGAGGTGCTCATGGTAATGCGGACGAGCTCCGGATGGCGGTGTGGCCTATTACACCATACGCCCACGATGATGGAGACTCGTCGCTACGGTTGAGGCTGGTGGTGTGGAATGGAAGAGAGAAGATCTCTCTGCACAGTGGTGGGTTGGTGGTGGAGGTCTCCCTCGCTCAGCATCCGCTCTCCTCCTTTTGTAGTGGCCTGCACAAATTTGAATGGAGAGGTGGGAGCAGATCCACCTTCTCCGCTGATCCATGAATGTGCTTTTAGTGAGGCTGGAGGCATTGCAGCGGCAGCCGAGCCGTTGCTGAGAAGAAGAAGAATAAAGGATATTATTAAAAGATTATAGTTATTTATATACAAACCCTCAACTTTTATGTTAACTAAAACAATGTACCTAATTGGTTGGATGAATGCCATTCTAAGCTAATTCTAAATACACTTAAAATATGAATGCAATGCATGGATTATGTAATTAAATTAAAAATACGAATTAATCTATTTACATCCTAATTTATGCTAAATAAATGTTAGAATTAACATAATGTCTAGGCACTTAAATACTTAAATAGCCCACAACAATGGGCTAACCAAAGAGCCTATAAAATCCAGCATGGCCAAGGAAAGATCTAACCTGACGAACATTGCCAGGCAATGGAAGCTTAGAGATGGAATCAATTTTTGCGGTGTCCACCTCTAATCCTCTCTCGGAAACTATATGCCCTAACACAATGCCCTGCTGGACCATAAAGTAGCTTTTCTCCCAGCTAAGCACCAGCTTCGCCTCTTCGCAACGGGTTAAGACTTTATCAAGGTGCGAAAGGCATAGGTCAAACGACGAGCCATAAATTGAGAAGTCATCCATGAAAATTTCAACGAACTCATCGATCATATCAGAAAAGATAGCCATCATACAACGTTGGAAAGTGGCAGGAGTATTACATAACCCGAATGGCATTCGACGGAATGCAAAAGTGCCATACAGACTCGTAAAGTTGGTACGCTCCTGATCATCAGGAAAAATGGCTATCTGATTGTACCCAGAGTACCCATCAAGAAAACAAAAGTACTTGTTCCCCGCCAATCATTCCAGAATTTGATCGATAAACGGTAAGGGGAAATGGTCATTCTGGGTAGCCGTGTTTAAACAGCGGTAATCAATGCAGACCCTCCAACCAGTTGAGGGTCTAGTGGTCACCAGTTCACCTTGGTCATTCTCTTCCACAGTGATTCCTGCCTTTTTCAGAACTATGTGAATAGGACTGACCCATTTACTATCTGAAATGGGATAAATAATCCCTGCATCCAGCCATTTCAGAATCTCCTTTTTAACAACCTCCCACATATTTGGATTGAGCCTTCTTTGCATATCTCGGAAAGGATTCATGAACTCATCCGTGTATATATGATGCATGCAAAGAGAGGGATCAACACCCTTAATATCAGCAATTGTCCAGGCAATTGCTTCCTTGTGCCTTTGTAAACACTCAAGCAGAGCTCCCTCCTGCAATTCAGATAATGCAGACGAGATAATAACGGGGAGTGTGTTATTAGGGCCAAGGAAAGCATATTTCAATGTGCTCGGGAGGGGTTTCAACTCCAATTCAGGAGCCTTTTGGATTGAGGGTTTTAGTTGAGATGTCCTCGCCTCAGGCAGTGGATCTACCTTCACAGTCTAGGGTAGGGCAGAGACTCAATGTGTACCCCCAGCAACTCTTCTAGTTTGGGCATTTTCCTTTCAGTTTCTTTAATAATCGAGGGATTGTCCTGAGATATGACCTTCTGAAGGGGATCTCTACATAAGAGTGCTGGAGTAGTCTCTTCAATTATTTCATCAACGACCTCAATCTGAGAACAATCTTCAAATCCGGGTTGCTTGTAAGTATCAAAAATATTCAACCGGATCTTCTTGTTCCCAAAGCCCATTTTAAGTGCCCCAGATCTACAATTTATAGAGGCATTGGATGTGGCCAAGAAGGGGCGTCCCAGAATAATGGACGGCTTTGTGGGCTTATTAGATGGGTCAGTATCAAGTACCAGAAAGTCAATGGGGAAGAAGAAATCCTCCACTCTCACAAGGACATCTTCCAACAATCCCTGCGGTGTCTTAAGTGATTTGTCTGCAGCCTGGAGGATTATTGGACTAGGCTTCAACTTTCCTCCTCCCAAAAGGTCATAGACAGAGCTCGGTAGAATGTTTACCCCCGCACCCAGATCAAGCAAAGCCTCGTCAATGTGTTGGTTACCTCTAACCATTGAAATAT
The DNA here is from genome assembly GCA_037157565.1 of Thalassia testudinum. Lineage (NCBI taxonomy): Eukaryota > Viridiplantae > Streptophyta > Magnoliopsida > Alismatales > Hydrocharitaceae > Thalassia > Thalassia testudinum. The sequence goes on along the minus strand of JAZHRO010000026.1, from coordinate 20,203,261 downwards.
ACGGGCCCCTGGGTCTTTCATTTTGGGGGGTGTTCCATGCTGAAGAACCGAGCTCACATGGTCAGGCAGGATGACCTTGGTTTGGACCTATTTCCTAGATCGGCGCTTCCGGGTGCACAGGTCCTTTAGAAGCTTGGCATAGGACGGAATTTGTTTAATCGCTTCCAACAAAGGCAAGTTAATCTGGACTTGCCTAAAAGTTTCCATAATCTCTTCCGTCCTATCCTTGGCTCCAGACGAGCCAACAGAAGATTCCCCAGGAGCAGATATGCGCTCTGGATAGGGCACCCTCGGCTTCTGGGTAGAGGGGTCGTCATGGCGGGAAAGGGGTGGTGGAAGGATGACATCCTCATTGTGGGTGATTTTTTGTGAGGGAGAGTGGTGTGGCTCTTCCTCGGGTGAGATGGAAGTTGGGTCAGGTGTGGAAGGGGAATTCTGAGATGTAACCGTAGGAGTGTTATCAGGCTTGTCAATCTTTTTTTCACTCCTCAACACAGTCACTGCTTGGGCATGCTCCCTGAATACAACCCCTTTTCCCTTATGGTTCTCCTCAGTAGAGCTAGGCAGCTTCCCCGGATCACTTTGCCTAACTGCCTCAGTAAGATGACCAATTTGAGATTGCATATCAGCAATCATCTTATTCTGAGATTGGATAACCATATTTTGATGTTCTTGCATTGCTTTCATCATGGGCTTCAGTTCATCCATCTCAGAGGGCTTATTCGGAGGATGATTTTCATACAAAGGTTGGTATGTGGGCTGGGGAGGTAAGGGTCTCGTATTCCCTGAGTTAGAAGCATCACCTTGCTTCCAAGAGAAGTTTGGATGGTTCCGTCACCCTGGATTATAAGTGTTGGAGTAAGGGTTATAGCAAGGGGGGCATAAACCTTGGGCTGCATTCAAGTCGACCTGAATCAACTTAGGGAATTGGTTTGCCTAATGGCACTTCGCAATGGCGTGCGTTGTGCTTTGGCAAATGGAGCATTCTCTTGAAGCTTGAAAAATAGAGGCTGCTTGTGGGTTCATGCCGGGGTTTGCTAAAAGCCTATCAAAGTTTTTATTCAATAGTTGAATCTGATAAGCCAAATCCTGAGAAGCCCCAGCTTCATGGGCCTCTATCTTCCTCTACAAGATTGATGGTTTTCTTTCTTGATAGGCAGAGGACAGATGTATGGAGTTGTCGCTTAATGTTTCAAATAATGCCCAGGCTTCATCCTCAGTTCTGGTCATGAAGGTTCCTGCACAGGCTGCATTAATGGTTTGCCTATGCCTTTCAGATAATCCGTTATAGAACCTTTCGACCAACTGCCATCATGGCACTTGATGGTGGGGGCATAACCTAAGAAGGTCATTAAAGCGCTCCCAAGTCTCATGAAATTGCTCTCCTTTCTATTGAGTAAAACCCATAATCTCTCTTCTGTAATGGTTGGTTTTACTCATAGGAAAATACTTTTTTAAAAATTCTCCCTTAAGGGTGGCCCAATCATTTACCCTTGCATCGAGGGTATGATACCAATGCTTGGCCTTATCCTTTAGGGAGAAAGGAAATAGAGTCCTCATCAGGGCTTCATCAGTAAAGCCCTGGAGCTTCACCATGGAACAGACCTCGGTGAATTCCTCCAAATGCCGGTAGGGGTCCTCCTTAGTAGTACCATAAAAAGGGCAATAAAGATATGGTACTGCTCTTGATCTCATACAGATTATCCCCTGCCGGTTGTCTTAGTGCTTGTGCAGGTTGGTTAGTAGGAATAAAATAGTCTCTCAGGGTCCTTTGTTGATTTGCACCTTGCTCAGCCATTCCTTCTTTTTCTTCTCCTTGGTGAGCTCTCCTAAGAATTCTCTCAGGCTCAGGATCAACACTAGACTACCCCCAAGAGAGTGTCTACCAAGCATACAAAACACAATTCAGATTTTTTTATTGAGTAAGTTAAACCTCCACTCCAAAGATAAGTCAAAAGATCAAGACTTATTCCTCCGTTCCCACGTAAGTGGTATAAGAGGGGTGTGGACTTGAAATCTTAATCTTCTTTATTGTGGAGGTCGAATTAGTTAATATAAATGGCCAAACAAGTTTTTCACGGCAATTACGTGCCTTAATTCAATCTTTGAGTGCCCTAGGACCTATACTTTGCTTGGATGATACTCCCAGGTGATCAAGTGAGAAGTTACTCCAAGGACGAACAAAGGGATGCAAGTAGGGTGAACCCTTCCTTTTAGGCGATGGGTATGCGGTGCCCCTTAACTACCCTTTTGTTCCTTTAAGGGGTGTCCCCCGCCGTGGAGTATCAAAACACTTGGTCAAAAGATAGTATCACCACCACCACAAAGCACAATAGGAGGGTCTGCACCGATAAAGAGATTGGTGCTTATAACCTTAATGGATCGAGCCTTAGTGCGGTGCCTAATGTGCGTGCTCAGTGTCAAAAGTGTGCAACACACCGCAAATCTTTGTAATTTCTTTTGAAATTGTAGACAAGTCCCTTAGAATCAGATCAAATGTGAATTGCTTTTAGGGTCGAATCTGATTATTAGTTCCACTTTTAGTTATGTGACCATTGAATTAGTAAATTCAAACAACTTGGTGGTCTTGAATTTAAATTTGAGGCAAATGCGTGAATAGGAGCTGGATGCAAAAGTTAGAAAGATGTACAGTCTCCAGCAATCTTCGTGCTAATATGCTTGCAATGCAATAATATGATCTAATGTGCTGCTCAATCACCCCTAAATGTGCGCACGTAAGGGAATGCAACTTCTAAATAGGTAGCTCGATATTTTCTTTGTTGGTTTTAAAAGCAGGTAAGCAGAAAATATAATCACGCATGCACCAAAAATATTGTAAGCCCTAGTAGCTAAAGAATGCGGGGACAAACCCCCAAAAATTCATCCCCAATTACTACAAGGGCAAAAAGATAGAAATAAATTTGTGACGACGGAGAATCCTCTGTGAAAACAGGATCTTGGTCTCCTTCATCTTTTCTTGTGTGGCTTAACCCGTGGTTGCTGTCGCCTCTCTGTTGCGCCTCGTCGCCTCTTCAGATTCCTCGCATAATAAAAAAATATTGATCAGATAATTTCGCAACTCAGAATATTTAAAAACAATGAAGTAAATCTATTGCATCTGTTGCCTCCCTGGCAATGGCACCAATTTGAAAGAGTCGACTTTCCGCTTTACGTTGTAGTATTTAAATGGTGGAAAAATCACTAATAAAAAAAATAAAAATAACCACTCACAGAAGAGCGGGTCGTGTCCACAGGGAGGCAATTATGTAATAAATTTTATATTCTTTCGGTTAAGTGCAAAATCCCAATTTAAATCTGACATAAAATGCGAAGGAAAGTAGATTCACAATAACTTAAAAAGATAAGGGTATATGTGTAGTTTTCCCTCACTGAAATCTTCAATAAATTTATGATGATTTTATGCAATTTTCACGTAATGTGTAATAGAGAAAATTGGTGCTCAGGTTAAGCCCAAAACCAATCTTGAAATAGGTGAATATCATGAATGTGCAATTATCAGAGAATATGAGTGTGCATGTGAAATTTTGCCACAATATAATAATAATAAATAAAAATCAAATTCTGGAGGCAATGGCAGTGAATGTAATTTTTAATTGAATTCAAAACAGAGCATTTTCTCTCTCTCCTCCTTGCGAGAGAGAGAGAGCACAGGCAGGGCTTTCACTAGGAAGGGATGTTGGCGAGGATGAGGGCTATCCGATGGAGGTCATGGCGTCGACGGAGATGGCCAGAGGTGGCTGGACGGCGAAGGAGACTGCTGCTGCCGTGAAGGTGCTGTGGCTATGGCGCAAGCGCCTGCAGGAGAAGTTTGGCATGCGCGCGCCTGCGGGCAGAGGCACGGGTCTACGGGCATGCAAGGTGGAGAAGGAGTAGGCACTACAGAGGGTTGAAGGCGCTGGAGGTTGAGGTGGGCGCATGCCTGCGGCTAAAAGCGGGCGGTGGAGATGCTGCGGTGTGGTGCAGTGATGGCAGGCGGATGCCTGCTGGCGCTTGCAGAGGCGCACGCCTGCGGGGAGGTGCTGAAGGGTGTGCCCGCGGGCTGGTGAAGGCGCTGCTGCAGGTTGAAGGCACTGGCTGCAGGTGACGCGGCTGTGGGAGTGCGGGTGCACCTGGCTGCCTGGAGGAGGGAGCGCGCAAGGTGAGGCAGTCTGCAGTGTCTGCGGGCATGCGGGCGAGAGTTGAAGGTTGAGGCGCGCACGGGGGTCAGTCACTGCAGTAGGGCACGGGCCTGTGGGGAGGTTGAAGGCGCTGGCTGCAGGCGGCGTGCTTGCGGGAGGGGGGGTGGCGCAAGGTGAAATGGGAGCGGCGCTTGGAGAGGCGACTGGAGAGGATTGAATGCGCTGGTGGGTCTGCAGTGCTGCGCCTAGTGCTGGAGATGGGCACGCTCCTACTGGGAGCGCTAGGCGGTGAAGAACTTGGTGATGGCGGGTGCAGGCAAAGGTGGCATTGGAGAGGTTGGAGCGCACGTGGAAGGTGGGTGTGTGCTTGCAGAGAGGCTTGCTAGGGTGCGGCTGCAGGGACGCGATGGTGATGAAGGTGCGGTGCCTGCAGGGGCAGGCTTGGTGGCGTGAGCAGGCGGTGTGCGTTGGAGATTGGAGAAGCGGCTGGAGATGTGCGCATTGAGAAGATGCAGATCCTGGTCCACAGTGCATGCTAGGTAGTTCCCCTCTCTCCCTGGACGATCCCTCTCCTCTTTCTCCGCCTCTTCTTTTAACTCGTCCTAGTTTGCGCCTGCGAGAGTTAAGGGATTTTCAAATCCCTTAATTATTTCTGGTCGGCGGCTATTGACGGTACTTGGAGGATGGGGAAAAGAATAGCCGCCGGTTATTTGAAAGGGTAATTTACCATTTTCTCCTCCTTCTTTTGCCAATTATTTTTCCTGCACATAAAAAGAACATATTAAGTTATAGAATAGATGTAAACCTAAATCATGATGCATGCAAACATTTTATAACTTAATATAGTTATTAACAAACCTAAAAGATACAATTAAAGTTACTTAGGTGTAATATTAGTCCATTAAAATGGACTCATCAGTAACCACCACAATGTACCTTTTGATATCTGTTCTAGGGTTCTTTTGCCGAATGTCCATTGGAATTGACATCTTCCTGTTCTATGTTCATGTCTCCTTGCAGGAGATGCCTCGACGAGGAGCCATTGAGGCGGGTCGCGGATGCGGCCGAGGTCGAAGTTGGAGGGGCAGATGTGTTGAGCCTGACGTCTCGGTGGACCAGCCACTACTTCCGAGCGTTCAGGCCCAGGACCTTGCCCAGCTGATACAGGAGATTGTGCAAGAGGAGCTCCACCCGCCTCCATGGGCGCCTCTCCCTGAGGCTACGGAGGGGGAGTCCTTTGTAGGACCGCGAGACAGACACAGTGCTGGACGTGGGGGACGGGGTGGCCCTCCACCGCCCCCACTGTCCTCTGACACTTTTGAGCACGAGCCCTCCTTGCCTAGAGGCGTACTGGTTTCCCCACTCTAGTGCCATTATGAGCTTTTTGGACAATTTCGGAAGCTGAAGCCCCCCTCCTTCAAGGGGGATGAGGACTCGAACGAGGTGAAGGACTGGCTCAAGCAGATCGAGAAGGTGTTTGACACCCTTCGCCCCCCTGCGGAGTGCCGCGTGGCCTTTGTCATGTACTAGTTGGAGAGAGCGGCACATAGGTGGTGGAGGCAGTCAGAGGTCAGGAGAGGGCCAAGTCGACATGGGACCAGTTTGTCACCTTCTCTTGCGAGCAGTACTTTCCCCATATGTGGCAAGATCAGAGGAGGCGGGAGTTCCACACTCTCCGCCAGGGGACGATGACTGTCAGCGCATATCGCACGCATTTTCTTGAGCTGTCTCGTTTCGCAGCGACAGCTGTGGCTACTGAGGAGGAGCGCCTATGGAGGTTCACCGAGGGGCTCCGACCTACTATTCGGGGGTATGTCAAACCCCTGAAGCTGCCTACGTTCTCGAGGGTGGTGGAGGCAACTATGACATATGAGACCAACCTGGCCGCACGTGACGCTGATAGCTGATGGAAGAGGCCCTACCAGCCAGACTACTCACAAAGTTGACGAGAGAGGAGGCACGCGGCGCCTGCAGGAGAGCCGTCATAGTTTGCGGGGCCGTCAGTGGCCTTTGGGGGCCCTCGACAGGGGCCAGTTGCCAGCACTAGACCCTCGCCTAGCCGTCAGCAGGGACCTACTGAGGGCGGGAGTCGGCTTTCCCTTTGCTACCAGTGTAGCAAGCCGGGCCTCATCAGGAGGGACTGCTCATATAGGGCTGGAGGTTAGTAAATGCTCCCTGCACTGAGCATTGGAGGACGAACAGGAGGCGATTGTTCCTAGGTGCGTGGGGGAGGATAGCAGTCGTAGGGAGGGTACTGGCCAGCGGCTACCCGTCCGATGCAGAGTGTGACTGCTTCATCCTCAGTTAGAGCTGAGGGGCATATCAACGCCCTAACACATAGAGATGCCAGAGCTTCGGGTTTAGTAGTGGCAGGTATGGTTACAGTTTCTGGCAGACTAGTTTACACACTTTTTGATTATGGCGCAACGCACTCATTTGTTGCTGCTAGTTTTGCTGTCAGTTTGGGACAGGACTGTGTGTTGTTAGAGGATCCGTTTGTGATCAGAGGTCCGGGTGGTCAACTGTTTGTAGCTGAGGAGGTTTACATAGGCTGTGAGGTTAGTGTTGGGGGAGACAGCCTCCCCACTGATCTGATTGTGATACCGATGGAGGACTTTGGCGTGATTCTGGGGATGGACTAGCTGTCCGCTTACCACGATTTGGTGGATTGTTTTGAGAGGAAGATCATCTTCTCCATACTGGAGTTGCCTTCTTTTGAGTTTCATGGACAACCGGTGGATGGAGGCTTCAGGTGCATCCCTGCACTTCGGGCGGCGAGACTTTTGGGACAAGGGTGTGAGGGCTTTCTGGCTTGTGTAGTGGCAGAGCCCAGCCCCGTGGTAGACTTTCAGAGTATCCCGGTGGTCAGAGAGTACCCCGACGTGTTCCCAAAGGAGCTGCCAGGACTACCGCATGGGCGTGAGATCAAGTTTGAGATCTCACTGGTACCTAGGGCCAGCCCCATTTCTATAGCACGTTACAGGATGGCACCACTTGAGCTGCGAGAGCTCAAGTCCCAGTTGCTGGACCTTCTGGAGAAGGGCTTTGTAAGGCCCAATGCGTCTCCATAGGGAGCTTCGGTATTATTTGTGAAGAAGAAGGGTGGTACCCTACACCTTTGTGTGGACTACAGACAGCTGAATAGGGTTACCATCAAGAATAGGTATCCACTGTTGAGGATTGTTGATTTGTTTGACCAGTTGTGAGGTGCCACGATCTTCTCCAAGATAGACTTGAGGTCTGGCTACCACCAGTTGAGGATCAAGGAGACTGACGTCTCCAAGACAGCTTTCTGCACCCGATATGGACACTACGAGTTTTTCGTCATGTCATTTGGGCTGACCAACGCCCCTACTACTTTCATGGATTTGATGAACCGGGTGTTCTGACCATATCTGGATCAGTTCGTGGTGGTATTTATTGATGATGTGCTCATCTACTCTCGGGATCAGGCGCAGCACGGACGACACTTGCGGATGGTTTTGGACACATTGAGACGACGTAGGCTGTACGCCAAATACAGCAAGTGCGAGTTCTAGTTGAGGGAGGTAACCTTCTTAGGTCATGTGATTTCAGGGAATGGCTTGGCTGTGGACCCAGCCAAGGTTGAGGGAGTGCTCAGGTGGGAGAGACCACGTACAGTGATAGAGATCCGCAGTTTCTTGAGACTGGCAGGCTACTATCGGCGGTTTATCAGGGGTTTCTCACAGATTGCACATCCTATGACACAATTGACCCAGAAGGATGTGCCCTTTTCTTGGACAGACGCTTGTGAGGCATGTTTTCAAGAGCTGAAGCAGAGGCTGACTTCGGCTCCCGTGCTTACCATCCCAAACAGTAGTGGTGGTTTCGTTGTGTACATGGATGCCTCTTTGCAGGGGTTAGGGGGTGTGCTCATGCAGTGGGGTCACGTTGTCGCTTAGGCTTCATAGTAACTGAAGTCCCATGAGCATAGTTACCCTACCCACGACCTAGAGCTGGCAGCTATCGTCTTCACGCTGAAGATTTGGAGGCACTACCTGTACGGTGAGACTTTTGAGATTTTCATAGATTATAAGGGCCTCAGGTACTTATTTGATCAGAAGGAGCTTAACATGAGACAGAGACGTTGGTTAGAGCTCCTGAAGGACTATGACTACAGCATTTCCTACCATCCAGGGAAGGCCAACATGGTGGTTGACGCCTTGAGCCGGAAGGCGCCCGCCCACTTGGCCAGTTTACAGGCACAGAGTTGGAGACTCATGAAGGAGATGGGCAGTTGGCGACCCCTAGAGTTACTGGGGCACTGTGGGGCAGTGACTGTGACACGATAGATGAGGCCAGTGCTGATAGACCGCATCATCACAGGACAGATGGCAGACTCGTACTTGCAGTCGTTGCGTGACATAGTGACAAGCGTGGAAATTGCATATTTTGAAATCGTTGGAAATCGTAGTATAGTCGCAAAAACCACTCATCAAAGATATTTGTGATAACAAAACTCACATAGATCTTTATTCTTTTTAGAACTTGAGTCCCGGTCGTTCGTCTCTGGGAGGCGTGAAAACGAATCGAGATTTGGATCAGCTTTTATAACCTAAATCTAACCTAAGCTACTATTTTTGTCTTTTTGTGTTTTTGATTTTTTATTTTGAAAAGCGAACTGAAACCTAGATCTAGATAAACTAGCAAAAACCTAAGTGACTATGTGCATTTAAATGAGGCCATGGTGGCCGTGCATGGTGTGAACAAACCAAAGTGTCATATAGGTAAGCAAACATGAGGACAATCAATCACAGAAACATCATGAAATTATTTATGCATAAAAAATTATCACACATCATCTACACGAGAAAGCATATAAATAGAAGAAAATCCCTCACGCCGGAAAGTTTCCACTAGGGCCATCGGCCTTGTGTGAGGATGTAGGCTAGACCTTGCGTATGCAAACCCGTCTACATGCCTACCAAAAGAGATGGCCGGCTACAAGAGGCTATGGGTGAGCCTTCATGGCCGTCCAAGAAAAAGAAGAAGATGGGGGCGAGTGCACCCAAGTGGAGAGAGGAGGGTGTTGCTCCCTTTCTCTACCAATGGCTATCCTTGAAGCTTTGGAGAGAAGCTTCTTTAGCTAGCCATCCATGGAGCCTTGCAGGAGGATTAGGAGGACAGCCTTAAGGTTTTGGAGGGTGGAAGCAAGTTTAGAGTGGAGAGTATGGATGGGAGAGTGTATGGAGATGGTCCAATTTCGTAGCTCTCTCTTTGCCCTTATGGAAGGCTCCATTTGGTTGCCACTTTTGGTGTCTCCAAAAATAGCCAATGCCACAATTTTTGGATCTAGGTTTGACACAAGTTTTTAGGGTTTCCAAGAGAGTGTGCATGGGTTTGGTGGGAGTACAATGGGAAGGTGTGCGTGTGTGTGTGTGGGTGTGTGTTTTTCGTAGGGCTAGGTTGTGGGTTTTGGTAGGATTAGGTGCTAAATAGGTTGGGTCAATTAAGATTAAGTGGGTGTGGACCTAATTAGGCTTAGGAAAGTCTAATTGGGTAGGAGTGAACCTAATTAGATCTAGGTCAAGTCTAATTAGATGTGTGCATGTGATTAGGCTAGGGTAACCCTAATAGGTATGAGTTAATTAGTTCCTCGGTGGATCTAATTGGGCTCGGGTGCACCCAATCAACTGTAGATGCACCCAATTAGGTATGGGATGGTTCAATTGGGTTAGAGATAGGACAAGTAGGGCTATGGATAGTGGACTAGGCTTAGGAGGTCTCTACTTAGGTTTCCTAGGGTGTTCGATGGTGTTCCTAGGTCAAAATAGGCAAGCTAGGGCTTCCAACACCAAAATCAGGAACCAGACAGCAGTATCAGACATCCGGGATAGTGGTCAGATGTCTTATACTACAAAATTGGATGTCTGGACACAAAATTAGATGTCCAATTCTGTGTCAGTATGAGTTTTGGCTTCCTGGATTGTTATTCTACAGAAATCAGACGTCCAGCCAGATGTTTGGATGTCCTAAAAGGTGCTGGAGAGTGGGTTTTAGGTTTTCTAAGGTTGGTTTTGGTTCCTAAGTGTTTGAGAGAGGGATAGGGTGGATAAGAACATGGATAGTGCTATCCATGTTTGGGTTTTGAGGCTAAGGTGCCCTAATGGAGGTTGTTTTGGGTTTGGGAAGGCTGTCCTAGGGTTTCTAAGGGTAGGGATAAGGCTATCCTCCTCACTCCTCTTATCTGGATCAGTCTTCTTCATTTATTGCTTTATTCCACTATCTCCATCCTGGATCACTTTATTATCTGCAAATAGCAATAAAAACCATTAACTGGCATGATATCTCATCTTATTCTAAATAGACTGATGCAATGCATGATATGCAAGATATGAGTGCAATATCCACAATTTAAGCTAGGTTTAGACATTATTTAGGTTGATTAGGACCCATGATTGTTGTGCAATCACAGAGTACTGTAAGGGGACCCTAGAGACTTCTCCTTTACTGACGAGGTGCTGCGCATGAGGGGACGTTTGTGCATTCCCAGGGACGAGGAGTTGTTGAGAGAGCTCCTGACTGAGGCATACGATTCCAAGTTCACCATACATCCTGGGAACACAAAGATGTATCATGATCTGAGACGTGACTTTTGGTGGAGGGGAATGAAGTGGGATGTAGGTGAGTTCGTGCAGCAGTGTTTAGTGTGCCAGTAGGTGAAGGCCGAGCATCAGAGGCCTGCAGGGCCATTGTATCCACTTCCAGTGCCGGAGTGGAAGTGGGAGAGCATCACCATGGACTTGGTGGTGGGCTTGCCCGTTAACCAGTGAGGACATGATGCAGTCTAGGTAATTGTAGACAGACTGACGAAGATGGCACGTTTCTTGCCGATCCGAGTCACCTTGGGACTAGCACAGTTGGTAGAGAGGTATATCCATGACGTGGTACGTCAGCACGGAGTTCCACGTGAGATTATATCCGATCGGGATACCTGTTTTACGTCCCAGTTTTGGGTTGAGTTTCAGCAGGCTTTGGGGACATGGTTGAGGTTCAGTACGGCATACCACCCCCAGACGAACGGACAGTCAGAGCACACGATACAGATGCTTGAAGATCTTTTGCGTGCCTGCGTACTGGATTGGATGGGCTCTTGGGAGGAGCACTTGCCCCTCGCAGAGTTTGCATATAATAATAGCTATCACCCTACGAGGCTCTGTACGGACGGAGGTGTACTACACCCTTGAGTTGGGTTGAGGTGGGGACCAAGTGGGAGGTTGGCCCCAGGCTGATCCGGCAGAGTTAGGAGGTGGTTGAGCAGATTCACAGGCGACTCCGCACTGTTAGGAGTAGACAGAAGAGCTATGCCGATCGGAAGCACAGAGAGGTGAAGTTTGAGGTTGGGGATCATGTCTTCCTTCACGTTTCACCCATGAAGGGCCTGCAGCGTTTTGGGGTGAAAGGGAAGCTCACGCTGAGGTTTGTGGGGCCCTTTGAGGTCCTGGAGTGGGTTGGACCCGTTGCTTACAGGCTTGCCCTTCCTCCCCAGCTTTCTGGTGTGCACGACGTGTTCCACGTGTCCAACCTCAGGAAGTACGTTGCCGATTCCAATCACGTTTTGAGCCACGAGAGTGTTGAGGTGGGTGATGACCTGACCTACCCCGAGTGACCAGTGCAGTTACTAGACAGAGCTGTCCGGAGTTTGAGACAGAAGCAGGTACCCCTGGTGAAGGTCTTGTGGAGGAGCTAGAGGTATGAGGAGGCTACCTGGGAGCCTGAGGTGGTGATGTGAGAGCGGTACCCAGAGCACTTTCAGGGTACGTTTTTTCAGACCGGCTTTGGTCCACTTTGAGTTTGTTATGCGTATGTTGTTTTCTTTCCGCACCCTAGCTAGCTCAAGTTTCGGGGATGAAACTTCCTTTGAGTTTGTTATGATGTTAAGACCCGTGCTGTTTGAGCCCTTTAAGACATCTGGAACTTGGATCAGATGTCTGGTCAGACATTTGGACACCTTCCTAGATGTCTGGAAATCAAAATTTTCCTGTACGAGCTCGCGTCTGCACGCGTGCTGCATGCAGACAGTACACGTCCCTCGTTTCTTCTTCTTCTCTCTTCTTCCACCCGACGAAAGCCCTAAACCCACACCATTATATAAGCCCCCTCCTCTCCTTCGTTTCACCCAACTTCCCAGCCACCTCCCTCTAACACTCCAGCGAGAGTAGCCGAGCGAGAACGGCGGAGCGAAGGAGCGACATGAGAGGAGAGGAGTGGCGTGAGGAGGCGAGGAGAGCCAGTTTGCGAGCTCGCGTGGGAGCTCACCGGTGAGCTCACAATCGGTCGGTGCGTGCGCAAGGAGGAGTGCATTGGGGAGGTCTGCCCCGACACTGCTGCAGCCAAAGCAGCAGGTGAGAGGGCACGACGTGACCATGCGCGACGTGAGAAGGCGGAAGCAGGTCCTGGTTCTGGGATTTTCCTAGAATCAGACGTCTGGAGTGACTGCCAAACGACGGTGCGGACGTTTGGAGGTGGTGCCAGACGTCTGAGGAGGAGGCTTAGCGAAGGTACGTCTCCTTTGCAGATACGGCCATGCAGGCCACTCCGCCGAGACACTGTTTCTTGCCTTTTTGATGGAGATTCGGTTGATTTGCGTAGGGGTTGCTTTGGGAAGGTGCGAGACATGCCCTCCCATGCACTTCGAACGTCTGGGCGAGGCACTAGACGACAGGAAGCACTTCTGGACTTCCGAAGAGGTGGTCGAACATCTGGAACTGGGTCCAAACGGTCCAGTAGAGTTCCTGGACGTCTGAGGAGTAGCACTGGACTTGAGGTACGGCTCTGGACTCTTTTAAGACGTCTGGAAGTTGTTCCAAACGTATGATTTGAGTCAGAATTGCTATTTTTGACCTGTTTAGGGTCTGTTTGAGGTCCGATTTCCGCAATTAAGATACCGATGTTTTTAGTATGAATTCCCCTACTTGTTGGAATACTTTCTATACTATTCTGAGTATTCTCCTGTGATTGATCCTTGTGATAGGACTGGTTTTCGTTGCGAGTTCGGGGCTTGCTGAGCACGTGAGCTTGCCATTCAAGCCCCCATTGCTCTTGGGTTTACTGGTAGAGTGGCTTCCCCTTAATTTAATTACAACCTAATTCCATATGTGGAATGAATGATTAGAACCTAGGATATGGCATGAATCCTAGGACTAGAAATACTGGATTGTTTGTATTGAATGAATGAATTGCAGTCTTGAATGACTAGATAGAATGATAGCAATTGCCTGTAAATGAATAATAGTTGCCTGCGAAATATGTAGTAATTGTGTTAGTTAACTGTTGAATGTAACCTTCCTGTCGCACCCGTGAAATGACGTAATATGAGCTGCATGTATATAATTTGAAAATGGAGAGGTGAATGTTGGAAACATGAGCTATCTGTGAATGAACTGAATATGGAATAGAGTTACAAACTGCATGTGTATACCCTGAGAGTGGAAATAGAAATGATGAAACCTGGTATGGCTTGGCCTGAGAAATATGAGTATGAACCCTACGGGGAATTAGGAGTAGAACTCCTGGAAATAAATGGAATGGAACTAGGAATGTGAGTGGGGAGGTGAATTGGCCTTGAGTACGGAGTACCAAGGAGAGCAACTATCCCCCTGTTTAGTGTAGAGCGGAGCTAGCCGCCCTTAGGTTGGGACCCGAGGTTAGGATTGGTCACTCTGTACCGACTTCTTGGCCCTCGCGTACACAGTACCGGGGAGAGCTACTAGTGTAGGGAGCGAGTTAACCACCCCACGGGGCCCGGGTTCAGCTAGCCACCCTACACTGACTTGTTAGGCCCACTGGGCAAACCAGGGTAGTCAGGCGAGGGTGCGTAGACTGTGGAGGGGCGAGACCCTTGCTTGGTTCTTAGGGGCTAGACCCCTGTTACTGAGAGGGCTATGCCCTATACTGGTTCTGTGATATGCTTTAGGCGCACCCGCTAACAGAAATGACTGATCGCGTGCTAGTGCGGGGTAGCTACCCATGCGCTTATCGTGTGTGCTATAGTCACCGTTATGTCTGTCCATGACCTTGGGGTGGTTGACTGGGTGTAGGACCACCACGGGGGACTCTCCCAGCTAGGAGAGCACCACGTGCGACTTCTACTCTTCAGAAAAGACTACAATCAAGATCGTTCCCACGAGGAACATTCGAGATCAAGAAAGAGACCTGATAAATAAATTAAATAGTGAAAAGGAATAAGTAGCTAAAGAAAGTAATTGAAAAACAACATCTAGCTATCCACCTTTACTGTTTAGTTAGTTGGTTGCCACTCTACTTAGCGTTTGCTGACTTTGTGTACTCATAACCCTTTTCAGGTCTAGGTGTTGAGCAGCTAGAGCCTATGACTGCAGAGGGTGTTGAGCCCAGTATAGCTCAGTAGTTGTAGCTCTTTTTGTACTCGTTTGTAGTAGTGAGTAGCTTCTTGTACCTTTATATTCTGTACTCTTTCATTCTACACATTATATTCCTGTACCCGTTTACTTTTCTACTGTTGTGGTGGTGTGTACTGTAGTAGCTTTATTTCTTTACTGCTGTACTTTTGTTACTGTTAGTTGCTTAGCATAGTGAATGTGGTTTACTTTCCTGCTTTTTGGTTACTTTCTCGTTGGATGACTAGGCCTTGGGATCAGTCTAGTCGGTCCAGTCTCGTGTCCTGTAAGGATTTGTGAACCAGGTTGTAACAGAGCTTCATGACCTCCTGCAACTGCTGGAGGAGTTGCTGCAGTCTCCGCAGGCGGAGAGGAGCATGAGGAGAAGGTTTGCAGGGCATATTATGAAAACATTTTTCTGCAAAATCAGACGTCTGGGATGCTATCCAGATGTCTGGAGGAGTCTCAGGACATCCGAAGCTGGCATCGGACGTCTTACAGCACGCAACGTGACGAGGTATGTCCTTTGTACGTGCTTGCATGCATGTACTTATTTTCTTATGTGTCGTGTTTTTAAACATATGCGCATGCGTAGGTACAGGACATGGGAAAGGCACATAGCACACCCTTCGAGGTGCTTTCGGATGTCTGGAGATAGTGCCAGATGTCTGACTGCACTCCCATACGACTGGAGGGAGTGTCAGACATTTGGGATCTCCCTCAAGCGGCTGTGGATGGGTTTGGACATCTAAGGAAGCCACAGGAAAGCAAGGTGAGATTCTGAGGCCATTTAAGACGTTTGGATCTAGTCCCAGACGTCTGATTGTAGTCAATATGCACGTTTTTGCCCATTTGGGGCCCAAATAGAGTCAGTTTTGCGCAAACGAAGTATCGTTGGTTTTCGTTCGAGTTTCTCTTCGTGTTAGTGTCACTTGTATACTATTTTGAACTCATTTGATGTGTTTGGTCAATTGTATAGGTCTCCAGCCAATAGAGTATACAGGACCCGCGGAGATGATAGGATCTACGATTCGAGGCCCCATTCCACCCTTGCATCTCGGTAAAGTGGTTTTTCTCAACATTATGAATTAACTAATTAAGGGCATACTATCTTAGAATGAATTGATTGAACCCTAGAATTTGAAATGAACCCTAGGGCTGAATTGAGTGAATGAACATTGCTTGAGCCACACGGTTTAATTCTGAAATGCATGTTAGAACTCTTAATGCTAGCAAATGAATAGTTACATGATGTGATGCTTCTTTCAGTTATTAAATTACGAGTTTCTTGTTATATGGTTGAGAACCAAGTTGTGAACAACGAGATATGCATGTTGTGAAATGAAATGAACTGAATACAATACATGAACCCTACAGGGAAACTAGAAGAGGAACTCATGTATATGGAATGAATATCGTATGTAGGAGGGAAGTGAGCTGGCCCTCGAGTACCTGGTACCGAGGAGAGAAACTGTCCCTTTTGCATAGAAAGTGAGTTGGCCCTCGTGTATGCAGTACCGAGGAGAGCTACCGTCACTTTAGTAGGGGGAGCTAGCCAGCCTTGGGTTGAGACCCGGGGTTAGGAATGGACCCCTACACCGACTCTTGTTACTTTAGTGTAGGGGGGGAGCTAGCCGCCCCATGGGGTCCGGGGTTAGGACTGGCCACCCTACAACGACTCTTGTTAGGCCCACTGGGCAAACCAGGATAGTCGAGTGAGGGTATGCAGACTGTTGAGGGGCGAGACCCTTGTTCTGAGAGGGCAAGGCCCTATTCTGTTCTATGCTGTACTTTTGAGTGTATCCGCTAGTAGAAACGACTGACCGCATGCCAGTGCTGGGTACCTACCCGTGCACTTATTGCACGTGCCGTAGTCACCACTACGTCACGACCGTGACCTTGGGGTGGTAGACTGGGTGTAGGACTATCACGGGGACTCTCCTGGCCAAAAGAGTGCCACGTGTACATCCTACATCGCGAAATAAACTACAATCAAGATCGTTCCCTTAAGGAACAAGAGGATTAAGAAATGTTGTGGATCCTTATTAGAATGACCGAATCAAAAACACCTGGTTGAGATAAATGGAAATGAATGAATAGTTATTTGCTTGTTTCTTTTAGTTAAATTGCATATAAATGACTTAACCACCACTCTACTCAGCGTTAGCTGACTACGAATTATAGAGCCATGTTTAGGTCAGGAAATTGAGCAGCCAGTGCCACCAGCTGCAAAGGGTGTTGGGCTTAGCCGAGCCCAGCTATAGTTGTTCCTTTCTGTTTTAGAGCTCTTTTGTAGTAGTGAGTACCTTTAGCATATTAGTTGTTTCTGCTATATTCTGTTCATCTTATATTTCCCTCTTTTGTGATTGTGATGGCTATGTATGTTATAGTACTCTTCCGCTTGTTACATGTAATATGTTTGAGATTTCTCATCCTGTTTTTCCTTCATGTCTCTTATTTATTTCTGCTTAGTTACAGTGCATGTGTGATTATGGTATATTTTCTACTTTTGGTTATTTCTTGTTGGACGACTGGGTCTTCGGATTAGTCGAGGCAAATCAATCTCAGGTCCTGTAGGGAGCTAGAATTGGGTCGTAACAAAGATGGTATCAGAGCAAGGTCGTCCGAAGAAATAAACCAAATGATCTGAAAGTAATCACTCATGTACATGTAGCTAGGATAGTCATCACAACGTAATTCCTTAATCTTCGCTTCCGAGTCTTATTTCCTTATGTAACCTGTTATCATTGATAGTCCATGTTCTTTCTCTTGTATCTCCTTGTAGGAAATGCCTAGTCGAGAAGTTCTTGAGGCGGGCCACGGATGTAGCCGTGGGAGTGGTCTTAGGGGTAGACATGCTGGACCTGAGGCACTAGTCGACCCACCCCTCCTTCTGGGCATCCAGGCCCTGGATCTCTCCTAGCAGATTCGGGACATAGTACGGGAGGAGCTCCAACAGCCTCCTTCACCACCCCTCCTAGAGGACATGGAGGGAGAGTCCTCTGTGTGAAAGGAGAGCTACCGCAGCACTAGACGAGCTGGAGGGGGAGGGGGTGATCCTCCACCACTCCCACCACCCTCAGCACTTCAGAGTACTAGCCCTCCTTGTCGGGAGGTGTGCCTGTTCCTCCGTTGCAGCTCCACCATGAGCTATTTGGCCAGTTCCAGAAGCTGAAGCCCCCCTCCTTCAAAGAGGATGAAGGCCTATATGAGGTAGAGGACTGGCTAGAGCAGATAGAGAAGGATTTTGACACGCTCCACCCTCTTGTAGAGTACCACATGGCCTTTGCCATGTACCAGTTGGAGAGTGCTGCCCACCGGTGGTGGAGGGCAGTCAGGGGACAGGAAGGGAGAGAGCCATCGTGGGACTAGTTTGTGGCACTCTTCTGCGAGTAGTACTTCCCACAGACCTGGTAGGACTAGAGGAGGCAAGAGTTCCATACTCTCCGCAAGGGGGCGATGACAGTTAACGTGTACTGTACGTGTTTCCTGGAGCTGTCTTGCTTTACCCCAACAGCTATGTCTGCAGAGGAGTGCCTATGGAGGTTTACTTAAGGCCCCCGACTTGCTATTCGGGGGTACGTGAAGCCCCTAAAGCTACCTACTTTCTCTCACGTGGTCGAGGCAGCCATGACCTATGAGGAGACCAACCTGGCTATGCGAGACACTAATGGAAGAGGCCCTACCAGTTGGAGTACTCGCAGGGCCATCGAGAGAGGAGGCACTCGATGCTCGCAGGGGAGTCGTCTCGCTATGTGGGGCCACCAGTGGCCTTTAGGGGCTAGCTGACAGCACCAGACCCCTGCCTAGTCACTAGCAGGGACCGACCAAGGGAGGAGGTCATGCCCCTCTCTGTTGCCAGTGTGGCGAGCTAGGCCACATAATGAAGAACTACCCATCTAAGGTCGAAGCATAGCAGATGCTCCCAGCACTGAACACTAGAGGCCGATCTGGTGGTCGTGGTTACCCAGTACGAGGAAGAGGATAGCAGTCACGAAGAAGGTACCGACCAGCTGCTACTTGCTCGACCTAGAGCGTGGCTGCTTCTTCTACACCCAAGGCTGAGGGGTCTGTCAACACCCTGACTCATAGAGACGCCATAGCTTCAAGCTCTGTGGTGGTAGGTATGGTTCCAGTTTCTGGCAAACTAGTTTATGTACTTTTTTATTTTGGTGCAACACATTCTTTTGTCACCACGAGTTTTGCCATCAGTTTAGGCATGAGCAGTGTACTGTTAGAGGTTCCATTCCTGATTAGAGGCCCAGGTGGATAGTTATTTATCGCATAGGAGGTCTTCACAGATTGCGAGGTCGCAATAGGGGGACATAGTCTTCCCGCCAATCTGATCGCGATCCTAATGGAGGACTTTGGCATGATCCTAGTAATGGACTGGCTGCTAATTGGATCGCAAAAATACACCTGCAATTGTGTCATCTTGTGCTATTTCCTAGCATTACCAGTGCATATTAGGTTTCCATAGTCGCATTTGTGAAAATACATGCATGCATGCATTTAATTGAGAGGGGAGGAGAGTGAAATAAATGGCCTTGCAATTAACATTTTTTATCAAGTGCTGCTTTGCAAAATTCACCATCTTTTTATTTTAATTTTATTTGACTTTGAAATGCTTCCCGCGGCTGCAAGGAATTCTTCACACCTTGCCTTGCAGCCGCATGCCCAGCCTCTCCCTGCCAAGCCATGCACAAAGCATGCACAGGCAGGGCATGGCTGTGCATGCTTTCTTCTTTAAAAAGAGCACAGCTCCTCCTTTGCACAAGGGCCTGGTCCCCACGAAAAAGAAACACACAGTAGCTCTTCTCCAGGCCGTCCCCTCCCCTCTCCCTCCATACGCAGGCCCTCCCCCTCTAAGGAGACACTCTGTGAGCAGGAGCACCTCACAGTGGTGCACAACCACCACCATGAGTCCACCACCGCCCAGCTCATCAATGAGCCGGTGGGCGTGCTGGTTCTTTCCCTGTTTCAACATCCAAGCCACTTCAGCCATTGGAGCAGGAGCTTCAAGCTTTAAAGCTCAAAGCTCCACACGCAGCAACAGCAGTAAGGTGGCAGCAGCCGCAAGGCCCTCCAGCGTGCGCCTGTAGGCCGCCCTCACCTCCAGCGCGTGCCTGCAGGCACCCTCGCCTCCCGCTTCTTCGCGCTGCACTCACCTTTCGGCCCAAAACTGGCCACCACGCGCCCCTGCAGTGGCCGGCCAAGCTTCACTACGCACACCAGCCAACACCCGCAGGCCACCGTGTGCCCTGTCGTGCTCCTTCGCCCGCAACCCAGCCCTCTCTGCATGCTCTGTCGCGAAGTCCCGCCCGCAAGCCACCGGCCGGTGCACCCCTTCCACGCTCGCGCCAGCTCGCGCGTGCCAGCCTCGAGCCATTCGCACTCACAGCACCAGACGCAAGCGGTTGCACGGCTCGCCCGGCCACTGTAGCCATTGTTCACGCACTTCTGCAGAACACTGTGGCTACAGTGGGGTGACTGGTAAGTTTCTCACTTATTCGGTCACCCGACGCACCGCAACCGGCCTTCGCCCGCGCACGCGTCCCACCTCGCGTCCCGCTCCAACGCCCACCTGCACGTCTGCGTGTGATCCTCTGCCAGAGCCCGCTCTCGCCCGCATCTTCGCTCACGTGCATCTGCGTGCGCCCGCTCCAGCTCTCCGAGCAGCGTTGTGCGCTGCGGTCTTCTCCGCGCCCATCTCCCTCCAACGCGCACCTCTCTGTGTGCATACACGCCTGTGCGTGCGCGTGGAACCATCAGACAACGCCTGAAGCTTCAGACACCTTAACCCTCCAGCCTTCACTCCAGCAATCTCCCTCTCTCTCTCTCTCTCACAGCACTCTCTCACTCTATCTCTACACACACACATACACACACACTCACACTCTCGCTTATATAGTATTATATACATATATATATACGTATACATATATATATTGATATATATACATATATTTATATACATATACATACACATATACTTATATATATATATATTTATCTACAGATATCTATATATACATATATTACTATATACATACACATATATATATATATACATACATATACATACATACATATATATATATATCTAGACATATATTTACATATCTATATATCTATATACATATATAAGTACATATATACCTATATATTTATAACCATATATACATATAGATATATTTACATATATACATATATATATATTTATTTTTTTTTTCACATTTCTTACTATACGTGGTATCGTGGGAATATCTGCACCAGTTGCTGATATTCCCCGATACACACGTACAGAAAGTGTGTTCACACTCATCTTCCGCCATCCACCTTACACTCCACGCAGCACCTCGTCCTATTGGTTACATCTTTCTAGACGACGACCGACTCGACACCGTGCTACACTCCATCTCCGCCTCCATCTCCACCCCTTTATACATATATAATATATACCTATATAAATATACTATATTTATTTTATTTCTGTTTCGCTTTCCTGCTAGTAAAAAGATAAAAAAATATATAAAAGAGAAAAGATAATCTTTGACTTGCAGGTACTCCATCTTGCGAATAGCAAGACCCATTTTGGAACCCTGATTTGGCTCAAAGCCAAGAACTTAATTTTGAGGGTGTGCCTCAAGGACAAGAATTGTCAGAAAAAAATCTAAATAGAAAAACACCAAAAACATAATAAACGAATGGAAGAGATTCGTTGTAGGAAAGGCGTAGAAACTTGACTTCTAATCCCACTTCCCTGAGTTTGACCCTGGGCCTAAAAGTGACCAAGATAAAATCAAGTAGGCCAGGTTACAAATTTTGTAAAGAGATGGTTAGGTCCGATTTAGGTTAACCACTATACACACTTCAACGTTAAAATCACCATATTAACAAACCTATCCGGGCCCGACCACCATCTTTTCTGGCGCCATTGCCAGGGAAGTGCGCCTTCAAGTAAGTTTTTACTCCATTCCTTTAATTTTTCTCTTCTCACACCCTTTTCTTCACAGGTGTCTCTGTTTTTGGTGTGTAGATAAACCTGTTGCAAGGAGAAGGCAGGCAGACGAAGTCGGAGATGTGGGCAGATCCAAGGCGGGAACGAGAGCGTGAAGACGCCGACACCGCACTGGAGCTCCGCACACGTTGCTGCACAAGTAGGTCTTTCTTTCTTAGCAACCTAGGTTAACCTGTAACCTTAATAAAAAAAACTAAAAACTAAAAAACTAGAAAAACTTCTTGGATCTCTTGGGGCAAGTGGACTAAAATTCACTTGTTTGATTGTTTGCCCTTACTCCCACCGCCCTGGGATTTCCCGCCTTACTTCGCATAAGCGAAAATCCAAGAATCTTGATTCTTGAATTTTTCGCCATGTGAAGTATTCTTTGAGGAAAACATAAAAAGATTGATTTCACCCCTCTTTGCCTCACTTATCTGCAAATTCGGGATCACATTTTTGGTAGGGAGACTTGGAATTGAGTTGATTCCAACCCCACCACGACTTTTCACTTGCCTAAGATTCGATCCTGAATAATTCAACCCCAACAATTTGATTTTCTTTATCTTTTGGTTGAGCCTTGCATGGAAATCATTCTGGTGATTGGGAGCACTTGAATTGAAGTGCTTTGGCTCCCTTTCACACTAATATAAAATTGATTCCTGCATCCACACATAGAAATCTCTATTTAGGGAAGCCCATTGCATTGTAGCATGCATTAACCAATTGACATTGAAGAAGGGTTTGTTGGGTTTAGAAGAAAACTTGTATTCTTGCAAAACCTGGAGATTGGTTGAATTGGTATTTCAGTGAAATCCTAAAATCCATACTACTTAAGGCTGAACTCTAAAAACCATTCACCAATTAAAAACTTCAATTCGGGGAGATTTCCCCGTTGCATGCTTGGTTTACACACTTGTAAAATCAATCACTTGGGCATTACCCGTAAATAATGCCCTTCACATTCCAGAAGCACTTGATCCTAGGCCTCTAACTAAAATTGGTAGTAACTTGACCCTTCTTAAGGATTGGAGGTCTAACTACCTACGTGTAGTGCCTACATGCTGGTGAGGGTTCCCGCGTGCTATCGGGTGTCTAAGACTGGGGCAAACGGCCTTTCAATCTAGCCCGGTGGTTCCACGGTGCTCGCATGAGGTTCTGTAGTTCGTGATAGTAGGTAACTTAGATCTTTAGGTCTAAGGGCACACTGTAGAGGTTAGGAATTTGAATGTATTGATTTG
Organism: Thalassia testudinum; assembly: GCA_037157565.1. Lineage (NCBI taxonomy): Eukaryota > Viridiplantae > Streptophyta > Magnoliopsida > Alismatales > Hydrocharitaceae > Thalassia > Thalassia testudinum. The sequence continues at coordinate 20,180,502 of JAZHRO010000026.1, read as the reverse complement.
TCATCAAGTGTACCTTTGCGGCGTCATTTCTCTCATCTCTTTTCCCTTCTTATCCCCCTAAGTCTTCCTGCGATAGTGCATGTTTGGGAGGAGGTCACAAAACCCTAAACTGTGTGAATTGCCTGATAATTTTAGAAAAGAAGTCGAATCGTCCTCCTCCTCCACAAACATGGCTGCACGCCTACCCCCAAATCCCGAGGGAGGAAACTGCCCTCAAAACCCACCAGGTGGTGGAGTCTTAGATCCCATAACCCGCCTCCAAGCCCAAATGGAAATGTATAACGAACGAATTGGGGCCATTCGGGAAACATTCGAGGAAATGCAAAACCCTCCCGAATGGGAGGAACCTAGGTCTCTTAGCTCTTATCAGAATCCTGCTACTACAGAGACCATAGGACAAATTCGAGTCCCCATGGGCGGGGACGACTTTGAACTAAAACAGAACATAATTGGCCTGATAAATTTTCACTTCCATGGTCTTGCAAGTGAAGATCCTTTTCTCCACTTGGAAGACCTAACCCGATTAGCTGAAACTGTTAAATCGAGAAATATCGGGTTACCTATAGTCCTCATGAAAATGTTCCCGTTTTCATTGCAGGATAAAGCGTCGCAGTGGTTACGCACCCTTGGGAGAACCATCCACTCTTGGGAAGAGATGCGAACAACGTTTCTCAAGAAGTTCTTCCCAATCGGGCGAACCAATGCGCTTCGCCATGTATCACCTCATTTACGCAACAAAACGGTGAACAATTTCATGAAGCATGGGAGAGATATAATGACCTCCTCAAGAAGTGTCTGCACCACGGTCTGCCTAAGTGGCATATAGCCCAGATTTTCTACTACGGGCCAAATGAGACTTTGAAGCAGATTGCAGATGCTTCCTGCGGAGGGAATTTAATGAATAAAGACAAGAATGGAGAATTCGAATTGTTTGAAAATATGAGTGAAAACTCAATGAACAATGCCTCCATTGTCGCCTTTAATCGTACCAGCCTGCTTCGAAATGTCCACAAAGTTGACATGGGACTCTCCCATTCATCCACTGATCTCAGCCTTATCGCACAAAAATTGGATAAAGTCTCCGTCATGCACAAGAAGCTGGAAGAGCTTCTGGCCAACCCCGCCTGTTCTATGGCAAACACCCCCACCTCACCACTTCGTCACAATCCCAATTCTTCCAATACCAGGCTTATCCCGAGAAACCCCGTAAGACCTTCCTTACCGAGTGTCGCGCCGAGCGACTCGGTAAGTCATGTGGATCTGGTTTCTGTAAGCTAGTATTTCGACACGGAGGACCAAGCCTCCATGTGCTCGGACACATATTTACATGCGGATGCGTCTTCTGGCATAGAAGACGCTTGCGCCCTGGGGAACAACCCGTTCTTTGCCACTTATAACCCAGGGTGGCGAAATCATCCAAATTTCGCATGGTCCAACAACCTGCAGCGCTAAAACCCCGCGGGTGGACCAATGTGACCATCTGCACCCGTCATCCCAGGGGTCCAGTCTAATCCTATGGCAAATCTGCCATCAGGCCCTTACGTACTGCAAATCGAATACGCATCAAGTCCTCTTGATAAATTGATGCGAATGATGATGGAAATGTCAAAGCTCCATGAAGAGAACATGACCTCTCTTCAGCACCAATTGGCGCAGCAGAATGCTGAGATCAGTCAACTACGCATCGCGACTCGATCTCAGGGCACTCTTCCCGCCCAACCTATTCCAAACCTACGAAACTTCATACCCCATGGTCCTCAACCACAGGTACGACCTTCTCAGGGGCAGGTTAATCAAATTCTGCAAGCTCCAAGCATTCCACCGGGATTTCAGGCCAATCCCACTGCAGCACCTTACTCTTATGTCCCTATTGAGAACCCTCCTCCGCCGTATGATCCCACTGGACCCTCATCATCCAATGCTATCACTACGAGGAGCGGTAAGCATATCGTCGATCCGCCTCAACCTAATCCTGGCCTGTCTTCTTCATCGCCCTCTCATTCGGGATGCACACCGCATTCGCGAGAGGACGATACACCCAAATTGGTGCCAGAATCAGTTCCATTCCCTGAGGGTCTACTGAGGAAGCCAAAAGGTAAGAAGAAAGATATGCAGGCCTTTGATACCTGCGTAATTTATTCAGGGATGTAGAAATCAAGGTACCCCTGGTCGAGGCTATCGACCACATACCTACTGTCACCCGATTTTTCAAAGACTACACAACACCCAGGTGACAGTCAAAGAAAACTAAGAATCCGGTGGTTCTCTCGCCTCATGCAAGTTGTGCTATACTGTCAAACCTACCACTAAAGCAGAAAGATCCGGGCACACCACTAATTTCCTATAGCATCCAAGGCTGCAATTTTAACCATGCCCTGCTTGATCTAGGATCTTCCATAAATCTCATACCGACCATCATGTTCAAAAAATTTTCCTTGGGAAATCTGAAACCCACCCCTGTCACGTTACAGTTGGCAGATCGTTCTGTCAAAATCCCAAAGGGTGTGGTGGAAGACGCGGTGGTTAGGGTCAACAGTCTCTGTTTTCCTATTGACTTTCTTGTTTTAGATATGGAAGTTCCTAGCTCACTTTCTGATTGTCCGATCATCCTTGGTCGACCTTTCTTGGCCACAGCCCGCACCCATATCGACTGCGAGTTGGGCTGTATTGAGATTGCTGTTGGATCTAAAAAGCTCAAGCTTAACATTTTCAAGGCAGCCAAGAACTTTGATTGCGATGGTATTGAGGATGACACGTCTGACGAGGACATGGCCGTCAGGGCGTGTATCAGACTATTTGGGACCTATTCGGACTGCTGCGGATTACCTGTAAACATTGACGATTGCCTGACCGTCACATATTGTGATGTTCCCCCATCCCTCCCTATTCCCTTACCTTCTCCGGACCAGACTTCTGACGAGGTCTTCTCCGCTTCCCATACCTCATGGTCTGAGTCATATCCGGGCTACTCACCGCCGGTCCACACTCTTGAAGATCGGATTGCCCTTTCTTTCCCGCCATATCAGGTGGATTTGCAACTCCACACTGGGACCTTGAGCCCACATCCTACTCACTGGGGCTATTCCCTTTTGGATCCATCTATCCAAGAAGCCCCTCTTCTTGGCCAATCTGAGGGCCAATTTCTTCCTCCTGACTTGTTCTCCGATCTTCCTGGGACACTCTTGTCCCAAGAAATGCCAGATCATTCACCATCCACTCCTGAGCTGAAAGAGCTACCTAATACACTTAAATATGTTTTCTTAGGACCAAATGAAACGCTCCCCGTAATCATCAGTTCAAACTTGACCAGGGAGCAAGAGTGCAAACTAACGAAGGTCCTCATAGAACACAAGGCAGCCGTTGGATGGTCTTTATCAGACTTATCTGGCATTAGCTCCTCCTACTACACTCACCGTATATATACGGAGGAGGCTCAACCTTCCTGTGAGATGCAGTGATGTCTCAACTGTAACATGCGGGAGGTCGTTAAGAAAGAAATCATTAAGTGGCTAGATGCGGGTATAATCTACCTGATCAGCGACAGCCCCTGGGTGAGTTCAATTCACGTTGTGCCCAAGAAGGCAGGACTCACCATCCGTGTCAATGACAGGGGCGAATCCATCCCTACACGCACTCCTACATCTTGGAGAGTGTGTGTAGATTATAGGAAACTCAATGCTGCAACTAAGAAAGATCACTTTCCGCTACCTTTCATTGACTAAATCCTGGCGCAGTTAGTGGGAAATAAATTTTTCTGTTTCCTGGATGCATTCTCAGGATATAACCAGGTGGAAATTGACCCTCGGGACCAAGAGAAAACCACTTTTACCTGCCTCTTTGGCACCTTTGCATTCAGAAGGATGCCGTTCGGACTTTGCAACGCGACAGCAAATTTCCAGAGATGTATGCTGGCGATATTCCATGACATGGTAGGCGACTTTCTCGAGGTCTTCATGGATGACTTCTCGGTCTTTGGACCATCTTTCGATGACTGTCTTGCCAACCTAACCCGTATCCTTAGGAGATGTATTGATGTAAACCTCGTGCTTTCCTGGGAAAAAAGTCATTTTATGGTGCACGAGGGAATTGTTCTCGGGCATATCATCTCCGATAGGGGTATCGAGGTTGACAGAGCTAAGCTTGATGTAATTGCTGATTTACCTGTGCCTGGCTCTATCAAACAAATCCACTCCTTCCTGGGACACGTCAGTTTCTATAGGAGATTTATCAAAGACTTCTCCAAGATTTCTAGACCGTTAACTCATCTCCTATCGACCGACGTACCCTTCGATATGGGCCCTGACTGCATACGAGCATTCAAGCAGCTGTGTAATGCTGTCACCAAGGCCCCTGTTCTCCAGCCACCTGATTGGTCCCTCGACTTTTAACTCATGTGTGACGCTTCCGACCTTGTAGTCGGAGCCATCTTGGGACAAAGACGCGATAGACATCCCTTCGTGGTGTACTACGCCAATAAGACGTTGGACGAGGCCCAGCGTAATTATACTACCACTGAGAAAGAACTACTGGCGGTCATCTTTGGGCTGGAGAAATTCCACCCTTACCTTCTGGGCTCACACGTTATTGTTTTCACTGATCACGGGGCCATTCGCCATCTCATGCACAAGAAGGATGCCAAGCCTAGACTGATTCATTGGATCCTTCTGCTCCAAGAATTTGACATCGAGATTCACGATAAGGCCGGAGCCGAGAATGTTGTGGCTGATCACCTTTCCAGACTGGACCTTGACCATATTGGACTTACTCTGCCGATCAATGAAATTTTTCCTGATGAGCACCTATTGGCAATTAATGTGGCAAGTGGATCATGGTATGCCGACATTGCCAATTACCTTACTTCTGGATCCCTTCCACGTGGCTGGCCTAAAAGCCAGCGCGAGCGTCTCATGGTAGAAGCAAAGTATTATTTCTAGGATAATCCACTTCTTTTTCAGATAGGTGCTGATCAAATCATCCGTCGCTGTATTCCTGACAGCGAGTTCCCCAGTGTGCTATCCTTCTGCCACGATCAGGCCTGCGGAGGCCATTTCTCTGGGAGGAAAACTGCAGCCAAGGTGTTGCAGTGCGATTTCTTTTGGCCATCCCTTCACCAGGATGCACACAATTACGCCAAGCATTACACTAGGTGCCAGTCGTTAGGGTCAATGTCATGTCGTGACATGATGTCCTTATAACCTATCCTAGCTGCAAAAATCTTCGACATCTGGGGAATTGATTTCATGGGTCCCTTTCCTCCTTCCAACGGCTTCAAATTCATCCTCGTGGCCATTTACTATGTTTCGAAATGGATCGAGGCTATTCCCGCACGCCGTGCTGACCATATTATATCCACTCGCTTTGTCAAAGACCACATCTTTGCATGCTTTGGGATCCCTCGAGCCATTATCTCGGATGGAGGAAGCCACTTTACCCATGCTTCTTTTCGGGCACTTCTGAGGAAATACAGAGTCCACCATCGTATCGCATCCCCGTATCATCCTCAAATGAACGGCCATGCAGAGGTGTCGAACCAGCAAATCAAGCAGATTCTCCAGAAAATGGTTCAGCCTGACCGTAAGGATTGGTCCGACAAGCTGATTGACGCACTTTGGGCATATCGGACCTCCTTCAGGGCTCCCCTTGGTATGTCTCCATATAGAATCATTTACGGGAACCCTTGTCATTTGCCCATGGAGTTGGAGCACCGTGCTTATTCGGCGGTTCGCCAATGTAACCTCGACCCAGACCTGTGTGGTCGAGAAAGGAAACTCCAACTCCAGGAGCTGGAAGAGCTCCGTCGTGAAGCCTATGACTCTGCTTTAACTTTCAAACAACGCACTAAGGATTTTCATGACAGCCGTATTCGGCGGAAAGAATTTAAGCCATCTCAGTAAGTTTGGCTCTATAATGCCCGACTCAAATTCTTTCCTAGGAAATTGAATTCCAAATGGACTGGTCCTTTCTTGGTCTCAAGACCATTTCCCAACGGGGCCGTCAAGATCGAAGATCCCAAATCTGGGCATAAATTTACGGTCAATGGGCAGCGTTTGAAACCCTATCAGACTCATGAACCTGCCCCCGTTGGAGAAACCATTGCCTTGTTGAAGGGTAACTAATTCTTTGCCTTATTCTGAGTCCAGTTGGGGACGTTAAATTCAGCGCTCGTTGGGAGGCACCCCAACAACACTTACCATCCACCATCACTTTTCACGTCACTATCACGCTCACTTCACTTTTTCTTCACCACCCACCATCCACCATCCACCCACCCTATCACCCTGCTATATACCCTGCACTTCAGCTCTCGTTACCCGATCTTTCGTCCTTTCTCTACCCTTCCCTGCATGCATATGACGAAGTAGCATCATTTGTCATGGGGGGGTGGATAGGCACCCATAGGATCTGGATATTTTATGGTATCATGTAGTTTCCACCTATTTATAAATATGTAAAAAAAAAATGGTATTTAGTAATGATCTGAAGGCTGAAACAAAAATACAATAAGTGTTTATGGATATTCAACATCTGTTTTGAAGACTTTCTAGGCCACAGAAGCTTGATTCGCTTAGGCTCGGCTTAATTCACTTGAGCATTGAAAAGATAGATCGGAATCTCTCCTAACTAAGGACGTATTCTTGTACCTGAGAAACCAGTACAGGATTCGTTGGTTTGCTTCTACTCGAGAGCTTAAGTAAACTTGGCTCACACTACACATATCAAGAAAGACCAGGTGAACATAAGATCCAACCCTAGTGTTCATTAGGGAAGGTGGAGTCCTTACTTGTGCACGCAGGTAGACTTTTTATCCCACGCTTTAGTCTTGTGTTTAGGAGCGACTCTTTCCACCAAAAAGGAACTCTCCCACCAAAAAGAAAAAAGTGTGCTCCTCCAAATAATGTTGTAAGAGATATACTGACACGTGTTTCAAAAAAAAAAGATGCAAATAAGTCAGTATATCTCACAAATATCTATAAAGTCTTCTCCTTACAAGAAGTTCTTCAGGGCAGGTTACAAATACCTTATTTTCTTTGAGCCACAAATGCCAGAAAATGGGAGTTGAGTTTCCATCATCTTTTTAAGGGTCAATCCGAAGACATGAGTTGAAACTGGGACTAACCTGTACTTAAAAATTTGTGAAACCCTGGGCTTGAGTCTTAATGTTCATCTGGTCAGTCTTGATTCTTCACTAAGCACAAGCCATAACCTCTTGAGCTCTCGAGTATGGCAAAAACCTCCTAGGTCCTGGCAATCGTATTTAAGATTTAAATATCAAGAGTCCTGGTTAATCGAGAGATGATCTATGTCATGTGAGACTTAAAGTATTGGTAGTCTTCTCTACAATTGGTTCTTACAATATCCAACAATAAACACACCTATGTTGTCTTAGGAGAAAACCTTCAGCTAAAGATCATTTCTAAATACAATACAAAAAAATGTTTTGCTAGGGACTAGCAAAAGATAGGCATGGGGGTATGATTGCACCGCAAAAATACTCCTGCAATTGTGCCATCTTGTGCTATTTCTTAGCATTACCAGTGCATATTAGGTTTCCATAGTCGCATTTGTGAAAATACATGCATGCATGCATTTAATTGAGAGGGGAGGAGAGTGAAATAAATAGCCTTACAATTAACATTTCTTCTCAAGTGCTGCTTTGCAAAATTCACCATCTTTTTATTTTAATTTTATTTGACTTTGAAATGCATCCTACGACTGCAAGGAATGGCTTCTTCTTCTCACCTTGCCCTGCAGCCGCATGCCCAGCCTCTCCCTACCAAGCCATGCACAAAGCATGCACAGCTAGGGCATGGCTGTGCATGCTTTCTTCTTCTTTAAAAAGAGCACGGCTCCTCCTTTGCACAAGGGCCTGGTCCCCATGAAAAAGAAACACACAGCAGCTCTTCTCCAGGCTGTCCCCTCCCCTCTCCCTCCATACACAGGTCCTCCTCCTCTGAGGAGACACTTTGCGAGCAGGAGCACCTCATGGTGGTGCACAACCACCACCGTGAGTCCACCACCGCCCAGCTCATCAAAGAGCTGGTGGGCGTGGTGGTTCTTTCCCTGTTTCAACATCCAAGCCACTTTAGCCATTTGAGCAGGAGCTTCAAGCTTTGAAGCTCAAAGCTCAGCATGCAGCAGCATCAGAAGTAGGGCGACAGCAGCCGCAAGGCCCTCCAACGCGTGCCTGCAGGCACCTTCGCCTCCCGCTTCTTCGCGCTGCACTCACCTTTCCGCCCGCAATCGACCACCGCTCTCCCCTATAGCGGCCGGCCAAGCTTCACCGCGCACACCAGCCAACACCCGCAGGCCACCACGCACCCTGTTATGCTCCTTCGCTCGCAACCCAGCCCTCTCCGCGTGCACTGTCGCAAAGTCCCGCCCGCAAGCCACCGGCCGGCGCACCCCTTCCACGCGTGCGCCAGCTCGTGCGTGCCAGCCCTGAGCCATCCGCACTCACAGCACCGGACTCAAGCTGTTGCACGGCTCACCTAGCCACTGTTCATGTGTTTCTGCGGAACACTGTGGCTATAGTGGGGTGATCGGTAAGTTTCTCACTTATCCAGTCACCCGGCATGCAGCAACCGGCCTTCGCCCACGCGTGCATCCCTCCCCTCGTCCTGCTCCAGCACCCACCTGCATGTCTACGTGCTGTCCTCTGCTATCACCTGCTCCCACCCACATCTTCACCCGCGTGCGTCTACGTGCGCCCACTCCAGCTCTCCGCACAGCGCTGTGCGCTGCGGTCCTCTCCACGCCCATCTCCCTCCAGCACGCGCCTCTCTGCATGCATACGTGCTTGCGCGCGCGCGTGGAACCATCAGACGATGCCTGAAGCTTCAGACTCCTTAACCCTCCAGCCTTCACTCCAGTAGTCTCCCTCTCTCTCTCTCTCTCACAGCACTCTCTCACTCTATCTTTGCACACACACATACACACACACTCACACTCTCAGTTATATAGTATTATATACATATATATATACGTAGACATATATATATTGATATATATACATATATTTATATACAAATATATATATATACTGATATATATATATAGTAGTATTTACATAACTAAGTATTAGTATACATACATATATATATATATATCTATATACTTATATATATATGTTGCGAACGGGCGCTCCAGACGTCTTTTAAGACGTCTGGGAGGTGGCCCAGACGTCGTACCAGACGTCTGGAATCACTTACAGACGTCGTACTAGACGTCTGGGATCATTTCCAGACGTCTGGAAATCGGTTATTTTGGCACGCTACTGTTCGTCTGCGCGCCTGAGCGCGTAGACCTGCGTTTTCTCTCTCTCTCCCCCTTTTTCCCTCTCTCCTGTGGTCGCAGACGCCTCTGCCACGTTCTCTCTCTCCTCCTTGCGCGGCCTTAAAAGGGCCACACCTCTCCCTCACTCCCGTCACCTCAGCCTCCTTCCTCTTCTCCGTTAGCCAGTGCGCGAGAGAGAGTGCGAGAGCGAGCGCGAGGGTGCAGCGGCAGCGACAGCCGCGGTGAGCGTGGGAGGAGGTGCTGCGCGTGGGAGAGGCGCTCGGCCGTGAGGGAGAGCTCGTCGGGGCTGCTAGGGCCGGCCGGCGGGGGGCGCAGCGAGCGCGGAGCGACGCGGGAGGACTGCTGCGGCTCGAGCAGCGGGCAGAGCACTCGCAGCGCGGTCGGGCGTCCCGAGCGGAGGGCGAGTGGCGCCCTGGTTCTGGAAAATTTTCCAGAATCAGACGTCCGTGCTTCTAGCCAGACGACGGGAACGACGTCTGGAAGACTGTCCAGATGTCTGGAAGACTGTTTAGGCGTCTGAAAGGTGAGTTTTCCCTCTTCTTCCTTCCCTTCGATTGACCGTACTAAGAGAGAGAGGAAATGGGTACGCGCAGGGTCGGAGATTCGCATCCAACGCGAATCAGACGTCTGGTTGCAGTGCCAGACGGCGGGAACGACTTCCAGACGTCCTAGGTGACCATCGGACGTCTGGGAACTAGGCCAGACGCCCCTGCAGGCTTCTGGACATCTGAGATCCCACGCAGAGCGAGGTAATTCCCTGATCCACTTTTTAAGACGTCTGGAAGAAGTTCCAGATGTCTGATTTTGCACTGTTTCGTCATTTTTGACCCGTTTCGGGCCCGTTCGGGCTCCGTTTTCCGCATTTCGAGTTGCGTTCTTTACGGAATTACATCCTATACCTGTCTACAGTAGCTGTATACTATTTTGAGAAGTTCCTTTTGTTTGATCCTTGTGATAGGACCCCATTCCGTTGCAGTCTCGGGGGTTGCGGAGGCACGCGGGATTCCCGACCACGCCCCCAGTTCGCCTGTTGTAACCTGTAGAGTGGCTTTAAGTATAATCTGTTAAATTATGAAACCATAAATAGAACTTAGGACATTGCATGAATCCTAGGAATGAGAAATAGATTGAATGGTAGATTCCTAGGGTGTTGCATGAATCCCAGGGCTGGAAAACTAGATTGTATGATAGATCCTAGGATATGGCATGAATCCTAGGATGGGAAAACTAGTGGAATGCATGAATACTGCAGTCTTGGAAAATGTGGAAAGGAAATACTAGCTGCCTTTGAATTGAATTAACAACTGCCTGTTATGAATAAATAAACGTGATTGAGAATATGGATTGTAAGAACGTGAAACTGGAAAGTGAAACCTGGATGTTCTGAGTTAAAAGAGCTGGAACCCTACGGGGAATTAGGAGTAGAACTCCTGGAAAGTGAATGGAATAGAATTGGGGAAGTGAGCTGGCCCTTAAGTACGGAGTACCAAGGAGAGCGACTGTCCCCCCTGTTTAGTGCAGAGCGGAGCCAGCCGCTCCAGGGACCCGGGGTTAGGACTGGCCACTCTGTACCGACTTGCTGGCCCACGTGTACGTAGTACCGAGGAGAGCTACTAGTGTTGGGAGGTACTAGCTACCCCACGGGCCCCGGGGTTCTGCTAACCTCCCACACCGACTTGTTAGGCCCACTGGGGCAAACCAAGGTAGTCAGGCGAGGGTGCGCGGACTGTGGAGGGGCAAGGCCCCTGTTTGGTTACTGTGGAGGGGTTGGACCCCTGTTACTGAGAGGGCTCTGCCCTGTACTGGTTCCGTGCTGTGCTTTGGGCGCACCCGTTAACGGAAATGACTGACCGCGTGCCAGTGAGGGTTAGCTACCCGTGCGTTTACCGCGCGTGCCGTAGTCACCGTTACGTCTGTCAGTGACCTTGGGGTGGTTGACTGAGAGTAGGATCACCACGAGGGACTCTCCCGGCCAGGAGAGCACCACGTGCTACTTCTACAGTTCGGAAAAGACTGCAATCAAGATCGTTCCCACGAGGAACATTCGAGATCAAGTGAAGGATCTGAGAAATAGATAAATTGTGAAACAATAGAAAGACGTAAATAAAGAAGAAAGAGAATTTAAAACAGCTACTGTACACTTTACTGTTTCTTTAGTTTAGCTACCACTCTACTCAGCATTTTGCTGACATGTTACACTCGTTACCTTTCAGGACCAGGTGTTGAGCAGCCAGGGTCAGCGGCTGTAGAGGACGCTGGGCCGAGTAGGGTCCAGTAGAGTTACCACTGTTCTCTTGTACCTCTTTTTGTTCCGTTATAGTGAGTAGTTCTTATTTTCGCTGTACTTTTCTTTACCTGCAATTCATATTATGTTATGAATGTTGTTCTACTGTTGTGGTGGTATATACTGTAGTGGTTTCTTTCCTTACTACTGTATTTCCTTACTGTTAGTTATATTCATGCTGAATGTGGTTTATTTTACTGCTCTTTTGGTTACTTCCTCGTTGGACGACTGGGTCTTGGGATTAGTCGAGTCGGTCCGGTTCTCGTGTCTCATAGGGACTTGGGAATCGGGTCGTTACAAGATGGTATCAGAGCAAGGTCGTCCCGAGAAGTGAATCAACTGACTGGAAAATAATCAATTCACATGTCTATAACTAGAGTAGCCACCACAACATATCTTTTGACATGAGCTCTTAGACTTTTCCGTTTGGTATCGTTCCGTAGTGACGTGTTCCGTTTTGTTTCGCATCTCCCTGCAGGAGATGCCTCGTCGTGGGAACAGTGAGGCGAGCCGCGGGCACAGCCGAGGATGAGGTCGGTGAGGGGGGTGTGCCGTTGCCGACACCCCAGTGGACCAGCCACTACTCCCGGGCGTCCAGGCCCAGGACCTCGCCCAGCTGATACGAGACATTGTACGAGAGGAGCTCCACCCACCGCCCCGAGCGCCTCACCCTGGGGCTGTGGAGGGGGAGTCCTCTGTGGGACCACTCGACGAATGCGGCGCTGGACACGGGGGAGGGGATGGGCCGCCGCAGCCCCCACCTTCCTCCGATACTTCTGTGCACGAGGCACCGTTGCCTGGGGGTGGACCAGCATCCCCACTGCAGCGCCACTCCGAGCTCTTCGGGCAGTTCCGGAAGCTGAAGCCCCCCCTCCTTCAAGGGGGATGAGGACCCGACCGAGGCAGAGGACTGGCTTGAGCAGCTGGAGAAGATTTTTGACACCCTTCGCCCCCCGGTGGAGTGCCGCGTGGCCTTTGTCACGTACCAACTGGAGAGTGCGGCACACAGGTGGTGGAGGGCGGTCCGGGGACAGGAGTGGGACGAGCCGACTTGGGACCGGTTCGTCGCCCTCTTCTGCGAGCAGTACTTTCCCCAGACGTGGCAGGACCAGAGGAGGCGGGAGTTCCATACTCTCCGCCAAGGGACGATGACCGTGAGCGCGTATCGCACGCGTTTCCTGGAGCTGTCCTACTTTGCAGCGACAGCGGTAGCCACTGAGGAGGAGCGCCTTTGGAGGTTCACCGAGGGGCTCCGGCCTGCGATTCGGGGGTATGTCAAACCCCTGAAGCTGCCTATGTTTTTGAGGGTGGTAGAGGCAGCGATGACTTACGAGGAGACCAACCCATCCGCGCGAGACACTGACGGCGGGCGGAAGAGGCCCTTTCAGCCAGAATTTTCACAGGGCCAGCGAGAGAGGAGACACGTGGCGTCCGCAAGAGAGTCGTCACGTTTTACAGGGCCATCAGTGGCCTTTGGGGGCCCTCGACAGGGGCCAGTCGCCAGCACCGGACCCCCGCCCAGCCGACAGTAGGGACCCACTGAGGGCGAGAGTCGGGTTCCCCTCTGTTACCTGTGTGGACAGCCGAGCCACATCAGGAGGGACTGCCCGTCTAGGGCAGGATGTCAGCAGATACTTCTCGCGCAGAGCACTGGAGGGCGCCCAGGAGGCCGCGGTTCCCAGGCGCAAGAAGGAGGACAGCAGTCGCGAGGAGGGTACCGGCTAGCACCTACCCGTCCGACGCAGAGTGTGGCTGCTTCGTCCGCACCTAGAGCTGAGGGACGTATCAACGCCCTAACACACAGGGACGCCAGAGCTTCGGGATCGGTGGTAGCAGGTATGGTTTCAATTTCCGGCAGACTCGTTTACACGCTTTTTGATTCTGGCACTACTCACTCGTTTGTCGCAGCCAGTTTCGCAGTTAGTTTGGACTAGGATTATACAGCAATAGAAAATCCGTTCGTAATCAGAGCTCCGAGTGGTCAGCTGTTTGTAGCTGAGGAGGTGTACACGGATTGCGAGGTCAGCGTCGGGGGACATAGCCTGCTAGCTGACCTGATTATGATACAGATGGAGGACTTTGGAGTGATTCTGGGGATGGATTGGCTGTCTGCTTACCACGCCTTGGTGGACTGTTTTGAGAGGAAGATTGTCTTCTCCATGCCGGAGTTGCCTTCTTTCGAGTTTCACGGAAAGCCAGTGGACGGAGGTTTCAGGTGCATTTCGGCACTTCGGGCGGCGAGACTTTTGAGCCAGGGGTGTGAGGGCTTCCTAGCTTGTGTGGTGGCAGAGCCCAGCCCTGTGGCAGACTTCCAGAGTATCCCGGTGGTCAGAGAGTACCCTAACGTGTTTCCAGACGAGTTACCAGGACTACCGCCTGAGCGTGAGATCGAGTTTGAGATCTCACTAGTACCAGGGACCAGCCCCATCTCCACCGCGCCATACAGGATGGCACCGCTTGAGCTGCGAGAGCTCAAGTCCCAGTTGCAGGACCTTTTGGAGAAAGGTTTCATGAGGCCCAGTGCGTCTCCCTGGGGAGCCCCGGTACTGTTTGTGAAGAAGAAGGATGGTACCCTATGCCTTTGTGTGGACTACCGACAGCTGAATAGGGTCACCATCAAGAACAGATATCCGCTGCCGAGGATTGACGACTTGTTTGACCAGTTGCGGGGTGCCACGGTGTTTTCCAAGATCGACTTGAGGTCTGGATACCACCAGTTGAGGATCAGGGAGACCGACGTCTCCAAGACAGCCTTCCGCACCTGGTATGGACACTACGAGTTTTTGGTCATGCCGTTTGGGCTGACCAATGCCCCCGCTGCTTTCATGGATCTGATGAACCGGGTGTTTAGACCGTACTTGGACCAGTTCGTGGTGGTTTTCATAGATGATGTACTCGTCTATTCTAGAGATCGGACGCAGCACGGACAGCTTTTGCGAATGGTTCTGGACACTCTGAGATGACGCAGGCTGTACGCCAAGTACAACAAGTGCGAGTTCTGGTTGAGGGACGTGACCTTCTTAGGTCATGTGATCTCTGGAGATGGCTTGGCGGTGGACCCAGCCAAGGTCGAGGCAGTACTCAGATGGGAGAGACCGCGTTCAGTCACTGAGATTCGCAGTTTCCTGGGACTGGCAGGCTACTACAGATGATTCATCAGAGGATTTTCATAGATTGCGCATCCTATGACACAGTTGACCCGGAAGGACGTGCCCTTCTCTTGGACAGACGCCTGTGAGGCGTGTTTTCTGGAGCCGAAGGAGAGGTTGACCTCGGCTCCCGTGCTCACCATCCCTGACAATAGTGGCAGGTTCGTTGTGTACACGGACGCCTCCTTTCAGGGGTTAGGAGGTGTGCTCATACAGAGGGGTCACGTTGTCGCTTACGCTTCACGGCAACTGAAGCCCCATGAGCATACCCACCCTACCCACGACCTAGAGTTGACAGCTGTTGTCTTCGCGCTGAAGACCGGGAGGCACTACTTGTACGGTGAGACCTTCGAGATTTTCATAGATCACAAGAGCCTCAGATACCTTTTTGATCAGAAGGAGCTCAACATGAGACAGAGACGTTGGTTGGAGCTCCTGAAGGACTACGACTGCAGCATCTCCTACCACCCGGGAAAGGCCAATGTGGTGGCTGACGCCTTGAGCCGTAAGGCGCCCGCACACTTGGCCAGTCTACAGTTACAGAGTTGGAGCCTTTTGGAGGAGGTGGGCAGTTGGCGACCTCTAGAGTTGCGAGGGTACTGTGGGGCAGTGTGATGACACGACAGACCAGGCCAGAGTTGATAGACCACATCATCACAGGACAGATGGCCGATCCGTACTTGTAGTCTTTACGTGACAGAGTACTGTCGGGAGACCCTGGGGACTTCTCTTTCACAGACCAGGTGCTGCGCTTGAGGGGACGGTTGTGCGTTCCCAGAGACGAGGAGCTGTTGAGAGAGCTCCTGACTGAGGCACACGGTTCCAGATTCAACATACATCCCGGAAACACGAAGATGTACCACGAATTGAGACGCGAGTTTTGGTGGAGGGGGATGAAGCGGGATGTGGGTGAATTCGTGCAGCAGTGCTTAGTGTGGCAGCAGGTGAAAGCTGAGCATCAGAGGCCTGCAGGGCTGCTGCAGCCGCTTCCAGTACCAGAGTGGAAGTGGGAGAGCATCACCATGGACTTGGTGGTGGGCTTACCTGTTACCCAGTGGGGACACGACGCAGTCTGGGTAATAGTGGATAGACTGACGAAGACGGCGCGATTCTTGCCGATCCGAGTCACTTTGGGACCAGCACAGTTGGCAGAGAGGTATATCCAGGATGTGGTACGACTACACGGAGTTCCGTGGGAGATCGTATCCGACCGGGATACCCGCTTTACGTCCCAGTTTTGGGCTGAGTTTCAGCAGGCCTTGGGGACGCGGTTGAGGTTTAGTACAGCTTACCACCCCCAGACGGACGGACAGTCTGAGCGCACGATACAGACACTTGAGGACCTTTTGCGTACCTGTGTACTGGACTGGAGGGGCTCTTGGGAGGAGCACCTGCCCTTGGCGGAGTTTGCATACAACAACAGTTATCACTCGAGCATCGGCATGGCTCCCTACGAGGCTCTGTACGAACGGAAGTGTACGGCACCCTTGAGTTGGGTTGAGGTCGGGACCAAGTGGGAGGTTGGCCCCAGGTTGATCCGGCAAAGTCAGGAGGTAGTCGAGCAGATCCACAGGCGACTCTGCACTGTCAGGAGCAGACAGAAGAGCTACGCGGATCGGAGACGTAGAGAGGTGCAGTTTGAGGTTGGGGACCACGTCTTCCTTCGTGTTTCGCCCATGAAGGTTCTGCAGCGGTTTGGGGTGAGAGGGAAGCTCGCGCTGAGGTTTGTGGTGCCCTTTGAGGTCCTGGAGCGGGTTGGACCCGTTGCTTACAGGCTTGCTCTCCCCCCGCAGCTTTCTGGTGTGCACGGTGTGTTCCACGTGTCCAACCTCAGGAAGTACGTAGCCGATCCCAGTCACGTACTGAGTCACGAGAGCGTCGAGGTGGGCGATAACCTGACCTACCCTGAGCGGCCAGTGCAGATTCTAGACCGCGCCGTCCGCAGTTTGAGACGAAAGCAAGTACCCTTGGTAAAGGTTTTGTGGAGGAGCCAGCGGTACGAGGAGGCTACCTGGGAGCCTGAGGTGGCAATGCGGGAGCGGTACCCGGAACTCTTCGCGGGTACGTCTTTTCGTATCGGCTTCGGTCCTCTTTGAGTTTGTTATGGTTTTCATGACGTTTTCTCGCACCCTAGTTAGCGCAAGTTTCGGGGACGAAACTTCCTTTGAGTTTGTTATATTGTTACGAACGGGCACTGCAGACGTCTTTTAAGACGTCTGGGAGGTGGCCCAGACGTCGTACCAGACGTCTGGAATCACTTACAGACGTCGTACCAGACGTCTGGAAATCGATTATTTTGGCATGCTACTGTTCGTCTGCGTGCCTGAGCGTGCAAACCTGCATTTTCTCTCTCTCTCCCTCTTTTTCCCTCTCTCCTGCGGTAGCAACGCCTCTGCCGCGTTCTCTCTCTCCTCCTCGCGCGGCCTTAAAAGGGCCACGCCTCTCCCTCACTCCCGTCACCTCCGCCTCCTTCCGCTTCTCCTTCAGCTAGTGCGCGAGAGCGAGCATGGGAGCGAGCGCGAGGGTGCAGCGACAGCGACAGCCGCGGTGAGCGTGGGAGGAGGTACTGCGTGTGGGAGAGGCGCTCGGCCGTGAGGGCGAGCTCGCTAGGGCTGCTAGGGTCGGCCGGCGGGGGGCGCAGCGGGCGCGGAGCGACGCGGGAGGATTGCTGCGGCTCGAGCAGCAGGAGGAGCACTCGCAGGCGGCCGGGCATCGCGAGCGGAGGGCGAGTGGCGCCCTGGTTCTGGAAAATTTTCCAGAATCAGACGTCTGTGCTTCTAGCCAGACGACGGGTACGACGTCTGGAAGACTATCCAGAAGTCTGAAAGGTGAGTTTTCCCTCTTCTTCCTTCCCTTCGATTGACCGTACTAAGAGAGAGAGGAAATGGGTACGCGCAGGGTCGGAGATTCGCATCCAACGCGAATCAGACGTCTGGCTGCAGTGCCAGACGGCGGGAATGACTTCCAGACGTCCTGGGAGACCATCGGACGTCTGGGAACTAGGCCAGACACCCCCGCAGGCTTCTGGATGTCTGAGAGCCCATGCAGAGCGAGGTAATTCCTTGATCCACTTTTTAAGACATCTGGAAGAAGTTCCAGACGTCTGATTTTGCATTGTTTCGTCATTTTCGACCCGTTTCGGGCCTGTTCGGGCTCCGTTTTCCGCGTTTCGAGTTGCGTTCTTTTTGGAATTACATTCTCTACCTGTCTACAGTAGCTGTATACTGTTTTGAGAAGTTCATTTTATTTGATCCTTGTGATAGGACCCCATTCCGTTGCAGTCTTGGGGGTTGCGGAGGCACGCGGGATTCTCGACCACGCCCCTAGTTAGCCTGTTGTAACCCGTAGAGTGGCTTTAAGTATAATCTGTTAAATTATGAAACCATAAATAGAACCTAGGACATTTCATGAATCCTAGGAATGAGAAATAGATTGAATGGTAGATTCCTAGGGTGTTGCATGAATCCCAGGGCTGGAAAACTAGATTGTATGATAGATCCTAGGATATGGCATGAATCCTAGGATGGAAAAACTAGTGAAATGTATGAATACTGCAGTCTTGGAAAATGTGGAAAGGAAATACTAGCTGCCTGTGAATTGAATTAACAGCTGCCTGTTATAATAAATAAACGTGATTGAGAATATGGATTGTAAGAATGTGAAACTGGAAAGTGAAACCTGGATGTTCTGAGTTAAAAGAGTTGGAACCCTACGGGGAATTAGGAGTAGAACTCCTGGAAAGTGAATGGAATAGAATTGGGGAAGTGAGCTGGCTCTTGAGTACGGAGTACCAAGGAGAGCGACTGTCCCCCCTGTTTAGTGCAGAGCGGAGCCAGCCGCTCCAAGGACCTGGGGTTAGGACTGGCCACTCTGTATCGACTTGCTGGCCCTCATGTACGTAGTACCGAGGAGAGCTACTAGTGTAGGGAGGTACTAGCTACCCCACGGGCCCCGAGGTTCTGCTAACCTCCCACACCGACTTGTTAGGCCCACTGGGGCAAACCAGGGTAGTCAGGCGAGGGTGCGTGGACTGTGGAGGGGCAAGGCCCCTGTTTGGTTACTGTGGAGGGGTTGGACCCCTGTTACTGAGAGGGCTCTGCCCTGTACTGGTTCCGTGCTGTGCTTTGGGCACACCCGTTAACGGAAACGACTGACCGCGTGCCAGTGCGGGTTAGCTACCCGTGCGTTTACCGCGCGTGCCGTAGTCACCGTTACGTCTGTCAGTGACCTTGGGGTGGTTGACTGAGAGTAGGATCACCACGGGGGACTCTCCCGGCGAGGAGAGCACCACGTGCTACTTCTACAGTTCGGAAAAGACTGCAATCAAGATCGTTCCCACGAGGAACATTCGAGATCAAGTGAAGGATCTGAGAAATAGATAAATTCTGAAACAATAGAAAGATGTAAATAAAGAAGAAAAAAAATTTAAAACAGCTACTGAACACTTTACTGTTTCTTTAGTTTAGCTGCCACTCTACTCAGCGTTTTGTTAACGTGTTTCACTCGTTACCTTTCAGGACCAAGTGTTGAGCAGCCAGGGTCAGCGGCTGCAGAGGACGCTGGGCCGAGTAGGGTCCAGTAGAGTTACCACTGTTCTCTTGTACCTCTTTTTGTTCCGTTATAGTGAGTAGTTCTTGTTTCCGCTGTACTTTTCTTTACCTGCAGTTCATATTATGTTATGAATGTTGTTCTACTGTTGTGGTGGTATATACTGTAGTGGTTTCTTTCCTTACTGCTGTATTTCCTTACTGTTAGTTATATTCATGCTGAATGTGGTTTATTTTACTGCTCTTTTGGTTACTTCCTCGTTGGACGACTGGGTCTTGGGATTAGTCGAGTCGGTCCGGTTCTCGTGTCTCGTAGGGACTTGGGAATCGGGTCGTTACAATATATATACATATATATTTACATATATACATATACTTATATACGTATAAATATATATATACATATATATACACATATACTTATATATATATATACAAATATACATACTTATATACATATATATCTATAAGTATATATACATACATATATATATATATATTTATCTACATATATCTATATATACATATATTACTATATACATACACATATATATATATACATCTATATACTATATATACATACATATACATACATATATATATATATATACATATATATATATATACATATATCTATCTATACATATATTTACATATCTATATATATATACATATATACATACATATAAATATATATATACATATATAAGTACATATATACCTATATATTTATAACCATATATACATATAGATATATTTACATATATACATATATATAAATATATATTTTTTCACATTTCTTACTATACGTGGTATTGCGGGAATAACTGCACCAGTTGCTGATATTCCCCGATACACGCATACAGAAAGTGTGTTCACACTTATCTTCCGCCATCCACCTTACACTCCATGCAGCACCTCATCCTGTTGGTTGTGTCTTTCTAGACGATGACTGACTCAACACCGTACTACACTCTATCTCCGCCTCCACCCCCACCCCTTTATACATATATAATATATACCTATATATATATATACTATATTTACTTTATTTCTGTTTCGCTTTCTTGCTAGTAAAAAGATAAAAAAAATATATAAAAGAGAAAAGATAATCTTTGACTTGCAGGTACTCCATCTTGCGAATAGCAAGACCCATTTTGGAACCCTGATTTGGCTCAAAGCCAAAAACTTAATTTTGAGGGTGTGCCTCAAGGACAAGAATTGTTAGAAAAAATCTAAATAGAAAAACACTAAAAACACAATAAACGAATGGAAGAGATTTGTTGTAGGAAAGACATAGAAACTTGACTTCTAATTCCACTTCCCTGAGTTTGACCCTGGGCTTAAAAGTGACCAAGATAAAATCAAGTAGGCCAGGTTACAAATTTTGTAAAGAGATGGTTAGGTCCGATTTAGGTTAACCACTATACACACCTCAATGATAAAATCACCATATTAACAAACCTATCCGGGCCCGACCACCAGTTGTCTACCTATCACGCCCTGGTGGACTATTTTGGTAGGAAGATCATCTTCTCCATACCGGAGTTGCCTCCCTTTGAGTTTCATGGATAGCTGGTAGACGGAGGTTTCAAGTGCATCTCCGCGCTTCGAGCAGCGAAGCTCCTGAGCTAGGGCTGTGAGGGCTTCCTAGCTTGTGTTGTAGTAGAGCTTAGCCCCGTGGCTGACTTACAGAGTATCCCGGTGGTCTGCGAGTACCCTGACATCTTCCCATAAGAGTTGCCAGGACTACCTCCTGAGTGTGAGATCGAGTTTGAGATCTCACTAGTATCGGGGACCAGCCCCATCTCTACTGCACCGTACAGGATGGCCCCGCTTGAGCTGCGAGAGCTCAAGTCTCAATTACATGATCTGTTAGAGAAGGGCTTTGTGAGGCCCAGTGTGTCCCCGTGGGGAGCGTTTGTGTTATTCGTGAAGAAAAAGGACAATACCCTTCAGCTTTATGTTGACTACAGGCAGCTGAATCAGGTCACCATCAAGAACAAGTATCCGCTTCCTCATATTGATGACCTCTTCGACCAGTTGAGAGACGCCACAGTGTTCTCAAGATAGATTTGAGGTTAGGTTACCATAAGCTAAGGATCAGGGAGACCGATGTCTCCAAGACAGCCTTCCATACTCAGTACGGACACTACGAGTTCTTGGTCATGTTGTTTGGGCTGACCAATGCCCCTGCTGCCTTCATGGATCTGATGAACCTTGTTTTCAGGCCATGCCTAGACCAATTTGTGGTGGTGTTCATCGACATCGTACTAGACTACTCTCTGGATCAAGCATAGCATGGACAGCATCTACGCATGGTCTTAGATACATTGAGACAATGCAGGCTATATGCCAAGTACAGCAAGTGCGAGTTGGTTGAGACAGGTGACCTTCTTAGGCCATGTGATTTTAGGAGATGGATTGGCTATGGATCCAGCCAAGGTCGAGGTCATATTCACATGGGAAAGGCCACTCACAGTGATAGAGATACACAGCTTTCTGGGATTGGGAGGTTGCTACTGGCGGTTTATCAGGGGATTCTCTCAAATCGCACGTCCTATGACCCAGCTGACCTGGAAGGACGCGCCGTTCACCTGGATAGACGAGTGTGAGTCATGCTTTCGGGAGTTGAAGGAGAGACTGACTTCAGCTCTTGTAGTCACCATCCTAGATAGAAGTAGTGGGTTTGTGGTTTACACTGATGCCTCGTTGCAGGGGTTGGGTGGTGTGCTCATGCAGCAGGGCCACATTGTCGCTTACGCTTTGCGGCAACTAAAGCCCCATGAGCATAACTACCCCACCCATGACTTAGAGTTGGCAGCAGTTGTCTTCGCGCTGAATACATAGAGGTATTACCTGTATGGTGAGATGTTTGAGATCTTCATGGATCATAAGAGCCTTAGGTACTTGTTCGATCAGATGGAGCTCAACATGAGATAGAGGCGTTGCTTAGAGCTCCTAGAAGACTACGACTGCAACATCTCCTACCACCTATGGAAGGCCAATGTGGTGGTCGACGCCTTGAGCCGGAAGGCATCCGCCCACTTGGCCAACTTACAGATATAGAGTTGGAGACTCATGGGGGTGGGCAGTTGGTGACCTCAGGTGTCACGAGGGTACTACGGGGCAGTGACAGTGACGCGACAAGCACGACCAGAGCTAATAGACCATATCATTACAAGGCAGATGGACGATCCATATTTGCAAACACTATAGAACAGGGTGTTGACAGGGGACCCAAGAGATTTTACTTTCTCTGATGAGATACTGCGTATGAGGGGACGTCTGTGCATTTCTAGAGACAAGGAGCTGTTGAGAGAGCTCCTGATTGAGGCACACGGGTCCAAGTTCACCATACATCCCGGGAACACAAAGATGTACCACGATCTGCGACAGGACTTCTGGTGGAGGGGAATGAAGCGGGATGTTGGTGAGTTCATCCAATAATGCTTGGTATGCCAGCAGGTGAAGGCCAAGCACCAAAGGCCTGCAGGGCCACTACAGCCACTTCCTGTGCCATAGTGGAAGTGGGAGAGTATCACCATGGACCTAGTAGTGGGGCTACTGATTACACAGCAAGGACATGACGTAGTTTGGGTGATAGTAGAAAGGTTAACGAAGATGGCGCGGTTATTGTCGATCCGAGTTACCTTTGGGCCAGCATAGCTAGTAGAGAGATACATTAGAGATGTGGTGCGCCTTCATAGACTCCCTCGCGAGATCGTATCCGACAGGGATACTCGCTTCACTTCCCAGTTCTGGGTAAAGTTTTAGCAAGTCTTGGGGACTCGTCTGCGGTTCAGTACCGCCTACCACCCCTAGATCGATGGGTAGTTAGAGCGCACCATTCAGACGTTGGAGAACCTTATACGCGCTTGTGTACTAGACTGGACAGGCTCCTAGGAGGAGCATTTGCCTCTGCAGAGTTTGCATACAATAACAGCTACCATTCGAGCATCAGCATGGCACCTTACGAGGCTGTGTATGGGAGGAAGTGTACTGCACCCTTAAGTTGGGTCGAGGTGGGAACCAAGTGGGAGGTTAGTCCCAAGTTGATTTGTTAGAGTCAGGAGGTGATAGAGCAGATTCACAGATGACTCTCTACTATCACGAGCAGGCAGAAGAGCTATGCTGATAGGAAGCATAGAGAGGTGTAGTTCGAGGTTGGGGATCACGTCTTCCACCGTGTTTCACCCATGAAGGGCTTGCAGCATTTTGAGGTGAAAGGAAAGCTTATGTCGAGGTTTGTGAGGCCCTTTGAGGTCTTGGAGCGGGTAGGACTTGTTGCTTACCGACCTACCCTTCCTCCCCAGCTTTCTAGAGTACACGACGTGTTCCGTGTATCTAACCTCAGGAAGTACATAGCCGATCCCAGTCACATTCTGAGCCATGAAAGCATTGAGGTGGGAGATGACTTGACCTATCCTGAGAGGCTAGTGCAGATACTAGACAGAGCCATCTGGAGTTTGAGACGGAAAGAGGTGCCATTGGTGAAGGTCCTATGGAGAAGCCAGCGGTACGAGGTGGTGACTTGGGAGCCCAAAGCGGCAATGCAAGAATAGTATCAGGAGCTTTTTGAGGGTACATTGCTTTTGACCTATTTTGATCCTCTTGAAGTTTATTATGCGCTTTTACATTCCTTTTCGCACCTTAGTTAGCTCAAGTTTTGAGGATGAAACTTCCTTTAAGTTTGTTATGTTGAAATGACCCTTCCCAAGGATCGTTCGAAGTTTTCTGGAAAGATAAGGGCGTGAGTGCAATTTTAAACCCCCTGGGTTTAGGTGTGTGGGCCTTGAGGGAAAGAGAAAGATTTTGTGGGGGAGATTTCACAATTTCACTCACACTCTCTCTCTTCCCACACAACACACCCACACGACACACCCTCCTCCCTTTAAAAAGACACCACCACCACCCTCTCCATCTCCATCTCCATCTCCACCACCTTCACCTCTCCATCTCCACCACCTCCACCTCCACATCTCCACCACCTTGTTGCCAACGAGCCTCTCCTCCCCCGTCCCCTTGCAGCCGCAAGTGGAGAAGAAGGAGAGGAGAGGAGCACAGGAGAGAGGGAGAGCGAGAGCGTGAAAGAGAGGGAGAGCATGGCGAGGGAGAGGGAGAGCATAGGAGAGGAGGTGCGGCCGGAGGTGTAGCCGAGGGAGCTCGTGGAGAGGAGCTCCGCAACCTCCTGCAGCAGCTGGAGGAGCTGTGTGGTCTTTACGGGCGGAGAGGAGCGCGAGGAGAAGGTTCATAGGGCGTACTATAGAAAGATTTTTCCATAGTATCAGACATCTGGAGAAGCCTCAGGACATCCGAAGCTAGTGCCGGACGTCTGACAGCATGCAAAGTGCCAAAGTATGTCCTTTGTATGTGCCTACATGCACAAACTTATTTTTTTATGTATCATGTTTTTAAACCCACGCACATGCGTAGGTATAGGACATGGGAAAGGTGCATGGTACGCCCTTCGAGGTGCTTTCGGACATTTGGAGACAGTGCTAGACATTTGACTGCACTCCTAGATGACCGGAGGGTGTATTAGACGTCTAGGATCTCCCTCAAATGGCTGCGGAGGGGTTCGGATGTCTGAGGAAGCTGTAGGAAAGCAATGTGAGATTCTGAGGTCAATTAAGACGTCTGGGTCTAGTCCCAGATGTCTGATTGTAGTCAGTATGCACGTTTTTGGCCCATTTATGGCCCAAACGGAGTCAGTTTTGCGTAAAAAAAGTATCGTTAGTTTCTGTTTGAGTTTCTCTACGTGTTAGTGTCACTCGTATACTATTTTGAACTCATTTGATGTGTTTGGTCAATTGAATAGGTCTCCAACCAATAGAGTATACGGGACTCGCGGAGATGACGGGATCTATGATTCGAGCCCCCATTTCACCCGTGTATCCCGGTAGAGTGGTTTTCCTCAACATTATGAATTAATTAATCAAGAGCATGCTATCTTAGAATGAATTGATTGAATCCTAGAATATGAAATGAACCCTAGGGGAGAATTGAGTGAATGAATATTGCTTGAGCCACACGGTTTAATTCTGAAATGCATGTTAGAACTCTTAATGCTAGCAAATGAATAGTTACATGATATGATGCTTCTTTTAGTTATTAAATTATGAGCTGCCTGTTATATGGTTGAGAACTAAGTTGTGAACAACGAGATATGCATGTCATGAAATGAAATGAATTGAATACAATGCATGAACCCTACAGGGAAACTAGAAGAGGAACTCACATATATGGAACGAATATCGTATGTAGGAGGGAAGTGAGCTGGCCCTTGAGTACGTGGTACTGAGGAGAGCAACTGTCCCTTTTGCATAGAATGTGAGCTGGCCCTCGTGTATGCGGTACCGAGGAGAGCTATCGTCACTTGAGTAGGGGGAGATAGCCGGCCTTGGGTTGAGACCCAGGGTTAAGAATGGCCCCCTACATCGACTCTTGTTACTTTAGTGTAGGAGGGGAGCCAGTCGCCCCATGGGGCCTGGGGTTAGGACTGGCCACCCTACACCAACTCTTGTTAGGCCCACTGGGCAAATTGGGATAGTCAGGTGAGGGTACGCAGACTGTTGAGGGGCAAGACGCCTATTTTGAGGGGGCAAGGCCCTATTCTGTTATGTGTTGTATGTTTGGGCGTACTCGCTAGCGAAAATGACTGATCGCATGCCAGTGCGGGGTAGATACCCTTGTGCCTATCGCACGTGCCGTAGTCACCGCTACGTCGCGATTGTGACCTTGGGGTGGTAGACAAGGTGTAGGACGACCACGGGGGCTCTCCCGGCTAGGAGAGTGCCACGTATACATCCTACATCACGAAATAAACTGCAATTAAGATCGTTCCCTTAGGGAACAAGAGGATTAAGAAATATTGTGGATCCTTATTAGAATGACCGAATCAGAAACACCTGGTTGAGATAAATGGAAATGAATGAATAGTTATTTGCTTGTTTCTTTTAGTTAAATTGCATATAAATGGCTTAACCACCACTCTACTCAGCGTTAGCTGACTACGGATTATATAACCATATTCACGGTAGGGAGTTGAGCAGCCAGTGCCACCGGCAGCAGGGGGTGCTAGGCTCAGCCGAGCCTAGTCATTGTTGTTCCTTTCTGTTTTAGAGCTCTTTTGTAGTAGCGAGTACCTTTTGCATATTAGCTGTTTCTGCTATATTTTGTTCATGTTATATTTCCCTCTGTTGTGGTTGTGATGGCTATGTATGTTATAGTACTCTTCCGCTTGTGGCATGTAATATGTTTGACATTTCTTATCCTATTTTCCCTTATTGTCTTTTATTTATTTCTGCTTAGTTACAGTGCATGTGTGATTGTGATATATTTTCTACTTTTGGTTATTTTTTGTTGGACAACTGGGTCTTGGTATTAGTCGAAATGAATCAATCTCGGGTCCTGTAAGGAGTTGGGATCGGATCGTAACATTATGTTTGTATAATTTTTATGGAATATATATGCTTTAGTATAATTTTTTTTAAATTGTTTGAAAAGTAGTATCATACTAGTAAGGAGAACTCAAGAAGTAAATGATTAACTATAAATTTCAATTCTAGAGTCATTTTTTTAAAACTTTGTGTTAACATATAGAAAAACATATACAAAATTATATATCATACATTAATACTATTAGAAAAAGAAAAAAAGGAAAATCTAATATAATCTGACTGAACCCAAAATTTTATAGAGTTGATAAGATTGAATGAAACCTTGATCTGGATTAGATTGGATTGTAAAATTCTTAATTTGATAAGGGTGAATTAGATTATTTATTTTACAAAGACGGATCCATCCCAACCCATGTGCACCTCTAACCTATGAATTAAGGGTAATAGGTAAGTAGCATAATGCAAATACCTTCAGATATTACAAATTATTTATGTAGAAATCTTGAGTTAGAAGGCCTTGTTTAGCATTAACTCTTCCACTCAGACATACCACCTAAAGCATAGTACTTGTATATGAGACACCCTACTAAATGGATCATAAAGGTTCATCTAAAAAGATACGTATAGTGCACCATCCACTTACTATAGCACTTAGTCATGCACAAATACTTAATTTCCAATGATGAAGGCAACTATGCTATAATAATCATGATTCTTTATGTCACAACCTAACCGGTTAACATCTTTTTTTAAATAATGGCAATCAAAAGTTCTTGGGTCTAGATGCCTTCTAGATTAAAAGTCATAACAACCACTTGAAATTTGGAGTTCAAAGAGGTTATTTCAGACTTAACATTTAGGTAATTTGATTTGTTACTTTCTATCTAGTAAACATATAGGTCATAGTGTTACTAATACTCTTCACTATGTGAGATGGATTTAAATCCATCTTTAGAGGGAGAACAATATTAGCGAAGGCATTGAGCATTATATCAAAAATAATGAATAGATTGATGAATACTGAAATCTAAATTAATCTATGTAAGATGACATCAAAACTTGGAAGACCTTCGTTAATGGTGCATCAATATTTAAAGTTTCTAACGAAAAGTTTGAATAATCAAAACACTTTTAAGCATGCCATCAATAATCTAAACCTAGGTGCCACGGCAAAGAATTGTGTAAGAGTTTTACATCAATGACGTCAAAACATAAAAGTTTTCGAAAGATATTTTGGAATGTCAGCCGCTTCGGTGGTTATCGATTGAATTCTGTTGCACGCTCATTAAATTAAAGCTTCTTATCGATTAAAAAATTTCATACCGAACGATTAAAGAATATAATTAAATTTAAGTTTTGTCGAGGAGTATCCACGTAGCTTTCCTTTCCTATCTTTGTAATCAATGATTGAATTGCCATTGTTAATGTCATAACTTAAAGTTGTTGGGGTGCTTTAGTTGTTAATTTGGAAAGTGAAATCAATGTTACTTTGGGTCTTGGAATCTTCCCTCTATTCCAAAAAAGAAAAGGAAAAGGAATGAGTACGTGTTTAAAACGTTAGCATAATAACACGTCCATCACGATTATTGCCGTTTCAAATAGTAAAGCAATTGATAAAGAACATGGCTGGTGCATCGGTAGGACTAGCTAGGCCTACCCCAAAAGAGCTCAAGGTAGCCCATTATTTTTCTTTATGGACTTGAACCAACGTCTAAAAATTCCTCAACTTTTGATGTTAGGCCACAACCATACACCCAAACATTGGGTTGGGTTTAAGCAAGTCGACTAATATTAAATTGCAAGTGAAAAATGTGAAAAACATGCACTAATTCAGGTTGTATTAGCCCTATGTAAAAGTGATGTACATACAAGAAAGGCTGCGATATATATAGGAGTTGTAAATTATACATGAATTTCGAGAGGACTGTACAGCTAAATTAAGACATGAGATTTATGTTAGGATTGAATGGCAAACTAGAAGCAAACATGGACGCTTCATTTGCTTTTGTGTGTCATTGGATCCTAACAAGTCCTATTACAGTTGGGTGATGTAAGCCTTGAGATGGCAATACCTTACAAGAGAGGCGTGGTAGATGAGCATTACCATGCAAGCAATAATTTTAGATGTATATTGCAACTACAAGCTTAGCTGCAAGAATTAATCCTTGGCATATAAGGACGAAGAGGTCATGAGCTAATAGCAATTGGTAGTAACAAGTAGCTAAGTGGTAGTTGATATGTTGCAATTAGAAGTCTTTCTAGTCATGTTCAAAGAAAAATTATTCCTTTTATCTTAAGAGAAGGGTTCATGGTTTGCTACATCCACTATGGGAGATTTGATGATCATAAATAGCCAAGTCAAATTGAAGGCAATTGAACTGAAATCAATAGAATGAAGGTATAGCCCTTGCTCTTTTCAAACCAAAAAACCACTCGATTATATTGTAACTCCTACTTTGAATGAGATAAGATGATTTGTTACTACCAAGGACAAGCATATTTATATATATACCTGAATTTTATATCACTTATAGCATCATCCCAATGATTAAAGAATCTGATTTCATCTCATATCTATCACATTGATTTTTGAAGAATCCCATAAAGAAATTGGTATTTGATATCGTATCAAATACCAATTTCTTTATGGGATCCATGTATATGGAATTCTCATAATGAAAAAGATTTCCTTAACTAATTACATTACCAATCATGTTGACTATATGAGTTTTCATCTTCAAGGTGAATTCATTAAGATTCCCGTGATCAAGGCAAATTGGGAAGGTGTTGAAGACATGATCCAACAATTTAATACAAAAAATATTACATAAACTTGTTATAATGTCAAGAAAGTGTACATTAAGGACACAAGTTATGTGTATCAATAATAGTAATAACATTAGTTAGCCCATATCTATCCCCATCCATAAGATCCTTTAGGACGATTGCATAATCACTGGTTTACATTCAATAAAGATTCTTTTATTGAAGGGCAAGTTTAATATTTGTTTCAAATATATAGGAAATTGTTTCAGCCTTTTTTGCTTTTTGCAATCCTTCCTGGCCATGTAAATTCATATAATTGAAGTCCTAACATCAAGCCATTTAAATACTATCTTTAAATGGGTTAGATTGTTTTGCTTGTGCTCACCCATCCTACCAGTGAACATTACCTTGAGAGAAATTTATTTGTTACAACCAATGTGATATGTAATCACAACCACATGAAATGATAATATACATGGGATAATACATATTCTAATGCTTGTAGAGTTCTTTTATATGTTATTGATTTTTAACAATTCTTATAGAGTTTTTTTTAAATATTCCTTTGGTATTTAACAAATTTAATTTTAGGAGAAGTTTGAAAAGTTCTAACATTTAAATATGATAGAAAAGCTTGAGAGTTATGTTATCAAAATTAAATCCAAACATAATTGCTTATATAAAAAAGAATTGGAGTAAAAGGAAAATGTAGTAGCCGATAACCTATATAAACCTTAATTAATGAAAGTGTCAAAAGTTGAATCACTTATTTTCATGCTTATAATTCAAAGGCATACTTTTAAATATAAATAAAAACATAAGTTAATAAGTTCTCAATGCTAATAAATGTGAGTTCTAAACTCATATAATGATAACATTGTTGGTCATTCAATTAGTGGCCAGTAAGTCATCCTAAGATATGTAGCTTGATGATTAAAAAGGAAAGTCGATACTAAATCATTAGACGATTAATTAACCATCATATTGGAACTTGCAACGATAAGAAATTTATTGATGAGGAAAGTGAACCTACTTCAATATTTAATCAGTTGTTCTTTTGCAAGAATTATCATTGCCTTTCTTAATCTAAAGGGAAAAAGTCGTGGCTTGCAAGTCCCCAACATTTGTTAAGGTAAGCACAGGAGACCTTGATAAATGCTTCCACAAAACGTTAGCCTGGACTAAAACACTTTTAATGCAGATGTAGTCTATATATACTTTTACTATATAGTAGCTAAATAACCTACGCTATGCTGTAAAATAATTTGCTTGATCATTTTTATGGGCCTACAATAGTTAGATCTTATATCTTTTAGAAGCTAACTCCATTCATCATTCTTTCTCTCTATAGAGATACCATTTAAGTAAATATCGAAGAGTTCAAATTAAGCCTCCTTGCAAACAAAAATTAAAAATTGAAAGAAAGTTTAGGCATTTGGCCATAAAAACTTGAAAGATTTTTCAAAGCACATTATCTATAGAATTATTGAAATTTTAGGAATCCATGTTTCCTTGAAGAACTCAACTTAGCACCATGGAAATTGACCTCCCAAACCCAAAATAAAATAAAAGATCCATCTCCATTAAAGGATGCAATATATAAGAGTACCCATGAGTGAATAAAAATGGATGAAAGTTTTGGGTCTTAGGTGGAGTTTTAGGCATGAATCCAAGATTTGTTATTATTCATATCCCATGAATAAGTTGGTAACAATATTTATGGCATTAGAAACAAACCATTGTTGATTTATTGGTAGAGGGACAATTGCTATGGAAGCATTACGGCTGAAGAGTTCAAGCACGTGTAAAAACTACAAAAACAAAGGAGTTATTACTAGGCCTTACAAATATCCTTGTTTGGAAAGCTACTTGGATGAATTTTCAATACTTCCACCTAGAGATATCTAATTTTTTACATGAATATGGGATTAGGGAGATTCAATATCATTAAAAAAATAAAACATAAAGGACTCAAGAGGTTCGATGTAAATGATCTTTCTTTCTTTTAAGTATCAATGGTCTACCCACTAGTCAACATTCAAAAAAGATTTTACACTACAGTTCTAACTACTACATACATATAACCTCTCTATCGCTACCTGCTCCTGGTTCCCTGTAGGACCTGAGAACGGTTTACTTCAACGAACCCCAAGACCCAGTAGTCCAATGAGAAGAAACCAAATGTCATAATCATTCCACTACCACACGAGTAATGTAATTAAGTAGAAAATACATGACTGGAAATAAAGGAAAGAAAGCAGCAAACTACTAGTATCTCACATTTATACAATGGAAAGTATAAGTATAGAACATAGCCATTACAACTAAAACTAGTAGAAATATAACAGAAAACAACTATGAGCTATAGGTACTCACTATTAACAAAAATTTTCTGTAAGAGAAGCAGAAGAAAACTACTGCTAGGCTCGAATGAGAAGAAACCAAATGTCATAATCATTCCACAACCACACGAGTAATGTAATTAAGCAGAAAATACATGACTGAAAATAAAGGAAAGAAAACAGCAAACTACTAGTATCTCACATTTATACAATGGAAAGTATAAGTATAGAACATAGCCATTACAACTGAAACTAGTAGAAATATGACAGAAAACAACTATGAGCTATAGGTACTTACTACTAACAAAAATTCTCTGTAAGAGAAGCAGAAGAAAACTACTGCTAGGCTCGACTAGGCCCAACGCCCTCAGGAGCTGGTGGCTCTGGCTGCTCAAATCCCTGACCTGAATAAGGTTATTAAATCTGTGGTCAGCTAGTGCTGAGTAGAGTGGTGCTTAAATCATATAATTTTAGATAGGCATTTAACTAAAAATGCATTTAACAGTTTATTTATTATCATTCGTTTCCAATTATCATTTTGCTGATCCGAGTATTCTAATCGGGTTTCATAACATTTCTTAATCTTCTTGTTCCCTAAGGGAATGATTTTGCTTGTAGTTTTCCCATGATGTAGGATGTACACGTGGCACTCTTCTGGTCGGAAGAGTCCCCCGTGGTAGTCCTACACCTGGTTTACTACCCCGGGGTCACGGTCGCGACGTAGTGGTGACTACGGAACGTGTGATAAACACACGGGTAGCTACCTTGCACAGGCACGTGGTCAGTCATTTCCACTAATAGGTACATGCAAACGTACAACACAGAACGACACAGGGCCTTACCCTCTCAGAACAGAGTCTTGCCCCTCAGAAATAGGGGTCTCACCCCTCATAGTCTATGTACCCTCTTCTGACTATCCCAGTTTGCCCAACGGGCTAACAAGAGTCGGTGTGGGATGACTAGACCCAATCTCGGGCCCCATGGGGTGGCTAACTCCCTCCCTACACTAAGTAGCTCACCTTGGTACCACGTACACGAGGGCCAAACAGGGTCGATGTAGAGTGGCCAAACCCACCCCGAGTCTCCACCCAAGGGGTGGCAAGCTCCCCTTTACTCTAAAGGGATAGTTGTTCTCCTCGATATTACGTACACGAGGGCCAGCTCACTTCCCTTAACCAAATCCGGACAGCCGCCCGTAGGTGACATGTTCCCAAAACCTGCAGGTTTTCCCGTACTACAGTATTCCTAGTTTCTTTCTAACTTCTTCGAAGGGTTCGTACATGGACCTACTTATTCTTATATCTGGTTCGTTATACATAGGACAAGCAACTCAAATTCCATCGTCAATTACTTAGTACAAGTATGTATTTCTATTCATGACGTATTTCATTTCAGACAGCTCATGATTTCATCACTATGATCTAATCATTTATTAATTATGCATGCATTTCTTCCAGCCTTAGTGTTCATGTCACAACCTAGGATTCGATCGACTACATTGTATGGCAGCGTGCATTTATCTCTTCTTAGGGTTCATCTCATATCCTAGGTTCAATTTAATTCTACACATGCAATTTATTAATTCCAAGATTTGGGTAAGAACCACCCTACTAGGATAACTGGGAGATATGGGGGCACAGTTGACGAAGCTTGTAATCCTCACAGGTTCTGTGCACACCACGAACGAATGAACTATCACATTGACCCATAAGTCGAAATGAGCTTAGAGCTATATAGATAATGTATCACTACATAGAGAAACTCGAAAGGAAACCATCAATGTTTCGTTCACAGAAAATCGACACCATTTGGGCCCTAAATGGGCCCAATAACACCAATCCTGACCAAAATCAGCGTTTGTCGGATGTCTTAAACAAACTCGCAAGCATACCTTACTTGGGGCGCCTTTGTCGGATGTTTAGAACTTAGTGCAAACATTTGAGGGTATCTTTAGATGTCTGGAGACAAGTCCAGATGTCTGAAACTGCCTCGATCTTCACACCAGCGTGCTTCCCAACCTCTGACATATGCACGTGCACAATTAGAACTTGGCAGGAAAATAATCGAAATAAAATTACTCTGCCAGACATCTGAGGTTACCTTTGGACGTCCGACCTGATGTTTGGAGGTCACTTGGACGTCTGATTCTGCGAAAAAATGATTCCACAGAACCATTTCTGAATCTTTTCTGGCTGCAAAAATGGCGGCATCTGCAGCACCGCCTCAACCTCGCAAGTCCTCCACTCTCAGCCACCAAACTCCTCTGCTCTCCGCACTCCCTCTCCTTCTCCTCTCACTTGGTTGCTGGTGTGGGGACAGATGGAGGAGGAGGGGGGTATATATAAGGAGATGAGGCATGGGGGAAGGAATGGTGGGGAGTGAGGGTGCCGCAGGGGGAATTGTTACGAACGGGTGCCCCAGACGTCTTTTAAGACGTCTGGGAGGTGGCCCAGACGTCGGACCAGACGTCTGGGATCACATCCAGACGTCTGACCAGACGTCTGGGATCCTTTCCAGACGTCTGGAAAACAGTTATTTTTCGCACGAGAGATTCGTCTGCGCGCCTGTGCGTGCAGACCCGCGATTCCTCTCTCTCTCTTTTTCCCTCTCTCTCTACGGCTGCAGACCTGCCGCGCTCTCCCTCCTCCTCGCGCGGCCTTAAAAGGCCACGCCTCCCCTCCTGTCGTCTCCACCGTCCCCTTCCTCTTCTCCTTCCTGTGCGTGAGAGCGAGCGAGCGCGAGGGCGGTAGCGGCGGCCGCAGTGAGCGCGGAGGAGGTGCGGCGTGCGAGGGCGGAGCTCTGCCGTGAGGGCGAGCTCGCCGGAGCGGCTTGGCCGGTCGGCGGAGGGCGCAGGAGGCGCGGAACGACGCGGAGAGGGACCTGCTGCGGTCTGAGCAGCAGACGCGCGAGGTGCGACGCGGGCGGCGTCGCGAGCGGAGGCCGAGCGGTGCCCTGTTCTGGAAAATTTTCCAGAATCAGACGTCTGGGTTGATAGCCAGACGGCGAGGGAGACGTCTGGAATCTCATACAAACGTCTGAAAGGTGAGTATTCCGCTTTCTTCTTCCTTCCTGTCGACTGACCGTACTGAGGGAGGGAGTTGGCTGTGCGCAGGCTCGCTGATTCGCCATCCTCTGCGAATCAGATGTCTGGAAGTTGTACCAGACGGCGGGAGTGACCTCCAGACGTCTGGGGTGACCATCGGACGTCTGTGAGCTAGGCCAGACGTCCCCGCAGACTTCTGGACATCTGGGAAACCACGCTGAACAAGTAATTCTCTGATCCACTTTTTAAGACGTCTGGAAGAAGTTCCAGACGTCTGATTTTACACAGTGTCGTCGTTTTCGACCCGTTTAGCGCTCGTTCGGGTTCCGTTTTCCGCGATTCGAGTTGCGTTCTTTTCAGAATTAATTCGTCTACCCATCTACAGTAGCTATACACTTTTTTCAGACTTTCCTTGTGCTTGATCCTTGTGATAGGACCTCGTTCAGTTGCAGTCTTGGGAGTCGCGGAGGCACGCGGGATTCCCGATCAAGCCCCCATTACTCCCGTTGTACCTGGTAGAGTGGCTTTAAGTTATTAATAAAATCTGTTAAATTATGAAACTATAAATAGAACCTAGGACATTGCATGAATCCTAGGAATGAGAAATAGATGGAATGATAGCTCCTAGGTGTTGCATGAATCCTAGGACTGGAAAACTAGATTGTATGATAGATCCTAGGATATGGCATGAATCCTAGGATGGGAAAACTAGTGGAATGTATAATACTGCAGTTTTGGAAAATGGAAAGAGATATAAAGCTGCCTGTAGTTTGAATTAACAGCTGCCTGTTGTGAATAGATAACATGGTTGAGAACATGGATTGTAAGAATGTGAAACTGGAAAGTGAAACCTGGATGTTTGAGTAAAAAGGATGGAACCCTACGAGGAAGTAGGAGTAGAACTCCTAGAAAGTGAATGGAATAGTATTGGGAAAGTGAGCTGGCCCTTGAGTACGGAGTACCAAGGAGAGCAACAGTCCCCCTGTTTAGGGTAGAGTGGAGCTAGCCGCCCCAAGGACCCGGGGTTAGGACTGGCCACTCTGTACCGACTTGCTGGCCCTTGCGTACGTAGTACCGAGGAGAGCTACTAGTGTAGGGAGGTACTAGCTACCCCACGGGCCCCGAGGTTCTGCTAGCCTCCCACACCGACTTGTTAGCCCCGCTGGGGCAAACCAGGGTAGTTAGGCGAGGGTGCGCGGACTGTGGAGGGGCAAGGCCCCGGTTTGGTTACTGTGGAGGGGTTGGACCCCTGTTACTGAGAGGGCTCTGCCCTGGACTGGTTCCGTGCTGTGCTTTGGGCGCACCCGTTAACGGAAACGACTGACCGCGTGCCAGTACGGGTTAGCTACCTGTGCGTTTATCGTGCGTGCCGTAGTCACCGTTACGTCTGTCAGTGACCTTGGGGTGGTTGACTGAGGGTAGGATCACCACGGGGGACTCTCCCGGCCAGGAGAGCACCACGTGCTACTTCTACTTTCTGGAAAAGACTGCAATCAAGATCGTTCCCACGAGGAACATTCGAGATCAAGAAAAAGATCTAGGGAATAAATGAAATAGTGAGACAATTGAAAGATGTAAATAAAGAAAGTAATAGAACATAACAGCTACTGTACACTCTACTGTTGTCTTTTGTTTTAGTTGTCACTCTACTCAGCGTTTTGCTGACGTGTTACACTCGTTACCTTTTTTAGGACCAGGTGTTGAGCAGCCAGGGCCAGCGGCTGCAGAGGACGCTGGGCCGAGTAGGGTTCAGTAGAGTTACCACTATCTTTTGTACCTCTTTGTTTCCGTTATAGTGAGTAGTTCTCATTTCCGCTGTACTTTTCTTTACTTGCAGTTCATGTTATATGATAAATGTTGCTCTACTGTTGTGGTGGTATATACTGTAGTAGTTTCTTTCCTTACTGCTGTACATTCTTACTGTTAGTTATATTCATGCTGAATGTGGTTTATTTTTACTGCTCTTTTGGTTACTTCCTCGTTGGACGACTAGGTCTTGGGATTAGTCGAGTCGGTCCGGTTCTCGTGTCTCGTAGGGACTCGGAACCGGGTCGTTACAAGATGGTATCAGAGCAAGGTCATCCCGAGAAGTGAATCAACTGACTGGAAAACAACCAATTCACATGTTTATAGCTAGAGTAGCCACCACAACATATCTCTTGACATGAGCTCTTAGAAGTTTGGTTAGGTACCGTCTGTTTGACGTTTTTGTTTTGTTTCGCATCTCCTTGCAGGAGATGCCTCGTCGCGGGACTGGCGAGACTGCCCGCGGGCGCGGCCGAGGGCGAGGTCGGCGAGGTGGACGTGCTGTTGTTGACGTCTTGGTGGACCAACCACCACTCTCGGGCATCCAGGCCCAGGACCTCGCCAGACTGATATGAGATATTGTACGAGAGGAGCTCCACCCACCGCCCCGAGCACCTCCTCCTGGGGCTGCAGAGGGGGTGTCCTCTGTGGGACCACGCGACGGACACGGCACTGGACACGAGGGAGGGGATGGGCTGTTGCCGCCCCCACCTTCGTCCGACACTTCTGTACACGAGGCACCTTCGCCTGGAGGTGCACCAGCACCTCCCCTATAGCGCCACTTCGAGCTTTTCGGACAGTTCCGGAAGCTGAAGCCCCCCTCCTTCAAGGGGGATGAGGACCCGACCGAGGCAGAGGACTGGCTTGAGCAGCTGGAGAAGATCTTCGACACCCTTCGCCGCCCGGTGGAGTGCCGCGTGCCCTTTGCCACGTACCAGCTGGAGAGTGCGGCACACCGGTGGTGGAGGGCGGTCTGGGGACAGGAGAGGGACGAGCCGACGTGGGACCAGTTTGTCACCCTCTTCTGCGAGCAGTACTTTCCCCAGACGTGGCAGGACCATAGGAGGTGGGAGTTCCACACTCTCCGCCAAGGGACGATGACTGTGAGCGCGTACCGTACGCATTTCTTGGAGCTGTCCCGCTTTGCAGCGACAACGGTAGCCACTGAGGAGGAGCGCCTTTGGAGGTTCATCGAGGGGCTCCGGCCTGCGATCTGGGGGTATGTCAAACCCCTGAAGCTGCCTATGTTTTTGAGGGTGGTAGAGGCAACTATGACTTACGAGGAGACCAACCCGTTCGCGTGAGACACCGACGGCGGGCGGAAGAGGCCCTTTCAGCCAGACTTCTCATAGGGCCGGCGAGAATGGAGACACGTGGCGTCCGCAGGAGAGCCGTCACGTTGTACAGGGCCATCAGTGGCCTTTGGGGGCCCTCGACAGGGGCCAGTCGCCAGCACCGGACCCTCGCCTAGTCAATAGCAGGGACCCACTGAGGGCGGGAGTCGGGTTCCCCTCTGCTACCAGTGTGGCCAGCCGGGCCACGTCAGGAGGGACTGCCCATCTAGGGCAGGAGGTCAGCAGATACTCCCCGCGCGGAGCACTAGAGGGTGTGCAGGAGGCCGCGGTTCCCAGGTGCGAGGAGGAGGACAGTAGTCGTGAGGAGGATACCGGCCAGCACCTACTCGTCCGACGTAGAGTGTGGCTGCTTCGTCCGCACCTAGAGCTGAGGGGGGTATCAACGCCCTAACACACAGGGACGCCAGAGCTTCGGGATCAGTGGTAGCAGGTATGGTTTCAGTTTCGGGCAAACTCGTTTACATGCTTTTCGATTCCAGCGCTATGCACTCGTTTGTCGCAGCCAGTTTCGCAGTTAGTTTGGACCAGGATTATACACTGTTAGAGAATCCGTTAGAAATCAGAGGTCCGAGTGGTTAGCTGTTTGTAGCTGAGGAGGTGTACACGGATTGCGAGGTCAACGTCGGAGGACATAGCCTGCCAGCTGACCTGATTATGATCTAGATGGAGGACTTTGGAGTGATTCTGGGGATGGATTGTCTGTCCTCTTACCACGCCTTGGTGGACTGTTTTGAGAGGAAGATTGTCTTCTCCATTCCGGAGTTGCCTTCTTTCGAGTTTCACGGACAGCCAGTGGACGAAGGTTTCAGGTGCATTTCAGCACTTCAGGGGCGAGACTTTTGAGCTAGGGGTGTGAGGGCTTCCTAGCTTGTGTGGTGGCAGAGCCCAGCCCTGTGGCAGACTTCTAGAGCATCCCGGTGGTCAGAGAGTACCCTGACGTGTTTCCAAATGAGTTACCAGGACTACCGCCCGAGCGTGAGATCGAGTTTGAGATCTCACTAGTACCAGGGACCAGCCCAATCTCCACCGCGCCATACAGGATGGCACCGCTTGAGTTGCGAGAGCTCAAGTCTCAGTTGCAGGACCTTCTGGAGAAAGGTTTCGTGAGGCCCAGTGCGTCTCCTGGGGAGCCCCGGTACTGTTTGTGAAGAAGGATGGGACTCTACGCCTTTGTGTGGACTACCGACAGCTGAACAGGGTCACCATCAAGAACAGATATCCGCTGTCGAGGATCGACGATTTGTTTGACCAGTTGCGGGGTGCCACGGTGTTTTCCAAGATAGACTTGAGGTCTGGATACCACCAGTTGAGGATCAGGGAGACCGACGTCTCCAAGACAGCTTTCCGCACCCGGTACGGACACTACAAGTTTTTGGTCATGCCGTTTGGGCTGACCAATGCCCCCGCTGCTTTCATGGACCTGATGAACCGGGTGTTTAGATCGTACTTGAACCAGTTCGTGGTGGTTTTCATAGATGATGTACTCATCTATTCTAGAGATCGGATGCAGCACGGACAGCACTTGCGGATGGTTTTGGACACTCTGAGGTGACGCAGGCTGTACGCCAAATACAGCAAGTGCGAGTTCTGGTTGAGGGAGGTGACCTTCTTGGGTCATGTGATCTCTGGAGACGGCCTGGCAGTGGACCCAGCCAAGGTCGAGGCAGTGCTCAGGTGGGAGAGACCGCGTTCAGTCACTGAGATCTGCAGTTTCCTGGGACTAGCTGGATACTACAGACGGTTCATCAGAGGATTTTCGCAGATTGCGTGTCCTATGACACAGTTGACCCGGAAGGACGTGCCTTTCGCTTGGACAGATGCCTGTGAGGCATGTTTTCTAGAGCTGAAGGAGAGGTTGACCTCGGCTCCCGTGCTTACCATTCCTGACAGTAGTGGAAGGTTCGTTGTGTACACGGATGCTTCCTTGCAGGGGTTAGGAGGTGTGCTCATGCAGAGGGGTCACGTTGTCGCTTACGCTTCGCGGCAACTGAAGCCCCATGAGCATACCTACCCTACCCACGACCTAGGGTTGGCAGCTGTTGTCTTCGCGCTGAAGACCTGGAGGCACTACTTGTATGGTGAGACCTTCGAGATTTTTACAGATCACAAGAGCCTCAGATACCTTTTTGATCAGAAGGAGCTCAACATGAGACAGAGACGTTGGTTGGAGCTCCTGAAGGACTACAACTGCAGCATCTCCTACCACCCGAGAAAGGCCAATGTGGTGGCTGACACCTTGAGCCGTAAGGCGCCCGCACGCTTGGCCAGTCTACAGTTACAGAGTTGGAGCCTTTTGGAGGAGGTGGGCAGTTGGCGACCTCTAGAGTTATGAGGGTACTGTGGGGCAGTGACGGTGACACGGCAAACTAGGTCAGAGTTGATGGACCGCATCATCAGAGGACAGATGGCCGATCCGTACTTGCAGTCTTTGCGCGACAGAGTACTGTCAGGAGATCCAGGTGACTTCTCTTTCACGGACCAGGTGCTACGTTTGAGGGGACGGTTGTGCGTTCCCAGAGACGAGGAGCTGTTGAGAGAGCTCCTGACTGAGGCACACGGTTCCAGATTCACCATACATCCCGGGAACACGAAAATGTACCACGACTTGAGACGCGAGTTTTGGTGGAGAGGGATGAAGCGGGATGTGGGTGAGTTCGTGCAACAGTGCTTAGTGTGCCAGCAGGTGAAAGCCGAGCATCAGAGGCCTGCAGGGCCGCTTCAGCCCCTTCCAGTGCCAGAGTGGAAGTGGGAGAGCATCACCATGGACTTGGTGGTGGGCTTACCTGTTACCCAGCGGAGACACGACGCAATCTGGGTAATAGTGGATAGACTGATGAAGACGGCGCGTTTCTTGCCGATCCGAGTCACTTTGGGACCAGCACAGTTGGCAGAGAGGTATATCCGTGATGTGGTACGACTACACGGAGTTCCGCGGGAGATCGTATCCGACTGGGATACCCGCTTTACGTCCCAGTTTTGGGCTGAGTTTCAGCAGGCCTTGGGGACGAGGTTGAGGTTTAGCACGGCTTACCACCCCCAAACGGACGGACAGTCTGAGCGCACGATACAGACACTTGAGGACCTTTTGCGTGCCTGTGTGCTGGACTGGAGGGGCTCTTGGGAGGAGCACCTGCCCCTGGCAGAGTTTGCATACAACGACAGTTATCACTCGAGCATCGGCATGGCTCCCTACGAGGCTCTGTACGGATGGAAGTGTACAGCACCCTTGAGTTGGGTTAAGGTGGGGACCAAGTGGGAGGTTGGCCCCAGGTTGATCCGGCAGAGTCAGGAGGTAGTTGAGGAGATCCACAGATGACTCCGCACTGTCAGGAGCAGACAGAAGAGCTACGCGGATCAGAGACGTAGAGTGGTGCAGTTTGAGGTTGGGGACCACGTCTTCCTTCATGTTTCGCCCATGAAGGGCTTACAGCGATTTGGGGTGAGAGGGAAGCTCGCGCTGAGGTTCGTGGGGCCCTTTGAGGTCCTGGAGCGGGTTGGACCCGTTGCTTACAGACTTGCCCTTCCCCCGCAGCTTTCTGGTGTGCACGACGTATTCCACGTGTCCAACCTCGGGAAGTACGTAGCCGATTCCAGTCACGTACTGAGTCACGAGAGCGTCGAGGTTAGCGACGACCTGACCTACCCCGAGCGGCCAGTGCAGATTCTAGACCGAGCCGTCCGCAGTTTGAGATGAAAGCAAGTACCCCTGGTAAAGGTTTTGTGGAGGAGCCAGCGGTACGAGGAGGCTACCTGGGAGCCTGAGGCGGCAATGCGGGAGCAGTACCCGGAGCTTTTCGCGGGTACGTCTTTTCGGACCGGCTTCGGTCATCTTTGAGTTTGTTATGGTTATTTGGACGTCTTTTCCCGCACCCTAGTTGGCGCAAGTTTCAGGGACGAAACTTCTTTTGAGTTTGTTATATTGTAACGAACGCGTGCCCCAGACATCTTTTAAGACGTCTGGGAGGTGGCCCAGACGTCGGACCAGACGTCTGGGATAACA
The DNA here is from genome assembly GCA_037157565.1 of Thalassia testudinum. Classification (NCBI taxonomy): domain Eukaryota; kingdom Viridiplantae; phylum Streptophyta; class Magnoliopsida; order Alismatales; family Hydrocharitaceae; genus Thalassia; species Thalassia testudinum. The sequence goes on along the minus strand of JAZHRO010000026.1, from coordinate 20,138,513 downwards.
TCCAGACGTCTGACCAGACGTATGGAAATCCGTTAATTTCGACACTCGCAGGTCGTCTGCGCGCCTGAGCGCGCAGACCGGATATTCGCTTATTCCCTCTTTCTCTGCGGCTACAGACACCTGCCGCATCCTCTCTCTCCTCCTCGCACGGCCTTAAAAGGCCACGCGCTCCCTCCCGTCGTCTCCACCATCTCCTCCAGCTTCTCCTTCAGCCAGTGAGCGTGAGCGCGAGCGCGAGGGCGGCAGCGGCAGCCGCAGTGAGCGCGGAGGAGGTGCTGCGTGCGAGAGCGGAGCTCTGCCATGAGGGTGAGCTCGCCGGGGCTGCTAGGGCCAGCCGGCGGAGGGCGCAGGTGGCGCGGAGCGACGCGGAGGGGGGACTGCTGTGGTCTGAGCAGCAGGCGCGTGAGGTGCGACGCGGGCGGCATTGCGAGCGGAAGCCGGGTGGTGCCCTGTTCTGGAAAAATTTCCAGAATCAGACATCTGGGTTGATAGCCAGACGGCGAGGGCGAGGTCTGGAAGACCTTCCAGACGTCTAAAAGGTGAGTTTTCCGTCTTCTTCTTCCTTCCTGTCGACCCACCGTACTGAGGGAGGGAGATGGGTGTGCGTAGGCTCGGTGATTTGCCATCCAACGCGAATCAGATGTTTGGCTGTTGTACCAGACGGCGGGAGCGACCTCCAGACGTCCGGGGTGACCATCGGACGTTTGGGAGCTAGGCCAGACGTCCCTACAGACTTCTGGACGTCTGGGAAACCACGCTGAACAGGTAATTCTCTGATCCACTTTTTAAGACGTCTGGAAGAAGTTCCAGACGTCTGATTTTGCACAGTGTCGTCGTTTTTGACCCGTTTAGGGCCCGTTCAGGTTCCGTTTTCCGTGATTCGAGTTGCGTTCTTTTCAGAATTAATTCCTCTACCCGTCTACAGTAGCTATACTCTGTTTTGAGACACTCCTTGTGTTTGATCTTTGTGATAGACCCCGTTCTGTTGCAGTCTCAGGGGTCACGGAGGCACGCGGGATTCCCGATCACGCCCCCATTTCTCCCGTTGTACCTGGTAGAGTGGCTTTAAGTTATTAATAAAATCTGTTAAATTATGGAACCATAAATAGAACCTAGGACATTGCATGAATCCTAGGAATGAGAAATAGATGGAATGATAGCTCCTAGGTGTTGCATGAATCCTAGGACTGGAAAACTAGATTGTATGATAGATCCTAGGATTTGGCATGAATCCTAGGATGGGAAAACTAGTGGAATGTATAATACTGCAGTCTTGGAAAATGGAAAGAGATATAAAGCTGCCTGTAATTTGAGTTAACAGCTGCCTGTTGTGAATAAATAACGTGGTTGAGAACATGGATTGTAAGAATGTGAAACTGGAAAGTGAAACCTAGATGTTTGAGTAAAAGGGATGGAACCCTACGGGGAAGTAGGAGTAGAACTCCTGGAAAGTGAATGGAATAGTATCTCCTGACTTGAGCTCTTAGAAGTTTCGTTAGGTACCGTCTGTTTTGACGTTTTCGTTTGGTTTCGCGTCTCCTTGCAGGAGATGCCTCGTAGCGGGACTGGCGAGACTGGCCGCGGGCGTGGCCGAGGGCGAGGTCGGCGAGCTGGACGTGCTGTTGTTGACGTCTCGGTGGACCAGCCACCACTCCCGGGCATCCAGGCCCAGGACCTCGCCAGACTGATACGAGATATTGTACGAGAGGAGCTCCACCCACCGCCCCGAGCGCCTCCTCCTGGGGCTGCAGAGGGGGAGTCCTCTGTGGGACCACGCGACGGACACGGCGCTGGACACGAGGGAGGGGATGGGCCCCTACAGCCCCCACCTTCCTCCGACACTTCTGTACACGAGGCACCTTCGCCTGGAGGTGCACCAGCACCTCCCCTACAGCGGCACTTCGAGCTTTTCGGACAGTTCCAGAAGCTGAAGCCCCCCTCCTTCAAGGGGGATGAGGACCCGACCGAGGTAGAGGACTGGCTTGAGTGGCTGGATAAGATCTTCGACACCCTTCGCCCCCCGGTGGAGTGCCACGTGGCCTTTGCCACGTACCAGCTGGAGAGTGCGGCACACCGGTGGTGGAGGGCGGTCCGGGGACAGGAGAGGGACGAGCCGACGTGGGACCAGTTCGTCACCCTCTTCTGCGAGCAGTACTTTCCCCATACGTGGAAGGACCAGAGGAGGCGGGAGTTCCACACTCTCCGCCAAGGGACGATGACTGTGAGCGCGTACCGCACGCGTTTCTTGGAGTTGTCCCTCTTTGCAGCGACAGCGGTAGCCACTGAGGAGGAGCGCCTTTGGAGGTTCACCGAGGGGCTCCGGCCTGCGATCCAGGGGTATGTCAAACCCCTGAAGTTGCCTACGTTTTCGAGGGTGGTAGAGGCAGCTATGACTTACGAGGAGACCAACCCGTCCGCGCGAGAGACCGACGGCAGGCGGAAGAGGCCCTTTCAGCCAGACTTCTCACAGGGCCGGCGAGAATGGAGACACGTGGCATCCGCAGGAGAGCCGTCACGTTGTGCAGGGCCATCAGTGGCCTTTGGGGGCCCTCGACAGGGGCCAGTCGCCAGCACCGGACCCCCGTCTAGTTGACAGTAGGGACTCACTGAGGGCGGGACTCGGGTTCCCCTCTGCTACCAGTGTGACCAGCCGGGCCACGTCAGGAGGGATTGCCCATCTAGGGCAGGAGGTCAGCAGATACTTCCCGTGCAGAGCACTGGAGGGCACGCAGGAGGCCGCGGTTCCCAGGCGAGAGGAGGAGGACAGCAGTCGCGAGGAGGGTACTGGCCAGCACCTACCCGTCCGACGCAGAGTGTGGCTGCTTCGTCCGCACCTAGAGCTGAGGGGCGTATCAACGCCCTAACACACAGGGACGCCAGAGCTTCGGGATCCGTGGTAGCAGGTATGGTTGCAGTTTCTGGCAGACTCGTTTACACGCTTTTCGATTCCAGCGCTACGCACTCGTTTGTCGCAGCCAGTTTCGCAGTTAGTTTGGACCAGGATTATACACTGTTAGAAAATCCGTTCGTAATCAGAGGTCCCAGTGGTCAGCTGTTTGTAGCTGAGGAGGTGTACACGGATTGCGAGGTCAGCGTTGGAGGACATAGCCTGCCAGCTGACCTGATTATGATCCAGATGGAGAACTTTGGTGTGATTCTGGGGATGGATTGGCTGTCCTCTTACCACGCCTTGGTGGACTGTTTTGAGAGGAAGATCGTCTTCTCCATTCCGGAGATACCTTCTTTCGAGTTTCACGGACAGCCAGTGGACGGAGGTTTCAGGTGCATATCGGCACTTCGGGCGGAAAGACTTTTGAGCCACAGATGTGAGGGCCTCCTAGCTTGTGTGGTGGCAGAACCCAGCCCCGTGGCAGACTTCCAGAGCATCCCGGTGGTCAGAGAGTACCCCGACATGTTTACAGACGAGTTACCAGGTCTACCGCCCGAGCGCGAGATCGAGTTTGAGATCTCACTAGTACTAGGGACCAGCCCCATCTCCACCGTGCCATACAGAATGGCACCGCTTGAGCTGCGAGAGCTCAAGTCCCAGTTGCAGGACCTTTTGGAGAAAGGTTTCGTGAGGCCCAGTGCGTCTCCCTGGGGAGCCCCGGTACTGTTTGTGAAGAAGAAGGATGGGACCCTACGCCTTTGTGTGGACTACCGACAGCTGAATAGGGTCACCATCAAGAACAGATATCCGCTGCCGAGGATCGACGATTTGTTTGACCAGTTGCGGGGTGCCACGGTGTTTTCCAAGATAGACTTGAGGTCTAGATACCACCAGTTGAGGATCAGGGAGACCGACGTCTCCAAGACAGCTTTCCGCACCCGGTACGGACACTACGAGTTTTTGGTCATGCCGTTTGGGCTGACCAATGCCCCCGCTGCTTTCTTGGACCTGATAAACCGGGTGTTTAGACCGTACTTGGACCAGTTCGTGGTGGTTTTCATAGATGATGTACTCATCTATTCTAGAGTTCGAGCGCAACACGGACAGCACTTGCGGATGGTTCTGGACACTCTGAGACGACGCAGGCTGTACGCCAAATACAGCAAGTGTGAGTTCTGGTTGAGGGAGGTGACCTTCTTGGGTCATGTGATCTCTGGTAACGGCCTGGCGGTGTACCCCGCCAAGGTCGAGGCAGTGCTCAGGTGGGAGAGACCGCGTTCAGTCACTGAGATTCGCAGTTTCCTGGGACTGGCAGGTTACTACAGATGGTTCTTCAGAGGATTTTCGCATATTGCGCGTCCTATGACACAGTTGACCCGGAAGGACGTGCCTTTCGCTTGGACAGATGCCTGTGAGGCGTGTTTTCTGGAGCTGAAGGACGCGGTTCTAGATTCACCAAACATCCCGGGAACACGAAAATGTACCACGACTTGAGACGCGAGTTTTGGTGGAGAGGGATGAAGCGGGATGTGGGTGAGTTCGTGCAACAGTGCTTAGTGTGCCAGCAGGTGAAAGCCGAGCATCAGAGGCCTGCAGGGCCGCTTCAGCCGCTTCCAGTGCCAGAGTGGAAGTGGGAGAGCATCACCATGGACTTGGTGGTAGGCTTACCTGTTACCCAGCGGGGACACGACGCAGTCTAGGTAATAGTGGTTAGACTGACGAAGACGGCGCGTTTCTTGTCGATCCGAGTCACTTTGGGACCAGCACAGTTGGCAGAGAGGTATATCCGTGATGTGGTACGACTACACGGAGTTCCGCGGGAGATCGTATCCGATCGGGATACCCGCTTTACGTCCCAGTTTTGGGCTGAGTTTCAGCAGGCCTTGGGGTCGAGGTTGAGGTTTAGCACGGCCTACCACCCCCAGACGGACGGACAGTCTGAGCGCACGATACAGACACTTGTGGACCTTTTGCGTGCCTGTGTACTGGACTGGATGGGCTCTTGGGAGGAGCACCTGCCCCTGGCGGAGTTTGCATACAACAATAGTTATCACTTGAGCATCGGCATGGCTCCCTACGAGGCTCTATACGGACGGAAGTGTATGGCACCCTTGAGTTGGGTTGAGGTGGGGACCAAGTGGGAGGTTGGCCCCAGGTTGATCCGGCAGAGTCAGGAGGTAGTTGAGCAGATCCACAGACGACTCCGCACTGTCAGGAGCAGACAGAAGAGCTACGCTGATCGGAGACGCAGAGAGGTGCAGTTTGAGGTTGGGGACCACGTCTTCCTTCGTGTTTCGCCCATGAAGGGCCTACAGCGGTTTGGGGTGAGAGGGAAGCTCGCGCCGAGGTTCGTAGGGCCCTTTGAGGTCCTGGAGCGGGTTTTACCCGTTGCTTACAGACTTGCCCTTCCCCCGCAGCTTTCTGGTGTGCACGACGTGTTCCACGTGTCCAACCTCAGGAAGTACGTAGCCGATTCCAGTCACGTACTGAGTCACGAGAGCGTCGAGGTGAGCGACGACCTGACCTACCCCGAGCGGCCAGTGCAGATCCTAGACCGAGCCGTCCGCAGTTTGAGACGAAAGCAAGTACCCCTGGTAAAGGTTTTGTGGAGGAGCCAGCGGTACGAGGAGGCTACCTGGGAGCCTGAGGCGGCAATGTGGGAGTGGTACCCGGAGCTTTTTGCGGGTACGACTTTTCAGACCGACTTCGGTCCTCTTTGAGTTTGTTATGGTTATTTGGACATCTTTTCCCCACACCCTAGTTGGCGCAAGTTTTGGGGACGAAACTTCCTTTGAGTTTGTTATATTGTAACGAACGCGTGCCCCAGACGTCTTTTAAGACGTCTGGGAGGTGGCCCAGACGTCGGACTAGACGTCTGGGATCACATCCAGATGTCTGACCAGACGTCTGGGATCGTTTCCAGACGTCTGGAAAATAGTTATTTTTCACACGAGAGATTCGTCTGCGCGCCCGTGCGCGCAGACCCATGATTCCTCTCTCTCTCTTTTTCCCTCTCTCTCTGCGGCTGTAGACTTGCCGCGCTCTCCCTCCTCCTTGCGCGGCCTTAAATGGCCACGCCTCCCCTCCTGTCGTCTCCAACATCCCCTTCCTCTTCTCCTTCCTGTGCGCGAGAGCGAGCGAGCGCGAGAGCGGTAGCGGCGGCCACAGTGAGCGCGGAGGAGGTGCGGCGTGTGAGGGCGGAGCTCTGCCGTGAGGGCGAGCTCGCCGGAGCGGCTTGGCCGGCCGGCGGAGGGCGCAGGAGGCGCGGAACGACGTGGAGAGGGACCTGCTGCGGTCTGAGCAGCAGACGCGCGAGGTGCGACGCGGGCGGCGTCGCGAGCGGAGGTCGAGCGGTGCCCTGTTCTGGAAAAATTTCCAGAATCAGACGTCTGGGTTGATAGCCAGACGGCGAGGGAGACGTCTGGAATCTCATACAGACGTCTGAAAGGTTAGTATTCCGCTTTCTTCTTCCTTCCTGTCGACTGACCGTACTGAGGGAGGGAGTTGGCTGTGCGCAGGCTCGCTGATTCGCCATCCTTTGCGAATCAGACGTCTGGAAGTTGTACCAGACGGCGGGAGTGACCTCCAGACGTCCGGGGTGACCATCGGACGTCTGTGAGCTAGGCCAGACGTTCCCGCAGACTTCTGGACATCTGGGAAACCACGCTGAATAGGTAATTCTCTGATCCACTTTTTAAGACGTCTGGAAGAAGTTCTAGACGTCTGATTTTACACAGTGTCGTCGTTTTCGACCCGTTTAGGGCTCGTTTGGGTTCCGTTTTCCGCGATTCGAGTTGCGTTCTTTTCAGAATTAATTCCTCTACCCATCTACAGCAGCTATACACTGTTTGGAGACTTTCCTTGTGTTTGATCCTTGTGATAGGACCTCGTTCAGTTGCAGTCTTGCGAGTCGCGGAGGCACGCGGGATTCCCGATCATGCCCCGATTACTCCCGTTGTACCTGGCAGAGTGGCTTTAAGTTATTAATAAAATCTGTTAAATTATGAAACCATAAATAGAACCTAGGACATTGCATGAATCCTAGGAATGAGAAATAGATGGAATGATAGCTCCTAGGTGTTGCATGAATCCTAGGACTGGAAAACTAGATTGTATGATAGATCCTAGGATTTGGCATGAATCCTAGGATGGGAAAACTACTGGAATGTATAATACTGCAGTCTTGGAAAATGGAAAGAGATATAAAGCTGCCTGTAATTTGAATTAACAGCTGCCTGTTGTGAATAGATAACGTGGTTGAGAACATGGATTGTAAGAATGTGAAACTGGAAAGTGAAACCTGGATGTTTGAGTAAAAAGGATGGAACCCTACGGGGAAGTAGGAGTAGAACTCCTGGAAAGTGAATGGAATAGTTTTGGGGAAGTGAGCTGGCCCTTGAGTACGGAGTACCAAGGAGAGCGACTTTCCCCCTGTTTAGTGCAGAGCGGAGCCAGCCGCCCCAGGGACCCGGGGTTAGGATTGGCCACTCTGTACTGACTTGCTGGCCCTCGCGTACGTAGTACCGAGGAGAGCTACTAGTGTAGGGAGGTACTAGCTACCCCACGGGCCCCGGGGTTCTGCTAACCTCCCACACCGACTTGTTAGGCCCGCTGGGGCAAACCAGGGTAGTCAGGCGAGGGTGCGCGGACTGTGGAGGGGCAAGGCCCCGGTTTGGTTACTGTGGAGGGGTTGGACCCCTGTTACTGAGAGGGCTCTGCCCTGGACTGGTTCCGTGCTGTGCTTTGGGCGCACCCGTTAACGGAAACGACTGACTGCGTGCCAGTACGGGTTAGCTACCTATGCATTTATCGTGCGTGCCGTAGTCACCGTTACGTCTGTCAGTGACCTTGGGGTGGTTGACTGAGGGTAGGATCACCACGGGGGACTCTCCCGGTCAGGAGAGCACCACGTGCTACTTCTACTTTTTGGAAAAGACTGCAATCAAGATCGTTCCCACGAGGAACATTCGAGATCAAGTAAAAGATCTGAGAAATAAATGAAATAGTGAAACAATTGAAAGATGTAAATAAAAAAAGTAATAGAACATAACAGGTACTGTACACTCTACTGTTGTCTTTAGTTTTAGTTGCCACTCTACTCAGCGTTTTGCTGACGTGTTACACTCGTTACCTTTTTTAGGACCAGGTGTTGAGCAGCCAGGGTCAGCGGCTGCAGAGGACGCTGGGCCGAGTAGGGTCCAGTAGAGTTACTACTGTCTTTTGTACCTCTTTGTTTCCGTTATAGTGAGTAGTTCTTATTTCCGCTGTACTTTTCTTTACCTGCAGTTCATGTTATATGATAAATGTTGTTCTACTGTTGTGGTGGTATATACTGTAGTAGTTTCTTTCCTTACTGCTGTACTTTCTTACAGTTAGTTATATTCATGCTGAATGGGGTTATTTTACTGCTCTTTTGGTTACTTCCTCGTTGGATGACTAGGTCTTCGGATTAGTCGAGTCGGTCCGGTTCTCGTGTCTCGTAGGGACTCGGGAACCGGGTCGTTACAAAAATGGTGCGGCATGTGTAGGGGTGAGGGGGAAGGAGAGGGTGTACAGGTAGGGGAGTAGTGGTGGGGAAAATTGCAGGGATGCCCTTGTAATTTTCCTCTCACCCTCAAAAACCCTAAAAAAAACATAAGGGGTTTAAAATTGCACAAAAACCCCTTTACGAAGTCTAGAAGTGCCAAAAGACCTTGGGAAAGGGTCATTTCATTATGACAAACTTAAAGGAAGTTTCATTCCCGAAACTTGAGTTGACTAGGGTGCAGAAATAAAATAAAAGTGCATAACAAACTTAAAGAGGATCAAAGTAGGTCAGAAGTGATGTACCCTCAAATAGCTTCGGGTACTGTGCTCGTATTGTCACCTCAAGCTCCCAAGTGGCCTCCTCATATCACTGGCTTCTCCATAGGACTTTCACCAGGGGTACCTCCTTCCACCTCAGTCTCCGAACGGCTCTGTTTAGTATCTGTACAGGTTTCTTGGGATAGGTCAAGTCGTCTCCCACTTCAATGTTCTTGTGGCTCAGAACATGGATGGGATTGGCGATGTATTTCCTGAGGTTGGACACGTGGAACACGTCGTGTACTCCAGAAAGCTGGGGAGGAAGGGCAAGCCGGTAAGCAACGGGTCCTACCCGCTTCAAGACCTCAAAAGGCCCCACGAATCTTGACGTAAGCTTCCCTCTCACCCCAAACCACTGCAAGCTCTTCTTTGGCGAAACACTGAGGAAGATGTGATCCCCAACCTCGAACTACACCTCTCTACACTTCAGATCAGCATAGCTCTTCTACCTGCTCTTGACAGTATGGAGTCGTCTGTGGATCAGGTCGATTACCTCTTGACTCTGGTGTAACAGCTTGGGACCAACCTCCCACTTGGTCCCCACCTCAACCCAACTCAAGTGAGCAGTACACCTCCTCCCATACAGAGCCTTGTACGATGCCATGCCAATGCTTGAGTGATAACTGTTGTTGTATGCAAACTCTGCAAAGGGAAAATGCTCCACCCAGGAGCCTCTCCAGTCCAACACCCAAGAACATAGGAGGTCCTCGAGGGTCTGAATGGTGCGCTCTAACTGTCCATCGGTCTGGGGGTGATAGGCCGTACTAAACCTCAGACGTGTCCCCAGAGCCCGCTGAAGCTCTGCCCAGAACTGGGAAGTGAAATGAGTGCCTCTGTCTAAAATAATCTCATGAGAGACTCCATGAAGGCGTACTACATCTTGGATGTAGCGCTCTACCAACTGTACTGGTCCAAAAGTTACTTGGATCGGCAGAAACCGTGCTATATTTGTTAATATATCCACTATCACCTACATTTCATCGTGTCTTCACTGTGTCATAGGTAATCCTACTACCAGGTTCATAGTGACACTCTCCCACTTCCACTCTGGCATGGGAAGTGGCTGCAACGGCCCTACAGGCCTTTGGTGCTCTACCTTCACCTGCTGGCATACCAGACACTGTTGAACAAACCTACCAACATCCTGCTTCATGCCCCTCCACTAGAAATTGCGTCGTAGATCACGATACATCTTCGTGTTCCCAGGATGTATGGTGAATCTGGACCCATGTGCCTCAGTCAGGAGCTCCCTCAATAGCTTCTCGTCTTTGGGAATGCACAAGCATCCCCTCATATGTAGGACCCCGTCAGTGAACGAGAACTCTCCTGGGTTCCCTGTCAATACCCGATCCTGCAGTGTCTGCAGGTATGAATCTATCATCTGTCTAGTAATGATATGATCTATTAGCTCTGGTCGTGCCTGCCACGCCACAATCATTGCCCCACAGTATCCCCATGACTCCTGGGGTCGCCAACTGCCCACCTCCTCCATGAGTCTCCAACTTTGTGCCTGTAAACTAGCCAAGTGGGTGGGCGCCTTCCGGCTCATGGTGTCAGCCACCACATTGGCTTCCCTGGATGGTAGGAGATGCTGCAGTTGTAGTCCTTCAGGACCTCCAACCAACGTCTCTATCTCATGTTGAGCTCCTTTTGGTAAAACAAATATCTGAGGCTCTTATGATCAATGAAGATCTTGAACATCTCCCCGTACAAGTAGTACCTCCATGTCTTCAGCGCGAAGACAACTGCTGCAAACTCCAAGTCATGGGTAGGGTAATTATGCTCATGGGGCTTTAGTTGCCGCGAAGCATAAGCGACAACGTGGCCTCGCTGCATGAGCACACCCCCCAATCCCTGTAATGAGGTGTCGGTGTAGACCACGAATCCACCACTGCTGTCTGGGATGGTGAGTATTGGAGCTGAGGTTAACCTCTCCTTCAGCTCCTAAAAGCATGACTTACACTCGTCTATCCAGGTGAAGGGCATGTCCTTTCGGGTCAACTGGGTCATAGGACGTGCGATCTGTGAGAAACCTTGGATAAATCATCTGTAGTATCTTGCCAGTCCTAGAAAACTGCATATCTCCATCACTATACGTGGCCTCTCCCACCTGAGTACGGCCTCAACCATGGCTGGATCGACAGCCAACCTGTTTCCTGAGATCACATGGCCCAAGAAGGTGACCTATCTCAACCAAAACTCGCACTTGCTGCATTTGGCGTACAGCTTGTGCCGTCTCAAAGTGTCCAGGACCATGTAGAGATGTTGTCCATGCTGTGTCTGATCCCGGGAGTAGATGAGTACATCGTCAATAAATACCACCACGCACTGATCTAGGTACGGTCGGAAGACGCGGTTCATCAGGTCCATGAATGCGGTGGGGGCGTTGGTCAGCCCAAATGACATAACTAGGAACTCTTAGTGACCATACCATGTGCAGAAAGCTGTCTTGGAGATGTTAGTCTCCCTGATCCTCAACTGATGATAGCCCGACCTCAGATCTATCTTGAAAAATACTGTGGCATCTCTCAGCTGATCGAAGAGATCATCAATGCGAGGTAGCAGGTACTTGTTCTTGACAGTGACCTGGTTCAACTGTCTGTAGTCTACGCACAGCGGAAGGCTACCATCCTTCTTCTTCACAAATAGGCTAGGGGCTCCCCATAGAGACGCATTGGGCCTCACAAAGCCCTTCTTTAACAGGTCCTATGACTGAGACTTAAGCTCTCGCAGCTCAAGCAGGGCCATCCGGTATGGTGCAGTAGAGATGGGGCCGGTCCTTGGTACTAGTGAGATCTCAAACTCGTTCTCACGCTCAGGTGGCAGTCCTGGCAGTTCCTTTGGAAAGACATCGAGGTAGTCACGGACCACCGAGATACTCTAAAAGTCGGCCACGGGATTGGATTCTACTATGATGCAAGCTAGGAGTCCCTCACACCCCTGGATCAAACTCGTTCTCACGCTCAGGTGGCAGTTTTGGCAGTTCCTTTGGAAAGACATCGGGGTAGTCACGGACCACCGAGATACTCTAAAAGTCGGCCACGGGATTGGATTCTGCTATGACGCAAGCTAGGAGTCCCTCACACCCCTAGATCAATAGCTTCCCCGCCTGAAGTGTGGAGAGGCACTTGAATCCTCCATGTACTGGCTGGCTGTGGAACTCGAAAGGAGGAAACTCTGGTATGGAGAAGACGATCTTCCTCCCAAAATAGTCTACTAGGGCATGATAAGCAGCTAGCCAGTTCATCCCTAGGATCACGTCGAAATCCTCCATTGGCATCACAATCAGGTCAATCGGAAGACTGTGTCCCCCTATAGCAACCTCACAATCAAAGGAAAACCTCCTCGGCAACAAATACCTATCCACCTGGACCTCTGATCAGGAAAGGATCCTCTAATAGTACATTGTCCGATCCCAAGCTGACGGCAAAGCTCGTAGAGATGAACGAGTGCATGGCACCATAATCGAAAAGTACATAAATGAGCTTGCCGGAAACTACAACCATACCTGCCACTACAGAGCCAGAAGCTCTAGCATCTCCGTGAGTCATGGCGTTAATGCGCCCCTCAGCCCTCGGTGCAGAAGAAGCAGCCCCGCTCTGGGACGGGCGAGAAGTAGTTGGCCGGTACCCTCCTCGTGACTGCTATCCTCCTCCTCAGGCTTGGTAATTGTGGTCGCTAGATAGGCCTCCAGTGCTTGGTGTTGGGAGTGTCTGCTGTGCTTTGGCCCTGGATGGACAGTCCCTCTGTATGTGGCCTAGCTGGCCACATTTGTAGCAGAGAGGAACGTGACCACCTCCTCCCTTTGTTTACTGTCCTTGCTAGTAGTTAGGTGGGGGTCTGCTGCATTCGGCTGGTCCCTATCTGGGGCACTCAAAGGTCCCTGGTGAGCCTACAGCACGAGACGACTCCCTCGCAGGTACCGAGTGCCTCCTCGCTCGACAGTGTGTGTTTTAACTTGGAAACTATTTAAACACACCAAAGTCAGATTTGGAAATCCGACCAGCAAATATTGATGATTTTCAAAAATTTATTGTCGTCAAATTAGTAGTCCAAAAATCTTGAGATTCAGTCTGATATTAGCTTTTCAAACCAGCTTTCCAAAGCCACCATTTATTTGAAAAATTCATACTGTACGAATTTTGAAAATTCGTATAGTGGAAGGGGGTCAGAACAGTCTGCACTTTGATTTTATATTATTTTAAATGTTAATTCTGACCTCTACATAAATCAGATCTCTTTGAAATTTATGGGGTTAGAAAACCACTGAAAGCTAGTTGTTTCTATAAATTTTCAAGAATTTTTGGATTTCTTTTGATACTATTTCAAACTAAATTACTTGCAGGGGGTCTATCTAGCCTATTTGACCTCCTATCACTAAAAATTTCTTAAAAAATTTCAAAAAATAGTAAAAATCTTAAAAAAATATTCCTTGAAAAATTTATTGAAAGAAGAAGATCTCTACAAAATTTCATCTTATTTTGATTTATGTACTGATTTAGGGAGTGATTTCAATTCAGACTAAGGTCTGACTGCTGATTGTTAGAAGAAGCATAAACCCTAGGTGTTTCACATTAGGGTTTAAATTTAGAAACCTAAACAAACCCGTCTGAGCCTGATTTGTGTGTGATTGCATGTGAGGAGATTTTCTTTGATTGGTTGTCTACCCCCTCACCCACTTAAATTGAATTTAGTTTACATTTCAACCTAGGCAACCAATTAGGTCTATTTCACTTAGTAGTGGTGCATTAGGACCATTGTTTTCCTTGATTGGGTTGCACCACTTCTACCTTATTGGACTTAAAAGCATCATATAGACCTATCTGATATTAGGGTTTTCACACTAAGGTAGAGTACATTTGCATGCCATACTAAATGGAAATTCATATAACAATTGGGACTTGCAAAAACTGTTGCGTGCTCCACCACAACATTGTTTTAATTGACTTGAACAAGGAAACCCTAAAAAAAAAAAATTAATACAAGCACTTAAACCATAAAAGCCACTACACCAATTAAAGCTTGTATTGCAAACCATTTGTCAGTGCACTTCACACTTTAAATCAAATTTTAAGGGCAACACCCTCAAAACATCCAATCACATTCCAAGGGCACTCTAAGCCCAAGCCTAAAACTAAGTAGACATGCCCTAGGCAGGACAAATTTACTTGGTAACAAAAATTTAATTGGGTAAAAATCAAGGCCTTGTCTATTTGGACCAATTGGTGACAAGAAAGGTTCGTGCGGTAACCGTGTTAACCTCTAGTGGTGTCCTACCATGCGGGGTGTCCTAGGGGGTCCCACCATTCTGGCCAGCAATTAATTCAAGGGTTGGTTTAACCCAAGTCAAATTTAGGGTACCAGGTTTAGATCCAATTAGGGTATACAATTTAAGGCTAGCTTGTTTGCTTGATTTGGGGCTCTCTCATCTTTCTTCCTAGGCCTTTGCCTTAATTCCACCAGCCCCTTGTAGCTAGTTGTGTCTTCATAAGGAAGACTATCTCTTATCTTTATCTGCATCTTTTCTCAAATATCCATGAACCCATATCATTCTTTTGACCCTCAGGATCCTCCATCTCCCAACCCAACCATGATTTCGACTCCTCCTAGTTAGGAGACTCATCCTAACCAGCTGGGATATGATCATCCTTATCCCCCAGCCTGTTTAGAATCTGAACCTCATGGATTCGACCCTTATCTAGATTAGAACCAATTGAAAGCCATAGTTGCTAAATTCTGGGAATATAAAAGGACTATACAAATCAATGTGCCAAGCTTCTGGAGCAAATTAGACAATCCCAGGCACAATCTCAATCTTATCACTCCTCCCAAGAACAAGAGACTTGGAACAACTAGTCTAGTGGGTCTAGTGACCTATATTTTGGATCCACAAGCTACTCTACTAATTCTTGCTACCATGGGGAGGCATCCTAGACTCAGCCAACCCAAAAGGCACCTTTGGACCTAATCCGTGATTTGGGCAGATCATTTGAGGAATGCACCATTTCTGATACACTTGTACCTGATGATATATCACTAAGGAATTGGAATAATGGATCACAAGTACAGGACCACATAATAGGTTCTCAATCAACTCCCTCTATAGTCATCCCCACTCAGGGTGATACACATATTGATTCATATCCAGATTCATATAACCCTAAGTGGAGAAACAATCCTGATCTTTCATGGCCACCACAGAGATTGACTCAGACTGAACATCAATCTAGGCCAGCCTAATACTCCACTCAATCCACTTTAGGGCAACCATCTAGTCCAGCCCAACCCACAACCACCCTTAAAGATATCATGAACATTTTGTTGGACTTTGATAAGAAAAATGAACAAAGGCTGACTAAGTTGGAAAATCAAGTGAAATCTCAAGGGGATCAAATCAAGAGACTTCAAGAATCACTTTATCCCCTGATGCAAATGCCTTTTCACTCCTATTCTCCACCTATTCTTTAGACCCCTCCTCTAATCTATCGTACATGCCATTGTGCAGGGGCCAAATCTGTGGCCTCTAAAAGGAAGAGAAAAGCTCAGAGCCCACCTAAATGACCTGATTCGGGCTCAACCAAAAATCATAAGACCAAACCCACATCTAGCTCTGACTCAGACTCTAGGGACAAAAAGAAGAAAAAGGCTTTTGAAGTTGATTTAACCTATTTACCCTTTCCTGAGGCCTTAAAGAAAGAGTCACAAAAGAAGAAAAAGACTGGCACACCTAAAGAGGTGATTTTATCAGCTAACATAAGTGCATTTGTTTCTAGCACTCTACCACCCAAAAAGACCGACCTTGGAAAACCTTTCATATCTTCTGCCATCAAGGGATTCACCTTTAATAGAGCCCTTGTAGATCTAGGGTCATCCATTAGCTTGATTCCTACCGCTCTTTTTGACTGCACCAGACTTGGAGATATGCACCACACACCTGTCACCATTAAAATGGCAGATGGCTCCATTAAAACACCTAAGAGGGTAGTTCAGGATGTGATTATCAAAGTGCAAGGTCATAGCTTTCCGGTTGATTTTATTGTTTTAGACATGGATATACCAGAAAAGCTAAGTAATTCACCCATCATTCTGGGTCGACCTTTCTTGGCTACTGCCAATGCACAGATTGACTATTACTCAGGATGTATGGAGATGAGTAGCGGCAATGAGAAGATTCACTTTGATATTTATGTAGCCACTAAGAAAACAAAGTCAGGATATTTTCTAGATGATACAGAAAGTGAGTCGGAGGGTAATTCGGAAGAAACTATGGCTATTGACACCTAGGTAGAACCACATGACCTGAATCAACAATACACTAGATCACATAAGTCACCCTCAATACCAGATCAAATCATTGATAGTATGGTTGACTATCTTGATCGACCTAGCCCAATTCAAACCCTTGCCCCTTGCAATGAATCCCAGATTACTCAATTGATCAAAATGATTCATGAAATAAAAGAAGCTAGTGCAAGAGAATATGATGATATAAGAAAAGAGCTTCATAGAATCCGGGACAAGCAACAAAAATCAGAAACATTTGAATTTGGGTCAGGTGTGCCACAACCAATCTGTGATTCGATGGTCGTCATGCAGGATTCTTTTGATCAAACGACCGATGTGGATGATATTGATAATCCTATTGAAGTTGAGAATGAAGATTTATTCGAGAATCTTGATCTTGATTTAGGGTCGGAATACCAATCATTTCATTTTGAGGAACCAAGAAGTAAGGGACCTAAATATGATTTTGTTGTATTTGAGACATTGATGAATTAATTCAAATGATCTCATACATGGAACAACAAAATCAAAAAGACTGTAGCAACTCCTCAATCAATGATTTAGCCCATTCCACTTTCATGAAGGGACTCACTACTAAATCTAATGACCAATTTCATCTAAGTGAGAAGGAAATATCCCCTTATGAAAAGGATATTCAAGAGATTGAAAGATTATTGGGGATAACATATGATGAGTTATCGGAGGAAGCTAAAAATTTTGGGGAATCATGTAATAATTGGGAATTCGAATTGAAAATTTTTGAAGAGATAAAAGAAGATGATACCCAAACATCTTTGGTAGAGACAGCGACTGATCAATGGACCTTGATTTCCAGATCTGACCACATCACTTGGGTCATGCCTTCCATTCATCACCATTATTAGGACCCATATGATTTCACCCCCACACGACTCCACCCATACCCCTACCACCCACATTCTCCATCACCTCTTCAGGATGCCTTCATATTAATTTCTTCCAGGCACCTGTATTTATTTGTCTTTCTTCTATAGCATCTGGCTGCAGATAATCACAAGCCCCAACTACATATTTTTCTGATTATTTGGACTTGGAATTCATGGACAGCTGGCCCGCATTTGCGGTCCGCTGTTGGCAAATGAGACTAAAATTCTTATCAATTTACTCGCCATTCTCAATACTGTATTGGTATATCCTTTTTGAGTGTACACCCAGCTGGAGGCGTTAATCTTAGCACTTATATATAGCATATTTTATTTGGCATATTTTCCTGCATATTCAATTTTAGGTGTTAGAATAAGTGGAACGTCGAAATTCAGGAGCTATTCCAGGTGATTTCTGTTGGTGCTAAAGCACCACGATCATTTGTTTTGATGATAACAAAACACATGTTATTTAACATTTGCAATTTGAGTCCTAGATTTCAGGTCAATTGCAAATGTAGATGTGCTTAAACGGAGTTCGAGCTCGCATCCAGGACGGATTGGAGGAGCTTGACGGAAAACAGAGGAGGTTCGCGTGGAGCGACAGATTGAAGATAGAAGACAAGAAGAATAGGATAGATTCTTTTTAATCCTTTCTTGTATCTCTTGTCTTTATTTTCTTGCTCTTTTTATTTTTCTTAGAATATTATGTTAAAGAGCCTCAAAGTACCCTAACAGTAGTCTTAGGAACACCTGCACAACCCTAGGATACTAAGGTTTTCTGTAGAACACATAGAAAACCAATATAGGGTTCAAACAGCACTTCCAGACGTCTAATTCTCAAATCAGACGTCTGATAAAGTATTTTAAGACGTCTGACTATTGTTTCAGACGTCTGATATCTATTAGGCTGGACATAGTTAGTTCTGTTTGATGAAATCAGACGTCCGGACCTTAGACCAGACGTCTTAGGAGATGTCTGATGGACTTGCCAGTCGTCCAGATAGTGGACCATTGGCTGCTTAGCAGGCACTGCAGATTATGACCGTTAGAGCCTTATCAGACGTCCTTAGGCCTTTCCAGATGTCTGATAAATGACCGTTTTGCCTCGGCTGACCCAAAATCTCTTCTCAGAGATTTTCTAGCCGTTGCAACGTTTGGAAAATCCATTCCCACAGTAAAAGTAGGTTTCCAGACGTCCAGACATAGTGCCAGACGTCCTATATGTCGTCTGATGGACTTGCGCAAAAACCCTGTTTAGATCTGATCCAAGTCAGGAAGAGACCCGCCCAAAATCAGACGTCTGACCTTGAAATCAGACGTCTTAAAGTGGTCTTCCAGACGTCTGATTCCATAATTAGACGTCTGATAAGCCTGTCAGAACAATGATTGTTCCTGATTTCGGGCTGATTCTCTTGGGCTTTGTTCCCAACGGCTATAGAACCTTTCCTAAGCCTTCCAAAGCCTTCGTAAGGCCTCTATAAATAGAGGGGAGGCTTTGACACACCAAGACACACCAAGAGAAACACAAGACACACTTAAGCAACATAGTTCCACTCTCTTGTGTCCTAACTAGCTCTTGCTTTCCAAGCTCAAGCTCCATTCTCTTGAGAGCATCAAGCTTCGCGCACCCGCTCTCCCGCCGTTGTTCACGAGAGCGAAGTTGCACCGTCGCGTGGCTCACACACCGCGTCATCAACTCGACGCACTCCTTGCAAAGGGGAGTTTCCTAATTCCTATAGAAACTAGGTTCATAATTACTTTGTTGGCTCTATAGGACTTGTTGTTTATTTTATCTTTGTCTTTTGGTTGGGTATTCGCTTTGCGAATTCCCGTCTCCTTCGTGGGACAAAATCCTTCTCGTGGAGAGAAGGGGTTGAGGAATGCTACCCTCGTACTTGTAGCGTGGTTGTACTGAGGTTGAATCACCCTCGTTTTAAAGTGATTCGGTAAGTGGATTTGATCAACTAGGTTGATCGGAAAATCCTAACTCGAGAGGGTTAGGTGGTGGTTTTCACTCGGTTTGGGTTTCCACCTAAAAACAATTGTGTACATTGTGTGATTGGTTTTCTTTGGTGAGATTGCTTTATATTTTATTTCCGCATTTATTACGTCACCCCTCTTCGAAGGGAAAACCTACAATTTCTACTCATTTACCCCTGTCTTAAGTAATTTTTCATTATATTCATGCATGAGGACATGCAAGAAAGTAGGCATGGGAGGGTAGTAATTGTAAACTAAAAATTTTTCTGCCAACACCTAGGAAAAACCTTTTGTACATCATGCTAATTGCACTTTAGGGTCCTTAAATTAAGAACAATCGACTCCATCTCCAATGTTCGCATTGGAGCTAAAAATCGTCCGTAACAGCCACTTTCAACTCATCCATTCAACTTTTTGTTCTAAATTTAGGGTCAAGCTGAATATAACCCGAATTAGGGAAATTTTCGAAGCACAACTTTGAAAGGTTACAAATAGCATTTATATATATTGCATTCATGAATAAGATTTTTATCAAAAGAATGTATTAGGGATTTTATCCTCTAGTTGATTCCTGTAATCTGGAATCCAGTACAATTTTCACTCACATGTATATTTTGCAATGGATTCACGGTGAAGACTGATGGATGTCTTCAGTTTGTCAAGAAGAAGCAGTGCTTCTTTTTCTAAACCCTTGAACAGTGTTTTGGGAGTCAGGCAAATTTTCTTCTAAAAATTCACCAAATAGTGTAAGATGAGAGTAAAGTGTACTGGTGCTCTATGGTTAGTGCAAGGAATCTGGAATCCTAGATAATTAGGTAATGATACTCAGAGATTAGGCATAGTTTTTGCTTTTGGATCCTACGTATACATTTTTGCGTGAAATTTTGAGAGCCACCAAATAAGGAAAATATGCAGAGAGCGAGTTTTCATAAAACTAGGGCTAAGGTGGATGGTTACGACCATTCTTTACGGAATCCTCCTTCATACTCGGCTGAAGGATGGTATTAATGTTAAGGTCAGAAATACATTGTCCTATCCGTCTCTCCCAATGCCTTGAGTATGCACTTCCATCAAATAAGTCACCCAATGTCTCTTGAGTACCACCAATCCCTAATAATGCCTCCTCACTAAAGTTCATGAATGTATGCTAGCTTTTGTTATGTTGAAGAAAAATTATACATAGAAAAAAAGGGAAAAAAATGAATGAAAAAAAATAGAAAAATTGAAAAAAAAAAGAAAAAGAAAAAGAAGAAAAAGCAAAGAAAAAGAGTGTGTGAATATTTAGGGTTTATTTCAGTTGCATTGAGGCAATACCACCAAATAAATTTGAGATCCACCAAATAAGGCCTTGACTTATTCTTTTATGTTTCTGACCATCCGAATACTGGCTGAGGAATTCTGACTTAGTGTTAAGGTTATGAGAACTCAATTAAAGTGTTAATGCCAAGTGAGACCACCAAATATGGATCATACGTGAGAATCTGGTGAGATTGTGAGCTCTAAGAAAAAAAAAAGAAAAAAAAAAGAGAGAAAAAGAGAGAATGAATACAAAGGAACCAAAAGAGAGTATAGTTTTTCTCATCTTTCTCTGAGTTGAGTACTTAATAATGTGGGAATCTAGATTATATAGTATTAATTTCTTTGTAGCGCCAAGTGAGAGTGAGCCACCAAATAAACAACCATTTCTCTCTAAAATTCTCTACCTAAGCTTAAAGTCAGGGTGGAATTCATAGAATATCTTGAATACCCCGAGGGAAGAAGTCTGCCTATCCCACTAGAATTTTACTAGGGGTCATGCACAGACTTTAGAACTGAATCAGGTTTTTTACTCGAATTTGTTGCGAAAGCTACATAGCTGCACTTTCACATATCTAAATTTCAAGATTTCTGGATGAAACAAAAGGAGAAAAACCTTTAGTCAAGCTCTTTGATAAAAAGAATAAGCAGTCTTTTAGGGATTGAACGTGTAAATAACTTAGCCATGTACTTAGTCTTGCATTTGCTAGGGGCTAGCAAAGTTTAGGCATGGGAGTATGCACAGCAATCATGGGTCCTAATCAACCTAAATAATGTTTGAACCTAGCTTAATTTGTAGATATTGCACTCATATCTTGCATATCATGCACTGCATTAATCTATTTAGAATAAGATGAGATATCCTACTATTTAATGGTTTTTATTATTATTTGCAGGTAATAAAGTGATCCAGGATGGAGATAGTGGAATAAAGCAATAAAGGAAGAAGACTGATCCAGATAAGAGGAGTGAGGAGGATAGCCTTATCCCTACCCTTAGAAACCCTAGGATAGACTTCCCAAACCCAAAACAACCTCCACCAGGACACCTTAGGCTCAAAACCCAAACATGGATAGCACTATCCATGTTCTTATCCACCCTATCCCTCTCCCAAACACTTAGGAACCAAAACCCACCTTAGAAAACCTAAAACCCACTCTCCAACACCTTTTAGGACATCCAAACATTTGGCTGGATGTCTGATTTCTACAGAATAACAATCCAGGAAGCCAACACTCATACTGACACAGAATTGGACATCTAATTTAATGTCTAGACGTCCAATTTTGTAGTATAAGACATCTTACCACTATCCTAGACGTCTGATACTGCTGTTTGGTTCCTGATTTTGGTGCTAGAAGCCTGATCTTGCCTATTTTGACCTAGGAACCCCACCAGACACCATAGGAAACCTAATTAGAGACCTCCTAAGCCTAGTCCACTATCCATAGCCTTACTTATCCTATCCCTAACCCAATTGAACCATCCCATACCTAATTGGGTGCATCTACAGTTGATTGGGTGCACCTGATCCCAATTAGATCTACCCAGGATCTAATTAACTCATACCTATTAGGGTTACCCTAGCCTAATCACAAGCACACATCCAATTAAACTTGACCTAGACCTAATTAGGTTCAGTCCTATCCAATTAGACTTTCCTAAGACTAATTAGGTCCACACCCACTTAATCTAGATTGACCCAACCTATTTAGCACCTAATCCTATGAAAAATACACACCCACACACACACACACACACCTTCCCATTCTACCCCTACCAAACCCATGCACACTCTCTTGGAAACCCTAAAAACTTGTGTCAAACCTAGATCTTAAAAATGTGGCATTAGCTAATTTTGGAGCCACCAAAAGTGGCAACCAAATGGAGCCTTCCATAAGGGCAAAGAAAGAGCCACGAAATTGCACCATCTCCACCACTCTCTTCCTCTCAACTTGCGACCACACCTCCTCCTCTCCCTCTCAAGGCCATCCTCTTCCTCCAAGACTCCCTCCATGGACGGCTAAAGAAGAAGCTCCTTCAAGGCATCTTCATGAGGGTGGCAAGAAGAAGAAGAGCATAAGGATGCAACACCTTCTCCTTTCTTCTTGTGGGCATGCCCTCTTCTTCCACCATAGAGGATCCACACCTCCATTTTCTTTCCCTCTTAGACGGACATAGAGAAGACTCCCCCTCAAGGTCTTCTCAAGGATGACCATTGGTAGAGAAAGGGTGCAACACCCTCCTCTCTCCACTTGGGTGCACACACCCATCCTCCTCTCTTTAGTGGATGGCCAAGAAGGCTTCTCCTTATTCTCTCTTGGTTAATCCCTTCTTTAGTTTAGCTTTATTTCCATGTATCCAAATTTTATAATGACTTAATTTTTGATGCATGATACTCTTGTCTAATTGTTTTATATGCATACTATTATCTTCACAGCTTACAACTTTGATGCATGCTTTTGTTTGAAAATAAAGATCAAAAACACAAAAAGATAAAAATATTAGCTTAGATTAGATTTAGTTTAGATTAAGTCGATCCAAATCTTGACTTGTTTTCACACCTCCTAGAGACAAACGACCAGGACTCAAGTTTTCAAAAGAATAAAATCAATCGAGTTTCGTTATTTCAAATATTTTTGTCAAGGGGATTTCGCGACTATACTACGATGTTGTTTTTTGAAAATGCATGATTTCCACACTTGTCAGGCAGCCCTGCTCCTACTGGTAGGGCCTCTTCCATCCTCCCTCATCGACATCTCGCACGGACGGGTTGGTCTCCTCATAAGTCATGGCCACCTCGATCACGTGGGAGAAGGTAGGCAACTTCAGGGGTTTTATGTACGCCCAGATAGTAGGTTGGAGGCCCTTAGTGAACCTCCACAGGCGCTCCTCCTCGGTAGACGTGGCTGTTGGGGCAAATGTGACAGCTCTAGGAAACGCGTACGATACGTGCTAACCGTCATCGCCCCCTGGAGGAGAGTGTGAAACTCTCGCCTCCTCTGATCCTGCTAGGTTTGTGGGAAATACTGCTCATAGAAGAGTGCCATAAACCGATCCCATGCTGGCTCTCCCTCCACTACTTGTGGGTTGTACTCTCCAGTTGGTATGTGGCGAAGGCCATGCAACACTCTGCAGGAGGATGGAGTGTGTCAAAGATCTTCTCCATCTGCTCCAGCCAGTCCTCTGCCTTAGACGGGCTCTCATCCCCCTTGAAGGAGGGGGGCTTCAACTTCTAGAACTGGCTGAAAAGCTCGTGGTGGAGCCACAACGAGGGAATGGGTGTGCCTCCAAGTAAGGAGGACTCGTGCCTCGAAGTGTCTGAAGGAGGTGGGGGTGGTGGAGGATCACCCCCTCCCCCTCCAGCCCATCCAGCGTTGTGGCGACTCGCCTACTTACGGATGACTCCCCTTCTATATCCCCAGGGAGATGTGGCTGAGAAGGAGGCTACTAGAGCTCATCCCATACCATATATCAAATCAGTCGAGCGAGATCCTAGGCCTGAATGCTTGGAAGGAGGGGTGAGTCGACTGGTGCCTCGAGTCCGGCACGTCTGCCCCTAAGACCTTGTCCATGGCCACGACCACGTCCGCGGCCCACCTCAAGGGCTCCTTGACGAGGCTTCTCCTACTCGGAGATCAAGAGACAAGGACCGAGCTGTCAGGGACACAAGATTAGAGAGAAATATGACTCGGAAGTGACAATCAAGAAAATACATTGTGATGGCTATCTTAGCTACATGTACAAGTGTGGTTACTTGCAGACCATTTGGTAGATTTCTTGGGACGACCTTTCTCTGATACCATCTTTGTCGCGACCCTCTCTCGGCTCCCTGTAGGACCCAAGAACGGCTCGCTTCGACGAACCCCAAGACCCAGTCATCCAACGAGAAGGAACCAAATGCCATAATCATTCCACAATCACACGAGTAATGTAACTAAGCAGAAAATATATGACTGGAAATAAAGGAAAGAAAACAGCAAACCACTAGTATCTCACATTTATACAACGGAAAGTATAAGTATAGAACATAGCCATCACAACTGAAACTAATAGAAATTTAACAGAAAACAACTATGAGCTACAGGTACTCACTACTAACAAAAACTCTCTGTAAGAGATGTAGAAGAAAACTACTGCTGGGCTCTACTAGGCCCAGCGCCCTCAGCAGTCGGTGGCTCTGGCTGCTCAAATCCTTGACCTGAATAAGGTTATGAAATCTATGGTCAGCTAATGCTGAGTAGAGTGGTGCTTAAATCATATAATTTTAGATAGGTATCTAACTAAGCATGCATTTAACAGTTTATTTATTATTATCCATTTCTGATGACAACACCATCATTAGCCATAACTAGCTCATTTTGACCCAATGAAGAGAATAAATGCTCCTACATAACCAACTGAAGGTCAAAATTCACTGCACAACTATTCTGAGAGTGAAATAAGAAACTAAGATTAAAACTGCAATTTTACCAATACAGTACAACTACAGGTTTCCTCAAGGGCTGAACAAAGGTCAAATGGTCCTAATAAGATAACAAGTGGGTTGGATTTGACAGAAAAGGGTTTGTGTGTGTTCCATGAATTAAATGACTTCTTGAAACCCTAAAAACAAACCCACTTGATTAACCAAGGTTCTAGTTAGGATAAAATTTACCTAAACCCTGTAAAAATCATAGAAAAATATTATCTAGGGTTTAGTACCTTCAATTTGGCCATTGGAACCCATCTAGACCTAGAATGAGGTCTCAGACAGATATTTGCCCTAATTTAGGTTTTTGCATAAATTTCCTAGTCAAACTTGGTCAAACCCAAAATCCAACTTCACCACTGGATTCCTTAGGTTCAAATTAGGTTTGTACCAAAATTTGGACCTAAGGGGAATTCATCTTGACCTACTTTGCAAAAATGTTCTATCTGATTACATTTCTGCCCCTAACTTTCGAAAACCCTTGCAAATAGCCCCTATCTTTCTCGTCATCTTCACAAATAGGTCCCTCCACCATTATAGTGGAGGAATCCTACTCCGATGAGCTTTGAAAGGAGAGTTCTCCTTGATTGCTCAGAGAATTTCCTTCAAAATTGGAAGGAAGATTTTCTGAGAAATTCCCTCCAATCTAAACTCATTAAAAAGCCTTGAATCCTCCCCAATCTCTCATGCGAACGCATGAGAGATTTGGGTCTTTTTAGAGCATCCATCTCCGATGAGCATGCCTTGCTTGGAAGCTTGGCGTCCACGCACAAATCCCTCTCCAATGACCTATTTAAGAAGACCTAGATCCAATTGATGCTCGCTAGCTTGAAATTGGGCTGGTTCCCCCTCTATTCCTCTCACTGTCGCCGACCACAACCCTCCACAAGCTCCGACGGCCTTTTCCTCACTCTCTCGTTGCCCAACCACAATAACAATGGCAGGGTTATCTCCCTCTCCGTCTTTCGCGTCGCGCAATACCTTCAACGTTGCCTCGGCCCTGTCTTCATCGCCGCCTCATCTACGGGGGCTTCGTCTTCCCCATGTCTGGCAACCATATCGGCGTGGGATTCCTGTCCTTTTCATCCCTTAGAAGTAGGTCATAGATTCCCTCTCTCTCTCTCACTTTCTCCCCCTCTATTTATTTCTCAAAACCGACCACCGATGCCACCTAACACCTTCACCTCCTCCATCTCTGGTGCTACCTCCGGTGAGGTGTATCTGTCTCTACATACCTCCATCCACCTCGCCAACCACCCTACGACCTCTACCTCATCTCCTTGATCACTTCCCCTCACTCCACTCACCGCGCCACTCACCCAAACACCCCCTTGAACACACTCACACACACGCACATAGTGTGCCCTAGGCACGCCACCACAACCACCCACACGCCACGAAACCACTCCCATCACATCCACCGTGCTTCGGCGATGCTCCCTGAGCGATTTGACGTGGCCGTAAGGTTGTGCTATTGATTTCAGGTATCTGGACATGGTCTGCCATTGTTGCTGAGCTCGAAGCATGCTTGAAGCTTTGCCCAGGTCTTGCAATCCTAGGTTACACTCCCAGGACGCACAGAAGTTACCTGTAAGTGCACTCAGGCTCTCAATTCCAGCCGAAGGCCTCCACAACTGTTTGCAATTACGATGGCCATTCCCTACTACGGTGCATGAAAGGAAGGTGGGACATTTAGTCCTGCCTTGGAAGTGGAAAGGTGCCTTCATGCGCATAAATTGTAAAAGTGAAGTAGGCTCTTTGCCTCCAACACTGAGGGTGAGGTCCTCCTCCCCCCTTCACCGGACTCATCCGCGACACCTAATACACGGACCTGGCCGACCTGAGTACCTGACTTGACTTCACTCCTTGCTCACCACACACGCTGGTGAGCCTGGACCTGGGTCTGCGTTAGGTCCGATTACCTGACTGGTTAAAGGCTCTGGGAGAGCGAGACAGAAACAGAAAAGAGAGAAAGAGAGAGGAGAGCTATGCAGGGGAAGGGGGGTTTTGCTCTGAGAAGATTACTCCAACACTTAGCCAATTCAGAAAAGAAGAGGAGGTTAGGTAGAAGAAGAGAAGAGAAAGAGAAGGACTTTAGAAGAGAAGGCAGAAGACAGAGAAAGAGAAGAAGGAAGAAGCTAAAGAAGAAGAGAAGGCCATAGGAAGAAGGCTCGCAAAGGCAAAGGAAGAAGAAGGAAAAAGAAGAAGAAGAATCTAAAGGTAGAAGGCAGAGAAAGAGAAGAAGAAGGAAAGAAGCATAAGAGAAGAGGCCAAAGGAAGAAGAAAAATCAGAAGAAGGAAGAATACTATAGCACAAGACATTTAAGACATCTGGTTGCAAAATCAGACGTCTGATACTCATATGCTCTCCATTACTTTATCTAAATTTCTTTTTAACTCTTCATATATTCATACTCTACATTCCTAATTAGTTTTTGAGTAATATTATGTGTTCAATTTGCATTTATTATTGAGATTAGTGTGTCAATTCCATTTGCTCCATGTGTTCGGTCTCGGAATATATTCGAGTAATAAAATTGTATTTGTTTTGAACGCTATTTCGACTATACTACAATGCAACACTTTTTAAAACCCGATTCAGTGCGCTTAACATTTTGGCGCAGTTGCGTGACAGTTCCAGGAAACACGTACGATACACGCTAACCGTCATCGCCCCCTGGCGGAGAGTGTGAAACTCATGCGTCCTCTAATCCTATTAGGTCTGTGGGAAGTACTACTCACAGAAAAGAGCCACAAATCGATCCCATGCCGGCTTTCCCTCCTCCTGTCCTCTGACCGCCCTCCACCACCTTTGGGCTATACTCTCCAGCTTGTACGTAGCAAAGGCTATGTGGCACTTTGTAGGAGGATGAACTGTGTCGAAGATCTTCTCTATCTGCTCCAACTAGTCCTCTGCCTCAGTTGGGCTCCCATCTCCCTTGAAGGAGGGGGGCTTCAGCTTTTGGAACTGGCCGAAAAGCTCATGGTGGAGTCGCAACGGGGAAATGGGTGCGCCTCCAGGCAAGGAGGACTCGTGCCCCAAAGTGTCTGAAGGAGGTGGGAGTGGTGGAGGATCACCCCCTCCCCCTTCAGCCCGTCCATCGTCGTGGCAGCTTGCCTTCCTCATGGATGACTCCCCTTTCGTATCCCTAGGGAGATGTGGCTGAGAAGAAGGCTACTGGAGCTCATCCAGTACTATATCCCAGATCAGTCAGGCGAGATCCTAGGCCTAAATGCCCGGAAGGAGGGGTGGGTCGACTAGTGCCTCGAGTCTGACACGTCTGCCCCTACGACCTTGTCTACGGCCACGACCACATCTGTGGTCCACCTCAAGGGCTCCCTGACAAGGCATCTCCTGCACGGAGATCAAGAGACAAGGACTAAACTGTCAAGGAGACAAGATCAGAGAGAAATAAGACTCGAAAGAGACAATGAAGAAAATATGTTGTGATGGCTATCTTAGCTACATGTACAAGTGTGGTTACTTCCAGACCATTTGATACATTTCTCGAGACGACCTTACTCTAATACCATCTTTGTCACGACTCGCTTCCAGCTCCCTGTAGAACCCGAGAACGGCTCTCTTCAACGAACCCTAAGGCCTAGTGGTCCAACCAGAAGGAACCAAATGCCATAATCATTCTATAACCACATGAGTAATGTAACTAAGTAGAAAATATATGACTGGAAATAAAGGAAAGAAAGCAGAAAACCACTAGTATCTCACATTTATACAGCGGAAAGTATAAGTATAGAACATAGCCATCACAACTGAAATTAGTAGAAATATAACTGAAAACAACTGAGCTATAGGTACTCACTACTAACAAAAACTCTCTATAAGAGAAGCAGAAGAAAACTACTACTGGGCTCGACTAGGCCCAGCGCCCTCAGCAGCCGGTGGCTCTGGCTACTTGAATCCCTAACCTGAACAAGGTTATGAAATCTATGGTCAGCTAGTGCTGAGTAGAGTGGTGCTTAAATCATATAATTTTAGACAGGTATCTAACTAAACATGCATTTAACAGTTTATTTATTATCATCCGTTTCCAATTATCATTTTGCTGATCCGAGTATTCTAATCAGGTTCCATAACTTTTCTCAATCTTCTTGTTCCCTAAGGGAATGATTTTGCTTGGAATTTTTTCTGTGTTGTAGGACGTACACGTGGCACTCTTCTAGTCGGAAGAGTCCCTTGTGGTAGTCCTACACCCGGTCTACTACCCAAGGGTCACGGTCGCGACGTAGCAGTGACTATGACACGTGTGATAAATGCAAGGATAGCTACCCTGCATTGGCACGCGGTCAGTCGTTTCCGCTAACAGGTACGCCCAAACGTAGACCACATAACAGCACAGGGCCTTGCCTTCTCAGAACATGGTCTTGCCCCTCAGAAACAGGGGTCTCGCCCCTCATAGTCCGTGTACCCCTGCCCGACTATCCTGGTTTGCCCAACGGGCTAACAAGAGTCGGTGTAGGGTGGCTAGACCTAATCCTGGGCCCCATGGGGTGGCTAGCTCCCTTCCTACACTAAGTAGCTCACCTCGGTACCACGTACACGAGGGCCAAACAAGGGTCGACGTAGAGTGGCCAAACCCACCCTCGGTCTCCACCCAAGGGGTGGCAAGCTCAACTCTACTCTAAAGGGATAGTTGCTCTCCTTGGTGCTACGTACACAAAGGCTAGCTCACTTCCCTTAACCAAGTTCGAACAGCCACCCATAGGCAACATGTTCCCAAAACCCGAAGGTTTTCCCGTACTACAGTATTCCTGGATTCTTTCTAACTTCCCTAAAGGGTTCGTACATGGACCTTCTTATTCTCATATCTGGTTCGTTGTACGCAAGATAGGCAACTCAAATTCCATCATCAATCACTTAGTACACGTATGTATTTCTATTCATGACGTATTTCATTTCAGGAAGCTCGTGATTTCATCACTGTGATCCAATCATTTATTAATTATGCATGCATTTCTTCCAGCCCTAGTGTTCATGTCACAACCTAGGGTTCGATCGACTATATTGTATGGCAGCGTGCATTTATCTCTTCCTAGGGTTCATCTCACATCTTAAGTTTGATTTAATTCTACGCATGCAATTTATTAATTCTGAGATTTGGGTAAGAACCACTCTACTAAGTTAACCAGGAGATGTGGAGGCATAGTCGACGGAGCTTGAGATCCCCGCAGGTTTCGTGCACACCACGAACGAATGACCTATCACATTGACCCATATGTCAAAATGAGCTCAGAACCGTATAGATAATGTATCACTACATAGAGAAACTCGAAAGGAAACCATCGACATTTCGTTTGCAGAAAATCGACATTGTTTGGGCCGTGAACAGGCCCAAAAAAACCAATCTTGACCAAAATCAGACGTCTTAAACAAACTCGTAGGCATACCTTACTCAGGGCACCTTTCTCAGATGTCTGGAACTCAGTGCAGAAGTCTGAGGGTATCTTTAGACGTCTAGAGACACGTCCAGACGTCTGAAACTGCCTCGATCTTCGCACCAGCGCACTTCCTGACCTCTGACATATACGTGTGCATGGTCAGAACTTGGCAGGAAAATAATCGAAAGAAAACTGCTCTACCAGGTGTTTGAGGTTACCTTCGGACATTTGACCCGACAACTGGAGGTCACTTCGGACATCTGATTCTGTAGAAAAATGATTCCGCAGAATCGTTTCTGAATCTTTTCTAGCCGCAGAAATGGTGGTCGCTGCAGCACCGCCTCACCCTCGCAAGTCCTCCACTCTTAGCCACTGAACTCCTCTACTCTCCGCACTCACTCTCCTCCTCTCGCTCGGCTACTGGTGTGGGGACGGATGGAGGAGGAGGGGGTATATATGGGGAGATGAGGCGTGGGGGAAGGAATGATAGGGAGTAAGGGTGCCGTAGGGGGAATGGTGCGGTGTGAGTAGGAGTGAGGGGGAAGGAGAGGGTGTGCTGGTAGGGGAGTGTTGGTGGGGAAAATTATAGGGATGCCCTTACAATTTTCCTCTCCCCCTCAAAAACCCTAAAACAAAACCTAAGGAGTTTAAAATTGCACAAAAGCCCCCTTATGAAATCCGAAAATGCCAAACAACCCTAGGAAAGGGTCATTTCATTCTCTAAATAATGCCCAAAAATATTTTGTATACCACAATGTTGTTATTTCGTATACAACATGATAAAAAATATTATTCCTTCTTATCACTAGAGTGGTATGTATAGTGGATAATGTAATAATCCCCAATGTCAAATTTCCTTATATTCTTTGCACGAACTGGAGTATTTGCACTACCATTGATGTGCCACACCTGAATGCTAAAATACATTTTGCATTGAATAAACTTACAAAATAACAAAGTCAAGTATTTCACATAAACAAATATCTATCCCAAGTTTTCCTCCACCTTCAAGCAAAGGGGGAACTTCCTTATTCTTAAGAGTACCTCATTGTTAGGTTATCTTGCAATTATAATAAATGTCTTTGTATTGTAGTATAATATGCAAAATAACATACATATTTTATAAATTTATATTGGTTTAAGTCAAGGTCGTTTGCTGGGAGGCTTATTATAAATTAATTCACTCATCAATTTATTACTTAAATTATTTTGTATGTAATTTAATTATATTAATTTAGCTTTCTATAATTAATTTAACTTTCTATAATTAAGAGAATTAATTATTAAGTTAATAAGTTAGCTTAAGGTGTTACAATATAACTTAATGTATATAAATAGAATACCTATGATGAAACATATATAAATAATTAAACTCTTAATGTACATAAATACTTATTCTTCTTAACATTATATAAGTTACATTTAATTTACTTAGGTTGAAGAACTATAATTTACTTAAGAGTATAATTTAAGCTTAGATTAACTTCTTAAGTTAAATGTATAAATATTACTTAATAAGTTTAATTACAAATATAACTTAGAAGTATACTATAACATTATATAAGTAATATTAGGTTAATTAAGTTTATAACAAATAATTAGATATAACTTAGCTAATAGATTAATATCCTTAATTAGTTAGATTAGTTAATAATTAATGAATATATTTAGACACATAAACCAATTGCAAAATAAAGGAATTAAAATATGGCAATTAGGTCTAATAAATGATAATTGTCCAACAAAGATATATCAATTCTACTTCAATTGTAATAGAATATGTAAAGAAATGCATTAACAAAAATGTTCAAGTATACAACATATGCAATCTACACCAAAAACTTTATTTTTAATCCATCTCAATTAAGTCTACATGGTCAGATATCACCCAATGGATCGCACAATCCTGCCACCCCTTTTGGGGCCTATGGTCATTTATATGCTCAATATATGCTTAGATAATATCAAATGGATATCGCGCACCTACTATGGCATGAAGCACTTGTGAGGGCCTTGAACAAATTTCCATATATTTGTATTCATGCACTCGTTGGTAGTCGATGTGGGACTAAAGGTGCCCTCCTTCCTTCAACAAATCTGATAAACGCCAGTTTATCATCATTGTTATGCATTAAAACAAACCTAGCTCTTAGGATTTTGCTTCGCAAATGAGTATTTGGGTTGCATTTAGGCATTAATTAGGTTACGCATGCATCTCAATTTTTGTTGTCTTTTTAATGTGTTTTTGTGAGTGTTAGGGATATATAGGTTGCCAGATCCCTAGACCCTAGCACTCAGGAAGGCAACTAGTGAAAAAGAAGCTCTCACCAACTGGAACACAGCTTGATCCAGCTCACCATAACTGAATTTAGCTCACTTGAATTAGGGTTAGCTCATCCTAGCTCCATTCAGCTCATCTCAGCTGAATGGCAGCTCAAGAGAGCTCATCTTAGCTCACCCTAGCTTAGGTCAACTTAGATCCAGCATAACTTAGCTGAGTCTAGCTCATCTCAGCTCCCATTAGTCATTAGTCTATAGGGAGCTCTAGCTAGCTCAGCTGAGTTGACTGGAGTTCACCCCAGCTCAGGTCCAGCTACCTCAGCTCCACTCAACTCTAGACTACTGAAGATGACTTCATTCCAGCTTAGGAAGCTTAAGTCGAGCTCCCGGGGACTCAGCTTAGTTCAACTCTGTTTAGCTAAGCTACCTTAGCTGCCTCACCTAGCTTGATCGTCCCTGGGAGCACCAGACCTAGCTCACCTCAACTCAATTCAGTAGAAGCCAGCTCACTTTAGCTTGGCTTAGCAGCTAGCAAAGAACTAGCAAGCTAAGCCAGCTAGAGTAGCTCCATGCTAACCTCTTCAGCAGCTGCCAACTCCATTTCAAGCTCTAGACTTCTCCTCCTCAGCTCCTCTCTTCAAACCCTAGCTCCAATGCCTCCTCCTCTACTCCATAGCTAGCTAAGCTAGCTTAGCTTAGCTTAGCTAGCAACCATCTCCTTGGCCATCCACCACCTTCAACTCGACCCTAGCTAGCTCCACCAACTAAAGCCCTACCTAAGCTCACCTAAGCTAGCTATCCTACTCCAAGTTGGTGCCACTACCTAGCCACCTCTTCACCCCATCATCACCACCAAAAGGCACCAATTTTGGTGCCAAAACCTAACCCTAACTACCCCCCTTTTTGGCGCCAACATCCACCCCCATATCCACCATACACCTAACCCTACAACCACATCTAGCCATCCACCTAAGCCCCCCTTCTAGAAGCCAAAAGTGGTGCCAACTCTAGGTGCCTTTTGGCCACCATAACCACCCCTTTAATGCCGTTTATGGTGGTTCCAAATAGCCCCCTCCCTTGGATCATGATAACCACCCATAACCACCCTATAAGTCCATCCTAGCCCTACATGTGTCCACACCAACCCGTCCCCTCCTAAACCCTATAAAAACCCATCACCTACCACCATTTTCGTCATTGTCTATTAGTGTTTTATTCTACCTATACCCACCTACACCTACGGCCAAGAAGAAGGAGTAGAGAAGAAGATTAAGGGGGCACATTATCCACCCCTTTGGTGCCTTCTTCTCCCCACTCTCTTCAACTTGTGCCATGCCAAGGAGGAGAGCCATTCTACTTTAAGGAGGACAGCCAGGCAAAGGAGAAGGAGCTAGGGTGGATGTCCACCCTTGGACGAGGAGAATTGAAGGTGGTAGCTTCCACCTTGGAGGACACCATCTTGGAGGAGCATAGCAAGGAAAGAGTTGGAGGACTCTTTTCAAGCCTAGGAGCTACCAGGCTTGGAGCAAGAAACTTCCACCTCTTCTTCACCATCATCATCATCAGGACCATTAGTTTTATTTCATTTTTTGTTGTACCTTGATAGTTGTAGTAAAAGCTTTCCTCTATTAGGGTTCCTTGTAAAATAGTTTTTGGTCCTAGTTTAAAGTTGCTTTCTTTTCACAATCTTTATCACATTTTATTACTTTGTTTTTTATCAGTTTTCACTCCCTCTCCCTAATTACTCTAGGTGTCCATGTTCCTAGAGTTAGCTTAGGGAGAGGAATTAATTGTCACCTAGGTGTTAGCATAGTAATTATAGGTGTTAGTCTCTTTCGCCAACAAAATCCAAGTATTCTTATTATTTCAAAAACCCATAAAAAAAATATATTTAAAAGACAAAAAAGAAAGGTGATTTCTGTGTTTTCAAGCAAGGGATTTTGATTTGCAACTTGCCTCCTTGGACGACTCTAGATACTCCCCTATCTAGATATATAAATTTAAAAGCGTATGCGATTTCGCGTGTTACGACTTTAAAAACCCTAATTACAAATCATGCGATTTTTCTCATCACATTTTGGCGCTGTTGCCGGGGAGGCACGGCTTTGCTTAATCATTTTTTCTCTTGCTTGAAGTGGATCTCATCCCCTTCTCTTTTGTTTCTCTAGTGTGTGTAGGAACTACAGCGGGAAAGAGAGAATTTGGAAGTGAAAGCTCAAAGTTCCTTGTCGTCCCACGAACATTTAGGTTGGTTCTTCTTACTTGTCACACCTAACCTAAAAAACTACCAAAATACACTAAACTTGGCTTTCCGGACCCTAAACAACTTAATTAAGTGGAATGGTGCATTTTAAAACCCAGCGATTACTTGTTTGCACCATTAACACCACTCCATTTCTAGTATTGGTGTTCTGCTTTTTCAGATCCAGACTTCTGTCTGGATTTGAAAAATTAGTTTCGATCACCACAGGCCTCCTAAAATCTTGGAATTTACACAGAGATTCCAGATCAAGTTGGAAACTTCTGTTCCAAATTTCAGAATAATTGGATTTGTATGTAATTTTTAAAAATTCGTGGATTGCAGAGGGGTCACACCCTCTACTCTTCCCGTTATTCTACTATCCATTAATTTTTAGAATTTTTATCCTCACCTAATTTTTTGTGAAATTTAGCTTTCTGGAATCCTTGTGAAATTTTACACATCATATAAAATCACCAAAATTTTCTAAGGTCGGTGGTAATACTAAAAAGTCCAAAATACCCATGGGTATCATTTCTGGACTTTGATATTAGTACAAATAAAAATTCAAAATAATTATCAAACAAATTCCTAAAATCTTAAAAAAATTATTTCTGGAATCCTTGATTGATTTTCTTCAAAGTAGTGGTGTTGTTTGACTTGTTTGGACCACTACTTAATATAGAAAGTCTAAAAATAATTGTTTGATAGTAATTTTCTGTCTTAGGGACAATTGGCTTAGGGTTTGATGAGATCCTCATCATGAGCCCTAACTAGCTCATTTTGACCTAACAAAGAGAATAAGAGCACCTACATAACCTAGAGGATGGCTTAATTCAAGGAATAAGTGTTCTGAGAACAAAACATGAAATAAAGGGTCAAAGTGTAATTTTACCATTGCAGAACATAAATGAAATTTTTAAGAGGCAAAACATAGTTCAAATGGTCTGAATAAGATAAAAAGTGGGTTGATTCAGTCAGAAATGGGTTAATGTGCAGTCTAGGAATTAAATGACATCTAGTAACCCTAAAATAGACCTGCTTAATTCAACAGGGTTTTGGTCAGGATAAAAATCAACTAAACCCTCTAAAATTCATGAAAAAATATCCCCTAGGGTTTAGAACCTTAAAATTGACCTTTGGAACCTATTTTGACCTATATTGAGGTCCTAGCTCATCAATTGACCTAATTTAGATTTTTATCCAAAATGTCCTATCAAATATGGTCAAAACTAAAATCCAACTTCACCATTGGATTCTTTAGGTCCAAATTAGGTTTGTACCAAAATTTGGATCTAAGGGGAGGTTATCTTGACCTACTTTGCAAATTAGTACACCTAATTACATTTTGGCCCTATCTTTTGAAAACCATTACATAAACCCCCCTAACTTCCTCACCACTCTTACAAACAGGTCCCTCCACCATTAATGGGGAGGAATCCTTCTCTGACAAGGAATGGAGGGGGAATACTCCCTGATTCCTCAGGGATCTCCCAAATTTGGAAGGGAGATTCTTTGAGGAATTCCCTTCCATCTGAGCTCAATTGCAATATTTGATTTGCATCCAATCTCTCATACGAACGCATGAGAGATTTGGATCTCCAACTACCTTCCTTCTCCAGCGAGAATTCGATGGTAGAAGGCTTGCCCTCCACGCACCAGAAGCTCGGCCAGCAACTATAAAAGGATCCCCGGTCCTCTGCGAATCTCTCAAGCTCGACTTGGCCAGAAATCCACCTCAATTTCTTCTTCTCCTCCAGCCAAGTGGTGCAGCGAGCCTCTCTCCTGTTTCTCGTCGCTCTGCCACAATACCAATGGTAGAGCTGTCGTCACCATCCTCCTCCGCATTGCGCAACACCTGTGCGAGCATCCCTAGCCCCGTCGTCGCCGCCGTCTCCCTCCACTGGATACCTTCTTCTCCGGTGACAGCAAGTACTGCCAGCTGCCCTCTCTCCCCTTTCATCCACTTAATTAGGTTAGAACCACTCGTCACTATCCCCTCTTCAATTCCCCTCAACCTATTTCACAAAACACCCCTCGACTGCCACTGTCCACTGCCATCTTCCCCATCTCCAGCCAACCTCTGGCGAGACTCACCCGTCATTCCACAACTCCACACGCCTCGCCACCAACCTCACAACCTCCACCACACTCCACTGAACATCATCCACCCACTCACAGACTGCCTACACCACCACAAACGCCCCCCGACCTAACTCATAAACCCGACCACAGAGCGACCTAGTCACACATGCCTAGGCCGCCCCGCGGCCTGCCACCTATCGCCTCACCTTCACCGTGACACGGTGAAGGTCCTCTTGTGGTCTAATAGAGCCGCAAGGCTCCTTTTGTGTCGTGCAGGGTCGAGGTCCCATCCGCCATTAGCGATGGCTCGAGCTCGATTGTTCTCTAGCTCCAGGCCACAATCGTCAGGTCCCAAGCTTCCAGACTGTGCGGATTGAGGGCGAGAGTGAGTCCAACCTGGTAGCAAGTGCCGCAAGACTTGCAGCTGTGCTGATTGTGAAGTCGCTCTCTTGCAGGTGTCAGCAGAGGCCGGTGGACTTTTAGTCCCACCTCGGTAAGTCGTAACCTTTTTGAACAGTTTAAGTAGATTTTGTACTCTCTGTTGTTTGCCTCGAATTCACTGGGGTGAGGTCCCTCGCCTCACCTATCACACCTCGTCCGCGACATATAACCTGCGGACCTGGCACCCGGATCTAATTAACCCCTCTGTGCACTCCTCACGCACCACACCCATGCCGGTGTGCCTGGACCGGGCACGCGACTCGACCCGATTACCCAGCTCTGGGAGAGCATACTGAAGAGTGATATACAGAGAGTGAGAGACGTGGGTGTGGGTAGATGAGTAGGTTTTACTCTATTTGGTTTGTAAAGGGAAGAAGGAGAAGGAAGGTACAGTGGAAGTGAAGCTGACACTTAGCTGCAAAAGGAAGAAGAAGGAAGGCTAAAGAAGGAAGAAGACTCATAGAGGAAAAAGAGAAGGAAAGACAAGGCAGAAGAAAGAGGCGAAGCCAAAGAGAAGAGGAAGTCAGAGAGCTAAGGCTGAAGAAGGAAGAAGAAAGAAATAGTCGCAGCAAGAGAAGAAGGAAGGAAGAGAAAATGCTAGAGGAGTGCTAAGGTTGAATAAGCAGGAAGAGAAGGAAGAAGAAGAAGACCCGCAGAGAAAAGAAGGAGAAAGACACTGCAGAAGAGAGGCAAGGCAGAAGACAAAGGAAAATAAGAAGAAAGGCAAGAGAGTTGTAGAGAAGAAACAAGGAAGAAGAAGCAGATAGCCAAAGAAGAACAGAAGAAAAAGAGGAAAATCAGAGAAAGAAAGTCAGAAGAAGAAGAGAAAGCAGATAGGAGAAGACATAAGAGAAGGTTAAAGGAGAATATCTTTTTAAGACGTCAGATCGTCTAATTTCTCTATTTTTGCCACATTTGACTCAAATTCTTGCATTTATATTCTGAATTAGGTTTTGAGTAACTCTAAGTGTTCAATTACATTCTTGAGATTAGTAATAAATTCCATTTGCTCCCTATGTTTGACCTCGGATACTTAGGTTTTTGAGTAATAATTTTTTTTTTTGACAGCGCTTGCTCATCTATACTACGACGCAACTGACTGTTAAAACACGATCTAGCCACGCCAACAGGGTTTCTTTCTTTCTTTTTTAGAGACTCACATTAAAGGAAATTAACCATCACCAATACAACTTATTTTTCCTTTGATTGTGGAGTTTCAAAACTTGTTTGAAAATTTAAAAAGAGAAATCCTAAAACACATTGAATTAAATCAAATCCTAAAAGACAAAAATACAAGAAATTGTGTGATAACTTGCTTTTTAATTGGAGCCACTTTCCAATTCTTGAACACACACACAAAAAATTTGAAATAACAGGATAACAACCCAATAAATGCCCTCCACATTCCGTGTGCACTTTAGTATCCTAACTCTAACTAAAATTCCTAGCAATTTGAACCCTAAGGTTTCATCAATTTAGGCTTGCTATGTAGGACTTAAGTTTTCTCTAGTTAATACCAATTTTGTCATCTATATCCGGTGTTCAGGCTGAGGGGCCATGTCAAATGACCAGGCACGGGTTTGTACAAGCACCTAGGGAATTTCTTGGGAAACGCTTGGGCCCAAACCTCCCCTTAAGCAACTTGGCTAGATTTGTTGACAGAACGGCTATTCATAGTTGATTACTTATTTCCCAGGTAGACTAAGTCTTAGGTTAATTTCTAGGGAGTCACAATCAAGTTAGGTCTAGAATTTGATTGCTTGTGTGCACACTTCTCTCATCTCCATCTCTTCTCCTCCCCTCCCATTCTTCCATTTTATGCATGGGCAACGGTCTCAAAATTCGCACTTGGAAGGACCATTTGATTTCACCCCCACG
Source organism: Thalassia testudinum (assembly GCA_037157565.1). Lineage (NCBI taxonomy): Eukaryota > Viridiplantae > Streptophyta > Magnoliopsida > Alismatales > Hydrocharitaceae > Thalassia > Thalassia testudinum. Next base: position 20,099,523 of record JAZHRO010000026.1, on the reverse strand, counting down.
CAAAAAGGCCACTTTTTCTATCTTCTTCTAAAAGTATGGAAAATCAACAAAACAGGCTCATTAACCCTTCCACTTCCACCTCTAATCCCGCCTCTAACCCCACTAATAACCCTAATTCTGACCTTTCCACCCACAACCCCCCCACCTTTGACTTCCCACACTTGGAGCTCCCTAATCTTGATTTGCCTCAATCACAACATCATGACCCCTTGCCTGATCTCTTAACAATGATGGCTAAGCAGATTGCTAAATTAAATTTCAATTAACAAACATTGACTAGGAACATCCAAAACCTAACCAATCAAAGGCCAAACCCACCACCCCGTCAGCAGCTTGTTATTCCTCTAAAAGATTTTTATGATATGTCTTATTATGAGGAACGACCAGGGGTGGTTATAGAAGAGGGGGATTTTGAGATCAAGCCAGCAGTCCTGAACCTGATTAAGCACTTCCATGGTCTTCCTAGGGAAGACCCTTTCAGCCACTTTGAAGAGCTGACTCTTCTTGCACAAACAACCCGTTCCTGAAATGTGCAAAAAGACCTATGGTTGATGCGGCTATTTCCATTATCTCTTAAAGATAAGGCCACTTATTGGTTTAGGACCATTGGTCGACCCATCACAACTTGGCCTCAGCTCAAGAGTGCCTTCCTCAAGAAATTCTTTCCCATAGGTTGTACTAATTCCCTACGAAGATCTATTATGACCTTTCAACAAAAATTTGGTGAGACTTTCCATGATTCTTAGGAAAGTTTCAAGATCTTTTAAGAAGTTGCCCGCACCACGAGATTCCTTTATGGCAGCTCGTGCAGGTCTTCTATAATGGTTTAGAAGATCAACTTTGACACTTTGTCGATGCCTCGTGTGGCGAAAACTTCTTGAATAAGGATGCTGAGAGTGCCTATGATCTTTTTGAAGAAATGAGTGGAAACTCATTTAATCAAGCTTCCATGAATACATTTTGCAGAACTCAAAACCCGCAGTTCGGTGTTCACGAAGTAGGCACTCAGTCTATCCCTATCACCCAAGACGATCTTCAAATGATCGCTCAAAAACTCGACCAGATGCATATTAATCAAAAACAAATTGAGGAAAGACTTGCCACATCAACCCAAGCTCCACACAATCCACACCTAACCCAACCTAGCCTTCCACGAAGAGAAAATTTGCACAATCTCACCACTACCCCTGCTGATTATTACCAATATTCGGAGACTGTCTATGATTCTTTGGGGAATTACAACTATCTAGATCTTAACCCCACTCAAAATATTTCTGCCATCTAGAAGCGGTTTAAAAATTCTTCCAATTGAAAAAATTGTCCGAACTACTCATGGAATAATCATGTTCCTTCTCAACCAAATCATTTTAATGGGTATGGGTCGAATCCAACCTTTTATCCTGGGCCATCCCAACAAGACATCAATGCCTAGATGATGAGAACCCTGCAGGACATGCAAACAAAAATGACAGAAGTAACCTTCACCATCACAAATCTGAACAATCAGATTAGGGTTACTCCCACTCAAAGACTTGTAGGACATCTTCCGTCCCAACCTATGCCCAACCCTAATCACCAAAGGAACTAATATCCGGGCAAAAATCCACACTACCTGAATCAACCTCCCACTAATCCACCACTTCAGCAGCCTCCTAGGTTTCGACAATCGCAGGCCCCCCCACCTCCTCCAAATAATAATAATCTGACTGCACATGCAATTATGTTGAGGAGTGGGAAAACCACCACTGATCCTGGGCCTTCACACAAACTTGGTGAAATCCCCATCATTGTGTAAATTGACTCCCCACCTCCCCATCAGGAAGAAAAAGAAATACAAAAATCTTAAGATACGATTCCTATCCCTTTCACATAAGCTCTCCACCCCACCACCAATAGAAAAAAGAAATCTGAACCCACCACAGAAGAACTCATGGATCTATTTGGGCAAGTTCAAATCAATATTCCTCTCCTAGATTCCATCAAATATATACCTACCTACGCCAAATTTTTGAAGGAGATCTGTACTCCTAAAAGGCAGGCCAAAAATCTAGGACAGGTACATCTTTCGAAGACAGTAAGCTCTGTCATATAGAGCAAGCTGCCTCCAAAGATGAAAGATCCGGGGGCGCTATTAATTTCAGTTATTATTGATGATACTACCTTTGATCGCGCCCTCCTTAATCTTGGTGCCTCAGTTAATATCATTCCCATGATTTTATTTGAAGAGTTTAAAATTGGTGAATTAAAACTCATCGAGGTTACCCTGCAATTAGCCGACCGATCTACAATCAAACCTCGTAGGATTGTCGAGGATGTTTTGGTCAAGGTCCAGAATTGTGTCTTCCTTGTAGACTTTCTGATCCTTGACATTGAGGTACCTAAATCATTACTGGATGCCCCAATAATCCTTGGACAACCTTTTTTAGCCACTGCAAAGGCAAATATCAATTGCCACACAGGAAAAATGGATATCACTTACGCCAGCTAAATTATCACTTTAGATATTTTCAAATCCTCCAAGAGATTCCATGATGATAACTTTTTTGAGGACTCAGATACGAAAATTTTCAATATGGTGGAGACAATGTTGATAGATATCCTTACCGACCACAATCTTTTTGAGGACTCCGATTCAGAATCAGTGGTCAGTGAAATCTATGATATGAAAACTTGTCTTGACCAAAAAACCCTTCCTGATGAACCCCTTGATTACCTTGACCCTCCCACTCTTCCATCACTCCACCGTTCGACTCTAACTTCACCAAATCCTCCCCATCCCTTCCCCAACCCCTTTCCCATGGACCTACCATCAAACCCGCCCGAGTTTGTCATCCAACCTGATTTAAAACCATAGCTAGACTCCGGCTACACTTATCATTTTCCATCCAACTTTGATCCCAATATTTCTTGTAATCAATTTTCTAGGGATCTAGAAGAAGACACATTTTATGTGGGCATCCAAGTGTCCAACTATTTACATGATTTTTTATCTTCCGTGCATACCTTCACTCCTGGTTGAATGGCGTAAAAGATAGCACTGGATGGGAGGTAACCCATCATTTTTCTTGCTTTCCTTTTCCCTTTCTTCTTCCAAGTTTTGACCATCCTAAACCCGACTGCTCTTCATTAAGGTGATCCCTTTTCCCTCCTAATGCATGAGGACATTGCATATCTTAAGCATGGGGGGTGTTTTTAAAATTTGATGATCGATTTAGGATTTCCAAAACCTAAAAACATGCATTTTTCTTTAGCTATTTTATTTTCCTACTTTCATACCCAAAAAAATAAAAATGTTGAAAACATTTTGAGGAAAAAATTTGAAATTAGGATTAAGGTTGAAAAACTCACTTTTGGTACAATGGGATTTAATCTTTAACAAAGTAGGGATGAGGATGCAAATCTGATCATTAGAATCTCAGGATCTATTTTTAGACTAGATCAGATATCCTTCTCTAAAATTCTACCTAAACTCATGATAGTTCAGGTTACTTGATCCTCTTTTGTAATATGGAAAGTATCTAACTTAGTTTCTGATTCAAAAGCTTGCTTTTCTTGCGGAACTTCCTGTGTCAAATTTCACATACAAGCCAACACCTAAATAAAAAAAAACTACTAAAAATCAGAAAGACCCCTTGTTTGGCCTTAGTAAAGGTCTGAAGCAGATCATTGGTTTGAGTTCCCACCATCGAGAAGGAGGAAAATGCCTCCTTTGAGGACGCGATGTCAACATGTTACCGCCTCGACGTTGCTCCATATCTATATTTCATATCTTCAGATGGAGCATTAAAGCGAATTTTAGCAGCTCAAGTGTTTTGGATAGTGCTCTACCTATAATGTCGAAGCAAGAGCTTGAGTTTGCTTGGAGTGCCCCTTTACATCGCATTGTGTTTTGAGGTTGTGAGCTCCTGGGTGGTGTCATGGACAGTGCTATCCCAAAGTACTGGCGCTAGAGCCCCCTCGAGGATTGGTAACGGGAATGATGATCCCAACACATCTATTGTAAGACTAAGCTAAAAATAAGCATGGGGGAGAAAAAAAAGGTTTTAAACCAAAAACATGCCCTTTTAAATGTTGGCTTTTCACAAGTACAGACACAAGGTTTTAAAGGTTATTGCAAGTTGTGAATCCGATTCAAAAGCCAGCAAAATCCTAAAAACAAAAATTTCAAGTCATCTAAATTAACAAGGGGTTAATCTGTGAATTTTTTGAAGGATATATTGATCCCATTTTTGTCTAATTTTTTAATTCGAAAATAAATCCCAATGTTTATCTTTAACAAATCCCGTGACTCCTGTGTTTAGATCAACCAAGGTCCCTTAATCTTTTTCTCCTCAAAAGTCAAAAAAATTACATTTCCCAAAAATTTCGTTTTATAAAAATTAAAGTTTTGCTAAGAGACTAGCAAAAGATAAGCATGTGGGTGTGATAAATGCTAGTTTATCATCATTTTTATGCATTAAAACAAACCTAGCTCTTAGGATTTTGCTTCACAAACGGGTTTTTGGGCTGCATTTAGGCATTAATTAGGTTAGGCATGCATCGCAATTTTTGTTGTCTTTTTAATGTGTTTTTGTGAGTGTTAGGGATATACAGGTTGCCAGATCCCTAGAACCCTAGCACTCAGAAATGCAACTAGTGAAGGAGAAGCTCTCACTAGCTAGAACTCAGCTTGATCCAGCTCACCATAGCTAGAATTCAGCTCACCTGAATTAGGGTTAGCTCATCCTAGCTCCATTCAGCTCATCTCAACTGAATGGTAGCTCAAGAGAGCTCATCTTAGCTCACCCTAGCTCAGGTTAACTCAGATCCAGTTCAACATAGCCGAGTCTAGCTCATCTCAGCTCCCATTAGTCTATAGGGAGCTCTAGCTAGCTCAGCTAAGTTGATTGGAGTTCACCCCAACTCAGGTCCAGCTACACTTAGCTCCACTCAACTCTAGACTACTGAAGATGACTTCATTCCAGCTTAGGAAGCTCAAGTTGAGCTCCCGAGGACTCAGCTTAGCTCAACTAAGTTGAGCTAAGCTACATTAGCTGCCACACCTACCTTGATCCTCCCCGGGAGCACTAGACCTTACTCACCTCAGCTCAATTCAGCAGAAGCCAACTCACTTTAGCTTGGCTTAGCAGCTAACAAAGAACTAGCAAGCTAAGACAGCTAGAGTAGCTCCATGCTATCCTCTTCAACAACTACTAGCTCCATTTCAAGCTCTAGACTTCTCCTCCTCAGCTCCTCTCTTCAAACCCTAGCTCCAATACCTCCTCCTCTACTCCTTAGCTAGCTAAGCTAGCAACCAGCTCCTTGGCCATCCACCACCTTCAACTCGACCCTAGCTAGCTCCACCAACTAAAGCCCTACCTAAGCTCACCAAAGCTAGCTATCCTACTCCAAGTTGGTGCCACCACCTAGCCACCTCTTCACCCCATCATCACCACCAAAAGGCACCAATTTTGTCACCAAAACCTAACCCTAACTACCCCCTTTTTGGCACAAACATCCACCCCCATATCCACCATACACCTAACCCTACAACCACATCTAGCCATCCACCTAACCCCCCCTTCTAGAAGCCAAAAGTGGTGCCAACTCTAGGTGCCTTTTGGCCACCATAACCACCCCCTTAACACCCTTTAAGGTGGCGCCAAATAGCCCCCTCCCTTGGATCATGATAACCACCCATAACCACCTTATAAGTCCATCCTAGCCTTACATGTGTCCACGCTAACCCCTCCCTCCTAAACCTATAAAAACCCATCATCTACAACCATTTTCATCATCCTCCATTAGTGTTTTATTCTACCTATACCCGCCTACACCTACAGCCAAGAAGAAGGAGTAGAGAAGAAGATTATGGGGGCACATGATCCGCCCCTTTGGTGCCTTCTTCTTCCCACTCTCTTCAACTTATGCCATGCCAAGGAGGAGAGCCATTCTACTTCAAGGAGGATGGCCAGGCAAAGGAGAAGGACCTAGGTGATGTAAACATGTTTACACTACTTAAGATATCTATTTATGCATGTTCTTAAGCATAGGATTGCATTGCATGCTATAAATATTACATAATATGCATCATCTTGCATTTAGAGTATTTGAATAAAATGGAGGTTAATTGTCTCCTTTTATGTTCATGGACAGGGAAAACTTTTTATTGGGGCCTCGGATTGAAGATCCAACCGTATAGATGTGATCAGGGCAACGATTGGAGTTCAACGACTCCAAGATCACCCTAATTAGACATCTGTAGCATCAGATAGCGACTAGGGAAGCCTAGAATATCAAGGGCCAAGATGGTGCAAATCCACACTTCAAACAACAAATCTGACCGCACGGATGGATTCGGATCGACGATCGCAACCTAATGGCGCAAAAATCGACTCAATCTGACACCCATGGCACCATCTACATCATCCAGAAGATGAACGGCCAAGATGGCACCATGTGGCGCCATCTCAGCCGTCCAACCGACCCTTAGGATCGCTGTCGCCTCTCCAAAGATAATCCGATGCGTGATCTGGGCCGTTGGATCTTGATCCAACGGCCATGAGCACGCGCCGCTAAAATCATCTCCGTGACCAACTCTCGTCCACAGCGCAGCGGGTGAGCACCTTATCGCGAGGCGCTGGCACGCGCGTTTGAAAGGCGAGAAGTGGGCGAGCAGGCACAATTGACGGCTCGATCGCGATCGAACGATCGCGTGCACCCAATCAGCCCCACGTTCTATTGCACGCCCGTGCGTGACGCAGAATCGCACGTGGGCGGGTGGGCAAAGGTGGCAGGTGTAGTGCGATCTAAGCCGCCCGATCTCACGATCGGACAGCTGAGAGCGGTTGGACGTGTACACGCATTACACATGCGAGCAAGTGAGTGGGCGTGCGCATGCCGCCCACTAGGCCCACGTTCAGACCTTTGGCGACGATTTTATCCGTCACTAAAGGTCCTGAATTAATGTTTTTAAAGTTGGAATGACCAAAATGCCCCCACTCCTTGCAACTATAAAAGGAGACCCCCTCCACACGAAATTCTCATCCCTTCCTTCTCTTCTCTCCCTCTCCAAAGCTCAAGAGAAGCTTGTCCCACACCCGGGATACTTCTCACGAGATAAAGTCAATTTTTCATCCCTCTTTCGAAAGTGGATCCCACGACGACAACGACGTGCTGCCCCGTTCCCGTTCTTCCTGCTTCATTCTCCTTCATCCTACTCCGTCCTTCTTCGTCCAGGCATCGTCCCGTCCGACTCGTCCTCCAAGCGATCGTCGAGGAGGATATCTCTCTCCCCATTCTTTTTACTGCTTTCTAGAATAGATTTACTGCTTTCTAGAGTAGATTTACTGCTTTCTAGTGTAATCATGTTTTCGCTTTCTAGTCGTAATATTTAGTGTAATGAGCAATCCTTTCGATAATGAATTCCATGTGCATTCTAAATCTCTTTTGATTTTTGTATTATTCTCTCTCTCTCTCTCTTCTATTTATTGTAAATAGTTAGATAGTTCTAATCAATTAATTTACTTCGTGACAAATAAAACAAACACGTAGTTTTTAAATCAAACGTCCGCCTCCCTATGTTTGACTTGGGATTTTCATTTCGGTATAAATTTTATTTGTTAAACACGAGTTCTTCGCTTTCATACTATGACGACAGGTTTTTCAAAACCAAACACGTTAGCGTAGCAACTCGTACGTTCAACATTTTGGCACCGTTGCTGGGGATGTTCAACATTTTGGCACTGTTGCCGGGGAGGTAACGTTCTTTGATTTTTTTCTTCGCGTTTTCTAACTTATAAATCATTTACCTCACTTTTCTCCTTTCTTATTGTGATTGCAGGTACTCTTTCGAGACGAGCAAAAACGGTAGATTGGAGTAAAGTGCTATGGAAGGTTTTATAAGTTATCCCCCACCTCCCACCCATTAGATTTCATTTCACCACATAGTAACACAAACATCAATCAACCTAGGTGTTCTTATAAACTCTAAGTTTAGATTATTTGTTGTTTGACACCCACACCCGCCCCAACCCCCACATTAAAAAAAAGAAAAATTAAAAAAAAAATCTCACAGAGGTACACAACCTCATCTAATTTTCAAACTCAACCGGTAAATCAACCTTTGGAGCTGGTACACACATCTAAACATATAATTGAGTAGAAATCAGATTAGGTAATCACTTGTGTGCCTAATTAAGTGGTGCAACAAGCCAATTGTTTGAGTTGATTGGGTCATACCACTTTAATTAAAATCAACTCATTAAGTAGCTACCACTTAGGTTTAACTATTAGGGATTTACTAGGCACTCCACATTCTTTTTAAGCTTCAAAGGAAAACATCTTCACCTGTGCTTTCAAACCCTGGTGTGCTAACAAAACTTGTTTGAAAACACCTAAAGTTGAATCTTAAAAGCTACTAAGCAAGATTTGAACCCTAAAATTTACCACATAAAAAATAATCTTGTCTGAAAACCACTGGTTGTGCACGCACACACAAATCGATCAACCATTAAGGGCACAACCCATATAAAGGGTCCATCACATTCCAAAGCACATTCAAACCTAACTCTAAATAAAACAGAGTAGATGTTGGCCTTAAGGATTCAACTCTCTCTTCAGAGCCTAGAATGAGATTATTTTCGATTAGTCTGTTTCTACTGTTCAATCTGATGTCTAGCTAGGGGAGCAGAATCAAATGATCGTGGTTGGGGGGTACACTAGGAACTGAAGGCACAAGCTGAAGGAGGAACCTTCTCCCCAGTCCGTCCTTCTAACTGGTTGGATTGAACAGATAGAAGTAGATCAAATCATTCCTTTATCTCAAGACGGGTTTTGGGAGTCTGTAAGTCTTAGGCTAGCCCACTTAAGGATATGTTTAATTGTTTGGATTGCAGGGTGCCTTTCTTCCTCCCGTCTCTCATGAATCCTTCCACATATTACATGCATTCCTGCTGTTTTCCTCCTGTTTTGAATTATCCTCAACATGATGATTATCCCAATTCGTACTGTAATCAACCATCAGTTAGTTGGGATAACTCGGATTGGGGATATAGTTCCGGACCTCCGTGTTTAGGGTCTAACCCTGAACACTATGATTGTGATTTCTATCCTTCTCAAAGCCACATTAATTATAGATCGTCAACCTTTCATGAACAACCTAATACGATCTACAATCAAGAAGGATACATTGATTCTTACCCATCCTATGATTACACTTCTTTTAGGTCATCACCACCTTTTGAACATTCTGAAATGACCTATTATCAGGATGGGTATAACAAATCTCAATTCGTTAATTCCCCTGCATTGATCCCAAACTCGCCCAACCCTGAACCAACTCATTTTGTTCAGGGTAACCAGGTTCAAGATAAGATTCTGGCTAACTTGAGGAATATCATACAATCTTTAGAAGTTCAGCCAATACCTTGCATTGAGAGATTGGAGCCCCTAATTGAAATGATTGATGATTTGAACAAGTATTTGTTTGATTGGCTCCAGGATGTTAAGGATAAGAACCCGGGTGAGTTTCTACTTGGGAAGTTAGTGAAATTGAGAATGAGATTTGTGGTCGCTTTGATTCAATCATGGGATGATTCCCAGGATGAACCCTCTTTAGGAGAGCCAATTTCAGAACCTGTTCAGGCACCTGTTGGGGGGACACGTGTTACGAGGCTGACCAGATTGAATTAGAGAAACCAATTAAGGATGATTTGATTTCTTCACCTGAGATCCCTGAGTCGGGGAACGAGGAAACGTATGTCTCCTTGGAACAGAAAGTGACAGATGATTTTGAGACATACATTAATATGAATTTTGATTTCTTTGATTCTGATGGTGAAGATTCGATTTGTGAAGTCTCACGCGAGTTTACAGAACACAAATTTTGTGAGACGATTGGACCTGAGGAATTTGAAAGATCATTTGATAGTCCAATAACTGAGGAAATTGATTTTATTAGGGCTCACATTATGGATCCAGAATTGCATTTTCTGGAGGATTTAATCAAGTGCCCTGATTGTCAGTTATACCCCATTGAGCTTATCGATGATTCTGTTTCTGAGATAATTAGACCCAAGCCAATTTTAATTCAGCCACATCATTTAGACTTGGAGATTTCAGACGGGGTTATTAATATGCAAGAGGTCCCGGAAATTGACATGCTGAATGAGGAGGTAGGAGCTGGGAAATTTTGATTTGGGAAGCAAGTTCTAGAGGAAGTAGAAGACTAAGTCGAAGGGTTCTTATTAAGCTGAAACCATCAAACCAAGACCCTTACGACATCTGTTCTGAGGATGTCCAACCTAAGCATACATTCAACGATTATCCTTTTGAGCTTTAATTCTTTGTAACCCAACTTTTTGGTCTTAGGTTGCATCCTCATAAATCGTAGGCCTGACCCCGCTTGCATACTGATTTTAGGTTATGGGTAATTTGTATCCAGAACCTAAGATATTCTCGATTATGGGGTATGGGTCTGCACCACAATTTGGTCCACATCTATGGACCTCTGCTGACAGGTCAAAGGTTGCTTCTATTTATTCTGATTCTAACCTACACCTGTGAATTTGTTATTTCTCTTCTTTGTATAGTGTGCCTAGCTGAAGGTACTAAATTCAGCACATACACAGTTCTTTTTATATTTCCTCTCGGAGCAGACCTGACATTCACACAATTTAGGTGCTTTCTATTCTATTCCACTCTGTTTTATATCTTTTTAATATAATGAGGACATTGCATTAGATAGGCATGGGGGGTGGATATTCATCTCTGAATTTATTTGTCAGATCCGTAGATTTATTTTATTTTCTTTTATTAAAAAAAAATTGGAATTAGGAAAGAGAATTTGGGTTTAAGAAAATTTTCAATCTTAGAAAATACTACATTATGATTTGAACACAAAGACCCTTCAGGTCTTTGGACTTAATCAACTTGTGTATCCACTAAAATGTGGATTTGTTTTTTTAGTTCTCGGCAACCTAAATTCTATTTTAATTGGAGTAAATAATTTTGGGTGATAAGTACACGACTTATCAACCTGCCCTCTGATTTGAGGGAACTTTGAGTTTTTAGCATCTACACACCTTCTTTACACTGACTCGTTGTTCGGCGATTCGAACGGAAATTGGGTAGTTAATGAACCTTCTAGGGTGATATGGCTGGCAAGTTATCGTGGGTAATAGCCCATAGGTAGGTTGTCCAGAGCCCAGTCACTGGACCTTTCTCTTTTTGCTGCCTTTAGGTAAATCTTAGACAAGGGAAGCCACCTACTTTAAAAAAAAAAAAATTAAAAAGAAAAGGAGAAAAGAAAAAAAGAAATAAGCCACACTTCACCGCACGAGTATAGCTGGCAAGTTGTCGGTGGTAACAGCTCATTGACCAGTTGTCTAGAACCCACCTAATAAATGCACTGAAAATTCCCAAAACACTTAGGAAGAAGCGGAGAAGTAGAATAAACCAGGGATATATACACTGGATTCACTCTTGTGTTGACCCCGTAAAAAAATAAAAGTAGGGAGAAAGCTACCGGTTGTAAAGATACACCTTTAGGAAGAATTCTTTTTTAGGTCACCTAGAGGCGTAGAAATCCGAAGTTCGTTTTAACTGCCGGTCAACGAGTCTATCACATTCATAATAAGATGCTTGAACTTAGGGTTCTCATCAAATCTTGGGTGAGTTGAATGGTTGTAGAAAGCCACTCTTAAACCCTAAAACTTGAAAATAAAAAAAAATTAGAAAAGAGGAAAAAAGAGAAAAGGAAAATTTTCTTTGAATAAGGCGAGGGCTTGAGGCAGTCTGCATTTTGGCAGATACTCGAGCAATGTTGTGTCTTTGAAACTTCAGATCCTATGTAGACAATTTCTTAATTATTGAAAATAATTCATGCCCAAATAATCCAACCTGATTCTTTTATAAATAGCATATAGTTTTTACTAGGGACTAGCAAAAGATAGGTGTGGGGTTATGATGTAAACATGTTTACACTACTTAAGATGTCTATTTATGCATGTTCTTAAGCATAGGATTGCATTGCATGCTATAAATATTGCATAACATGCATCATCTTGCATTTAGAGTATTTAAATAAAATGGAGGTTAATTGTCTCCTTTTATGTTCATGGACAGGGCAAACTTTTTATCGGGGCATCGGATCAAAGATCCAACCAAACAAATGTGATTAGGGTGACGATTGAAGTTCAACAACTCCAAGATCGCCCTAATCAGACATCTGTAGCATCAGATAGCAATTGGGGAACCCTAGAAGATCAAGGGCCAAGATAGTGTGAATCCACACTTCAAATGACAAATCTGATCGCATGGATGGATTTGGATCGATGATCGCAGCCTAACTGCGCAAAAACTGACTCAATTCGACACTCGTGGCACCATCTACATCATCCAGAAGATGGACGGCCAAGATGGCGCGACGTGGCGCCATCTCAACTGTCCAATCGGCCCTCAGGATCACTGCTGCCTCTCCAAAGATAATCTGATGTGTGATCTGGGCCATTGGATCTTGATCCAATAGCCATGAGCACGTGCCGCTAAAATCATCTCCGTGACCAACTCTCCTCCACAGCATAGTGGGCGAGTGCCTTATTGCAAGGCGTTGGCACCTGTTCGAAACGCGAGAAGCAGGCAAGTGGGCACGATTGATCGCTCGATCGCGATCGAACGGTCGCGTGTGCCCAATCCGCCCCACACGCTATTGCATGCCCATGCGTGATGCAGAATTGCACGCGGGCGAGCGTGCAAAGGAGGCAGGCGTAGTGCGAAAGATCGGACGGCTGAGAGCGGCTGGACGTGTACGCACGTTACACGCGGGAGCAAGTGAGCGGGCGCATGCGCGTCGCCCACTACACCCATGTTCGGACCTTTAGTGACGATTTTATCCGTCACTAAAGGTCCTAAATTAATGTTTTTAAAGTTGGAATGACCAAAATGCCCCCACTCCCTGCAACTATAAAAAGAGACCCCTTCTACATGAAATTCTCATCCCTTCCTTCTCTTCTCTCCCTCTCCAAAGCTCAAGAGAAGCTTGTCCCAGACCCGGGATGCTTCTCACGAGATAAAGTCAATTTTTTGTCCCCCTTTCGGAAGCGGATCCCGCGACGACAATGATGTACTGCCCCATTCCCGTTCTTCCTGCTTCGTTCTCCTTCGTTCTGCTCCATCCTCCTTCATCCAGGCGTCGTCCTGTCTGGCTCGTCCTCCAAGTGACTGTCAAGGAGGATATCTCTCTCCCCATTCTTTTTGCTGCTTTCTAGAATAGATTTACTGCATTCTAGAGTAGATTTATTGCTTTCTAGTGTAATTATTTTCCCGCTTTCTAGTCCTATATTTAGTGTAATGAACAATCCTCTCGATAATGAATTCCATGTGCATTCTATATCTCTTTTGATTTTTGTATTATTCTCTCTCTCTTATTCTCTCTCTCTCTATCTCTCTCTCTCTTCTATTTATTGTAAATAGTTAGATAGTTTTAATCAATTAATTTACTTCGTGACAAATAAAACAAACGCATAGTTTTTAAATCAAACGTCCGCCTCCCTGTGTTCGACTTGAGATTTCCATTCCGGTATAAATTTTATTTGTTGAACACGAGTTCTTCACTTTCATACTACGACGACAGGTTTTTCAAAACCAAACACGTTAGCGTAGCAACCCGTACGTTCAACATTTTGGCGCCGTTGCCGGGGACGTTCAACACTAGGGTGGACGTCCACCCTTGGAGGAGGAGAATTGAAGGTGGTAGCTTCCACCTTGGAGGACACCATCTTGGAGGAGCATAGCAAGGAAGGAGTTGGAGGACTCTTTTCAAGCCTAGGAGCTACCAGGCTTGGAGCAAGAAACTTTCACCTCTTCTTCACCATCATCATCATCAGGACCATTAGTCTTATTTCATTTTTTGTTGTACCTTGATAGTTGTAGTAGAAGCTTTCCTCTATTAGGGTTCCTTGTAAAATAGTTTTTGGTCCTTGTTTAAAGTTGCTTTCTTTTCGCAATCTTTATCACATTTTATTACTTTATTTTTTAGCACTTTTCACTCCCTCTCCCTAATTACTCTAGGCGTCCACGTTCCTAGAGTGAGCTTAGGGAGAGGAATTAATTGTCACCTAGGTGTTAGCACAATAATTATAGGTGTTAGTCTCTTTCGCCAACAAAATCCAAGTATTCTTATTATTTCAAAAATCCATGAAAGATATATATTTAAAAGACAAAAAAGAAAGGTGATTTCCGTGTTTTCAAGCAGGGGATTTTGATTTGCAACTTGCCTCCTTGGACGACTCTAGATACTCCCCTATCTAGGTATATAAATTTAAAAGTGTATGCGATTTCGCTTGTTACGACTTTAAAAACCCTAATTACAAATCACACGATTTTTCGGATCAAAATTGCATTGATAGGAATTGATGATGCTGCTGTGTATTACATGAATTCCTCACTACTGCTGCTTCACTTCCATACTTCAATGACTAATCCAACTAATCAAACTCATCCTAAAGGCTTCAAAGATCAAATCAAAATCTTCAAGCAATAAAGATTGATGGCTGGAGTTCATTCTGGACTAAAAGTGGCACTACACTTGCAAACTTGAACAATTCCCTAACAAACTACAACTAATTGCATATTCAAGACTTTTGATTGATTTCTAAGTGTTCCCTTAGTGCTCCAAAGAGTTCTAGACATCTGTTCAAGCTAGTGAGCACACAGAGTAGGTTAAATGCAGCTGGAAATAGTAGCTCCTATGGCTGGAATGTAAAGACTGATTTAAGGCTTAAACCTTTGCTTTGAAAGGTTAAGATCATTCCTAAGTACTTCTAAAATGTGTTTAAAACCTTAAGGCCAAGCTCTAGAGCTTCTCAAGCTCTCATGGTGTCTCATGGTGACTAAAGTTTGACCCATTCAAGTTAGGAGTTGACTTAGGGTTCTAAAGTGATTCTCTCCAATTTAAAGATGCTATCAGACTCATCTCGATCTACTGGACCTTTAGGAACTAAAAGTCGCATGGATTGAGTACTCTAAGGAGTCCTACAAGGTCGTTGCCTCCGTCAATTTATGTGTGTGCTTGTTAGATCAATTAAAGGGTCTAACAAGTCTGCACGTAGCAAGTTTAGACTTAACAGAGTCCGTAGATGCTTATGGACCTATCACTGAGGTCTGGAAGTGAAGAATCCATGCAATTGATCATCACTGGAGATGAGGAGGGCGATGGAGTTCAGAGACATGGAATTGATGAAATTCAAATCTAATGGCAGGAAAATTTTATGTGAGTGACATGGAGTTGAATAAAGATTATTGGAGTCTATTACAATTAGTTGAAAATAGGTGTGAGATCACCTAACTTGGAGAGGGTCATCGGACTTCAGCAATGAAGACGATGGTTATCGACAGAGCTTAATACTCATTGAAACATCATAAAGAGTAGTTCAAAGGATTCCTTATGACCTCAGGAATTTCAAGAACTCCTTAAGAGGAAAGATTGATCAAAGAAGTGGTGCGAGCTTAGATTAGTTAAGAGGAAAGCTTGAGTTTGTCTAATCAATTCAATGGGTGAAACTTGAAATAAAATTAGGCGAAATGGTCCTTTGAGTCTTGCAAAGGTGGACAAATGGTGGTAATACCATCATCCTCTATATCTAGATTAATTTGGCTAAGTTGAAAGGTTAAATTCACCTAATTAATCATTAAAAGTGTATAACTGAAGAATATCAAGAATTGGAGGGTATAAATCAAAATGGGTTAATTATGCTATTTTAACAGATAAATATAGTGCAAATTAATCAATGGATGAATCTAAAATTAATCTAAGATCAAATAAGCTTAAAATTGAAATAAATGGTCTTGCATTTATTTATATAAGGATTTTATAAAATAAAAGTCAAATTACAATTAATAAAATCCTAATTGCAACCTCACTTTAATTTAAAGGGTTCCGATGAAAATAATGTAATCTAAATCTTCTAAAAATTATTGAAAAATATTCTACAAGGTTTAGAATATTTAATTTTACAAAATGAGTCCAGATTGACCTCAAACGATGACCAAGGTGGGTATTTGATACATTTTAGGTTAAAACATAAACTAACTAATCAAACTTCATCAAAACCTAAAATTGATATCACAGTTAGATTCATTGGGTTCAAATTAGCTTACCCACAAATTTTCAGCCCAATTAGATTCCATCTTTACTAAGTTTGTAATTTACTCCTTTAGTTTCTAATTTTTACAAAACCCCCCCAAAGTTTTAAAATTACTTGCAAAATTGTCCCTGCAACCATCTTCCTTTGGCAACAAGCACCACGTCGTGCTCGCTAACGAGATTTTAGGACACAAGATCTCCTTGATCTTGCGAGGAAATCCCACCAAAATTGGTGGGATGATTCCTCAATCATTCCCGCACATCCTCACAATTTTTCCAATCATTCTTGCCAACTACGGAGGCCACCGATGGAGGGAATTTTTGCTTTTGCAAATAATAACAATGACAGTAATAATAATAATACCAGTAATAATGATGTATCATCGTAATGCAAGTCGTGATGAAAAAATTCCAGATCAACTAATATAATCAAGGGGATATGCACAAATTAAATAGATAATTAGTTTAAACTTGCATCAATCATCCACATCAAATGCTAAACAAAATGAACCACAAAAATCATGTCATCCTCACAAGGGGGGCAACAATAGGCAAATAGGTTCAGTATATGAATATAAAGATGACAATAATGATTTCAATAGTAAGAGAAAAATCAATGAACTAAAAGAAAAGCAAAGGTAGTAAATCACGGTGGATGCGGAATCGTGGTGAGAATACGTAGTCGTGGACACGATGCGATGATGAAGATGAGCTTACGGTCACCACGCTCGTTGGAGGGGACACAGTCGCGGTTGAGAACGAAGTCATAGGCGTGGCTGCTCGCAGTGTAGATGTAGTAGAGGAGCTCGTGGTCGCGGAGAGTTGGTCCACGCACTGTCACCACGTAGGCCGGAGGGAGTGGTGGTGCGCGGCTGTCGCAGTAGAAGGTCGCGGTCACAGACACTGCCAAGGAAGAGACGTCGAGGCATGGTGGCTGTCGCTATGGTGGACGTGGAGAGCACGGTGGTGATAGTAACATGTGGTTGCTGTGGTCGCTGTCGACGAGGAGGAGAGCAGTGGTGGTGGTCGCGGTCGTCGGCACCAGACGTAGGAGGTCACGGTCGTGGCGGTGAGGGGCATCGCGAGCTGCGGCCTGAGGTCGAGAGGGTGGAGGGCGTTCTCGCCTCCTGTCACGGTTGAGGAGGTAGGGGCACTGTGGTCGCACCTGAGAGGGAGAGAGCAATCGTGTGGGAGAGCTAGGCTCGCGGTGGTGGTTCGCTGCTTCGTGCGTCGGGCTGGTGGCCTGAGGTCGAGAAGGTGGAGCTCTGAGAACGAAGGTGGTCGGCACTGTGGGTGGCAGCGGGTGCTGCTATCAGGGATGAGGCTGCTACTGTCGTCGAGGATGGAGCACGGTGGTGGCAGGTCATGGTCGCTGTCGGCGAATGAAGGTAGCGAGCAGAAGAGGTCGTCGTGGTCACGGTGAACAGAGCCGAGGCGGAGGTCGCGATGGGTCCGCCGATCGACACTGGGAGGAGGAATAGACGAGGTGCTCTATTTTGAAGCGGGAGGAAGAAGACCAAGGGGGTTGGACCTTCTTTCGTGTGTGCGGCTCTCCTCACGAAAGAAAGAGAGAGAGAGAGAGAGATGTATGGAAAAAAAAAAGGAAATAAGGGGGTGGTGGAAATTGGAAAGAGAGGAATTTAGAAAGAGACGTGGCTTTTTTCTAAAATTAGAGAGAGGGAGTTAATACAGAGATTGAGGGAGAGATATGAAGGTGGTGGTGGATTCCTCTCTCTCTCCTAATAAGCAAGCTTGCTAAAAACATAAGTGTCATTTTTTATGGAACTTTCCAAGTACTAAGGTGGCCTTCCAGAACAAGGTTTGATGTCTGAAAAATGACCCTACATCTAAAGAATAAAATTGATGCAATGTATGGAATGATAATTTTAAAGCTTAATTAATTTTATCAATATAATGCATGTTTTAAATTAAATTTTCATTTCAATAATAATGTACTTAGAGTCTAATTTAATCCACTAAAGTGGGCCTATAAAATATCCCTATGCCTAAGTTTTGTTAGTCTTGAGCAAAATCATATGGAAAAAAATCAGATCTCTAGATCAGAAATTATCGTCAGGATGCCTTATAGTGCCTTGCCTCTAGAGACTAGTTTGAAATACCAACCATAGGCCTTAAGGTACTCAAGTAGTTGTCAATATAAAAACATAATCGACTTTAGCCTTAGGTCTTCGATAAAGGTTTCTGAGGCCCCAAACCCTGCCCAAGGGTTTGTTGACCCTAGAGATTAAAGCACCGATGTGTCAGTGCATAAGGTCCAGGTTCAACTTGCCAGAACATTTTTCAGGACAGAGATGGAGATATTTTTGAGATTTTTCTCTTTTTGTAATTTTTGTAATCCTCTAAATCTAACCTCGGATTAGCCAACACAGTCTGTGTCAGATTTCTTGTTCCCATCATCGATCCTTGAAGGGCCCCTTGCATTTGAACCTTTGGGACAGCACCGCCCATGGCAACCCCTAGAATCCTAGCAATCGACACTTTTTATAGTGTCACCCATAGCATTCTTTAGCTAATCTAGGCCCTAGTAATCGACATTTTGAGATAATGCCTCCCGTAGCACCTGAACAGCATAATGCTCCTACATGCCCCCGATAGGATATTGAAATATCCTAAGAGACAAGTGCCGAGGAGATGACATGCTATAACATGTCCTCAAGGGGAGTATTTACTCTCATGCGGCGAGAACTTGATCAGGTGTGGTTCATCATAGCTAAAATACCTAAATTAGGGAAGAAACTAGGTTAAACACTACATTATTAATATGATAAATGGGTTAAGTGTGAAAATTAACAGAAATATCCTAAAACATTAAATTGGTCTTAAAAATACATAATTAGGTCAATTAATGAGATATTCTATTCACATTCTATTCACAAATATAAATTGATAATCCAATTGCAAATTGAACACATGTTTGAGTTCAAAAGTACAAATCAAGAGTTGAAATACTTCTTAAATGTTCAACTGAGCTCAAATAAAAATATTATTGCATTTGAACATCAATAAAACCTTGTATTCATTAGATTACATTTAAGTCCTTATGCATTAACATTTATTCACAACAAAAACCTCCAGGGACTTTTTTGAAAAGTTGTAAGGACCTCATTATACACATCAGGGACCACCCGGTTACGAATCTTATCACTAATGGGTTCAATTACAAATTTCATAGAGTTTACACCAATTGGGTTTGCGTGTAATTTAGCTATCGCACTTGATATTGTTCAACTACAGCTAGTGCAAAGAACATGGCCCATCTAGGCCGTTGCTCCTTTGATCCATAGATCTAACGGTGGATGTTGATCCATCCTTCGTGTGCCTTTGCGTAGAGGATCATTACCTCACTTACATCTAATCTAGCTTTTTGTCCTAGACCTTCCCACCTTCCCATCTTTTTCATCTCCACCGTACGCCCTAAACCCACTTAATCACACCTAGCAGTCACCAAAATCATTCGTGCAACTACTTAAACACATCACTTGAGCTCACGTGCGCTAACGCCTCCCTGCTACATCTCTTGAGGTGTTCCTTTCATTCCCTCCAGTTCATCTCCTCATTCAAACCTCTACTCCATTGCTGTGGCAGTGGAGCTCCACTTCCTTCGACCTCTCCACGCCGCTAAGGATCACGTAACTCCCCATGGCGACTTGAACTCCACTAGCGAGCTTTCTCTTTGCCGAAGCTCCTCCTCCATTTGTCACTGTAGCCACTAGCTGCAGATCCTCTCACAGGTCCCATACCTCTAATTAGATTAGGATCTCTTGCTTTGTAGATTAGTTGTAGTACCTGTTAGTGTAGGTAGATTAGTTAGGTGTAGTTTAGATAGTGAATTCAATGATTGATTAGTGTAGATCAGGAGTAGTTTAATTTAAACTCGATCTCGTCCTCTCTAATCAATTCAGATTAGAGAGGTGTTTTCATCCTCTCGCATCGACTCATAAATCTCCTTCTTCATTCCATGACTCACATTCACTCATTTGGTGCGCACTATAGTCACCAATCACCCATTCACAATAGCATTTAGCAGATCTGAAGCTCATTAGCTTTCAGATTTGTTGGAGCACACAAAAGCAATTTGAGGCCATCCCATTCTACCCATATATTCATGAATGTCCTCACTCTTGATTTAATTGAGCTGGATTCATTTGATTCATGTGGATTTGTTTATCATGCTTGATCAGAAGATTAAGATTTAATTTGGCTTTAATGAGTTTTAATCGAGTGAATCAAGTTTATTTTTGTGTAATTGATCGATTGCAATGGGTTTAAGCTTCAGTGCATTGATTTTTAGTATTCATTAAGCTTAAACCCAAATTTCAGATTTGGTATTATTTTAAGGTAGTTTTGGCCAAGGAGATTCAGATGCACTGATTCAAGGCTAAAACAATTACCCATCTGGTTTTTCTAGGATTGCTTGAGGTCCTAAACACTAAGTTATAGTGTTTAGGAACTCAAAGTGTTCAAATCACAATGGCAATCTCACATTAAAAGCCTAATCTGGGCAACATTTGTTTCTAACTTCAAAATGATTTCTATCAGTTGTTTAAGCATGAAATGAGCTTTGAAAGAGTTGGATGAAGATTTTGAAGTGATTCACAAGTGAAATTGATGTCTAGAGTAATCCATTTCCTCTTTATTGTCTATGATGAAAAGGAAGGGATTAACTAGGATTTTTCGAGTTTGAAATCACTTGATGTGGTTTTCAGTGGATACTAGAGTTTTCAAATAGGTTTCACAACATCTGAAACTTGGATTTTCAAAGATGGAATCTAATCTAGTGTTTAAAGAGTTTTTCCACATATTTTCATCCCTGATTTTAAATGGATTTGAGAATGAAAGGGCTTTTCTGGTCCTTCGATCTAATGTTTCAAATCTCTGGAGATCTTCTGGAGCATTTGATAAGGCTTCAAAGCTTGATTCTTCCATTAATTAGGCAGCAGCATCTGCTAGTCAATAGTAGTAGAAGTAGCAGGAACCACAGCTAGTAGCTGTTGAAATTGAGCAGTAGTAGTGGTCGCTGACTTGTCAACAATCATAATAAAGCACTATTGTCTAGTTTTTATCCCTGGAAATGGCGTCAAAAATATGATCGCTGACTTGTCAACAATCATAATAAAGCACTACTGTCGGGTTCTTATCCCAGGCAACGGCGCCAAAAATATGATCGCTGACTACCGATTCATACAAAAAAGGGGTTTTAAAATGTCGTTGTTGTAGTATATGTCATAAATACAAACCGTTGTCGCGTCAATTTTATTTATATACTTAATTTTTACTGGTTTATTCCAAGTCATTCACTGGAAGAAAGTTATTAATATATATCACTCTCTAAGTCTAATAATATTCTTTAATTTCAAAAAGGTTGATTTTATGTACAAGAATGAATGAATCAATCAAAGAATTAAATAATGAATCAATTATAAACAAAAGAATGAATCAGAAATGATTACAATGCTTGAAACAATTATATACAAACAAGCATAAGAAACTATAAATAAATACTCTATATTATCTATTTACAACTTATATTAATAATACTTAGCTATATATACTATACTAACTTAATAACTTACTAATATCTACAGTAACATATAATATATCTACAGCGACGTTTAAAAGTGCCACTAAAACCTTAAAAAAACTATATACATAAGCTAAGGTAAAAACTAATGTCTATACTAACATATAATACTATCTACAATGACGAATAGATCCGTCACTAAAGCTATCTTTTATTTATATACATAATAGCTCAAACAATACTACCATACTCTAAGTATACTTATATACAATGTTTACTAATTACATATTTACATATATACAACATACATATACTCTTTATACACATATATACACTTACACAACTCATTAACACACTCAAGCACTTAACACACACAGCATGCATGCAACACACATAGACTCATGCTAAGGCTAACACTTAGCCTAATTTTTGAGCTTTTCTTCTCTTCTCTTCAGACAGGCTCTTAACCTAAAAGTGATTTTAATTGGCGAGTGACCTTTTCGAGGGATACACAGCACCCCTAAAGGTGGGACCAGACCTATAATAAAGGCTGCCCTAATCTTTAATTAGGTGCATTTTAACTGGTTTATGACTCGTTACTGGGCCTAATCAGACCTATGCATAGTGCATGACTCCTAGCTGTACACCGCACCAATATCTCATGCCAAATGCTCACTCAATATTGTATAAGAAAATAATGGGTATGCATATGTGTATGTAGCGCCCGACACTTATGACGACTGGGAAGGGCACATGACGAATTCTTAATAAAGCGCATCGTTTGCTCTCACACTACCGATGTGGCGCTAAAGAATGTGCACCATAGGTATGGTTGTCGCGTTGGAATGCTATCCTAAATTGCTTGATTTGGCCCTCTATTTGAGGGCCCAAATTAGTTGATAAGTCCACTTTAGTGGACCATTATTTAGCCTAAGTACTCTTTAATTATCTGTCCTTAGTTTCTAATTAATTAGGAGTTAATTGATAATTCATCATAGTTTGCGTATAATTTTGTGCACGAATTTTTTAATATATGGTTATGATAATCTATATGGTTGATGCAGGATAAGTGCAAGAAACTAGAAGGCATCATTCAAATGTCCGAAGTCATTACATAAGACATCTTGAGGATAGTTTGGATGTATGATAACCATCAATT
This sequence comes from Thalassia testudinum, assembly GCA_037157565.1. Classification (NCBI taxonomy): domain Eukaryota; kingdom Viridiplantae; phylum Streptophyta; class Magnoliopsida; order Alismatales; family Hydrocharitaceae; genus Thalassia; species Thalassia testudinum. The sequence goes on along the minus strand of JAZHRO010000026.1, from coordinate 20,076,699 downwards.
GTGGATCTGCTACAATTTACATTTTTAAGACGTCCCGAACTGAATCTAGACGTCTGATGTGCCCAACCTAAATGGAGCACCACCTTCCTCCTCGCAACAACTCCCTCCGAGTCTATCGACACTGCCACCGCTTCACCACTGCTGCCAATTCGTTGGAAGAGCCGAGTCCTCAGGGATAGGAAACAAATTAGAGAGAAAGCCGCAACAGTAGGAGGTTTTAAAAAGAAAAGGTCGGGCTTTTGGAGGGAGGGATCGCTCCCCCTGGCGGGGACTTCTTCTCCACCTCTCACCTCCACCGTGCTCCAATGCGCACACCGTGAATATGGCATGCACTGTGATTTGAAGCAGACTCCTTCTTCCACCTTCATCACAAGCTTCACTGCGTGGGCCATGTGGTGACAGCACACGGCCACCCCTACAACTGTGGCTATCATTTATCACCTTCTTCACCACTGCCAATACCAACCTTCCACCACAGCTCTCCACTATTCATCTCGTCAGCCATGCTCGCGCGCAGCCACGCGCGCAGGCAATCGTGCGTGCAGGCAACCACACCCGTAGGGAGCCACGCCCCGTGCGCGTGCAACATCCTCGCCGCAGCAACCGACCCCTGTGTGCACACATGCACCAGCAACGTGTTTCCCATACGCAAGCTCCTCACGCATCACGCCCTCGACCCTCGTGCGCACCACGCACCAGCCCCTCGCCCTTGCGCACCTACGGCAACGGCAGCAGCTCCACCTCTCCCCACACTGTTCATCTTCTCCAGAAGAACCCATCAGCGACCATGCACCCCTCCTCGTAGCCGCCTTGTCCTGCCTTGAAGCTTCACGCCATTGAAGCCAACAATCTCACCTTGATCCTCTGACCACCCTCGGCCACACGCAGCGACACCTATGGTCGCCGTTCACCGTCGACATACCTTCTTGCTGGTGAGCTTCATCTCCTTCGACTGGCAACCACCGACCTCCTCGCGATGCACCGCTACCACCATCGTGAAGCACTTGTCGAGGTGCACCATTCTGTCAACTCTCACAGTCATCCACTCGCGGCCCTTCACGCGAGGAGGAGAGAGGAAAAATCCTCTGTTTCTCCTCCAATTAAAAATTACCACTTTTTCCATTGCGAGTATACTATTCACTTATTTACTGAATAAATTTATTGATGTGAATTTGCATAGATACCCTTTTATTCAGTTGAAATTATTTAGGGTGGAATGTCTCTACTGATAGAATATGGAACATTGGTTATGGGAAATGAGTTCAGTTTTGATTAAGGTTGACGATGCTTGTCAGTACTAAGATCATGATTCACGTGTTTCCATTATGGTGATTTCGCATGTGCACCCTTACATTATTGATTAATTATTTAAATCAAGAATTTATGTTGAAAACACGTGCACCAGTTAGTATGCATACGTGTTGAGTTTCCCAAATAAGCGAGAGACTATTCACTAGTTTAAATAGGCTAATTCCTTTCTGTGGAGATGACCTAACTCTTCGTGGTTAGTTTTAAATTATTAAATATTTTTGAGAAGCAATTTTCTACCACGCAATGAACTATAATGACATGACATTTTATGTTAAAGTTTTTATCGAAAAGGAAGATCGCTCTTTCAAATGGCACCGTGTCCAGGGAGGAAACACGCCTATTAATTTTTTTAGGAATTTTATGATATTTTTATGATATTTTGAAAGCTTTTCTGAATTACTAACTACGAATCTTTTTCTGTGCAAAAACACGCGACGAACACGACGGGCACGCACGGCGGAAACGATATTCTTGGTGGACCTTGACGCCACCTAGAGGGAAGCAACAAGAGCATGTGGGCCTTGATCCCACACGTGTGGAAGGAGGATTGGTGACTGGAGATCTGTTTATACTTAAATTAGGCTAGATAGACCTTAGATATTTAATTTTTTGTCTTGTGGACCTGTGTTGGGTATTTTCTGGAGCGTGTTCCCATTTTATTTAGATTATAGGATTATTTAAATTGTTTGAACTGCATGTTGGTTAGTTGTTAGATTAGATTTGTTTGCTTATTATTATTAAAAAATATATATATTCGAACTGCCTGCTAGAAGCTGCATATCTATAGGGCGACCATCTAGGATTGAATGAGCAGCATTTAATTTTTCTTTTTGCATTGTAAACATCCTGCATTGAAGAGAGCTAGAGTAAGGTATGTCTTTTCTTGTGCATTAGTTATCTGCACACGCATTGCATTTAGGCATAATTAAAGAAGACCATTTAAGCTGATTTGAAAATATTAATCAAGTGGTCACATTATTTCTTGAAAAGAAAGAAAAATATACAGGAAGTGTTTGAATAACGTGACTACAATTTTTATAAGGAAAAATCACTTTTCGCGGTGTGATGCACACTTCCTGCCCTGAGCACGCACTATAGGCACTGCAATAGGACTTAGACCCTTAAGGCTATAGGCATCGATCTCTTTATCGATGCAAACCCTCCTATCTCGCTTTGTGGTGGTAGTATTAACTTTTGCCCGAGTGACTTGATACCGTAAGGAGGGGCACACCCCTTAAAGGAATTCAAGGGCAGTTAAGAGGCACCGCTAATGCAACGCCTCAATGGAAGGGTTTGCCCTACTTGCATCCCTTGGTTCCATCCTTGGAGTACCTTTTTACTTGAGCATTAGAGAATATCATCGCAGCAAAGTGTACGTCTTCAGGGCACTTGAAGGTCAATTTAGGGTGCGTAATTACTTAACTTGATTGATCACCCAAAAAGAATTAAAAGTAACCTCAACCTTCTTAACAGTCATTGACCAGAAATTTCAAGTGCCTCATTTCTCTTATACCACTTACGTGGGAATGGAGAAACACTGCCTTGACTATATTTGGCCAAGCTGAAGATATTGGAATAGGACTTAATGAATTTTAAATCAACAAAAGACCTCTTGCCTTGTGTTTGGTTGGTGTGTGTGTGTGATAGAGCTCTCTAGGAAGTTTTTTGTTTTAATCTACTACCTTTTTACTTGAGCATTAGAGAATATCATCGCAGCAAAGTGTACGTCTTCAAGGCACTTGAAGGTCAATTTAGGGTGCGTAATTGCTTGACAACTTGATTGATCACCCAAAAAGGACTAAAAGTAACCTTAACCTTCTTAACAGTCATTGACCAGAAATTTCAAGTGCCTCATTTCTCTTATACCACTTATGTGGGAACGGAGAAACACTGGCTTGACTATATTTGGCCAAGCTGAAGAGATTGGAAGAGGACTTAATGAATTTTAAATCAACAAAAGACCTCTTGCCTTGTGTTTGCTTGGTGTGTGTGTGATAGAGCTCTCTAGGAAGTTTTTTGTTTTAATCTATCTAAGCCTTAAGAGAGTTAAAACATTTAATTAAAAGAAATGGACTATCCTTACTTCCCATCTTTTAACCAGGATCCCATGCCCCGAGCGTATTCATCCTTTGATGGGTACATTGACAATTCATGGGATCATTCTTATTCCTATCCTAAAAGTATTGGCCCGATAGCTCCAACTTTTGAGCAGAGCCTAGGAGCGGGATTTTCCAACCCTGGAATCCTTACTACTATGCAAACACCCAACCCTCACACCCTTCATGATTTTTCGTATTGAGGATGGACCGATACCCCTAGGCAACCAGAACCTGAAATTAACTATCCTCCCCAATTTGATAGTAGTAAACTCTCCTCTTTTATGACAGAAATGCAAAAACAACAAAAGGAAATGATGGAATCTATGGGAGAGATGTTGAGGAATAGTCAACAATTAAACAAAGAAATACGACAGCTTAGCTACGCTATTCCCAGTAATTTTGATCCCTACCCATACGACCGTGATCATGAAAATAATTCTGAGGAAACCAATGACAATAGGGATCCAGTTTTACGTAGCTATCACTTAGACTCTCCCAATGAGACACGGCCACTAGAGGAGAACGATCCTAATGATTATCCACCGATTGCACCGCAAAAATACACCTGCAATTGTGTCATCTTGTGCTATTTCCTAGCATTACCAGTGCATATTAGGGTTCCATAGTCGCATTTGTAAAAATACATGCATGCATGCATTTAATTGAGAGGGGAGGGGAGTGAATAAAATGGCCTCGCAATTCACATTTTCCTCAAGTGCTGCTTCGCAATATTTCCATCTGCATTTTTTTATTTCTTTTTGATTTTGACTTCCTTCCCGCGGCTGCATCGCATGACAACATCTCCTCGCACCATTCCCTGCTCATGCTCTCCCTGCCAGCCATGCCAGCCTCTACCTACAGCCGCATGAGAGCCAAGCACAGCCAGGGAAGGGCTGTGCATGCTCTCCTCTTCCTCTATAAAGCAGCCATGGCTCCTTCTTGTAAAGGTATCCTGGTCCCCCGCAGAGAAAACCCACACCAGCACTTCTCCTTCCAGGCCACCGTCCTCTCCTCCCTCTCCCTCCACACACTGGCCCTCCTCGGAGACACCCTGCGGATAGGAGTCTTCACTGTGGTGAGCACCCACCACCGTGAAACCACCACCGCCCAACTCTTCAAGGAGCCAGTGGGCGTGGTGGCCTTCTTCCCTTTTTTCACCTTCATGCCATTTCAACCATTACCACAAGCTTCAAGCTGTGAAGCTCAACCGGCCACCGCACACCCTACAGCAGCCGGCCAAGCTCCACAGCAACAGCAGCAAGGCGGCCGTAGGCCGCCCTCGCCCTTCCATGCATGCCTGCAGGCGCTCTCACCTCTTGCTCGTTCGCACTGCAGTCGCGCTCTCTCTTCTGCAACCGGCCACCGTGCGCCACTGCAGCGGCTGGCCACACTTCACCGCACCCCTGCCAGCACTCGCAAGCCTCCACGCAAGCAGCAGGTCGCCCTCGCCCTCCACCACGCACGCCAGCAAGCCACCAGCCGAAGCCACTCCGCCGCGCGTGCCGAGCTGGCCACACTCACAGCACCTGCAGCTCCCAGTTGCGTGGCTCACCCGACCACTGTAGCCACTGTTCACGTCAGTCTGCGCGACACTATGGCTACAGTGGGGTGATCGGTGAGTTTCTCACTTTACCGGTCACCCGGCGCGTCGCTACCGCCGATCGCCTGCGCATGCGTCTCGCCCCGCGTCGCCCGCACCTGCCCACGTACGTCTGCGTGCGCCAGCCCTCTCCCAGCACCTGCCTTCGCCCACTCTCTTCACCCATGCGCGCCTACTAGCGCCCGCTCCAGCCCTTGCATGGCACGGTGTGCTGCGTGTCTTCTCTCCGCGCCCATCGCCCTCCAGCGCGAACGTCCTTGCACGCATGCGCACCTGCGCGCGAGCTTGAAGCACCAGACGGAGCCTCGCTGCTGCAGACGACTTAAAAAGCACCTCTTCACTCAGCAGGAAGTGTGCGACTGTCCTCTCTCTCCCGCTCTCTCTCTCTCTCTCACAACACTCTCTCACTCTCTCTTTACCGATCCTCACACACACATACACTCACATTTCCACACACACACACCTGCACTCACACGTTCATACACACACACACACACCTATACATCTATTTATTTACATATATATATATATATACTTATATTTATACACATAGTACTACCTATATACTTATGTATTAGTATACATACATACATATATATATATATATATATATATACTTATATATATACATATATATATATATATATACATATATACGTATACTTATACACATATATATATATTTATACATATATCTATACATATATTAGTACTTATATAACTATGTATTAGTCTATATACATATATACACACACATATATATATATATAAATATACATATATCTATATAAATATATTATTACTTATATAACTAAGTATATATATATATATATATATATATATATATATATGCATACATATATACATATATATATATCTATATATACATATATACATATATATATATATATATCTAGCTACATATATCTATATATACATATATTACTATATATATATATATATACATATATATACATCTATATAGTTATATATACATACATATACATGTACATATATCTATCTATACATATACTTATATATATATATATATATTTACATACCTATATATATATATACATATACATATATACATAGATACATACATACATATATACATATACTTATAAATATATATATATACATATATATATACCTATATATTTATAACCATATAGACATATAGATATATTTACATATATACATATATATATTTTTTCACATTATTCACTATACGCTGTATCGTGGGAATATTTGCACCAGTTGCTGATATTTCCTGATACACGCATACGAAAAGCGTGTTCACAGTCATCTTCCACCATCCATCCTACACCTTACACGCTGCACTTCGTCCTGTTGGTTGCGTCTCTGTAGACGATGGCTGACTCAACACCGTGCTACACTCCATCTCTGCCTCCACCCCCATCCCTTTATACATATATACTATATACCTATATATATGTACTATATTTACTTTATTTCTGCTTCTCTTTCATGCCAATAAAAAGATAAAAAAATATATAAAAGAGAAAATATAATCCTTGACTTGCAGGTACTCCCTCTTGCGAATAGCAAGACCCGTTTTGGAACCCTATTTTGGCTTAAAGCCAAGAACCCAATTTTGAGGGTGTGCCTCAAGGACAAAGATTACCAGAAAAAATATAAATAGAAAAATACCAAAAACACGATAAACGAACGGAAGAGACTCGTTGTAGGAAAGGCGTAGAAACTTGACTTGTAACCCCACTTCCCTGAGTTCGACCCTGGGCCTAAAAGTGACCATGATAAAATCAAGTAGGCCAGGTTAAAAAAATTTTTGTAAAGAGATGGTTAGGTCCGATTTAGGTTAACCACTATATACACTTCAACGATAAAATCATCATATTAACAACCTATCCGGGCTCAACACCACATCTTTTCTGGCACTGTTGCTGGGGAGGTGCACCTTCAAGTAAGCTTCTATTCCATTCCTTTCAATTTTTCTCTTCTCTCTTCACGGGTATCTCTGTTTTTGGTGTGCAGGTGAACCTGGTGCAAGGAGAAGGTAGGCAAACGAAGTCGAAGACGTGAGCTGATCCAAGGCGGAAACGAGAGCATGAAGACGTCGACACCGCATTGGAGCTTCGCACATGTTGCCCAACAAGTAGGTCTTCTTTTCTTAGCTACTAGGGTTAACTTGTCTCCTTAATAATAAAAAAAAACTAAAAACTAAAAAACTATAAAAACTTCTTGGGATCTCTTGGGGCAAGTGGATTAAAATTCACTTGTTTGATTGATTGTCTTCACTCCCACTGCCTCGGGATTTCCCACCTTACTTCGCATAGCGAAAATCCAAGAATCTTGATTCTTGAATTTCTCATCATGGGAAGTATTCCTTGAGGCAAACATAAAAAGATTGATTGCACCCCTCTTTGCCTCACTTATCTACAAATTCGGGATCACATTTTTGGTGGGGAGACTTGGAATTGAGTTGATTCCAACCCCACCATGACTTTTCAACTTGCCTAAGATTCGATCCCGAATATTTCAACCCCAACAAATTGATTTTCTTTATCTTTTGGTTGGGCCTTGTGTGGAAATCTTTTTGGTGATTGGGAGCACTTGAATTGAAGTGTTTTGGCTCCCTTTCACACTAATCTAAAACTGATTCGTGCATCCACACATAGAAATCTCCATTTTGGGTAGCCCATTGCATTTTAGCATGCATTAACCAGTTGAAATTGAAGAAGGGTTTGTTGGGCTTAGAAGAAAACCTGTATTCTTGCAAAATCCGAAGATTGGTTGAATTGGTATTTCAGCGAAATCCTAAAATCCATACTACTTAAGACTGAACTCTAAAAACCATTCACCAATTAAGAACTTCAATTCGGGGAGATTTCCCCATTGCATGCTTGTTTTACACACTCTGAAAATCAATCACTTGGGCATTACCCGTAAAAAAATCCCTTCACATTCCAAAAGCACTTGACTCTAAGCCTCTAACTAAAACTGGTAGTAACTTGACCCTTACTAAGGATTGGAGGTTTAATTACCTGCGTGTAGCAACTACATGCTGGTGAGGGTTCCCGTGTGCTATCGGGTGTCTAAGACTGGGGCAAACGGCCTTTCAATCTGGCCTGGTGGTTCCGCAGTGCTCGCATTCGGTTCCGTAGTTTGTGATAGTAGGTAACTTAGATCTTTAGGTCTAAGGCACACTGTAGAGGTTAGGAATTTGACTGTATTGATTTGTAATCAAGTGTACCTTTGCGGCGTCATTTCTCTCATCTCTTTTCCCTTCTTATCCCCCTAATTCTTCCTGCAGTAGTGCATGTTTGGGAGGAGGTCACAAAATCCTGAATTGTTTGAATTGCCTGATAAATTTAGAAAAGAAGCCAAATCGTCCTCCTCCTCCACAAACATGGCTGCATGCCCACCCCCAAATCCCGAGGGAGGAAACCGCCCTCAGAACCCACCAGGTGGTGGAGCCTTAGATCCCATAACCTGCCTCCAAGCCCAAATGGAAATGTATAATGAACGAATTGAGGCCATTCAGGAAACATTGGAGGAAATGCAGAACCCTCCCGAATTGGAGGAGCCTAGGTCTCTTAGCTCTTATCAGATTCCCGCTGCTACAGAGACCATAGGACAAATTCGGGTCCCCATGGGCAGGTGTAACGACCCGGTTCCCGAGTCCCTACGAGACACGAGAACCGGACCGACTCGACTAATCCCAAGACCTAGTCGTCCAACGAGGAAGTAACCAAAAGACAGTAAAATAAACCACATTCAGCATGAATATAACTAACAGTAAGAAAGTACAGCAGTAAGGAAAGAAACTACTACAGTAGGTACCACCACAACAGTAAAACAACATTTATCATATAACAAGAACTGCAGGTAAAGAAGGTATAGCGGAAACAAAAACTACTCACTAGAACAGAAACAAAAGAGGTACAAAAGGCTGTGGTAACTCTACTGGACCCTACTCGGCCCAGCGTCCTCTGCAGCCGCCGACCCTGGCTGCTCAACACCTGGTCCTGAAAAAGGTAACGAGTGTAACACGTCAGCAAAACGCTGAGTAGAGTGGCAAACTAACTAAAGGCAACAGTAGAGTGTACAATAGCTGTTATGTTCTATTACTTCCTTTATTCACATCTTTCAATTTTTCTCACTATTTCATTTATTTCTCAGATCCTTTACTTGATCTCGAATGTCCTCGTGGGAACGATCTTGATTGCAGTCTTTTCCAAAAGTAGAAGTAGCACGTGGTGCTCTCCTGGCCGGGAGAGTCCCCCGTGGTGATCCTACCCTCAGTCAACCACCCCAAGGTCACTGACAGACGTAACGGTGACTACGGCACGCGCGATAAACGCACAGGTAGCTAGCCCGCACTGGCACGCGGTCAGTCGTTTCCGTTAACGGGTGCGCCCAAAGCACAGCACGGAACCAGGGCAGAGCCCTCTCAGTAACAGGGGTCCAACCCCTCCACAGTAACCAAACCGGGGCCTTGCCCCTCCACAGTCCGCGCACCCTCGCCTGACTACCCTGGTTTGCCGTAGTGGGCCTAACAAGTTGGTGAAGGAGGCTAACAGAACCCCAGGGCCCGTGGGGTAACTAGTACTCTCCTAACACTACTAGCTCTCCTCGGTACTACGTACACGAGGGCCAACAAGTCGGTACAGAGTGGCCAGTCCTAACCCCCGGGTCCCTGGGGTTGCTAGCTCAGCTCTGCACTAAACAGGGGGACAGTCGCTCTCCTTGGTACTCCGTACTCAAGGGCCAGCTCACTTCCCCAATTCTATTCCATTCGCTTTCCAGGAGTTCTACTCCTACTTCCCCGTAGGGTTCCAGAACATCTCATGTCTTACTTTCCAGTTTCACGTTCTTACAAACCATGATCCCAATCATGTTTCTTTATTCATAACAGGCAGCTGTGAACTCAATTTACAGGCAGCTTCATATATTCCTTTCCATTTTTCCAAGACTGCATTATTATACATTCCACTAGTTTTTCCATCCTAGGATTCATGCCATATCCTAGGGTCTATCATACAATCTAGTTTTTCGGCCCTAGGATTCATGCAACACCTAGGAACTATCATTCCATATATTTCTCATTCCTAGGATTCATGCAATGTCCTAGGTTGTAGTTATGGTTCCATACTTGAACAAATTTTATTAATACTTAAAGCCACTCTACCAGGTACAACGGGAGTAATGGGGGCGTGATCGGGAATCCCGCGTGCCTCCGCGACTCTCAAGACTGCAACCGAACGAGGTCCTATCACAAGGATCAAACACAAGGAGTGTCTCAAAACAGTGTATAGCTACTGTAGACGGGTAGAGGAATTACTTCTGAAAAGAACGCAACTCAAATCGCGGAAAACGGAGCCCGAACGGGCCCTAAACGGGTCGAAAAAGACGATACTATGCAAAATCAGACGTCTGGAACTCCTTTCAGACGTCTTAAAAAGTGGATCAGAGAATTACCTGTTCAGCGTGGTTTCCCAGATGTCCAGAAGTCTACGGGGACGTCTGCCCTAGATCCTAGACGTCCGATGGTCCCTCCGGACGTCTGGAGGTCACTCCCGCCGTCTGGTACAACTTCCAGACGTCTGATTCGCAAAGGATGGCGAATCAGCAAACCTGCGCACAGCCAACCCCCTCCCTCAGTACGGTCAGTCGACAAGAAGGAAGAAGAAGGCGGAAACTCACCTTTCAGACGTCTGTATGATATTACAGACGTCGACCTTGCCGTCTGGGTATCAATCCAGACGTCTGATTCTGGAAATTTTTCCAGAATCAGGACCCTGCTCGGCCTCCGCTCGCGACGCCGCCCGCGTCGCACCTCGCGCTCCTGCTGCTCAGACCGCAGCAGGTCCCTCTCCGCGTCGCTCCGCGCCCCCTGCGCCCTCTGCCGGCCTGCCAAGCCGCTCCGGCGAGCTCGCCCTCACGGCAGAGCTCCGCCCTCGCACGCCGCACCTCCGCGGTCACTGCAGCCGTCGCTGCCGCCCTCGCGTCCGCTCGCTCTCGTGCACAGGAAGGAGAAGAAGGAGGAGACGGTGGAGACGGGAGGGGAGGCGTGGCCCTTTTAAGGCCGCGCAAGGAGGAGAGAGGAGGTGGCAGGCCGCCTGCAGCCGCAGAGAGAAAAAAGAGGGAATATGCGGTCTGCGCGCTCAGGCGCGCAGGCGACTCGCGTGTGTCGAAAATAACGGATTTCCAAACGTCTGGAAACAATCCCAGATGTCTTATCAGATGTCTGGTTGTGATCCCAGACGTCTTGTCCGACGTCTGAGCCACCTCCCAGACGTCTTAAAATACGTCTGGGGCACACATTCGTTACAATATAACAAACTCAAAGGAAGTTTCGTCCCCGAAACTTGCGCCAACTAGGGTGCGGGAAAAAGATGTCCAAATAACCATAACAAACTCAAAGAGGACCGAAGCCGGTCCGAAAAGACGTACCCGCGAAAAGCTCCGGGTACCGCTCCCGCATTGCCGCCTCAGGCTCCCAGGTAGCCTCCTCGTACCGCTGGCTCCTCCACAAAACCTTTACCAGGGTACTTGCTTTCGTCTCAACCTGCGGACGGCTCGGTCTAGGATCTGCACTGGCCGCTCGGGGTAGGTTAGGTCGTCGCTCACCTCGACACTCTCGTGACTCAGTACGTGGCTGGGATCGGCTACGTACTTCCTGAGGTTGGACACGTGGAACATGTCGTGCACACCAGAAAGCTGCGGGGGAAGGTCAAGTCTGTAAGCAACGGGTCCAACCCGCTCCAGGACCTCAAAGGGCCCCACGAACCTCGGCGCGAGCTTCCCTCTCACCCCAAACCGCTGTAAGCCCTTCATGGGCGAAACACGAAGGAAGACGTGGTCCCCAACCTCGAACTGCACCTCTCTGCGTCTGCGATCTGCGTAGCTCTTCTGTCTGCTCCTGACAGTGCGGAGTCGTCTGTGGATCTGCTCAACTACCTCCTGACTCTGCCGGATCAACCTGGGGCCAACCTCCCACTTGGTCCCCACCTCAACCCAACTCAAGGGTGCCGTGCATTTTCGTCCGTACAGAGCCTCGTAGGGAGCCATGCCGATGCTCGAGTGATAACTGTTGTTGTATGCAAACTCCGCCAGGGGCAGGTGCTCCTCCCAAGAGCCCCTCCAGTCTAGTACACAGGCACGCAAAAGGTCCTCAAGTGTCTGTATCGTGCGTTCCGACTGTCCGTCCGTCTGGGGGTGGTAAGCCGTGCTAAACCTCAACCTCGTCCCCAAAGCCTGCTGAAACTCAGCCCAAAACTGGGACGTAAAGCGGGTATCCCGGTCGGATACGATCTCCCGCGGAACTCCGTGTAGTCGCACCACATCACGGATATACCTCTCTGCCAACTGTGCTGGTCCCAAAGTGACTCGGATCGGCAAGAATCGTGCCGTCTTCGTCAATCTATCCTCTATTACCCAGACTGCGTCGTGTCCTCGCTGGGTAACAGGTAAGCCCACCACCAAGTCCATGGTGATGCTCTCCCACTTCCACTCTGGCACTGGAAGCGGCTGAAGCGGCCCTGCAGGCCTCTGATGCTTGGCTTTCACCTGCTGGCACACTAAGCACTGCTGCACGAACTCACCCACATCCCGCTTCATCCCTCTCCACCAGAACTCGCGTCTCAAGTCATGGTACATTTTCGTGTTTCCGGGATGTATGGTGAATCTGGAACCGTGTGCCTCAGTCAGGAGCTCTCTCAACAGCTCCTCGTCTCTGGGGACGCACAACCGTCCCCTCAAGCATAACACCTGGTCTGTGAAAGAGAAGTCCCCTGGGTCCCCTGATAGTACTCTGTCGCGCAAAGACTGCTAGTACGGATTGGCCATCTGTCCCGTGATGATGCGGTCTATCAACTCTGGCCTGGTCTGCCGTGTCACCGTCACTGCCCCACAGTACCCTCGTAACTCTAGAGGTCGCCAACTGTCCACCTCCTCCAAAAGGCTCCAACTCTGTAACTGCAGACTGGCCAAGCGTGCGGGTGCCTTACGGCTCAAGGCGTCAGCCACCACATTGGCCTTTCCCGGGTGGTAGGAGATGCTGCAGTCGTAGTCCTTCAGGAGCTCCAACCAACGTCTCTGCCTCATGTTGAGCTCCTTCTGGTCAAAAAGATATCTGAGGCTCTTGTGATCTGTAAAAATCTCGAAGGTCTCACCGTACAAGTAGTGCCTCCAGGTCTTCAACGCGAAGACAACAGCTGCCAACTCTAGGTCGTGGGTAGGGTAGGTATGCTCATGGGGCTTCAGTTGCCGCGAAGCGTAAGCGACAACATGACCCCTCTGCATGAGCACACCTCCTAACCCCAGCAAGGAAGCGTCCGTGTACACAACGAACCCGCCACTACTGTCAGGGATGGTGAGCACGGGAGCCGAGGTCAACCTCTCCTTCAGCTCCAGAAAACACGCCTCACAGGCGTCTGTCCAAGCGAAAGGCACATCCTTCCGGGTCAACTGTGTCATAGGACACGCAATCTGTGAAAATCCTCTGATGAACCGTCTGTAGTAACCTGCCAGTCCCAGGAAACTGCGAATCTCAGTGACTGAACGCGGTCTCTCCCACCTGAGCACTGCCTCGACCTTGGCGGGATCCACCGCCAGGCCGTCTCCAGAGATCACATGACCCAAAAAGGTCACCTCCCTCAACCAGAACTCGCACTTGCTGTATTTGGAGTACAGCCTGCGTCGTCTCAGAGTGTCCAGAACCATCCGCAAGTGCTGTCCGTGCTGCGTCCGATCTCTAGAATAGATGAGTACATCATCTATGAAAACCACCACAAACTGGTCCAAGTACGGTCTAAACACCCGGTTCATCAGGTCCATAAAAGCAGCGGGGGCATTGGTCAGCCCAAACGGCATGACCAAAAACTCGTAGTGTCCGTACCGGGTGTGGAAAGCTGTCTTGGAGACGTCGGTCTCCCTGATCCTCAACTGGTGGTATCCAGACCTCAAGTCGATCTTGGAAAATACCGTGGCACCCCGCAACTGGTCAAACAAATCGTCGATCCTCGGCAGCGGATATCTGTTCTTGATGGTGACCTTATTCAGCTGTCGGTAGTCCACACAAACGCGTAGGGTCCCATCCTTCTTCTTCACAAACAGTACCGGGGCTCCCCAGGGAGACGCACTGGGCCTCACGAAACCTTTCTCCAAAAGGTCCTACAACTGGGACTTGAGCTCTTGCAGCTCAAGCGGTGCCACTCTGTATGGCGCGGTGGAGATGGGGCTGCTCCCTGGTACTAGTGAGATCTCAAACTCGATCTCACGCTCGGGCGGTAGTCCTTGTAACTCGTCTGGAAACACGTCGGGGTACTCTCTGACCACCGGGATGCTCTGGAAGTCTACCACGGGGCTGTGCTCTGCCACCACACAAGCTAGGAAGCCCTCACACCCCTGGCTCAAAAGTCTCACTGCCCGAAGTGCCGAAATGCCACTGAAACCTCCGTCCACTGGCTGCCCGTGAAACTCGAAAGAAGGCAACTCCGGAATGGAGAAGACAATCTTCCTCTCAAAACAGTCTACTAAGGCGTGGTAAGCGGACAGCCAATCCATCCCCAGAATCACTCCAAAGTCCTCCATCTGTATCATAATCAGGTCAGCTGGCAGGCTATGTCCCCCGATGCTGACCTCGCAACCCGTGTACACCTCCTCAGCTACAAACAGCTGACCACTCGGACCTCTGATTACGAACGGATTCTCTAACAGTGTATAATCCTGGTCCAAACTAACTGCGAAACTGGCTGCGACAAACGAGTGCGTAGCGTCGGAATCGAAAAGCGTGTAAACGAGTCTGCCAGAAACTAAAACCATACCTGCTACCACAGATCCCGATGCTCTGGCGTCCCTGTGTGTTAGGGTGTTGATACGCCCCTCAGCCCTAGGTGCGGACGAAGCAGCCACACTCTGCGTCGGACGAGTAGGTGCTGGCCGGTACCCTCCTCACGACTGCTGTCCTCCTCCTCGCGCCTGGGAACCGCGGCCTCCTGCGCGCCCTCCAGTGCTCTGCGCGGGAAGTATCTGCTGACCTCCTGCCCTAGATGGGCAGTCCCTCCTGACGTGGCCCGGCTGGCCACACTGGTAGCAGAGGGGAACCCGACTCCCGCCCTCAGTGAGTCCCTGCTGTCGGCTAGGCGGGGGTCCGGTGCTGGCGACTGGCCCCTGTCGAGGGCCCCCAAAGGCCACTGATGGCCCTGCACAGCGTGACGGCTCTCCTGCGGATGTCACGTGTCTCCGTTCTCGCCGGCCCTGTGAGAAGTCTGGCTGAAAGGGCCTCTTCCGCCCGCCGTCGGTCTCTCGCGCGGACGGGTTGGTCTCCTCGTAAGTCATAGCTGCCTCTACCACCCTCGAAAACGTCGGTAGCTTCAGGGGTTTGACATACCCCCGGATCGCAGGCCGGAGCCCCTCGGTGAACCTCCAAAGGCGCTCCTCCTCAGTGGCTACCGCTGTCGCTGCAAAGCGGGACAGCTCCAAGAAACGCGTGCGGTACGCGCTCACGGTCATCGTCCCTTGGCGGAGAGTGTGGAACTCTCGCCTCCTCTGGTCCTGCCACGTCTGGGGAAAGTACTGCTCGCAGAAGAGGGTGACGAACTGGTCCCACGTCGGCTCGTCCCTCTCCTATCCCCGCCCGAGCTTCTTGTGCGAGTTGTGCTATACTGTTTAGCTTCTTGTGGCCAACCCCGCCCGATCTATGGCAAACACCACCTCTTCACCACTTCGTCACAGTCCAAGTTCTTCTAATACCAGGCTTATCCCGAGAAACCCCGTTATACCTTCCTTACCGAGTGTCGCGCCAAGCGACTCGGTAAGTCATGTGGAACTGGCTTCTGCGAACCAGTATTTCGACACGGAGGACCAAGCCTCCATGTGCTCGGACGCATATCTACATGTGGACGCGTCTTCTGGCATAGAAGATGCTTGCGCCCTGGGGAACAACCCGTTCTCTGCCACTTATAACCTAGGGTGGTGTAATCATCCGAACTTCGCATGGTCCAACAACCCGCAACGCCAAAACCCCGTGGGTGGACCAATGCGACCGTCCGCACCCGTCATCCCAAGGGTCCAGTTTAATCCTATGGGAAATCCGCCATCAGGCCCTTGCATACCACAAACTGAACACGCATCAAGCCCTCTTGACAAATTGATGCGAATGATGACGAAAATGTCAAAGCGCCATGAAGAGAACATGAGCTCTCTTCAGCACCAATTGGCGCAGCAGAACATCGAGATCAGTCAACTAAGCATGGCGACTCGATCTCAGGGCACTCTTCCCGCTCAACCTATTCCAAACCTGCGAAATTTCGTACCCCGTGGTTCTCAACCACAGGTACGACCTTCTCAGGGATAGGTTAATCAAGTTCTGCAAGCTCCGAGCATTCCACCGGGATTTCAGGCTAATCCCGTTGCAGCACCACACTCTTATGTCCCCATTGCAAACCCTCCTCCACTGTATGATCCCACTGGACCCGCATCGTCCAATGCTATCACTACGAGGAGCGGTAAGCAGACCGTCGATCCGCCTCAACCTGATCCTGGCCTGTCTTCTTCTTCGCCCTCTCATTCGGGATGCATACCGCATTCGCAAGAGGACGATGCACCAAAACTTGTGCCAGAATCAGTCCCATTCCCTGAGGCTCTACTAAGGGAGCCAAAAGGCAAAAAGAAAAATACGCAGGCCTTTGACAACCTACGTAATTTGTTCAGGGATGTAGAAATCAAGGTACCCCTGCTCGAGGCAATCGACCACATACCTACTGTCGCTCGATTTTTCAAAGACTACACAACACCCAAGCGACAGTCAAAGAAGACTAAGAATCCGGTGGTTCTCTCGCCTCATGCGAGTTGTGCTATACTGTCAAACTTACCACCAAAGCAGAAAGATCCGTGCACACCACTGATTTCCTGTAGCATCCAAGGCTACAGTTTTAACCGTGCCCTGCTTGATCTAGGATCTTCCATCAATCTCATACCGACCATCATGCTCGAAAAATTTTCCTTGGGAAATCTGAAACCCACCCCTGTCACATTACAGTTGGCAGATCATTCTGTCAAAATCCCGAAGGGTGTGGTGGAAGACGTGGTGGTTAGGGTCAGCAGTCTCTGTTTTCCTGTTGACTTTCTTGTTTTAGATATGGAAGTTCCTAGTTCACTTTCTAATTGTCCGATCATCCTCGGTCGACCTTTCTTGGCCACAGCCCGCGCCCACATCGACTGCGAGTCGGGGTGTATTGAGATTGTCGTTGGATCTGAGAAGCTCAAGCTTAACATATTCAAGGCAGCCAAGAACTTTGATTGTGATTGCATCGAGGATGACACGTCTGACGAGGACATGGCCGTCAGCACGTGTATCGGACTAATTGGGACCTATTCGGACTGCTGCGGATTACCTATAAACACTGATGACTGCCTGACCAACACATACTGTGATGTTCCCCAATCCCTCCCTTGTCCAGTACCTTCTCCTGGCCAGACTTCTGATGAGGTTTTCTCTGCTTCCCATACCTCGTGGTCTGAGTCATATCCGGGCTACTCACCATCGGTCCACACTCATGAAGACCAAATTGCCCTTTCTTCCCCGGCAAATCAGGCGGATTTACAAATCCACACTGGGACCTTGAGCCCATATACTTCTCACTGGGGCTATTCATTTTTGGATCCATCTATCCAAGAAGCCCCTCTTCTTGGCCAATCTGAAGGCCAGTTTCTTCCTCCTAACTTGTTCTCCTACCCGTCTGGGACACTCTCGTCCCAAGAAATGCTAGATCCTTCCCCATCAACTCCCGAGCTAAAAGTGCTGCCTAATACACTCAAGTATGTTTTCCTGGGACCAAATGAAATGCTCCCTGTAATCATCAGTTCAAAATTAACCAGGGAGAAGGAGTGCAAACTAACTAAGGTCCTCGTACAACACAAGGCACCTATTGGATGGTCTTTATCAGACTTGTCTAGTATTAGCCCCTCCTACTGCACTCATCGTATATATACGGAGGAGGAGGCTCAACCTTCTCGTGAGATGTAGTGACGTCTCAACCCTAACATGCAGGATGTCGTTAAGAAGGAAATCACTAAGTGGCTGGATGCGGGTATAATCTACCCGATCAGTGATAGCCCCTGGGTGAGTCCGATTCATGTTGTGCCCAAAAAGGCAGGACTTACCATCTGTGTCAATGACAGGGGTGAATCCATCCCTACACGCACTCCTACATCTTGGAGAGTGTGTGTAGATTATAGGAAACTCAATGCTGCAACCAAGAAAGATCACTTCCCACTACCATTTATTGACCAAATCCTAGAGCGGTTAGAGGGAAATAAATTTTTCTGCTTCCTGGATGGATTCTCAGGATATAACCAGGTGGCAATAGACCCCCGAGACCAAGAGAAAACCACTTTTACCTGCCCTTTTGGCACCTTCACCTTTAGAAGGATGCCGTTCGGACTTTGTAACGTGCCAGCAACTTTCCAGAGATGCATGCTGGCGATATTTCATGACATGGTGGGTGACTTTTTCGAGGTCTTCATGGATGACTTTTCAGTCTTTGGACCATCTTTTGATGAATGTCTTGCCAACCTAACTCGCATCTTTAGGAGATGTATTGATGTAAACCTTGTGCTTTCCTGGGAAAAAAGTCATTTTATGGTGCACGAGGGAATTGTTCTCGGACATATCATCTCCAATAGAGGTATCGAGGTTGACAGAGCTAAGCTCGACATCATTGCTGATTTACCTGTGCCTGGTTTTGTCAAACAAATCCGCTCCTTCTTGGGACACGTCGGTTTCTATAGGAGATTCATCAAAGACTTCTCCAAAATTTCTCGACCCTTAACTCATCTCCTATCAACCGACGTGCCCTTCAACATGGGCCCCGACTGTATACAAGCATTCACGCAACTGCGTAATGCTGTCACCAAGGCCCCTGTTCTCCAGCCGCCTGATTGGTCCCTCGACTTTGAACTTATGTGTGACACTTCAGACCTTGCAGTCGGAGCCATCCTGTGACAAAGACGCGATAGACACCCCTTCGTGGTATACTACGCCAGTAAGACGTTGGACGAGGCCCAGCGTAATTATACTACCACTGAAAAGGAACTACTGGCAATCGTCTTTGGGCTGGAAAAATTCCGTTCTTACCTTTTGGGCTCTCACGTTATTGTTTTCACTAATCACGCGGCCATTCGCCATCTCATGCACAAGAAGGATGCCAAGCCTAGACTGATTCGTTGGATCCTTCTGCTCCAGGAATTTGACATTGAGATTCGCGATAAGGCCGGAGCCCAGAATGTTGTGGCTGATCACCTTTCTAGACTGGACCCTGACCATATTGGACTTACTCTGCCAATTAATGAAATTTTTCCTGATGAGCACCTATTGGCAATAAATGTGGCAAGTGGACCGTGGTATGCCGACATTGCCAATTACCTTGCTTCTGGATCACTTCCACGTGGCTGGCCTAAAAACCAACGCGAGAGTCTCATGGCAGAAGCAAAGTATTATTTCTGGGATAATCCACTTCTTTTTCGGATAGGTGCTGATCAAATCATCAGTCGCTGTATTCCTGACAGTGAGTTCCCCAGTGTGCTATCCTTCTGCCACGATCAGGCCTGTGGAGGCCATTTCTCTGGGAGGAAAACTACAGCCAAGGTGTTGCAGTGCGGTTTCTTTTGGCCCTCCCTTCACAAGGACGCACACACTTATGCCAAGCATTGCACTAGGTGCCAGTCGTTAGGGTCAATGGCACGTCGTGACATGATGCCCTTGCAACACATCCTAGCTGCGGAAATCTTCGACATCTGGGGAATTGACTTCATGGGTCCCTTTCCTCCATCCAACGGCTTCGAATTCATCCTCGTGGCCGTCGACTATGTTTCGAAATGGATCGAGGCTATTCCCGCGCGCCGTGCTGACCATGTTATCTCCACCCGATTCGTCAAGGACCACATCTTTGCGCGTTTTGGGATCCCTCGGGCCATTATCTCAGATGGAGGAAGCCACTTTACCCATGCTTCTTTTCGGGCACTTCTGAGGAGGTTCGGAGTCCACCATCGTATCGCATCCCCGTATCATCCTCAGACGAACGGCCAGGCGGAAGTGTCAAACCGGCAAATCAAGCAGATTCTCTAGAAAATGGTTCTGTTTGACTGTAAGGATTGGTCTGACAAGCTGACTGACGCACTTTGGGCGTATCGGACCGCCTTCAAGGCTCCCCTTGGTATGTCTCCATATAGAATCGTTTACGGGAAGCCTTGTCATTTGCCCGTGGAGTTGGAACATCGCGCTTATTGGGCGGTTCGCCAATGTAACCTCGACCCAGACTTGTGTGGTCGAGAAAGGAAACTCCAACTCCAAGAGCTGGAAGAGCTCCATCGTGAAGCCTATGATTCTGCTCTAACCTTTAAACAACGCACTAAGGCTTTTCATGACAGCCATATTCGGCGGAAGGAATTTGAGCCATCTTAGCAAGTTTGGCTCTATAATGCTCGACTCAAATTCTTTCCTGGGAAATTGAAGTCCAAATGGACTGGTCCTTTCCTGGTCTCAAGACCATTCCCCAATGGGGCTGTCGAGATCGAAGATCCCAAATCTGGGCGTAAATTTACGGTCAATGGGCAGCATTTGAAACCCTATCTGACTCATGAACCTGCCCCCGTTGGAGAAACCGTTGCCCTGCTGGTGGGTAACTAATTCTTTGCCTCATTCTGAGTCCAGCTGGGGACATTAAATTCAGCGCTTGTTGGGAGGCACCCTAACAACACTCACCATCCACCATCACTTTTCACACCTCTATCGCAATCACTTCACTTTTCTCTTCACCACCCACCATCCACCCACCCTTCCACCCTGATCTATACCCTGAACCTCAGCTCTTGTTACCCGATCTTCCGTCCTTCCTCTGCCTTTCCCTGCATGCATATGAGGACATAGCATTGTTTGGCATGGGGGGGTGGATAGGCATCCATAGGATCCGGGTATTTTATGGTATCATACAATTTCCTCTCATTTATAAGTATGCAAGAAAAAGAAAAAAGAAAAATATATATATATATATTATAATAAATGGTGTTTAGTAATGATCTTGAAGCTGAAACAAAAATACAATAAGTGTTTATGGATATTCAACTTCTGCTTTGAAGAATTTCCAGGCCACAGAAGCTTGATTCGCTTAGGCTCAGCTTAATTCACTTAAAGCATTGACAAAATAGATCAAAATCTCTCCTAACTAAGGACGTATTCTTGTACTTGAGACACCAGTACAGGATCCATTAGTTTGCTTTTTCTTGAGAGCTTAAGTGAACTTGGTTCACACTACACATATCAGGAAAGACCAAGTGAACATAAGATCCAACCCTAGTGTTCATTAGGGAAGGTGGAGTCCTTACCTGTGCGCGCAGGTAGACTTTTTATCCCAGGCTTTAGTCTTTTGTTTAGGAGCGACTCTTTCCACCAAAATGAAACTCTCCCACCAAAAAGAAAAAAAGTGTGCTCTTTCAAAATGTGTTGTAAGAGATATACTGACACGTGTTTCAAAAAAAAAAAAAAAAGAGAAAAAAAGAGTTGTCAAAAAAAAAAAAGATGCAAAAGAGTCAGTATATCTCATAAATGTCTGTATAATTTGTTTTTCGGTGAGCCACAAAAAAAAAAAAAAATCAGAAAATGGGAGTTGAGTTTTCCGTTATCATCTTAAGGGTCAATCCGAAGAAATGAGCTGAAACTGGGACCAACCTGTACTTAAAAATTCGTGAAACCCTGGGATTGAGTCTTAATGTTCATCTGGTCAGTCTTGATCCTTCATTATGCACAAACCATAACCTCTTGAGCTCTCGAGTATGGCAAAAACCTCCTGGGTCCTGGAAATCGTACTTAAGGTTTAAATATCAAGAGTCCTGGTTAGTTGAGAGATGATCTATGTCATGTGAGACTTAAAGTACTGGTAGTCTTCTTTACAATTGGTTCTCACAATATTCGATAATAAACACACCTATATCACCTCAGAAGAAAATCTTCAGCTTAAGATCATTTCTAAATACTATTTTGCTAGGGACTAGCAAAAGATAGGCATGGGGGTATATGTTTGCACCTCAAAACATGCCTGTAATAACGCCTTCTTGTGCTATTTTCTAGCATTAACATTGCATAATAGGATCCTGTAATTGCATTTGTAAAAACGCTTGCATGCATGCATTTAATCAAGAGAAGAAGAGGAGTGAAACAATGGCTTGCATAGTTACATTTTACCTCAAGTGCCTCCTTGCAAATTCCACCTCTTTTTATTTTTTTCTCTCTTGATTTCTTCTTTTCTTCCCGCGGCTGCACTTCTTCCCGCAGCAGCTGCATGCATTTACTCCACGTCACTTCTCCCTGCCAACGCCGTTCCCTACAGCTGCAACTCCCGCACCCTCTCCCTGCTGCAGCCGGCACACCACTCTCTCCTCCTCTATAAGAAGCTGCAGCCTCTTCCTCGCGAGACAGGCTACTGTACGAAGCCACCCCGCAGCTCCACCACCTTCTTCTCACCCGTTCTCCCCTCCCATACGCCGGCCCTCCTTCGAGGAGACACCCGGCGAGCAGGAGAACCCACTGTGGTGCACACCACCACAGTGGGAACACCACCGGCCAGCTCTTCAACGAGCCGGTGGGCGTGGTGTCTTCCTTCGTTTCATTTTTTTTCGTCTCACGCCATTGCTGCCGCTTCAAGCTCCGAAGCTTGAAGCCGCGGCAGCAGCAGCAGGTCCCCCCGCCTCCTCCGCGACCGTCCCCGCAACCGCCCGTCGACTTCGCGCGCACCTGCAGGGCCATTCCCCACTCAACCTCTGTCCTGTCGACCCCGCAGTTGCACCCGTAGCCCGCTGCCGCGCGAACTGCAGCGGCCGGCTACGGCCTCGCGTCGTCCCCTTCCCTCCTCCGCGACCTTCTGCGACCGCCGTAGACCCTCCTCCACGCTCGCTCCTCTGCGCCATCTCCTGCTCGTCGTCTTCGCGTGGTCTTGCAGAGCCCTACGCGAAGGCACGCGCCTGCACCCGCCATTTTCAGACGTCCGCCTCTGCCTTCAGACGACGCGGCGCCAACTCGCGCGTTCGCCAGCTCTCCCGCCCGCTCTCTCTCTGGCGCGAGAACTCCCGCCCGCTCTCTCTCTCTCCCGCTCTCTCCCTCTCTCTTTCTCTCTCTCTTTTTTTTTCACTTACAGCAACACACACACGCCTTCACCAACGCACACACACATCTTCACCGACACTTACACACACCCACACACACATAAACACTAATATATAGTAACATATATATATATATATATATATATAGACATATCTATATACATATATATAAAGACATATATATCTATATACATATATATAGACATATATATCTATATACATATATATATATACATCTATATAGTAATATATATATATATACTTATATACATATATATATATATATATACATATATATATACATATATACATATATATATATATATATACACCTATATATATATAAACACATATATATCTATATATATATCTATACATATATACCTATACATTTATATATATATATAGATATATTTACTTATATACATACATATGTACATATATTTTCACGTTATTTACTGTACGCTGTATCGCGGGAATATCTGCACCAGTTGCTGATATTCCCTGATACACGCGTACAAAAAGCGTGGACCCATACATCATCCATCCTCCATCCACACTCCACGCGGCACCTAGTCGTGTTGGTTGCGTCTCTCTAGACGTCGACTGACTCAACATAGTGCTACACTCCATCGCCGCCTCCACCCCCACCATTTTATAGATATAATATATATATATACTTACTATATTTACTTTCTGTCTGTTTGCTTCTCTCTTGGTAAAAAGATAAAAAAAAAGTATATAAAAGAGAAAAGATAATCTTTGACTTGTAGGTATCCCGTCTTGCAAGTAGCAAGACTTGTTTTGGAACTCTGTTTTGGCTAAAAGCCAAGGACACAATTTTGAGGGTGTGCCTCAAGGACAAGGATTACTAGAAAAAAATCTAAATAAGAAAAAACACAAAAAACAGAATAAACGAACGGAAGAGACACGTTTTAAGGAAAACGTAGAAACTCGACTTAAACCCCACTTCCCTAAGTTCGACCCTGGGCCTAAAAGTGACAAGATAAAATCAATTAGGCCAGGTTAAAAATTTTGTAAAGAGATGGTTAGGTCCGAATTAGGTTAACCACTATACACATTTCAACGATAAAATCCCCATATTAACAACTTATCCGGGCCGACCCATCAATAGGCATCCATAGGATCTGGGTATTTTATGGTATCATGCAGTTTCCACCCATTTATAAATATGCAAGAAAAAGAAAAAAGAAAAAAAAAAAATATAATAATAATAAATGGTGTTTAGTAATGATCTAAAGGCTGAAACAAAAATAAATAAGTGTTTATGGATATTCAACCTCTGTTTTGAAGACTTTCCAGGCCACAGAAGCTTGATTCGCTCAGGCTCGGCTTAATTCACTTGAGCATTGGGCTTGAGTCTTAATGTTCATCTGGTCAGTCTTGATCCTTTACTATGCACAAGCCATAATCTTTTGAGCTCTCGAATACAGCAAAAACCTCCTAGATCCTGGAAATCATACTTAAGGTTTAAATATCAAGAGTCCTGGTTAGTCGAGAGATGATCTATGTCATGTGAGACTTAAAGTACTGGCAGTCTTCTCTGCAATTGGTTCTCACAATATCCAACAATAAACACACCTTTGTCGCCTCAGAAGAAAATTTTCAGCTTAAGATCATTTCTAAGTACTATTTTGCTAGGGACTAGCAAAAGATAGGCATGGGGGTATGGAGTCTTCACTGTGGTGAGCACCCACCACTGTGAAACCACCACCGCCCAGCTCTTCAAAGAGCCGGTGGGCGTGGTGGCCTTCTTCCCTTTTTTCACCTTCACGCCATTTCAGCCATTACCGCAAGCTTCAAGCTGTGAAGCTTAACCGGCCACCGCACACCCTGCAGCAGCAAGGCGGCAGTAGGCCACCCTCACCCTTCCACGTACGCCTGCAGGCACGCTCACCTCCTGCTCATTCGCATTGCAGTCGCGCTCTCTCTTCCGCAACCGGCCACCGCGCGCCACTGCAGCGGCCGGCCACGCTTCACCGCACCCCTGCAAGCACTCGCAAGCCTCCACGCAAGCAGCAGATCGCCCTCGCCTTCCACCACGCACGCCAGTAGCCTTCTCCACGTGCTCTGTTGCAACCTTCTGCCCGCAAGCCACCAGCCGAAGCCACTTCGCCACGTGCGCCGAGCCGGCCACACTCACAGCACTTGCAGCTCCCTGTCACGCGGCTCGCTCAACCACTGTAGCCACTGTTCACGCAAGTCTGTACGACACTGTGGCTACAGTGGGGTGACCGGTGAGTTTCTCACTTTACCGGTCACCCGATGTGTCGCTACCACCGATCGCCTGTGCGCGTGTCTTGCCCCGCGTCGCCCGCACCCGCCCGCGTATGTTTGCATGCCCTAGCCCTCTCCTAGTGCCTGCCTTCACCCACTCTCTTCACCCACGCACGCCTACCAGCGCCCGCTCCAGCCCTCACGTGGCACAGTGCGCTGCGTGCCTTCTCTCCACGCCCATCGCCCTCCAACGCGCACGTCCTTGCACGCATACGCGCCTGCGCGCGAGCATAAAGCACCATACGAAGCCTCGCTGCTGCAGATGACTTAAAAAGCGCCTCTTCACTTAGCAGGAAGCATGCGGCTGCCCTCTCTCTCCTGCTCTCTCTCTCTCTCTCACTCTCTCTTTACCGACGCTCACACACACATACACTACACTTCCACACACACACACCTACAGTCACACTTTCATACACACACACACACCTATACATCTGTTTATATACATATATATATATACTTATATTTATACATATAGTAGTACCTATATACTTATGTATTAGTATACATACATACATATATATATATATATATCTATATACTTATATGTATACATATATACATATACTTATATATATATATTTATACATATATCTATACATATATTAGTACTTATATAACTATGTATTAGTCTATATACATACATATACATATATATCTATATACTTATATAATATCTGTATATATATACACATATATATAGTTACATATATACACACATATACATATATATAAATATACATATATCTATATATATATATTATTACCTATATAACTAAGTATAGATATATATATATATATACATACATATATACACACCTACTTATACATATATATATATTTATATATATATAAATATACATACATATATACATATATATCTATATATACATATATACATATATATATATACATATATCTAGCTACATATATCTATATATACATATATTACTATATATATATATATATATATACATCTATATAGTTATATATACATACATATACATATATCTATCTATACATATACTTATATATATATATTTACATACCTATATATATATACATATACATATATACATATATAGCTACATACATATATACATATGCTTATAAATATATATATACATATATATATACCTATATATTTATAACCATATAGACATATAGATATATTTACATATATACATATATATTTTTTCACATTATTTACCATACGCTGTATCGCGGGAATATTTGCACCAGTTGCTGATATTTCCCGATACACACGTACAAAAAGAGTGTTCGCAGTCATCTTCCACCATCCATCCTACACCATACACGCTGCACTTCGTCCTGTTGGTTGCGTCTCTCTAGACGATGACCGACTCGACACCGTGCTACACTCCATCTCCGCCTCCACCCCCATCCCTTTATACATATATAATATATACCTATATATATTTACTATATTTACTTTATTTCTGCTTCTCTTTCATGACAATAAAAAGATAAAAAAATATATAAAAGAGAAAAGATAATCCTTGACTTGCAGGTACTCCATCTTGCGAATAGCAAGACCCATTTTGGAACCCTATTTTGGCTTAAAGCCAAGAACCCAATTTTGAGGGTGTGCCTCAAGGACAAAGATTACCAGAAAAAAATCTAAATAGAAAAATACCAAAAACATAATAAACGAACGGAAGAGACTCGTTGTAGGAAAGGCGTAGAAACTTGACTTGTAACCCCACTTCCCTGAGTTCGACCCTGGGCCTAAAAGTGACCAAGATAAAATCAAGTATGCCAGGTTAAAAATTTTTTTGTAAAGAGATGGTTAGGTCCAATTTAGGTTAACCACTATCTGCACTTCAACGATAAAATCATCATATTAACAACCTATCCGGGCTCGACACCATCCACCCGAGCTATATTAGAGTCAAAAGAAAGGGAAGATGGTACCTCTTGAGGACCTTGACCCCAATGACAGTATTTTCCTTACCCCTACTAACCCGGGTCAAGGTTGTATTGTTCATATCACTTCCCCTATTAATTACCTGGTGGAATCCCATTCTACCCTTAGTGAGCCTAATGCTGACCCTCCACTTAGGAAATCAACACCTACCATTCAGCATCCTGAGGATTTAAATGCACCCAATGAAGGTGACCCTAAGGGAATGGAGAATGAATTAGATCAATTTTGGTCTTAGGGATATAAAGAGTCTATTGCAGAGGACGAGGATGACCTAATGGAGGAACCTGAACTGAAAATCTGGAGTGAATCACAGGGAGATTATGTGTTATTTGAGGACCTAATAAGCACCATTGATTCACATATACTGGAAGGTGAAAAAATGACTTCGATCATTAATGCTAGGTAGGGTGAAGTGAATTTTTCTCCAATTGTTAGGGAGAATACACAATTTGAATCATTGTTGGAATTGGACCTGACACCGACTAAGCCCTCATTGGACTTAATCATTACCTTCCAACAGCACAAACAATCCTTACACTCCCTAATTGATCCTTGGCTCAGATCTCTACTCATGTACATTTTTTTTGGAGAACATATTAGGCCAGTACATCCTCGGGTAGAATGGCGAGTTTGGATTGACGCTTGTACGTTTAATCTCGCCATTCAAGGGTTTGAAATAATAATGTTTATATCTTTTGAAACCCATCCTAGTTTGGAGGATCCTTGTTATCCTCCACTTATTCCGTTTCGGAAGGTCCCTTTTCATATTCCTTTTGTTATCCCTAGACCTCCCTAGGTAGCCTACGAGGTTCTCTATTTTCATATCTTCTAGCGATCATTTGGAATCACGCTGCATAATCAGCTTGCCAACATTTGTGGCTACCTGCTTTCTAGGCTCGCGTTGTTACGCATATTTTTAGGGCCTAGCTTTTTCTGTCTGGAACCAGACTTACAGGTTCATTATAAGTCTGGTTGCTGACAGAAAATGCAGTCCTTGTTGGGAGGCAACCCAACGTTTTGAATAACAACATCATCAGGTGATTTCCTTCCTTTCCCCCCTGTTTTAATTTTACAATGAGGACATTATAGGATTTAGGCATGGGGGGGTGCATTTTGCATTTTAGGAGGTATTCATGTATTTAGGTTAGCATATATATAAATCTTTTCTTGAGCTGAATTGGTTAGGCCCTAGCAAACATCTTTGTCATGAGAGTGTCATTGAAGATTTTTCCTCTTTAATTGTTTCTTAAGT
The DNA here is from genome assembly GCA_037157565.1 of Thalassia testudinum. Taxonomy (NCBI): domain Eukaryota; kingdom Viridiplantae; phylum Streptophyta; class Magnoliopsida; order Alismatales; family Hydrocharitaceae; genus Thalassia; species Thalassia testudinum. The sequence continues at coordinate 20,048,044 of JAZHRO010000026.1, read as the reverse complement.
TTAGAATCCAGTACATTTACTTCACTTGCACGTAGACTGGGTAATGGATCTTTGAAGAGAATCAATAAGCATTTTTAGTCTACTGAACCCTTGGACAGTGACGTAAACACATTTACACTACTTAAAATGTCTATTTATGCATGTTCTTAAGCATAGGATTGCATTTCATGATGTAAATATTGCATAACATGCATCATCTTGCATTTAGAGTAGTTTGAATAAAATGGAGGTTAATTGTCTCCTTTTATGTGCTTGGACAGGGCAAACATTTTATCGGGGCCTCGGATCAAAGATCCAACCATATGGATGTGATCAGGGCGACGATTGGAGCTCAACGACTCCAAGATCGCCCTAATTAGGCATCTGTAGCATCAGATAGTGACCGGGGAACCCTAGAAGATCAACGGTCAGGATGGTGAAAATCCACACTTCAGATGACAAATCCGACTGCACGGATGAATTCGGATCGATGATCGCAGCCCAACGACACAAAAATCGAGTCAATCCAACATCCGTGGCACCATCTACAACTTCCAGAAGATGGATGGCCAAGATAGTGCCACGTGGTGCCATCTCAACCGCCCAAACGGCTGCTTGCATCTTTTGAAGTGGCGCCATCTCAGCCGCCCAAACGGCCGCTTGCATCTTGTGAAGGCCCCGCGCCCGATCTCTCTCCGCCGTTGGATCTTAATCCAACGGCTGTGGTCGCTCGCACTTAAAAGCGTCCCCTCGACCATCTGTGCTCCATAGCGTAGTGGTCGAGCGCGCTTTCGCGAGCGGCAGGCACGGGATCAAGCCGCGGTGAGGGGCTGGAAAGCACGGGCGATTGGGCGCGGGTAGAGCGTCAGATGGAGATCGGACGGCCACGCCCGCCCGATAGCGTCGACGCGCAATTGAACGCGGACGCGCGATCGCATGCGGACGGGCGCGCAACGTAGCTGGCAGAGATGCATCTTAAGCCATCCGATCTCGCGATCGGACGGCTGAAAATCGACGAACGTGTGCAAGCCGTTGAGCGCACGAGCAGGAGGAGGAGCACACGAGCGGCCCACGACACCCACGTTGAGGGCTTTGGTGACAGATTTATCCGTCACTAAAGACCCCTCTTTTATTATTTTGAAGTTGAAATGTCCATTTTGCCCCCACTCCTTGCAACTATAAAAGGAGACCCCCTCCATACGAAATTCTCATCCCTTCTTTCTCCTTTCTACCCCTCCAAAGCTCAAGAGAAGCTTGTCCCACACCCGGGATGCTTCTCGCGAGATAAAATCCAATTTTCGTTCCCCTTTGGAAGTGGATCCCGCGACGATGACGGCGTGCTGCTTTGTTCCCGTTCTTCTGCTTCGTCCTCCTTCGTCCAGCTTCATTCTCCTTCGTCCAGGCGTCGTCTGGTGGCGACCTTCCTCTATAGTTTTATTATTCCGTCGTAGTATAGTATAGAGAGGTGATTACCATTTAATACAATTTGTTACTCGGAAATAAAGAGTTCCCGAGGTCGAACTCAGGGAGCAAGTTATATTCTAGGGGTACAAGTTTCTTTTACAAAAATAAAGAAAGAGAGAGAGAGAATTTGTTGTCTTTTCTTCTTTTCTCTTTGCTTCTCCTCTTCTCAGATCTTCTGTTATCTTCTTCTTCTTTATCTGCAGTGGTGATGTTCTTCTTCTTCTTTCAGCTGTTCATGCTCTTCCTTTTTCTTCTGCAGAGCGGTCCTGTTCTTCTTCTTTTCCTTTCTTTCTTCTTTTCCTTTCTTCAGATCTTCTTCTCCTTTCTTCAGATCTTCTTCTCGTGCTCTTCTTCTTTCAGTTCTTCCCTTGGCCTCTCTGTGTTCTCCTCTGCCTCGCCTTCCTTCTGCCGTCTTTGCCTTCAGGACGTCGTCTGATTTTTCAATCAGACGACTTAAACCACCACTGCTACAGTGCCGCTCGGTGATCCTCCTTCCTTCAGCCTTCGTCTTCTTCCACGGTTCTTCTTCACCTGTGCCTGCACACTTACACAGCTTGATCAGAGGGGCAAAACCTATCTCTACCCCCCCCCCCCCCCCGCGTCTCTCTCTCTCACAGAAACCGCTCTTAGGATAGCTCTCCCAGAGCTGCCGGGTACGGGTCGCGCCCGGGTCCAGGCCCACCGGCGTGCGTGGTGGGCGAGGAGTGCAGGTCAGTCTAAGTCGGGTCGAGCCAGGTCCGCGAGGCGTGAGCGCGGACGAGACCGGGTCGAGCGAGCGAGTGAGTGAGAGGGACCTCACCCCGTGCTCAGGAGGCAACGAGCATAAGGCACTTTTTGCCTTTATGCGGGCGCTCTCCTCTGAAAGGTTACGAGGTGGGACTAAATGTCCCACCCCAAATTGGGTGCGTGCGCGGAGGAAGCAGCAGCAGCCGAGGCGAAGCGCGGGGGCTTCGCGCGAGAGCTTCGCCTCAACTACAGCCTGGTACTTCGCGACGACGCCTCGCACTATCTGGGAGGGTGACCTGGGCGTGGTACACCTGGGGCAGCAGGTGAAGAAGCTGCTTCGCTTCAACAATGGCGGCGACGAGCGCAGGTACCTGTCCACAGAAAAACGGCCTCTCGGCCCAATCAGAAACGCTGAGGACCTTCGCCGTGGCACGGCGAAGGTGGTCGGGGGTTGTGCAGGCGGCGGGGCGGAGCCCAAGAGCTGCCCTAGGTCGGACTGTGGGTCGGAAGATGGGTTTGTTCGGTGGAGTTGCAGAGGGTGCTGTGGGGGAAGTGGAAGGGCGGAGGTTGATCAGGGTGAGGAGGCGGAGGCTCTGCGGTGGTCGGCGAGTCGTGTGGGTTGCTGGAGTGATGGGAGCGGCTCGTCGGAGGATGGCCGGAGGCGGAGAAGGTGAGGGTGATTGGTCGGAATCGAGGGCGACAGTAAATGTTTAAAGTGAGGAAAAGGAAGAGGGGAGGAAGAGGAGGAGTTCTACCTACTTAGCAGGACGAAGAGGGGCCGGAGCGGGCGACAGTCGTATCGACTGTCGCCGGAGAAGAAGATGCCCGGGGGAAGGGGCGGCGGCGAGCAGAGAGCCGGAGAGGCGCCAGCTGGGTGCGGCGTGGCGCGGGAAGAGCGAGGGAGAGAAGTCTCTGCTGCTGGTATTGCGGCAGAGCGAAGAGGAGGAGGAGGAAGAACCGCCGGAGCTGGTGGGCGTCTGCCGGAGTGAGAGGAGAGGAAAGTTGGGGGTTTTCTCCGTCAGATCCGAGCTGCCTCGAACGGTGGGGCGACGGGGGGTATTTATAGGGTAGAATAAGAGAGGAGGGCGGACGGAGACGACGTGTCTCCCTCGCCGGAGGACGTCGGAGATGGAAACCCATACCGTCCGTGCGTTCGCACGGCCGGTATGGTGGGTTGCAGCGACCAGGGGGTGTTCCTGCGACGGCTGACGACGCAGGGCACCCCCGGTTGACTTGCCAGCCCCTCCCCCTCACCCTGCGCGGCGCCATGCTCCGCGCAAGGTCGCCGGAGCATGGTGCTGGCAGGTTTTGGCAGGAGGGACCTGAATGCAAAGAACGAAGGAGAGTTAGGGGCAGAAATGTGAGGGTTCAAAAGTTGAGGGTCAAAAAGTAAATATATGAGGACCAAAGTGCAAAGTTGGTCAAGAAGGTTTCTTCTTAGGCTCAAGTTTTTATACATGACTAATTAGGACCTAAGGAATTTGATGGTGAATTTTATTTCTAGATTAAACCTTGTTTGACCCGTCAATTTATGTAAAAACCCAAATTAAGTTATTAATTGGGCATGGTTCTCAATGTAGGTCAAAATGGGTTCTGAAGGCCAAATTGAAGGTTCTAAACCCTAGAGATTATTTTTCTATGAATTTTAGAGGGTTTATTCTATTTTTAATTTTCCTCGAACCTCGTGAATTGAAGTGGGTTTGCTTTAGGCTTACAGATTATCATTTAGTTACTTGGAATTGCTGTAGCCCTTATCAGATCATCCCACTTTCCTTCTCATTCGGTTTGTTTGACCTGTGTTTGGACCCTGAATTACCCTGTATGCAGATTATACTGGTAAAATTGCATTTTTACTCCTTATGACTTGTTTTCTCCTTAAACTCAGAATTCTCTGAGTTAAGCCTTTCCTTGAGTTATGTAGGAGCTTTTATCCTTTGTATTGGGTCAAAATGAGCTAGTTATGGCTCATGATGAGGTTCTCATCATACCCCCATGCCTAGCTTTTGCTAGTCCCTTAGCAAAAAAAAGTTAAGGTTTCAACCCTTGTTCTAGACCATGAAGTTCTTAATAGCTTCAGATAAGTGCTTTTTCATTTGAGCTTAGATTAGGTTAGAATGCTGACCATAGGCCTAAAAGGTACTCTAGTACCAATCAAGATCCAAATCTGTCTAGCTTTAGCCTCAGTCTTTAGCAAAGGCTTTTAAGGCCCACAAGAACTAACCTAAGGTTTATTGGACTTTGTGGTTAAAGCACCCGTGCTTGAAATGATTTTAGCCCTGGCTCAGTTCGCAGTGCGTTTTGTAAGAGAGAGATAGAAAGTTATTCTATTTGGAGAGTTTTCTCTCTCTTTTTCTTTTTAGTTCTAGCCTAGGATTGGCTTTTCAACACAGTCTGTATCAGATTCCTTGCTCCCATCATCAATCCTCAAGGGTTCCTGGCAATCGATGCTTCGAGATAGCACCGCCCATGGCAACCCCCGGAACCCTGGCTATTGAGATTTCGAGATAATCCCATCCATGGTGTTCCGTGGCCGAATCCAGACCCTGGCAATTGACACTTCGAGATAATGCCATCCATGGAATCTGAATCAGCAGAGTGCTTACATGCCCCCAGTAGGATATGTAAATATCCTAAGAGACAGGCACCGAGGAGATGATATTTTGTTACGCATCTTCGAGGGGATTTCCCGCCTCTCCGCGCTGGGAACTCGTCCAAATCAACTTGTGTTGATCGGCCGCTCCTATTCTAGGTGTTCTTTTCAGAATTTTGCGACGCTTCTGCGTGATTTTGATTTTTACGCTTACTGAACCAGGCTGTGTGTGAGGTTAGGGTGCTTAGGTTACTGAGTCCCGTAAACCAAAAATTAGTTAACAAGGCCAAATACTCCCTAAGCCTTAGACCTAATACTTCAGCTTTTCATTTTCCTCAACCTCTTGAGGAGTGTCCAGATCTTAATGGGTACTAAGAGTCTATTCAAGAATGCCTAAGGTTTGCGTTCTTACTAATCTCATTATGCACTTTTCAGTTATTTTCTTGAATGAGGTCTAGAACTTAGGTTAATTCCTTAGTTCCTTACTAATGACTATCACCTTTTCTTATAATTTTGTGCTCCTTTTTCATTTTGTTTCTCTTCTCCTTCTCCTTCACAAAATTTCCTTCTCCTTTTATTCTTTTTCGAAAAAATTTTTAATTTTTATGGTGTTTTTGGCATATGTGAATTTTTTTGTTTGAAACCTTTTCTTACAAGTTTTGCACTTTCATACCCCCCCCCATGCCTAAGATTTGCAATGTCCTCATTGTAACCTAGGGGGTTTTTATTTAACTTAGTTCATTCCTTAAGACAGAAATTTGGATGAGTGGATGGGTCGGGTTGAATTTTTGCGGACGATTTCTAATCCCAGATGCAAGCATCTGAGGTGGGGTCGGCTGTCTACAAGGGTGAACCTCAAGTGCAAAAAGGTGTCAGAACAAGTTTCAGGTTTTCAAAGAGAATGACGGGCTGCCTCCCGTTAAGCCCTGAGTTTTACGCCATCGGCTGGGCGCAATAAGCTCAAGGGGAAAGGAGGATATAAGATGCTTCAGCCAAATCAGTAGAAGTTACATCAATGAACGGCTTGAGTCTCTGACCGTTCACGATGAAAGGTTCAGAATCGTGGCTGAGTGGACTGATTTCGATTGCTCCATTTCGAAAAACCTGTCGGACCAAATATGGTCCGACCCACTTGGATCTCAGTTTTCCTGGGAAGAGTTTTAGTCGGGCATCAAAGAGTAGGACCTTTTGACCAGGATGAAAGATCCTTCTCGAGATGTGTTTGTCATGGAAGGCTTTAACCCGCTCCTTGTAGATTTGCGAGTTCTCGTACGCGTCTAGGTGTAATTCATCGATCTCGCTGATTTGGAGTTTTCTGTGGGTCCCAGCCTTGGAAAGATCTAGATTACAGTTCCGTACTGCCCAATAGGCTTTATGCTCCAGTTCTACGGGAAGGTGGCATGCCTTTCCGTACACCAGTCTAAAGGGAGACATGCCCAATTGGGTCTTGTGGGCGGTCCTATAGGCCCACAATGCTTCCGGAAGTCGGGGCGACCAGTCCTTCCTGTCAGGTCGAACAGTGACTTGCAGGATTTTCTTGATCTCCCGATTAGACAGCTCAGCTAGACCATTAGTTTGGGGGTGGTAAGGAGTAGAGATTCGGTGAGACACCCCGTATTTGGTCATCAGTGACCTAAACTGAGCATTTGTGAAATGGGTCCCCCCATCAGAGATTATTGCACGAGGAATCCCGAACCTTGAGAAAATGTTTTGATGAATGAATTTGAGAACGATTTTGTGATCACAGGTTCGGGTCGGTACGGCTTCGATCCATTTGGACACGTAGTCCACAGCCAACAGAATGTATTCGAAACCGTCCGAAACAAGAAAGGGGCCCATAAAATCAATCCCCCAAACATCAAAGATTTCGCATACTAGAATCGGTTGCATAGGCATCATGTCGCGATGGTTCATGTTGCCCAAAGTCTGGCAACGACTACATGCCTTGCAGTGACTGTATGCGTCTTTGAACAGTGTGGGCCAGTAAAAGCCGCACTGGAGGACTTTTGATGCGGTTTTATGCCCGGCGAAATGGCCGCCGCATGCCTGGTCATGGCAGAAAGAGAGGATATTGTTGAATTCCTCTTCCGGGACACATCTCTGGATGATCTGATCGGCACCTATGCGGAAGAGGTACGGGTCTTCCCAAATGTAATACTTGGCATCGGAGCGTAATTTGTCCTTCTTGGCCTTCGGCCAATCGGACGGGATCTGATGAGATGCCAAGTAATTTACTACATTAGCAAACCATGGAAGGCTAGTACCAATAGTCAGCAGGTGCTCATCGTGAAAATGCTCAGTGATGGGTTCGGAAGGGTCAATTATTTCAGAAGGAAGACGGGACAAGTGATCAGCTACCACATTTTGCTTTCCCGCTTTGTCGCGAATCTCAAGGTCAAATTCTTGCAACAGCAAGATCCATCGGATTAATCGAGGTTTCGCATCCTTCTTTGCAAGGAGATGCCTCACAGCTGTGTGATCCGAGTATATGATGACACGGGAACCCAGAAGGTACGATCTTAATTTTTCTAGGGCAAATACTACAGCTAGCAGCTCTTTCTCAGTAACCGTATAGTTACGCTGAGCCTCATCGAGTGTTTTGCTGGCGTAGTAAATGACCACAGGTTTCCCGTCAATTTTCTGCCCCAAAATCGCTCCTACAGCGAAGTCGGATGCATCGCACATGATCTCAAAGGGTTGAGACCAATCAGGAGACTGTAGGATCGGGGCTTGGGTGACTCGGTCACGCAGGATTTCAAATGCTTGAGTGCATTCCTTGGAAATTTCGAAAGGAACATCCTTGGAGAGAAGAGTGGTCAGGGGGCGCGCGATTTTTGAAAAATCAGGGATAAATCGTCGATAAAAATCGACATGCCCTAAAAAGGAACGGATGTCCCTGATCGAGCTAGGCATAGGAAGGTGAGAAATCAAATTAACCATAGCTCGATCCACTTGGATACCTTTTTCCGAAATTGAGTGTCCCAGGACAATTCCCTCAGGCACCATGAAATGGCTCTTTTCCCAGGAAAGAACCAAATTCACATCGATGCACCGCCTGAGTATCTGGACCAAGTGTTGGAGGCAATCGTCGAATGATGCTCCGAAAACTGAAAAGTCATCCATGAAGACTTCCAGATAATCACCTACCATATCTGAGAATATGGCAAGCATGCATCGCTGAAAAGTAGCGGGTGCATTGCAAAGACCGAAAGGCATCCTTCGGAAAGCGTATGTTCCGAAGGGGCAGGTGAACGTGGTCTTTTCTTGGTCCTCAGGATGGATTGCCACCTGGTTATAACCGGAGTACCCGTCAAGAAAGTAGAAGAACCTATTTCCCGCAAGTTTTTCAAGAATTTGATCAATGAAGGGTAGTGGGAAATGATCCTTCTTCGTGGAGGAATTGAGTCGGCGGTAATCTATACAGACTCTCCATGAGTTGGCTAATCGGGTAGGAATGATTTCTCCGGTCTCAGTCGTTATAGTGGTGAGTCCTACCTTCTTGGGCACGACCTGAATTGGGCTCACCCAACGACTATCGGAGATCGGGTAGATGATTCCGGCATCTAACCACTTGATGATCTCCTTTTTCACGACCTCCTGCAGATTGGGGTTTAAGCGTCTCTGCATTTCACGAGAAGGTCGTGTGCCCTCTTCTGAATAGATATGATGAGTACAATAAGAGGGACTTATTCCAGTCAAATCATCGAGAGTCCATCCGATGGCTCTGCGATGTTGCTGGAGGACAACAATCAGATGGGATTCCTGTTCAGGACTGAGGTTGGAATTGATAATCACAGGAAGGGTCTGATTAGAACCCAAAAAGATGTATTTCAAGTGAGCAGGAAGGGGTTTCAGTTCGAGGATGGGGTTATCAGCAGCAGCGGGTGGTTCAGTATAGATGTGAGGTTCAAGGGTGGGAGTTACTGGGTTGTTCATATCTGGATTCGACTCCTCTGTTTGCGGGTCAAGATCCTTCTGTGGTTGATGAGGCATAATCGAGTCATTCTGGAGGTGTGATTCATCAACCAAAGTCTTGATGTCACAAATTTGTTCGATGACACCGCAATTAATTCCTTGTTGGGCCTTAAATATATCAATTTTCAGTGTTTGATCTCCAAACTTAAGCTCTATTTGGCCCTCCTCACAGCTGATGTTGGCTCTAGCAGTAGCCAAGAAAGGTCTCCCTAGAATGATTGGTGTATCCCTAGGGTTCTCAGGTGCGTCCATATCTAAGACTATAAAGTCCACTGGAAAATAGAAATCCCGCACTCTTACGATAACATCCTCGAGAATCCCTTTTGGTGACTTTATAGATCGATCTGCTAATTGTAATGTCACCTCGGTTGGTTTTAGCTCAGATTCTTCTAGATGGTCAAGTAAGGATGTGGGTATCAGGTTTATGGATGCACCCAAGTCTAACAATGCTCTATCAAATTGGGTACCACCTATCTTACAGGAAATCAGGGGAGTCCCAGGATCTTTTGCCTTGGGTGGGAGTCTACTAAGGATTACAGAGCTGGCTTGCTCTGACAGAACAATTGGGCTCCCTCCCTTGGTTCGCGGCTTACGCTGGGGTGTACATATATTCTTTAGAAATCGGGCGTAAGATGGTACGTGGCGGATTGCATCCATCAAGGGGATGTTTATGTGGACCTGCTCAAAGAGCTTGACCAGGTCCTCCTCAGGGGCCACGGGTTTGGTGGTCTTCTTTCCCTTGGTCAAGGCCTCGGGAAACGGGATCTTGGTTGGTTCTTCTAGGATAGGTCCAGGTTGTGGATCCGGAACAGCGGTATCTTGGATAACTATCCTAGGGTCATGGTTATCAGGCTTGGAGTGGTTTGGATAATGCGGGTCTTGAGTTGTTTTACCACTACGTGTTGTTACAGAATTTAATCCGGCCTGATTTTGGTTTGGGTTTGGTAAGAGGGGTGGCTGCTGCTGAAATCCCGCATAAGAAGTTGAGGCTTCCATCTCGTCTGGAGATGGAGCAGTAGGGGCCTGATAAATCCATTGAGCGTGGCCTAAATTTGGATTCATAACGCGCTTCTGGGTTGGCACGTTATTTGGGTTAGGAAGAGGTTGGGAAGGGAGTGTGCCTGGCTAGCGAGAATTTGCCAACTGGGCCAGTTGAGTTTTAACTTCTGTAAGTTCGTCCTTGTGCTGTTTTTGAATAGCCGCATTCATTTTTTGAATGTCAGCCAGAGTCTGAAGGATTAGGGACATTTGATCCTGATTTGGCCCTGATGGATAAGTAGGGTTGGGCCGAGGCTGAGGCGGCTGGTAATGACGAGAGGGCTGTGGGCGGGACTGAAAAGGTGGTCTTTGGGTTTGGGAATTTCCCGCCCACTGAAAATTGGGATGGTTTCGCCATCCAGGGTTGTAAGTGTTGGAGAATGGGTCGTTCTGGATGGCGTTGAGGTCCTCACAGGTCTGAGGAACCTCCTGAGAATCAGGGAAAGGGGGAATGGAGTTCCCCCGGCTGGTGTAGAAAGGATCGGATGATCCTCCGATCCAAGAATCAGATGGGGATGGATATGGATCCATCCTAGGGGAAGATCGGTGGAGGATGTTTTGCACAGTCTCCTGTGTGGAAGGAGGTTGTGCAAAGGAGTTACGCGCGGAGGTGGCTCGCTGCAAGTGCTGAGTCAGCTCATCCACCTTCTTTTCAATGATTGAGACCTTGTCCAATCGACAGGCCATTAATTCCAGGTCGACTGATGCGGACAGGCCCTGCGTCTCATGTGCTCCCTTAAGATTCGTCGCTGCGCGGGTATTCGTCCTGTTGAATAATCCCATGGAGTCATTGTTGATGGAGTTCTCGCACATGTTTTCGAGAATCTCCCATACGGTGTCTTCATCTTGACCCATGATGTTTCCTCCGCAAGTTGCATTGACGAAAAGGCGGATGTCCTCACGGAGTCCCTGGTAAAAAGATTGGACTTGTTCCCATTTAGGAACTCCGTGATGGGGGCACTTTCTCATGAGATCCTGAAAACGATCCCATGCCTCATGGAGAGGTTCTCCTGATTGTTGAGTGAAGTGTGTAATCTGATGGCGCAAGGCGTTGGTCCGACCAACGGGAAAAAACTTTTTCAAAAACTCGGATTGAAGTTCTTCCCAAGTGTTGATCGGCCGGGTCTGAGTTTGATACCAATGGGCGGCCTTGTCCATAAGAGAAAAGGAGAACATCTTCATGAGAAGAATATCCCGATTTTGCGCATCTGATCCAAAAGTGTGGGCCAGATGCTTTAGCTGTTTGATGTGCTGGAAGGGATCTTCAGAATTAAGCCCATGGAATTTAGGTATAGCATGAATCATGTTGGGCTTTAATTCGGAATCAGGTCCTCCAGTCGGGATTCTGACTCGAGGCTCAATGGCCACCGCAGCAGGATTGTAGTGGTCCCGCATCATAGGACGCTGTGGTGGGTGCACGAAGTTTTGGAAGAGGTCATTGAGTCGCTGGAGCTGGTGTTCTAGATTATTTTCTTCCTCAACTGGCTGAGCCATGATGGGGGAAGAAGAAGAACTTGGTTCTGAATCAGAAGAGAGAATAATGTGAGGGTGTTGCTGCACAAACACGGGCGTCGAGGCTTGGCCTTGACGAGAGCGAATTTCTAAAGGAGGTCTTAAGGGTGGTCTTAAGGACCTCCTTCCGTACATGCACTGTTGGAAGAGGTAAGTTTAGAAGGTGCTCGACCCAATCAAGACACCCAAAAATGTGTTGGGTGACTATAGAGGTGCGGGGCAGATGGACCCCTTGATCAGAAAGATCGTCCACCTGAGAATTACCTGGGCAGCCAGAGAGGGAGAGTCCCGCGAAGACCCCTACACGGTAGAGCGTCCCCACGGGTTACAGGGTTTCCCCCACCCGACCTCTCTTGTCACTGCGGTTCCAGGTAGACCAGAATGGGGATCTTGACCTCTTAAGTCTACCAATTTGAACTTTAGTCTTTTAAGTGCAAAGAGTGACCTAATTTAAGGTTGGTTGACCCAAGGGGTCAACTTTACCTCTTGTTTTCTTTGAGAGCTTTTAGGTCTTGTCGTTTAGGGTTCAAGTGTTTAGAGAGACAATTGTTTTAGGTTTTCTTTTGAATAGGTATTTTCAATCAATGGTTTAGGTACACTTCTTTTGGATTTTCTCCATTCTTGATTTAAGTAGTGTGTCTCTAAAACCCTAATGTTGAATCTTATGTTGGCTCTACTTGGTCCAGTTAGTTCTTTGTTGGGTTATTAGGGCTCAAGCAAGAATGTGTTAGCCCTTAAATACCCTTAATAGTGTGCAGGACTAATAAGTTGAAAACATGCAACTCTTTATGGTTACTAAGTATGGAAGACAGGTTAGCCCTATATTACTTGTTCTTTTCTTTTCTTCCTCTTTAGAGTTTAGGGGTTAATAGCGAGAGGAAAAATTTACCTGTCCTCGGAGTGGTTGTCGTGCGGTTGCTTGTCTTCTTGATTTCCTGTAGCTGCACAAAAGAGGGGAGATTATCAGAAATTAAAAAGAAACAGGAATGTTTACCTCTAGAATAGCCGTTGCTCCCCGGCAACGGTGCCAAAAACTGGTGGCGACCTTCCTCTATAGTTTTATTATTCCGTCGTAGTATAGTATAGAGAGGTGATTACCAGTTTAATACAATTTGTTACTCGGAAATAAAGAGTTCCCGAGGTCGAACTCAGGGAGCAAGTTATATTCTAGGGGTACAAGTTTCTTTTACAAAAATAAAGAAAGAGAGAGAGAGAATTTGTTGTCTTTTCTTCTTTTCTCTTTGCTTCTCCTCTTCTCAGATCTTCTGTTATCTTCTTCTTTATTTGCAGTGGTGATGTTCTTCTTCTTCTTTCAGCTGTTCATGCTCTTCCTTTTTCTTCTGCAGAGCGGTCCTGTTCTTCTTCTTTTCCTTTCTTTCTTCTTTTCCTTTCTTCAGATCTTCTTCTCCTTTCTTCATATCTTCTTCTCGTGCTCTTCTTCTTTCAGTTCTTCCCTTGGCCTCTCTGTGTTCTCCTCTGCCTCGCCTTCCTTCTGCCGTCTTTGCCTTCAGGACGTCGTCTGATTTTTCAATCAGACGACTTAAACCGCCACTGCTACAGTGCCGCTCGGTGATCCTCCTTCCTTCAGCCTTCGTCTTCTTCCACGGTTCTTCTTCACCTGTGCCTGCACACTTACACAGCTTGATCAGAGGGGCAAAACCTATCTCTACCCTTCCCCGCGTCTCTCTCTCTCACAGAAACCGCTCTTAGGATAGCTCTCCCAGAGCTGCCGGGTTGCCGGGTACGGGTCGTGCCCGGGTCCAGGCCAACCGGCGTGCGTGGTGGGCGAGGAGTGCAGGTCAGTCTAAGTCGGGTCGGGCCAGGTCCGCGAGGTGTGAGCGCGGACGAGACCGGGTCGAGCGAGCGAGTGAGTGAGAGGGACCTCACCCCATGCTCAGGAGGTGATGAGAACCTCATCATGAGCCATAACTAGCTCATTTTGACCTAATACAAAGGATAAAAGCTCCTACATATCTCAAGGAAAGGCTTAACTCAGAGAATTCTGAGTTTGAGAAGAAAACAAGTCATAAGGGGTAAAAGTGCAATTTTACCAGTATAATCTGCATACAGGGTAATTCAGGGCCCAAACATAGGTCAAAGCAGCTTAATAAGAATAAAAGTGGGATGAGATGATCTAGCAAGGGCTACAGCACTTCCAAGAAACCAAATGATAATCTGTAACCCTAAAACAACCCACTTCAATTCACAAGGTTCGAGGCAAAGTAAAAATAGAATAAACCCTCTAAAATTCATAGAAAAATAATCTCTAGGGTTTAGAACCTTCAATTTGGCCTTTAGAACCCATTTTGACCTACATTGAGAACCATGCCCAATTAATAACTTAATTTGGGTTTTTGCGCAAATTGACCGATCAAACAAGGTTTAATATGAAAATGAAATTCACCATCAGATTCCTTAGGTCCTAATTAGTCATGTATAAAAACTTGAGCCTAAGAAGAAACCTCCTTGACCGACTTTACACTTTGGTCCTCATATATTTACTCTTTGGCCCTCAACTTTTGAACCCTCGCATTTTGGCCCCTAACTCTCCTTCGTTCTTTGCAATCAGGTCCCTCCTGCAAAACCTGCCAGCACCATGCTCCGGCGACCTTGTGCGGAGCATGGCGCCGCGCAGGGTGAGGTGAGGAACCTGGCAAGTAAACCGGGGGTGCCCTGCGTCGTCAGCCGTCGCAGGGACACCCCCCTGGTCGTTGCAGCCCACCATACCGGCCGTGCGAACGCACGGACGGTATGGGTTCTTGTTTCCGACCATTCTCCGGCGAGGGAGACACGTCGTCTCCCTCCGCCTTCCTCCCTGTTTGATCCCTATAAATACCCCCAGTTGCTCCACCGACCAGGGCAGCCTGGATCTGACGGAGAAAATCCCCAACTTTCTTCTCTTCTTCCTCCGGCAGACGCTCACCAGCTCCGGCGGTTTCCTCCCCCTCCACCTCTTCGCTCTGCCGCAATACCAGCAGCAGAGACTTCCTCCCCCGCTCTTCCCGCGCCACGCCGTACCCAGCTGGCGCCTCTCCGGCTCTCTGCTCGCCGCCGCCCCTTTTCCCTGAGCATCGTCTTCTCCGGCGACAGTCGATACGACTGTCGCCCTGTTCCTCCCCCTTCGTCTCTGCAAGTAAGCTAGAGCTACTCCCCTTCTCCTCCTCTTTCTTTCCCCGCTTTCAATTTATTCAATTAAGCCCTCTACCGACCCTGACCACCTTCACCCCCTTCGCCTCCGACCACCCTCCGGCGAGCCGCTCCCATCACCTCAGCAACCCACACGGCCCGCCGACCCTCACCGAACCTCCGCCTCATCACACTGAGCACCCCCCACCCCTCCACTGCCACTCCACACCTCCGTAACACTCCCCCGAACAAACCCATTCCTCCGGTTGCAGTCCGACCCAGGGCTGCCGCCAGACACCACCTTGCGGCTTGCCGCGCAGCTCCTCACCTTCGCCGTGCCACGACGAAGGTTCCCCAGTGGTTTGATCAGGCCGCGAGGCCATATTCGTGTCCGACAGGTTTTGAGGTTCAACCGCCATTGACGCACATTGAAGCAGCTTCTCCCGCGCTCCAGGCTTGAGGACTCCAGGTCTCCAGCTGCTGCGGAGTACGGGGAGTCTTGCGAAGGCAGCCAGCCAGCAACCTATGCAGATCGAAGCCGCAGCTGCCGAAGCCAGGCCGCGGTCTCCCAGCAGGCGCACGCGAGGAACGGTCTGAGTTTAGTCCCACATCGGTAAGCCTCACACACGTTCCACTGTTTAAATTGATTTCGTGCACTAGCCTTATTGCCTCAGTACACGGGGTGAGGTCCCCTTACACCCGCCCGGTTACCCGGTCTCGTCCGCGCTCACGCCCCGCGGACCTGACCCGACCCGACTTAGACTGACCTGCACTCCTCGCCCACCACGCACGCCGGTGGGCCTGGACCCGGGCCTGACCCGAACCCGATTACCCGGTAGCTCTGGGAGAGCTTTCCGAAGAGTGGTTTCAGAGAGAAAGAGAGACGCGGGGGAGGGGGGTAGAGTAGGTTTTGCCTCTGACGAAAAACTCTGAAGTGTGCAGGCACAGGCGAAGAAGAAGACCCGCGGAAGAAGAAGGAGCTGCACTGTAGCAAATGCATAGTTAAGTCGTCTAAGCACCGGGTCAGACGACGGAAGGTCAGCAGCCAGAGCAGGAAAGAAGGCAGGCTGAAGAAGAAAGAAGAGGAAGGAGAAAGAAAGAAAAGAAGAGCAACGGCCGAAGCAGAAGAAGAAGAAAGGAAGACTTAGTAGCTGAAGGCAGAAGCTCTGCAGCCATAAAGAAAAAAAAGGGAAAAGAGAAAGGGTCACCACAATTGCAGAAAAAAAGAAGAAGAGAGGTCAAGGCAGAATGAAGAAGAAGAAGAAGGAGCTCTGAAGAAAGAAGAACATCACCAAAGCAGGAACAGCAGGAAGAAGAAGAAGAGCATCACCATTGCAAAAGAAGAACATCACCCCTGCAGAACAGAGAGAAAGAAGGAGATCTAAAGAAAGAGAGAAAGAAGAACATCCCCTCTGCAGAACAAAGAGAAAACAACGAATTCTTTCCCTCTCTCTTTCTTTTTGTAAAAGAAACATGTATATCTCTAGAATACAACTTGCTCCCTGAGTTCGACCTCGGGAACTCTTTTATTTTCCGAGTAAAAAATTTTATATTTGAAGTGTTGGTAATAACCGGCTTTACTACAACGTTATAACAAAAACCCGGTCATCAAAACAACAAGCCGACATTCAGGAGGCAACGAGCATAAGGCACTTTTTGCCTTTATGCGGGCGCTCTCCTCTGAAAGGTTACGAGGTGGGACTAAATGTCCCACCCCAAATTGGGTGCGTGCGCGGAGGAAGCAGCAGCAGCCGAGGCGAAGCGCGGGGGCTTCGCGCGAGAGCTTCGCCTCAACTGCAGCCTGGTACTTCGCGACGACGCCTCGCACTGTCTGGGAGGGTGACCTGGGCGCGGCGCACCTGGGGCAGCAGGTGAAGAAGCTGCTTCGCTTCAACAATGGCGGCGACGAGCGCAGGTACCTGTCCACAGACAAACGGCCTCTCGACCCAATCAGAAACGCTGAGGACCTTCGCCGTGGCACGGCGAAGGTGGTCGGGGGGTGTGCAGGCGGCGGGGCGGAGCCCGAGAGCTGCCCTAGGTCGGACTGTGGGTCGGAAGATGGGTTTGTTCGGTGGAGTTGCAGAGGGTGCTGTGGGGGAAGTGGAAGGGCGGAGGTTGAGCAGGGTGAGGAGGCGGAGGTTCTGCGGTGGTCGGCGAGTCGTGTGGGTTACTGGAGTGATGGGAGCGGCTCGCCGGAGGATGGTCGGAGGCGGAGAAGGTGAGGGTGATTGGTCGGAATCGAGGGCGACAGTAAATGTTTAAAGTGAGGAAAAGGAAGAGGGGAGGAAGAGGAGGAGTTCTACCTACATAGCAGGACGAAGAGGGGCCGGAGCGGGCGATAGTCGTATCGACTGTCGCCGGAGAAGAAGATGCCCGGGGGAAGGGGCGGCGGCGAGCAGAGAGCCGGAGAGGCGCCAGCTGGGTGCGGCGTGGCGCGGGAAGAGCGAGGGAGAGAAGTCTCTGCTGCTGGTATTGCGGCAGAGCGAAGAGGAGGAGGAGGAAGAACCGTCGGAGCTGGTGGGCGTCTGCCGGAGTGAGAGGAGAGGAAAGTTGGGGGTTTTCTCCGTCAGATCCGAGCTGCCTCGAACGGTGGGGCGACGGGGGGTATTTATAGGGTAGAATCAGAGAGGAGGGCGGAGGGAGACGACGTGTCTCCCTCGCCGGAGGACGTCGGAGATGGAAACCCATACCGTCCGTGCGTTCGCACGGCCGGTATGGTGGGTTGCAGCAACCAGGGGGGTGTTCCTGCGACGGCTGACGACGCAGGGCACCCCCGGTTGACTTGCCAGCCCCTCCCCCTCACCCTGCGCGGCGCCATGCTCCGCGCAAGGTCGTCGGAGCATGGTGCTGGCAGGTTTTGGCAGGAGGGACCTGAATGCAAAGAACGAAGGAGAGTTAGGGGCAGAAATGTGAGGGTTCAAAAGTTGAGGGTCAAAAAGTAAATATATGAGGACCAAAGTGCAAAGTTGGTCAAGAAGGTTTCTTCTTAGGCTCAAGTTTTTATACATGACTAATTAGGACCTAAGGAATTTGATGGTGAATTTTATTTCTAGATTAAACCTTGTTTGACCGGTCAATTTATGCAAAAACCCAAATTAAGTTATTAATTGGGCATGGTTCTCAATGTAGGTCAAAATGGGTTCTGAAGGCCAAATTGAAGGTTCTAAACCCTAGAGATTATTTTTATATGAATTTTAGAGGATTGATTCTATTTTTAATTTTCCTCGAACCTCGTGAATTGAAGTGGGTTTGCTTTAGGGTTACAGATTATCATTTAGTCCCTTGGAATTGCTGTAGCCCTTATCAGATCATCCCACTTTCCTTCTCATTCGGTTTGTTTGACCTGTGTTTGGACCCTGAATTACCCTGTATGCAGATTATACTGATAAAATTGCATTTTTACCCCTTATGACTTGTTTTCTCCTTAAACTCAGAATTCTCTGAGTTAAGCCTTTCCTTGAGTTATGTAGGAGCTTTTATCCTTTGTATTGGGTCAAAATGAGCTAGTTATGGCTCATGATGAGGTTCTCATCATCGTCCCATCCGGCTCGTCCTCCAAGCAACCGTCGAGGAGGATTTCTCTCTCCCTATTCTTTTTACTACTTTCTAGTATAGATTTACTGCTTTCTAGTGTAGTTTTGTTCGTCCTCCAAGCAATCGTCGAGGAGGACATTTCTCCCTCCATTCTTTTAATGCTTTCTAGAGTAAATTTATCGCTTTCTAGAGTAATTGTTTTATGCTTTCTAGTTGTAATGAACAATCTCCTCAATGAAAAATTTCTTATTTATTCTACATCTCATTTTGATTTCTCTGTGTAATATTCTCTTTCTCTCTTACTCTCTCTCTCTTCTATTTATTGTAAATAATTAGATAGTTTTAAATTGAATTATTCTGTGACAAATAAAAGAAACGTGTAGTTTTTAAATCAAACGTCCACCTCCCTGTGTTCGACCTGGAATTTTAATTTCAGTACAAATTTTATTTGTTGAACACGAATGCTTCGCTTTCGAACTATAATGACAGGTTTTCCAAAATCGAACACGTTAGCGTAGCGCTCGTAAACGTTCAACAGACAGTTAATACGGAGTCATGCATATTATCTTCTAGTAGATCCACCTCATATTTGTGAGAAGAAAGTAGAGAGATTACTGGTGCGCTAAGTCGAGTGTAAGGACTCTTAAGTTTTGGATAATTAGATGATGATACTTCAGAGTTAGGCATAGTTTTCGCTCTCTATTCCCATGTGCGTACATTGTGAGAATTCCTGAGAGTCACCAAATAAGACAGATACACAGAGATTGAGTCTTAATAAAGCTATGACTCTGGTGGATGGTTACGACCGTCCTTCATAGATTCCTCAGCTGAAGGAGGGTAATAGTATCAAAGGTCAGAAATACGCTTGTCCTATCCATTCCTTCCCAGTGCTAAGAGTAGGCACTTCCACCAAATAAGCTACACAATATCCTCTTGACCATCATCATCCCTAATAATGACTCATAAATAAAAGTCTGCACCGTGTTATGAAGGAAAAAAAGAAGAAGAAACAATATATTTAAAAAGAAAAAGAGAAAATAAAGAGAGAAGAAAAAGAAAAGTGCCCAAGTTTATCTTCGTGACGTTGTTTCTGAGGTAACAAAAACACTCATCGCAATCCACCAAATATGACCCATACCTACCTTTTAGTATTTCTGATCGCCCGAATACTGGCTGAGGACTCTAACTTAGTTGTAGGGTTATTAGGACTTTAATTAAAGTGTGAATGCCATGTGAGGCCACCAAACAGTGAGTACACTTACTAAATCTGATGAGATTTGTGATCTCAGAAAGAAAAGAAGGAAAAGAGTGAGTACTAAGGAACATTAAGAGAGTACAGTTGTTTAACCACTCTCTAAGTTGATTTGTTTGATATACTAGAGATCTAGAGTCTATAGTACTAGATTACATGTAGCACCAGATGAGTGTGTGCCACCAAATACATATCCATTAAACTCATCATCTCCTACCTAAGCTAAAAAGTTGGGGTCAAATTTCAGATTATATTCTGCTTTATCCCGGAGTGAAGTAGTTGCCTATCCTAATAAAATGTTTACCAAGGGATAAGTATCAACTGTAAATGTAAGTTGGCTTTTCACTTGGATCCATTACCTAGGCTGCTATCACTTTACATTTGTCTGGATCTCTAAATTTTTGGATAGAAAAAGAAGAAATCTTTTTGGTAACTTTTGTTGTTTTTCACTTTTTGCTAGGAACTAGCAAAACTTAGGCATGGGGGTATTTGATAAGTCCACTTTAGTACACCATTATTTAGTCTAAGTACTCTTTAATTATCTATCCTTAGTTTCTAATTAATTAGGAGTTAATTGATAATTCACCATAGTTTACATATAATTTTGTGCACCAATTTTATAATATATGGTCATGATAATCTATATGGTTGATGCAGGATAAGTACAAGAAACTAGAAGGCATCATTCAGACGTCCGAAGTCATTACATAAGATGTCTTGAGAACAGTTTAGACATATGACCATCAATTGTGGATCTGCTACAATTTACATTTTTAAGACGTCCCAAACTGAATCTAGACGTCTGATGTGACCAACCTAAATGGAGCACCGCGTTCCTCCTCGCAACAACTCCCTCTGAGTCTATCGACACTGCCACCGCTTCACCACTACTGCCAATTTGTTGGAAGAGTCGAGTCCTCGGGGATAGGAAGCAGATTGGGAGAGAAAGCCACAATAGTAGGAGGTTTTAAAAAGAAAAGGTCAGGCTTCTGAAGGGAGGGATTGCTCCCCCTGGTGGGGACTTCTTCTCCACCTCTCGCCTCCACCGTGCTCCTCATGTGCACATCGTGAATATGGCATGCACTGTGATATGAAGCAAACTCCCTCCACCTTCACCACAAGCTTCACTGCGTGGGCCATGTGATGACAGCACACGGCCACCCCTACAACCGCGGCTATCATCTATCACCTTCACCACCGCCAATACCAACCTTCCACCTCATCTCTCCACTATTCACCATCTCGCCGGCCACGCTCGCATGCAGCCACGTGCGTAAGCAACCGCACGCACAAGTAACCGCGCGCGTAGGCAACCGCACTCGTAGGGAGCCACACCCTTGCGTGCGTGCAACATCCTCACCGCAGCAACTGACCCCCATGTGCACACAAACGCCAGCAACGTGCTACCCACGCACAAGCTCCTCACGCATCACACCCCCGACCCTCGTGCGCACCACGCACCAGCCCATCGCCCTTATGCACCTATGACAATGGTAGTAGCTCCTCCTCCTCTCCACGCACTGTTCATCTTCTCCAGAAGAACCCATCAGCGACTGTGCACCCCTCCTCATAGCCGCCTTGTCCGACCTCGAAGCTTCGTGCCATTGACGCCAACAATCTTGCCTTGATGCTCTGACCACCTTTAGCCACACGCAGTGACACCTACGGTCGTCGTTCACCGCCGACAGACCTCCTTACTGGCGAGCTTCATCTCCTCCGGCTGGCAACCACCAACCTCCTCGCGATGCGCCGCTGCCACCATCGTGAAGCACTTGTCGAGGTGCACCATTCCGTCGACTCTCGCAGCCATCCACGCACGGCCCTTCACGCGAGGAGGAGAGAGGAGAAATCCTCTGTTTCTCCTCCAATTAAAAATTACCACTTTTGCCATTACGGGTATACTATTCACTTATTTACTGAATAAATTTATTGATGTGAATTTGCATAGATACCCTTTTATTCAGTTGAAATTATTTGGGGTGGAATGTCTCTACTGATAGAGTATGGAACATTGGTTATGGGAAACGAGTTCAATTTTGATTCAGATTGACGATGCTTGTCAGTACTAAGATCATGATTCATGTGTTTCCATTGTGGTGATTTCGCATGTGTACCCTTACATTATTGATTAATTATTTAAATCAAGAATTTATGTTGAAAACATGTGCACCAGTTAGTATGTGTATGTGTTGAGTTTCCCGAATAAACGAGAGACTATTCACTAGTTTAAATAGGCTAATTCCTTCCTGTGGAGATGGCCTAACTCTTCATGGTTAGTTTTGAATTATTAAATATTTTTTAAAAGTGATTTTCTACCATGCAACGAACTATAATGACACTACATTTTATGTTAAAGTTTTTACCAAAAACGAAGATCGCTCTTTCACCCGACGCTTATGACAACTAGGAAGGGAACATGACAAATTCTTAATAAAGTGCACCATCTGCTCTCACACCATCAGTGTGGCACTAAAGAATGTGCACCACAGGTACAGCTGCCGCGTTGGAATGCTGTCCTAAATTGCTTGATTTGGCCCTCGATTTGAGGGCCTAACTTAGTTCCTATTTTAAATTAAAATATATGGTTGTAAAGCCCTTATATAGGGTTATATAATTATTTAATTAATTTAGAAAAATAATTAGTTTACTATATAAATAAATTAGCTAAACTTTACAATTTATACAAATTGGTTTATAGGTTAATTTTTTAATTACAGTATAAATTACATAATTTATGGTCTAATTGACATTATACAATATTAGTATACATGTTAAATTATTTAATACATATTTTTATTGAATTTTGCAAGTTTTATTTAATTTATTTACATTTAAATATCAATTTTCAGGGTATTATACATATAAATTACGTATAAATATATAATACAATATAAATATAGTTAAATTAGTTTAAAATACTTAAACTATTATAATACAAATATACAATATAAACTAATACAATAATAGCTTAATTTACTAATTTATTTATTTTAAGTTAGTAAACTACTTAATAACTTATTAAATTAATTATTTATAGTATAAATATAATTAAATTAGTTTGCAGGGATTATAATGTACATAATAAGTATATAAATACGTATGAACAATATTACTGGTAAATAAGTTCATTTATTAGGGTTTATACATTTATATAGCTTATAGTACATATAAGTTAATTAAATTAATATCTATTATTGAATAAAGTTATATATATATATAATAATTTATCCTAAATACTTAATTTATAATATAGAATACATATATAAGTTATTTATACAAGTTATATACATATTTTACATTATATATATTAATAGCTTAATATATAGCTTATATATACATGTATATACATAATATACATACTATTTTTAGGTGTTTTTCGAGTTTTTCTACCTTTTATGGGTTTTATAGGTATAGTAGAGATAAGGTATGAGAGAGAAAGAGAGATATGAGATGAATAGAGTGTTTTTGGATTTTTTTTCAAGTTGAGTTCTTTTATTAAGTTTTAAGATATACTGAATCGTCGGCTGGTATGTTTTACCAAGCTAAAGGTTCAGATGACCTTCAAACTTTGCATATACTTAAAAATATACTTATTATTACTCTCTACATATTTATTTTATTTTTTAAAATTTTTATAATATTTTTATTTATTTACAAAGTAAGCACATTCTGGACCTTAAAGAGTGTTTCAAAGATAACCTAAGGCACTAGAATGTGGTTTAATGGCTAAAATAGCAGTGAAAACACTCAGAATGAATCAACACATCAAGTAGAAGGTACTTAGGTAGATAAGCATGAAATTCAACATGGTTTCATCAAGTTCTTAAGTTTGGGCAGATTTACACATTTATAGCTGACAAAGGGAGTTTAAAACCAAATTACAAGCCAATTCAATAAAATCTAAAGACAATTAACCATACATGAAAGCTTGTACATGTTAAATACACATTGTAACACATGTCAGCTCCTTAAAACATCAATTTTAGCTACTGCCCACTCATTTCAGACCATCCAACAGCCATATTGCTACAGCAGCAACAGCAGCATAAGCTGTTGGTCTGATCAGTAGCTATTGGGCTGCTTCAGACGTCCTAAATAGATTTCAAAGGCTGCTGTTGTAGCAAGATCATCAATTCTAGTAGATCTGATGTACCAATCCAGTACACAAACTATCCAAGACCAAGTGTACTTTTCATTCAAAAACTCTTTGAAATCAGAAAAGAAGATCTGAAATCAATGTTCATAAAAATAAGATTGCAAACCCTTTGAAACCATTTCAAATCTTCTTCCAAAAATCCTTTAGAATCCCAATCACAACCTCCAAAATAAAACCATGGAAGTGGATATATGGAGGGTAAAATGTTGCCCCAATTGGGCTTTTGCTTTGTTCTTTCATTGATCTCCTCACTCAATCTCCTTGAACACCATTGACGGGTGTTCAAGGTGATTTTGTGGATTGCTCAAGACTCATTGGGTCCTTGTTCCATCTCAAATCGCGGAGACTGATTCTCCTTGATAGAACTCTCCAACATAGGGTTGAAATTAGGTATATGCTCATCCACAATTTAAAACAAAACTCAAACACATTGGAATCCTTGCATACACCAAAATCAAGCCCTTAAATTCTCAAAAAGTTTGATTAAATTAGTTAAAACCTCAAATGAATTCAAATCACTGATTTGAACAATTAAAACTCTTTTCAAGCAAAATCAAGCCAATTGAGTTGGTGAACAAGATCGGGGGGTCTTTGTGGAGTTGTGACTTGAATGGGAGACCCCCCCAATGTTATTTTGGTGCTAATTTCAAATCTGAGAACCAAGGTTCTCATGTCTGAAATTAGAGCTTAATGAATGGGTGATTTGCGAAATCAAAATCAAGGGAAGAAGAAAGCGATAAAATGGAATGTAAGGGGAGATTAATGGTGATGATGATGTGCATGGCGGCCTCTCTAATCTGAATTGATCAGAGAAGTGAATCGTAGCTAATTTATCCTACTCCTATTCTAATCTAACAATCAATTAACTAGAAAGCAATTAAACTATGCTAATTCTACTTCTAGAAAGCATGTAAATCTATCTAATGGGAAGTAGGAGGTATCCAAGGTCACCCGCCGTTGGTTGATGATGACGAAAGGGAGGAGACCCATCAGCTGATGAAGGTGATGCCCAAGATACAATGGCCGGCGACCAACGGATTATAATGAATGAGGTGATTGAAAGGGGGAGGAAAGCCTAGGCTGTAACTGCAGACCAACGAAATTGAGGTGAGGGGCGCTGAGGGCATGGAAGAATGGGACCACTCAGCAGGAGGGGGTGATCAAGGTGTGTGCACAAGCTGGAGGAGTGCTTAAGTAGAGTGATCAGTGGATCAGGTCACCTCGCGGTGGGATTAAACAATTAGGTTAGGGACGGTGAAGATGAGAGGAGAGGGCGTGCAAAATTTTCAAGTCAAATCATGATCGCTAGATGGGATTTGGGGGTAGTGGTGAAGCCACGCAAGGAGTCACACGAAGCTTCAATTGAGTTTGAGTCACAGACCAAGAGGATGGAAGATTGAACGGCCCTGATGGCTCATGTTCTTGCGATGAACAGTGCACCAAGAGGTGCACCATTCCCAAGTGTCTATTAGTGAAATTGCATTAAAGGCTTCCAGCGAAACGGTAGACAAATATCAACAAGGGCCATAAGTGCTATGAAATTACTGGAGAGAAATCCCTAAGGTGTTACAATTAGGTCCTTGGAGATTTTCTAATGAATGAAAGGTTATATATAGAGGACCTAAATGTGAATCTCTAAATGCAAGGTCCTATTGATGTCCAAATGCTACCAAGTTTCTATTGAAGCTTAATTGAGTGTATTAGAAGTTAATTTCACTTTTGATTTGATCTTTTGAACTCAATTGTGTGTTCAATTTATAATTGGATCATCATTTTGTATTTATTAATATAATATCTCAATAAATGACCTAATTATGCATTTTTAACACAGATTTGGTTTTTTAGATCTTTTCTATTAATTTTCACACTTAACCCATTTCATGTGTTAATTCAATAGTGTTTAACCTCGTTTCTAACTTAACTAGGGCATTTTAGCTATGAAGAGCCACACCTTAAGTAGTAATGGCTGCTATAGTAATAGATCAACCCCTGTTGGCTGATTTTGAGTTGGTTGTATATTTGTAGGATAGTAATGTACAGGCATTCATGTACTCGAATTGGAACTTACTTTTATGGGAATTGCTTGTAGGTATCTTTTGAAATTCTTTGTCAGCTAATGAAATTGATTTAACTATCCAATGTGTGTTTTGAGTGAAATTAAAGGTAAAAATCTTATTTAAATGCTCACACACTTGTCATGTGTTTTGCTGGATGCTTTTTCTTTTTTTAAGATGAGGAGTGCTATCGAGGATGATAGCAGATTGGGAACATTTTATTTATGAATCAACAAATAACAATTACAAAGTTTCACTCCATTACTTTACAAAACCCCAACACTCCTGATGTAGACACATCTATGTCACATAAGCTGTCTATTTATGCATGCTCTTAGGCATATAATTGCATTCAGCATTATAAATATTGCATAATATGCATTATTCTACAATTAGACTAGTTTGTACAAAATTTTAGGTTAATTTCCCTTTCTGTGGCTAGGGGGTAGGGCAATATCATTTCGGGGTCTTGGATTGAAAATCCAACCATACAAATCTAATTAGGGTGACGATCGGAGTCCAACGCCTCTGAGATTGCCCCAATCGGATTTTCATAGCATCAGATACAGTCCAAGAAAGATCAGAGGTTAAGAGCCAAGGTGGTTTAAATCTGTACCTCAGATGATAAATCCAACTACACGGATGGGTTCGAATTGACGATCGCAGCCCAATGACACAAAAATCGACTCAATTCGACATCCATGGCACCACCTACAAGCATCTAAAGATGGATAGTCCAGATGGTGCCACGTGGCACCATCCGGATAGTTCGAGCCACCCGCAGCTAGCCTTCACTTTTCTAAAGGGACACCCAACGTTGGATCTTTGTCGTTGGATTGTCATCCAACAGTTGAAGCATGCAGGTGAGAAATTCAAAAAGTCGACACAAAAGGTGCTGTAGTGCATTGGTCTTCGTTAGTGTTCTCAATGCACTGGTGAGGGGTCGAGTCACGATGTGCAGATTAAATCCGCTAAAGCGAGGTGTAGTGCAATTGAGCCATTGGATGTGCGACAGAGGTGGAGACGTGGTGCCTTCTCGAGAATCGGATGGAAGTGTAGCACGCACGTGCGCGATAATGTGTGATCGCACATGGGCACTGCGCTCATGGTAAGACAAAGCAGTTTGCGCGATTTTAAGCCATTCGATCACACGATCGAACGACAGATCTTAGTTGGGCACGATCTCAAGCTCAACGGCTGAAGGTTGATCGGTGGCCACATGGCACAACATGAGCGCTCAGATTAGAGGCAAGTGGCAGAGATTGAGGTGCGGCTTCATCAACGCTTTCCTTCAGTGACGCACATAATCGTCACTCAAGGCCCCATATTAAATTCTAAGCTTGGAAAAAGGCCTTTATGCCCCCCATTCCTACAACTGTAAAAGGCCTACCCCTCCCACATATTTTGTCATCCCTTCTCTTCTTGTCTCACCTCCTCTAAAGCTCTACGAGTTGGTCACATACCCGGGATGCTCCATTAGAGCTAGAGTAAAATAGTTTTCCATCTTCTTACCCCCTTCATGGGGCATCTTGCGGTTGCCCTCTCACCACCATTCTGGAAGTGGATCTCGCTATGGCATCGCCCTGTTCCATTCTCCATTCTCCACCTATGTCCTCCTTTGTCTAGCATCTCACCACCCTCGTCTGGGTGCTCCGTCAATGTAGCTCATCCTCTAAGCAGCCATCGAGGAGGATAATTTCTCACCCCCTTATCTTTTATCGCTTTCTAGTGTAGATTTTTTTATTTTTAGTGTAGCAAGTAGTTGTAATGGACATGCACCTATTGTTATAAAATTCTTGTTTATTCTCTCCCTATTTTCACTTTATTTGTATTATTCTTTCTTTCTCTTCTATTAATTATTCTTTAAGTAGAATAGCTAGTAGATTAATTTCAACCAGTTAATCTACTTTTGTGACAATAATTCCAACGCAATTTTTAATCAAACATTCGCCTCCCCATGTTCAACCCGGGACTCACCAGAGTTTCGGTTAAATTATCTATTTGATGGATTTTTACACGACTATAGTGATGGGTTTTCAAACTCTTAGCGTAGAAATCGCGTTCAACAACGCCCTAAAGATGTTCCCCTCATTTATAGGTCCCCCTCTAAATAATTTATCATTACAAGCATGCCACACACTCCACATAACACTAGCCATCTGTACGTGTGCCTTGCCTGTCCTTAGGATGTTTCTCCATAAGCCATCCCATGTGGAAACAGACTCCCCACAACTCCCCTCCAAATCTAATCTGTCACCAAGCAAGAGGAAAAGAGATGCACGTTACTATCAGTGGAGAAGTCGCATAATAGATAGTTTTGGGTAGGGACCCCCATTCATCTTCATCTTAGTTTGCCCACGATAAGCCCATCTCTTCTGCATAACCACATGAAGATTTTTATTTTTATAGGAACCTTCAAATGCCATATCTTTGAACAATCCCTATCCACCTCTGAAGAATCAGCATTCCTACAACCAAGCAATAGTTTGTATGCCTTTGTTCGAGAAAAATTCCATGTTTCCACCTGAAATTATCAACCTTACTCACTGGTTGGAAGGCTTGAAGCTCTGACAGTAATCGCTCTTGTTCTTCATGTGTCCTTCCTCCATCATGTAGCCCATCTCCTACAATATCCCATTTACTGTTTACACTATCCCAACAAGCACTAATAGAAACCCTTATGTTCGGAGCTACAGCAAAAGCCCTTGGATAAGTCTCGCTTAAGATTCCCAAGCTTGACCATTTGTCCTTCCAGAATGAGAACGGCTGTCCATCCCCCAAGATAGGAGCAAAATTCATCCAATTATCTTGTAGTGTTCTCCATACTGATTTCCAGAATGGGGAAGGGTGCCAAGGAACAGATGTGTAACTTGCCACATGTGAACTACTATAAGAATCCTTGATCAAATTCGACCAAACTTTCCCATCATCTTCAGAAAGCCTGACTTCCCACTTTAATAGAAGAGAGTCATTGAATTCCTTCAAGGAGCGAATACCCATCCCTCCTTGAGAGTGGAGAATGCACAACTTTTCCACTTCAGAGGATGCAAGAATCTACCTTTAGCCTTCACCCCCTTCCAAAAAAAAATGTTTCCTCATCACATCCAACCTTTTCCAGATAGCCTTCGATGATCTAAATACAGAGAAGAAAAAAATCGGGATTGAGGTGATGACCGAGTTTAGCAGGATCAATCTCCCACCCTTTGATAAATATCAACTACTCCAGTTCTCCAGCTTAGCAGCCATTGTCTCAAACAGAATGCCCCAGTCACTCTTCTTCAGCTTGGTATCTGTTTGTCGAGTGAGATTGAGGTTATAAAAACTACATCATAGTATAGGTCGAAATCGCTTGAAAACAGATAAGATTTATGCTCGAAAGAAATCCGAGATCGAACACAGGGAGAAAGTAACAATTAATTCTCAAGACTATAATTCTATCAATGTATAACAATAAATCCAAGCAAGAATGATATATATGATAAAGCAAATGTCAATGAGGCAAAAATATTAAGGTAAAATGGTGATTTGAATCACCAATTACCCCTAAGCACAAATAAGCTCAAGTATCTCAAATAATGCAATAGTAATATCAAGGCAACAATAGTATCAGTCGACGGTCAAGCTAATCAGTCGACTTAAGCAGCAGGTGCTACAATGCTAGGGAAGCATTGATCTTCTCTTCTTTTTCCTCTTCTCTTCTTTGCTTTGGCTTTTCTTTTCTTTCTCTTCTTCTTCACACACAGAGGGGGGTTACTTCTTCAAATGGCTATGTGTCAGCCGATGATCTTTAGAGCAAAATGCTTGCAACACCCGTGCTCTCTCTTTCTTTCTTTCTTTCTTTCTCTGGGATCCGCTCTCCTAGAGCCTTGCATAGTACTAGGCAATCAGATTCGGATCTAAGTGCACCCGAGACTAGGGCTGTGGGTATGGGTCGCAGCTGAGGTGTGCATGATGGGAACACCATCATGAGTCATAACTAGCTCATTTTGACCTAGAAAAGAGAACAAAAGCTCCTACATAACCAACTGGAGGTCCTAATTCCATGAATAACCATTCTGAGAGAAAAGTAAGAAACAAGGGGTAAAACTGCAATTTTACCATTGCAGTACAACAACGGGTTTTCTCATGATCTAAACACAGGTCAAATGGTCTTAACAAGATAAAAAGTGGGTTGGTTCAAATAGAAAAGGGTTCATGTGAATTCTGGGAATTAAATGACTTCTTGTAACCCTAAAATAGACCCACTTGATTTAACAAGGTTATGGTCAGAATAAAATTTACCTAATCCCTCTAAAAATCATGGAAAAATATTCTCTAGGGTTTATAACCTTCAATTTAGCCCTTGGAACCTATTTTGACCAAAATTGGTGTCTCTGTCAAATATTGACCCTAAATTGGGCTTTTACATAAATTACCCAGTCAAACGTGGTCAAACACAAAATCCAACTTCACAATTAGATTCCTTAGATCCAGATTAAATTTGTACCAAAATTTAGACCTAAGAGGAATTCATCTCGACCCACTTTGCGAATAGGTCCAGCCTAATTATATTTCTACCCCTATCTTTTGAAAACCTCTGCAGAAGCCCCCCTAACTTCCTCGTCGTTCTTTATAATTAGGTTCCTCCACCATTATAGCAGAGAGAATCCTACTCTAGTGAGGTTTCAAAGGCAAGAACTCTCTGATCTCTCACAGAATCCCCTTCAAAATTGAAAGGGAGATTCTATGAGAAATCTCCTCCAATGTGAACCCATTGATGAGCCCTAATTCCTACCCAATCTCTCATGTGAATGCATGAGAGATTTGGGTCTCTCTGAGTTTCCATCTCCGGTGAGATTTTCGTGCTTGGAAGCTTGGCTACCAAGCACAAACCCAACCTCCATGACCTATTTAAGAAACCCTAATTCATTCCGCACCTCCTCAGCTTGGAATTGGGCCGGTCCACCCCACTTTCTTCTCTCCTCGTCGGCCACAACATCTCCGTAAGCTCCGGTGGCTCTGTCCCTCTTTCTCATCGCTCAACCACAATACCAATGGTTGGGTTGCCTTCCTCTCATTCATCCGCGTCAGCCATACTAGCTTGACGTTGCCTCTGCCCCTATCGTCGCCACCGCCTCACCTACGGAGAGCTTCGTATCCGGCGACAGCAACACGAGCCGACCGCCATCCCTACCTCCTTCGTCCTTAGGTTAGTTTAGTTTAACTTCTCTCTCCCTCCTACTCATATTCCCCCTCTTTATTTCTTGAAAACGCCCCTCGACGCATGCAATCACCCTCACCTTCTTCATCTCCAGCTAGACCTTCGGCGAGGCATCCCCGTCGCTCCACACCTCCATCTGCCTCGCCAACCACCCCATAAGCACCGCATCACCTCACTGATCCTAAACTCTCGCTCCGATCACCATGCCACACCCCCAAAACACCCCCCGAACACACCCACTCTCACGCACACAGGGTGCCCTAGGCATGCACACTCTGGCAGCCCCATGCCACACCGACCCCTGCACTACATTCGCTGTGTCTCGGCGAAGCTTTCTAAGATTTCTGACGAGGCCGCAAGGCCATTTTCTTGTTGACAGGTTTGGAGGCCCACCACCATTGATGCACGTAAGCTACTAGCTTGCAAGCTCGCTCCAGGTCTCCCCGCTCTAGGTGCACGGCCCCAGGTTGTGCAGACTCTCCTCGCGCACAGCTCCAGGCAGGCAATTGGTTTCGAAGGACTCAGTAGTAGTTGCAATCAAGAGCCGTTGCCTGCTGCAGATGCATGTGAAGGGAGGTGGGAAGATAGTCCCACCTCGGAAGCTGTTGGCGCTCTGCAGTGGAATAAATTGAAAAAGTGAATCAGGCTTATCACCTCCTGACCATGGGGTGAGGTCCCACTCACCCTCTCACTGACTCGTCTATGACCTGATCCCCGTGTACCTAGCTTGACCCGTATACCCGACCTGCACTCCTGACCCACCACCACATGCCGGTGGGACTGGTTTCGGGCATGTACCTGACCCGATTACCCGAGAAGCAGCTTTGGGAGAGCGAGCCTAAGAGAGAAAGAGGAAGAGAGATCGCAGGTGGGTAGAGGGTAGGTTTTGCTCTCGCAAGAAAAGAGAAGAAGAAGAATCCAAGGAAGAAGAGGGCGGAAACCAGAGAATCTAAGAAAGGAGAAGGGTGAGAGAAGAAGAAAGAAGAAGGAGCCACGCCAAAGAAAGGGAAAGAAGAAGCTGAAGGCTGAAGGGCTGAAGAAGACAGAGCAGGAGAAGGAATTGAAGGCAGAAGAAAGAGGCACTGCCAGTGAAAGAAGAAGAAGAAGAAAGCGAAGAAGCCAAAGGCAAAGGAAAAGAAGCTAAGGCACAGGCCGAGAACAGTAAGAAAGAAAGAAAGAAGAAGAAGGAAGGAAGCAGCCAGAGAAGAATAGAGATAGATCAGAGAAAGAAAAAGAGAAATAGAAGCACTGTAGCAACCATAAGTTTAAGACGTCTGATTCTCAAATCAGACGTCCATTTTTTGTGCTTGTCTTCATACATTGACTTCTTTTTTCTCTTGAGCTTACAGTTTTGCATTATAACTCTAGTTTTCATTGCATATTATATTCAATTTCTCAAAGTTGTGCTCTTGATTTTTAAACCCTAATTTGCTCCCTGTGTTCGACCTCGGACTTAAAACTTCGAGTAGTAAAATTTATTTATTTTTGAGCGATTTCAACCTATACTACGACGCATCGATTTCAAAACATTGACCTCGCCCAACGAACATTTTGGCGCCGTTGCCAAGGAGCAACGGGCGATTTAGAAATCTTGATCACAATTTCTGATTTGGTACTAATTTGATACGTCTCTTTTGTTGTGATTGTTTCAGGGGAGAAGATTCAAAGGATGACAGCTGCACAACAAACACATCCGTGGCAGGTAATCTCTGATTAGTCCTTTCTCTTAAGCCCATCATTCTGAAAAAAATAAAATAAAATAAAATCAATTAGGGCTACCTGCATTCCATCTTTAGCTAATTCACCAAAGTTACCTGATTTTGATTTCAACAATAAATATTGATTTGTACATCCATTTAAGGTAACTAGGGCTACCACCTTTTTAATTGAGCCCTAGATACCATATTGTTGGCAATTGAATTGGACCAAAATAAGAGCCAAACTAAGGATTCCAATTTAGAATTTTAGAGACACATCTTTCTAAGCAAGAATCAACTATTCCAAAAAGAGGTGTGCCTAAGCCTTCCTTGAAAAGACTTATTCAACAGATACCCTAAAATTCAGGCTCTTAATTTCACTTGAATCCTAAAAGAAAGGACCTAAAGCTTCTTAAAGGACAAATAGGTGATGTTGACCTCTTGTTAGGTCAACCAACCTTAAAATTAGGTCACTTTTACACTCAATACATCTAAAGTTCAAGTGGAATCCTAAGCACCTTTGCTTTTAAATAAAAGTGGTAGACTTAAGAGGTCAAAGTCCCCATTCTGGTCTACCTAGAATCTCAGTGACAAGAGAGGTCGGGTGGGGGAAACCCTGTAACTTGTGGGGGCACTCTACCATGTAGGGGTCTCGACAGGACTCTCCCTCTCTGGCTACCTAGGTAATTCTCAGGTGGACGACTTTCTGATCCAGGGGTATCATCCGCCCCGAACCTCCATAGTCATCCAAACATCTTTGGGTGCCTTGATTGGGTCAAAATCACATCCAGTCCCTCATCCCTTATGCTTAGAGCACACACGTATTTTTAGTGGGTTTCTCTATTCAGATCGAATCACTTCATTCTAAGACTTGAATTCTAATTCTACATCTTGATTCCATCATCTGATTTAAATATGCAGCCTGGTTACTTAGGAATACTATTCAAGAAACCTGAATCATAAAGATCCATGAGAGATAGAATGATTGAGGATGCCCTTGAATTTTATGAAATTGAATACAAAACCTTAAAACTAGTAAAAGACATTTAGGTTAGTGTACCAACATCAACAACCTTCATCATAAATTGTGCCCAATTGTTATTAACAGAAGCAACAAAGGGATCAACCTGAGACATTCTCATAATAGGATACATTGAGATAGAAAAATTGCATAACTTTGAATATCTCCAATGTATAACAAATCATGTACTTTGGGAACAACACCAAGATGATCTTGAAAAATGGGAAGAGATGATGAGATTATTGAAACAAGTTATCGATCAGAAATACCCGTACATACCCCAAATTGATAATGAACCATCTTGGAATAGTATTGAGGACCAATCTGATTTCCCAAATCCCGAGTTTGAAGCACAAGTTGTTGTGGATTCCCAACCCAGATGGAATATAACATGCCTGATCTTGAATTAGGTTAGGAAGTCCCAATTGTAGGAGAACATGATTTTCAGCCAGTCCTAGAAAACCAAAATCTTGGGTCATCAAGCACAGAATTCCGAGACTCCTGTAATGATGAGATTAAAATAGAACCTCTCGAGGGTGTAAATTCCGCCCCTTATTATGGTAAGGTCACCCTCGAAGGCAATCTTGACCTAGATTCTAGTAAATCAACCCACACCCTCAGCATAGAATCTAGATCTGAATCTTATTAGGAAGATTACAAGGCCCCATATGATGAAGATCAAAGTTTAAATACAGAGTATGATTCTGGGCCTTTATTTGATGAATATCCCTCTCTAACATCCTCAGAGATACATATCAATTTCTTGGAAGTCACGCCAATCTATGATACAGAAATCGAAGAGTTGGAAGAGTGGGGTTTTGATTGAATCGTCTCTACAGGTCAAAAACCTGAACCCAGACCCTATAAAGACACCTTTTTAAGCTCAGAATCTACATAGAGGCTAGACCCAAGTCAGGCTGTTGAGTCTACATTGTATGATTTATTTTGTGAAGGAACCCCTGAGGTCGAATCAAACTTATAACTTGATTTTCGCAATTTCTCCGACAATTTCAAAGCTTACCATAATTTCGGAGAACCTTTGTTTCCTGACTACGATGAGCCAATCTACAACCTCAGCTCACATGATTCATTCTCCGACTCCGACTCTGAGGTCCCTAATCTCGAGATCACTGATTTAAATTCAGGTTCTAGTGAGATGGAATCATTTCTTTTCGATCCTCAGGAATTAAAACCAGAAATGCCGAGAGTGACTGCAACCCAGAGATTGAATTTTTTCTTGACTCAGATTTCCCTCATCCTATAAACACTCTTCAGGCATTCACTTTTGAATTTGATAGCTACTATGAGGACTCTCTAAATGAAACTACCTGTAACTCCTTTCTAGAAGAGCCCTCATACACAATTCTTATTGAAGCCCCCTCCTTCGCATATACAAAATCTATCCAAACCCATTTTCAACCCTAACTTGCAACCGAACTCAATTTCTATTCTAATTCCCCTCTTATTGAGCTGATTGCAGATGATTCGCCTCCACATCTTTATCGGGTTTCGGACATTGATCAGATCACAAATCATGCTCCATCATTCTCTGATGACTCCTGTAGGGTTTCCGTATTATCCACTGGTTACTTTACGGGTCCCTACTCTGACCAGGCTGATTCGACTCAGCCAAACCCTGAATTCACACTTCCACATCATTCTGAGCTCCATAGTATATGGTGGTTTCCACATCTGTTGATCTACACTTATCAAACCACCAGATTGATTGGGTTTGGGCTGCATCATTAGCC
Organism: Thalassia testudinum; assembly: GCA_037157565.1. Taxonomy (NCBI): domain Eukaryota; kingdom Viridiplantae; phylum Streptophyta; class Magnoliopsida; order Alismatales; family Hydrocharitaceae; genus Thalassia; species Thalassia testudinum. Next base: position 20,012,969 of record JAZHRO010000026.1, on the reverse strand, counting down.
CGTTGATCTGAACAAGCACCTGGTTGGACCAACCAGGCTCTTGATCAAGGTGCTTGTTCTACAAAACTCAGCTGATTTAACCACTCCCTCTCCATACCATTTCCCACTCAGCTGAAGGCGTTGAATTTAGCACTTAATGGAAGGCAACCCATCATTTTTGAAAAACCCGAAACCTTTCTTGACATTCCTATGCTGAATTCATATTGCACTTTAGGGTTCATCCATTAGAATAGCGGACCCCACCTCAGGTACCCATACCCGAGTTTTGAAATTGTTCGCAACAGTCACCTTGACTCGTTCGCCCACCCAAAACCTGTTCTAATGAATGATCTAAGCTGAACTCGAACTCACCTAATTTACAATGGGGACATTGCAAATCGTAGGCATGGGGGGGTATGAAAGTGCAAAACACCATGGAAACTCATCTAACAAGAAAGGTTTCAACAAAAAAATCATTTATCACAAAAACACCAGACAATGAAAAAAATCTTGAAAAAGAATAAAAAAAATTCTAAGGGGAGAGAAAATTTTGTGGCCATACAAATCATGAGGAGAAAAAGGGGAAAAGTGAAAGATGTCAAAAAAAAAGGAGCACAAAATGAAAAGAAAAAAAATGATAGTCATTAATAAGAAATTAAGAGATTAACTAAGTTCTAGACCACATCAAGAAAAAAAGAAAATGAAAGGGAAAAAATGCTAATGAGACACAAAAGAGATTTGTAGGAATGCTGATCTTAGGCCTCTTGGGCTAGACTCTTAGGCTTAAAAATTCAAGTATCTACGAAGATCTGGATAGTCCTCAAGAGGTTGGGGAAAATGCGAAGCTTAAGCATTAGGTCTAAGGCTTAGGGAGTATTCGGCCTCGTTAACTGACCTCTTGTTTGTGAGACTCGGTAACCTTAGCATCCCAATCCACACACAGTCTGGTTCAGTGCGCATAATTATCAAAATCATGCAAAAGCATTTAAGTGTTCTGAAAAAGTCGCCTAGATTAGGAGTGGGTAATCAACATAAATTGATTTGGATAAGTTCCCGGTGTGGAGAGGCAAGAAATTCCCCTCGAAGATGCATAATAACATATCATCTCCTCGGTGCTTGTCTCCTAGGATATTTACATATCCTATCGGGGGCATGTAAGCATCCTGTGTTGGTTCAGATGCCATGGGCGGCATTATCACGAAATGTCGATTGCCAGGGTCTGGATTTAGCTACAGAGCGCCATGGGTGGGATTATCTCAAAATCTTGAAAGCTAGGGTTCTGGGATTTTCCATGGGCGGTGCTATCACGAAGCATCGATTGCCTGGGACACTTCAAGGATTGATGATGGGGACGAGGAATCTGATACAGACCGTGTTGAAAAGCCAATCTGAAGCTAGAAATAAAAAGAAAAGAGAGAGAAAACTCTCCAAACAAAGAAAATCCTCTGTCTTTCTCTTACAAAAAATGCATTACAAACTGAACCGAGGCGAAAATACGTAACAGGCACGGGTGCTTTAACTGCGGAGTCCAACGAACCTTAGGATAGTTCTTATGGGCCTTAAAAACCTTTGCGAAGGATTGAGGCTAGAGCTGGTCAAGTCCGGATCTTGGTTGGTACTTTAGTACCTCTAGGCTTACTATCGGCATTCTAACCTAATCAAAAAGAAAAAAAATGCACTCATCATAATCTCTGAACATCAAGGAACTCATGGTCTAGAACATAAGTTAAAACCTTAAAATTTTGCTAAGGGACTAGCAAAAGCTATGCATGGGGGTATGATGGGAACACCATCATGAGCCCTTACTAGCTCATTTCGACCCAGAAAAGAGAACAAAAGCTTCTACATTACCAACTAGAGGTCATAATTCCATGAATAACCATTTTAAGAGAAAAGCAAGAAATAAGGGGTAAAACTGCAATTTTACCATTGCAGCACAATAACAGGTTTCCTCATGAGCTAAACACAGGTCAAATGATCTTAACAAGATAAAAAGTGAGTTGGTTCAAACAGAAAAGGGTTCATTTGAATTCTGGGAATTAAATGACTCCTTGTAACCCTAAAAAAGACATACTTGATTTAACAAGGTTATGGTCAGGATAAAATTCACCTAAATCATATAAAAATCATGTAAAAATATTCTCTAGGGTTTAGAACCTTCAATTTATCCCTTGGAACCTATTTTGACCTAAATTGGGGTCTCAGTCAAATATTGGCCCTAAATTGGGTTTTTACGTAAATTGCCTAGTCAAACGTGGTCAAACCCAAAATCCAATTTCACCATTGGATTCCTTAGGTCAAAATTAGGTTTTTACCAAAATTTGGACCTAAGAAGAATCCATCTTGACCCACTTTGCAAATAGGTCCAGCCCAATTACATTTCTACCCTTATCTTGCAAAAACCTCTACAGAAACCCCCTAGCTTCCTCATCATTCTTTGCAATTAGGTCCCTCTGCCATTATAGCAGAGAGAATCCTACTCTGACTAGGTTTCAAAGGCAAGAACTCTCTGACTTCTTCGAGAATCCCCTTCAAAATTGAAAGAGATTCTCTGAGAAATCTCCTCCAATCTGAACCCATTGATGAGCCCTAATTCCTACCTAATCTCTCATGCGAATGCATTAGAGATTTGGGTCTCTCTGAGTTTCCATCTCCAATGAGATTTCCGTTCTTGGAAACACAACCTCCAGAACCTATTTAAGAAACCCTAATTCATTATGCACCTCTTCAGCTTGGAATTGGGTTGGTCCACCCCACTTTCTTCTCTCCTCACCAGCCACAACCTTGTTGCAAGCTCCAGCGGCTACTTCCCCTCTCTCTCATCGCCCAACCACAATACCAGTGGTTGGGTTGCCTTCCTCTCATTCATCCGCGTCAGCCATACCAGCTTGACGCCGCCTCTACCCCTGTCGTCTCTGCCGCCTCACCTATGGAGAGCCTGTCGCCATCCCCGCCTCCTTCGTCCATAGGTTAGGTTAGTTTAACTTCCCTCTCCCTCCTCGTATTCCCCCTCTTTATTTCTTGAGAATGACCCTCGACGCATGCAATCACCCTCACCTTCTTCATCTCCGGCCAGACCTCCAGCGAGGCGTCCCTGCTGCTCCGCACCTCCATCCGCCTTGCCAACCACCCCATAAGCACTGCATCACCTCACTGATCCTAAACCCTCACTCTGCTCACCGTGCCACACCCCCAAAACACCCCCCGAACACACCCACTCTCACGCACATAGGGTGCCCTAGGCATGCACACTCCGGTAGCCCCACGCCATGCCGACCCCCGCATTACGTTCGTCGTGTCTCGGCGAAGCTTTCTGAGCTTTCTGACGAGGCTGCGAGGCTGTTTTCATGTTGACAGGTTTGGAGGCCCGCCGCCATTGACGCACGCAAGCTGCTAGCTTGCAAGCTCGCTCCAGGTCTCCTCGCTCCAGGTGCACGGCCCTAGGTTGCACGGACTCTCCTCACGCACAGCTCCAGGCAGGCAATTGGTTTCGAAGGACTCTATAGCAGCTACAATCAAGCACCTTTGCCTGCTGCGGATGCATGCGAAGGGAGGTGGGAAGATAGTCCCTCCTCGGAAGCTATTGGCACTCTGTAGTGGAATAAATTGAAAAAGTTAATTAGGCTTATCACCTCCTGACCATGGGGTGAGGTCCCACTCACCCTCTCACCGCCTCGTCTGTGACCCGATCCCTACGGACCTGGCTTGACCCGTATACTTGACCTGCACTCCTCGCCCACCACAGCACGCCGGTGGGACAGGTCTCGAGCGCGTACCCGACCCAATTAATTGAGAATTGGCTCTGGGAGAGAGAGCCGAAGAGAGAAAGAGATAGAGAGATCATGAGTGGGTAGAGGGTAGGTTTTGCTCTTGCAGGAAAAGAGAAGAAGAAGCCAAGGAAGAAGAGGGTGAAAACCAGAGAAGCTAAGAAAGGAGAAGGGTGAGAGAAGAAGAAAGAAGAAGGAGCCACGCCAAAGAAAGGGAAAGAAGAAGCTGAAGGCAGAAGGGTTGAAGAAGACAAAGCAGGAGAAGGAATTGAAGGCAAAAGAAAGAGGCCCTTCCAGAGAAAGAAGAAGAAGAAAGAGAAGAAGCCAAAGGCAAAGGAAAAGAAGCTAAGGCACAGGCCGAGAACAGTAAGAAAGAAAGAAAGAAGAAGAGGGAAGGAAGCAGCCAGAGAAGAATAGAGAAAGATCAGAGAAAGAAAAAGAGAAATAGAAGCACTATAGCAACCATAAGTTTAAGACGTCTGATTCTCAAATCAGATGTCCATTTTTTGTGCTTGTCTTCATACATTGACTTCTTTATTCTCTTGAGCTTACAGTTTTGCATTATAACTCTAGTTTTCATTGCATATTATATTCAATTTCTCAAAGTTTTGCTCTTGATTTTTAAATCCCAATTTGCTCCCTGTGTTCGACCTCGGACTTAAAACTTCGAGTAATAAAATCTATTTGTTTTCGAGCGATTTCAACCTATACTACGACGCATTGATTTCGAAACATTGATCTTGCACAACAAACAGTGTGCGAGTAAGGTGGGTTGGGTCAGCGCCAGGCCCATGGGGTACATGTCATGAGCGAGGTGCTTGTGAAGGGGTGGCAGGGGACCTCACACCCCAAGTGTGTTGAGGCGATAAGCCCCAACCACTTTTTCAATTTATGCGGCTATGATAACCCATGTGCTTCTGTGGTGGGACTAAATGTCCCACCTTCCTCTTTACGCGGCTGCAGGTCATGAATGTTAGAATTGGGGATGGAGACAACCCTTGCAGCTGCAATTGATGACCTGGGGAGGTTCTTGGAACTAGTTTGCAATGCCTGAAGGCTTCTCCTGGAGCTATTGGCTGGGAAGTGAGCTTCAAAGCTTTCTCAGAGCTCTATGGCAATGGCGTGGTACCTGAAACCTGAAATTCAAGAAAGAGGGCCTCGTGGCCGTGTCAGATGTCTCAGCAGTATCGCTAGGGGGCGGCGAATGTGGTGGTGGGTGTAGAATGGAGTGAGAGTGCATGAGGTGGCCAGACGATGATAGAGATGGCTGTGTGAAGGTGAGTTGTTCGGAGGCATGTTCGAAGGAGCAATCGACCTAACTAAGTTAGGGCTTTTGCTCCTGGGATTAAGGCGGAGATGTAGGGATGAGCGGCAGCCAATTTGGTGCAGCGTAGTGGCTATGTGAACTTGCTGGAGGTATGCTGGCGAGGTGGAAGACGGGGAACATGTGAGTGAGATGGCAGTCGAAATGGAGTGTTGTTGGTGTGTGAATGAAGTAGAGGAATTAGGGAACTTATCTAGGTAGTTGGCTAACGATGGGGAGTAGAGGCGACGTCGATTGCGGTGTGGTCGTCACTGGGAAGAAGGTGACTCTGGTGAGAAGGAAATGGCAAGGAAGACGGAGGGAGAGACACCTGCTGGTGTGGTGCGACGCGGAGGAAGTCGAGGATGATGAATTCGCCGCTTGTATTGTGGACGGATGACAATGGAGGTTGGGAGGAATCTCTAGAGCTCGAGTAGCCTTTTGGATGGAATAGGAAGGAGGAATGTGGGGAATTTCTGGCCAAAATTGAGCTTGGGATGGATGGTATGCGTTAGGGCTTCTTTTATAGGCCTCTGGGGGACGATTTGAGCTTGGAAGCCAAGGTTCCAAGCTTTGAATGTTTGCCAGAGATGGGAGCTTGAAAGATACCCAAATCTATCATGCATTTGCATGATAGATTGGGAAGCTTGTAGGGCTTCGGATCTGGCTCAAAAGGAAGGGAATTCCTTGATGAATTTCCCTTTCAAATCTAAGAGGGATTCGTCAAGGAATCAAGGAGAAAATGCCAAATCAAGCTCGCCAGAGTTGTAGGATTAAGATTTCATGGCGGTGGGGACCTATTTGAAGAAGGAGACGATAGAGTTGGGGACCTATTTTTAAAGGATTGAAAAGTTAGCGGCATGCGTGTCAGATAAAAGAGTTTGATAGGACCAAATTGCAAATTAGGTCAAGATGATTTCAGATTGGGCCTAAATTTTGGTACAAATGTAATTTGGACCTAAGAAATCCAATGGTGAAGTTAAATTTTTGGTTTTTACCTAGTTTTACTAGGTAATTTACGTAATTACCCAAATTAGGGTAAATGCCTGTCTGGGACTCTGTTTTGGGTCAAGACAGGTTCCAACGGTCAAATTGAAGGTACCAAACCCTAGAGAATATTTTATTTGAATTTTAGAGGGTTTAGGTGAATTTTATCCTGATCATAACCTCAGCAAATCAAGCGGGTCTATTTTTAGGGTTTCAGATGTCATTTAATTCCTGAAACGTGCGAAAACCCTTTTCTGTCTGTTCTAACCCACTTGTTAGACTCTTAAGACCATTTGACCTTTGTTCAACCCCTGAGAAAGTCCATGATTGTTTTGCATTGATGATATTATGGTAAAATTATAGTTTTAACCTTGGTTTGTTGTGTTCTTCTCAAATCAATGTTTTGTGCCCTCAAGACCTTCTGAGAGATATGTATGAGCTTTTATTCATTTAATTAGATTAAATTGAGCTAGTTATGGCTTATGATGGTGTTTCCATCATACCCCCATGATCTCAACATGTTTACACTACTCAAGATGTCTATTTATGCATGTTCTTAAGCATAGGATTGCATTGCACGCTATAAATATTGCATAACATGCATCATCTTGCATTTAGAGTAGTTTGAATAAAATGGAGGTTAATTGTCTCCTTTTATGTTCATGGATAGGGAAAACTTTTATCGGGGCCTCGGATCGAAGATCAACCGTACAGATGTGATCAAGGCGACGATTGGAGTTCAACAACTCCAAGATCGCCCTAATCAGACATCTGTAGCATCAGATAGTGACCGGGGAACCCTAGAAGATCAAGGGCCAAGATGGTGTGAATCCACACTTCAAATGACAAATACGACCACATGGATGGATTCGGATCGACGATCGCAGCCTAACAGTGTGAAAATTGACTCAATCCGACAACCGTGGCACCATCTACATCATCCAGAAGATGGACGGCTCAGATGGAGCCATGTGGCACCATCTCAGCCGCCCAACTGGCCGAAGCATCCGCCGCACCTTCTCTTCTTCAATCAGAGCGTCGCTTCTCCACCATTGGATGCGCATCCAACGGCTGTGGATGCATGCACCTAAATTCGTCTCCGCGACCAACTCTCCTCCACAGCGCAACAGGTGAACACTTTATTGCGAGCGGGCGGCGCGCGTTCGAAACACAAGGTGCGGGCGAGCGGTATGGGCGAGCGGGCACGATTAGTCACTCGATCGTGATTGGACAGTCGCGCACGCACAATTGCGCACATGCCGTATCTCACGCCGTGCCTCACACAGAATCTCACGCAGGCAGGCGCGCATAGGAGGCGGGCGGTAGTGCGATCTAAGCCGTCCGGTATCGTGATCGGACGGCTGAGAGCGGCTGGACGTGTAAGCGCGTTACACGCGCAGGCAAGCGAGCGAGCTCGCGCACGCCGCCCACAAAGGCCACGTTCGAACCTTTAGCGACGGTTTTATCCGTCACTAAAGGTCCAGAATGAATGTTTTTAGAGTTGTAATGACCAAATTGCCCCCACTCCTTGCAACTATAGAAGGAGACCCCCTCCACATGAAATTCTCATCCATTCCTTCTCTTCTCTCTCTCTCCAAAGCTCAAGAGAAGCTTGTCCCACACCCAGGATGCTTCTCGCAAGATAAAGTCAATTTTTCATCCCCCTTTCGGAAGCGGATCCCGCGACAACAACGATGTGCTGCCTCGTTCCCGTTCTTCCTGCTTTGTTCTCCTTCGTCCTGCTCCATCCTCCTTCGTCCAGGCGTCGTCCCGTCCAGCTGGTCCTCCAAGCGACCGTCGAGAAGGATATCTCTCTCCCCATTCTTTTTACTGCTTTCTAGAATAGATTTACTGCTTTCTAGAGTAGATTTATTGCTTTCAAGTGTAATCATTTTCCCACTTTCTAGTGTAATGAACAATCATTCTGATGATGAAATTTCATGTTTATTCTACATCTCTTTTTGGTTTTCATTTGTAGTATTTTCTCTCTCTCTTACTCTCTCTCTCTTATATTTATTGTAAATAGTTAGATAGTTCTAAACAATTGAATTACTTCGTGACAAATAAATCAAACACGTAGTTTTTAATCAAATGTCCGCCTCCTTGTGTTCGACCCGGGATTTTCTATTCCAGTATAAATTTTATTTGTTGAACATGAGTTCTTCGCTTTCAAACTACAACGATAGGTTTTCAAAACCAAATATGTTAGCGTAGCAACCCGACGTTCAACATTTTGGCACTGTTGCCGGGGAGGCGACGCTATTTGATTTTTTCTTCACATTTTTACAACTTACGAATCATTTACCTCACTTCTCTCCTTTCTTATTGTGATTGTAGGTACTCTTTTGAGACGTGCAAAAGCGGTAGATTGGAGTAAGGTGCTGTGGAAGGTTTTGTAAGTTATCCCCTACCTCCCACCCATTAGATTTCATTCCACCACGTAATAACACAAACATCAATCAACCTCGATGTTCTTATAAACTCTAAGGTTAGATTGTTTGTTGTTTGACACCCATACTCACCCCAACCTCCATATTTAAAAAGAAAATTAAAAAAAAATATCACAGAGGTACACAACCTCATCTGATTTTCAAACTCAACCAGTAAATTGATCTTTGGAGCCGGTACACACATCCAAACACATAATTGAGTAGAAATCAGATTAGGTAATCACTTGTGTGCCTAATTAAGTGGTGCAACAGGCCAATTGTTTGAGTTGATTGGGCCGCACCACTTCAATTAAAATCAATTCATCAAGTAGCTGCCCCTTAGGTTCAACTCTTAGGGATTTACCAGGCACTCCACATTCTTTTAAGTTTTAAAGGTAAACATCTTCACCTGTGCTTTCAAAACCTGGTGTGCCAACAAAACTTGTTTGAAAATACCTAAAGTTGAATCCTAAAAGCTACTAAGCAAGATTTGAATCCTAAAATTCACCATATCAAAAGTAATCTTGCTTGAAAACCACTGGTTGTACATGCACACAAAAATCAATCAATCATTAAGGGCACAACCCAGATAAAGGGCCCATCACATTCCAAAGCACATTCAAATCTAGCCCTAAATAAAACAGAGTAGACGTTGGCCTTAAGGATTCGACTCGCTCTTCAGAGCCTAGAACGAGGTTATTTTCGATTAGTCTATTTCTACTGTTCAATCTGATGTTTAGCTAGGGGAGTAGAATAAAACGATTGTGGCTGGGGGGTACACTAGGAACTGGAGGTGCAAGCCGAAGGAAGAACCTTCTCCCCAGTCCCTCCTTCTAACTGGTTGGATTGAACTGACAGAAGTAGATCAAATTGTTCCTTTATCTCAAGATGGGTTTTGGGAGTCTGTAGATCTTTAGGCTAGCCCACTTAAGGACAGGTTTGATTGTTTGTATTGCAAGGCACCTTTCTTCCTCCCATCTCTCATGAATCCTTCCACATATTACATGCATTCCCGCTCTTTCCCTCCTGTTTTGAATTATCCTCAACATGACGATTATTCTGACTCGTACTGTAATCAACCATCAGTTAGTTGGGATAACTCGGTTTGGGGATATAGTTCCGGACCTCCATGTTTAGGGTCGAACCCTAAACACTATGATTATGATTTCTATCCTTCTCAGAGCAACATCGATTATAGATCGTCACCCTTTCATGAACAACCTAATATGATCTACAATCAAGAAGGATACACTGATTCTTACCCATCCTTTGATTACACTACCTTTAGGTCATCACCACCTTTTGAACAATCTGAAATGACCTATTATCAAAAAGGATATAATGAATCTCAATTCGTTAACTCCTCTGTATTGATCCCAAACCCGCCCAACCCTGAACCAACTCATTTGGTTCAGGGTAACCAGGTTCAAGATAAGGTTCTGGCTAACTTGGGGAATATCATACAATCTTTAGAAGTTCAACCAATACCTTGCATTGAGAGATTGGAGCCTTTGATTGAAATGATTGATGATTTGAATAAGTATTTGTTAGATTAGCTCCAGGATGTTAAGGATAAGAACCCGAGTGAGTTTCTACTTGGGAAGTTAGCGAAATTGAGGATGAGATTTGTGGTCGCTTTGATTCAATCATGGGATGATTCTCAGGATGAACCCTCTTCAGGAAAGCCAATGTCAGAACTCGTTCAGGCACCTGTTTGGGGGGACACGTGTTACGAGGCTGACCAGATTGAATTAAAGCAACCAATTAAGGATGATCTGATTTCTTCACCTGAGATCCCGGAGCCAGGGTATGAGGAAACGTATGTCTCCTTAGAACAGAAAGTGACAGATGATTTTGGGACATACATTAATACGGATCTTGATTTCTTTGATTCTGATGGTGAAGATTCACGTTGCGAAGTCTCACGCGAGTTTACATAACACAATTTCTGTGAGATGATTGGGCATGAGGAATCTGATAGATCATTTAATAGCCCAATAATTAAGGAAACTGATCTTATTAGGGCTCACATTACAGATCTAGAATCGCATTTTCTGGAGGATTCAATCAAATGCCCTGATTGTCAGTTACACCCCAAGGAGCTTATCGATGATTCTGTTTCTGAGATAATTAGACCCAAGTCTATTCTGATTCAGCCATATCTTTTAGACTTGGAAATTTCAGATAGGGTGATTAACATGCAAGAGGTTCCAGAATTTAACATTCTAATTGAGGAGGATAGGAGTTGGGAAGTTCTGATTTGGGAAGCTAACTTTGGAGGAAATAGAAGATTAAGTCTAAGGGTTCCAATTCATCTGAAACCATCAAACCAGGACCCTTACGACATCTATTCTGAGGATGTCCAACCTAAGCATACATTCAATGATTATCCTTTTGAGCTTGAATTCTCTGTAACTCGACTTTTTGGTCTTGGGTTGCATCCTCATAAATCACAGGCCTGACCGCACTTGCATAATGATTTTAGGTTTTGGGTAATTTTTATCCAGAACCTAAGATATTCTCGATTATGGGGTATGGGTCTGCACCATAATCTGGTCCACATTTGTGGACATCTGCTGACCGGTCAGTGGTTTCTTATGTTTATTCTGATTCTGATCTACACCTGTAAATTCTTTATTTCTCTTCTTTGTATAGTGTGCCTAGTTGAAGGCACTAAATTCAGCACATATACAGTTCTTTTCTATCTCGGAGTAGACCTGACATTCACGCAATTCAGGTGCTTTCTATTCTATTCCACTCTATTTTATGTCTTTTTAATACAATGACATTGCATTAGATAGGCATGGGGGGTGATATTCATCTCTGAATTTATTCATTAGCTCCGTATATTTGTTTTATTTTCTTTTATTAAAAAAAAAATGGAATTAGGAAAGAGAACTTGGGTTTAAGAAAATTTTCAATCTTAGGAAATACTACATTATAATTTGAACACAAAGACCCTTCAGGTCTTTGGACTTAATCAGCCCGTGTATCCACTAAAATGTGGATTTGTTTTTCGAGTTCTCGGCAACCTAAATTCTATTTTAATTGGAGTAAATAAGTTTGGGTGATAAGTACATGACTTATCAACCTGCCCTCTGATTTGAGGGAACTTTGAGTTTTTAGCATCTACACACTTTCTTTGCAATAACTCGTTGTTCGACAATTCTAACGGAAATTGAGTAGCTAATGAACCTTCTAGGGTGATATGGATGGCAAGTTATCGTGGGTAACAACCCATAGGTAGGTTGTCCAGAGCTCAGTCACTGGACCTTTCTCTTTTTGCTGCCTTTAGGTAAATCTTAGACCAGGGAAGCCACCTACTTAAAAATAGAAAAAGGAAAATCAAAAAGAAAAAGAAAAATAAAAGGAGAAAAAAAAATGAAAAGAAATAAGCCACACTTCGCCGCACGAGTATGGCTGCCAAGTTGTCGGTGGTAACAGCTCATCGACCGGTTGTCTAGAACCCAGCTCAATAAATGCACTGAAAAATCCCAAAACACTTAGGAAGAAGTGGAGAAGTAGAATAAATTGGGGAGATATACACTGGATTCACCCTTGTGTTGATCCCTAAAAAAATAAAAGTAGGGAGAAAGCTATTGGTTGTAGAGATGCACCTTTAGGCAAAATTCTTTTTTAGGTCACCTAGAGGCGTAGAAATCCAAAGTCCATTTTTAACTGCCGATCAACGAGTCTATCACATTCACAATAAGATGCTTAGAACTTAGGGTTCTCATCAAATCTTGGGTGAGTTGAATGGTCATAAAAAGCCACTCTTAAACCCTAAAACTTGAAAATCCAAAAAGAATTAGAAAAGAGGAAAAAGAGAAAAAGAATTTTTTCTTTGAACAAGGCGAGGGCTTGAGGTGGTCTGCATTTTGGCAGCTACTCGGGCACTCTTGTATCTTTGAAAGTTCAGATCCTAAGTAGACATTTTCTTAATGATTGAAAATAACTCATGCCCAAATAATCCAACATGATTCTTTTATAAATAGTATATAGTTTTTGCTAGGGACTAGCAAAAGATAGGCATTGGGGTATGATGTAAACATATTTACACTACTTAAGATGTCTATTTATTCATGTTCTTAAGCATAGGATTGCATTGCATGCTATAAATATTGCATAACATGCATCATCTTGCATTTAGAGTAGTTTGAATAAAATGGAGGTTAATTGTCTCCTTTTATGTTCATGGACCGGGCAAACTTTTTATCGGGACCTCGGATTGAAGACCCAACCGTATAAATGTGATCAGGGCGATGATTGGAGATCAACGACTCCAAGATCGCCCTAATCAGACATCTGTAGCATCAGATAGTGATCAGGGAACCCTAGAAGATCAAGGTCCAAGATGGTGTGAATCCACACTTCAAACGACAAATCCGACCTCATGGATGGATTCGAATCAACAATTGCAGCCTAATGGCGCATAAATCGACTCAATCTAACAACAGTGGCACCATCTACATCATCCAGAAGATGGACGGCTCAGATGGCGCCATGTGGCGCCATCTCAGCCGCCCAACCAGCCGAAGCATCCGCCGCACCTTCTCTTCTTCAATCAAAGCATCGCTTCTCCACCGTTGGATGCGCATCCAATGGTTGTGGATGCGTACGCCTGAATTCGTCTCCGCGACCAACTCTCCTCCAGAGCGTAGCGGGCAAACGCTTTATCACAAGTGGTGCAGGTGAGAGGGTGCGATTAGCTGCTCGATCACGATTGAACGGTCGTGCGCTCACAATTACGCACACGCCGTATTGCACCCCATGCCTCACGTAGAATCGCACGTGGGAGGGCACGTAAAGGAGGCGGGCGGTAGCGCGATCTAAGCCGTTCGATCTTGCGATCAGACGAATGAGAGTGGCTGGACGTGTACGCGCGTTACACGCACGGGCAAGCGAGCGAGGGCACGCGCATCACCCACAAAGGCCATGTTCAAACCTTTAGTGACGGTTTTATCCATCACTAAAGGTCCAGAATTAATGTTTTTAGAGTTGTAATGACCAAATTGCTCCACTCCTTGCAACTATAGAAGGAGATCCCCTCCACATGAAATTCTCATCCCTTCTCTTCTCTCCCTCTCCAAAGCTCAAGAGAAGCTTGTCCCACACCCAGGATGCTTCTTACGAGATAAAGTCAATTTTTCATTCCCTTTTCGGAAGTGGATCCCGCGACGATGACAACGTGCTGCCCCGTTCCCATTCTTCCTGCTTCGTTCTCCTTCGTCCTGCTCCGTCCTCCTTCATCCAGGCGTTGTCCCATCCGGCTCGTCCTCCAAGCGACCGTCGAGGAGGATATCTCTCTCCCCATTCTTTTTACTACTTTCTAGAATAGATTTACTGCTTTCTAGAGTAGATTTATTGCTTTCTAGTGTAATCATTTTCCCGCTTTCTAGTGTAATGAACAATCGTTCTGATGATGAAATTCCATGTTTATTCTACATCTCTTTTTGGTTTTCATTTGTAATATTTTCTCTCTCTCTTACTCTCTCTCTCTCTTATATTTATTATAAATAGTTAGATAGTTCTAAACAATTGAATTACTTCGTGACAAATAAATCAAATGTGTAGTTTTTAGTCAAACGTCCACCTCCCTGCATTCGACCCTGGATTTTCTATTCTGGTCTAAATTTTATTTGTTGAACACGAGTTCTTCGCTTTCAAACTACAACGACAGCTTTTTAAAACCAAACATGTTAGCGTAGCAACCCGAGGTTCAACACCCCATGCCTAGCTTTTGTTAGTCCCTTAGCTAAAACCATCTGAATCAAACCAATTATCCAGGTCATATTTAACCGTCAAGATGCCGTACTAAGCCACATCTCTAGGAATTAGATCTTAATATTAACAATTAGGCCTAGAGGTACTCAAGTACCAACCCAAATCCAAACCTGACTAGCTTTTGCCTTAGTCCACCAATGTTTCTAAGGACCGCAGGAACTATCCTAAGGTTCATTGGACCTCGCAGTTAAAGCACCTGTGCTTTAAATATGGTTAGTCCAGTTCAGTTTGCCAGTGCATTTTGAGATAGACATAGAAGGAAAATTTGATTTGTGGAGAGCTTTCTCTCTCTTTTCTTTTCATTATATTTTTCCTTAGATCCATCCTCGGATTGTCCCTAAACACGGTCTGTATTGGATTCCTTGTCCCTACCACCAATCATCACAGGGTCCCTAGCAATCGATGCTTCAAGATAAGACTGCCCATGGAAACCATCAGAACTCTGGCTTTCGAGATTTTAGGATAATCTCGTCCATGGCGTTCTATAGCTAAATCCAGACCCTAGCAATCGACATTTTGTGATAATGCTGTCCATGGAATCTGAACTAGCACAAGGTGCTTACATGCCCCCAATAGGATATTTAGATATCCTAGGAGACAAGCACCGAGGAGACAATATGTTATTGCTCATCTTCGAGAGGAATTTCCTGCCTCTCCATGTTGGGAACTCGTCCAAATCAACTTGTGTTTTCGTACCACTCCTAATCTAGATCTTAGGACCTTTTTCAGAACAAATTAAATGCCTTTTGGCATGGTTTTATTTTTAGAGCGCACTGAACCAGACTGTGTGTGATTTAGGGTGCTTAAGTTATTGAGTCTCGTAAACTAGAGGTCAGTTAATGAGGCTGAATAATCCCTAAGCCTTAGACCTAATACATAAGCTTTGCATTTTCCCCAACCTCTTGAGGATTAATCTGGATCTTAACAAGTACGTGAATATTTAAATCCAATATAGATCCAAGAGGCCTAAGGTCGGTATTTGCCACTAATCCCTTAACTTTTATCCTTTCAGGTCTTAATTCATCATTCGATCTAACCTAGATGGTGGGTAGGTTCCAAATTGTTTCTAAGGGACTCAATTTTTTTTTTCTTTGTGCTCCTTTTTTTCATTTCAATTTTCTTTCCACCTTTTCAAAAATGATTCTTCTTTCCCTCAACCTCCTTTTTTTTTTGAATATGTAATTTTTTTGATGAAACCCTTTCTTGTGAAGTGATTCTCA